>OX456985.1:41715553-43137589 GCA_949752695.1 Melanostoma scalare | reverse complement strand
CAGACAGAGAAACATGCGACGCCGCACAGCTTACAATAGCTAACTATAGCAAAAAGTGTCGTGACAACTTTTCGTAAGAATTTTTTCCGTCTAGCCCCCTTTCACAACGCGCGATAAGGAACTTCGTTCCAAAATTAAGTACCTACATTAATCATTCATTAATGTTTCTGTATTTTAGTAGGTACATAGGTTGCCCTTCACTTAAGTACCTTGTGATACACGACAATTTTTTGTTTTATTATAAGGCGCAACATATAATTGACCATGGGAAAAACATGGATATTCTAGATTCAAACCACAAACTTTTAAGGATTGGCCTGTGATTTGTTGATGGTCATGAGTCATGACAAATGCAAGACGGATCGGAAATTGAAGTCTTTTAAATTCAAACGGCATATCGGTTTGGATCATCGGGATCCTCGGAATGAGAACTTCCTCACCTTTGAATTTTTCTTTCAGTATCGTCGCGTAAATTACATTGTTCATAAATTTTCTGACCACCAAACGCGTACCGTTGCACAGTTTTGGTTGATTTATGTTTCGAAGCATGATTAGTATGGAGACAACCTTTAGGCGCAAATTGGTGGTAGGCCAGGCACATCCAAGGAGTTTAAAAATTCAATTGGATAGTTGGTTGCTTCATCTTCATTTGTGACGCAGTGAATAGATTTGAATGAATGCATTGTTTCAATGATCTTATTTTGAATTATGTAGGTCATGTCATCTACCTACATCTTTATTCTTAGCCGCTAAAATTGCCCAGTATCGCGACGTGTAAGCACAATGTCGCGTGTTTCCAGCTGTTCACCAACAATCAGGATGGCTACTTCTTCATCTATTGTTGGAGCGCTAAATGTGCGTTCGTGTGTTCCAGATGGTCGTTTATCTGCTCTGATGACAACTTTATAGTCATCACTTAAACAACCTGACCATCGCATGATGTTCATGAAGCAGTTGCTGCAAGTCTTGAAGAATTGCTCGCTTAATTCCTGCATTGATCTCTCGACGTCAATCAAGTCGTTCTTTCATGTTGCCCATGAAATATATTTGTAAAAATGTATGCTGTGTATCTTCGATAGGTTGTAATGATCCAATTCGATGGTGAATATGTCCTTGTATCTATCTGTTCCTGTGAGAATCTTCCGTTACCGTGGAAATATGTGAAATATAAGTCTATGTCACTGAGGGATAAGGTAACATTGTAGAGTTGAAAGAATTTTTGAAATCGGTGAAATAGCTTTACGGACGGAATATAATCTAAATTCCTAATTGAGGGGTAGCAATCTTAATGCAGGAAGGGGAAGGGCTACAGGTATCTGTTCAGTAGTTTCTAAGTTTCCTTTCCCAAACCCGTTCCCGTAGGAATATCCGCGCAATTTTTTAAATTCCGTTCCTTTGGGAATATGGGGAACAAACCTTGACAGGAACCACTTATAAGTCATTGTGACTGAGGGATAATGTAACATCCTAGAGTTGAAAGAATTTTTGAAATCGCTCAAGTAACTTTAAGGTTTCGGTTCTCGTTCCCGTTTCTGTTCCCGTGGGATTATAGGGATGAAATATAACCTGAATTACTGATGGAGGGGTATAATATAGCACCCTTAATCGTTATAGAAACCTGTCTAGTAGTTTCTAAGTTTCCGTTCCCAAACCCGTTCCTGTGGGAATATCAATTTTTAAATTTTTTATGTCGTAAGAACCTTCTCCTGACAATAACAAACACAACAAAAAAGAATTGGCCAAATTGGTCCAGGCGTTGTTGAGTTATGCGCTTACCAACACATTTTGCGATTCATTTTTATATATAAGATTTCAAGACTCAAATTTCCAACCATTCATTCATAGACATGATTACTTACATGCTCGAGATGCGCGTTTTGTTATTACATCACTGATGCGTTTTTGGTATACAACCTTTTATAGCTCACTTCATTTTAGCCATTGCCTATTTAGGCAATGGCTTTTTTTAATAGATTATACTATATTTATTTAATATTGATTTCATACAAAAATCAAATATATTTCTCACAATAAGTCAATTTTTTTTTGTTTTTTTTTTTAAAGAACAGTGCTTTGTATATAACGAAAGCTAACGCATTGCATTGATGTCGTTCCCATAGGAGTATAAGGATAAAAAGTATCCTATGTCCGTCTCCTGGTCCTAAGCTCCCTCCCGACCAATTTTCAGACAAATCGGTTCAGCCATCCTTGAGTTATGAATAGTGTAACTAACACGACTTTCTTTTATATATATAGATTCATACAGAACAAAAGTGTTATATACTGTATTATTATTTACGACGGCTAAACTGTTTAGAATCGAGCTGGATGCAATCATCGGAATGCTTTCAGATAGACTGACGTTTTTGTTCTGTCTACATTGTCAAATGAAGCAACGTAGTTCACTTGTAACCGGCAACCTCAACCAAAAAGAAGTATTAAAAATAGAATTATAAAGTCTATACGAGTTTCATTTATTTCGAAATACAATAAAAAGTATAAGAGAATTCCATTTCATGCATTCGTGATATCCCAAAGGAAGGTCGAATACTTTCATTTATCACAAAATATTTTTCCCAACTCACATATAAATTACATGTCTCATGTAAATTCAATCCAAGCATGTAAACAGAGTCGAAGCAACACAATGGAAATTACTTCCTTATTTTTATGAACCAATTCGTTTTTGACATTTTAATTTTTTTTTGTCACAACTGATCAAGAACACCAACCCTCAAACAATAAAACCGTGTGGTTCGCGATACGTTTTCTTGGGATATTCTAAGCCTCGCAAAAAAAAAAACATGACAATTGTTGTCCATGAGCCCTATGTATTTCAGTAACTGAATTATCAGCTTCCTGAGCCGATCGACTTCACTGATCGGTTCGTCATTGAATTTTCTTCTCTGCAAACTTTATCGATTCAGAAGTGACCGAATAATTTCCGAAAAATTGTTCTCGTTTAGGTACTTGTGACACATGTATTGCCTATCGCGAGGAAATGGCAAGTATTTCGTTAGTAAATTCAATGCCTTGAAAAGCGCTTTGCCGATTAGGCGTTCTGAACAGCCAGAAAATTATAGGTCCCCTCCATTCCCTCACAAGGCATGGTTGTGAGAAATGTGCATAGAGCAGGGTGCTAATGGTTAAGTTTTTGAATAGCATCTTCCCTGTTCGTGGAAAATGGTTTTATTCCAAAGACACCAAAGAAACAGTGTTTAGCTGCTTGATC
Source organism: Melanostoma scalare (assembly GCA_949752695.1). Classification (NCBI taxonomy): domain Eukaryota; kingdom Metazoa; phylum Arthropoda; class Insecta; order Diptera; family Syrphidae; genus Melanostoma; species Melanostoma scalare. Next base: position 43,134,357 of record OX456985.1, on the reverse strand, counting down.
TGCGGCAAGATTGGTTGATCATTTGTTTGATCTCTGCACTGATGTCGTTTTGCGAGGTATTATAGTGAGTCCCATGTAAACAAACTCACTTGCAATGTTATATCTGTGGATGGAGCAGATGATCTGGCTGAGTTGTATTTGTTGCACTTACCTCTGCGATAACAAAATATGGATTGCTTAGCTTTTATTGATGGAGCCAGATAACCAATTCTTACGCTTCTTTTTAAGCCCATTTAAAAAGAATAATTCATTACGCTTCATTCATCCAATAATATCATAATGCGATCAGCATAATCATGATATTTTACCCCTACTGTTAACTTGGGAGCTCTTGTATCAATTGATTTTCTCATATTCTCGACATCGAATCAGTTGATGGTGCAGTGAGCTTCTCCTATTGTCAAAAAGCACATTCAAATGAAAAGACTGGAAGAGTTGCTGAGATAAAAGAAGGATTTGTATGGTTCTTCCATTTTAAGGCTTTTAAAGGTGACTCTGAAATCGATAAAAAGATAGTTCGTATCGATCTAAAACACGAAGTGAGTGTTTGAGTGAGAAGATTCAGTGGATGTGTGATAAATGTATAGCTTAAAACATAGCTGATAGCAGCCGGTCTGGGTTCTGTAGAACAAAGCTACACGTCTACAAGTCAAGAGTCGAATAAATAAACAAATAGGGTGGCACAACAGACCGAGGAGCCTCAGGGCCTAGTGAATTTTTCAAAACCTACAGCGGGGCCTACAATGGTCCCGAATGGCGCCGATTCCGAACGGCAAATCGAGAAAGCGCTTTTCATGGCAATGAATTTATCATCGGACAACTTGCCCATTCCTCGCGAAAGGCGATACCCGTGGAAAACAGTTTTGCTTCTGTTGGAAGAGCAAACAAACTTGTAGCTTTGTGTTATAGATCTTTTTTACACTTGCCATTATTCACTTGTGTTACATGAATGTACTTGAAGGTTTGTGTTACAGCTTACAGGTCCCTGGTTTTTGGCAAAAAGTTTTAGTATTTTCACAAAATAACTGCGACGCTTAGGCCTGCACAGAATCAGGTATCTCTTCAGAATATCTCCTCTTTCGTAGATGGATCAACAAAGTTTCAGCGACTTTGAACTAAAATATCGATATCGCACTTGGTTGGGTGAACAAAAGTTTTATCCACCATCACCGCATCGCCAGCTATTTTACAGTCTGAAGTGTTGACCTTTTCATATTTTCAACACTGACTGCAACTCTTTTGTTTACATTAATTTTTGGTCGGGCGTTGTTGCAGTGGACAAACTTGTTAGCCCTTTGATTTAAATTTTCGAACATCTATTTCTGCCGTGATACCACCCCCCAATAGATAAACCCTTCTCTCTCCATCATTTTGAGAGACATGTGCTTCTCTACTCCCATCAACCTTTCTATGTTTAGAGCTCAAAAAGCAGCATCTTTGGCGACTTTGGTTCTGGGCTGCCGTGTTGACTCGAATTCTTCGTTCTGAGCTGCGTTTGCCAAGAAACGCAACCAACAAGGTGTGGCACCCTTCATTGTTTCCTTGTTGTCGACTATTGAAACCCAATAACACATGAGCGGTGACACTTCTGATGACCATTTGGCAGAGTAGTCAAAGAAGAAGTATTCGGGTTCCAAGATCTCTTGAGATCCTCACGGTGTATGTTCGCCAGTTCTTCGAACGTGTGGACAACCAAGATACTGGAGGTATGTCTGCTACCGGTCCGCATATTATTAGTTTGATTGACCATTGGCTGATTTGAAGACTTCGTTATGTGTTTTTTCATGCAGGCGTTCGTTGGTCGCTCTCCATCCCATCATCTTTTCCTACCAGCTGTATAGATTAAAAAAGTGGGCAACTCTGACAAACAATGACTTTAGGCCCTTTACTAGCCCCATTTTACAAAAGTCTACAAAAAAATTTTCGAGAACCAGTTTCTCCTTCAGATCTTTGAACTCACACCAGCATCCTCTTTCTGAAAGACCCAAGGACTCATACAAGACTTCCGGGACTCGAAACAGACCAGTCATAGAAACCGAATAATTAGCGTATTATTTATTGAAATCGATTTCGAACATTGAGTTGGCACAGCTTGTCGATTCAGCTTAAGCTTAGCTTGTTGGTCAACTTTAGACAAAACTTGTCAAAATTACATTTTTCTATGATTGAACTTTCCTTCTTTTCTAACAACAACCCCATCTCTGGTACTTGGGAGAACACAACCAATTTACTACTTACTCACCTCAAGTTGTCACCAACACTCTTATTTAAATCTTTTACTGTTTACTTAAACGTTCTCGGTTCTGTTATTTGTGTCAAACTTACCTTTTTATTAGAATGTGCATCCATTAAAATGCTTATTCAACCATGAAAATGTGCTGTCAATTCCAACTAAACGATACGACATGCGGCACGAACCACAATTACTCCTACATACATTTTTTATGCTGAATTAAAAAACCTTGGTGATGCTAAAGCGGATGCTCGTAGATGAGGTAAATTCCACGTGCCGCATTGAGATTAAAGTCAACGTGACCGAGGTGTTCACCTTTTCTATAAGTACATTGGACTAAGGACTACTCCCAATGCGCGGCGTTCTCAATGCCGACAAACAGCAGCGTTTATGTTTGACACACAGCACATTCCAAAGCCAACAACATCGTCTGGTGCCAAAGCGTCGACCTATAAATTACTTTTTGTCGATACTCAAACTACCATCTACCAGCTCAATACAGTAATAGAGAATCCTCGTTTGGTTGCGTCCACACTCCATTCCACAAAACGAGCTCCCAGAGGCAGTGAACTACCAAAGCAACGGACCAAGGTTGTGTCCATTTCAATGTCCTTCCAGTTGTGTTTCAACAAATAAAACGGATTAAGTGGTTGTTTCAACATAACACACCGCTCCGCTGCGAAACATCGTGTTTCGTGTGGCAAAAATATTTTCAAGTCCTATTCGTTGCCCGGATTAAATATTTATTGTACGTGTAATCAAATTAAACGGGACGTTCGATGTAGGTGTAGTAGTTGTCGCAAAAAAAGGGAAATAAAAACGTGTCTTCGATGCCCTTCTTGTGTCAACCCGAAATTTCAACAAAACCTCAACATGGTGGTCGCGCGAGCGCACCCGAAACATGTGATTTCAGAATAATGTCTCTAATTTGAGTGACAGCCGATTAATATTCTGATGTGTTAAGCTTTGCACCAGTTCCTTACTATACGGTTATCGCTGTGAAGGTACCTGGAACGCACGCTGTGCCATTGGTTGTGGTTCTTGTATCTGGCTGGTGAATTAAGAAAGGACTCCAGCCACTCTGGCTCTGTGGGATTAAATTGGAATTTGTTTTTGCTGCCTTTAGTTTATATTATGCACGCACACCACCTACACAGTGTGTCAATGAATGACGATAAAACTTCAAATGGATATCCGCTGCTGGCTATGAAGTTAGCTTGCCATTGCCAGTATGGTAAAGTTGCGCTGATGATATCATGTCGGCGACATTGGAAAGTAATGTATTCAGATGGTTGGCGACAATATTCAAAGGATTCCAATCGAGATTAGATACTGCACCACCCAGCAGCCAGCAGCCAGCCCCATGAGCACAAATGGGGAATTTGAATTAAATAAGAAAAAGCTGTTCCACCGAGCTGTGTAGATTGACATTTTCTAAGACAGACGTGTAGGTATTATATAAAATGTATATTCAAAAGCGAACTAAAGAGAGGTATGTTGCTTGACGTGTGGCAACTAACAACTGGCAACTGGCAAGTAGAGTTGGAGTTGGAGGCCGATGAAGGTGGAAGGATGGTGTGCTCCTCTGATGAAAATATTCAAATTTTTGTTCAATAAACTCGAATGAATTGTCTGTTGGAATGGAGGAATTCAAGGATGAATATTATTATTTGTGTACGAGTATTAGGAAGCGAAGCGATAAAGAAAAAAATCAATAATATCTCCTCACAGAATCATAGTGCTGTTTTGTTGATTGTAAAATTTTATGGAGGCTTCAACAGACAGATAGGAAAAATTTCTTACGCTTAACGATTCTTGGTGAATGATTTTTCAAGCTCACATAATTTTTCTTATGATCGCTGGGAATGGCCTCGTTTTGTTGTGAACTCTTCTTCAACTTGGATTTGAGCTTGGGCAGGTTTTATTTTTTTGTCTTTTGATGTAGTGGGGTTCGGGTGGGTATGAAGCTCAGGGAGTGGTAAGAAATCGATATCAAAACTATTTACTAATCGGTTTTTTTTTCTTTTCGCTTTCGTTTCGTCGTCCTGGGACATGCTGGGAGTAGTGACCAAAAGAAGTTTTCCAAAGAAAAAATGTCTGTAAAAATAACTGAGCATAGACAAAAGAAATGAGTACGCTTCTTTAGACACCGCATCTCCCCGAATATGAAAACTCCATCTTAGATTCAAGACAAGACCAGTCTCAAATTTCACATATTTGTTTAGCAATAAAAATCAATCTCAATTTACTGAATTGGAGAAAAGAATTAAAAATTGAAGAGAACTTCATGATCGATTTAGGCTTTGAATAGATTATTTATATGCTTATGACTCACATATTTGTAGATGTTTGGATCTTTATAGTCGAGACTATGGGACATTCGAGTTTTACGGCTGCGAAAAGCAATTTTTCTCTTCGTGGAAGGAACATTTTTGAAAAACTTAAATTAAACTAAAAGTTGCTTTTTGTCTTTTAAAGAGCAAATACATGCTTTTTAATATATACAGGGTGGGCCAAAAGGTTATTCACAATTTCAAACGCATCGTAAAAAAACGGTGAGAGCTAAAATTATGAAACCAAAATTAAAATAAAGCTAAAAGTATGCCATCTATAATATAAAAATAAGTTGGGTTTTCCTTCCTGACGCTATAACTCCAGAACGCACGAACCGATTTCCACGGTTATGCATTCGTTGGAAAGGTCTCGGGCTCCGTGAGGTTTATAGCAAAGAAAATTCAGGAGCAATTTCAAGAGAAAAGCAGGAAGAGAAAATCATTTTTCACATACAGCGCCATCTCTGATCCATAACATGTACTACAACGGCGCCAGTACGTGGTGTGTGAGTATAAATAAAAAAAAAAATAAATAGGGTGGCGCAACAGAGCGAGGAGCCCTTGGGCCTAGCGCATTTCTCACAACCATGCCTTGTGAGGAAATGGAGGGGACCTACAATTTTCTGCCGGTTCCGAACAGCTAATCGAGAAAGCGCTTTTCATGGCAATGAATACTAACGGAGGACTTGCCAATTCCTCGCGAAAGGCGATACCCGTGGAAAAAACATTTTTGCCTCTGTTGGGATTCGAACTCGAAACTCTGGATTAACAGGCGGACATGCTATCCATCACACCACGGGTGTGAGTATCCCCCACGAAAATAAGTACCTTTCATTTTAAGTAGATGGCGCCGGTGACGCAATTCTCGCTGCAAACAATAATGATGTAAATGCACTGAATTTCACCATTCAATCAAAAATCGATGGCGATTTGGTGACATACAAATCCGTTGATTCCATAACAAATCCCGACGATGTGGTAAATTATCCAACGGAGTTTTTGAACTCTCTGGAGTTACAAGGATTTCCACCACATAACTTGCAACTCAAAGTTGGTTTATTTATTATGATACGAGTATTGCATAATTTGAATCCACCGCGACTTTGCAACGGTACTCGACTTGCGGTGAAAAGACTTATGCCGAATTTGATTGAGGCAACCATTATTAGCGGAAAGTACCCAGGTGAAAATGTATGTATTCCTCGAATACCAATGATTCTGACTGATCTTCCGTTTGACTTCAAACGATTGCAATTTCCGGCTCGCCTTGCGTTCGCAATGACAATTAACAAGTCGCAAGGCCAATCGCTTAGTGTTTGCGGGAAAAATTTAGAAAATCATTGTTTTTCACATGTACAGCTATACGTTGCGTGTTCACGAGTTGGGAAACCATCCGCTTTGTTTGTGTTATCGTCAGACCAAAATACAAAAAATGGGGTTTAATATAGAGCACTACAATGAAACGGATAATTTGCGGACACGTATAACGCTTCGATTCAGTATTTACTTTGGATTCACTTTCATTTTTTACTTAGAGAAGTTCAACTAAATTACACTTCAATTTTGTAATCGAAATGAAAATTTTTCCTTTTCAAATACATATAAAACAAAAAAAAATCATTTTTCTTCATCTTTTAATCCCCAAACAAAATGTTACAAAAAACGAAACCATCTGGTGGCGAAACGCCATGGCGGCGGAAACATACTCGAACTTTTTGCTCAATATTTTCCCGAACTCTGGCCAATATCATCCTTGGAATCCCTGCAATTTCAGTTCGGATAGCTAATTTTAATGCTTCGGTGTCTGGAGGCTTGCCTTCATACACCCTGCTCTTCAAGAAATCCCACAGGAAAAAGTCCGGCGGCGTCAGATTCGGGCTACGAGGCGGCCAAGCGAAGTCACAATTGCGCGAAATCAATCAAAACTCTAACCTTTTTGGCTTATCAGCGGGCAGTAACTCTTGAGTGAGTTGAATTTTGAATTCTCCCTACCGTCGCGTCGGGTTCGTTTGAGGAATTTTCAAGGAGGCAGAATGACGGCGCACAGACTGACGAGGACTTTCTCTCAAGGCGTCATTGACAGTTTTTATTGTTTGCGGAGTCCTTGATGTACGTGGACTGCCAATTAGGGGACGACTAATGACATTACGCGATTCGAGGAAGTTTTTCACCCATCTATCGATAGAATGACGACTCGGGGGGTTTTCGTGACGTTTTAAATTAAACTGTTTTTTGAAAGAGCGCTGGGTAGCGATTGCACTGTCCCGGTTTTTTAAATAACAATCCACAGCGAAAGAACGGTGTGGTCGAGTCCACGGGGCCATAGTAACTAACCGAGTATTTTTCCATTAAATTGCATAATTTTATGCAACAGTTGGCGTTGGAATTGTCGCGCTAAACCAGTTGGTTGATTATAACGAAGCGTTTGAAATTGTGAATAACCTTTTGGCTCATCCTGTAGATGTTTTAATACAAATGAAAATAAATGTTTGAGATCGTTGTTGTATTTTTTTAAATCACAGCTGATTTAATCATTTTCCTTTTTGGAGTGCCACATTGTTGTGTTGTGTTGTAGTCCCACTTCAGGAATAACCATACCAGACGAGAGTTGTAATTCCAAAGCAAAGCAGTGAAGTCGAGGAAAAACGTCACTGCTGCGGCTCGAATCAAAAAACTAAGACTTGACACGAGACCCTGAACTATCGTCAACTCAGTCGTGAAACCGTAGATCATCATTGATGGTAGCTAGGAGTCTAAGAAAGACACCTCGACATAATCTTCAGGTGGTAGATGACTGGTGACAGATGACAGATGACAGAGGACAGATGATAGATGACAGATGACAGATGACAGATGGCAGATGACAGATGACAGATGACAGATGACAGATGACAGATGACAGATGACAGATGACAGATGACAGATGACAGATGACAGATGACAGATGACAGATGACAGATGACAGATGACAGATGACAGATGACAGATGACAGATGACAGATGACAGATGACAGATGACAGATGACAGATGACAGATGACAGATGACAGATGACAGATGACAGATGACAGATGACAGATGACAGATGACAGATGACAGATGACAGATGACAGATGACAGATGACAGATGACAGATGACAGATGACAGATGACAGATGACAGATGACAGATGACAGATGACAGATGACAGATGACAGATGACAGATGACAGATGACAGATGACAGATGACAGATGACAGATGACAGATGACAGATGACAGATGACAGATGACAGGTGACAGGTGATAGATCACAGATTACAGACAAAAGATGACAGATGCCAAATCACAGATGATAAATGACAAATGACAAACAACAGATGGCAGATAGAGAACAACAGAATTTTTGTCGGTTTTTATCTGCGAAAGTGAAAAAATTTAAGCAAAAGAAACTGAACAAATCATTTTAGACCAAAGCCAACATCCAAGTCTTGAAAATACATAAACCATTTTAAAACTCAATAATAAAACACAAAAGATATGCGAAAAAATCTTCAAGAATTCCATGAACAAGCAATGCTTTGCCTTACATTCGGCACGGACTAACGTAATTGTCCTGCAAAATGCTGAGACAACATTCTGTACAACTAGTTTTCTTCGAAAGGCTTTTCGCTTTATCAAGATAAAACTCGTCACTTAAACTGAAGGATATGTTACATTACTCTTCCTTCGATCAGAATCATTTTGATTTTTTAACAACACAGTTGAACTGTGATATCAGCACCAATCTGTTTCCTTCCTACTGAAGACACATTGCAGTGGTGTATAACTCGTAATTCCAAGATGCTCAAAAATTTGTCCATGGGAATATAAGAAATCAGCGGGTCATTGGAATATTAGTTCTAGCATATAGTCATCGCGACTGGTTCGAATGATGTCCAATCTTCAAGTCCAATTTTATGTCTTTGCGGAAATTTCTGTGCTCGGTAGTTGTGCGGCTTCAATTCATGTACAATGGAATGGCAAACTAAACAAAAGGTAAATTGTAATAGCTATCAACGAAAACAGTGCTTCCAATACAAGTTTCGATATCTTTTATTAAACACCCTGTACAACACAGAAAGGAAGAAGAAATAGCTTATTGAGAAACTAACCCTGAAAGGCTTTGTTTTTGTTTGAATGCTGTTGCTCACCTTATCACGCATGACATATAAATACATTAATTCCCTTTTAGGAACAGGCACTTTGATCTGCATGAAAAATCGGCAGTTAAAATGAACCTTTAAGTTTTAAGACAACTAAAGCTGATCGCGAAGCGTGAAGATTTGCTTCTTTTAAACTTGATTCGCTTGTTTCAGTTTACCATTCACAGCGTACTCCATTGTCAAGTTCAATATCAGAGTCAAGTATGAGTCAGGTATGTGGTATGTATGTGAGTATCTACGTTAATCAGACTTCGAAACAAAAACATCTACCAGGTTCAACTAAGAGCTTTAAATGACAAAAACGTGACACTTTAACCGCAAAACAATTATATATATTCACGGTTTCTTAAAAGGAAAGCATCAGAAGAAACCTGAATTCCTCATTCCACATGTCGCGACATCCGCACTCCTTTACAACGAATATGTCATTTGACTTCGTTTTTAATTCCATAAAAAACATTTTTATGGTAGTACACTACAAAAAGTCTTAAATCAAAGTAACTCATTGCAATTTGCAATTCCAAAGTAAGCATCTGTGACGTGTGAGAATTGTGAATTCACAAATTCACATTCAAGTCTTGGCTATCGTTGCCGGTTGCTTATAAAGTTTTTATTAAACAAAACGTCAATTAATCGTGCTCAGTAGCCAGTAATCTGCGCGTTTCTTGAGAGTTGAGTTCTGTTGGCTCCATAGTATAAGTAAGCTCAATTAAAAAAAAAATAAATTTATCTTTCTTTTGTTTTAACAGTGTGATACAATATCTTCGAAACTTTAGTGGAATTTCTAACTTACAATATTAAGTTTATCAAAGTTGAGATTTCTGTAAAAAAAAAGCGTCTAGTTGAAGTCCTGTGCGAGTGATGCCAGTGTTTCCAATTTCATTAAGTTATAATCATTCATTGCAAAGTTTTTTTCTGTTCTTATTTTTATTGAATCGCGATTTATTCGGAAAACTTTTACATTTGTTTCAAACGAATGAAAGAGGACGTAGAAAAGAATGTCCACTCGGGATTAAGTTAAAAATTGTTCATACATCATTGCTTGAAAAGAAAAAGATGATTCAATTGTACGAGTTAATCGCTGTCAGCTCAACGATGGAGCCAATTAGTTATTCAAGCGGTGCACGATAATGATGATAACGCTTTCCTTTTAAGATATTGGTTGTTTGTCTTATGTGTACAAATGGGATAGGAATTGCTTTTTGTCTCAAACTCAGAAACTAATAGCTTTTTGGATATGGTGATGTGAAGTTAAATGCGTACTAAGGGTAATCATTAAGGTCTTTTACACAAAAACAAAATTTTAGATGAAACCATGGTATAAAAGGGTTACATTTAAGACCTCATTAGACAAAAAAAAAACATTAGGGTTCAAATGTATGTAAGAAATATACTTCTACAAAAACATTAGAACTGTGAAAATTCATAATGCAATTTAAAAACTGTTATACTTATCAAACGTAAAAACATCACGAAATTTTTTTCTTATACTGAATTCTAAAGGGTTACTTAAATTATTTTAAGGAGTCTATTCCTTATTTGTATAGTCGTGGCAGCCCTTATTCGTTCTAAAATCTCCTTTTACTAATTAAAATGTTTACGTAGTCGCTATTATTCATGTTTGTATCGATTGAAGTGGGATAGATTGTTCACTGTTCTCAGTTTGGTTAAGACGGATTTCCGTATTCCTACAGAAAATGCATCAAGAGGAGAAATTGAGACATTTTGAAACTACTACTTGTTGTCTCTTTAGGCACTGAAACTACATCCATTTCAGCAAAAGGAAATTTCTATTAGTCTTTTAATTCGTCAGAAGTGCTAACACGGTAAACGTATAGCCAATGTCGAAATTTGGAACGGCTTTCTTCTGTGTTTTTTCAGTTGTTCCCACTTCAATTCCATAAATTCCAGTTTGCCGATCCAGCTAACTTATAGGTTTCAGTTTTCAGTTAAACTTCCCGGCTAAGAAACTCCAACTTTTTATCAAGTTCACATTTTAATTTGTGGCTTGTTCGAAGAAAAATTTGTTTTGAAGAAAAACTTATTTTAATGAAAAGCACAAAGAATTATAAGTAAGTAATGACAAATGGACTGATAATTACCTTAAAAAATATAAAGTGGGATGGGGCACTTGTAAAAGTGCCGATGCCACTTGATTTTTTGAAATTCGACGGATAGTCGATAAAAATACTTGTATTATTTACTATCCGCTCATATATTCCGTTAAAATAGAACTAGACGCAAAACATCAGGAACTCGTAAGCCAAAAAATTTAACAAAAATATTATTTATTTGTCATTTTCAGTCTTTTTGTGTTGTTTTTAAAATTTTGTATAAAAGAAAAAATTCTAAAATACTTTAAATACCTACCAGGTGCTACGTGTCAGCATTTTTGGCGATAAATAGGCTTTGACACTGGATTTAAGAAAATGGAACATTTTACTAGTTCCTATGTAGCTACTCATAAAATATTTAAAGACGACTTAGTTCCCATTTGCTTATTCATAATTTAAAAGTGAACACAATGCTTGCTTAGTGCAATGACTCCAGTTATGTCAGCCTCTTTGTTTAGATTGTTGGCTTTGCACGCATAATATCTTATAAACATCACTTTGGATATGTTTTCAGTTTCTAGGCTTCAGAAATTTTTTGAAAACTTCTACGAACATTTCAAGAAAATTTAGTAAATAGTAAACAACCCCAGTCCCTTAAAACTACTATCAAAGCCCGCCATTTTTGAGTCAAGGCGGAGAATGTTTTCTTCATACGGTACGGTTAACTTCACCTATTGAAAAAGTTTACAGTGAACCACCGCCGCCCGGGGCGGACCATCTATCAAAAGAATACATTGAGTATTCGTAGAAACTCTGCACACCATGGACTCATAGGTTGAGTTTCGGAGTCCTTGTTTATATCCCTTGATCTACATTTACAAGCTGACACCTTTGGGTTGATGGATTTCATGGCTCCATGGTTCGAATGAAAGCTACTTCGAAGAAGTTGAAGACAAACTTAAGCCTTTTTTTCGGTTATTCATTTTGTTAATTGTTAATTGTTTATTTTGCATCAATCAGAGATTACAGTAATCATCTTACAGACTTAGAAATATCAATCAATATACAAATATAAAAGTATTATTACAAATAAAACAAAGTTAAATAATGAGTGATTTTGTAAGTTACATTTAGTTATTTATAAAGTGAAACAGGAGTTTATTTTTTAAAGTGGACCTGTTATAATGAAAATTAAAATCAATTTCTATTGAGATCAAGTTAGTTGCGACATAACACAGCGAGTTATTGGCTCATTAAATGCGTAATTAACCCCATGAATATTTTCACGGAAAAGATTACGTTCTCTTAGCTGACGACATGGAGCATAAATATCAAATAGAGATAGAAGATGCAGACAGTGGCGTAGCGTGAGTGTCTGCCGCCCGGGGAGCACAGGAGCACAACTGACTTCACAGCAATTGAAATGTCATCAATGTCCAACAAAAACACTATTGTTTGTGTCTACATACTTCCTCGGTTACGAACGCTTTTAAGGTATTAAAGCGGGTCCTTTTATCAGGCACGTAACCGGGTTTCAATAACTAACTTTCCCGGTTAATTGCACAAAAAAGATAGCAAAACCTTTGAAATAGTTTTCGCAGGAGCGCTGTATACAGATTCGATTTTAAATAAAAAAGTTTATCTAAGTTTTACAATCACGTTTATTAATTCAAAGTTCTTTTACTTTAACCACTTTACTTTACTTTACTTTTACTTTTACTTTTACTTTACTTTTACTTTTACTTTTTTTGAAAAGGCAGTGCATATGTTTTGTATATGTCAATGCTTTTTATGCACAGAACTTAACTGTTACTGTTTTGATTTTTGACTAATGCTACTTTTTCGTGTTTTGTAACAGCTCTCTAGTAATGCTAATAATAATAATAATAATAATTACTCTTATTTTAGCTTTAGCATACCTATTTAACACAATTCTAAGAGAAAACTATTAGTTTAATTCACTGTTGCCAACAGGTTGTTTGTTTGAAATAAAATGCAATGAAGACTAAATGATAACTGCAGTGCTAGAATACACTCCCTATTCTTATTGAATCTTTTATCATCAAACGAACATTTGTTGATCTGATATTTTAAAGAAAAGAAAATTGAAAAGTGGAATTTCGAAAATGAAAACAAAATTTTTCACAAAAAGTTTTGAAACACTTTCAAAATTCAAAAAGTCAGCCAGACGTGGCCTTAAGGTGGAATTTCAAAAGAATCAGTGGTGGAAGCTGTATTCAAAGTGGTAGTAGTGAGATTTTGTGTAAAGTAAATGGTGGAAACTGTACTTATAGTAGAAGGGGTAAATTTCGGTAGATATATTCGTAAATCTGCTTGAAGGCAGGTTTCAATGTGTGTGCAAAGTTGGCATCTAATTAATTTCTCATCTGTGAAATGATATAATAATTCGACTTAAGCAGGAAACAAATAGCGAGATACATGCAGGTAATGTAGTTCTGTAGCCAAACGCTAATAATGTTGAGGCAACAATTGTGTGTCGAATTCGTCACAAAATAAGTAATTGAAAACTCCGTGCCGTGCTCTTTTCAATCGGTCCGAATTTGTAGTTGCGATAAAAATATAAAATAGTTCAAGTATTTACAAAATATTTTTATTTAATAAATTTTGCCGCCCCCTAAACACTGCCGCCCGGGGCGGACCGCCCATTCAGTAAGCCTTTCAAGATCTTCTTGCAAAAGCACGCAATCTGCTTCAAGTTTGATGCATCAAAAAGTAATTTTGCTATCGAGTTATTTTTAAGACTCTTCCAAGCTAAAGCGATTTCGTAGTTGCGGTATAGGTTTATAGAGCCATAGTGTGAGTGTTTACAGTAAGGTGACAAAAACTATACCGCATTTATCTATATTTTGTCAGCGAAAAACTCAATTGGTTTATTTTTTCGAAAATGAACAACTAATGGTGCAGTTTTACTAATTTGGGTATGCTCTTTCTGAATCTGAAATCTGTTTTGGCCTATCTCTTATAGTTTTTCAGATAATGTATGCCCACTTTGTTCTAAGAGCCGAATTGTTCATTCTAAGTTTATTCCAAATTGATCGAAGAGACATAATTATATGAAAGAGAATAATTTTGCATACGCATTCAGAAAGTCATTTTGTTCTAAGCGCCAAAGAATTCTTTATTGATTATTATTGGACTAAGAACCAGAGTTGGCCGAAATATCACTTTTTGGAAAAAACTACATTTGTTACGTCTGCTACGTAGTTTATGTAGTTTATGTAGTTAAATGTAGTTAAATGTAGTTAAATGAAGTTAAATGTAGTTAAATGTAGTTAAATGTAGTTAAATGTAGTTAAATGTAGTTAAATGTAGATAATGTAGCAGACATAATTTGAACTGTTCTCTTTTTTTCTATATTAACTACGTCAACTACGTGTATGTAGCAAATGTAACAAATTGTAGTAAATAAATCGTGTAGTTTATTGAATTAACTACACGTAGTTAATGATGTAGTAAATGTAGTGTAGTTTATTCGGCCAACCCTGCTAAGAACAGTACATGAAGAAAAGAGTAGCATATTGTTATTGCAAGAGCATATGACCAATCGTTCTTAATCCATATTTGTGTTCTAAGTCCACGTTTTTTTTTTTTTCAGGTCCATTTTTGGGTTATTTGCTTTATATATTATTTAAAAATAGTGGGAAAGGATTTATAGGGATTTGATTGTTAGTTTTAGAAAAAAAATGGCAAGAGAACAAAAAAAAAAATTACATGAGCAAGAAATGAGCTAAAAAATGTGACTACACATACATAATTCAATTGAAAGACAAAATATCGTCCCCTGTAAAATTTTGTTGAATTATTTTTTTGAAAATTTTTGTTGTTGTGACTTAGACCAGTTTGAGCTTTTCGCTGCCGATTTGTATAAGCTTAGACCAATCGCAAGAAGGGCGACATAACATTAGCTGACATGATATTCTTGTTTTCCAAATGTTGCTAGCTCCTGCACTATATGAAAAGCGCTTTGCTCATTAGATGTTCTGAATCGGCGAAAAATTGTAAGTCTTCAATCACCGGCTGAAAATAAATAGGGTATCATTCGACCATATTGCTCCGAATTAAATGGTACCGTAATCATCATCAGCAACACTCGCATTTGCCCCATCAATATTTTCGACTTAGGATGATGCAGAGGCCTCACGACATCTCTTCCACCTTTGTCAACCAACCACCCGTAGCCAGTTGAGTCAAACAATTGAATTAGATCAGTATTTTCGGGCAATTTATGTTTGTGACTTTTTCCTCTATTGTCTGTCTGGTGTGTAAAATTTTTTAATTCTCTTCAAACATGTGTTTTTATAGATTGACCTCTTCTCGTACAAATGAAGTTGCAACCAATGAAATTTTCAAAAATTTCAAGTAAATTGAAACCATCACTAAATAGTAGTCTTTGTAAGGTCGCTCATATCTTTACAACTACGCAGCGGATTTTGATGCGGTTCTTTTTTTATTACAAAGAGTGATCAAAGGGAAAGGTTTATATGCATATTTCGGTGCAGTTCATTAAGGCCCGCGGCAATAAGACCCGCGGGTCTTACTTCCTCTTTGTTTTAGAAGAAAGGCCCACGGGAGTTATTTCCATGATGAAATGGCAGTAAGAGCCGCGGGCCTTAGCTACTTTTTCTGCGAACTCAAATATCATTTCGTAATGGAAAGAAGTCTCACCGTTTGAACTTTAACTTATTTTCAATGTGAATAAACTGACACAGGAACGCAACTCCACTCGACATAAGTTCATGCTCTGGTTGTGGATTAAAAGAATCATGTCATAACAATCATGGATCATAGAAATATCTATGGAACTATGCATCATATAGTATATGTTTAGTGCGGTCAGTTCGCGCGAATTTTTTAAGTTCAACCACAAGCCCGTATTACACGGAGGCAAATTTTGTTCGCGCGAAATTTTATTTTTACACCACACATCCATACCTACTCCATTGAGAAAATTTTTTCCGCTTCGCTTTTAGCTTCATTACTTCAACCGTGAGTAAAAAGGGAATCGAAGTGAATGAAATTTCCCTTCGGGTTGTACGGGCTTGGTGTTGAACATGAAAGATTCACACGAACAGACCAGGAGCAAGTAGCTAAGAGCAAAACAAACGATAAGAAAGTAGATTTAGTTATTATGTGCACATAAGAAAGTGGACTGAGTTTCCATCATCCTATGTCACGAAGTGGGTGACAACGTGAGCTATGAATTCATATCCATTGACAGCTGAAATAAGTGCCCAAATCTTGGAGCTTTGTTTTTCGGTAACTAGAATATATACATTTTTTTTGCTTTACTAACATCATTTTCATAATCTACTTTTGTTTATATAGCTTATTCTACTTACGGAACTATATTTGGCCTCATAACCGCCAGCTGGTGTCGTCATTTGCCAGTCATCATTTTGTTCGCAAACCACTGTGCCAATTGCATATATGGGCTGCAGGTGTTTCATTTAACCCAATGTGTATTTTGGTCATAGTCGATTGGTTGTTTACTTTTTTTTGTATTCCCACAATGTCTTTTGTTTGACATGTGGGTCAATCAATCAATCGAACTATGACTATACATATACAACACACAATGTTCTTAATTCTTTCTAAGAATGAAAACTAATTTTAAGATCCCATGTGCATGAGACTCATACAAATGCTGCTTCAAAATGGCAACAAAAGACATGGGCCTAAATTCTTTTCTTTGGTGGGTCTAATTGCCTCTTCAAAGTGGAAACAAAGCCCGTGGGTATTATTTCCCTTTTTTTGAGCAATAAGGCCCACGGGTCTTATTGCAACTATATTTCCTTTCCATATTCCTTCGGTAACGGAAACGGGAACAGGAAATTAACCTCGATCTCGGAAAATACTGGACCGATTCCAAAAATTCTTTCAACGTCAGAGTGCTTCGTTGCCTCTGAGTATCATAGACTATATTTCATCCCCATAGATGGGAACTTTGAAACAGCTTGACGGATTTCAAAATGTTGTCACTGTCAGAATGCTATTCATTCCCATATTCCCATTGGATGGGGAAGGGGATAACCAAAAATGATAACATTTTAAAACCAACAACAACTCAACAATGGCGATTATCTTTTGTTTTTAGTCGACCGAATGGTAAGTAAAATAATTTTTACTGCAGTACATATTGAATACCGAGCAAAGCCGGGCGGGTCAGCTAGTTAATGTATAAGCAAATAAAATATACAAAATTAATCTACTACCAATTTGTTCTCACGAATTAACTCAAACTGAAAAATTAAACTGCATTTGGCCTCACGAACCGCTTCGGTGGGAACAAACAAAAGTTTTCCTGTTGATTGTACACAATAATCTAATCAGAAATCAAAACAATAGCCACTTTAGATGCAATAGCTCAAAATTGCTTAGAATTTATGATGAGATCTAATCTATATTCATCTCTTTGCCTCTCAGCTTTACAAGACACACATACAAAGTACATTCATACACAACAGTTAGAATCATTTACTTGTTTGTTTAACAGAGACAATTGCAAGCTGACGCCTGACACTACAATTAAACCTTTTGTTCAATAAGTTACAGAATTTGATCTATTTTTGTGTGTGACTGAGTGCCTGTCAAAGGTTAAATGAAATTGAAAAAAAACAATCACTTTTTAAAGCTTTTACTGTTTTCTGCTTCTAGAACTGAACAACAATGAAGCTATCTGTCTTCACAGTCTTCTCGTTAATCCTTCTGGAGGGTACTGCGACTCCTGTTGACTTCGGTTCAGTTGGAAATGTTTTCTCATCATCAAGAGACATCGGTGTTGGTTTGGTTAGCAATGCGGGGAACTTTCTTCCCACGCCAAAGGGACTCTTTGAATCTGGAAAGAACCTTTTAGCTGGATATCCATTTGAGTTTGCGTCTACATCGATAAATGCAATTTGTATGTATACAGTTTCTATAGTTTCTAATCCATCACGAGTTTAATTAAAGTCAATTGTCCTTGGACATTGGATCAATCTGTAAAGGTTCTGCAGCAGTGTCTACAAAAGCAGTTACACCAAAGATTTCACCTGACATCAACAATATGCAATTTCAGTTGCGGACTCCATGCAAAAAATACAGTTTCCCCTTACTACGAGCCAGCGACATGTGGAAGAGTCCGGAATTCGATAAGACAAAGAAAACTGTAATCTTAGCCACAGGATGGACGACAACTGTCAATGAAACAGACACGATAACCCAGATGGCCAAAGCGTATCATTGTCGAGGGGATGTAAACTTTATCGTAAGCAAAATATATCGAATGTATTCTCTCCTTAGTTTACTTACTTAATTGATATACATTGTCAGGCAGTTGACGTTGCTTCCTACGTAGACACTCTGTACACTTGGTCTGCCCTGAACACTGAGGAAATTGGCGAAAACATTGGAAAGGGGTTGGTTCAATTGAGTGAAATAGTCCCGCTGGAAAACATCCATTTGATTGGTATGTTGACCTTGTCTTTGAAGATTCCTACGTCAAACCTCAACTAGAATGAAGCATGTTGTAATTTTGTTGTTATTCTATATTTACAGGACACAGTTTGGGAGCACACATCGTTGGCACAGCCGGACGTACATTCAATTACCTGTCCGGCAAGAAAATACCACGCATCACTGGCCTAGATCCGGCCAAGCCATGTTTCAATGAGGGTGAAAATTTGTCCGGCCTGATGCGTGGTGATGCCAACTTCGTAGACATCATTCATAGCAATCCGGGGGTGTTGGGTAAGCGAGATCCCATGGGGGATGTGGATTTCTATCCAGGTGGGCTGGATCCATTGCCAACAGGATGCATATCGGTAGTGTGTGCTCACGAGCGTGCTTGGTTGTACTACACGGAATCTGTTTATCCAGGAAATGAAAAGAACTTCATGGCGGTACGCTGTAGCTCGTTAACCAGATTAAAAAACCATAAATGCCCAGGAGCATCACATCCGATGGGCTATGCTGTGCCAACACAACTAAAGGGAAACTACTTCCTCGATGTGAATGGTGAATCGCCATTTGGCTTCGATGGAAACAAGGCCAGAGACGAACGGAACAATAAATGCGGATTGTGTCCAAATTAAGGGAATTAAATTATTTAATTGATTGTTGTTTTCAATCTTTGTTTAAAATTCAGTTGACGTATATGAAAATATAAATATTGTATTGTTTTGTTAAAAAGAAAATTTATCCACTGCTCTTTTGGAAAATTCCAATAATTTCAATTAGAGAATGGTGAGCTCATTTAGATTTGTGAGGGATGCTAGACGGAATGGAGTGCATAAATACGAACGTTCAATAAGGCGTTTACCTATAAAAAGTTGTATAAAAAGCGCCGAACTAGAACTATAGTCACATTTGTCTAGGCCAGTGATGGGCAATCTATTATATTTCGAAGACAAAGATTGGCATATCGATTTAGCATTATTTACCGATTCAGGGGCCAGTACCTAATAGCGATAAGGAAAACGAGTCAGGAAAAATTTTCAAATGGAATAAAAACTAGGTTTTCTTTTGATTTGAAATACAAATGTTACATCAATCGATTGCAAATCACTCAAAGAATTTTTTGCGCCAAGAAAATGTATAATTGAACAAATATTTTCTGTTAAAATTGCATTTTTCTAGTTTCCTGATGCAATTTCATTTTTCGTGTCAGCTGATTAGAGTTTGAGCCAGAATGGAACAAATCGCTCCAATTATTTGGATTCCACTGACAGACTCGCAGCGAATTTTTTTTGTGCGAATTGCATAAGAAAAACCAGTTGCTAGTGTGTGGCTGCAAAGAGATGAGAGCCTGGCAACTGACATATTTTTCATGTTGGCTATAAACGCTAATCAGGGAAAAATTCATGTTTCTATTTGTCTCAACTTTTCCTTGTGGTTTTTCCTTATCGCTATAATTGGCCCCCTTACTCGAACACAACAACAAATTAAATAAAAAATGCAAGGAAAGAACCAATTCAAAGATGAGACTGGTTAGATGAGGGGTTGCCTAAAATCATTTAAAGCCCAGCTTTTTCCGTTTTACTACTGCATGACTAAGAACGATTTAACTCACTTTCCGCGTTTAAAATCGGTGTCACCAGTGATTGAAAACAAACTGAAAGAATTCAGTCAGGTGTTGAGAAAACTTCACACAGACTTCGAAACTAGGTTTAAAGATTTCAAGGGCATCCCGTCGTCGCTGGATGTTTTCTCGATGCCGTTTAATGTAGATCCGGACTATGTCTCTGCGAAATTGCAGTTGTAAATTATTGAAATGCAGTGCAGCACCCATTTAAAACAACTGTTCTTAAATCCCACAAAATTAGAATTTTATAGAACAGTACTGAAAGCTGAATTCCTAAAGATGATTTCTCACGCCCAGAAAATTATGGCTGTTTGGTGTTTGCGTCGTCGCACGTATGCGAACAGACTTTTTCGACCATGAAATTGCGGAAAAACTCAATCAGAAACCGACCTACTGATGAACACTAGGGTGAAGCACGGCTATATGGGGATTTTTTGAGCGCGTAATTTGTTGTTCTAATAGTGATGATTATATGTGTTGCACTAAAACAAAGACATGTTTTTTTTTTTTGTTATTTGAACAATATCTTCTGCTTCCGCTTTAGCCTCAAACTTTAAGATTTATTTTAGAAAACGAAAGGTGTTTTAATGTACTGTCGTTAGCTTATAAAAGGATGCAAGTTAATATTCTATTTATAAGTAAGGCATATTAAGATAGACTTATTATAAAAAAGAAGAAAAGTCTTTCACAAATATGTTTTAAAAAAATATTTCAATTTGCTCGAAAATCACGTTTAGTCTCAAACTTTGACATTTCCTTTTTCGCCTGTATTTTCGCGGTGCGGTGCCGTGAAATATGGCCAAGTGAAATAAAGCCAAATTTAAGGATTTGGCTTTATTTCGCTTTCTAAAAGTGAAATAAAGTCAAATTTTAACGTTTGGCATTATATCACTTTGTCAAAGTTTTATTTCCCTTATAAGCCTTATTTCCCTTTGCCAATAATGCCAAACGTTAAAATTTGGTTTTATTTGACTTTTAGAAAGCGAAATTAGGCCAAATCCTTCAATTTGGCCTTGTTTCACGGCACCAATTTTAGCCTTTATTGTACCCAAACGTGCCATTTTTTTGCACTGAAAAATGGAAGCTTCAGTCGTTATTTTCACAGCCTGCTCCACAGCTTGAGTATGGCATTTCAGCCTTAAAAAGATCAGTTGGCTTTCTCCATCCGATTATGCGATGTTCTCTATTTCCTCTGTTGTAATCGATGGTTGACTTACTCTCGTCTGCCAGTCAATTATGTCGATGTAATCGGATGCATTGAAGTTTACCATTGCCACTTCAAAATGCTTAAGAGTTGATGTTTCAGACACACTGCGGGTCGTCAGCATCCGTCGAGCTGCCAGCTCACGATCATTTTCAGCCATGCGTAAAGTAATAATTTCGTTAAATTACTGGATCAGATCTTCTGAGAGATACTTAGAGACTGCCTTGCAATCATACTGTAGAGATGTCGCGTACCATCTTTGCACGACGATTTAGCTGACGATGGAATCTCTGTGGCTACATACAGACGAAGTAATCGCATGGCACGTGGTAGCCAACGAGCATGAGACATTCTGCCCTATCATAGATTCCATCGTAATCGAAAAAAGTCTAAGTTTCCCGATGTAACTATCACATAATCCATTCGGAGTGGAACGAATTTCGAAATTCGTAAACTTGGTATCACCAAATCCGAGTGGAATGTAAATTAGTCATCTTAATATGCGAAAGAAGTTGTGTTTGCAGAAAAATGTGAATGATCTTGCACATTTGGCGTAAAACAGCTGATTTCGAAAACCAGGACGGCGGTATTTAGAGTTGTAACTGGAAATGCTTTCTTCGATTCCGTTCGAATTTTGTGAACACAAATTTTCGTAGTTCGTAACTTTGCTTTCCGTGTGGAAGTTTTCCACGATGGAATCTGTGATAGATCTGATTTTTTCGGAGAACTTATTTCCTAGATCTAATGGAAAATCTCCTGAGAGTACCGCTGCATTAATGTCGTATTAGTTTGAAGTGCTTTTCACAAAGGTCTAGTGTAAGTTTCTAGTCCAGAAGTTGATCCATCAAAGTAGAGAAACAAGTGTCTCAATGGCGATTCATTCATGTGGAGTAAGCAAATGATCCACTGAAGTGGTTTCTGCAGCCTCTTTTCAAGTACCTAGCCAAATAACACCACCATTTTTTTTAAGTATTAACGATTTATTTGTGCATTTGGTTGCCATGGGTGATATAATCGTTGAAAAGTTCCATGTGAAAAAGGAGAGTTGAGGGAAAATGCGGCGCTTTAATGCACCAATTGAAAAAGGGAATTTATATTTATCTAACTGAAAGCAAATGAGAAAAAACAAAGTTTCGTCTAAAATCAAGATCTTACAAAATTTCAATGACCTGGCGGAGGCAGTTACTCGCAGTCGAGTCCTAATAGACACAAAATTTTTGCTATTACGTGTCCGTTAATTGAAAAAAAAATTACGCTCCACCCTAATGAACATCTTTTCGCGTTGCTGAAAGTTACTTCGTCTCAGCTTGAACCTGCCTTCGAAAATATTATGGCAAATCAAAAGCAATTTCATACATCTCAAACGCCTACCAATGCAGGGACTTCGAATAAAAGTTGAATTGTAATTTTAAACATTTGTGTAATGTATAATGCTGTAATGTTTTAATATGATTAAAAGTTTCAACACAAATTAAAAAAAAAAAAATAGCGAGGAGTCCCTGGGCCTAGCGCATTTCTCACAACCATCCCTTGTGAGGGAATGGACAAACACAAATTACATTTTTTAAATAACTCTGGCCCTCGTCTGCGATTTCTTGAATTTTTTGGCCCCCCGTTATGAAAGTTTGCCCACCACTGGTCTAGGCTCTGTCCTAACCACTGGTAAGGGTTAGTCGCTTAGTTGCGCAGATTGCATCGTAGGTAACATGTTGGAGGCAATTGAAAAAGAAAAGAAAAACGTTATTGAAGAAATAAATCTGTCCGAAGAGCTAGAAGTTATTTTCTTACCAAGAGTCTTTATTCCCACCAGACGGAATTTCCCAATCACTATAACGAAGCCGCCACTGGTTGAGTGGCAAATACACAAAAAATGTTTGTTTGTTTGTCTATCATGACAGGTTGACTAATTCATTACGGTGGTAAGCATCAAAGAAGGATTATTTCTCCAACGTGTGTATTTAATCTCAGCACACAATCTGCACAGTTCTTTATTTGCATTTTACTACAGACAAGGGCAATAGGGATTCGTAAGTTAATACTAAGGAAAACCGGAAGTCTTGAAACCGATGGAAAGGAAATGTTGACATTAAGTAAGAATGCACATAATAATAATTTATTTTTAATCGAATGAATCAAAAATTTACAAAACCCACTAACAACATACATATCAACATTAAAACAGCTACTTCTTTTCTATACAAGCTTCAAAGGATACTAACCCGACATGTGTAGATATAATTTGAACTTGAAATTTATAATGGCCGCAGACATATAAAAACAAATAAATAAAATACCCAACGTTTCTAGTACTCCACTTGATACAGTTATTGTTTTTGTGGACCATTCAAGTCACTTATCTGCATTGGTCACTTTCGAAAGTCTTAAATCATCTTAAGACAAGTGAAAGTAATTTAACTTTTTGTGAAAAAAACTATCAAGTGAGCATCGAAACACATACAAGACTGCCCTTGCATCCATTCAAAAAAAGAGCAGCACAAAGGAAAAAGTCATTTCCTCATCCGCAAAGTAGAACAAACATACCACCATAGTAATTGTAGAGTGTGGAGGGCAGTTAACGTGACTTTACAAAGCATGTGCTTTTCAAAAGGGACGTCTTTTGAGGACAATGTATTGAAAGCAATGCTGCCATTGTCCGATTTTAATTGCTTTTCGACAAATTGCAGAATTCGTAGTAAAGGTACGTAACTTCAAATTGAAACCCATTTAATATTTTTATTCGTCACCGGTACAAAGGGCGATTTTAAAGGGGGTTTTTAAAGCTGGCTTTTTTATCCAGCTTGGTCTCTGATTTCTGCACAGATGTGGTTTTTTGCTCTGAAAGCATTGACTATTCAATGTAGACGAATTCACTCACTACTTGGAACCCATAACCTCAAGGGAAACACAGTTCAGGTTAAACAGAGTTAGGAAAATAGGAGAGGTTGAAAAAAGAGAGGAGTGCAAAACTGGAGAAAGCTCGCCCGAAATCGAAGTCGTTTTAGAAGGATGTTGGTTAAGTCCAGGTTCACTCCGAACTGTAATGCCCACTTAAGTAAGTAAGTGAAGAAAAAGACACCGATGTAATGATGTTCAAACCTTGTACATTATCATGCGGAAAAAACAGAATAAGGTAGAGGATTCCACATTCATAGGTTGTGCGACTAAAATATGAGTATCTTACTTAGCTGCTCGACCAAAGGAAAGCGCTTTCACGACTAGCCGTTCGGAATCGGCAAATGGTTGTAGATCCTTCAAATTAACTCACAAAGTATGGTTGAGATTAATATGCTAGGCCCCGGGCTCCTAGCTATGAAAACAAAAAGAGAACCAGTGGCAAAGCGGAGCCCTGAGTGTCAGACGTAAGGCCATAGCACAACTTGTATTGAACTGTTGGAAAGGTAGTTTCTAATCCAATGAATAAGAGACACATCGATAAAAAGGAGGCATTTTCGATAAGAGAGCTTGATGCCAAACTCTATATATCTATGCTTTAGAAATATCAAGAAAACAATCCTAATTCCTCCAAAACAGTCTAAGGATTGATCACTTTCGGTGAAATAAGAAATCGTATCAATCTTTTGCTACGAATGCCGAATTTGTTCTTCTTGATATTTCAAAAGTTGACTGCTTATTAACGTTTCTATAGAAAGAAGGGACGTCAGTGCAATTGGACGGTAACTGGAAGTAGAAGAATAGAAAAATTTTCCTGCTTTATTGACAGGCTGGAAAATTGGTGTTTGTCACCTACTTGGAAAGAATAGGATAAATAGAAAAGGCATACGCAGTGGTTTTGCCAGCTGCGGGAATATCATATAGACCAGGGGATTTATGTATATTAAGATTTTTAAGGGGTGTTTCAAGGTGTGAGAAACGGCCCATTTTCAAAAAATAAAATATTATATAAAAAATAAATTATTCGTTCAATCTCATCGAATAAACAGTCTCTGAAATTTTGCTATTTTTTAACATTTAAAACTCCCCATAAAAAAAGTGCGTTAGGTTAGGTTAGGTGGAAGTGGCTGTCAGCTAATGAGTATGTACGTACATGCATTACCTGACACACTAAGAGCACAATGGTCCGTTGTGATACCACAAAGATCAGTAAGTTAATCACCTACTAATCCCAAAAACCTCATAAGATATTAATGAGTTGATCACCGATTTATCCGACAATTCGGGACTAGGTTGTTAACACCTGCTAGTCGAACCACGCGGAACTTTTAATGTATTTCGAAAGACTTTTATGGTCTATGTAAGCTAAGTCGCTAGTATCATCGAAGAATAATTCACCGAGATGAGTTTTCCTCCTATGAAGTAGTGCAGGGCATGAGCAAAGAAGGTGTTGAACGGTTTCTTCCTCTTCTTAATCCATGCAGCTCCTGAAGAAACCATTGGAGTGCACACCAAGTCTTTTGGTGTGTCTTCCTATTAGACAGTGTCCCATAAGAACACCTATGGTAGAACTTAGATACAGGCGGTTTAAGGTCAACAAACTCTCTTCGAGCGTTTTGAGTCTACACACGGCCAGACTAGTTTGGTTGCAAAGTAGTTGTTACTCACAGTCCATCTAGTGTTTGCTGTCCTTAAAGCATCTTGTCTGAGTAGGAGTTTACATGTAGCGATAGGTACACCTATGTTGTTTCATTCTGAGCGTAGGGAAGTGGTAGTGCCCTTTTTGGCTAGTTCGTCTGCCAAACAGTTGCCTGGTATGGATCTAGTAGTACATTGAGGGCGTCCGATGGGGTTGTCCTCAGTGCGCCACTAATACACAAACTAGCCGTTCTTTGAACTTTAGCCAGCTTATTGTAGTCAATCATCTTGTCTAGTGCGGTCCACCAGACAATCACCCCGTATGTGAGTATCGGTCTTATTACCGAGGTAAACAGCCAATGGGTGATTTGGGGGGAGAAACCCCTTTTCCCATCAATGGCTTTTTTACAAGAGAAGAGTGCCACGTTGGGTTTATTTACTCTTTCCTCTATATTGATTTTGCAGGTCAGTTTTTTGTCGAAAATGAGACCTGGATATTTAATTAATTAATAGTTGGGGGTTTGAAGTCTGGAATTTTGTATTTCCTCGTTTTGTTGGGATTGATATTCAGTCCACAATCTTCAGCCCAGTTGTTAAGCTTGGTTAGTGCTGTTTGTAGCGCAGCTCAGCTAGGGTTTGCGGGTGCTTACCTGAAACCTCTATGTCTAGGAATGCGATAAAAGTGTATTCTTTGTAGTGCAGGGACTTTCCAATGGTGCAGGACAGAGAGTGGAGTGAGGTTTTCCATCAATTAACCTTTTGTATAGGCATGTTGTGCCGTTGAGATCGGGCAAGGTTTAATTTCCTGTATTAAGTGTATGTCAATCATTTTTTCCAGCGTTTTGAGGAGGACGGATGATAGACTAATAGGTCTTGTAACGAAACCATTGGTCTTAACCTCCCCTTCCCTTACTACCATTACAACCACCGACTACAGGTCCCAGTGGCTGATCCTGGCAGCAGGAAGGAAAGGGTGCCCCGGGTACGGTAGCCTGGCATGCTTGTTTTTAGCTCAACTTAGCTCGTCGACGCGACGGGGGGTTCTTGCTACCGCATCTCAGGACGGGGTTATGACTTCATGACATTGATAAGACAAAAAAATATGTGGCGACCCAATTGTCTTCGTACGAGGTCCATAACGGGGGAGGGTCTTCGATGGAGTTGACCCTCGGAGGTTTTGCCCACCCATTGTATCCCACGGATACCACCATGGCTACTGCAGTCTTAAATCTTTTGGATTTACATGAGAGTTTTGCCGGCGTATAAAAACGACCCGAAAAAAGGTGCGTACGCGTGAACGAGAGAATTTTTAGCTTTATCATCTGAAGTGAACAGAAAATTTGTTTTAGTTAAGACCATAAACTAAAACTTGAACGAAGGAAAAAAATGCAAATCGAATTTTTGGCGGACCACAAAAAGTTTTAATTTCAGTCAAAATATCTCCTGATTCATTTTTTTCGAAAAAAAAATGTTTTAATCTAAAAAAAAACAAAAGGGCTTTTCTTCAAGTACTTGTGAATTGTATTTCTAAGACTTGTGCTAAATTTCATCAAGACCGGTTGAGTTCTCGGGCAATCTCGACTTTAAAAACACAGTTTGAAAAAAATGTGTTAAAGGTTTTGAGCGCTAATGCGAGTGTCTGACTTTTCACGGCTATATCTCCAAAACTATTTTTAATGGTGTACATTGATCAATCTCTTACAAAACGTTTAGCAAGAAAAGTTCTTTATCTATGGCAGTCACAATGAATTTTCTAACACTGCGGTGCCGTCAAGAAAAATAAGAAATTGTCACTCATTAACGAGATAGTGCACGTTGTCAGTTGGCAACTGACTTGCGACGGCAGCAGAAACGCTGTTGACAGGATTCCTGTCGTAGCTACAACTGCAAGTATAAGAAAACGCGGTGTTGTTCTTGTCACGTCATTTGTAACGTAGTAGAGGTATTCTTTTTTCTTTTAACATGGTTATAGTATAAACAAGGATTCCCATATTTCCCCCTAACAACTTTCCCCCCTACCTTTAAGACCAATGGGTACAGAACCACTGGCCTGTCCAGGCAGGTGTCGATAGGGTTGTCTGAATGTGTTTGTAACTGAAGGTCTGATAATTGCCACGCTTAGCTCGTCGATGGGGGGGGGGGGATCTTGTTACTCTCACCCTACTTTAATTTGGTTCTACACTTTTTCCTTTAGTCTAATTCATTCCTTTTTTTATTTCTCCTCTGAAGCACAACTTTGACTTTCTTGTTCTACTGTCCATGCTGCTGCACCGTCTGCGTTCTCCCTTTGATAGAAGACTTATGGGGCCACCGGAGGGGTTCTTCTACCGCCTCCTGTCCATACGCCCCGACAAGTAATCGCCAGGCACCAGAACTCCGGTCAGATTCTTATTTGACTGACCACAAAAGGGATCTACTGAAGGGGAAAGAATTTATAGAATGCACTCATGTTTTATATTTCCTATGTTCTAAATGCTGCCTTTTTTTTTACCTGTGTCCGATTTCGATATTCTCTGTATTCCTTTTTCCTTTTTTTTTTCGGTTGCTTGTGCGAGAATACCACCATTCCAGCCGAAGAAGATGATATACAATAACTGCGATCGCCTTTAGTATTTATATTTTTGGGGTGGGTTTCTCGTCAACACTTTATATTATTCTTTACTTGTTTTTCTGAGAGATGGTTGCCTGTGCAAGGCGACGATTGAATCGAAAAGACTATTACTTATCCGAACACGCGGACGTCTAGTTACTTTCTTAGTTTTTTTTTACATAGAATGGGACGGGTGAAAGTGAAGTAATGCGGATGTGGTCAATCGGTACGGGACGAATTGGCACACGTCGTATTTTCGGGGCACTTCGTGCTATTTTATTCCGTAAACACAATGCAAATATGCAATGTGCAAATATGCAATTGCAGAGCGCATTTGGTTGCAGAAGTACTTTATCTCTATTTCTTTTTTTTTTTTTTGAATTTCTTATGATAGAGATTGTTCTGTCGTTTCCTACACATTGTAAGTACTCTCATATCTATATCGTTATGCAAACAGACAGCAATTTGACAGCTGTATTTGGCACTATCGCCGCTACAAAATCACTTTGGTTTGGGTGAGCCTTAAATTAGAATGATTAGGTTTGTTCGTTGAAGCCCTGTGGTTGCCCTGGGGTCGCCTAAAAGCGTCTTTGGAAAAACCCCAAACTCGTCCAGATTGTCAAACTGAGTGATTTTGAAACCATGGCTTGTCCTCAACTCGCCCTGAAGAAGCACTAGGTTTTAGTCGGACCGAGTTCAGGTAATGAGCCGAACTTTCAAATGGAATGTTTTTTCTTCAAAATTACAAGGTTTTGTTGTGGTTTCATGGTTTTACGTTTTTTGAGAACAGAAAACCAGTTTTTTTTGATCACTCATATGGCTGTCCTGAATTCAGTGCTAATTTCGAATGAAGTTCAACAAACGAACATATTGTCTGCACGGCTTCCATCCAAATATCAACTTTACCCTTGCAGAATCAAAAAAACACGCACACATTTCTCCGTATACACAGTTTGAACTCGGTTCTGCAGATGTGGCCCCTGTTTAAAAAAGTAATTACATACAATTAACTACATGTACATAGTACGTGCGTACTCTTAAGGGTTTTTACTAAAAGAATACTTTAATTCTGCTTTCCTAGAACTTACACGAGCAGGCGCAGATCCAGGGGGGGGGCAATAGGGGCAATTGCCCCCCCCCCCTCTCTGTCAATAAAAATGTTAAGTCTATAGCAAACTATACGTATTCGCTACAAAAATTCGGTTGGTCCCTAAATTGCTTTCAATAATAATAATTCACTCAATACCAAGAAAAAGCAAAACTCAGACAGAAATCATAAAAAAGGTCATTCGTTCGGGATTCACAATTTTATACAATACTTTTTGATGAAACAACTGATGCATCTCACCTCTCCCAACTGAGTATTATATTACGCTACGTTCACAATGGTAGCATTCGTGAGGATTTTGTCTCTTTCGTGGATGCATTTGAGGAACTAGCTTATTCCAGAACTGATGAAGAATACGAATCTGATGAGGAGAGCGGAGGGAAACTAGAAAAAAACTAGCTGCCGAAGAGAAATTGGATGGAAATTCTAAATCTTAGGAGTTATCTATAACTGGGAAAGCCATCGGCCAAATTGTATTGTTGCAACTGAAGAAAAAGCTCAAACTTCCTCTTGAATGCTGTGTGGGAATAGGGACAGACGGATGTGCAGTTATGCTTTCAGAAGTTCGAGGTGCTGTTATGGAAACTCAGAGTGAAGCGAAAAATGCTGTTAGGACTCCATGCTACGGTCATAAGCTAAATAACTCCATTTCTCAAAGTTCAAATGAACCTGCCAATTAAGACGCTGTTGCAATAATGAAAGAGGTAATCTTCTTCTTCAAATCGCATCCGAAACGAAAAACTGTCTTCATGAACACCTTGCGGTGTGCTCTCACATCACTTTGCGAAACAAGGTGGGTAGAACGACATAAAGGTGTATTTCAATTTTCTTTGGACCTCATCAAAAAGCGTTGGAAACGATATGGTAGTGGCGTGACCCAAGCACCACCGCTGGCAAGGCTTCCTTGCTTATAACATCTTTATGCAATTCACAGTTTATTGTAATCAGTTTTGTGTTTGAGTGATGTGTTGTCTTTAACACAGTCCTTGAGCAAGTTAGTACAATCTAAATCTCTTGGCCTGAATAGCAGCGCAATGTTGGTGAAGAACACGATTTCCGTTCTTTAAGGTCGCCGGGAGAACATAGATGCCAGTTTCCGCAACATCTGGCAGCATGCAAAGAATTTATGCGATCAGTTGAATGTTGAGTTGAGAATTCCTCGTATTCCTCGTCATGGTGGACGCCAATTTCACCGAACTAATTTTGACACTAATTCAGCTGAGGTATACCACAGAATCTCGTTATATGCACCTATAATTGACTTTGTCCTGACCGATTTGCATGAAAGATTTCGACCGGAAACCTTAGATGTATTTAAACTTACAATGTTAACGAAAAAAAAGCAGAACAACCATCTTCCCGTTACTGCTCTTGAGTTGATGGATAAATGCAATAAGGATGTGTTTGGCATTATACACAGCTTTCTTTTAATCCTTGGAACGCTTCAGGTTACGAAATCTTTGGCAGAGCGATCTTTTCTTTATTGCGGCGCCTTAAAACTTATTTAAGGTCCACAATGAGTGAAAATCGCCTTTGCGGTCTGGCACTTATGCACATCCACAGACAAATCCTGATCGATGTTGAAAAAGTAATAACAAGGTTTTCAAAAACCGGCTTCAACAAAAAGTTAGAATTTAGCATTTAATTAACTGTTTGAAACTAATTTAACTTATTTTTGTTTAAACAATTTTTCAAATTCTATTAAATAAAAAATGTATACTTATATTTGATTGAGTTTATATTTAATAACATAAAATCATTGAAAAGGTAGGAAAACTGCCCCCCCCCCCCCCCCCCCCCCCTCCTTTATCAAAATCCTGGATCCGCGCCTGTACACGAGCCTTCAAAAACTTTCAATAAAGCTCGAATTAATGCACCTGGAAACAATTTCATGATTTCCGTATACTTTAACAAGATGATGTTCTGAAAATTGGGTTTCTTGAAAGAGTCTTAGTATCAGCAAGAATAAAAAAACAATTTTCACGAACATCACTGAGTGTTAGGCTTGGGCAAACTGTCAAAAGCCAAAGAGCAAAGAGCGGAGTAAGACTAGAGTATTGACAATTTCCAAAAAAAAATATGACGGTTTTACACTTAAATAAAACCGATATTATTTGCCGACAAAACACACAGCGTCGTTGTTGAAGAAGCTATTGTAAACTCACCCTTAAACCTTTACCAACCCTTACCTTTTACCTTTAAAACTCGCTCAAATGTGGCGTTACTGTTGCTGTTAACACAAACCAGCTGCGCCATTGCGATTTTCAATTCATAGAGTCTTCACCAGCAAGGAACTTGCTACGACGCTGTGTGTTTTGTCGGCAAATAATATCGGTTTTATTTAAGTGTAAAACCGTCATATTATTTACCTTTCGAAAACACACAGCGTCGTTGTTGAAGACCTGTCTGTTATCTGCTGGTGTTTGTCCAATGATTACCTACAACGCTATGATGAATGTAAATAAGTTATAAAAACATACCTTGTGAATATGTACATGATACATCTATTATGTGTTTATTATTCTGTATTAATTAAATAAATGAAAAGATTAGTAAAGTTTTTAACAGTTAAAACACTTATTTTATTTCCTCAGATGTACATTTCAGAAGCAATGCTTCCATCGTCAGTGAGATTTATAAAATTAAATTAAATTAAATTATTTGTCAAAAAACTAATAATAAACAAAAATGTTTCTAAACAAAAATTACAGTTGAGTTGAGTTGAATCTATTAAAAAATTTTTTGAATATTGAATCTTTGATTGGTCCATCATCACTATTCATTAGATTATTTTTGTTTTTAAATATGTAAAATGATTCAAAAGCATCTAATTCATAATTGCTATTTACATTTCTTATTAGTTTTAAATTTTGCAAACTAAATTAATTAATTAATTAAACTTAAAAACACTCCCTTTTTAACAATAAAATCAAATTAAAGGCTTCCGTAGCCAAAAACTCTCCACTTTTAACAATAAAATCAAATTAAAGGCTTCCGTAGCCATAGATACACACAAAATCTTTTGAAAAGTAAATAAACAAAGCCTTCAAATAAATAAACGCTCTATTGTTAAGCTTACAATGGTTTAAAATTATTAAAGAGATTAGTTGAGGCGACCTTTGAAACTGAATTAATCTTTCTACAGTAGTGCTTTCTAAAAGTACTTTCTGCTTTCCAGTTACCTCTTGCTAGGATTTCATCTACTGATTGTTTTTCGATCCAACCCAAGGATGCCACCGCTGCTCTACAGCTTCCAGGTGAAGCCTCGATACCAGCTTCCTTTAACACCGTACGAACCCAGCTACCAATCACTGTTCTTGATGCCTGCTTCACATGTCCATTAATTGTAATGAATAGACTATCCAGGTTCTCTACCAGTGTTCTCCTCGGTTGAGAAAGCCTAATTAGCTGCTTTATCCAGAAAACAGGGCAGATTCTTTTATTCTCGTGACAAATTAACTGCCAACTTGATTGTCTGTGTTTGTCTGTGTCAGACTTAGACCCGAATGCCGGATGGAAAATTATACTATCTCCTTCTTCTTTATAGCTATCGCTTGATATTTTTAATAGAGTGATATCGTGAATCCTTCTTCCTGATGCTAAAAGCAGAATGACTGCTGTTCGTCTTGAAGCTTCAAACAAGGATTCTTTCCTATTATCGTTCTCTGCCAGCCAATTAACTACATCTCTTGGATCCCATATAGGAGGCTTCTCAATCGATGGTTGCGAAGAGCTTATTGCCTTTAAAATACGTCGTATGAAAAAATCAGCTGACAGGTTCTCATTTAGAGAAGGATCACAGAAGGTTGATACGGCTGATTTATGGACTAGAATTGTTCTAGGAGCGAGCTTTTCCTTTAAAAAAAGATTGGTCAAATATCTTGCTAAGTCAACACCACTTGGAGATCTGGGATTAATATTATTATTCTCTCACAGCAGAAGAATAAGTTTTTAGTGTAGAAAATCTCCATCCCTTTTTTAATAGATCTTTTTCCCCTGCTGACCAGTTACTTATCTGGCTGCTCCAGCCCCAACTATCCATGCCTTCAAGATTAAATGTTCTACATGTGGAGGAGGCTGACCAGTTGTTGCATCTATTAACATTTCTCCCAGATTTTGTATTGTCAGAGGAGGTTCTAGTGCACGAGCTTTTAGATCGGACATCCAGAAGGTCTGGTCCCACTCTGGTGACACAATTAGATACTTTCCCTGACATCTGTTTAGATGTGAAAGAACTCTTGGCATCAAATTGGGAGGAGGGAATATCCAACCCAGAGAATGATCCCAAATGCGACTGAAAGCATTTGTGTATTCTGCCCCTTGATCCCTGCAGTCTATGGATACATATTTTTTGACAACTGCCGTCTCCCTTGAGGCAAAAAGATCTATTTCTGGCTTTCCCCATTTCTTGAAGACTTCCGCAGTCGCTTGAGGTAGGAGATGCCACTCTGGGATCCGACGACCTCTTGACAACCCGTCGGCTATGCCGTTGTATCTTCCCGGAAGATAAAATGCCGATATTGTTATGTTTAGCTGATCGGTCAACTGAAGAAGCTGATACGTTAGACCTAACAGGTTGATTGATTTCGTCCCCCCTTCCTTCCGTATGTATGCGACTAAAGTTCGATTGTCTGTCTGAAGCAGTATGTGAGCATCTTTTAAAACCGTTGTTCTCTTTTTTATAGCCATCAAAACAGCGTACATTTCTTTTAAATTGCAGTGCCATCTGCTTTGACTTTTTGACCACTGGCCAAATAGGACAGAATCGTTCAAATGTGCCCCCCAGCCTGCGTCCGAAGCATCCGTTGCTAGAAAATGCGTTACTTGTTTTTTGTGAGGTACCTCGACTTTCGTTAGCGCTCCGAGCCACCAATTTATTTCCTCCAAAGCCCTCCGAGGGATGGTAAGTTTTTGTCTCGGACGTCTCCTGAACTGCCTCAGAAAAATCTGAAAATAGCGGGAGTGCAGCCGGCCTCTCGGTACGACGAAGCTTGCAAAGTTCAGCTGACCTAATAGTTGTTGCAATTTGTGAAGAGTGCAGAACTTTAGCCGGCACAATATTTGCAGAGAGAATCGAATCTTTTCTACCTTTTTGTCCGGAAGGAATATAATATTTTTCTGAGTATTCCAAGTTACCCCGAGGTATACAAGTTCTTGACTTGGAGACAGAACAGATTTTTCGTAATTTATGTTCCAGCCTAAACTCTCCAGTATCCGAACGGTTTCCGAAACCTGTTCCTTTAGCTGGCAAAGACTTTGATTCGCTAAAAGAAAATCGTCTAAGTAAACGAGGACTCGAACACCTTTCTTGCGTAGGATCTCCGAGATCCAGCAAGTGATGGCTGAGAAAATTCTTGGAGCCGATGCAAGACCGAATGGTAGACAAGTTAGTTGTAAAATCTCCCCTCTGTATATCAATCTTAGAAAACGTCGATGACTCTCTGCTATTGGTACATGGAAATAAGCTTGTGAAATGTCTATTTTTATCATCCAATCGTTCGGCTGCAAGAACTCTGGAATCGTGGAGTGAGAAATTAGTTTGAATGTCTTTACCTTTACGAACGCATTCACTGACCGCAAGTCGAAAATAGGGCGAAGACCTCCATCTGATTTTGTTACCAAAAACATTCTTGAAAAAAAACTTGGACCTACCTTCGGAGGTATTTCTAAAATTTTTAAAATTTTTTCATATTTGCAATTTGCAAGTCCATCTTCTCCGAAATATTTGTTGCAAACTTCAAGGTTGAATTTGATGGGATAGTTAACTGGGGCTTTTTGAAAAAGGATATTCTCGTTCCCGAAATGGTTTTTAAGATAAAACTGCTTGCCCCAATATCTTCCCAATTTTTTCGGTACAATTGCAACTGCAGCCCCGACCTGTGCAATGCTTTTAGTTCAAGTAAAGCATTTGTCAATGCCGCCATTACTTGCTCTGTTGAAGCCAGATAATCTTTTCCTTTATTAAGAGTGAATAACTCTTCATTTACTTTTAGCTCCACGAAACCCGGGGTTGCAGCCAATGATTTAATAGCCTTTGAGTACCTGACACTCTTCCAGGTAGGCAAATTAAAGTGTTGAAGGTGAATCAATTCTTTTAAATTGTCTGCCTTAGCAGTCTGGATCATTTTAAAATAACACTCAGTGTGCAGTTCGCCTAAATCCAAAATTCTCCGCGAACTCTCTGGATTACGTAGAAAAGAGGATGTACTTGCTTGATCCTCATTGGGTTTATTAATGTCCTGTGGTAAAAGCATACTTACATACTGCGACAGTTGAAACATCTGATCCGAAAGAATTTCAATACGCTGTTCCACAGACCCGCTTTTTATTCTTTTATTTGGAGGAAAAGAATTGCCGTCGTCCTCTGAACAAGATGGCGACGCCGACGAAGAACTTGTGGAGTCGCGACTCCTTTTTTTCTTTCCGCCAATCTCCTCCTGACCGCCTTCATTTTCACTCATTTTGAGTATTATATTACTTTTAACTTTCAATTTAAATCAATCAAATAATTAAAATCTCCAAAACTCGAGAAGAAACTATATTTTTTCACTTTTGCCAAAGAGCCAAACTGTTCAGTTGGTAAGTTTACAACGCTATGAATTGAAAATCGCAATGGCGCAGCTGGTTTGTGTTAACAGCAACAGTAACGCCACCTTTGAGCGAGTTTTAAAGGTAAAAGGTAAGGGTTGGTAAAGGTTTAAGGGTGAGTTTACAATAGCTTCTTCAACAACGACGCTGTGTGTTTTCGAAAGGTAAATAATAAATACTACTTCTAAACAAACAAAAGTGGAAACACTTCTATTCTGTAGGTACTAGAAAATGCACACAAATGAATGGCATCAATTCACCTTCAAAGGACATCCTGAGCTGCCAACGGCTTGTTTATATACGAGTACCCAGTCCAGCCCACAGTATATCCCTGACAATGTGTCAAAGAAGAGTGTGCAGCCAACTTTGTCAACTCACAACGAAAAAAGTATTTTTTCTCAATAAAATCACAAGAAAATTGGCTTTTTTCCTTGGCTTAAGCATCAATTTTCTTGCAAATAAATTCACTCCAAAGTATATTACAGAATGCGCTCAAATGGACAAAGCAATTTTCTATCATCCCCAACTCAATCAGTGTATTATATGGCATTGCAGCATAATATTTTTCTTTTGGAAAAAGAAAAATAGAGTTTCCCAATGAATACTTTATCACCAAAGTGTGTTATGTGTGGTGCAGACAGTTTTCGATTAAAATAAATAACATCGAAAAAGAATTGGAAATATAAGTGCTTGGCTTCGAGGAATCGGAAATTAGTAATAATGATGTGTGGCATTTTGCTGGTAAAAGAAAATGTGAGATATTTTCTTGTCAAGCTATATGTTTTATATGATGAAGCCAAAGGATGTTGATAGGTTTAAGGAATAATTTGCTGAAGAGACCAAATCGTTAGTTGAGTTCCAAGTTAAAGATTTAAAATTTCTTCTCTGTTGACAGAAATTTGAAATAAAAAAGGGTACGAATAAAGTAGGTAGTTCGAAACTTGTCCATGTCTGTTCTGTTCTGTTTTTAGAATTAAGAATTAAAAAACTTATGATGCCTAAAATATTTCCATAAATAAGACATATATTTTTGGGCATAGCAATTGTACAGAAGAACTAACAAATTCAATAAACAAATCTAAATCAAATACAGTTCAAAAACTGAGCTACTATTGAGGCATATTAAAAGTGAAGAAAAACGACCTACATTTTACTTCCAAATTAGGTCATATGATCATATTAATTACAAAGTGGCCAATGTTTTATTTCTGAAGTAATTTCTTTGGTTTTTCTTTAAATTTCCAAATAACTAATACAAAATTGGTCCTTCGAGCCGGATTTCGGAACCCGAGCGTAGTACATTTGTCTCTTTTATTGATGAGATAAAATGATTACAACTTATACAACTAAAATTTTCTGTCAGCTCTTACGGGCCACTTTAGAAATAACTTTTTATGACAGTTCTACTTTCGGAGGATCTGCCATGTCCTCGTGAGAGAAAAAGATTGAAGCAAATATGCATTTCCGCTGCGAGGTACATACTAGCACTCAAGCCACCATTTCCAAAGTTATAGTGCTACGAATGTACTATATTGGCTTTTCGTGACTTTTAATGACTTATTTTGAAGAAAAATAATTGTGACGAATCGCTATATTTTTTCATATACTCGTACATTAACATAGAAAAGCATTTAACGCACATATTCGCTATACTACTTTGTTTGTTTATATTTTTTGATTAAATGAAAGAGAATGGATCTTATATTGATTGATAAATGTTTTATTTAATGTCGGCAATTATGTATGGTATACGATATCAACGATATAAAGTAAATATCCGCCTCTGTCAGTCTCACAAATGCGAGTCTTTTTTAGCAAGCACATTTTTCATTACATTCTCACAAATTTCGCGTTGTATTTCATTTAATTTCGTCACGAATAAATTTGTTTGAGTTACTCAAGCGTTTCTTGTTTGTTTGCATAAAGCTTTCCTTTCAGATATCCCCACAAAAAGAAGTCCGGAGCAGTAAAATGAGGTGACCGTGGAGGACAATCAACATCACCATTTCTTGAAATAACTTATTGTTTAAAGTGGTTTCGCAGTAATTCCATTGAAGTTCTGGCTGTATGCGATGTGATAACGTCTTGTTGATTCCACATGTTAATCAAACCCAAAGCGTGCAGTTGTGGCGTTAAAAAGTTTTCAATCATGTCACGATATCGCTCTCCATTCAAAGTTACGGTTACGCCGTTTTCATTTTCAAAGAAGTAAGGTTCAATGATTCCTTCTGATGACCAAATTGCACACCATACAGTAACTTTTAACGGATGCAAAGGAGACTGGTGAATAATTTTAGGGTTTTCCATTGCCCAGGAACCGACTATTCTGTTTATTCACATATCCATTCAAATGAAAATGAACTTTCTCATCGTCACAGTAATCGATGATTGATTTTGATAAAATGTTTTAGCGATTAAAACACGTTGGTTTATCGAATATTTTTCCATAATAAATTCACGTCGTGTCTACTTTACGACCGCCAAATATGAACTGTCAAGAATAATGATAACCAAAATATCGGCAAAACAAAGTAGTATATGTACCTTCCCGGCGGACAACCTGTAGAATTCGAGTTGTACCAGGGACTAACACATATTTCTCTCAACAATACCACGTGAATAATAAACTAGATATACACATTTTGAAACTTAAAAACATCTAAAAATGAGAGTTCTCGAACATCGAACTGACGCAACGTCCTAATAGCTAGAAAAATGCATTTAGTGTTTCCGTTATATTATTTCTTCTCTTATTTTAAGTTTATTACATTTCACAAATAATGTATTCAATTGGTATTTGTTTAAAAGAGAATGAAACTTACTCTTCCCTCGATCTGAAATTATTGTCACAATTGGAAACAACTGCTTTTTATTTGTTCTTAAAAAGAGTATATTAAGAGTTCTTCGGTTCATGCAGTTGGCTCTCCCCCTTTGGTCCCTTTTAGGTCTTATCGACTACTTTACGAAGATTTAAAGCGTTAAAACTTTTATGAAATCGGATCTTTAGGTACTCAATAAGAGGCCATTGTTGCTTGGGAAAGCCATTTCATGGAAAGGTTATTACTCTCGAAGACTTGCCTTGAAATTCAAACTCCCACCCAATGATTTGAACACCAAAATGCAGCTCTTTCACATTTTCGTAGCCCAAAAACAAAGCCATCTTCAATTGCGTCAAAACTATAATCAGCCAGCAACAGCCCAGATTCGAAACGTTTTTCAAAGCAGTAAATTCTATGAAAAAACTAGCTAATCCGCCCGGCGCGGCGTTGCACGGGTCCGTAGTTTTATCGTTTCCCGTAGTTTCTAAGTTTCCTCCCGATCCCGTTGCCGTGGGAATTTTGGGATCAAAACTTTAATGGAAGCATACCTAGACTAAATTATATTTAGCCTAAAAATTTCATTGAATTCCGTTGGGCGGTGTAGGAGTCTATACCGGACAAACAAAAAAACATACATACATCCATTTTTATATATTTAAATTATTATTGATAATGTAGAATTGCATTGATTTGTTTCATTTTTTTGTTGATTTACAGGAAAAATGCCATAACTTGGGAACGGGTCAACCGATTTCACCATCTACCAACATCCCCTAAGCAACCACAAAAATTTGGCTTCATTCGGTGGAGCCGTTCTCAAGTGATGCGATCATAACTAACCGTACACTTCTTTTTATATATTAAGATTGTTTGAATCGTTAAAGAGTGACTGGTTTGCAATAAGTTTCATATTTTTGGTTTCATTTTTAATTAATAATGAGTGTGTG
This sequence comes from Melanostoma scalare, assembly GCA_949752695.1. NCBI lineage: Eukaryota > Metazoa > Arthropoda > Insecta > Diptera > Syrphidae > Melanostoma > Melanostoma scalare. Next base: position 43,094,690 of record OX456985.1, on the reverse strand, counting down.
CTTGTTTTATTTATTATGTTTTTGCCACTAATACGACCTTACCACTGGTAAGGGATACACCAGTGGCAAGGTATTAATAGTGCGGCCTCAGCATCAATGGTTGGTAAGTTTTCACTAAAATTTATTTATTTATTTATTTATTTCACCTACGAGCAATCAGCTCAACAGATTACATATTACAACGAAATAAAAGAAAAGTTTTAAAATTAATTTTAAATGAAATAATATCAAGGTTTCAATTTTTTAAAAGTAAGTAATACAATTCATTTCGGAATTTATCTCTGGAGAAGGACAGATCAATATGACCACAAATCTCATTGAACTCTCTAATTGATCTTGAAATTGGTTCACTCATGCCATAGTTAGTTCTGTGCCTTGATTGGAAAAGAAGATTTCTATCCCTCAACGGCCTCTCCGGAGCATAAATACAAATTAAGGACAACAAGGGAGGACACTTTATATGATAACATAAAATATCTCGCACGAAAACTATGTCATGACTAGTTCTACGTGATTTGAGGGACTATGCAAACCTAGAAGATTTTGCCTAGCTATGGAATTTGGAAAAAAAACACCATCGCATTTTGTAAAATGCATACTTCGTAAATCTGTTCTGAACTTTCTAAATTCGATCTGAAAGATATTGTTGGTGAGGGTTCCAGATGATGTCTGCATACTCTAGTTTGGGTCTTACTAGTGAGGTATAAAGAGACACAAGGGTGTAGGGGTTAGTGAAGTCTGTTGAGTTTCTTTTTATAAATCCTAACATCGAGTTTGCTTTTGATATAATAGCTTCTAAATGTGGTGTTAAAGAGAATTTGGAGTCAAAAATTACGCCTAAATCTTTGAATTTTTCAGTTCTCTGAAGAGGGTTGCAATCAAGATAATATGAAAACTCTTGCATATGATGCTTTCTTGAGAGAGAAATCACAAAACATTTCTTGGTGTTAAAATTCAAACGATTTAACATACACCATCGACATATGTAGATTATCAAGATCCAATTGGAGTTTTTGACAATCACTTATAGAGGTCACTTTCAGAAAAAGTTTCAGATCATCTGCGTATATGAGGCATTTGCTGAAATTAACACAGTTAACAATATCATCAATGTATTGTATTGTATTGTATTTATTTAAAATTATTCATAGTACATATAAGATATGAATATTACATCTTTTAAGTAGTACATGCTTTAGATATGTTGCAGAGCAATAATTAAAATTTACATTAATATAGATAGATAGATAGATAGATAGTTGATTTTTATTGATTTACGATTCAATTAACAGTTAATTCATAATTAGGTATACAAAAATCATATAAGCATGGCATTTGCCGTCTGCCAAACATTAATACATATATGTTTAGTAAAAAAGATAGATTTATATAATAAAAATGAAAGAGAAAAAAAAAATATATGAAAAAAATCTTAGTAAAAGAAAAAACGAAGATAAGATTAAAAGTTTGCAGCGAAATATTGAAATGCTCTTTTTTCGAAAGTTCTCGTGTTGATTATATATTTAATTGTAAGGGGTAGCTGGTTCCGGAGTTGAATTGCATGGATAAAAAACTGCCTCGAAGTTACTAGAAATCTATGATGGGGTAGAATTATTTGTAAAGTGCGGCTACTACGAGAAAAGTTAATTAAATCGAACAGATACTTTGGCTCTTCTGACTGAATAATTTTATGTAATAATAACAGATAGATAGATTAAGTGATTTTTATTCAATATTTTATAAAAAAAAACAATTAATAATATACAATATCAGATATAGCATGGCATTGCCGTCTGCCAGATTGACAAATAATTAATAATAATCAATAATAAGTTTGGTTACATTTAACCGATTCAAAATTGCAAGTATTAAAGCAAATATAAGTTTAAATTGATCACATAATGAGTAATACAAAAGGATGATAACACCTGAGTGTCTTAAAACATTTCATTAATTAGCCTTTCACGGTAAGCCAGCGTCACCTTGCAGTAATTGAAGAGCTTTGGGACTTCCATTTCATTTAAGAATGATAACATCTCATCTTCGTTTAAGACATTGCAGCCAAAATAAAATCTTCTTGTTTCTTTCAACACTGGACATCTTCCAAGAAAGTGGAACACGTCTTCTCTTTCTCTCTGATTACACAAATTACATAATACCGGAAGGTCATCTCTATGGGGAACAAAGTTGAGCCTTAGAAGTTCTCCACGTAGTCTTACCATCATTGATATTTGATCCACACTGTACTCATCTCGAAAATAGTTTTTAGGGCCCAGATTGTGACATAATCTATTGTAAATCGATCTATGCACTGAACTAGTAGCTTCTTCTATATATCTTTCGCGATATTTTACATCCACAGTCTCAATTAGATTGTAGAGAGAGCTTTTCCATTCACTGATGTTTTCTAAGTTCAGATTTAGTTGAATACCACACCACTGCGCCAGCTCCAACCACTCCGCATACCAGCTAGTTCTTCGATCAATGACTTGTAGCGCTGCCTTTCTTGGTAATCTTTCGCTAGACATGTTCAAAACCTTGATTATATAGTCTATGTGCAGCTTAAGTGTGCGAATGAAGAGCGGGGAGAGTCCTGTTTCCAACATCACAATGTAGTTGGGGGTATTCGAAGGAAGACGAAATATTCTTTTCACATAAAACCTCAAAAGTGCTTCGACAGTTTCATATTTCTTATATCCCCATACTTGAGATCCGTAAAGCATGATCGACTCCGAAACTGCTTCAAAAACACGATACTTACTACTATGGGCAATGTATTTGTTAGCGAAACATTTCTTCCATGTAGCACCAATGGCATTCTTGGCCTTGACAAGTTTTTCTTTGAAATGCTTTTCCAAACTAAGGTTTTTTGTAAAACAGACCCCAAGATAACTATAGTCCTTTACAACTTCAATACTTTCCTCGTTAAAGGACCACCTTTCATTTGAGCAGTTTATTCCACAACCATTCTTAAAAATCATTACTTTGGACTTGTTCAGGTTCACTTTTAAACTCCAAGCTTTGCAGTACCTATTTAGTTGATTAATCATCAACTGTAGCGATTCAGGTGAATAAGCGAACAAGACTATATCATCAGCGTAGAAAAGCGCCTTGATAACAGTTTCTGCGTACTTTATTCCTCCAGACAGACAGCCAGAAAGGTCTTCAATATACAGTGCAAATAAGAGAGGGCTTAAAGCACAACCCTGACGAACTCCTGATTCGGTTTGAAACCATTCAGACATTTCCTCGCCATTCCATACCGCCGCTTTGGTATCGCCATAAAGATTTTGAAGAACTCTACCAAACTTTTTAGACATTCCTATTGTATAGAGCTTATAGATTAAGGCATGCCTGTCCACTCCATCAAACGCTGCCTAATAATAACAGTGTGCGATACTTTAATAAAGCTGTTAAGGAACAGTCTGTAATTTTTTTTGGTGAAACCGGAGATATGATCGTATCTTCTCAACCCAAAAATATACCTTGGGCAGCTGTTGTATGCTACATTTAGTTTTCTACTTGATTCAACGTCCATATTTGAAAAAAGTTCGCAGCTGTATAGAAAGATAGGCATGATAAAGGATTTCACTAATTGAAGTTTAACGCTTGATGGTAAATATTTAGGCGTAGGACTTAAACCACGAAGTGCACCATAAATTTTCGAAACAATATTGTTAATATGCACATCCCAACCCAAGTTATTTGTGAAGTAAACTCCAAGGTTCTTTATTTGATTTACGTACTCAATTGGAATCTCATTGAGAAATAGAAATGGAAATTGTTCGTTACATTTACTTCTTGTTAAAGCCATTGCTTTTGTTTTCATAGGATTTAGGTTTAGCTTATTTTCAACCGTCCAAGTGTGGATCTTATTTAATTCCTGATTCATAATCTCAGCGTTCTCAGATATAAGGGACTTTTGAAACATTCTATAAATTTGGATATCATCTGCATATATATGATATTCAATGCCATAAAAGCGTTCACTAATATCATTTACGAAGCAAGAGAAGAGAAGTGGTCCGAGCACTGATCCTTGCGTGACCCCTAAACACACCCTAAGAAGAGATGAACACTTGTTTTGCCAGAACACATACTGCAATCTATTTGAAAGGTATGATTTTATTAAATTACACAATGAGCTGTCAAAAGAAAATTTGTGTTTGAGTTTATTCAACAGAATATCATGATTAACACTGTCGAATGCCTTAGAAAAATCTAAGAACACGATCAGTCCCATCATACCTGAGTCAAAAAAAGCTCGAATATCTTCACATACCTTAATTAGCGCCGTAGTACAGCTACGCTTGGTGCGAAATCCGGATTGGTGAGATGTAATTAATTTATGATCTTCCAAGAAAATTTTGATCTGGTAGCTCATGATCGTTTCAAAAACTTAACTTAGGAATGGTAATATTGCAATAGGCCTATATTCAGTTTTGCTAGCTGCACCAGATTTTGGCAACGGCAATATCTTTGCAATTTTCCAGACATCAGGAAAAACAGATGTGGTTAAGATTGTGTTAAAGATGTGTGTTATGAATATTATAAACAATAGAGGACCTAGATGACTACCCTGTGGAACACCAGAGGTACAATTTATCTGCCTTGAGGTAAATTCGTCAATTTTGACTTTTTGAACCCTTCTTATGAGGAAGGAACAGATCCATTTAAGGAGGCTTGAGTGGACACCAAATGATTCCAATTTTTGAAGCAATATTTTGTAGCAAACAGAGTCAAATGCTTTGCTAAAATCTGTATAAATAACATCCACTTGGTTTTTGCTTTCAATAGCGTCAACAACAAGAGAAGAGAAACATGTTAAATTGGTGATTGTCGATCTTCCCGAGATGAACCCATGTTGAGTACCACTTATATGTTCCTTCACTAGGAAATCAAGCTTTTTTTTGACAAGGCTTTCAAAAAACTTAGAAATTGCAGATAGTTTACAAATTCCTCTGTAGTTTTCTACATTGTTTTTGGAACCCGTCTTAAAAATTGGAATCAAGAAAGAGGATTTCCAATCATCTAAGAACACTCACGATGACAGTGATGAATTGAAAATGATTAGTAATGGAAGAGAAAGGGAATTGGAACATCTTTTTAAAACTATTGCTGGAATGCCATCAACGCCAGGCTTAGCGTTCGGCTTGAGATCTTGCAATCCTTCTAAGACATCGTTGAGTTCTAATTGCAAGGACCCTATATTTACTTTAGGATTGAAATCAGGAAGGTGAACCAGATTTTCATTTGATTTGAAATAGACCGATTCAGAAAACTTAGCAAATATCTCAAGCGTGTTTTTAATTTCATCAGATTCCTGATTTTTATAAAACATAGAATTTGAAATCCCCAGTGATTTTCGTTTAGAATTTATAAAAGACCAAAAACTTTTTGGGTCATTTTTTAAATTGAGTTCAACCTGCATAACATAATTTCTGTGCGAGAATCTACTTAAAACCATGAACTCCCTGCGAAGATTACAAAACTGTATATGGTCAGCCAAATCATTTGATTTCTTAAACGAAAGATTTATTTTTTAAATTTTTAAGGTGTGTCAGCCTGTTATTATACCATGGAGGTTTGGAAATATTCTTTTTCTTTTTATGTGGCAGTAATAAATTGAAAGCATTATTTAAAATCTTCGAAAAGCGATCGAACATATTTTGTAATCCTAGGTTTAAAAATTCAGTTTCAGTAAAATTCAGTAAAATCGAAGCTTTTTGGTTTTGTTAATTTGTACAAAACTTTTGAAGATTTTCTGATTGGAGTTATTCATTTGTTAGGCTAGATAGACAATTTACCTTGAAGAGACTCTTTAAACTGCTATCTTGTTTTAATGTTTGGCCTGTTTATCTGCAAATCTAACTATCACATGTTATTTTTGCTTCCCTTTTGAATTTGAAAGTTAAGGAACACCTGTATCTAGATAAAATCGAAAAACACTCAAAATTTTTCTTTTCGAAAGAAAGAAAAAAATTGTATGATTGGCAAAATGGACAAGGCTGAAAGAAAACAAACGCAAAAACTAAAATAAATGAGATCATGAGGTGTGAACACAACTTTTGGTCTGGTAAACTTTATTCCTCTTCTTTTTCTATAACGGCACCACACGAGAAAGGATCCCAGCTCTTCAACTTCTCAAAGACATATAGAGTTGATAAAAACCAACGCTTTATATCCATACGTTATGAAAAGAAAAGCACATTGGAGAGAACTGCTATATGGGAGTTCAAGGTTCGAATTCCAGAAACGTCCGATTGTTTTTCTACAGATATCGCCTTAAGGAAGGAACTGGTAAGTGCTCCGAGAATGGTTGCACTGCAACGAAATGCTCTTTCTCACTTAGCCGTTCGGCTGGGTCTGAGGGTTCCTCGAGCTTGAAAATTCAAATGTTGTTATTGAAAACCAAGTCTCAAAAAGTATTTAACATCTTCTTTGGGAAAGAAACTTTTCATAGCGAAAAAGAACTTAATTTTTCATTATCATATCTTTTCTAGCTCAAACTTTTTAGTTTAAGAAAAGTAAGTCACGTCAATTAAGCATAAATATAATGAATTGGTTTTTTTTGGTATTACCTTGACACAACCTCTCGAAACAGAGTCCAATTAAAAGAACACATACTAACAATTAATATGCCTCATGCAACATTCAATGGGATTTCCCTTGGTGTAATCATTGACATTCAAGATTTATGCTGTCAATTTGTCTTTGCTTGTTTCCGATATATTATTAAAAGAAGAAAACCTCAATTACAAACTGTCTCTCTATTAACACGGGGCGTGTGTGTTTGCTTCCTTGCACATACACGCTCTACCCTTTTCCCTTCATTATAATTATGTGTATTCAAATATTGAAATATTGCTTCGTCCACCTTCGCACACACAATCCTTAAGGACTTTTCGCAGTGGTTGTAGGTAGCAGCTAGCTGTACATTTGTGCAAGGGCAAAAAAAGCTCAGGAAGCAAAAAATCATCATATGAATAAAAATGGCGGAGATACACAATCAAATTAACTTTTATCTTTATCTACACAGTGCTCTGACATTTCACAAAATAAAAAAAAAAAAACAGAAGAAATAACATTCCTCGTCAAGGATGGTTAATCAAGTTAAATCTTCTTGACATTTATAATATGACATTCCTTTCCATGATGAGGAAGGATTACTGCGGGATTAGAAATTTATGAGTGTTAAGGCATATTACACGCTTAAGTAAATATCACTACAACAACTCTATCTCTGATTGGGATATTGAGATAAATGAAGAAATGTTGACCTTTGACATTCTCATGATACAGAATTCAATCAGAAAAAGAAGGAAAAAAAAGCTTAACGAGTTGAAGAATGAAATCATGTTCGATACATACCCTTCGCATAACGCGTATGGAAAAAGATGACGACTTCATTGTGTCTTCTACTTCGTCCTTTTTCTCTTAAAATTGCAATCTAAGACGTCCACGTATTCCAATGGTTAAAATGTTTTTATAGACTTAGTTCGGAGCACAAAGTTAAGAAAAACCAACCAAAAAAAAAGACCTCACAACAGGTGGTTTTGTATTTGAATATCGCGGAATGTAGCTATGCCGTCGTTTAGTTTTTTCCACGAATTTTTCAACAGACGATGTGTATCCGAAGACAGATTAATAGAAATTTATATCGTAAGCACACAACTTGAAGCACTCACTATAGTGAATAAGCACTTTCAGAAAAAAAAAAAATTTTTGAACGCAGTTTTCTAGAAAAATTTAGAAATCCTTTCAAGATGCAACAATCACTCAAGGTATACCACTTCTTTCACAGAGAGAGCACATCTACTCCGACCATTCGACCGTTTCAGAATGAGGGCGGTAGCTGATAGTTGAAAAATATTTCCAAAGGATCTTAATTTTGTGGAGTGTATGACATTCACTACACCATCCTGTCTGGTTGGAGTGGTGATGTTTGTTTGTGCTTATCGTGTCCTTCTGTTTTTGATTCTGATTTTGATTCTGAATAGAAAGTAATATTAGTTCATGTTGTTGGTAGGGTGTTCTCCTTTTTCTGCGTAGTACTGCCGACACAAGAGAACACTGAAAGCCTGTATGTCACTTTAGTAATTGCAGTATCCTTTCATTTCATAGTAGAAAACACAACAAGAGCACTCGCTCCTTCAACAACAACAAGTGTTGAGTATAGTAGTTGAGTTGATGAAAAGGAGAGACAGAGACAGATAAAGAAGACTAAGCAGGTTGTAATAGAGAGATGAAACATGAAACACAAGAGATGCGTGCAAAAACCCTCGCACAATGTTAGCACTTGCTGTATAACTTGTGGCTTTCTATGTTGACTGATAGACTTTCAGTTTTTTTTTGTTTTTGTATAGACATGCTTTATTGCCATACGTAGGCGCAAAGCGTGTGCTTTTGAAGGTATAGAGTAAAGACAGCCAGCCGGAGAGAGCAAGTAACAAGTTGATGGGTTGCAAAAGCCCCTTCATTAGGTAGCACAACACAACACAGCAGAGAAAAGCTTTTGTATTATCCTTGTGGCAAGGTTGTGTCGGTAACAAAAGCCGAGTGTAAGGAAAGGAAACAGGAAGTATAACCAACAGGTATTTGTCAGAGAGACATGCAAAATGAGATTATACACTTCTGTTTGATTGTGTGCGAGTTGTTGTCTGTAGCACAGGTCATTCAGGATGCAAATGTTCCAACTGGGTTATTAGGGTGTTTTGGGGTAAATGAAGCCAATTTTTTTTTAAGTGATGTGTATATTTTCTCGCTTGTAAACAAGTTTGAAGAGTCAAACAAAACTATAAAATAAATCATCTTATGGCGTATACGTACTCAAAAAAAAAGTTCAGTAGAAACTTATAGCTAATTAATTGCATTGGTGGTACTCGTGGCATAATGGTTAGCGAGGCTATTACGAAAGCCAGAAACATCAAGGAAAAAAATCGTTGTCCACTGGTGTCGCTTTTCAGGAGAAATTTGCACTCTTTCGACACCCTATTTATTTATTTTGTGTGTGGATGATCGAAGAACGAACATATATGTATGTTCCAGAAGAGGTGACCATTGTAAAATGTCCAGTTTAAGTCACCGAATGATTCGAGTCACCAAAGTTTGAATACTTGGGATCTATGATTCTTAGAAAAGCTTCTTGTGATAATGACGTCATTCATCGGATAAGTGTAGAGTGGAGTTGAGGCCGTATGTCGGCAATAACGCCACGAATATTGGCTTCCAAGCCCACTAACGTTTCTGGTTTGTTGACGTAGACGACCGACTTCACATATCCCCAAAGAAAATACACCAATGGTGTCAAATCACACGATATTGGTGGCCAATTGACAGGTCCATTCTGCGAAATTATGCGCTCGTCGAATATTTCTTTCAATTGTGACGTGTGCTGTGTGGCACGTAGCACCGTTTTGTTGGAACAACATCTCATCCACATTCATGCCATCCAATTGGGGAACAAAATAGTCGGTTATCATGGCTCTATACCGGTCTCCATTAACAGTAACTGGCTCGACAGCATAATTTCGGAAGAAGTATGCCCCAATGACTCCGCCAGCCCTAGAGTACACCAAATAGTCAGTTTTTGTGGGTGTAATGGCGTCTCAAGATACTCATATGGATTCTTTTCACTCCAAATGCGACAATTTTACTTGTTGACATAACCATTCAACCAAAAATGAGCCTCATCACTGGACAAAATTTTGCGACGAAAATCAGCATCGAGATCAATCTCATTTTCGGCCCATACACTAAAATCACGACGCATTGCATGGTCTCGCGGCTTCAATTCTTGCATAAGCTGGATCTTGTAAGGTCGTAAGCCAAGATCTTTGCACAAAATCTTCCATAAAGTTGATGGACAAAGCTCCAATTGCTGTGCACGGTGGTGAATCGATTCATTCTTGTCCTCTTCAACACGTTGCTCTACAGCGATAATTGTTTCTTCGGTGCGCACTGTTCGACGGCTCTGCGGATGCGTATTATCATATAAAGTATACGTAGTGCGAAAACGATCCATGGTTAACCGAATTAATTGCTCTGATGGACGATTATGTCGACCATAAAATAGACGGAGCTTGCGGTTAACTTCGCGAACTGAATCATTATTTTCGAAATAAATTTGCACGATTTGCAAGCGTTGTTTTTTGTCAACCTGTTCATGATGAAATGGCAAACCAAACTGAACATAGATGACATTAGAGTTGGCCGATTTGACCACAAGATGTCAGTTTCATTCCTATTTGAAAAAACAACCTCTAAAAAAACACCCAATAGAAAGATCCAGAGAAAAATTTCAAAAATTCATTATCAGACGTTCCGACATGATCTTGAAAAAAAAGGCAGACGAAAAGACTCTTCCTAAAAAACAAATGAAAATGCATTTGGTTGGCTTCAGAAATGGAACAAACGGAAGACGCTTTTTGAGGTGAACGAGGAGTAAGGACCCACAGGATGATCTCTAGCGTGCAAAAAAGAAAAAATAGGTTTGTTCGTTGAAGCCCAAGGGTCGGCCTGGGGTCGCCACAAAGCGTTTTTTGAGAAACCTGAATGTTCAAACTGAGTGCTTTTTGAGCCCCAGGGTTGACCTAGGTTTTCCGCCCTAGCTTTTTGCTGTGGCGAGTTGAGGGCTGTCATATGCCATGTATTTTTTTTTAATGACAGGGATGTATGGTGATTTGTGGTTTAGCGTTTTTTGAGGACTGGAAAACTTAGGTTTTTTTGAAAACTCATAGGGTTGTCAAGAAAACCTGGGTCAACCCTGGGGAAAGTTCAACGAACGGACCTAATATGTGATCTCTCGAGATAAGAATATAAAAGTATGCCGCATGTCACCCCATATATTTCATTCACTGCTCTACTCAAACATAATTTTGCAGATAATTCAATAGGTACGCTGAGAATAGGAGAAGTGTGAGTCAGCAAAATAAGTACAAGTATAGTGTATAAGCTACTCCCAAAAAAGGACAGGTTAGGTTAGGTAAGGTGGAAGTGGCTGTCAGCCAATGAATATTACGTTCGTGCATTGCCTGACACACTTAGACCGCAGGGGTCCATTGCGATACCACAGAGATCAGCAAGTTAATGACCTACAAAAAAGGACAACTAGGGGTAAATAGTGTGATTGAGCCCAGCATTCGACAGTTGATCAGCCAGTGGTTTGGCTTTTGATGCCAGTATTTCACTGTAGATTAGCCAACGGTTGAGCTGTTGAAGCCTGTACCTCACTGTTGACTGGCTAGCGATTGAGCTGCCGATCTCCAGCTTCGGAGTCTTTACAATAAGATAATACTGAGTTCATAAATATTATATTTAATGTTCTTTCTACAACTCTGTACCTGAACAGCAAACCGCCGACCGCAATGAAGTTGACTTATGAGGGGAATGGAGGGGGCCTACAATTCTGTCCGAATTCCGAAAGGTCAGATTGCGATTTTCATGGCAATGAATTTACTAACGGAGGACTTTCCAATCCCTCCGAAAGCCGATACCCGTTTAAAAACATGTTTCGTTTTCTGTTAGAGTTCGAACCACGAACTTCCCACGTAAGAGGCACACATGCTAACCATGACGCCACAGTCACCACACAACAGTGTATAAAAACATTTTGCTTTGCAATGAATTTTGACCTTAGATTTCACGTTTTGCAAACCCTGTTCTGCTCACGAATCAAACTGCAACGCATTTAAAGATTCAGATTCCTTGTGGGATAGTGGACAGATAGACTCATATTTGTCTTCTGGCATAATCGCATAATACAGTTTGTGAGGTGTTTGAAATAATAAGTTAAGAGTTTTGTACTCTTCACTCTTCTTTAACGGCACCACAAATATCGTAAACTCAAAGGGATCACAACTCTCTCACTTCTGCTCGCGACTTCTTCACATTAGTGATCCATCCAAGGCGTACGTCTCCTTGACTTCAGAAAGTGACAGCAGTCCTCCAGTTTTGAAGTGTTCTATGCCTTAGGCCAACCAAGTGAAAACGTTGCATTCGTTTGTAACAGGATTGTGTTCATCTGCATCTCGTTTGCTTCCCCCGCATATATGGTATGAAATTCAAAAGAAAATAAACTCACTATCACTGGCCCCTATCACAAGGCCCGTCGTAGCGATTTCGGACTACGAATACCACAATAGAAGCAACACAGACGCCCTTGTAGTGAATGTTTTGCCACAAAATTTATTACTATTAATAAAGTTATTAACAAGTTACAAATATCTGCTGCCAAGCGTACATTAGGAAGATGTTTTAAGTCATTTCTATTTGACATTCGTAGTCCGAAATTGCTACGATGGGCTCTGTGATAGGGGTGACTATATCACCTGCATTGTATTTTTCAGCTGAAATCTTACTAAAATTTCAATCATGCTTTGCAGTTTCATAAATTTAGACAGCTTAGAGAACGTTACCCAAATTTAATCCAGGAAAGTTACGAAAAGAGTTTGCCCAGAAAACACAGTTTTTTATGAAATAATTTGAAAAGCTGCATACATCACTTCCAGGTAAAAATTATTAATTGAAGAAACAAGCACTACACTACAGCTTTTTTGAAAGGTCAGCCATTTTCAACTAATTGACAACAAACAATTAAGCACGCATTCTATTTATTTTATTATTTCACATGATGAAAAAAGAATCGGATAGAAAACGATTTCAATGTAATGTTTTGGAACATATGTGTTCTTTGAAAAGAATTTTTTTTTTCAATAATTTCAAGCACTTACCTTAATACACTAATATCCGAACTCCGTGTTTAAACATGCTGTTCAAATTTTGCACGCATTGTCTACCTACCTGTGCGTCTGATGTGCCTTTTTAAATAACTTTTTATACAAGGCTTACTTACACGGCGCATTACACGCAATGAGAAAGATGAAGCTTTCATGTTGTTTTTTCTTTATAATCAATCACTCAGCAAAATCCCAGACAAACAGTATAACTAAACTTTCTACAAAGAATATACTAGGATAGTTATAAACATCCACTGCACTCGTTGTTCGCAATTAAACTGAAATGAATTTTCGCTCGCAACTTAAACATTGCTTTGTCTTTTGTAAATATGCAAAACCCAATTATGAACGAAATACATCACACAATTCATATCAAGAAATCTGACAAACGGCCAAGTGGCTTTAACTGTGGGTTTCCTGCCAATGTTGTCCTTTGGATTGAAGATTTATCGAATTAAACTGGAATGCTTAACTATAATGTTCAAAGTGGGCGTGCAACATTGACCTTGTTTTTAATTTTGGAATGAAATGAGAATTGTATTCTAAATTTGTGTCATTTATTTATTGTTTCCTTAAATGGTAATAAGAGTAAGTAAAAGCAGTGGTGTGAGAGTATTAAAAAAAAACAAAGTGTTAAAAGTATTTTAGTATACTATAGGCCAAATGGAATTCTTTGCGCAGCTTTCTAAGTCTTCATTTTTGCAAAATGTGTTGAATGTAGCATTTTTGGGAAAGCCTAGGATTTCGCGTTCCTCGTAAATGCGATACGTGAATGTGCTTTCGAATGTTCCAATAAAATATCTGAAAGAGAATTGAAAATAGTTTGAGTTAGCAAAAAAAATTGATTCATTAGGGGAAATCTTAAATGTATCTAAATTCTTTATGATTTGATTTAAAACAATTTTTTTCAGCAACTTCGTTTGCGTCATCTTCAAGTACAAAGACCGAATGTTGTTTCTAAGTCAGTACATTTAATTCTCCTTTTATAACAGAGAACATCGACGAAATTGGTGAAAACATCACAATAGAAAAAGTTAACTTAGAGGTAGTACAGGATTTCGTCGACCTAGGATTCACTATAGACACGGATAATATCATCAGTGCGGAGATCAAACGGAGAATTACTCTTGCTAACCGTTGCTTCTTTGGGCTTAGAAGGTAATTGGGAAACAAACCCTCTATAGAAAATCTAGTTAACCCTTTATAAAACCTTAGTCATTCCAGTCCTGCTTTACGGCGCTGAAGCATGAATATTATCGAAAGTGGATGGGGAACCCTTAATCGTTTCGATAGAAAAATAATCCGAATGATCTTTGTTTCCGTATGTTGAGACAATGTGTGGAGAAGAAAATTCAACAACGAACTGTATGAGCTGTATCGTGACATGGATGGCTGCGACATTTAGAGCAGATGGAAATCAGCACTCCGGCTCGACGGGTTTTCGAAACCACACTGCAAAGAAAATGCGGAATGTGATGACCGCGCTTTAGGTGGCACAATAAACTGGAAGAAGTTCAACCCACAATTGTAATGCCCACCAGAGTAAGTAAGTAAGTTTTATTAAAACGAGCATATGTATTAAACATTGACTTTAAAAACACCACATTCAAATAAAGTGACTAGTATCACGTGGTAGTAGATTCATATGTTCCTTTAGTAAACCACATAAGCGTTTGAATAGGATGTTTCGGGACTCCGCGAGGTCCCGTGAGTGAGTATAGAAACAAACTTAGTGCATTGCATCATAGTGCTCGTATGAGAATTTTTCTATGCTAGTGATTGGTTTGTGTCTCTTCTAAGACACAAACAACAACAAAAGCATTGACAGAAAAGATAATACGGATACGTTTACTGAAAGTTTCCATAACTACAGCTTAATTTTGGTGGGGGTAAAACCTTCATCCATTCGGCTTAATACAAGCTAATTCTTAATCGAACTTAAAAACTAATAGGGCGCCTACACTACTCAAACCGTTTGCGCAAACATATGTATTTTGTTTTTGTAAAAATGTTTGTGCAAACTGTTTGAGTAGTGTGTAGCGATGTTGAGTGTTTGCGCAAACCGTTTGAACAAATTCTAAAAATTTTGAATTTTCCGTGTTTGCACAAACATGTTTGAGTAGTGTGTGGTGAATTTTGCTCAAACACGTGTCAATTTTCAAGGAGTAAAGATGAATAAACAAGTGGAACTAATTTTTTGGACGGAATTTATCGAATTATATAAAAGTTTACCGGTGTTTTGGTGCGTTAAAAGCAAAAATTATTGTAATCGGGTAATTAATTAAAGCAACACATGCGAAATCGATCATTGCTCCGTTGGTCTTATTGATATGAAAAACATCAAACAACTAATATCTCTCAAACATGTTTGAGTAGTGTGTGGCGAAACTATGTTTGCACAAACACACGTTTGTGCAAACGTGTTTGCGTAGTGTAGGGGCCCTATAAGAAACTAAAAGCTAACGTTAATGAGGAGGATGATTTAAAAATTAGAAATTTGGACAAGGGGTGCTGAGGTTGAAATAAAAATTATTTAAACTCGAAAGAACATTACTCAGCATTCGGAAGATAGGTTCGTTTGAGCCATATGACGTTCGATGAGGGGGTAGGTAAAAGAGGCGAGTATTCCGTATATTGCGAGGTTTAGTGTTAAGGAACATAGAGTTGCAAAGGGTTGTGCTTTGTTCAGTCAACGAACGGTTCCAAAAAAAACACGGTAAATGTAGAGAATGTCAAATATTTCCCTACGATCTTTCAAAGTATTCGTGCTGAGAAGCTTGTTGCGATCTAGGTAAGGAGGAAGAATCAAGGGATTGTTTCAAGAAAGACCTCTCAGAACAAGTCGATGAAAACGGCGCTGAATATTTTCAATTCTAGAATTGTGAACTTGTTGGAAAGGGGACCAGACTTGGCAGGCGTATTCAAGGAGTGGGCGAACAAAGGTAATATACAGAGATCGGGTTAAAGGTCAGAGAATTCTTTTGACCATCGCTTAATGAAACCAAGTGCTGAATAGCCTTTTAGAACAACATCATCAATATGTGAGATAAAATTGAGTCCTTGGTCGCAAATGATTCCGAGATCAGGAATCTTCTCAACTGGTGAAATGGTTTGGTTATGAAGAAAGTAGCAACGGAGAGGAGATTTGATGCGCTTACGAGAGAAGGTAATAGATTGACACTTGGAAATGTTTAATTCCAAGCAGTTTTTGGAGCACCAGATAGAAAAGTTGTCGAGATCCTGTTGGAAATGAATAGAATCAGTAGGTGAAGAAATGATCTTGTAAAACTTTATCATCTGCGTACAGTAAAATAAGGGAATGGTGAATAATCAATTTGAGATCGCTAATAGTAAAAATGAAAAGAAGAGGACCTAAATGACCACCTTGAGGAACGCCCTATCAAGGCCTTTTTAAGCTACCTAGCTTAAAAAGGACTTGATAGGGAAGATTTAAAACTAACACTATAAAAACGGTTTTCCAATTAAGAAGAAACCCATTTCAATAAAATGGGTTCGAAGCCGAGGGTGGATAGTTTAAAAAGAATTAGTCGATGGGAAGTTTTATCAAAGGCTGTTGAAATAACATCGACATCTTTTCCTTTTTCCAAGGCAGAAAGGGTGAATAATGCCGTTTTCGTTTGGTAAAACTAGAGTACCCTTTTTTAGAGTACCCTGATTTTTACTCTGAAAAAATTTCTAGAGTAGCAAAACTTGCTCTGAGGGTAATTTTTGACAGCAAAAAGAGTACCCTTAGCGTACTCTTTTTTCCCAAACGAAAACGGCATAAGACGAATTCAACAAGATTAGTGGTTATTGATCTGCCTTTGAAAAAGCCATGTTGTCTAGCGGATATGATAGATTTGCAATGAAAACTCAAAATTTCACACAAAATACTTTCGACGATTTTGGATATATACGAAAGTTTTCTACCGGGCTGTAATTTTCAACATCGCATTTTTGGCTTTTTTTGTGGATAGGGGTTATAAAAGAGGTTTTCCAATGAGGAAATACTCCTTGGGAAAGGGATAAGGTGAAGATTTTTGAAAGGGGTAGAGAAGGCGAAGACGAACATTTCTTTAGGAGTATGGTGGCAGAGATATAATCAGGACCAGGTATGAAGTCTTCATCAACTTCATTTAGCTTTTTCTTAATGAGATGGTTCGAAAGTGCGAGGAGGAAGTGAACCAACTGGGAATTTTAGCAAATACTCAAAATAAGTATCGTCATTAACAAAAGAATCGTTGGTGAAAGATTGTTTGAAAAAGGAAGCGTTAAGCAGGCACATCTTCCGTAAATTGACATATGTATCTCTTTTTGCGTGTCGTGATAGAGAAAATAGTTACTATGCATAGCTACTAGTAATTCGTCGTCATAAATTATAGTCTATGAGTTGCCTAAGGCTACAAGCTAAAGAGTAATATACAAGTTTCAAGAGAATATTTTTTATTAGTTGAATTTCTTATGTGACTTTCCATTAGACGAAAAGGTCAAGTCAATCAAGTCAAGGAGCATCCTCAATTCGTTCCATTAGTGCAAAAATATCGTTTCTCATAATTCTGAAAAGTGACAGCTTCTTCTCGATTTGAAGTGAGAAACTACTCAAGAAGCACTAACAAATGTTACTCAAATGTCAAAAAGAAAAGTTTCCACAGGAAATATTTTTTATGTGCTATAGGTGTGTCACTCACACAAGCCAACACGTTAACTTGAGCAAAAACAAATTTTAGGTGTTCCATTGGTTTTCAAAATTAGTGCTTCCCCGAGCGAAAGCAATGGAAAGCGCCATTGATGTTGTTTTCCCATTTGATTCACTCGGGAAGCACTCATAAAACCAACAGAAAAAATTGTTTCCCTCAGTTTTTTTTTGTGAAGGAAACACCTATGGCTCATAAGAAACATTAACATGAAAAAATTAAAACTTTGACATTTGAGTAACGTATGCGTGCTTCTGGAGTGGACACTTCAAATCATGAGAAGCGATCTTTAGCAGCAATAGAACGGTTTCAGGATACCTTCGACCGCTCCTGAACGTTTATATTCATCCAATGGAAAATGACATAGTTTTAGAAAAAAAAGTTTCTCTTTTTGCAAAAAAAAACTACTCTTTCAAATTGTGCTTGCTATAATGAGCGGAAGGTTCGTGTTTCGGGTCCCAACAGAGGCAAAAATGTTTTTCCGTGGTTATCGCCCTTCGAGAGGAATTGGCAAGCCCTCCGTAAATAGATCCATTGCCATGAAAAGCACTTTCAAGATTAGCCATGCGGAACCGGAAGAAAATTGTAGGTCCATTCCCTCACAAGGGAAGGTTGTAATGCGCTAGGCCCTGCGGCTCCTCGCTCTACTGCGCCACCTTATTTATTTTTATTTATTTATTTTACTTGCAATTCAAGGTAAAAGGTGCTTTTTTAGATGCATGAGAGGTCTCAATGGGCGTTGTTTGTATCAGCAAGACAAAGAAATATGCGTTTATAAGCCGGAGAAAAAAAGTGTGCCCTCGATTTTGTCTGTCTGTATATGAATTTACAAAAATTCATCACTGGATGAATTTTTTTCAAAACTTGCAGTTAGGGTTTAAAGGAATATACTGACAAAATAGGCAGAATACTTTGAATTGAAGTGGTGTGGCAACATAAGAGATAGCCAGTATCATTTCGCAAGCGAGTACCTCTTCAGCCGCTATTAGTATCAAGAATCAAAGGCTAGTGGCAACAATGCCAACAAGCCATCATAGCCACTGAGGTTCTGTTTTTCTTTTTAAACAAAAAAGCTCAGCAAAGAAATGGATCATATAAAAATGTCTTATCAGTATACGTACCTTGCATGAGAACAAATAATTTGATCGATAATAGCAATCCCGCCATCCTTGATTACAGACTTCTGCTGCAAGGACTCTGCCATGAAGCGGTAGACACGTCCTCTTTGTAGGTATGACTTCAGATTCTTAAATTCTGAAAGTTTAACCGTTTATTGTTGCAATTAGAAACAACAAAACATTAACTTAGATTACTTACCGAACTGGGAGCAGTCACTTGAAACGAATAGTTTGTCTAGAGAAAGTTCACGCATTTTATTTCTAATTTGAGTGCCAGCCGATTTTAGCGTTGGTGTTGTCCTTTCTCGTCCATGTATGAAGTCACCACGTCGCAAATGGGCGCACAAGTACTCACCGCCTATTGCACCTCGGTAAGGCTTTTGGAGAGGATATTATTAGCTTTTGAATGGAAAACAATGGTCAATTGTTTACCTTCTCGTCCCGCCAATCAGGTGGTCTTTGAACAGCGTCAGATTCATCGGTTGAATATAAGTAGTCTCTTCGAAAATCATTTGCTATTTGCACCAACTCTTTATTGAAACGCATTGAACGACGTGCCATCCAAAACTCGTCACTTCCCCAGTGGTCGTGTAAAACTATTTCCGCGTTCAGAAGCGTGAATATCTTTGGTGATGTTTTAATTCTTGAAATATTCAAATCATTATATAAAATTAAAAGAATAGAAATTCTACTTACTTTTGAATGGAACTCTCTAAGACACTGGTTAGCAAACTAGCACCGCCTTGAAATTTAAGACAAAGAAATTTGTTTTCGGCTAGGCGAGGTTGGTGCAGTAGATAGCCTCGAAGATGGTCTTCTCTCTTGCATTTTTCCAGCTCAAATTTATCATGAAAAACTCCATTCTCGAACATATCTTCAAAATGTGTCAACTGATAAGCAACATCCACCGGAATTTGGTTTTGATCGACTAGAGTTTCTTGAATTTCGGCAAGAAACTCATCGTAATCTATCACAGGAGCAAAAGCCTTCATACTATGCAAATCAAAGAACCTAGACCACAAAACGTTGTCTTGATACACATGACTGGATTTCCAATGGTAAAGACGTCTAAATGGTGGCAATACCAGTTTTACGTATTTAAACCCAGGTTCCATTTGAAGGTTGCGTATAAAAACTGCCAAACGGATGTAAACATCTCGCCGGAGATTGAAACCCTCCGGTGGATTAACATCGTACAGAATATAAATCGATTTTCCTATATGGTCGCTTGAAACACTGCATTCAGCTGGATCTGGATTCGTGAAGATTTCATTGGATTGGCAATTGTTAGGACTCACAGTCTTAATGCAAATTATATGAACTAATAAGAGGATAACTGGAAACGGAATATATATTATTTGTATTGTAGAATTGAAGAGGTTTAAATGGATAGCTTACAGTGGTTAATATTGCTCATCGTTACGTACTAGACCTAGGACTGTATTACTGTGAAGCTCTTTGGTTTTATTTTAACAATTTCATGTTTTATAGGCAGGCTGGTTACTGACTGCTGGGTATTTGTGCTATAACCAATTCAACATAATTTTTTTAATTTAAAAAACCTTTAAAATGTATTTCAGGTTTCTTTTTGTTGCCTTTGGGTTTTGGTTTCCGAATCCGAATACTTTGACGTCTGGCTCGTGTTTTTCTTATCAACTGTCATTTTTGTTGTCAACCATCTGCCGCATATATTCACAATAGAAAGAATGGATTTCACTTTTATCGATAGTTTTCTCAGTCACAATGGTTGGAAAATAAAGTAATCGCAAAATTCAATAATTCAGGGAAACCGTTAAAGTTTTCCATTTTAAAAGTACGACATTGATTTTGAAGTGAATGTTGGGAAATAAAACTAGCGTTTCAGGAGTGGTTTCGTTTAGCTATTGGAAATTTATTTTAATTTCAACGCTGCATGCAATACCGTAGATCTTTTAGATCAGAGATTCCCGAAGTGGTCGATATCGACCACAGAGAAGTAATGAACAACAAAGGAATTCTATACTTCTCTTGCCCCGCAACTTCCATTTGCTTACATTGTTGCCTTTATAACACGGGATATATCTGTGATACGTGAATTCAGGTTAAGTTTAAGGTTGTGCTAGTGAAATAACAAATACCGCTTTAATTTCGGATTTGAAATCTGGATCTTGAAATCCGAAAATAAAGTAGAGTAATGGTGGATTTACATGCATCTGCAAGTGCAGATGAAAATCGGAAAAAGACACAAGATGTAAAATTCATACTTGTCTGATAGAGAGGGAACGCACCATCTGCACTTCCTTAGTTATGGCTGCAGATGAAAAATTATGGGTGCAGATGAACATGTTTATCTGCACCCATAATCCCTCATCCGCAGCCATAATCCTATTCGTCTCCCTTTTCAACTTTTGTGTTTTATAATCTTCATCCGTCCCACTTTACTTTTCTGCACTTCTGCAGTTGCAGATGCATAAGACGTTTCGTCTTGTTATATCTTCTCCGTGATATTGACCCTTTGGACTCAAATTAGGTTGGCCGAAAAATAATCTTTTACCAAAAGATTTTCTTTTGAGGTTTAAGGATCTCTTAAATTTACAAAATCCTCAATTAATAATAAATCAATATTACAATCATGGAAGGTGCCAATGGGAATGGGATAATGCAAGAAGACTTGATTACCATCAACCGAGGATATCAGAAGTTCAGGGCCGAATCAACCCACACGTGATCGAGTAAAACTTGAATGAATTATATGTTTTTGGCATTACTTCTCACCTTATCGATCACTTTAGTACCACAAAAAAAAAGTCTTTCAGAATCATCGAACTTGGAGAACTTGAGACTGTAACTCATTAATACATTTAACCAACAGAGAATCTCTGTTTTTTATATAGCTACTTTTCTACTTTCACACCATACCATTCCAGTTCATCCTTTTTTTACTGGAGATATGCGCTATATTTAAAAAATCAAAACTTGGTCGGTTCCAGTTCCCAATTCTTAAGACACTCTTGTATATGATGTGCTTAGTACGAGGTTTAGACATTCGACGCTTTAAGTTGTTAGAATTGTACCAAACAGAAAGGAAGCAACAAATGGAAATCCAAGATGGCGAGATGTTCTTCACTAAACAAAGTGTTTTCGTGTGTCTATCGCAAGGCATAATGGCAATATGTATAATGTTAGGAGATGTTGGTAAGAGACTTGGTTTTATTCACATACTAGGTCCGTTCGTTGAACTTTCCCCAGGGTTGACCCAGGTTTTCTTGACAACCCTATGAGTTGTCAGAAAAATCTGGGTTTTCCAGTCCTCGAAAAACACTAAACCACAAATCACCACACATCCCCGTCATTAAAACAAAAATACATGCCATTTGACAGCCCTCAACTCGCCACAGCAAAAAGCTAAGGCGAGTTGATGGAAAACCTAGGTCAATCCTAGGGTTCAAAAAACACTAAATTTGACATTCAGGGCGACTTTAGGTCTCTCAAAAAACGCTTTGTGGGGACCCCAGGGCGACTCTAGGGCTTTAACGAACAAACCTACTATATGCTTTATTTTTAAGAAGCAGGGGACATCCATTCTCTCCCACTTGCCATTGTCTTTTGTTATTAAAATTGATCGATATCTGTAAAGAGTCCTTAAGAATATTCAAGATTAGGGAGTCTTTGAGATTCTCTCTCAAACATTTTTCTTTAAGGGAATCTTACGATTATTTTTAAAGATCTTTGAAGGTTCTTCTTGAAAATTTTTCAAGGCTCTTATTTAAAGTCCCTCCAAGAATTTTCTAGACTTTTCTGAAGAGTCTTCAAGAGGCACGTACCGTAAAGGCAAATACCATTCTGGAGCACTCAGACTAACTGCCGGTCTATTGAATTTCTATAGGGTAACAGCCTTCCTTTTTCTTGTGGTGCAGATGGAAATAAGGTGGTTGTGATTTTAACATATTACCTTTTGGGCGTCGTCCAGATGTAACGGAGAGGCTGAAAGAGAAAGCAGATAACCGGACTGGGATTCGAACTCAGGTATCCGGCCTATCCATTGAACACACTCTAGCACTGCACCTTAGCTACCCAAGACGGTTCTTCTAAAAGGCTCCTAAAGCTCATTTAGGTCCAGTCAGAAACAATAACTAATCAAATGAAATCAGATGCACTTTCCTTTCTCAAATATCACGCATATTGGCAGTTGTATGCCACTTCAATCTGATTTCGAATAGTTTCGCAATAGGTCATCTGCACCTTTCCTATTTAAACTTCTTCGCACGGTAGGGCAGAGCTTTTGATATGTTTTGTTCGTTGAAGCCCTAGGGTAACCCTGGGGTCGTCACAAAGCGTTTTTTGAGAAACCTAAAGTCACCCTGAATGTCAAGCTTAGTGTTTTTTGAGTCCTGGGGTTGACTTAGGTTTTCCCTCAACTCGCCCTAGGTTTTTGCTGTGGCGATTTGAGGGCTGTCAAATGGCATGTGTTTTTATTCAAATGACAGGAATGTGTGGTGGTTTTGTGGCTAAACGTTTTTTGAGGACTGGAAAACCCAGGTTTTTTTGACAACTCATAGGGTTTACAAGAAAACCTGGGTCAACCCTGGATAAAGTTCAACGAACAAACCAAATATGTACACACACTGACCGAAAAGTTTCAATCTTTTCGACTGCAGATGATCGGTATTGATTCTGAAAGTTCAATTTATCTACTCTGGTGACCAGGCATATTACTCGTACATCTCACCGCAGAGCAATTATACTTTTTTTCATATTTCTTAGGTCTGCACTTCAAAGACCATGTTGACACCAATCAATTGCCGATCTGCATCATAGATGCAGGATTTCTTCATGTTTAACTGATTCAAACCCAAGGGACTCCTAATCGTACTTTCAATCTTTTCCATACCGTTTACAATCTTTCAGTTGACATTTGTTGAAAATTTTGCCGAAAAGACCCTTAGCAACATTATTATAACTGAATTTTAAGCGTGGAACTTCTCCGATTGGACTCTGCGAAAATACTCTGACGAAAATTTAAAACTGGGTACACCAGAAATGGTAATAGTTTTCCAATTAGCTCCAACGTAATTGTTGGTAAGTAAAAACTATTGTATCAGAATTAGAAATTCTCTTTTTCTTATATCCCGATATAAGAATTTTTATAAAAATTTAAGAGTTTAGCTATGTATGTATTCAGGTACAGATGGTGAAATGGAGAAAATGGAAAAACGAGCTGAGCCCCGAGCCTGAATATTTGAATGGGGTTTCAATAAACCTAATGCACCTTTAAGAATCTCCCAAACGAAGGCGATTTTGCAATCGCGGAAGCTGCAAACTGAACCAAAAATTGGACTTTTCAGGACAATATACCCACACTGAGAGACAAGAAAAACACAGCGCTTCCATACAATTGTAGTTGCAGCGGCACGGCGGCAGAAATGTTATCAACATGGTTTCCGTTGCTTTGGCAACCGTAAAAACGACTAGTTTTCGAGATCCTTTACTTTGAAATAAATGTTTGATTGTCCCAAGTTTCTTTCTTTTTGCATACTAAAACAATTTTGTAGTTGCGACGGCGACATTTTTAGCTGACAGTTTGTGTTCAGAATAGCGATATATGAGAGTGCAGTGGTGATGGTGATAAGTGCGACACGGCGAAATGCCGCGATTTTGTCACTATCGCAACCACATATTTATTTTGGAAGGGAATAGCCTGAAGACGTCTGTTCTCAGCATTCAAAAGTAAAAACAATTTTTAAAAATCAGTAACATGTTCACATATGCCATGTATTGGGAACTCTCCCCTATTCAAATACTCTCAAAGAATATTAAACCCTTTTTCAACCCTATTATGGCGTGATTTTTTCCATTGTCATCGCTCTCTCTCTTTGAATTTCTAACATACCTAGTACCTACCCCAATCCAGCCAAATAAACTATTGATTTAAACAGCGCTGCAGTGCTTTAAAAACACATTCTCTCGAACTGTTTTCCTTCTCCATATGACACAACTTTCAGCTCCCAGCTGGGTCTTACTGTATAGGTACAAATTTAAAATACTGAATATAAACGCGCGCATACCGATTGCTTCCTGCACTACGGTTCAAATATGGAAAACCACATGCAAAGGGGAAAAGCACCACCACTGAAAACGAAATGCCATTGCCATTGCCATGCATAGAACAGTTTGTAATCGTAATAGCTATCGGTTCTGCGCATATTTGTCACGTCGAAAACACACCAAATGAATAGATTCTCTTCTTTTTTTTTAGTTAGTATTCAGCAATCATCAGCGCTCCTCGTGAATTCCAAACTCAATACAGAAACAGTACGCCAGCGATAATAAATAAAATGTTCCATTGCAGAGAAAGCCAATGGGTCGCGCGTAAACGTTCGATTCAAATTACTTATTCCGGAAGGGAAGTTCTAGCTGCAAAGAACAGAAAATAGAAAATTTTCTACCTTTTGGAAACGAAAAAATCATTTTGCACCAGTGATAACGTAAACGTCGCTTGTTCTAACTACATACACTCGGGAATATTCGACTAATTGTCTCTGTGTTTTGAAAAAAAGATAAATTTATAAAATGACCCCAAAGTTTAACGAACAACTTTGTGGTGTTCACTCCTCCTGGACCATTACCGGCAGCCTTGCTGTTTTAATTATTTCCTATCAAATTGTGCGAAAAGTTCTGCCATGGCTGTATTCAAATATTCTTGGACCGAAATTATTCGGACCGAGGGTTGATTTCAAGCGATTAAGTGAATGGGCTGGTACGTGTGTTTTTTTCTAAGAATATCGAAAGTGAAGCAATAGATTTTATATATAAAATCAACCGATAGTCTGAACAAAGGTTATACCAAAACGATAATCTTTTTCATTGCAGTGATAACAGGGGCGACAGATGGTATCGGAAAGGCATACGCCAAAGCGGTAAGAAGATATTGAATTATATTTTGAGTCATCGCGTGGTCAGACAGATATGTAGTTGCAAATTAGTCAAATGTTGCAAGGGGTAGAGAGCTTTGGCATTACGTCATGAAACTGTGAGGGTATGTGGTATAGAAGTGACACTCGATAGAAGAAAACTATACATGCGGCAAAGAGTAGACATTGTGTTTTGGAACAACAAAATATCTTTGAGTATACGAAACTATGCTTTGATATCAAAAGGACTAGAGAGAATTGTGTTTGAAGCCCAGGCTCCTAAGCATTTGCAACAAATCTAAGTGGCAATGCAAAGAAAAAACAATGCCACCAAGAGCACCATAGAGCTATAGAATATCAGAGTTTCAAGAATATATTTCAGACAATAGAACTAACGAAATCAGGATATTTTCCCTTCAAAGATCCTTAGTGTTAGGTAGCCTGAGACGAGACGTTTGACTATGATTTAATTATGTGTTCTGTTCTTTTTTTATATTTTCGAATACTCATTAGGTCTGTTCGTTGAACTTTCCCCAGGGTTGACCCAGGTTTTCTTGACAACCCCATGAGTTGTCAAAAAAAACTGGGTTTTCCAGTCCTCAAAGAACGCTAAAGCACAAATCGCCACACATATCTGTCATTTAAATAAAAACACATGCCATTCGACAGCCCTCAAATCGCCGCAGCAAAAAGC
This sequence comes from Melanostoma scalare, assembly GCA_949752695.1. NCBI lineage: Eukaryota > Metazoa > Arthropoda > Insecta > Diptera > Syrphidae > Melanostoma > Melanostoma scalare. The sequence continues at coordinate 43,068,557 of OX456985.1, read as the reverse complement.
TAGGGCGAGTTTGGGGAAAACCTGTGGCAAACCTATGGCTCAAAAAACACTCAATTTGACATTCAGTGCGAATTTAGGTTTCTCAAAAAACGCTTTGTGGCGACCCCATGGCGACCCTAGGGCTTCAACGAACAAATCTATTATTTTAGAAGAAGAACTCTCGTTTCATGGGCTCTGTGCGACCATATGAAAAAGTGCTGTGCTTTGGGAAACGAGTTTATGAAAATAATTGGTTTGTTCGTTGAACTTTACCCAGGGTTGACTCAGGTTTTCTTGACAACCCTGAGTGGTCAAAAAAAACCTGGGTTTTTCAGTCCTCAAAAAACGATTAGCTATACAAAATCACCACACATCCCTCTCATTTGAATAAAAACACATGTCATTTGAAAGTCCTCAAATCGCCACAGATCTAGTTGAGGGAAAACCTAGGTCAACCCTAGCTCAAAAAATCACTCAGCTTGACATTCAGGGCAACTTTAGGTTTCTCAAAAACGCTTTGTGGTGAGTGGCGACCCTAGGGCGACCCTAAGGTTTCAACGAACAAACCAAATGATATTGCAACGCTCTTTGTTTTGCTAACACCTCACGTTAACCATGCAATTGTGAATACAGCTTAAAGTACATTTTATTTAAATTTTAGGTAGTGGCAGGTAATGTTCATTAATCTTAACGCTTTCTAAAGCGGAAACGAAGGATTAGAAGGTACAACAAAACTTTCAGTAGAAAATCTACTTTGGGCTCCACACTCAAAATTCTCACTCAAAAGGTCCGATTTAATGGCGTTTTCCATTGGTTTCACTCGGGGAAGCACTCATTTTAAAAACCAATGGAACACCTAAAATTGTTTTTGCTCAACTTAACGTGTTGGCTTTGTGTGAGTAAAACACCAATTGCACAAAAAAAATATTTCCTGTGGAAAATTTTCTTTTTGACATTTGAGTAACATGTGTTAGTGCTTCTTGAGTCGATTCTCATTTCAAATCGAGAAGCGGCTGTCACTCCTCAGAATCATGAGAAGCGATCTTTTTGCACCAATGGAACGGTTTGAGAATGCTTCTGGACGCTCCTGGACGGTTCTTTTCGTCCAATGGAAAATGCCATAAGTAACAAACAAAACGAATTTCCCTTCAGAAACTGCATCTGGGTCTGTAGTTTGTGGCAAAACCAGGAGAACATACAATACGTATTCAAACACAAGCTTCTTTCGTTGAGCTGTACTTCTTCTTCTTCTTTCATTTTCGGCGTTACGAGTAGTGATCTTGGAGCGATCACAACTCTCGCACTTTTCTCCTTCACACTAGTGATCCGCCTGTGGGGTACGCCGCGTTGACCTCAGAAAGCGTCGGCAAGCCTCCCGGTTTTGATTTGTTCCATGTCTGAGGCCAACCAAATGCTGCTGTTTTTGCATTTGCTTGTACCAGGAGTGTTTTGGCCTGCCTTTTCTTTTTCGTCGCGAATTTGTTGAAACGTTGTACGATATTGCCTTTTGGACGGGGTTCTGCGGATCTCTCCTTTGAACATGACAATACCAACTGAGCCGGTCGTGCTGAATTTTGTCCAAGATGGTACTTTTGACATGAAGGCTTCCACGGATCTTAGTACTTCTAATTCAATCAAGCTTTGTTACTCCTGTTGCCATCCGAAGCATCTTCATTTCGGCTGCCGTCAGTTTGCTCTCAATTTGCTGTACTATCAGGTTTAACTCACGACAACTCTTAAAGTTGTCAAAAAAACCTGCAAACGCTTAAAGGTTCTCCCAAACCAAAGCATTTTTGCAGTTGGTGCAGCGACAGAAGCACTGTTGTCATAAGTTTTGCAGTTGCGACGACAGAAATGTCGCTGGAGTTTTTTCTGTCGCGGCGGTGGATATTCTTATGTGTCGCTGTATAACTTAATTTTGACCACTGCAATTACCGCTCCCGCGACTGCAAAAACGCTTTGGTTTAGGAGAACCTTAGCTCTCAACACTCTCTCTTTGTTATAAATTCGCCCTTAAGTAGTATGTACTAAGTTTTTGCTGCAAGTTCAGGTAACGAACAGAGCTGTCAAATGGCATGTACTTTTCATCAAATGAAGGAGATGTGTGGTGATTTCGACGTGTTTTGAGATCCGAAACTCGTACAACCTGATTAATTGTTCTTTTCGTTTAATTATGTAAATATTTGCTTAAAACACACCCGGCGGCACTAACGCCATATAATGATTGTGTGTGCTTGGCGTTAGAGACCTACATCGAAATAAGACTTCTGAATCCAAAAGAGTGTGTTATCCTGTCCCACTATAGCACCACGTATCGAAGAGTTCTTCTGCATTGCCAATTACCAACTACCATTGAAAAATGCCATTAGACTGCAGTCCAGCAATCGTGACAAACAATCGAACATAAATTTATAATAACAAAATTTGAAAGCCGTCTTTCAGAAGTGTTTGAAAAACTTCCGGCCCACCCGTCGTAAACGGCATTAGCCATTCTTAAGTCCCTGTCCACACGTGTTATTCCAATAACGTTATATCGGTCGTTTCTGGGTAAAAGGGGTGAGGAAGAAAGAGGCTGGATGCGCAAAATGAAATTTGATTTATCTGCCTAAGCAGTACACTTGGCGTGTCCAGACGGGTTATGCTCATAACGTTATGCTTTTTTCAATACAATTTCCAACACAAAATGGAGAATTTGTGTGAGGAATTATAACAACGTCTGGACACTAGGTGTTAACAGCATAACGTTAACAGCATAACCCGTCTGGACAGGCACTAATGCAGCAACACGCACATTCTTCTTCGTTCGTGAATAATTGAATCTCGGTTTGGTTGGCATTTTAAAAAATATAAGTGCTCTGAAAAACTCGTTTCTATTAAAACTGAACTGACATTCTCGTATATACGCAGATGTTGAAATTTCGACAAATAAAATGTTTGTATCGATGTGAACGGCTCAGGTGCAGATAATTTTTATAAACTATTCAAAAGTGAGTTTGGTAACTTTTTGGTAAATTGTTCTCGGCCTGGATTCCTTAACTTTTAAGGCAACTATCATCTGATTCTAGAAACTTAAAGCCATCTTTGAAACCTTAAACAGTTTCCAAAATTTTTAAAGACGATAGTAAAACAGCTATCCTTCAATAGCTGATAACGAAATTACCTGAAGCAATCTTTTGGCGATACAATCGACGATAGACGATTGAAAGATAAATCATCCAAAAAGGAGTTTTAAATAAACTTAAATTTCTTTCTGTTTATCGCTATAAGAAAAAATTCGTTGTTTTACCAGTGCTTTTTATCTGTTGTTCGACCAGTGTCAGTTGAACACATTTAAAATGTGTCATCCAGCCAGCGTTGAGCCATTATTTTTCTTTATCGTTCTTTCCACCCACCTAGCGTCGCGTCGATTTTTTTTAAGGCATTCTTATCGTCTGCAGTAACAAGCGCTAACATTTTAATCGTTTTCATGACTAGAATAATTATAAATCAATACTCCGTTCATACCTACAAGCTATGTACAACCTAATTCACTCGTAGCTACCATCGATACATTGTATACCTTAAAAACTATGATAACACGCCAATAAAGCATAGGCACTGACAACAGCGATTTTCTTTTACCTAAAATTGGCCTACAAAAAGAGTCAATCAAAGTTCATTGAATGAATAATTCGATTACGATTGCAGTTACTTGGAATTGCAAATGCTATTGGCTTCTGTAGTGGATTTTGGTGAAATGAATTTAGAATTGACTCGATTTTAATTAATGAAATTCCCATAAACGACAGCAGAATCATCCAGCACGAGCAATCGACAATGATACGACGAAATTATTTTGATTTACGTTTCTTTTTTTGTAGTTGTAGACAGTTTTTGATGATCTTTGGATTATGGATACTAACTTAAATGCTTTTCACATATCGCCTGACAAATTGCTTCGTAATGAAGTCGCTTACACACATTTCACTTAAATTGCAATTGAAATTTAAAAGTAAATATAAGTAAAGTGCCTATTGTGTTTACTTAATGGTATTGCATTCTTTGCGGAAGTGGTATGGCTTTGAATGTTTGAATATAAGCAAATGTTCAATATTCAGATAACCTTGAAAATATATGTATGGGAGTTGTAAATTTGTCATTAGGGTTGAAGCTGTACTGTCAGTAGAGTGGGTATGGTGTGTTAATTTCAGTAGGCTGCGGTTGGGATTGTGGGTGATTAAAGGGATGCTTATTGGAAAAGTGTAGCTAGTTGATAGTTTGTTTATAGACACATAATACCAAAATTCAAAACCCACAGCAAGAGTAGAGTGGAAAGTATTAGATGTTGAAATGTGCAACTTGAGATGGCGGAGCTGCAAGTCGCAATTCATTACAAAAAAGAAATCGACAATTTTGTTACATGGTTCTCTAAAAACGGCCTTAGTTTGAACCCTTTGAACCAAAGGGAACAGCATATGTTTCCATCTAGGGAAGACTGGACAACGGCCAGACAAATCTGCAACACCAATATCATCAAATGGGCAATCTCCTCATTGAAACCATTCAAGGCCTCTGGGGAAGACGGCATCTTCCCGGCCCTACTGCAGAACGGGGCTGCCATAATTGCTCCCATTTTATCAAAACTGTTCACTTCCAGCCTTGCTTTTGGTCACATACCAGAAAGCTGGAGAAGAGTAACAGTTATCTACTTGCCAAAAGCGGAAAGGAATCTGGATCCAAGCCCTAAATCCTTTCGGCCAATCAGTCTAATGTCATTCATCCTTAAATGTATGGAGAAGGTCATTAATAGACACATCCGGGATAAGCAATTAGCTACCCACCCACTATCCACATCACAATACGCATATCAACCAGGGAAATCAACGGAAACCGCGTTGAATGACCTAGTTACTAGGATCGAACTTTCTATCGATAAAAAGGAAATCTGCGTAGTGGCATTTCTCGAAATAGAAGGAGCCTTCAACAACACTTCTTTTTTGTCTACAGACCGTGCTGTAAGGCACCACAACGTTCCACAAGTGATTTGCAAATGGATAATGTCCATGCTAAACAGCAGAATTATCCACAGCAATATCGAAATTTCAGCACTAACAACAAGAGGCTGCCCACAAGGTGGAGTCCTCTCACCACTCATCTGGTCAATAGTTGTAGACAGCCTACTAAGATTACTTGCAATTGCAACCCAGGGCATTTATGCAGTGGGCTTTGCAGATGATATAGCAATTGTCATACAAGGCTCACCAGAAACACTAATATCAAGAAGACTTCAGACAGCTCTGAACACAGTACAAAGCTGGTGCTCAGATGAAGGCCTGTCTGTCAATCCACGTAAGACAGTTATTGTCCCATTTACAAAAAGAACAAAACTAAATCTTGTAATACCCCCCATTCTCTATGGGGAAACAATACCATTCTCCAAGGAATCAAAATACCTTGGGATCATCCTAGACAGCAAAATGTCATGGAACCCTCAACTAGAACGCATTTCCAGCAGAGCAACCAAGTCTCTTTGGACTTGTCGAAGCATATGCGGGAAAAACTGGGGTCTAAAGCCTAAAATGGTGTACGACCTATATACGCTGGTAGTAAGACCAACAATAACGTACGCAGCTGTTGTATGGTGAACAAAAACGAAAGAAGTAACGGCAATCCAAAAACTAGAAAAGATTCAAAGATTGGCAACAACATGCATTACGGGATGCATGCGTACAACACCAACATACAATCTAAACGTCATTACAGGACTACCTCCAATCCACCTTTTCATAAAAATGGAAGCAAGATTGGCGACACACCGTCTTTTCCATCAAGGACACATAAACTCACATCCATACCCGAAAGGACATCTGTCGATTATTATGGAAAGTTTAGAAAAACTTAATACCTTTAGTATGTGCTTGGATGCTACTATTCCCATGTACAACTTCAAACTCAACTTCTCCATTGTCATCCCCCTAGGGAAGACTGGGAGAACACAAAACCTCATCCTTCAAGGCAAGATATGGTCTGGTATACGGACGGCTCAAAAATGGAAACTGGTACAGGTTCCGGCATTTTCAGCGAATGTCCCCGAACGAACTTCTCAGTAAGTATGGGCAGTCACTCGTCCATTTTCCAAGCTGAAGTCTTTTCCATTAACGAATGTTCGAGAATAATATGGTCATCGAACACGAAAAACAAAACAATATTCATTTTTTCAGACAGCCAAGCTGCACTAAAGGCGTTAAGCTCACCTGTCATAAGATCCAAACTAGTCCAAGAGACAGTCATGTCGCTCTCTGAACTAGCAAGGAAAAACACTGTAATCCTCCATTGGATCCCATCACACAAAGGCTATGATGGTAACGAGAAGGCAGACATCTTAGCTAAAGACGGCGCATCTAAACCATTCGTCGGTCCTGAACCCTTCTGCGGTGTAAATAAAAGCACCTTCAAACATACTGCCAAGAACATCCTACTGGAGGAATCAAATAAAGCTTGGAGTAACTCATCTGGTCAAATCTGTTCAAAACTCTTTTTGCCAGAATATACTGAAAGAACATCAAAATTCCTACTGAACCTCAACAGGAAAACCCTAAACATTTGCACAGGACTACTAACCGGTCACTGTTCTTTAAAGAAACATCTTCACCAAATGAGGCTGGTAGCGGACCCCATCTGTAGACTATGCCTCGAAAATGAAGAAACATCTCTGCACATTATTACAGAATGTCCAGCACTTTTCCGCCTTAGAAAGCAAATACTTGACTATGAGATCATCCCCTTAGATAAACTCAAACTCATTCACCCACAGAAGATTGTTAACTTCTGGTTCAATTCAGGAGCAAGAGAACTGCCCTGAAACCTCACATGGGCTGGCACAATAGGTTTCATTCAGGAACCGCAGTGTCCAGAGCTGCAGAGCAAGCTCTACCCATCCCCCAAATCTAATCTAATCTAACCCTTTTAAGTTCGTCCCTATCTCGAGTATGCTTCTCAGGTTTGGTCACCTCTATATGAGGTTCATAAATCTCGTATTTCAGCTTTCACCGTTATCGCCTTTCCTGAAAAATTTACTAGCCTTCAGAGAGTAAATGTAAGTAGCACTGTCATTAAAAGCGCGTTGTTAATTAGCCGATCGGAATCGGCATAAAATTGTATATCATGGAAATACGTTAGGCTCCGAGGTATCCATAGCTTTATTAAAAGCCAACATACTTATTTTATAGTTCATAAATAATTATTCATTGAAATCTATCCAGGGCTTACCAATGCATTCTCTGACAATCTTTCCAAATATGTACCACAGTTTTCGGGATTTCAAAAATACGTTCAGCACGAAACAGGTTTACAGTTATGCCACTTGGAAATAGACACAAGATATTTAACAGATCTATCCGTAAACTTTCATCTCGCTTCATTAAAAACCTAGAGCTATAATTTAAACTGATATCAGGGAACATAACCATCAGGGCATGAAAACACATTCATTGATTTTCAGAGTGAGTTGAAGTTTTGACAAGAATTATGAATTATCGTGATGGCTAGGGTTACTTTCAAATAAAAGTGTTTGCCTGTTTTTTGCTGTCTTGGATTTTGCTATTTTTAAAATAGGACTACAGCTTTAGCTAATTTTCCGTAGACTCGCTGCTAGAATGCAAGGTGGTAAAATGACAACTTATTTCAAAAGCTCACGCGCTGACTTTTTTTAATTCAAACATATCAATCATAAAAATTTTTTTGCCCTTTCTTATCATCGGTCATCGGTTTCAGTTTTCTGTATTCAGTCATTCTGTGCAGTGCAGAGATAAGAATGAGCACTTCGGAGTTTGGTCAAATTGGCTGATCGGATGATAAAGACTTATCTTCAATTCATCGAGATCATATCATATTTCTTTGTTGTCAAAAGCCTAAAAGCTTCAAGCAAATAAAAAATTTAATCAATAACCAAAGGTGACTCTCGTATGTCTAACGAGATCACGTACAAACGTCGCGTCGACCCCTTTTAGGAGTTAACGGAGGGAGGGTCGTCGTTTAAGGAATTTGTAACAGCTTTTCTGCTAACTACAAACCACACAAAGCGAATGAAACTAAGCTCGTTAAGCAAGGTAGGATACAAAATATATTGCAGTTAAAGACAAGGTCAATACAAAATTACAAACTCTTTGAGGATCTTGCGCTGAAAAATTGGGCCTTAGATAACCCTTTTCTCGTCAAAATTCCTTGTTCTTGTCTTTGCAAGCTAGCAAATCAATTTAGTTGATATAGGTATAACCATCAAAAGTAATTTTATTTGGCTGTCTTATTTTTCCTCAAACCTCTTGACCACAAGAACAATGCGTTTTTACTTTCAACTTGTAAAGCTTTGTTTTTAATTTAGCAGTTAATAAAATTTAACATTCACTTTGCATTTCGGGAAGAACAAATCATCTTTTCCAAAGGTGTAAGTTTAGTTCTTACATAAATCTCAGAATTCTTGATTGAGAAGTCCCCACTTGGGCGCCATCTTTCAAAGTTAACAGGGCTTCAATGTTTTATTTTCGCTCTTAGCACTACCTAATAGTGGATATCATAGAGTATTTATTTCATCATTGCAAACGCGTGTCGGAGAGAAAAAATTTTGAGCAGAGTGAGAATTTGTCCAGTCGCATGAATTCCCTTATCATACAATAAATTTATGTACGAGACTCTCATTCAACTTGAAAATGTAATTTAAGGACATGTGTGAACAAAGTATCAAGTAATAAAATGTAAAATTTCCTCCCTGTATTTTCCTAAGTTCTGGTCTTCAAATTAAAATGCAAACATTAAGATATTAAAGACCTTTAACTACCTTTGATTTGACTGATATCTCCATCATTTCATTTCAGCTGGCAAAAAAGGGCTTAAACGTTGTACTCATCAGCAGATCGGCAAGCAAGTTAGAAGCAGTTTCCAAAGAAATTTGTATGAAACACTTATGTGTTATCAAAGTTCCAGTTATAATCTTAACTGTTTTCCTTTTCTTTTTCAGCTGAAGAAACAAAAGTTGAAGTGAAGACCATTGAAGTTGATTTCACTGGTGGTCCAGAAATTTATGACAAAATCAGTGCTGGCCTAGAAGGTCTTGATATTGGTATTCTTGTGAACAATGTTGGCATAAGCTACCAGTATCCAGAATACTTCCTAACACACGTCGAAAACAACAAAGCATTCCTTCGTGATATCGTCGCAGCCAATATCCATTCTGTCACACATATGACAAAAATAATTTTGCCACGATTGGTGGCCAAAAAGAAAGGTGTCATCATTAATGTTTCATCTTTAGCTGCTGTTATCCCTAACCCACTTCTTAGTGTGTACAGTGGTACAAAGGTATGATATTTTTAAAATCAAAAATCCTTTCTGAAAAACTTCATCTATTGTTGGTAATTTACATTTTTCTTATATAGGCCTTTGTTGACAAATTCAGTGAAGATCTACACCAAGAGTACAAAGACCAGGGAATAATTATACAAAGTGTTCGGCCTGGCTTTGTTGCAACTAATATGTCGAAGGTTCGAAAAACAAGTGCTATGATCCCATCAGCAGATTGTTATGTGAATGCAGCTTTAAAAACAGTCGGAATTTCGGGTCAAACAACAGGATACTGGCCGCATGCTGTTATGGGCCTTGTGATTGACACAGCTGCATGTGTTTTAGGTAGAGACTTTGCGCAAAATATGGTATTTAACCAATTGAAAGCAACGAGAAAGAAGGCTCTGCGCAAGAAGGACTGAGATTTTGAATAAGGCAGGATAAGTGTTGTAAAAGAAAATAAAAAGAAAAGGAAGTTTTTAGATGAGTAAAATATTAAATTCTTGTTTTTTCTGTTTTGAATTTATGAGTGTTTTCTGAAACACTCAAACACAGCTTAAGCTCCTTTCAATTCCTGTTATCGGAATGATGAGTGCAGAGCTTTTTTAAAAAAAAGACTGCACTTATATTATTCGTTGCAAAAATATCATAGAGTCGCAGAAGTACTTTTCCAAGCCTGCCATTCTTGCTGCGCGATTCTTGTCAAACTACAAACTAATTAAATTTAGAAAAAATAAAACAAAATCTTTAAAGCTCCTAGGATAACTTCATAACGTTTCATTAAAGTGATTCTAAGCAAATCATTCTCACTTCAGAATTGCGAGTTGGGAAGCGGTCGATATGGCTTAGGCCTTAAGGTCCACAGCCTATGACGAAGTTCACATCGGTCGATTTGTTTAAAATTCGTGCGAATAAGGTGACTGTTATCTTAGTCTTCTTCGATGTTACACCAATTTGTCGGTATTGACTTAGTCAATTGGGAAAGAGCAAGAATACTGTAACGTGCGCTTGGTTCGCAAAATAAAACTTCACCTTTCAAATTATTTCTATCACTTTTATTCAGTATCTATACTTTATTCGAACTCAACTCGACTATTGGACTATCACTGGTTAACAACATTTCACTCTTAACTTTATCACTCTATAATCAAAACTGACTGCTCGTTGCGTCAGCGGTCGTATTTATATAGAACAACACTCCTCTAGAGCGTTCCAGTTTCTTCTCCATGGTTTCCACATTTGCTGTCAAAAATCTCTACACTCACACACACTGGCTTACAAGCAATGCCTGTCATCTTATACCATTCCATTATAGTGTTGCCAGTTGTGTTTTCGGTTAAACGTCTTCGATTAGGAAATTGGTATAAATGTTGGGTGTTCATTACACTGCCCCCTCCTTAAGATTGTTCGTCCCGAATAATTCCATCTGCAGCCTCGCCACTATATCGATGCAGCCGGTCACAATGAACTACTTTTAACTTGCCTCTTAATCCTCTTTGGATGCGGTAAACCACGTCGTTAATCCTCGTGACAACAGTATAAGGACCTTCCCAGTTCTGCTGAAGTTTCGGTGACAATCCCTTTTGACGATGAGGATTATAAAGCCACACACGATCTCCTGCTTGGAATCCTGCCGTTGTCGCTTTTGTGTCGTACCGTGTCTTCATCCGGTCGCTGTAGGTTTTCATCCGTTCCCTTGTTCTTTTATGGATGTCAGCGAGTCTCTCCTTGAGGTCATCCACATACTCGTTCGTGTCCTGTGGCTCCTCTGTGGGGCATCCAAATTTAAGTTCGCTGGGCAGCCGCATGGTTTTCCCGAACAGGATGTCAGATGGTGTTTGTCCTGTCGAGCTATGTACTGCACTTCTATAGGCCATCAGGAATAGCGGTACGTGCCTATCCCAGTCTCTTTGGTAGTCGCCTACGACCTTGGTGAGGTGTTCTTTCAAGGTCCGGTTGAATCTTTCAACCATCCCATCAGATTGTGGATGAAGCGGTGTGGTTCTGGTCTTCTTGATGCCAAGTAGTCCGCACACTCCTTGGAAGATGTTCGACTCGAAGTTCCTCCCTTGGTCGGAATGGAGTTCCATAGGTACGCCAAACCTACTTACCCAGTTAAACACAATCTGATCGACCACCGTTTTGGCTTCTTGATTTGGGATGGCATACGCCTCAGGCCACTTGCTAAAATAGTCCATTACAACCAGAATGTACTTGTTTCCAGCGTTGGTCTCTGGAAAAGGCCCAGCCACATCTACTGCAATCCTCTCAAAAGGCGATCCAACGTTGTACTGATGCATCTTACCTTGAATCTTCCTACCAGGTCCTTTGGTTGCAGCACACTTGTCACATGTTCGGCACCACTTCTCCACGTCATCTCTAGCATGTAACCAGTAGAACCGATGTCGCACCTTCTCCAGTGTTTTGTTAACTCCCAGGTGACCTCCAGAAGGCCCGTCGTGCATCTCCCGAAGAACTTCACTGACTTTCGATTGCGGTACGATCAGCTGCATCACATATGATTTACCGTCAGCGGACTCCCATCTTCGCCTGAGGACACCTTCTTGCACATATAGTGAGTCCCACTGTGCCCAATAGGCTTTGAGAACTGGACTCCTGTCAGAAATGTCTCCCCATTCAGGTTTCTCTTCATTTTCTTTCCATGCGAGAATGGGTTCGATATCTGGATCCTCCTGTTGAGCGGTCCTCACTTCCTCATTGCTCCATCCGCATATGGGGTCAGCTCTTAGTCGCTGAGCGGTAATATTTTCTTTGTTTTCTTGTCGCCTACAATGCTTGCAATCCTCTTTGCAAGGTCTTCGGGACAATGCGTCGGCGTTTGAGTGCAGCTTTCCTCTGCGATGTTGAATCTGGTAATCATAAGTCTGCAGTCTTTCTATCCACCTTGCGACTTGACCTTCTGGATTTTTGAAGTTCAACAGCCAGTTCAGAGCACCATGGTCTGTCCGCAGTAGGAATTTCTGTCCATAGATGTACTTATGGAAGTGCTTTGTTGCCAAGATAAGAGCTAGCAGTTCCCTTCTGGTCACGCAGTAGTTTCTTTCAGGCTTCGAGAGGACCTTACTGTAATATGCCACCACTTTCTCTTCGCCATCATGCACTTGGGATAGTACCGCCCCGATTCCAACGTTGCTTGCATCTGCGTCGATGATGAATGTTTTGCCAGGTGTTGGATGTGCCAGCACTGGAGCGTTACAGAGGCGGTATTTGAGTTCCTGAAAAGATTTTTCACACTCACCTGACCATTTGAACTGCTTCCCTTTTTCGGTGAGCTGATGCAAACTCTTTGCAACTCCAGCAAAGTTCTTAACGAAACGTCGGTAATATGTGGCAAGACCAAGAAAGCTTCGGAGTTGATGTTTGTCCTGTGGTGTTGGCCAATTTTTGACGGAGTCAACTTTTTCAGGATCAGTCTTCACTCCTTGGGAAGAGATGATGTGTCCCAAATACTTAACTTCGGTTTTGAAAAATGCACATTTTTCTGGATTCAGTTTAAGGTTAGCCTCTCGAAGTCTCTGAAACACGGCTTTTAGATTCTTGCAATGTTGGTCAAATGTTTTCCCGTAAGCAATGACATCGTCCAAGTAGACAAGGCACGCTTTCCACGTCAGTCCTTGAAGAACGCACTCCATCAAACGCTCGAATGTTGCCGGAGCGTTGCATAGCCCAAACGGCATAACTTTAAACTGCCAGAGCCCATTACCTGTAGAAAATGCCGTCTTTTCCCGATCATCAGGGTGGATGTCAACTTGCCAATATCCACTCTTCAAGTCCAGCGTCGAAAACCACTGGGCTCCCTCCATAGCATCCAGGGTATCACTGATTCTCGGCAGGGGATAGCTGTCCTTTTTAGTCACATCATTCAGCCTTCGGTAGTCCACACAAAAACGAGTGCTTCCGTCTTTCTTTTTCACTAGCACCACTGGTGAAGCCCAAGGACTTTTGGAATTTTCAATAAGACCGTCCTTCTTCATTGCTGTTATCATTTCCTCAACCTCACCTTGTTTTGCCAGTGGAAGGCGTCTTGCGGGTTGACGAATCGGTCTTGCATCTCCTGTGTTGATGCGATGCTGCACCAACTGTGTCCTACCATATTGTCCCTTTTGCGATGCGAAGATGTCAGTGTACTCTTGTAGGAGATTTTCAGCCATCCTTGTTTGTTGGTGATCAAGGTTGGATGAATACAGTATTTTAGCTCTGATGGTTTTGAGCTCCTCCGGAGTTATAGTTTTTCTCGGGGCTTCGTCTGTGATCTTCGTAATTGCTGCAACCGATTCGCAACGTCCAACGACTTCTCCTTTCTTCAACCTTACATCGTACGGTCTGGTGTTTAGTAATCGTACGGGGACCATTTTGTTTTTCGGTGCTACTAGTGTTTTCCCAATGATGACACTTTGGGAGGAACACTCTGGGTCTGGTTCCACCATGAGGTATCGAAGGCTTCCAAACTCACCTTCAAGCTTTGTCCAAACGAACACTTCAGAAGAAGGAGGCAGGATAAGATCTTCCGTGATGACAGTCCTCAGTGTTGACGTATTTTCATTCGAATAGGTCATTGGAATTTCTTTATTTTGGTATTTCAAAACTTGATTACCGATATCCAAAATAACTCCGTGCTGTTTCATAAAGTCGATTCCAATGATGCACTCGTCACATATATCTGCCACCAGGAATTGATGAGTAAACACTAGATCAGCAAATCGGATTTTAAGACACACTTCTCCATATACTCTTGCTGCTTCTCCCGTTGCGGTTCTTAGACGGTAGCTATTGGTGTTATGAAGCCACGTCGTCTTTACCAGGTCTCGACGTACTATGGAGGCTGTGGCACCGGTGTCGATGGTAGCCACATGTTTGGTCCCGTTAATAGTAGTCTCCACAGTCAGACTTTTGTTGTCTCGTTTGGTCTGTGAGACCTGGATGGTGGTTCTGGGGCCATCGATACAAGAAACCCGCCTCTGCCCCTCGAAGTTGGATTGATAGGCAACGCTGGTGTTGTTGTTACCTTGCTCTAGGTTGGATTTCTTGCTTCCACAATGTTGACAAGCGGCTTTATTTGGTGGTAGTCGGCATTGACGCTGTAAGTGCCCGGTCTTGTTGCAGTTCCAACATCTTGCTAGTCCGCTCCGCTGGTTCTTTTGTATTTCAGCTCTTCGGCATGAGCATTCTTCGACCATGGCTTCTCTAAGTCGATGTACTCCATGAGAAGCCTGTTCTGCTGCTTCAATTGTCAATGCAAATGCTAAAGTTTCAGAAAGAGTACGTGTTCTAGCAGTTCGCACAGACCTCTGAAGATTTATATCGGAAATGGCACGAACAAAGGACTCAACAGCAAGCTGGTTGATGATTTCTTCTCCAGCATTCGGGTATGCCAGGTGAACCAGTCTGTCGACGTCTGCTTGGAGCTGCTGTAGACTTTCACCCCTTTTCTGGACTCTGTTATTGAGTTGGACTCGGAAGACTTCTTTCAAGTGGCTATCTCCAAAACGTTTATCTATAGCTGCCACGAGAGAACTGAAATCGCCGCTCTTACCAGCTGGAACTGTTTGAAGTAATTCAGCTGCTGGTCCTCTAAGAGCAAGAGTCAGTGCTATGTACTTGTCTTCGTCATCCCAGCCATTTGTTGTCGCGGCTGCCTCAAATTGTCTCTTGTAAACTGGCCAAGAAGACTGTCCATCAAATGTTGGGGGTTTCATCTCCTTTTTCCTTGCAAACTCTCCAGCAGATTCTCGAATTTTGATTTTCCGGATCTGGTCTAATTCCTTGGACAGAACAGAGAACTGTTTATCGCATCGGCTTTCCAAACGATTCTCTACAACAGAAAGCTGTTTCTCCACACCTTCAACGCGTTCGTCTAGGGCACATACATTTTTCTCAATGTTACCCAATTTACCTTCAAGAATGTTTTTCTGACCTTCCAAAACATTCTGTTGCACCTCAAGTCTTTCGAGAATATTCTGTTGTTCCTTCTTTTGTTCGTTTCGTTGTGCTTCCAGTTGTTCGAGAACATTCTGCTGTTCCTTCTTTTGCTCGTTTCGTTGTGCTTCAAGCTGTTCCAGAACATTCTGCTGTTCCTTCTTTTGCTCATTTCGTTGCTCTTCCATCTTCTTTTGTTGTACTTCGAGTCGTTCGAGAACATTCTGCTGTTCCTTCTTTTGCTCGTTTCGCTGTTCTAACAAAAGTTTCATCATACTAGAAAAATCTACACTTTCACTTACTTCTTCTTCTTTTTCCACTTCTGTTTCAAAAACAAAAGTGTTTACGTCTTCCCCTTGCTGTTCCAAATAGTTGCGCAAGCGCAGGACGAGCTCATTTTTCGATCCCGCTCTAGAAAGATTTCGCTTACCTAACTCCTTTTTAAGCTCAGTGCAGTTGAGCTCTTCCAATAACTTACCCATTTTCACTGTATTTAACTCTTTTTTTTTTTTTTTTTTACTAGTCAAATAAGTTTTATTTACACTTCTGACACCAATGTAACGTGCGCTTGGTTCGCAAAATAAAACTTCACCTTTCAAATTATTTCTATCACTTTTATTCAGTATCTATACTTTATTCGAACTCAACTCGACTATTGGACTATCACTGGTTAACAACATTTCACTCTTAACTTTATCACTCTATAATCAAAACTGACTGCTCGTTGCGTCAGCGGTCGTATTTATATAGAACAACACTCCTCTAGAGCGTTCCAGTTTCTTCTCCATGGTTTCCACATTTGCTGTCAAAAATCTCTACACTCACACACACTGGCTTACAAGCAATGCCTGTCATCTTATACCATTCCATTATAGTGTTGCCAGTTGTGTTTTCGGTTAAACGTCTTCGATTAGGAAATTGGTATAAATGTTGGGTGTTCATTACAATACGCTCGCTCTATTCGCACGATGATTACACAAAGAGAAAGGACCAATATGATCCCAAACATTATGATACAACTGAACAAGATAGCTCATTTTGATGACTGAATGGGCAACTATTTACAATAGCCGTGTTTTATGGGGAATCTATCTATTCTCACGTTTGAAAAGCATGGCAAAACATCGCACATGGGAAAACAGCAACGATTAGTGAATAACGATTAGTGAACAAAAATAATAGTCAGTGTTCAGAATAAACAACAGGGATGGCTGGTAAATGGAGTTTATGAAATAAAGTTCAGCGTTTTATTGAGACTCGTTAGTGAAGATGACTATAAAATTCCTAATAAAACACGGCTAATGTCAACAAATATGGGCATCGATTGTTTCATACAATCTAGCTTTTAAAGGTTGGTGGAAAGCTACTTTACTATCATCCTACAAATTTTGGGTACTCTTTCAGGTTCGTAAAAACGTTTATTTAAGTTGTCGAAAACGTTACAGAATCCGGCCCCCCTTTTTGGTTGGCTTCAACGGACGATTTTTTGTAAACATTCCTGTTAATTTTCAACGATTTTGTAAATGCTTTTTGTCAATTTGACAAAATTGACGAAATTTTCATACTAAATGATACCAATATTTGTATTATAGCTTCAGAGCTACTGACACACTCCCTAATATAATGAACTTTTCTTAAAAAAATTTTCGGTGTAATTCGTTTTATGTGCACTGGCAAACTATTTCAAATTCGTAACTCACAACAGCCGCTGTACTGGTCTATTTTGCCAACAAATCCGAAGTCGCAATCCACAATCCACTCGGTACAGCTTGACAGCTTTCAATTGTCAGGCCGACAAATGTCAGTTTTCTTGTAACGAAAATAAATTGCGTTTTCTCACATTTTTCTCTCGTTTTTTAATGAAAAGTAAGCAAAGAACAATATAAAAATTCTTAACAAAAGAGAAAAAAAACTAACAATACAGTGCCTATAGTTTTATAAAGCATTTGTTTACATTTAACCACTGCTATCCTATGATACTAAACCTTACGTAACGACATCTTTTTTCTATTTTGACTCAATTCTCAGATTGATGGCCCAAGGTGTCCTATCGGCATTCGCGCGGAGATACGGTGCAGTGATATTCTTCCCAACTTTTGCAATTGCAACTATTTACGCTGATTGGTCCCACACCCGCAAGTGGAAGCAATCTCTTAAGGCTCAACAGCAAGCGTTGCTAGCACAGTAGAAAATGGTTATCGGTGTTACTAAGCAGTTTGTATGGCTAGGTTTGCCATTGGCTGGTGGGTTGTTCGGAAAGTGGCTAGACAACCAGGAAACTGAGAGAATGACGAGGTTCCGTGATAAGAGTGCTCTCTATGGACGAGTGCTTAAGCCGGGAGAGGCACCGTCTTGGTAAACCAGCCTCTAATGCTTAGATTGTTAAAAAATACAAAAAAAAAGAATGAGTAATTAAAGTGAAATATTCTAAACATTTTGTTGGTTATTGTTGCGTAATTTCTAAAGTGCTGGTGGAAATTCTTTTCAATTTTTCTATGAGGACGGATTCTACTTATATACAACAACGTTTCTTGTCCGAAAAGTTATGTATGATATGGACACAGACAGTAATTTTTTGGTTACCAAGAATAGGGGTTTTGTCATGAAGCTTATAGAAAGATGGTCATAGTCTGTTGAACAATTCTTACGAATGCAGCTTCACTGTTTCTTTGAAGTTGAAGTATATTAACCAAAAATAAACAGTAGATAAGCGCAAAAGTGAACTGGAAAGTTTAACCGAATATTGAGAGCTCTAATCCAGGAATCGATAAAAAAAAGGTTAATTCATGTCTGAACATTTCGCAATATTGTGATCAGTCAAAAAGCTTCATGGCATACGCGAAGTTGACCAAGAACTGCATAGAGCTGTGGTTCTAAGTCACTTATAATGATTAAAGAATAGGATGTTCGACTTTATCTTACCGGCCATTGATTCAGTTAAAGTTATTTAGAAGTTTCCTGTTGAAATTTCTGTTGTCTACCTATTCTGGCACAAAATGCTTGGAGTAATTTTGGAAGGAGGAAATTTGAGAAACTTTATTATGTTTTTCAAAAACCTAGAACTTTCGGAAATAGTGTAGGTGTCCGTCTTTGATCCGTTAATATAGAAGTCCAGATATTGGTTAAAAGGGTAATGGCTGTAAAGAAGTTGAACTTAAAGTTGAACGAGGAAAACATAACACCAAAGAACGCACTGAAAGCTTTCTAGATTTTCCAAAATTTTAATAAGCAAAAGATGGTTTTTACGAGGCTTCGAGTAAAAGACATCCACAGCGATAAGTGGCTTGTCGAAAAACTTCATATAGGTTCTATATCCCTCACGTCACAATTGGATGAAGACTTGGTTGTTTGCTTATATTTTTCATACTAGAAGTAGTGATTTGCTCACATTTTGCAAATGAAATTGCTTTTAAAAAATACTTAACGTAAACACAAATTAACTAATCTTGTTGATAAATTTCCCGGCAGATGGAACGAGTCACAATTTGATGAATCCCAGCCCGTGTGTTAGGTTTGTTTGTTTGTTTGCGCAACAGAGCGAGGAGCCCCAGGGCCTTGTGCATTTCTCACAACCTTGTGAGAGAACAATTTTCTGCCGGTTCCAAACGGCTCATCGAGAAAGCGCTTTTCATGGCAATAAATTTACTAATAGAGGATTTGCTAATTACTTGAAAGGCGATAAAAATAAAATAAGTAAATAGGGTGGCGCAACAGAGCGAGGAGCCCCTGGGCCTAGTGCATTTCTCACAACCATCCCTTGTGAGGGAATGGAGGGGACCTACAATTTTCTGCCGGTTCCGAACGGCTAATAGAGAAAGCGCTTTTCATGGCAATGAATACTAACGGAGGACTTGCCAATTCCTCGCGAAAGGCGATACCCGTAGAAAAAACATTTTTGCCTCTGTTGGGAGTCGAACTCGAACCACTGGATTAACAGGCGGACATGCTATCCATCACACCACGGGTACCATTATCAGTATCCAGTTTTTATCCACATGCGGCGGCATATAGGAATAGGAACATAATCTCTCTTTACAGATGCACTTCAATGAAAGTTGGCTGTCTAGAAAGAAAGATCCCTAGATGCCTTGACTCTCCCAAAATATTATTGTTACATCATAGAGGGAAGGAGGTATAAACTTTAGTGTTAGTTCTTTTTCGTAAATGATGCAGTGGCTGTCTTTTTTTAAGTCCTAAGAGAAATGTCTTTGTATGTGTATCAGTTTTGATCTGTGTTCAAAGCTGGGGCCGTATTACAAATAGCCATACTCGCAAGAATCGGTCGTTATCGTTACTTTGCGATCTAAATTACTCGTTTTAATTCAATTTAACGACTGCTTTTGGCGGTCGTTTTATAACTTTTTTGAAATTTTCATGTATAGATTCTCGTAATTCATAATCGGGCAATCGGCCCTATCGAGGTAACCGTCGGAGCGGAGTATTCTCCGCAACGCATCTTTTTTCGGAGATTCAATTTTGCTTTGAAGTAGTTGTCGTCGTAAGAAATTTTTCACAAATGCGGCAATGCATTGCATTCCCAAAACTAAAATCTCCGCAACATAAACTTATCGGAGAACGACGGATCGTCCGATCGGAGAACTACCACGAAGCAAAATGTCTCCGATCGGAGAGAATTCCAATCCGATGGTTACCTCGATACGGCCGTATTCGGTTGGTTTATAGTTGGTTTGGGTTTCGTTATTTTGCCTTGCGTTTCCTAGTTTGTAATACGGGCCCTGACTGGATTCCTGACTGATATTTACGTTTCTGATGAGCAATGTACTATTAAGACTGATATAGCGGAGTGATTCAGGATTTGGGACCAGATTCTATAAACTAACTTTTGGGTAGGTAATCGAAAACAGGTCTGCAGCTTAATAACCTTTCAAATATATTTATTCGACCCTGTCGAGGTAACCGTCGCGTCGGAGCGAAGTTTTTTCCGCAAAACATTGCATTCCCAAAACTAAAACTTTCCGCAGCAAAAAATTATTGGAGGACGTCGGATCGGCCTATCGGAGAACTACCACCGATTAAAAGCTTCGAACGATAGTTCATCTCAGATAAATTCCATCAGAAAATGTCGTCTTTTGTATGTATCGGCTGACACTATGAACGACTCACAGATCGCCTATTTTACATTTTACTTTCTAAACTACTAAAGGAAGACTCCTCGGTGTTTTAAGCCTAGTGCAACCCTTAGCGCGCGATTTAATCACTTGAAGGTAATGAAACACATGTGACATTATTTTGTGGCCCACACTTATAAGATTAGCGGTACAAACAAATAAGACGTTGCACAGATCTCTCCGTTTTGCATTAGGACTTAATGTGTTCTTGTGAATTCTTGAAATCAAAATTCAATTCTTTTTGATCTTTTTGCACCAATTTTACGGCTTGAGAAGGGTTCCGAACGCTTCTTTTTGCTAATGTAATGCGACGTATGTTTAACTTTGCTCTCGGATCTTAAGTGGACTCCTTTGGAAATTAAAATAAAACGTCTTTTTCCAGTTACATTGTTTTCTTTTTGTTTCGTTTTATTGATTTCAAGATATTTTACTATTCAATGTATATATAGTATATTTAATTATTTTATTAATTTAAAATAATAAAAAAAAAAATTCTTGTTTGAATGTAGGAAGAATGTTCTTCATTAAATCCGAAATACATACATTATACAAAATAACAAAATACATAAAAACTCTAATAGAATGGAATTTTATTTATATTTTTATTTATGCATGGAAATTTATATATATGCAACTTCAGGAGAGGGGTTTGTGTTTATTTCAACTCTCTCTTTATCGAGGTGGTTTTCTGCTTCGTATTTTTGCTTTGGGTTACATGAAAGAAGCATTTTTGGATTCAAAAAGATATTTACAGAATTATAATGGATTTTGTCAGTGACAGGTCAAAGAGAGACGATTAATAGTAAGTACGGATGTTTCTTTTGCAATTGGACATGTTAAGGTAAAAAAGTTTTAAGTTAATAGCAATTTAGTATCTTGAGGATAACAAAAATGATTGCCTAAACAGAGAACATATTTGTTTTAGTTTGGAATACAGTCGCGGTGTCTTCTTGTACACTTGTAAAATTTTTGTCATACAAAAAGTACACACAATTTATTATTTTGTTTAATAAAACCAACAATCAATTTTCTTCAAGAAAGTATTTTGTATACACCGAAAATGTAACAATCTTAGAATTAACTTGGTCGGGTTATAAACTAGTTTAAGCCAAAAGCGTTTCTACCGTCCAGTAGTCGTTGTGTTAGATGCACCATTTCCTTTTTTTCTCTTTATATTGTTATAGATTTGAACATAATATTTGCTTTGCTTTTTAATGAAACAAGCAACGAAGGTAAAATTAATTTTTCATTCAATGAAAACCGATCATTGGACGGTTGTTTTCGTTTTTTTGTTTGAACATTCGAACATTTAGTTTGGTATCTTAATGAAAAGCATATGAAAGTAAAAACACTGTTTTTATTTATTTCGAGAGAAGATAAACCAGAAAACTGAGACAAACTCCTTAGTTATATTTTTTTTTTCTTGTAATTTTCATATTCCCCTTGTTGTTTCTATAAACTTTTGTTTTATGAATTAATGTGGTTTTTGTTTTAGATTTCTTTTTGTTTTTTACTATATAAACTTGATTTTTGTTTTATATGCTATTCTGTTTCATATAAAGGTATTTATTTGTATTTACTAATTTATTTTTTGTTAGGAATTTCTGTTTTTAAGCTTAAATTTTTTAACTCTTTTTTCTATTTTCATAATTTCTTTGAATAACTAGTTTGAACAGTTTTGTTTTTTGTTTTGTTTTTAACTAAGGTTGTGAAATTATAAAAGAAATTTATGCATGCACAATCAAAAAGAAAGAAAAACTGAATCCAGAAAGCTCAAGGCACTGCACAGAAGGTCTGTGAAGTTTGTTGAGGCTCTTTTAAGATCTTTAAGAGCAATGTTCATAAGCAAATGTTGACTTAAATTTTATACGATCTTATCACAAAATCCAATCGACAGAAATCTGGTAAGCATAATAGTTTCTTCTTTCTGGTTCGACTAGATCTTTATCAGCTGTTTATCTTCTTAAATTAACTTCCACGACAGCTTAGCGTTATGATGTTAGATTGATTCATTTGCCATCATATTTTTTGGAAAAAAATGCATTAGAGTGACTACAATTAGAACACCTTGAACCTAAGCTAATAACAATAATCCTTCTTTGATTTTACCATCCTTTTTTTAAGTGGTTTTTAATAGTAACATATCAGAAACTCAGCAATAAAGAAATGTTACTTTGAGTTTATAAATAAATTGATAAAATATACCTTACCTTTGAAGGGGTGCACACGCTGCTTTTGACTGTGGCATACTTACGTTATGCTATGACCATTCATTTTTATTAATCCTTGAAGACAGATCCAACTGAAAAAAAGAGTTTAAGCACCAAGATACCTAAATAACATGGTAAAAAAAACTATCAGAGCAAGATTTCATAATATTTTAAGAACCTTACTGCATTGAGAATTGACTCATGACAAAAGCTGGGTCTTGTTTGGATAAGAAATAACAGATGAAAAATTTTATTTGAATAGCATTTGGAGTTATAAATACATGAAGTCGTGCAATAAAGCTATGGAAACCTAAGGCCCTGGGAGTGCATTTACTGTCGTAGGATTTGCTAACCATTACGAATGGAGCTCCTTCATTTACTCAACTCACTGTCGAGGCAGTAAAAAATTGGCTTCAGACATTCAATAATCCGGAACCGGACTTCCACGAGGCGTATCTCAAAACTAATCACTAAGCAGACAAGAGGGAGAGCTGTTATACCTTTCAGATCACAAAGCTTACAGTGACGGTAAGAAAAAAGAAGAAGTCCACTTCCGAATTTTATAAAAAAGCAAACATAAAAGTTTTACTAAGAAATGTCATTAAACCAACTAGCAAACTGCTTTTTGATGGACGTAACCCAATCTATTCAAGTGGTAAACGAATGTTGCTCTCCATATCCACATTGTAATTCAATAGAATTCTTTCATTTGCTTTTCTTGCGTTTAGCAATTCATCCTTTTTTATTTATCTTATCGATGAAAAGAAGTGTACAACTGGTACATAAGGAAATTTAGCAAAACTCAGCGGTGTAGGGGATAAAAGCAAACTTTTAAGGCAGTTGAGTCTACTGGTGTGTGCCACTGCCAATCAACCATTCAGAGTTAGGGCTAGATTCAGCAGAAATTTCGAGTCATGCAAAGAATGAATTACATTTCTTCATTGATTTGAAGAAGAAATCGCAGAGAGACTGAGCTGTAAGTATGAATTTCCCTGTGTAATTGATACACAGAATAGAATAATGATTAAAAACAAAAATACTCGTGTTTCTTAGCAACTTTAAATTTTCATATGACTACGATACGACCTTCCTGTAGCCTTCACTATGTTGAACGTTTTTTTATGTCTAAATACACATCGGATATATCAAATTTAAAGCGAAACTAATATTTGAACTATTTATTTATCGCTTTTTAACGGAATTGAGAGGACTGAAATGATGGATGCATTGTAAAACTGTGCCAAGGCAAAGTGCTGTTTATATATCCATAAAAGTTCATAGTGCGAAATTGATACTACTGTTGTTTGTAACTACTCAATAGAAACACAGACAATGTAAATTGGTATCAACAAATTGCTGTATGAGCTGTGAAGATGAAAAGGCGGTGAAGGACATATTTCATTTTCTTTTTGACATACATAAGCTTATCTTAAGCGAGGAATACATTGACATTGCGATGTCGAAACAATCGAATTTTTTACATACACACTGTATAGGTACGTTTATCGGCTCGATAATTGTATCGTGTATTCCCCGATTCCCCGCTTTAGACCAAAAAAAGTATTCCTCGGAGAATACAAAATACACACTGCATCACGCTCTTTAGAATTTATTTACTATCGAAATTATCCTTTAAATTTTTTTTACACTTTTAAGAAAACTTAGTTATCGTGATGTCTTAGAGGATTGGCATGCTCTGCTTGTAGACTTCGAAAAGGCACTCGATTGGCAGAAATAAGACCTAAAATAGGTGATCCTCAGATTATGAGAAGTTCCAGCAGCCTGTGTGGGAATGATTGAGCGTATGTACTAAGAAGCAGTAATAAGGGCTAGACATCCAGCTAAAGTCACCAAGTCACCAAGGCGTACACTCCAAGGAAGTTTCCTCTGAGTCGTCTGTATTTTTTTTTTTTTTTATTATAGTCAACGATTATCTGATCAAATGTAAATTTTACCGAGCACCAAAATATATCAACCATTCTTTGTTGACGATGGAACTATCATAAGCTAGGATAGGATTCTACATCCCTGCAACGAACACTAGACGTTTGGGTTAACATTTTGAAAGGAAGTGGATACCGTAAGCATTCTACTACGACGTTACAGATACTCGGTGCTGACATGGTGAGAGCTGGTAACTAAGGCTCCTTATCATGGCTGCGTCTTTTGGCTTTTTTACCGAACATCTGGAAAGCTATAACAATAAGAAGGTTGCCGACGGACCGGTATTTAGGTTTCCGTTTTCTAGAGCAGACATTTCAAAATATTGATAGCGACATCCATCATCGAAAAAGCAAAGGGTGGAAGCACCGCTATCTTTTGTGACCGAAAAAGTTTAAGGAAAGACTTTACAATGTGAGTTCACAATGATCACAATGTTGGGAAATGTAAAAAAAATTATGAGAGTTGATTTGAAGACGCTTCGTATGATAGCAGGAATAACAAAGCTCGATCGTGTTAGAAGTACCAAGATTCGAGGATTTATTCAAGGCATAAATTACATTCTGCAGAAAGCAGCAGGCTCGGCACAGTTTTTATCGTGGTGTTCAAAGAAGAGATCTGAAGAACGGCGTTAAAAAAGCCAATATCAAACAACGTTCCGACATGATCGCGACCAGGAAGGAAAAAAGGAAAATCAAAAACTCCTCGTATCGACAAATGCAAACACAGAAGCCAAAAGCTATGGTCTGTCAATCGGAATGAAAAAAATTATTCCTTTAATAACAATTCCTCTAAGAGGCTAAAAAAAGGAGACGAATTCCTTTTAAGGCAAGAATCAGCAAATATCTACTATGACGCACTTTTACTAAACCCGCAAAATTATTCAAAGTTCTTATTAGTTCATTAACAAGAAGGATTGTAAAACCACATATGACAGCCAACTTGAGAAAAATATGGTTTCAGTTGAAAAAAAACCTACATTCAAAAGCCTATGCAACTAAATACTCAAGCACCTTCAAGCTTTCCAAAAATAGTTTTCATTTCACAAACAAAAAAAAAAAAACAATACAAGAAAAGCAAAAAAGAAACCAAAAACAAATAAACTGTCAATCCTGAGCGAAGCAACATAATCTTCAATTAAGGTACACATTTCAATAATTGTTTATCTTTTCTTTTTTGGCATTAAAGAGCTCGCGAATAGAAATTTAATTTCGTGTTCTATTTAAATATCACGTCCCCGACAATAGACGGTATCATTCCAATTGTATTTAATTTGTTACATAATTTTTTCCATGTTCCATTTTATCCTGCTAAACACATTTTTAATACTTTTGTTTTTGTCTATTCAATTTGTTCTCTTGAGTTGAAAAAGCTATAAAAAATAGTTCCATAGTTCAATACATTTAATTATTATTTATTTTTATTTATCATTTTCCTTTTCTTTCATATATTTGCATCGATTCTAATATTTTTTCTGTTTATAGTTTTTTTGTTTTTCTTTAAATACAATAATTGATTTTTGTTTTGTTTTTGTTTTACTCTCTAGAAATCTTAACTACATTTGTTTTTGTTTTATTCAATTAATATGATTTCTATTTTTCTGCTGTTGTTTTGTTTGTTTTATTTTTAATTATAATTATAATATGCTTAAGAAAACTTAGAATATATATTTATAAAAAGAATAAAATAAAATAAAACATAAAAGACAAAATGTGATTAAATAGAAGGTTCTTTTAAACAAAATTCTCTACCAATGTTAATACAAACATTTGTTCTGTTGTTATGTTATGCTAAATATAAGAAATATACAATAAGGGATTGGTTGTTTTGCTGGTATTGGTTGTGGTGGTGGTTATGGTTGTGGAGGAGGTGGTTGATGTTTTATTAATTATTTAATTTGTTTAAATAGTCCTGCATGTAGATACAACATATCAATGCGGGACTTGAGAGAAATAAAAATAATCGATTCCTTCAGGACGGTTACTTGCACGAGGCGCGTCGCGTACTGTGTTTATGGTCTGCCTGGGTATTATACAAAATTTTTGTTTTTTTTATTGTTTAGAAATCACAGGGTTCTACTAGTATGCTATATTTCTACAATGAAGCAGATCATCATCATTATCAATCACAACAGAACAGACCATAACACAGTCGTCGTCTTCGTCGTCGTCCTTTCCATACATAAAAAACGAAAAAACTATTTTAAAAATAAAAATGAATTGTCCAGCCGTTGAGTTTTAGATTCTTACTTATCATCAGGAGGTGTATATGGATTGTTAACATTTATAAATTTAAAAAATTAAATTAAATCGGAATCATCTTCTCGATCGTCGAACCCTTCGAGATCGGCAGATTGTAACATTCCACGGGATAAGGCATACTCTATGAGAGCCAAATGACAAAACACATACTGGTCAGGCATTTGTATCGAGTAGGCTCGTTGTGAACGGATTTTTTCAACCGTGCCTCTAATGTCGGCCGTACCGACATCCTCTAAGCGCGATATGCAGATATCTAAGGTTATAAATGTACCTTTTTTTGCAAGAAAAAGAAAATTTTAACATTTTAGTTTCATTTGTATTGGTTGCAAAAAAAGATCATATTACTTACCAGTTCGTCCAATGCCAGCACTACAATGCACAACAATAGGAGGGCCGCGAGGATGTCCGGCCCATGTGTCACCTAACGATTTCACCATTTGAGCCTGTTTGTCGCGGACCTTTTGCAAGAAATTTAACATTGCTAACGCCGAACTTGGAACACCATAATCTGGCCAGCTTGTGAACTGCCAATGTGAGACATTCCTTGTTTCTTCAGTCTAAACAAGGGGAAGAAAAAAAAAATAACTATAAATAAAGTGGGGCCGAGTCAAAGAATTTTTTATACCTTCAACTTGCACTGAATGTCAAACTAAGTGGTTTTTAAGTCCTAGGTTTGCCCTCAACTAGCTCTAAAGTAGCACTAGGTTTTTGCTGAGTAGAGTTCAGGAAAGTTTTTGAACTCGCCTCAAATTGCATTTATTTTTCTTCAAGTGACAGAAAAGTGTGTTGGTTTCGTGGTTGAGCGTTTCTTGAAAATGGAAAAACCCTTACCTTTTTTTTAACAGTTCATCGGATTGTCAAGGGGTAACCTAGGTAAATTTCAACCAACGAATCTTATATTGGGCCCTTAAATTGCATAGCAGTTAAACTATGATCTTACTTTTGCTCATCGTTAAATTCGCTTTGCAAGTTTTGTGTAAAGAAATTCACCATTTACTTTAAGTACACAGTCAAATCAAACAAAAAGACATAAAAGCAATCCAAAAGCAAGAAAAACTTCACAGACTAGCAACGACATACTTCACTGGCTGCATGTGTGCCACACCTTCATTTACTCTAAACGTCATACTAGGAAAACCACCTATCCACCAACTACAAAATTGGAAGCAAGGCTGACAATATACCGTCTTTCCACCATCGAGAGTACCCCATTTCGACTTCGAACTCGAAAGATCACCTCTCGACTATTGATTCCTTTTTTTTGGGGCGTATCAGTATTATTATATAGCTACAAACTGTTCGAGTTACATATTTTATATGAAACAGTACAGGAAAAAAGTAAACGGACCGAAAAAAATGAAATTCAAAATGTATATTTTTTAAATAAAATCACTACATAGTATAAAACAAAGTCGCTTTCTCTGTCCTTTTGTCCCTATGTATGCTTAGATTTTTAAAACTACGTAACGGATTTTGATGCGGTTTTTTTTTTATTGAATAGAGTGATTCAAGAGGAAGGCTTTTATGTATAATACATGCATATTATAGTAGAGAAAAGTCGAGAATTTTAAAGATTTGTAATGTGATGTCGTAACAAACATATTTTTCTGCGCTTACATTGCAAACGCTGGCTAAACCTTACGAGATAGATCAAATTTATGTACTACGGAATTGTATATCTTAAAAAGATGAATAAAAAAGTCCGCAACAGCATTTGTTTATTTCCTAAGAATAACCCACATTAACCATTTTTATCTTTTACATATTACAAAAAAAATCGGCGTACCCCACAGGCGGGCGGATCACTAGTGTGAAGCAGAAAAGTGGGAGAGTTGTGATCGCTTCAAGATCACTACTCGTAACGCCGGAAATGGAAAGAAGAAGAAGACATATTACAAAAAAATATGGGTTATTTACCAAGCTATTTTAAACGATTTTAAACGATACGTGGTACCCGTGGTGTGATGGATAGCATGTCCGCCTGTTAATCCAGAGGTTCGAGTTCGAATCCCACCAGAGGCAAAAATGTTTTTTCTACGGGTATCGCCTTTCGCGAGGAATTGGCAAGTCCTCCGTTAGTATTCATTGCCATGAAAAGCGCTTTCTCGATTAGCCGTTCGGAACCGGCAGAAAATTGTAGGTCCCCTCCATTCCCTCACAAGGGATGGTTGTGAGAAATGCGCTAGGCCCAAGGGCTCCTCGCTCTGTTGCGCCACCCTATTTATTTTTATTTATTTTAAACGATACAGTATCATTCCTTATCCAATTAAATGGCTGGGGCGCTGTGTTTTTATATACAACGTTCAAAGTTTTTCTGTAGTGTATTTAGTATCAGCTTTGTACCCGTGCGAAGCCGGAGCGGGCGGGTCGCTAGTAAATTATAAAATGGGATTTTTTGGAAAAAAAGAAAATATTTTTCATTTTGTTTTCATTTCTCAAAAACGTGGTTGTTAGCGTTTTAATTGATTTTTAATAATTTTTTTTTAGGAATTATCAGTCAGTACTATTTTCTATTTATATAACTGCCCTCCTCCTAAACGGAGGGAGACAGACCTCCGATGATTATTTTTTTGTCTTTACCCAATCTTTCCGTTTTTGGGGTTTATCACATCCTATGCAAAAAACGCTGTTATATAAAGGGGTGTGGAAGTGGGAGGACTATCGAACGATCAAAACATTAACAAAACTATTTTAAATTGATACTAGCGAAAACCGCCTAAGGAAGATTGCACAGGCCGCTATTTCGGTTACAAAAAGATTACATGAAAGTTTTTACTACTAGTGATTATAATTTTCACATAACGCTAACGTTGCGTCAGTTGAGTTTGTATTAATACTGAAAAATGAACATATTTGTTTCAGCAAATTATAAGACACAGTAAAGTGAACCAAGTGTTGTTTTTGAATGAAATCTTAAAAAATATGTAGTTTTAATTCGAACTTTATGATTTCTTATCACTGAACTCAATCCAATATATTTTGATAAACAATATTTTTTTGTTTTTCCATCCGAAGCGTAAATGAATAAAGTGCTTGGAATGCCAACTCTTGAACAGGCAACGTAATTGACGAAAAGCACGGCTGTTCGAAATTTAATCTGCATACTTGAAGCGTTTGTCCTTGCGTCTTATTGATGGACATGGCAAATGGCAGACGCACTGGAAATTGCAAACGCTTGAATTCGAACGGCATATCTGTTGGTATCAGCGGAATACGCGGTATAAGTCCAATTTCGCCTTTGGCTTTTCCAGTCAATATTATTGCTTCAATTAAATTCGGCATAAATTATTTTACAGCCAATCTGGTGCCGTTGCACAGTTTTGGTGCGCTTAAATTCCGTATGATTGAATTTGGTTAAAATCGGTCAAACCGTTCTTAAGTGATGCATTTGGATTGATTTGTTTCATTTTTTTTTTTTGTTTATTTACGTGTATTTTATATGGACAAAAGTAACATTCAAGAAAAATGCCATAACTTGGGAACGGTAGTACGGTAGAGCGGTTCTCAAGCAATGCGATCACAACCAACCGTATATATTAAGATTAATATTAAGATATAAAAAGATAAGAATCAAATTTGACGCACTCAGCTCTTTTACCTCACAAATAATTGAAATATTCATTAAAGAAAATTGGTTTTTAGACCGAAATAAGAGCAAAAACAAAACAGTAAAACTAAAACATCGAATTTTGCATTTTTGACACGAGTTTTGCCTTCTAGGACCAAAGTGCGTCTCTTCGATCTCAGAATGCGTTAGCAAACCTCCCGATTATTGACAAATTAGAAAAACTTGGATCATCTAGTGTGTTCTTATATATACATTGCTTTCCCGGTACAACCTTAATAAAAGCCGTGTTTTATTGGGAGTTTATATTCACTTCAGCAAAACATCGCAAAACATCGCTCATGGAAACACAACAACTCTAAAGTGAATAGCGTAAGTGGACAAAAATAACTCAGTTGCCGAAGTGAACAACAGCGATGGCGATGGTTGGTAAATGGAGTTTATGTTGAAAATGAACTTGGTAAGTGAATATAGCCAAAAAAGCGTTTATAGAGACTCGCAAGTGAAGTGAATATAGAAATTCCCAATAAAACACGGCGAAACTCAACTTCAAATAAAAAGTCATCTTCTCTAGTTAAAACTGGGAGAAAACAAAAACTCATTGTTCAAGGAAAGATATGGTCTGGTATACTGACGGCACAGATTCCGACATTTTCACCGATTTACCTAAAACGAACTTTTCACTAAGTCTTGGTAGCCATTCGTTGATATTCACGGCTAAAGTCTTTGCTTATCAACCATATGCCAGAATAGTAAGTTAATTGAACAAAAAAAAAAAACAATTTTCATCTTCTCAGACAGCCAAGCAGCCCTTAAAGAACTTAGCTCACCAGTCACAAGATCTGAACTAGTGCAGGAGACAATTATGTTACAAACAAGGGTTATGATGGTAACTGATGGTGCGTTTAAGCCATTCGACACCAATGGTTCCCTGAACCATTCTATGGTGTAGATAAAAACCAATTCAAATACACAAGAAGAATCCAACAAAGTTTGGCCTAACTCCTCTGGTCACACCTGTTCAAAGATATCTATGCCAAAACATCAAAATTTTTATTGGACCTCAACTGGAAAACATTTTAAGCCAGGAACATTTTAACCGGCTACTCTTCTCTAAAAAATGCCTTCAAAGTGAAGAAACATATCACTACAGAATGTCCAGCACTTTTCTCCCTTAGAATATTTAATTACGAGATCATCCCCCTGGATAAAATCAAACTCGTACACCTACAGAGAATCAATGACTTCTGATCTAATTCAGGAGCAAAAGAACTGCTCCGATACTACCCATCTAAGGTTTCAATAAGACACCGCAGAAGTTCAATTCACCATAAAAATAATCTCTTCTGAAATAAATAAACTCTACTGAAATTTTAGTTTGAGGGGCAAAGTTCTGGTGTCAATGTACACCGTTTTAAGTTATTGGGATGCTGAACACGAATATGAACTTCTCCAAAAACTTTTTTGAATACGATTTGATTTGGAATCTGTATTGTCTACAAATGCTTCAACATTTAGATGTCACACAGTTTGTAAAATAAAATAAACAAAAACAGATCCTAAGTGGTAAATCCTTGGTTTTGGAGTGGCTCATTTTGTTTATTTACCCTTAATTTGTTTCAGTGTAAAATTTCATTAGGCAACTCGATGGGGGTAGATTGAGCTTATGTTGAGTTTTAGAATTAAGACCTTAAATAGTTGAACTAGAATACACATAACTTTTCTTGATTCAATTATTGCAGCAACACTTACCTTAAAATTTTTGAGTTCTAATGAGGCTACTGTATAATCTTCATTAGTTTCTATACTAATTGTTCGCACATGGAAGTGACCAAATTCACAGGAACTTTCTTCAGCTGGTTCCCAATATTGACCGCATTTTACTCTACCCCGTTCCAACACTCGTGTTGTCATCACTATAACTAAACAATGTTGCTCCCAAATCATTCGCCAAAAATCATGGGATGTCTTTGGTAATGGACCTGAAAACGAAATGAGAAAAAAAGAAAGAAACAATCATAACCAACGTATCTTACTCCTGTTTGAATAATAATAATGAAAAAAAAAAAAAAAAAAAAAAATAATAATAAAGTTCAGAGAAGGGTGGAAGAATCTGGGGTAATTCCATGATATTGAGGCGTATAGCCTAACCTCATTTTGCATCATCGTGTGTTTAAAGAGGTTCATCTGGGACACTCATGATAGAAGTAGGGGGTTTATTGATTTATTTACAAAAATACATATCCCGATCCACATAAACACACACAGCCACACACAACCATACGTATCTACTTGTTTGCTTGATATGAGTTTGAGTTCATTCAAGCAGTGAAAATGAGAACATTTGTTTGATTGTTATTATGAACATATATTTTTACTCCCATTTTAATGGTTTTTCTTTTTTTGTTGTTGGAATTCATTTTATGCTCAGTCAGGACTTCTGCTTGTCACATTCAGAATTCGACAAGAGTATAAGGGCTTTTGTCTGAAGTATTATTATTTTGATCGACCTTGGAGATACAGATACATATATGTACGAAGATTACAAAACTCAATCAAAATCGTAAGATGAAATAATAATAACTTCATTACAAACAATAGCATTTGGTAAGTGTGGGTGACGTTCCTAAGTCTTCATCGGATGATGAATACGAATTGGCAAATTCTTTGGTGATGATTAGATTGTGAGTTTTAAAGCAACAAATGTGTTTTGGTTGTGTGCTGAACAGATTTAAGTCCGATGTATGTTCAAACTTAAAAAAGACGGACAAAGAAGGACACTAATAGGTCAATTGAATTACTTTTTACTTTTACTACCCCCGCCAGCTATTAAAAATAAATGAATAGGGTGGCGCAACAGTTCGAGGAGCTAAAGGGCCTAGCGCATTTCTAACAACCATGTCTTGTGAGAGAATGTATCAGGAGCTAATGGACACAATCTGAGGGTTGAAAAATAAAATGTTGGTAGTAGGGCTGTTCGAGGCGTTAAACAAGAAAAGATGCTCAGAAGGTGGCGAGAAGACATCTCGTCTGTTCAGGAGGACGGATTACAGAAACAGTACTCGTCGTTTGTAAGACAAAAGCTACCAAAATGTTCAGAGAACAACTAAGAACTGTTCGGCAATATTATAATATTTTCAGTGCATATGCTCTCTAATTGTATTTTGGCCAGATTTTCTAAATCTAGTTGAGGTCATATTTGTTTGCAGAGATTTGAATGGACATGTATGGAAAACAATCGCGGATTATGAAAAAGGCATTGGGTACGGTACCAGAAACCCTCCTGGTCAAAATATCCCAAGTAAAAGGTTTTTCAACAGGAACGCTACAAAAGTAGAGCGACAGGCACAGCAAACGATGCAATATTTCTTGCCATCTTTTGAAATTTCTCTTCAGTAAGGTTTGCCATTTTATGATGGAAAGAATTACGAGCCAACAACGAGTCGAAAATATTAAAATTCAACATTAAGAGCGCTACGTCCAATTTATGGTCGTCATAATCGTCCTAGCAGATCAACAATTGAACGTCTATAGTCGAAAAATTTTAATCTACAGGCACAGTACAAAATGTTCCCGTGCCAGTGAGACAAAGAAGTGCCCGTAGTGTCGAGAATATTGCTGACGCTGAGGCTTCATTTGCAGAATGCCCAAATGTGTCTCTCACACGTCGTTCTCAAGCGTTGGGCATCTCTGTGACGTTGTTGTGGTGAATTTTGCGAAAAGATCTTGGCCTACATCCTTACAAGATTAAATTGAGGCAAGAACTGAAGCCGCTTGGCCACCAGAAGCGTCGTATGTTCGTGAATTGGGCTGAGCAACAATTTGAAAATGATTCGGATTTTCATCGAAAAATCATCTTCAACGATGAGGCTCATTTCTGGCTGAATGGCTTCGTCAATAAATAAAATATGCAGTGTTGGCCAGGCAGCAATCCACACGTACTCCATGAGTCATCATTGCATCCCGAAAAAATTACGGTTTGGTGTGGTTTATGGGCCGGCGCCCTTTCTTCCGTGATGATCAAGACTGGCACGTTACTGTGAATGGGGATCGCTACCGTTCAATGATAACGGAATATTTTTGGATGATATGGACTTGGAGAACATGTGGTTCCAACAGGGCGGCGCCACAAGCCACACAGCGAATGTCACAATCAATTTATTGAAAACCAAGTTTGGAGAACGTGTTATCTCACGAAATGGTCCAGTCGCTTGGTCGTGCGATTTGACGCCGTTAGGCTATGTCCTAATTGGAGTTGCATCGCTCGATTGAACGATGAACTTCGATCGGTCGCGTTGCTTGTTGGTAGTGCTACCACAATGGGTGTTCTAATACCAGTCGCAAGATGCTAAGATCGCGCGACCAATTATAAAAAAAAAAACAAAAACGTCAAATAAAATATATCTATAAAAGCAGGTTGAGATTTGGCAAGTTCCACCACTTGTACACAGAGCTGCGAGGCCAAGAAGATATTTTTACCAATACACATTAAATACATAAAATGGGATTCACATAAATTTCACTAGTTAAATTGTCTTCGAATTCCATTTCCCTTTCTATTTGCTAAGAGCAACGCGACGAAAATCAAATTGGTTCATTTGAAGCATCCAAACTACTTTTTGTAGCGGCGGTCGCAAGAGTATACACTTTGAATATGAAAAGCTTTAATGATAAAGCTGGAACGATCATGAAACAAACATTTGCGACCGTGCTACCCCATCGCGCGATCGCTTTCTGGTGTTAATAAAGACACACAATAGGGTTATTGTTGTTTGATATTTTGATCGTCCGAAAAAAATGTTTTCTCCAACAGTACTTCATGCCAGGAAAAACGCTTTCTCTATTAGCCGTTCGGTTTCGGCAGAAAATTGTAGCTCCGTGCTTTAAAAAGGCATGGTTGAAAGAAATTCGCTAGGCCCCGGGGTTCTCAAGAGGGTTGTCCACTATGTTGCGCCACCCTATTTATTTTGTTTGTTTATATGTAAGTCACTTGGTTTTATCGTGTTGAATATTATGTTCATCAAAGAACCTGACATCTTGTCGCTTACAGCAATGATCAAAATAAAACCCAAATTAAATACCACTTGGTAGCCAAGTTTATGAAGGCTAGGGTGAAAGACTGCAAAGTGACACCAGGTGAGGCTGTCACTCAGCAAAACTGTAAAGAAGATCAAAACAAGCAAGGGCTACCTTGATTATACCAGTTGGTATAATCTGGTCAAAGGAAAAGGTGAGCAATTCATGTCAAATATGCAGAGCTATCTGTGTATCTATAAACACAGTCCGAAACGGGAGCTCTACACACTCAAACTCAAAAATTGTTTTCAGTCACTTGAAGCTTTGTTCGAAAATTTCTCGACTTGATACATAAGAGCATTAAGTTCTTTGACTTTGCTTGAATAGACAACACACGTGAAACGAAATTACATTCATTATATTGATTCCTTTGAAAATGTTCTGCTCAAAATATTCATTGAGTTGCGACCAATATATGAGTACATCATGTGTTTCAATTCGAAAGGAAGCATAGTAAATATTCCATAGAAAAATATTTGCTCATCCAACCTCTGAAAAGGCTTCCTTTAATTAGAGTTCAATTAATTTCAAATTGGAAATCACGGTTTATGATTTCACATTATTCATGTACTAGGAAATGAACAATTTTCTTAGAATCGGCTTTCATTATGGTCGCATGTTTCTTAATTTGATATCCTCGCAAAGTTCTCGGAAATAATGACTTAAAATTGATTCCAGACTGATAAAAAAAAATCCTCAAAGGGAATCTTTTTCTCCGAATTAATAAATCAATAGAAGAGATTTAATTACAAACACCAAAGTCCCGATAAATAAAACTCAAAAGTAAAAGGCAATCGGAAAGATGGAGGTGGAAATAAATATTACTTAGAAATATCTATGACAACGAACAAATTCTACACACCTTGAGTTGAAATATATGCATTCTTCTGCTTATAACCATCGACAAAGTTGGCGTTTATGTAATCAGATAAGTCTTCCGTATCCTGTGACAGTACAACTCTGCTATGGTCGTAACACAACACGTCTGTGTAACGATTTTTTGTCTGATTATTTCGCATTCTAAAATAAAACAAATAAAATAAATTAATAAGTCAATTAAAACTAACAATTCACTGTACATACTTTGCATGAATGAATGTTCCTTCAGGCGCTCGACCCCTAATATCAGCATATTCCTTAAACAAACCGTGCCTGCCACGCTCCTTCACCATTTGAACGATCTGTTCAATTGTTTTTGGATCTCCCTCTGCCCCGGCCAGACTGTCGTCATCACTAAACCCAGACGAAGCACTACTTGGTGGATTCTCCGACCAAAATTCACTTAATGGTGCCGTTGTGTCGGGATTATTGTCGTTTGCTTCGACAACAACCGCCCCACCAACACCAACGCCTACTCCTTGATCAACTCCACTGCCCGCAACTCCTCCAATAAAATCAGCTGATTCTGTATTAGTTATGGTTGTGGTTGTTGTTGTAATTATTTGTAGATTGTTGGTTGATGGTTGGTGCCCAATATTGGCCAGAAGCTCGTCTTCACGATTCGTCATCGATTTGTAGCAATGCAGTAACCATGTGGAGTGATCTATTTCTAGAGTTCCGCCTAAGTATTTTGGCAGGGCTTGACGGGGCACATGTAAACTTAATGTCGGCACTGACACTGTGAAGACACGTTCACGTAATTTTTCGCGTACAAATAAACGAAGGATCTTGAATGGAGCCTTAAACCACAGAGGGGCTGTCACAATTAAAACCTTCTTTAGTCGCGCTGGATAGCCACCCTGTAAAATAAAAGAAAGGAGAAATAAGTGTTAATTCTTCGCCAACAGTAGCTGTGTGTTATAAAAGATAAAAAGAAATAAATAGAAGCATCCTTTAGAAACAGACAGGTTAAAAGACTATAAACACACTTGTCTCAGTGTTAAGAAGATTTGAAGTGTGGCTGATACTAAAGAACTAATCCACAACTTTTTGATCCTGGTGCACATATTCATGCGATTTTTATGGAAAGATTTGTCATGAAAGCAAAGTCAAAGCAAGCATGGCAGCAGAACTCCCCGAATAAGAAACTTTCAGCGAAAGGACAGAAAACTTAATTGCTACCAACTTAACAAAAGATATCTGATTGCGGGATTCCATTGTATGTTGTAATGTAACCTAAATATTGGCTGCCAGTTGGCCATTTCAAAGCTATGTCCCATGTACTCTTGCCTCTTTGTCCATATTGACACTTGAACCTGACACTTGTCTTAGATTTAAGAAATAGATGTCCCCTGCTTCTATGAGGTAAAATGTGTGCTGATGTTTAAGAAATCAACAATAGATGTCGCCTGTTTCTATGAGCTAACAAGTGACATCTATTGAAACTGATGGCATTTGATTGTAGGTTGAGAAGAGAATTGTACCAGATTGCACCAATTGCACTGGTGCTGCTGCCAGCCTACAAAGTGATTGCCTTTATTATATGGAGGTTTAACTTCACTAGCAGTCGATATACATAAAAAGTATGTCAATTTGTCAATGCTACTGACACTCAAGCGGTCCCTGATCCTTAGCACAGAGTAGATAATACAGAAAGTCAACTCGCACCCCTCCTTTCCTTGAAACACCATCAAACATTTTCTGTGGTGAAGTCAAAGATGGCGTCTTATTTGAATTAACGGTTATATCCGGATGCATTTGAGATCCATTATTTTTATTGTAGGTTTTACTTTGATAGCAAATAATGTTTACTGCGGCAGTTTTGATAGAAGCTATCATTCTTATACTCAACTGTTGCAAACCCAAAAATACCGAAAACATATTCACATTTCTAAATTGATGTCAAACAAACCGACAAAAACATAAAAACATGGCGACGAGGGTTCCCGGTCAAGAGTTTCCGGTTTAATTAATCTTGTGTACAAAATGGCACTACCTTGCCGAAGTTGACTCTCTGGTTCTACTCTGTGATCCTAAGTAAACAATTCAATTGATAAATTGTGATATATTTTTCTTTACACACAGACACACGAAAAAGCAGAACCCACAATCGGATATTTCAAATATTTTTTTTCATTCACACAGAAATTTAATGCATTCTTTTGTTTGTATCATCTCCATTCGAAAGACAAACACTGCGAGAAAAGTGTAAAAATAAAAAAAGGACACTAAAGCAACAAGCATTTAAATGCCAAACACTTAAATCATTAAACTTTGACGCAATTGTTAGTAAACAAAAGTCATTAGAAGCAAATCATAAAACTCATTAACACAGCTGTGACATTGTAAAGTGGAAGTTAGGTGAACTCTCTATGGTCCCCGTTCATCAACAACCAAAATTATGGAGGAAGCACAGTCGGAAAATGTCGTGATTATTTGGCACACTTATGTATGTAGGTTCACTGAGCTAAAGCAGAGATGTCAACAAGAAGATGTCAACTAGGTCCCATAAATCACACAACACCGTTCCTCTGTTTTGTTTTTGAAAAAAAATAAAAAATGAAAAAAAAGTTGGACATACGCTTCTAATAATAAATCTTTAAAGCTTTTTAAAATGGAACACACGTAAAAAAACAACGAAAGTGGGTATATACATTACACCCGTTCATACATACGACAGCCATTGGGTTGGGGTAAGTCCCAATTTTTTTTTTTTTAAGTAATAGGAAAGGATTACGAGAGTTGCCCTAAAAAACACGGATATAGTTCCCACTTGGCAGCGTTGCCTTCAAATGGTTTAGATTCGATAAAGTTGGTTAAACTTTTTGGGAAACATTAAAATTGCAATTTCAAACTTTGTCGAAATCATAATAATTACGAGTATCTAGCTGTGAGAACTCTGGCAAGGGTTGCTTGCAAACTGTGCGATGTGGGTAGGGGATGGTATGGTACATCAAATCATAGTTACCACCATAGAAAACATGAGGCACACAGAAACAGATAACACACCATACCATACCAACCAACCGTCCGGCTAACTGGCGCAATTGCAAGAGCAAAGTAGAACTGCGAGCTGCAGCAGTAGTGGAACACACTTTAAAAATTCAAGATCCGTTTGCACAATGCGACACGCTCTCCGAGAGCACCAGCGGAATAAGAGCATATTTTCAATTTCATTTCAACCAAACTATCTAAAGTCTAGTAGAAGGCAGTACCTACCTACCACCCCTTGCTGCATCTACATTGTACATATATATGAGAAGACTATCCCAGGAAGGAGTTTGTGGGCGATGATTGTTGTTTGAAAAGGGAGGATGAAAAAATAAAGCGACTTTTCATTCCACTTTCATGTATTCAAAGAGATGCTATCTGAGCACAGCAAAGGCTAAGGGTGGAAATTGCATGGTGATGAGGTGCTTCTTCTCTCCAGCTTTTGTAATTGGGGATACATGAACGTTGTCGCACAGACTGTGTGTATTTACCGAGCAAGCGAAGAAACAAAAAAAAAAAAAGAAAAAAGCTGTTGTCGGAGCGTGCTTAACATGTGTGCAAATATTGCTCTCGAAAATTATTTCATTGTTATGTAAGAAAGATAAAATCAATTTAGAATCTGCCGACGGGCTTAGAGCTTACAACGGTGCAAATAGCAGGTACTTGTACCGTTTCTCAGGTACATCTTCAAATGAGAACAATGATAGATTATATTTTTCTTGGCTTCAACAAGCACCCATGCACCCATTAAGGGATTTTCATATAAATAAAGACATTTGCACCTTTTAATGCCACATGTTAAGCTACTTTCACCTGCAAAATATGAACGGTTGCAAATTTTGACATTTAGTTTACTTCAACATGCATATTGGGTGTAGAAATTAATTACACGCAACGTAAAAATGCAGTTTCTACAAAAAGAGAGGCAATAGTAATGTCTTAATGTGAATGTGCCACTATTTTTGAAAATGACTTCAAATGAATGTCATTCTGCTTTGATATTCATGTTGAAGACGGACACAGCCGTATTTAAAAAGACTTTTTAGAAGCTGATTCGGATAACACGCCACTAGGTGTAACAATGTTATAATGAACTTCTGGCATTTAAAAGTTAGCATCTTCTAAAACTCATTTATGAACACGGTTGATAGGGAATAATTGACCGTAAGTAGTAGAACGATAAATTCATCACCTAATGAACAAGGATTAAGATGTGTCGGCTTCTTTGACCAGTTTTAACGAGCAGCGTACATTTTGTCGTTTGCGGTGTTCTTTTGTATAATTTTCTTAGCCACGGAGAATTCATATAAAGTGCACCCCAGAAATTGTTTAATGTTCCTCAACACCAAAAAAAAACTGAGTCAGGTTTAAAATAATAACCACCAGTACGGCAGCCGTTTTAGTAGGATGTTACCAAACTTGACAGCTTTGCTCGACTTTGGTAGGTTGGAATGTTTCTATTTATCTCATTAGCTAGGTTCTTTTTACTTAATTATCCAAAACAAAACTATCACAATAAAAATAATAGATTTTTTAATAATTGATCAATAGATGAGTTTTTTTTTTCTGAAGCCGTTAAGGTTTAGGAAAATTCACGTGCTAAATACATCAAAAATTTAGCTGTCTGAGCTTCCCTTAGCCTCATAATTTATTCGGGCTTATTTCCTTAGCCCGATAACAAAAACTGTGCTACCAAACTATCTTTTGGAAATATTATCGAAAATGGCAAAAGTTGTCGTTAGGTCTGTTTGGTGTAGTTACAAACTCATATATATGCTAACAATTGTTAACAAATTCATGTTACTTGACAAAAATTTAGTTCACAAAAATGTGCAATTTTTAAACTCGCCAACACACCCAATGAGAGAAATGAGAGTTGAGTGACTCATCAATCATCAATCATCCAACTCAGTCTATGTGGTCTGTTTCTGTTATCTGCCTGAAAAATGGAGACAGCCAAATGTTATTTATGGAAAAATATCAAATGGAATCTTGTAACCAGATGTAACCAGAGCAACGGGAGGCTTAACAGCTGCAAAAAACAATTCGAAGGAAACGTTTGTAAGTGCGTTTGTTTCCAATGTGATTTCTCATGGTATTCCTTGATTTTAGAGATATGGCTTCATGTTCTAAATTGATATTGCTGATGATGATCCTCCTCTGACCATACAACCGAGAGGAGGATCCATGGCTGGTGCTCAGATATTCATTCACAAAAACAATCTACCTCAAGCATATCTAAATGAAGCGGCGAATTTCATTGTAAAAAACATACAGAGTAGCGATCTTCCTACTGAACCACTTTGACCCATTCACAGGCGCTTCTGGTTATTCAACTACCGAAAAAGCCAAGTTCGGTTCTGTGAGGGATATCTCTGGGCAGGTTTAAGTACATGAGGTGACGAAAGCTGGTGAAGGAATATTGGTTGTACTGCATCTTTGCGCCAATGGTGTGCCACTTTGTGCATTTATACACCACCATATGCAGCAGCTGGCTAAAAATCTTTAATCTACTACAAGGGACAGATGCGAAAACAATTCATAGGTGCTCTTGAATGTAAAGGCGGCGAAAAGCTGACACAGACGAACTTGAGTTTATGCTGGGGCAGTGCGGTGCTATTCCATCAGAAATCAAAGAAGATTCGAAGCAACGAATCCGTTCGACATCGTCAGACAAAAACGGATACAGAGTCTCAGGATATTCAACAGGCAATGAAAGATATTCGATCGGCTTTGCAGCATGCAAAAACTCTTCCTGAAAAGTCTAAATTCTGCGATGAGGTATTACAAAAATAAGCAAGGTGTAATCAGAGACTTGGAACACTAACTTAAACTCTGCCAAACCAAAGTGATTCCGGTTGCGAAAGTATCAGAAACGCTGTTGACAGGTTAAACTGCCCCCGCTACAACTATAAAGGCATGCAAACGCGGTGTCCTTTTGTCGCTTCAGTGTAGGCACTCGCATATAGCGCTATATAAACACAATTTGACATTTGAACATGTCGCTGTCACAACTTACTGCTAATCGGCCCTATTGTGGTAACCGTCGGAGCGGAATTCTCTCCGATCGGAGACATTTTGCTTCGTGGTATTTCTCCGATCGAACGATCCGACGTTCTCCGATAAGTTTTTGTTGCGGAGATTTTAGTTTAGGGAATGCAATGCATTGCCGCATTTGTGAAAAATTTCTTACGACGACAACTACTTCAAAGCAAAATTGAATCTCCGAAAAAAGATGCGTTGCGGAGAATACTCCGCTCCGACGACGGTTACCACGATAGGGCCGAATAGCTTTGGTTTGAGTAAGCCTAGTACGCTGACAAAACAAAAAGAAAATTATACAAAAAATGACAAGACGGAATTATAAACGAAAAGTTTCGCTATACTTGTCGTTATGAAGTAAGCTGCTGCTTTGTAAAAGTGGTTTCATAAGTGCTTGGTTGTGAAAAAAAGACGGTTGAGGTGAGACCAATTCCGAAAATTCAACATTTTTTAAAGTTGTTTAAAGTCGGTATTTTTCAGCTTTCTTAAAATTTAGAATCTAGAAAAACTCACTTAAGTGCCAGATATTAACTTTATTTTCCATTTCAGCCAATATTTCACACAAAAAATGAAAAAAAAATACCATAATTACATACTGATGATACTAGTGCACACATACCATTAAACTCACCACTCGAAAACAAAAAATTACATTTTGCTGATAAATAATAGTAAATAACACATTTTTTAGAAATTTAGTAAACTTAAAACTTAAAAGATTCTAGTGCTTAGAATACACAAATTCTATATTCATGAAAACAATCTTAGCAGGCGTTTGTTGACATTATAAAATCGAAGCCAATCAGTTTGAATTCCATTGATTTTAAGCTGAAAATTATTGTTGAAAGTGGACCGTAGTAAGTCAAATTAACTACGTTCGCAAAAAAAAAAACCAAGTTCTCACTTATTTGAATAGTAGATAATTACAGGATCCTGCCAAGTCGGTCACTTTTTCCATTCGGTAAATCGAGCGGCATGGTGATACTTCTAAGCAGTGTTTAATAAAGTTACTACGTAGTGCAACTCAACCGCAATTAGGACTGGGGACTGTCAACTGTCAAACAATTATTTTTTTCTTCAGTGAATCTCACCAGGGCAATGAACTTTTTGAATGA
Source organism: Melanostoma scalare (assembly GCA_949752695.1). Taxonomy (NCBI): domain Eukaryota; kingdom Metazoa; phylum Arthropoda; class Insecta; order Diptera; family Syrphidae; genus Melanostoma; species Melanostoma scalare. The sequence continues at coordinate 43,025,117 of OX456985.1, read as the reverse complement.
AGAATTTCCTGTTCACTGAAATTCATTTTTTTCAAAATTTGCGGGTGTTGAGGGTAGAGATGGTGGGAGATGACTCTCTGTACTACTCTTTGGTCTGTGGTATTCGGCAAACGCATATCTCTAATTTGTTTGACTGAATTCACTCAATTCCATTTATCGAACTGACAAAGACAAAAATATCATTGGAACTGCCTTCAAATACAAAATTTTATTCACACGAAACTTTGGGTCAGGTCCATGGATGGTAAAAAGGATTTATTACTATTTTTTTTTTTTTTATGAAGAACAAGATGAGTTCCAAAACATCAAGAAAGATCTACGAGTGGTATTTAAATTTGAGTGGTATTTAAATTTGTCATGGTTGATAAATAAAAAACAACAAGTGTTTTTGCAATGCATGCAGTAAAATGCTTGCCAACCACTTAATCCGCATCAGAAATCATGAAAAAACAAAATTCAAATCGAGTAACTTAAGCCCGAGCCATAGCTTCAGTTTCCAAACCTAGTCGTCCGGCTAAGCAGGTTGTTCAACCAAGATAATGTAAAATGTATGGGGTTTGAACTCACGGTCGTGAAAAATTGTCCACTCAAAAGTTGTTCATAGAGGTGAGAGCTTGCATTACAAAATTATATGTTCTATTTGCATTCTTTCTCTATGGCGTTACGAGCATAGTGATCTCGAAGGGATCTTAGCTCCCCCACTACGCGACGAGCCCGCCACTATTGCGGGGGTATCAGCAACTCCCAAACAGCCAGTCCCTGAATGATGGAGCTATAAAGGTAATTCAACCGACTTAGGCAGCAGTAGTCATGTGTGAAATTTGCAGAGGAATGATTGCACAATGTTCTCCTCATCTATCCACAAGGGGCCTACCATGTAACTCGATTCTACAATAAAAACGTTCGAATGCCCAAAACTCTTCATCCGTAATTCTTAAGGACAAAGGAGAAAATGTGAAACTTGTACGAAACTCGGAAGTTTTCGTCGAAAGAATTTGGTAGAACTGAAACTCGATTCTATTTTCATTCTCAGATGCGTTAAAAAGAAGAATCAAAAATAACTTTCGAATGATTCGAAAGTAGAATCGAGTTACATAGTAGGGCCCCAGGACTAAAGAAGGGTGGATAGTGGTAACACTTAAGGCTAGCACATTTCAATGACAAAAGAAATGTCCCAATTTTTTTCTATTGTTTTTTGGAAAATTCAGCACGATTGTCATCAGGAATACATAAAAGCAGACTGACTTTTCAAAGTTCAACTGAATCAAGCCCTTCAAAACCATTCAATTTCCATTTCCTAGTTTTTTTTTAAAGCATTTGGTTGGATTTCATTTCGCCCAAGACATAAAATGGCTGAATACTTATCCCGTTTCAACATACTTTTCTCAAATACACTCATCGACGCTCGTTAACCAACTTCCACTAATTCGTCTTTCATGTTCTTGTTCATGTTTTTTTGTGTAGACGATGTTCAATAAATTCCCCCGATCGACCTATATAATTGCAAACAACTTTTTCCGCCCTATTTCATCCGACTCCTCCGACCTATTACCCACACCATAAGCATTCAATTCTTAATATACCCGTACTGTCGTCATAGTCGCACACCGTAATGAATAGTCTGAACAATTATCCACAAACTGGATCAAGCCATATTGGTCTCTGGTTTCTTTCTTCCTCGATTTAAAATTAAAATAATAATGAATCGAGCGTTTTTTTTTTTCATTCATTTTCAAATGAAAAACAGGAAGTAGGTATATCTGACTCCTGGCTCTACACACAAAATCACAAAAAAAAAAAGAAAACAGAAAGAAAAAACGTGACGGTGTTTACAATATTTTTACCTCCCGTTATAGAAGTGTATAAGGTGTACAAAGTGCACAGGTTATTCCTTGTTTCTGTGTTATCCTATTTTTCTTTTTTCTTTTTATAGTTCATCCCTAAGGAAGCAAACAAACCGGATAAAAGATTTTATAGTAAAAAAATAAAGATTCTCGGGATATAATCAGAAACCGCAAACTCGTCCTATTTACGTACCGAAGGGGATCATTTATCCACGCAAAACAAGTATGCCATCCCTAGCCCTGAGCGGCCGGTTAAAGCAGCAGCTGGCAAACCTTTTCTACACCCGACCAAACGACCTCTTTGTTCGCTTCCAATTATCTCTTCACTCTCTAAGCGTGTTGCTGACGTTTGTGGTTTTTTTTTTTACCTCTTCGTTCTTTTAGATTATTTTTGGTTTATTTTTATATGAAATCCTGGACATGACGCAGATAGATGAATTGTATTTTGTATATGTGAAATCAATGGTATTGCAGAAACTACATACTCTGAGCACCTGAATGTTATGATTTATTTTCAAAATAGAAGAGTTCAAATGAGAGATTTATATGAATACACACGAGAGTGTTGGAAATAGTGTCTCTAATAACTCGTTTCGAGTTTCTTTTTTTGTGGAATTGGAGTAGAAGCCAGGAAATCGAATTGCATTTCAGATATTTGCGTTATTAAATCATTTAAAAAAGAGTAATCGTCACTTCAGTCCAAAGATAAAACTCACTAAAAACACACTTGGAAAAGTGAGGTTTTGCCATTGAATAGCTTAGGCTACTAAATTTGCAACTGAGACATTCTGTTCATACTAGGTTTCTTTATTCAAGTTGAAAAAACTAGACAAAAAAACATTTATGTATATAAATTTCAAATTAGAAACCTAGTCCCAACATTTAGTCCTTCGAGACGGATCAGAATGGGGGAGAAATAATAACCTTTTAAGCACCAGCGTTCAAATGATCTGAAACCTCGGGAAAATAGCATATCTTGAGAGCTCTCAATCGATTTCGCTCTGCCTGGTGGTTGGTCGTGTACTATTCGGGAAGGCTCTGATTGGTGTCAACTTGGCGGTGCACAGTGGGCCCAATTGCAGTTTCGCGTCTCAAAAATCTGTAACTTTTTTGTCTATTGGAGTAATTAAGTGAAATTTGGAATATATTATCTTGAATATATAGAGAATCATAAAATTTAAAAGTTTTTAAGATCTATCTAGTGTTTTGGTATTTAAAGTTTATTAATAGTTCAAAAATTACAATATTGACGAATCAAAATGTGGATTTTCAGTATAAATTTTGCTTTTATTTATTATTTATGCTAAGGATACACCTGTTGAGAAAATATAATATCAATAAATTATATGTTCATTAAAAATACATCCCAATATGAGACAACTAAAGCAATATATAATATACAAAAATGTAAACAATTTAGTAGCTGAATGGCTTCCTCAGAAAGCTCTGAGCCTCAGCTGTGTTTTGTTTTCATATACTTTATATAAGAGGATCTGATGTCAAAAACAACCGATGAAAGACATCCCCATTTGTTGCTGTTCTTGAACATTTTCTTGAATGCGTCATCCTTATTTTTTTGTAATCTTTTTTACGTGCTTCTTGTACATATTCAGAAAGCTGACCGATTGGTAGGACTCCAAAATGTTGAACTATAGCTTCACCGTGAATTAGTATTTTATGGACTGAAGATGTATTACCATTTATATTTTTCAACGTAAATGCGAGCTGTATAAAATGCATATTTATCAAATTTTTGAGCATCAATGTGCATTGGGGTGTGTCATTTTTGGGCAACTTTTTTCAACGATAGAACAGGCTTGATACTTTTAGGATGGTATAAAACGAAGCCTCTGAAAATTTGAGCTCCTAATATTAACATTTAGAGGTCCCTGTTTTTAAATTTTAATTTTCCATACAAATAACATGAAAAAAAAAACTTAAATTCTTTCTTATTTTTATAGCCTGATATTTGTGCAATGTAGAAATAAACTGACAAATTATTTAAGTAGAAAATTGAACGCTCTACAAAAAAGCTCAAAATAATTTTTTTCATAGAGTGAGCCGTTCTGAAGATATTCAGAGTTTTATTTCTAGTACTTCATGGGGTAATGTTGTCATTATTCGAAAAGGGGCAAATTTGGGCAAAACCTTTTTTTTGTGCCTTTTTGTTAATGTATTAAGGACTAAAATGCACTATGCAAGAACACAGCGCAAGGTAGCGCAACCATTTAAAACCTTTATCAAAGATTAATATATAAAAAAAAATAGCATGTTAATTAAAATTTATTAATATATAGAAAAAATATATTTTTTGAAAATGAGTTTGCTGATATTTAAAGCTTAAACTACAAGCTTTCCAACGATATATAACTTTTGTGTAATCACAAAATAAAATGCCACAGAAAAGTCTATTAAAAACGGTCTTTATTTCGTCATAGCAATGGGGCTATACGAAACGACCACTTCAGATAGCCATATCCTAAAAGTATGCAGTATTAAAAGTATTAATTTTTTTTTCACTGCGAAATTTGACCTTTTCTTGGTTAATTTGCATAAAAAGTTCAGCTCCCACATTACTTTCGAAAAAATCATTTTTGAGACGATAAATGCCATTTGGGCCCACTGTGCGGTGCCCAGATGTTGCAGCTTATAGTACACGTCAATTGTGTTTACTATACCTCCAGGCGGTAACCACTAGGAACTGGGATGCTCCACCCGGAGAGGACTTTCTCAACTAGTAAGTGCAACTGTTGACAAAATGCCGAAGAAGAAATAGATCAACACTATAATGCTCTGCGAGAATGACTGAAAACCCAAACCTTAGTAGACCCAGAGCACATAGTAATAGAGACGCAGTCGCTACTGAGTATCTGAAAAGACGACTTCGGCAGACTGCTTAACGGTGATGAAGACACTAATTCCGCTATCAGGCAGAAGCCCCATTCAACTTGGACGATGTTCAAGACTACCATCCTCCCGACCTAGAACAAGTTAAGATTGCCATATGCAAACTTAAATAAAATATGACTGCAGGTGCAGACGGCCTTGATGCCGAACTTTTAAGGGCGTCAGGAGATCAGTTGGAAAGAAGCACGTACCAGCTGATCTGCATGATATTGTCGGAAAAAAATAAGCCCGATGAATGGAAACTCAGTATCGTATGCCCGATCAAAAAAAGGGAGATCCCCACGATTCCGATAATTATAGAGGAATAAGCCTCATTAACGTTTCGCTTATAAGATCTTGTCTGCTGTAATATGTGAACGTCTGAAACCCCCACGTCAACAACTTGATAGGTCCTTATCAATGTGGTTTTAGACCAGAGAAGTAAACAATAGACCAAATTTTCACATTACGGCAGATCTTGGAAAAAACCCGAGAACATAATATCGATATTCACCACCTCTTCATCGATTTCAAGGCCACGTATGCCAGTATTTACAGAGACGAGCTGTACAGAGCCATGTCTAGTTTCGGCATCCCTGCAAAACTCGTACGACTATGCAGGATGACTTTGGAGAATTCACGCTGCTCCGTCAAGGTCGGAAAAGAACTCACCGAGACCTTTGATGTCGAAAAAGGCTTTAGGCAAGGCGACAAACTGTCATGCGATTTCTTCAACATCATACTTGAACAGATTGTAAGAAACTCAAACGTCAACACCAGAGGAACAATCTTTCAAAAGTCTGTACAATTACTCGCCTACGCAGACGATATTGACGTAATGGGAAGAAAAAAGCGTGATGTCATAGGTGCTTTTGCGAGTATTGAAACAGAGCGGCAAAAATGGGTTTGATGGTTAATGAGGGCAAAACGAAGTATATGCTGTCATCAAACAAGGACACAGAACATCGACGAATTGGACAAAACGTCACAATAGACAGACATAACTTCGAGGTCGTACAGGACTTCGTCTACCTAGGATCCGCTGTAGACACGGACAACAACATCAGTGCGGAGATCAAACGGAGAATAACTCTTGCCAACCGTTGCTTCTTTGGGTTAAGAAGGCAATTGAGAAACAAAACCCTCTCTAGAAAAACCAAGGTAACCCTGTATAAGACCTTGATCATCCCAGTCCGACTTTACGGCTCGGAAGCGTGGACTTTATCGAAAGCGGATGAGGAAACCCTTGGTCGTTTTGAAAGAAAAATTCTCCGAATGATCTTTGGTCTGGTATGCGAAGAGCACATAGTAATAGAGACGCAGTCGCTACTGAGGATCTGGAAAGACCACTTCTGCAGAATGCTTAACGGCGATGAAGACCTTTATTCCAACAATGTGTTGAGAAGAAGATACAACAACAAGCTGTATGAGCTGTACCGCGACATGGGCATAGCCAGAAGAGTACGCATCGCGAGGCTACGATGGCTGGGCCATGTACAGCGGATGGACCCAAACGCTCCAACTCGACAAGTTTCCGAAAGCACATTGCAGGGGAATCGCGGAAGGGGAAGACCTCGTCTCAGGTGGTGCAATCAAGTGGAAGAAAACCTTTACCGGCTTAGAGTGCAAAACTGGAGAGAGCTCGCCCGAAATCGAAATTGTTGGCGTAAGATGTTGGTTGAGGCTCAGGTTTACCCCGAACTGCAATACCCACCTAAGTAAATATATCGCTCTGCCGTTCAGCATTTAATTCTGTTCTAACTTTGCCAATTTACAGTTCAGAACGTGGTCGTGCCCTAAGACGCTCCAGGCAAGTGCGGTTTTCACAGCCAACTGTCATTGAATCCGCTGTAGCGTGAAAAAATAGCGTTACACATTGTACTCAGCAAATTTTAGTAACCACAAAAATCTTGTAGTGACAAATAGAAATAAAAATAATACTCAACATAAATCACACACCTTGTCTCCTCCAAATAAACAAGAATTTGAGCCCATTTTTTAAATCCCTGACCTTTACGACCTTACTTTTACCCAAAACCAAAACCTCTCAACAGTTTTCTTCCATCAGAAATCAATTTAAATTTTTCTGCTGGTGAATATAAAACAGTAATCATCGACAATCTATCTTTTAAAATAATAGCCACCACTTTTTATGTATCTCTGTGTGCATTGCAAGTAACATCAATCGCCAATTTATCGATTTTACGAAGGTATTGCTCAGTGTACAGAGGAAAAATAAATTAAATCGCAAACGAAAAAGGTAAAAGCCAAGAAAAATAAATCGCTGTAATTACAGAAAAAACAAAGTTCAAGTTTTCTTGAAAACAAAAGTGTAAATACGACTTGGAACATTAAAGTGAATTTGTGGTACTGAAGAGAAGGAGGTAAAAGTTTATTTCATTTGATGGAACTCTATACTACGTTATAGGAATGAAAAGAAAAAAACTACGTTAGAGGAATAAAACGAAGATTTTACAACTTTAAACATTTATTTAAAACTGATAACATACATTTTTGAGAAAATCTTCATTTCAAATGAACCATAAACATGAATAGGATATGAATAGGAATAGGAAAGCTTATCGAGCTCCAATATAAGGTCGTGACCCAAATGTGTTGGGCGGAGAGAACGAAGAAATAAACGAATTCGTAAAATTTTGAATTAGTATCACTTTAAGATATGGAGCACTAGCGTAGTATCGATCACTATGGTAGTGTCGAGCACTAGTATAGTGTCGAGCACTAGTGTAGTACCTAGCACTAGTGTAGTGTCGAGCACTAGTGTAGTGTCGAGCACTAGTGTAGTGTCGAGCACTAGTGTAGTGTCGAGCAATAGCGTACTGTCGAGCACTAGCGTACTGTCGAGCACTAGCGTACTGTCGAGCACTAGCGTACTGTCGAGCACTAGCGTACTGTCGAGAACTAGCGTACTGTCGAGCACTAGCGTACTGTCGAGCACTGGCGTACTGTCGAGCACTAGTGTAGTGTCGACCACTAGCGTACTGTCGAGCACTGGCGTACTGTCAAGCATTAACGTACTGTCAAGCACTAGCGTACTGTCGAGCACTAGCGTACTGTCGAGCACTAGCGTACTGTCGAGCACTAGCGTACTGTCGAGCACTAGCGTACTGTCGAGCACTAGCGTACTGTCGAGCACTAGCGTACTGTCAAGCATTAACTTACTGTCAAGCACTAGCGTACTGTCGAGCACTAGCGTACTGTCGAGCACTATCGTACTGTCGAGCACTAGCGTACTGTCGAGCACTAGCGTACTGTCGAGCACTGGCGTACTGTCAAGCATTAACGTACTGTCAAGCACTAGCGTACTGTCGAGCACTAGCGTACTGTCGAGCACTAGCGTACTGTCGAGCACTAGCGTACTGTCGAGCACTAGCGTACTGTCGAGCACTAGCGTACTGTCAAGCATTAACTTACTGTCAAGCACTAGCGTACTGTCGAGCACTAGCGTACTGTCGAGCACTATCGTACTGTCGAGCACTAGCGTACTGTCGAGCACTAGCGTACTGTCGAGCACTGGCGTACTGTCAAGCATTAACGTACTGTCAAGCACTAGCGTACTGTCGAGCACTAGCGTACTGTCAAGCATTTACGTACTGTCAAGCACTAGCGTACTGTCGAGCACTAGCGTACTGTCGAGCACTAGCGTACTGTCGAAGACTAGGGTACTGACCAGCATTAGAGTGGAGTCGTGCTGATAGTAATTAGCGTGCCGGTGTTCACGGGTGTAATCGTGAGCACTAGCGCAGCGTCGCGTCGAACAGTAGCGTTTTGGTGTCCACTAGCGTGCCCACTAATGAGGAATTATTATTATTATTATTATAAGCTTTTTAATTACCTTTTGAATTTTTAAAGTTTATATACATATACAGTTTTCGTTTTAACAATGGTTTTTTTTTTTATAATAAATTTAAATTACAAACAAAGTCTGGTATTAACTTATTAATTATATTGAAAATTTAATAAATATAAACATAAGTCTTTGATTGTTCTTTTCATGGAGATATATTTCTGGTATAAGCCTCCCCCAATGTTGCCCATAATTGTCTGTCCTTAGCTTCATTATACCAATTTTGTCTGTAGTCCACCAAATCGTCAGCCCATCTTTTCTTAGGTCTTCCAGGTCGTCTTTTGTCAGCTGGAGTCCACTTTGTAATTATTTTAGTTTATCTTTGTTCTTGAAGTCTTGATATGTGTCCTGCCCAGCTCCATTTTAGTCCTCTTGTTCTCTACATCAATGATTTTTGTTTGTTGTCTTATATGCTGCGGTTTCGTATTTTTTGAATTTGTCTTATTTTTAGAATTTTTCTTTCCATTTTAATTTGGCATATTTTTAGTTTCTGTTAGATTTGAGGTCAATCCAAGTGCTTGTAGTCCATAGGTCATAACGGGCAGTATTACTGAGTCCATTATATATTTTCTTGTGCTGTTACTTAAATTTGATTCCATTATTTGATGTAAATTCCAGAATTGTTTCCAACTGTTTGTGATTCGTCTGTTTATCTCCTTGCTTTCTTGGTCTTTGAATGATTTTAATTGTCCAAGGTAAATGTAATCTTCTACATACTCTATCTTTATTCCGTCTAATGTGATATCTAATTTTGTGTGATTGGTCATTGCTTTTGTTTTTGTTTGGTTTATGTTGAGTCCATAGGGCTTACAGGCAGTAGTCAATTCTTTTAGCATCGATTCAATTTGTTTGGCGTTGAAATTAGTACGATGTCATCAGCGAATCTCAAGTTGTTTAGATTTTTTCCTCCTATGTTAATTCCATACCGTGTTCTCCAGTTTAGGTTCTTGAAAATTTCCTCCAGCACAGCTGAGAACATTGGTGGGGACATCGGATCTCCTTGTCTTACTCCTCTATTTATTTTAAATTCTCGTCCTGTTATTTCAGTTTTTATTTTTGCCCAACTGTTGTCATAAATGTTTTTGAATGTCTGGATTATGATAGGGTTTATGTCTTGATTCATCAAGGCTTCCCAAATAGTGTCATGTTCAATGGAGTCGAACGCTTTGCTGAAGTCAATAAATAAAAAGTATAGTGGTTTTTTTCTTGGTAATGAGGAATAGAGGGGGCCTAATATTTGGCTGATTCCGAACAGCTAATCGAGAAAGGGCTTTTCATGGCAATGTAATTCCTATCGGATGACTCCTAAATCCTCGCGAAAAGTTTTTTTTTTGGGACCTCTCACGTAACAGACAGATATGCTTACCATTATGCCACGGGCAAGGTTAACTTTACATAAAATCAAATGAATGGAGTATATGTTTGCATACCGCTGCGCTGGTGGTTTAGGACTTTCATCTCATAGGGTTGCCGAAAAAAATTAAAATTCCTACATAAAGTTAGAAAAGCTTTTACCATAACTGATGCCAATAGTAAAATTGGACGGTATTGTGTTGCATTCAGTTCGTGATTGAGTTAAATTATATTTTGCCGTACAAGACTAGCTTCTCAAGAATACGTCGATCACGTGATTTCTTATTATACCCCAGACGCAAAACATCAAGGAAATGTTATATTTCGTCGAATTATTTTTCGTTTGAAAAATAAACGACTTCTCTAAACAAACCCTCGACAAAGAAAATCATGTACGAATAAGAAAATCAGAAATCATCTATCTTCTATCTAACCTAACTGACATCAAGGATCTTTTGAAATACGCTAAAAATAAAATTCCATTATGTCGTCGCAAACTGCTGCGTGATATTTGAATTATATTTTCGTTGACAACTACTTAACAAAACATTGCATTGGAATACTGTGGAAACATCAAAACTAAGTGTGGGTAGATTATGATTTCGATCACAACGTGCACATCAATGGGTTTTTCAATAGGACATAATCAAGTTTTTCCATGGAACAAGAATAAGGCCACCCATTTCATATTACACACCAACCCAAACTTAATTATTCGGAAAAGTAGGTACTCATCATAAGACCCACACAACGATCAAAATATATTCGACTTAAAAGCACACAAGTGCGAATAATGGGACACGTTGTCTTGTCTTTTGAAAGAGAGCAAAGGAAGCGAAACAATGTCAATACCTAATTGCTCTATTTTTGTAAGGATTCTTTTTTCTTTTGTTTTTTTTTCTTTTTATTTTTATTTTGTGTAATAATGCTTGTCTAGCGTCTATCATGCGTCTCATGTATACGAGTGTAGTCATAGTTGTTCTAAGACGCAAGTCGATAAACTCTTTACGCCATGGGATTTAAGCCCAGCACTTAACTTTGTAAGTTAAGGTACATATTGAGGGTCGTAACTATAATGTGATGACAACCTCCTCGTCGTCGACGCTTTAATGTATCCGTTTAATTCGCTTGGGCGATTCTTTGCAGAGCTTTTTTTCACTTTCATTCCAGAGATCAATACGTGTGTGCAGGCAGATTGTAGTTCAAATACATTACTGAGGCCAATTCTTTTTTTTTTTTTTTTTGTTTGTTTTGATTTTGAGTTCGCATTTTGTAATGAAAATGAAAGAGTAAAGAGTTCCATTCAGTTGGGGAAAGTTTACCTTTAGTGAATAAAAGATGAACATTTACCCTTCACCTGATTACCTAGAAAAATCTAAAAAAAACTGCTGGAAACACAAAACAGAAAATCCTCTTCAAGTGGAATAGATAATGAGAGTAAATGTAAACTAAATGATTAAAAGAGGAGGTCGCCTGTCAACAGCCGTATGGGTGGGATTGCCCTCAATTCAATCACAGTGGTACTTAAAAGTATGTAACATAAAAAGTGGAACATCGATGAGGAGCAAATTGGCAATGGAAGTGTTCTGATTCAATTCAATTTCAATTACTTAGGTTTAATGAGTATGACAACGTTCAGAGGTTAAACTTGGTCAAAGTTTCGAGTTACTGGTGCGGTGCTGTGAGTGATTTTCAAAACTCATGCCACTGATGGAATGGAAGGCTAACAAAACTTTCGAACAACGGGTGAGAACATTACCTACTCGTGGGAGTAAACTTTAAGCAAAATGCAAAAAATAGCCCTGGAATATTTACTTGAAATTAGGAGCGGATGGCAAACTTTTACAAAATCGCACCAAATCAAAGACAAACTTCAGATGAAGAGAGAACTCAAGTTTTATTGTGATGAATGGGTGTAAACTAATTAAATATGCAAAATTCTCTATGGGCACACTTCACTGAGTAAAATTGACACAAGTGCCAGTGAGCATCCTTGTCAGAGGATTTTTTCAGATTCTTATGCCCTACATTTTGTGATCTGGAAACACGAAGAGGTCGTAGAAGGCTATTCGTAAACCAATGTAAAGACTTCAAGTGAATTGGGCACAGCTAATTAGCTTATTTTTGCAAATGACGTCAAATGACATTGTAATAGAATGGAGACCCGGCTGTTACGCTCAAACGCGTGCTGTTCTTCTATGAAGTTGCTGTCTCGCAAGTAAGTATGTGTATCTCTTGTGGTGTATCAGCCATTATGGTCTCTGTTGACCGTGCTTGAATATAAATCTGCAGAGTAGGTTTTCATAAATGCGGTTTGCAATGACACAATGTGAAAGATGTAGACAGAAAAAGAATCAGATGACAACAAGCAATAGACTTTCCATAAGGATAGAACCATTTTTCTATTCCAATCAGGACATTTTTTATTTCATTTAAAGGCTGCAGCTTCGACTAAAGAGAACTCATTTGACCTGCAAAAACATTTTTTAAGAGACTTTAACCTAATATATGGTACTCAATACACCCAAATGTCAAAAAGGAAATATGCTGTGACTGAAAAGGTAACATAAGGTCAGGACAGGTCTTCACCGATGGTGGAGACAAAGGGGTGCCCATTACCAGTGTCTCCTCTTATGACGTAGGAAAAATAATAAACGAAAATTGCTCGGTCTGATCACTCTATAGCAGCGCTTAACACAAGTCATCAGGTAAGAGCAAATGCAAGGCTTGGACACAAGAGAAGACAGGCTATCGTTTATCAGTGCATGGTTCGAACAAAGCAGGAACCAACGACTTCACAACTCAACCTGAAGTGAGGGAACGATCAATTTTGTTTACTGTTCTGTTAACTTATTGTCTAAAGGCGAAAAAAACTTAAACCCAAAAAGCCACCGACATCTGTAAAAGATATCAAAAAAGTCATTGTTTCTGTCGTTAGTTTCACTAACTAGCTTAACAAACTAACTGGAGCAATAGGAACTACTTTCTTTTGTCATAGCTATCCTTGTTTTCGTGGAAGAGATTGCTTGCCATGATAAGCAGTCTAATGGCATCAACTTTCGCCATGTCTGCGACGAATGTCTGTAACCTGGTAAGAGAAAATGCAGGACAGTTGCAGAGGGTTATTCTCTCGATAGAACTCACAAAGGGTAGTTAGACTTTAGACTTGAGCCAACAGCCTAGCACATTAAAATGATCAAAAAAGGACGAACATCCCACCGCAAGTCTCATTTATGCTAAGGGATATCAAAAATGCTGCAGCTAACTTATTTAGGCTCAGGAGCATAGATGTTAAGTAAGAGGTACATCATTTACGGTAGTGACCTTGACAGACAAAACCGTTGATAGAAGCCGCCATTAAAAGCCTGAAAGACTAGACGCTGGTTGGTTGAAGTCCTACAGAAAGTTGTCTGAGATGTGCTTTGGGATTTCGTTAGCAGTCATAATCACCTGGAAGCTTCGCCATGAACATTGGTTGCCGCTGAAAACAGAGATAGTCCCCCTATCACAAGGCCCGTCGTAACAAATACGGACTACTAATGTCAAATAGAAAGAGTTAAAAACGAAGGAGTCTATGATGCTTCTTTTTTGGCATTCGTAGTACGAAATCGCTACGACAGGCCTTGTGATAGGGCACAGTACTTACTGGATAGCTATTTTCTCAACACTATAGAAAAAAGGAAGCTTCTTTATCCGATGATGGGAAAACGATAGCGTATAAATAAAAATAAATAGGGTGGCACAACAGTAAAATGAGCCCCTATGCCTAGCGCATTTCTCACAACCATGCCTTGTGAGAGAATGGAGGGGACCTACAACTTTCTGCCGGTTCCGCTCTTTATGCACCAATAAAACGAAGAACTCCGAAGATAAACCTTTAACATTAAAGTATTTATATAGTCGGGAAAGTGCAGCGAAAAACTAAGAGCAGAGTTCAAGTCTGTGAAAGATCGCATCGTCCAAAGGAAAATTACTAGGGCTTAGAAGGTTATGTTTTGCCACGCTATGTTCCACCTAGAAGCTTTCATTTATTTCCAAGGAAAGAAGAAAAAGAAGGCTGTGTTTATAATGCACTTTCTCTGAAAAGATAAACTATTGCTGTGCCCACCAATGTTGCGAATACTAGGAGAGAAGTTCTTTATTTCTATTACTTTTATTATCGTGCATCTTATGCCATATTGCTCGAACGCTTCTGGGCCTTTTCTGTAACGAAAGAACTGCTACAAAATTTCAAAAAGGAAGACATAGTAGATGCTACCCCAGACACCGCAGTCCTGATCTGCGTTAGATCATTCTAACGAAAAACTAAAAAATAATCATTGAATAAATAGCACCTTCCGCAAACATGTGCCATATTTTTAAAAATATTGAATTTGCTTTATTGCTAGCCCCACCAGCGGTAAGGGGCTGTTTAAATAACCTGTTTGGAATTAAGATAGCTTCGATACAACACAAATCAGAAAACTTTCAGTTTAGGAAGTTATGTTGGAGCAGTGAGGTTTGTGGAAACGCCCGCCGTAAAGCATAAATTGCATTTTTTCTTCAGAAGATTTCACCGCAATTGCAAGTCAATCAGTGAAAGGGCTTACCTTGAAGGGAAAGCCTTGGAAAGATGTCATTTTCATTGAGATTTATATGAAATTTATATTCTCCCCTATTGTGCAGAATTTTGAAATGTGGCAAGTGCTTATTATTATTCAGCTTATCCCTGATCATAATATTTCCAAGTTTAACTTTTTCAATCTAATACTTGATTTACAAAAATTGAAAATGGAAAACTGTCGGTTCTGAAAGTCCAAGAAAATTTAAATTTATTTTACTTATTTTAAATTTTAATTTTAAATTTATACCAGATGAGCTAGAGCTCCACTGCAATATCAAATGAAACTGGTGGATTGGTGTCGTTGTCAGAAAATGTTAAATTACTTCGACATATAGGAATGACGTAAGGTGCGAGCTTCAAGCTAAAGTTAGCCGAATATGTAATCAAATTTTATCGCATATAGGCTAGTTCGAAACAAAAACAAAACCGAAAGAAAGGTCAAGGTTCCTTTTCCAGGGATAGGGCGGGAGTAATATCAACGTAGCATATGTTCAATAACTTCCTATACGAATTGAGAAAATGACACGTCCGATGTAACTAAACTCTCCTTTTTTTCCTTGCGGATTAACCCTATTGGCCTGTAAACCTATTCCATATTCGTCTGCCTAACTCTTTGTCTTATGTTTGCATTCAAAACTCTACCACGCTACCAAAAATTCGCTCTGTGGTTTACAAGAAATCCACTTTTGATTATTCCCCACACTTGTGTATTTGTTATAAAATACTGTCCAAACGAAGTAATATTTCAGCACCCAACTGTGCCCTTTTGCTTGTGGATAGTTATTATGCAATGTATTCATAGTGCATCCAAAGAAATGCACTTCAAAAGCCAACACAAAAACAAAAACAAAATAAGATGTAATCCAAAGCGTATACTTGCGGATAGAAGTTTGTCCTTTTCTAAGGGTGGCCGAGAAGTAATGCAATACTTTTACCCTTTTTTTTTGCAAATACTTGTCTTCCTTCTTTGCAAATCTTATGTCCCGCTTTACTCTTTTCAAATGTATATTATGATGATATAGAAGATTGGAGCAAGGATTAAGGTCAGAAATAAGTTGTGTTTATTTTTATTTAAACGTTCCAATTTGTTTTGTTCTCTTATATACTTTTTTTATCTTGTGTATCTGTGCCGTTTACTTTTACTTTTTATAAAAGTTTTCTTTTCATTTTACCGCACAGCGTCAGTTGACTCATTACACTTGTCTGCAATAGGTTTTTATGCCAAAAGAATATTGATTTCTAGTCAATGTGATGACACACCATGTCAAGCACAAAATATAATGTGAAAGTTTTATTGTGAATTTTATTCTCGAAAATTGTTTTGCTCGTTGCTCGGAGAAAGAACTCAAGGCAAACAACTTTGGCAAGTGCGATCTCTGCACTCTTTTAAAAGTTACTTGGAGAAAATGGGTGTTACTTGGAGGTGATGGGAGTATGGAAAAGAATTCGGAAAGAAAAACTTCAAAAACCCAACAAACAATAATTAATTCCCAGAAAAATTGGCAAAATAAGATAAGAAGGTTTAAATAGAAAACCTTTGTGGAGAATCATTAAAAGAGTTTGCATAGATTTATTGAGATTTTCTGGAAGTTCGATGGCTTTTGAGAATGAAGGAATCAATATATGGACTTTATTCGATTCGCTTTTGTTCTCGGAAGAATATTAAATTCGAAAATTCACCTTAACAAAAAAAAGATGATAGCATACAACAAAGAGCTTTGAAATCCAAAGCGGAGTAAAGCAGGAGAGCATTCTGGGAACCCTTTTGATTTATCTTCATTTCTGACATTCAAGAAGAGGTTAAAGAATGACTTCAGTTGAAACATGAAATCTTTTGACATTTTGTTTATACATTTTGAAAGCCAAAGAAGTTTTTCTTTCCGATCCAAGAAGTTTGAAAGCCGAATCATACAAAGCTGGGCTAAGGTAAGAATAGTAGTTACCCCTTCGAAAATTAAATATACCTATTTTCAAATACTTGCATTACAAAGCATTTTCATCGCAAAATAAAAATTTCTCAGAAGCCCTTCTCACAAAATTCTCGAAGTTTTTGACTCTGTTTTTTGAAAAAATAAAATTTTTGAAGCCTTTTTTAAAAAACAAACTTATTACTCATTGGCAGAGATAGGGTTTCCCGGAATTTGGAGATATTACTTTATTTTCAGAAGTTAATTTAACTCTTTTGTTTAGAAAAGAAATTTAAAAAAAAATGTTGTTTTTGAGAATTCGAGAAAACAAAATTTAAAAATCATGCGATTGTGGAATACAGAACACAAACGAAAGAAGTGAAGACAGTGGGCGCCCAATTTGAAGCCAAAATCACAGTAGGCATGTATCTTGAGTTGGAAGAAATTTCTGCTCCGGCTGCTGATGCAAACCAAGATATTCCAGAAATACGACAAAACAAATTGAACAAGGGAGCAACAGCAGCATATTAGAAGGAGAAATGCTCAAGTAAATCATTGTCATCAACTATGCTCTTCTCTTGTGGATGAAGAAAAAGATCTGCATAGGTGGCTGCAGTATTGCGATGGTGTGTTCAACGAACAGTTTTCTTGAAAGCACTTTCCCGAAAATGAAACTAACTAACTAACGGAAATACCCGACAGTGGAAGAAGTTAAGTGAAGCAGTCAAGAACTAGAAAAAAGGCAAGGCTGCTGGGTCAGACGAGATACCATATGAGTTTTAAAAAAAGATGGGTGAATTCGGGTTTAGATGGCTCACGATTCTCCCCTCCAAGCTTATAGGAGTTGATAATCTGCCTAAGCAATGGCGGTAAAGTTACCTAATGGATGAACATCGTGATTCCTTAGAGGATTTGCATGTTGTACTGGTAGTCTTCGAAAATGCATTCATTAGATAACCACGAGATCTAGCATCTAGTATAAGTGGCCCTCAGATAAAGAGGAGGTCAAGAAACCTGTGTACGAATACGAATGATGGAGGACATGTATGAAGGAGCAGTGACGAAGGTAAAATGTCCAGCTGAATATACTAAAGCATTTCAAATCACAGTCGGTGTACCCCAAGGAAGCCTCTTGGGCCCTCTGCTCTTTATTAGAGTCCTTCACTACCTACTGGAAGATAAAATACAGAATATCAAAGTACACAACTATTCTTTGCTGACGGTGGAGCCATCATAAGTGAGGATCCTGCATCCCATATTGATTCAAAAAATACTGGATCCTTGTGCTGCTCGATTTCTGATCCAGAAGTAATTATGCCAGACATTTTTTTGAATGGAAATGTGCTTCCGAAGTGTGAAAAGCAACTAGTGATTACGACATCAATCATCGAGTAAGCGTAGGGTAGATGAAGTTGCTAGAAAACTCCGACATTTTCTGTTATAGAAAAATTATTAAACAAAATAAACAATAGTGGACCTAAGATGGATCCTTGTGGGACACCAGCTTTCGTTTTAAGAAAACTTAAGAGTTTTTTTGGTTGCAGTAGACAGCTTGTGAGCGACCTGCCCAGTAACTTTCCATAAGTTTTAATACTGTGGACTCGAAAGCGAAGTAGTTTTTCAATTTGAGAATGAGAGGAACTGTATCAAAGTCTTTTGACAAATCAAGCAATATAAGAGAAGTTACATGATCTTCAGTTAGTTCCATTCGAATGTCATCTACCAAGTTTAAGATTGCCATAGTTCAACTGTGGTTTATTCTAAAGCCGCAAAACTCATTGAGAAAAGAATGTACCTGCTTCTTCATAAGTTTCTCAAAAACCTTCGAGAGAAAAAGGCAGAATCGATTTATAGGTCGATAGGATTTATTTCTATAAGCAGTATTTTTAAGGACAGGGATGGTTTTGGGGATCTTCCAAGAAGACGGATATGTGGAGTAGGTTAAAATGTTGTTAAAAATATATGCAATTTCGGAGAACACCCCATGAAAAATAGTTTTCAAAAAATTTTTTGCATTCAATCTAATCGACCAAAAAAAACACCATCTTGGAAAAAATAGACCACAACCGGTTCAGTTAGAATTGTCGATCGCGAAGGTACAAAAAAGGATAGGGAGACCAAAACACTCCTGATACAGACAAATGCGACATCTCCGTTTGGTTGGCTTCAGACATGGAACAATCCAAAATCGGAAGACTTACCGTTTGCTGCAATGTGCGGTCACGTACTAGGAGAGCAGTTTATTAGTATGAAGCAGATAAGTGAGAGATCTGTGATCCCTTCGAGATCACCATGATCGTAACGTTGAAAAAGTATGAAGAAGAAGAAGGCATTCTATGATTTTTCGACACAACCTTTCAAAATAAATTCTGTTTTGATCGCTACAGATCTTCAGTCAACCTCTAACTTGTGCTTTGAGGGAAATAT
Organism: Melanostoma scalare; assembly: GCA_949752695.1. Taxonomy (NCBI): domain Eukaryota; kingdom Metazoa; phylum Arthropoda; class Insecta; order Diptera; family Syrphidae; genus Melanostoma; species Melanostoma scalare. The sequence goes on along the minus strand of OX456985.1, from coordinate 43,006,229 downwards.
TTAGAAGACTCCGGGTTTCCCTTTCCGTTACTTAAGTTCTTAATTGGATAAAGGTTAGGTTAGCTTAGATAAGATGTGGCTGCCGGTATACGGACACCGACATACTTAGACCACAGAGGGTCCATTGTGATACCACTGAGTCAAGAAGGTTGATCACCCTCTGGTTCCTATCAAGGGAATCAAAGAGTTGAAACACCCTCTAATCGAACCTGGACTAACGAGTTGATCACCAGTTAGTCAAACCATCCAGAGCTTCGTACGAAAAGGGAGAGACTTTTAGGGTTTTTATTAGCTAAATCACTGGTTTCGTCGAAAAGTAATCACCTAGGTGAGCTTTCCGTCTGTTAGCAAGTGCAGGGCATGAGCAAAGGAGATGTTGGATTGTCTCCTCTTCCTAATCTTCCATGCAGCTTCTGTAGAAGTCATTTCAGTAGACACCGAGGCTTTTGACGTGTCTACCTATTAGACAGGGTCCTGTAAGGACACCTATAGTGGAACTAATGTGCAGACAACTTAGATTCAATAAGCTCTTTGAACGTTTGGAGTTCTCACATGGCCAAATTCGTTTAGTCATATAGACATATATTACTCTGTATCCATCTAGTGCTCATCTTCTCAAAGGTGTCCTGCTTTAGCAAAAGTTTACATGTAGCGATAGGTATACCTATATTGTTCCTTTCATTTCGAAGATGAGAAGTCGTTCCTTTTTTGGCGAGTTCGTCTGCCATGCACCTGTGACCCGTCACCCATGAAAGGTGAATGTTGAACTGTTCTGACATCTCCTTTAGAGACGTGCGACAGTTTTGAACCGAGTTAGATTTTGTAGACACAGGCAAGCGCTTTGGGAGCAGCCTGACTGTCCGAGAAGATGCGAATATCCGTGGAGGATACAACGTTTTCTTTAAGCCAGGAGATGACTTCTTTTATCGCCTGAATTTTCGCTTGGAACACACTACAGTAGTCAGGTAGATTGAAGAAACATTAAGCCCTTTCGAGAAAATTCTACTTTCTACACCATCACAGGTTTTGGGTCCGTCAGTGTAGAAGTGTAAGGCTTCATTAACCAAGAGAGTACCATTTTCCCAAGCTTCTCTTGAGGGTATGGTTATTTGGAAATTATTATTGAACAAAAACTTGGGGGTGGTGTAGTCTAATCGATCCAGAGTAATCCTTAAGTTGTTTAAAATATTAGCGAGACCAATTTGATTGTTGGTCCACTGTGAGTTAGCTTTTAGTCGAGCAGCTAAGTTCGCTGCTGTCGAAAATGTATAAGGGTGTAAGGTTTAGTAGTATGTCTAGGACATCCAAAGGATAAAGGATTTTGTGAACTCTGTAATAGTAACCAATATGAACTCAACAAACAATGTTGAGTTGTCTTAACATGCACCTTACTTAACAAACAAATGCTAAACTGCGAATTTAATTATTTTTTAATAGGCCTCGCAATAAAACAAACAAGATTCTATTGCCACCATCATAGCAAACCCACCACTTCAACTAGCCACCTATAAAAATTCTTGATGCATGTTATAAAGTCACAACACCTATAAATATACAAAAATAGTAATTAATTTGCATTTTCTCGTGAAACGTGTTATAATTCTGTTGAATTATATTACACAATTTCATTCTCTAATTGAAAATGTTTTCTAAAATATTTGCATTCCAATGCATTCCCGCCGCTGCTCGCTGTCGTTGTGTGTTTTTGCAAAAGCCCAACTTTGATGCGATGCGGCACACGTAACGAAAGAACAAAAAAAAAAAATATAAATTTATACGAGTCGAGTATATTAACATTTAAATGTGCGAATTGTGAATGTTAAAATTCCTCCATAGAAAAATGACGTATCCACTTTTGCGTATGATGACAGCCATTAACACAACACACAAAACCTATTCAGATGTCTTCAGACTGAGCAGATTTATCAGAGACAGAGTAGATACAATTTGCACACCACAAGGGAGACATTTTTATTTTCAAAAAAAAAGACACAAGAGAAAAGAAAAAAAAAATACCTCAACACCGCACGATTGTCACGAAAATTGCAGGACTTTTGATCCCTTGTCTCCCTCCCATCCAAACAACAAATTAAAAAAAACCTTGAAGGCCCAAGTGTACGTTTCGTTTTCATTACGAAAAAAGAAACTTATTTAATAAATCCTTACAATTTGCATTTGCACCTGGTGGATGATGAAAGAGTGGTGATTTTAATTTGGTGTCATCGTCGAATGAACAAAACACCGACAAATGAAAAACGACATTGTTTTATGAGAGCGAATGTGGAACGTGACATTGAACTTTTGTATTCTATACGAATAACGATTGTGTGTATCTATTAAAATTAAACATAAATCAATTTAGCACCAAAAATAGCTCGTCTCAAACGAAATACAAATTCTCATGAAAATGTAAAAGAAAAAAAGAAAATAAACAAAAAGAAAAACAATTTTGTAAGCTACAAGCTGTCTACCACCCCCTTTTATTATACCATCCCCTTCCTTTCCACAACCATCTTCAATAATGCGGTGTGGTGGTGGGAAAATATGCGCAACAGCAAAGCATTATCCTCTGTGCTGTACTATTTCTGTTTCTCGTATTGTTTACGCCATTCACTGAGGAGCGTTTTCATTATAATAACTTCAAGAATAATGTTTATTATTTCTCAAATAGAAATACAACAAATATACATTCGAATATGTGAATGGGTTAAACGCAAGGTAAAGAAGGAGGAAGAGCGGAGTAGTTTCCACGTTCGGAATCATAATTATAAAATATTTTTCTTTCTTTCTTCACGAAGAAGAAGAACAAGACACACATCCGATTTGAAAATTCCAAATTTGGCCAGTGGTGTTTGGGTCCAAATTTGGCATAGACAAGCCATTCAAATTTGTTAAACCAAAACGAGGGTGGGTTGGATTGGTGGCTAACTGGTAGCGAGCGGTAGGTAATATGAAGGGGAAGGAAAATCTTATAAGGTGTGTGCGCTTGTGTCGTTAGGTAGTTAGATTAGTCTGGTTTTTTTTTTCTCTTCTTTTATTTATTTTTCCTGTGTAAAGCTCACCTTCTTCTTGTATATTCACTTTTTGGAATTTGATTTGATTTTTCTCGTTCTTTTTCTTTCTAAAAATATAAATATGTTCGTCGTTCGCACTTGAAAATTATATTATTCAATAATTTCTATTTTCTATTTGAGAGACCGAAGCGTCCGTTGCGACAGCAAATGGGTCAGCCAAGCAATCGTCGTCGTAAGTTTTACAAGCAGAAAAAGCAAACAACCAAAACCAAATAAAAAAAGGAAACAAAATTTAACAAGATTTCTCCTCCGCACGGACGGATTTTAATTATGTACGGCGATTTTCGGAGAAGGAGAACATCATTTCAGTTCTATTTATTGTTTTCGAAGAATTTTGTTGGAGAGTTCGCAGTTGATTTGGCTTTTTGATTAACTTATTATTTATTTATTTTTTCTTTTTGATTTTTGGCAAATACACAAATTATCTTAAAGTGATTCACTTTTTTCAGCACTTCTTTTTAGACACAGTATGGGAGATTCACAGAGAAACTATGCAAGTACAGTGTACACCGTCAACGATGAAACAGTAATAAATTCAAGTTTTCACGGAACAATAAAATAAATGACAAGAAAAAAAAATTCTTTTTATGGAACAACCAACCAACAACCCTCTTGAGTGCAAGGGGATGAATTTAAAAGTTGAACCGAATGGAACATGGAAAAGTATAGGTTTTTGAAGGGTTGGTTCTTGGTTTGGTTGTTCTCTCGTTATCCTAGTGGCAGCTTTGCTCTATGCCTGTTGTCAATGATGATGATGACGATGTAGCGAAAAGAGACAACAGCTATGTGTGGTATGGTTAACGCGCAGATACTGCGAGTAAAATTAATCTCTGCTCTCAGCGCCCACTGAATTTTGGTGGAGTCAAGGATGCATAAGAATTTTCCAGGATATTTTTTACCGTTTAACCTCACTACGAAGGGCTGTGTTTCATTTTCAGAAGGTTTCCCTGACTGAGAACAGAGTTTTCCACGGTTCTTTTTATGGTTTGGAAAATGCATAAATAACCGATTGTGGTTGCCATATTGGGATTCGAAATACGACAAAACTGTTGTTCTATTTGATACAACATTTTTATTCAAAAAGACAATTTAGAGCCCAGCTTTTAAAAATGGCTGAAACTTTGATTTTGGACGGATAAAGTTTCAGTTTTTGTTCGATGGGATGGGTCGGTGGGATGTGTCGATGAGTATAAAACCTGAGTATAAAACCGGTCAACAATTTTTAAATAGGAGATGTCAACTGCTTTCAGCGATATATTAACCAATGTTAGTTTCAAAAGGCTGCGCATAATTCTTATACAGCTTTGAATGCCTTGAAATTTTGATACAGGTCCTTTTCACCAGATAATGGAAAAATTGAAAGTTACAATTAGAAAAACACGAGCTTGCAAGAGCAGGTAGGGTTAAAGTGGCTGTTAGTTCGGCTAACACACTTAGGCCCGTTGGGCCTATTTTGATACCACAATGGATCTAATGTATCCTTATCCTAAGGAACCACTTCGAGCTTGCAATGAAGCGGGAGAGACGCAGAGCGTCGATGTGAGTAAGATCACTAGGGTCATCAAAGAAATACGAACCTAGGTGTATCCTATGCTTGTGAGCTAAAGCTGGGCATGAACAGAGAATGTGGAAAAGAGTTTCTTCTGGGTCTAGCTTGGGCCAGATCTGTTTCGTTGCGTTACACGTTACACTCCTTGACCATCTTATATTTGTTTTTTTGTATGCGTCCTCCTTGAGCAAGAGTTTGTAAGCAGCGATTGGAATGCCGATATTCTCCGTTTTCGGTGAGAATGGCAGAAGTGTTCCGTTTCTGCTTCGTTCATCTGCTTTGGAGTTTCCTGAAATGTTTCTATGCCCCGAAACCCAGCACAGGTGAATGTTAAGGGTTAGAATAGAGTTGAAGGAATTTGATGCCAGGGATTTGATGGCCGCCTGACTGTCTTAGAAGATGCATATACATCCTTTTTGGATATCATTATTTCTCTGAGCCAAGACAGAGCTTCGCTGATTGCCATCACCTCCGCTTGGAACACGCTACAAATCGAATTTGTAACAAATTGAATTTTTTGAAAACAACATCCGGATCGTCTCTATGTCTTAAACATGATAAGGCTCTGGTATTCGACATTTCCAGCTAAACCACAATAATCCAATTTATAACTAAACAGGTCAGTACACCATGAGGCACATAAATTAAAACAACTTTCAGCAAAACTCCTGTGCGCGGCTTTAGCATTATAATCGTCGAATGAAAAAAGCTATACCAAAATCAAATTACCCTTTTCAAGATGACAACCAATTACTTTGGTTTTGTTTATTTTTTGCTTATTTCACAATATCAAACCTACGGTTTTTACGGGCAAAGGGTTTATTTCAATTAAAGAATGATTTTGAAGCTGCAAAACCGCTTTCATGGTTTTGTGTAGGAGAGAATGTCAAACTTTGTTGACATTTCTGTCAATACATCTTGCTAATTCCTTACTAACTTAGACGGGTATTACAGTTCAGGGTGAACCTGAGTCTTAACCAACATCTTACGCCAATAATTTCGATTTTAGGCCAACTCTTTTCAGTTAAGCACTCTAGGTCGGTTGAGATCCTCTTTCACTTGAGTGCGCCACCTCAAACAAGATCTTCCCCATTCCGCTACTTCTCTGCAAGGCACTTTTCAAAGCCCGTATAGCCGGAGCGCTGATCTTCATCCGCTCTACATGTCCCAGCCATCATAGTCTTGCGATGCGTACTCTTTTATATACATTATGCCTATGTCTATGTCACGATACAGCTTTTACAGTTCGCTGTTACATTGTCTTGGCATACGGGACCAAAGATCATTTGGAGTATTTTTCTTCCGTAACGACTAAGGGTTTCCTCATCCGCTTTTGATAAAGGTCCAAATTTCCGCGCCGTAAAGCAGGATTGGAATGATTAACGTCCTATAAAGGGTTACCTTGATTTCTCCAAAGTCGTACGAATTTTGCAGGGATGCCAAATAAGGCATTGAAATTGATAAAAACGTGTAGTTCGATGCTGATTTTTTTTTTTTTTTTTACAAAATCTGCTGTCATTTGAAAATTTGATCGATGGACTTTTCTACAACCACATTGAGATTTAAGAAGGACCAATCAAACTGTCGATCATCAAACCATCACATACGACTGCAGTCAACGTCTTATAAGCGATTTTAAGGATACGTTCCTTCATTATAATTGTCGCAACTGTAAGAGTCATCACGCATATCAGCTGGTGCATGCTCCTGATTTCTAGCTCCTTTAAAAAGCTCAGCGTTAAGGCCATCTACTCTCGCAGTTTAATTCTATATAAAGTTGAATTATCATATGGCAAGCTTTACTTCTTCTCGTTCAGGAGGACGGCATTCTTGCTCCAAGTTGAGTGGGGGATTCTGCTTGACAGCGGAATTTGCGTCTTTATCGCCGTTAAACAGTCTGCAGAAATAATCTTTTTAGATCCTAAGTAGCGACTGTAACTCTACTACTATGTTCCTCTGTTGGTCTTTACACGCTTGAGTTCGGGGTTTGCAACCCCTCAAGTCTCATTACTGTCTGAGATGCCATATCTCTCAATTTCGACATGGTGCTCCTTTTCTATTTCTAATTTTTTGTTCTAGTTCAGTGTTCTTCTCTTCTTTTTTTTCTCCTTGTTAATCTCGTTATACTGATCGAAAGCTGCCGTTGTTCTCTTTTGCATAAAAATTTGTCGTGCTTTTTTTTGGATGCATTTGAAATCCAGAAAATTAGCATGCGGTTCTGATGGCTTGTAGCCATTGCACTGGTCTCCAATGCTCAATACGCAAGAGATTCAAGGGTAGTTAAAAAGATACTCTATTGGAAAAGACAGTTGCATGCAATTGTAGCTTTCCAACGTCATGTCATTTCACAGCGTTAGTTCACGCGGGTTGTGGACAGGATATCCTCATTCGCACCTTGGCTATAGCAAGGTAGTGGTCCGAGTCAAAGAATGACCCGCGGAAAGTTCGACCAAATATAACACTGAATGAATTTTGACATGAGTGAGAGTGTACAAACAAAGATTTACTGCTTCCGCCAATGACTTTTCACGCCAGGTCTAGGGCATTGCTCATATCTTTTTTCGAGGACCTCAAAGAAATAGTTTTTCAAATTATCATCTTTCTACTGTGTGAGGTTGAAGGTGCATATCAAGCTAATGATGACGAATTTAGCCCTGTAGCGCACGCATTGTCAAAATACTCTCATGCGCCGGACTTTGGCTGATATCCTTATCCTTGATTCTGCTTATTCAAAATCAAATCCCTGATAACGCAGAAAAAAAAATTTGGAGTGCTACCTATTTGACCCACACCTTAAAATGAAGAGATTGCTGAAGGAATGAAATTCACAACAGCGCCATACGAGACAACACACAATGCAACCAACCCGATCGGGTCACCGTCGGCGTCGCTTGCTTTTTGGATGTCGAAAAAGCATTCGACAGCGTATGGATTGATGATCTCATCCATAAACTCCACCTACGAAATTTTTCAGTTCCGCTAGTAAAAATAATTTTTTCTTTTCTCTCCCACAAGAACTTCTTCGTTCAAGTCGGAACCGCAAAATCAGCCACCAAAAGCATCAGAGCAGGAGTTGCTCAAGAATCGAAGCTAGCGCCAATCCTCTTCAACATAATGACGGACCAGCCTACCCCAAATGACTCCGAAAACTTGTTTTACGCTGACGACTCTCTAACATAATGCACATCTTTATCGCCATCCATAGCTGCCTGGAGAGTAGAAACTCACATACACACACTATATTCCTTTTATAATAAGTGGGGTATATGAGTCAAATCAGCCAGAGCTCGTCTGCTTCAGAAGGCCTGGAGTCAATAGAGGCTGCCGTACTGCTGGAAGATGCTGATGCAGATGCATCACTATCGCTACCCGATGGAACCAGACTGACTGCCCAACTGAACGTGAAGTATCTAGGCATCAACTTAAACGAGGTGCTTAGATTCAACCCACACCCAAGCGCTGTGATGAAGAAGCCCAACTTCGCTTTCCACTGACTCTACCCTTTGATGAGAAGAAAAACAAGACTAAGTCAGTCAACGAAACTTCTGATGTACAAGCAACTGCTGAGACCCGTCATCATTACGGCAGCCCAGTCTGGTTTAACATTTCCAAGACAGCGATGAAGGAGCTCATACTTTTCGAAAGGAAAATTTAGAGACTCTGCACCGGCCCCACTTTCGACCTGCAGCGCCAACATTAAAACAACCAGCTTGTGTGCGAGAAAGTTAAAATGATGCCCTTGGATCAATACGTGTTATTGACAGTAAAGAAAACGGCTGCAGATATCAACAACCACCCGAATCATTTGGTGAGAAGGACGACCAGTGAGGACCAACATCTCGAGCCAAGATACCTAAGCGTGAACACTTTGGACGAAGTAATAATGCCAACCAAGGACGAAGCCACCAACTTCTACGCTAGCCCTTGGTATTTCTGTGGCCAGGGATGCCAGTGACAACCGGGACGGAACATCCTGAGATCACCTAAGTCAGCCGACTTACAATTAAGATTTTCTTTTTCTTTTCAGCTATATAATATTAAGTTGTTATTTTAATTCTAGACAATGTATTTGGTAGGGGGCCTACCTATGTGCCAACATTCTTACATCATCATTTTTAAATTTTTTAATTATCTAGTATACTCGTAAGTACGTAAGTATCAATTGTATACGTATAACGTTCAATAAAATAAAAAATTATATGGCAACCAACCCTGTGCTCCACCCGCAAAAAACAACAGCGTTGATATGTATAAATATTTGTTGAAACGGTTACTGAAAGTTTATTAACTTTTTGAATCTAAACAGAACTGGGTTTATTTCTCTAAAAAATTCACCACAATATTCGACCAATTCAAATCATCTAAGCTCTAACCACATAAATCCGAAGTTTCCAGCGCTGACCACTTTTGAATAGTGTTTAAGTTTATAACAAGAAAAAATTACCGTGTTTAAAGAAGGTATCCACAATTTCCTTATTCCTGTACGTTGGTTTTAAAAAAAATATCCAAAGTCACACAAAAACACACGACAAGTGCCCATTCAAAAAAGGAACTGTATGGTAAATTTGATTTTGAGTAAAATTAGCAATGTTTCCAGCAATGAAACTGAACCGTTTCCGTCACAAAATCAACAACTTTTCCCGATTCGAACAAATTTCCTTAACAGAAGGAACCACATAAATGTCGTTTTCAAAGCGTTCCGGTTACGAGTAAACTTAAATTCACCTCCAAAATTCAAATATTTTCACTTTTTCCAAAGCCCACATTCAAACCCTACACAAAACAATTCAAGGTTTTTTATTTAAAATATTTCATTAATTGCACTCAACTTATTCACGTTGTTTATCATAGTTATTATTATACGTACGGGGGGTTATACGGGGGTATTTTAAATTCAACACACTCAACGGACAAACAAAAAACGAGAGAAAAAAAAACACCTACGGCAGAGGGTGGAATATGAATTGAACAACCGTCACCGTCCGTCGTCGTCAGAGTGTAGAAAAATTACCGTCAGAACTCTTATGTCGTCTCGCTATAGGGATGAGAGATGTTGTACTAAAATCACGATAGCCGACTCTGACACACAACGAATATCTAGTAGTAGTTGTTCTTGTGGTTGTTGTTGTATTCAAACTATAGACAAAATAACACTAAAGCAACAACAACTAAAAATTGCATCGAAGCGGAAAACGGAACGAATGGATTTTTTTTTTTTTTTCTTTTACTTAACTGTTTGCTATTTTCCAAAGAGCGAGAAAATTCAAATCGGAATCGATTTGCGGAAATATTGACAGCGAGTTTGCGCACCGAAAGCGTTTACATTATTAATTTGAAAATTCTTCAAACATCGTCTTTCGTATTAGAGTTTTGCTATTCGTTTGTCTACTGCTTTCGTGTGTGTCGTTGTCGTCGTCGTTTAACATATGGGGTCTCTCTCTCTATACGAGTGTACGAGTGAGTATCTACAAAATATGTCTAAACGTTCGGCTGTTCGGCATATCGGCACAGACGGATGGATGGGTTGCAGGCTTATAAGAAAGCATGCTTGACTTTGTTGGAAGCATGTCTATTATGGAATTCACTGAATGATTGTCGATGATTATAAGAACTATGACGCATACCTACCTGTTGTCTTTCTTGTCGTTACAGCAGAACAAGCAGAATAAAATGAAAAAAAGATTGAATTAAAAGTTAGTAAAGCGGTTCCCCTGTTTTTATTATTATTTTATATTTTCGCTTCCTTTCTTCTGTTCTATGGCGTGGGTGTTCTTGTTGGCTATTGTATCGTATTTTTTTTTTTTTAATTTATAGGTATACATGGTAGATCGGCAGAGGCGTAGTTTATCACTCAGAAACTGATTATTATTTGCATGCAACTTTTAAGGAATTGATAAAAAAAAACTAACAAAAAATAATTGGACAAGCGAATTTATAAAATTAAGCGGGAATCACTCTTCTGTAAAAAATAGTAGCAACCGGATAAACATCAGCATACATTCGAACTTAAATAGAGATTTAAAGTTTTCCGGAAGGTGACATTTTACCAGTAAAAGCTTGTTTACATTGGTGCAAAGATTAGGCTTTTTTAAGAGATTTTGGATACGGCTGAACGGATTTATCTTATCTTGGTCTTAAAATGTTCGTGGAGGTCTAGGGAAGGCTTAAAAGCGTATATTTCATCGCTATAATCCCACGGGAATAGAAACAGAAACGAGAACGGGAACCTTAAAGTTACTAATTTCAAAAATTCTTTCAACTCTAGAATATTACGTTATCCCTCAGAGACATAGACTTATATTTCATTCACATATTTCCACAGGAACGGAAGATTCCCACAGGAACGGGGTTGGAAATGGAAACTTAGAAGCTACTGGACAGATTTCAAACATTCTTTCATCACTGGGATGCCACATAACCCCTCAGTAACTTAACATAGATTTCATCCCTATAATCCCACGGGAACAGAAACAGGAACGAGAACGGGAGCCTTAAAACTACAGACCCGAGCAACGCATTTATAGATAACAACATTTATAGATTTTACTCCGAATCGTGCTTAAGAATTTAGTTTCCTTTTCTTTTTCTGGTTCTTTAGTTTTTCGAGGTATGTTTAGACAGTCATATATTTCAAGTCATCTGATGAAGTTGTGAAAGAGCTTCCTCAGAATCATTAGACACTGAGGACGTACTAGACAGTGGGTCGGATTGCATTTGTAGAAGGCTTTCAAACAATGTTTGTGGTACCCGTGGTGTGATGGATAGCATGTCCGCCTGTTAATCCAGAGGTTCGAGTTCGAATCCCATCAGAGGCAAAAATGTTTTTTCCATGGGTATCGCCTTTCGCGAGGAATTGGCAAGTCCTCCGTTAGTATTCATTGCCATGAAAAGCGCTTTCTCGATTAGCCGTTCGGAACCGGCATTAAATTGTAGGTCCCCTCCATTCCTTCACAAGGGATGGTTGTGAGAAATGCGCTAGGCCCTGGGGCTTCTCGCTCTGTTGCGCCGCCGTATTTATTTATTATTTATTTATTTCACTTCTTTTTCTTCCCTTTTCCGGCGTTACGAACATCGTTATCTCGCTATTTGGCCGTTTGATGTCCCTTAATTTGTGATGCAAGGAAAAGTGTGGAATATTGTCAGTGCATATTCTTGTGGTGTGGAAAAAGATGATAGACTTCCACAATCTACTTAAGAATATTGCAAAAGATGAGTTTTTGTTTGTTGGCGCAGATTTGGGTTTGTGACTGGGTTATTGGGGTTGGGAGCCACCACTGCACCATTTGGAGCTCTGGATGAATTTAAGAATGCTGTTTACTGGGAGGTTAGAGATTTCGCCCGGTTTGTCGAAGAAGTAGAAGCTTTTTTCCTAGTATGGGCCTAGCTAGGACACTCACAGAGGAAGTGTAGTGATCCCTCCTCTGTCTCTTCGTCTCGGCATTCTCTACATAAGTCGGATGTGCTAATGCCCATTCTCATCAAGTGGGTACCCAATGAAGTTGTGACCCGTCAGAATGGCAATCAACAGAGAGAGTCGAGGCCTGCTGAGCTTTCTTCTTGGAAATATCTGGCCATAGGTTTTTATGAAAACCCGGCATGTTTCTAAAGATGGCCACCTGTCATTGGCGGTTTTTAGAAAATTTTGTTTGATTCTGTTTTTTCTTGTTCTAGTGGCTTGAGAACTGTGGTGTTCGTTTCACTGGATTCGAGTGCTGACCCGATTTTAGCCAGCTTATCCCCCATTTCGTTTCCTGTTATGTCACGGTGTCCTGGAACCCAAATTAACTTTACGATGTTCGTTGAGCTGAGCAGTCTTAGATTACTGGAGAGCATTTATCGGTAGCTATAAGTAATTACTGTCTAGGCTGTGATGCAAAACAAGCTATTCATGAAATACGGCAAAACAACTAGAATAAGGCGGGAATCCGTTTTCAAAATAGAAGCTCAAAGAAGGAGAACTGCTCAGGAGATTTTTTCGCCAAAGTACATTGACGATGCTCAATGTACAAAACTCTTAGAGTAAATAGTCAATAGTCAATTATTTGAAAATAGTCAAGGCCTGTGATCCTTTCATGATGGCAATACTCCTATCCTATCCATTTGAAAACATTTTACATTTTTTTTTAATTGCAAGATGGTCTATGATATGGTCTTGGGAGACTTAGTTCATTGCAAGAGGCAATACTCGAAAAAGTCTTCTGAATCATACTGAGGAGATTCGAAATCATAGAAGGCTCGACTTCAAATCAGACACCACCTATACCACATTTTCATTCATTTCCTTGCTTTCTTTTTCTTTGAACCTTATTTAATAAATTTTTCATAATTTCAATGGGATGGGTAAAGTGTTTTTTCGTTAGTCAAAGGTCTCAAACTAGTTTCACTACAGTTAAAAACGCGACTTTCATTTGAGTAAATTTTTTCAAATTTTGGAAAATCCACAAGTTTGGTGAAACTTGAAGTTTAAAGAAAGCATAATAATGGATACAAACAAACAAACGACTGCAAAGAATTCAAAGCAATGCAAAAAATGCAAAAAATGCAAAAAAAAATTTTTAAATACCTACGAAGAACGCAAAGAATGCAAAAAACTGCAAAAGATTGCAAAATATGCAAAGACTGCTAAAAACTGCTTAGGAATTTAAAGATTACAAAGGCTGCACAAAATGCAAAGGGTTGCAAAGATTGCAAAAGAATGAAATCCTTCAAAGGAATCCAAAAACTGCAAAAAACAGCAAAATATTGCAAAAGAAATGCAAAGACTGTAAAAGAAATCCAAAAAGACTGTCGAAGAATGCAAAAACTGCAGAAGACTGCAAGAAATTTAAATACGATGAAAACTGCAAAAATGCCAAGGAATTAAAAAAAAAAAATGTATTGATTGCAAAAGAATGCAAAAGAATAGAAGGTCTACCTGCAGTCCCAAAAGAAAGCATTTAAGATTGCGACACTTTTGAAGTCAAATAAATGGAGAATGCCAAATGCGGAGGCAAAGACTCAAAATCAGTTCAAGACATTTCATTGCATTGTTCTACAACTCTGATAAATAGGCTGTTTTCGAGACATTTGTGAATCCACATCATCACGAAATTTTAACAAAATGCATACAACCCGTTTCAGTTCAAAAAACAAGCACTATACAGGCTGTACAGTGACATTGATTTACTCAGAAGAGTTCAACGATTTGATTGCTGGGTCATGTTGAGCGAATAGACAACATTGCACCGGCCTGGAAAGTCTTTGATTTTAACCCCGAAGGACGTCGAAAGAGAGAACTGAGGTGATGGAGATGCTTGTTGAATGAGACCCTGGTCCGATCTGAACTATAGCGCCACTTTAAGAAGGAGAAGAACCCCTTTTTTGTAAGTATTAAAAAAAATCTATAAGGGAAAACACATATGAAGTTGAAAAATTTTTTGAAAGCATTGCCAAGCAAGAGTAATTATCAAATTTTCACTTACTATCAAAAAAATTTGATTAAAAAGAAGGATTCTATGGGAGATATTGAAGCATTCCAAGAATGTAATTTTTTAGAATAACTTTAAAATGTATATAATTTTATGTTTAAATACCAATCGATTTTCATGTAAGAAATCAACTTTTTTGCGGCTGTTTTAGTCATTCATTAAATCAAATTAAGTTCGTAACTTCCAGCAATAAAATTTCATGTCTTTTCCTCACTGTCTCACTGGCTCAGCTCGATTACTAATTTAACAATCGTGATCAAAAGACATGAATTTTGATTTTCTACGTGCAACGCAGCCTTATCCATACGCCATCGCCATCGCATTTCTCAGCAACACTATACTCTATACCCCACGCGCCACACCACACCGCACACAGCAGCTGCTTGAGCACGTGCTAAACAATAGAAAAAAGTCTGAAAAAGTTTACCTTGTTCTACTCCTGTCTTGTCTTCTACCTACCTTAGCGACATGGCAAAAACAAGCGAATAGGTAGTCGTAGTACAGATTACAGAAAGGAAAGAAAATACACTCTCTTCTCCATCAAACTGATGGACTCGGAAATAAAAATGAAAAGGAAAACAACAACAACTACACACGTATTATACGTATTATCATTGATCCAAATCATTCAGAATACAAAAACAAAAAATTATGATGGTATACATCAACTGCCGTGTATTTTGTTCCCTAAACAGACGGACAGAGACCTCCATCTCTCCGTTATTTCCGCAATCGACAACCACGACGACATGATAAATTCTAATGTTTGCTACGTGAGCGAGATTATCCACTAACTCACATTGCCTTTGCACCGCGCCGCGCTACCACACACCTAGAATCGTTTGCAGTGCACACAGCTGGAATTTGCATTCAAAATTAGACTCGGAATTAGAATAACTCACAAGGTAGACTACACATACCTACTCTTTGTTGGCGTATAATCAGAGCATAAAAAAGAAATTTAAAAGCACCGAGCTGCCGATACTTGTTTTCACTATTTAGCCAACAAGTTGGCAATCGCAGTCGATAGTGGATTTGGATTCGTGTAGGTAGTCTTGCCATAAATAGTGACAAAACAAATTTGGGCATGGTTGTGAGAAAGCGTTGTGTCAGAATTTTTCAATGAAATCGTAAATCTCCAATCGAAATCAGCTATACTCAGCCTGATTCGTGACAACAGGCTTCTGTACATCAAATGAAACTAGAAAATTGAAAGGATTGAATGAAAAAAGTTGGCAGTGTTTAATTTTTAAGTATTTAGAACTATTGTAAGCCATCGCGGATAGGCTCCTAACATATGTAGAGGCATAAACAAAACTTGTTTTGTCTTTTCTATCCAAAACGACGAAGTAAAATAACACAACTTATTTTCCTTAAAACCGAATGGACATAATTTATACAAAAGAGTTGAGGAAGTCAAGCTGAGTTCTGGGTATGAATGACGAATAGCAAAGCTTTGCTTTTGCCACAATGACCGTGCGATGGTATATTCGAAAAAAAGTTAAGCAATGCTTCAAGTTTTTCACAATGGGACCAACGACGCACGTGGGGACCATCTCCAAATTTTTCATATAGCCGATTTAAATCATAAATGATTTCGTAGAAATTGTAGTTAATTGGTGCGTTTTTATCTCAACTCAACAGTTTAATTTAAAATTTCAAGAAAAAAAGGCGCAAAGTAGAAGCTGAGGGAATCTGTGAGGAATTTGGTTGCAAAGTTATTTTATTTCAAGAAACAGCTGGATTTTATAGAACGGAGGCGATTGATTCTGGTGAATATCATAATAAGAACACTGGAGCATGTGATAGAACAAAATAAGGCTGACAAATCAGGAACGAGGTGCTGAAGATCCGCAACATGCGTCACATTTTTGGACAAAGGAACACGAAGCTTTTCGTTGTTTTGTAAATTTGCTTACGTTAAAGTGGAGCAATTATATTTTTGTGGGAAACCTAACACAGCACATGCACATGGCGGTATCTACAACACAATTTCTGAATTGTTTTGCATTGCTCAGATAAAAAATAAATAAAAATAAACAGGGTGGCGCAACAGAACGAGGAGCCCTTGGGCCTAGCGCATTTCTCACAACCATGCCTTGTGAGGAAATGGAGGGGACCTACAATTTTCTGCCGGTTCCGAAAGGCTAAACGAGAAAGCGCTTTTAATGACAATGAATACTAACGGAGGACTTGCCAATTAATCGCGAAAGGCGATACCCATGGAAAAAACATTTTTGCCTCTGCTGGGACAGGCGGACATGCTATCCATCACACCAGGGGTACCACAAATTGCTTGCATTGCATTGCTCAGATAGCGATCACAAAAATCGATCCAGAGGTTTGCGAGTTTTGTAAACAATTTGATACCAAAATATTTGAAAGTGAGCACACTCCTATTTTTTTATCTATTGGCAACCCATCCGATGGTAAATTCATTGCCATAAGAAGCACTTTCTCGATTAGATATTCGGAATCGGCAGAACATTGTAGGTACCCTCCATTCATTCACAAGGCATGGTTGTGAGAAATGCGCTAGGCCCCGGGGCTTCTCGCCCTGTTGCGCAGTACATAACAGCTTTTTTTTAAGAAACCATAGCACCAAAATCGTTAGAGATGCTCAAAAGTAAAACAACTTGTAATGACGACAGCAAACTTGGAGAAAGCGTAGGGTGGATGAAGTGACGAGACAACAACGCCATCTTTTGTGACTGAAAAATGTCAAGTAACAAGGCTCGATTGAATTAGAAACATTAAGACTCGTAGAGAAAAAAACCATCTTGCTAAAAATAGAGCACCACCGCCTAAGTTGGTGTGGTCATGTTCAAAGGACAGAACCAGCAAACCTATTCGAAAATCAAATCATGCAAACGATCCGACACCATCGAAGAAAAGGCAAACCAAAACATTCCCAGTACAAATAAATGCAACGAAATCTGTGCTCGGTTGGTCTCAGTCGCGGAACAATTCAAAACCGCGAGACTTATCGACGTGTGAGGTCAACGCTGGGTTACCTAAGGGGCGGATCACTGTTGTGAAGCAGTTAACCGGGAGAATTACAATCCCTTCGAGATCACGATACTCGTAAGACGTCAAAGAATAAATTCGTGTTGTTTGGGAGGAAAAAAAGATATATTTTAACGGTTGCACGACATGTAATGTTACTTTACGAAATAGATATCCTTTTCTAAAAACTCTTCTCTAAATTCAAAAATTTAGACATGAAATTTAAAGAAGATCGGTCTTGCAATCAATGATAAAGGTGTCGATACAGATGGAAAGACTGATAAAATTACGCGTACGTAGCTTGCCATATAGTATCTATAATCGCAATTAAAAATGTAACACATTCATTGACTTTCAAACATATCAAGGGCACAGCCGTCAGGATTGTTGACCATTCTGCTGGTCACTTTGATGTTGTGCTGGAATACTTGAGAGATAGCTTAGACTGGCTGCAGTCGGAAATGGTAAGCTAAACGGACCTCACTTAAGTCCTGTCCTAATACTTCGGCGACTTTGTTTCGAATTTAATAAAAAAAAAAGTGCTCATACGCCACAGTGATTAAAAAAATAATAAGATATTGTTCAAAATCGAAGAAAAATAAGTTCTGTCATCAATATGCAGGAATATATGTTTTGGGTGCGTCCTTTGCCGAGAGAAGGTTTGCATGTCTACCCGTTCCGAGCAAGTCCGGTGTTCGAGCCTCAGAAACACATATTAGCGAGGAAAAGGCAAGCCCTCGGAGAGTAACACTCTAAGAAAAGCGTTTTATGATATAAACGTTAAGTAATCATTCGATACTTAAAACCATTCACCGTAAAAGTTGCTTTAGCCTCATTAGTAAAAAAGAAAGGTTAAAATCGAAAACCGCACCAATTAGCATGTGGACGATGGAGAAGGTTTTCAAAGAACCGAATGCGACAGTTCTACTCTTACGTAGCCTCTGAAATCGAAATGGCCGTATCACTCAATGAAATTACGGATCATTTTGATGCATTTCAAGGACATAATCAGTAAAGTAGCTGTTGTTGGTAGGCTTAAGTCCATGTGTTAACTGAACTTTAAAAGTCTTAATAACTAACAGCCGTATTTATAATCGCATTTTAAACTCCGCGGAACTTTAAAACACGCTTAATCGTTGATTAAAACAAAAATCGTATTTATAATCATTTTTCGGCAGTGAATAAGGGCTGATTAGCTTAAACGCAGAAATGTGTGTTTTAAGCGTGTTTTAGCGTATAAATGTCATTTGATTTTGAGTATTGAGTTGTCATTCAGTGGTTTATTTACATCTTTGAGAATTTTAAAAATAACTAAAATGGAAATGTACTCAAATTACATTAACTTTATAAATAATTTGGATGTAGTAAATGTGTTTTCAATTGACAGAAATATGCATTGTTTTCCTTTTTTGTAAATTCGTTTCTTACAAGTTTTCCAGTTCGGAACCGTTTTTGATTTTCGCTTTTTGGACAAAACAACAAAATTAAAGCCAAAGAATAATAGAATATATACATATATATAGAACAATGTATATTGCGTGACCAACATTTCATCGTCCATAGGTTAGAAAATATAAACAAAAACAAATTTCTGTTGTCAGTTCAACCATTGAGAAACCAAAATAAGAGAGTTTCTTTATGATTTTGACATAAGGGATGATTAACTAGTATGGGCGAAAAAAAGTATTATAAATAAGGATTTTTTATTCACTGATTAAAGTCTTAATAAGTTCTTAATCACTGAATAACTAATATGCGTTTTAAGCGTGTTTTAGCGAAATCTAATAAATACGGCTGTAAGTCTTTATCTAATTCGGAGGAAATTCGTTTGCAGAATCCCCAATCTCAAAGCCTAAGGAAAAGTGTACAAAGCTTTGCTCAACACTTTAAGCTACAACAGCAATATACTCAGCTGTTTTTTTAACACAATTTTGATTCTTCACATCACTAACTTGTCCAAACAGCTAAATTTTCTACCAGTTTACAATTGGTGAGAATGTGCACAATTACGGCGAAGGTGCTTCACGACGACCCTTTTAGCTTCTCTAAATGATCTTCAAGCGTATATGGTTCCGTTTTTATTAGTTGTGGGTTTACTCGTTGTCTGTAAAGAAGTATGAGTCACGACATTTGTTGAAATAGTAGGCTATTCAAAATCAAACGTCTCATTGGAAGACCCTCATTTGTATGATAAGTTCTCCCACACAAAAACAATAAAAAGTTTCATATGCTCCATGATGCACTCCTCTCATTTCAAACCTGCATTCAATTCAATTTAAAGTGAGCCTTTCTGAGAGGAAATTTTGTTCTATTTTAAGGGTTTTTGTAAGAGCACAAACTGACTCACAGGGCCTTGCATCAAAAAGACACTGAACGATCACAAATATTGGCCAAGCTGAAAATAGCACAACAATCACTCTGATCTAGGCTCCTGATAAGTTCTACAACCCATTCCAATTAATTCACAGCTTTATTATTACCTAAGCTGATAAAACCACTCAAAAGGTATTTCCTATCCCTTAAAGTAAACAATTTAATCACACCACTGTGCTATACGTTATGTGTAGCACGTGTTTAATCAATAAGAGTGCACCTACTGCACCGAAGGCTTAACAAAACCAAAAATAGTCATTATTCGTGATAACATCATCGGCTCATTGTTTCTTTTCTGTTTTTTTTTTTTTTTACAATCGCAAAAAACTATTAAAAATCAATATTTGCCCATTTATCACTTTCTATGAAAAGCTATTGTGTAGTCTATCAGACAATTAATTAATTCAGGTGGTGATAGGTCGAAAGACAAAAAAAAATTACTTGTAAAACTTTATTGTAGTAAAACAACGTCAATGATCGTTTAATGAATTTTCTGCTGGCTGGAAAAAAACCTCAGGAAATTTAAATAAAAGGAGATTAACAATGAGATTACTGATTACTTGGAATACCTGAAACTTTCTTTTTGAAACTCTATATCGTGTATATGATGACAGTTCGAATAGATAAATGTAGACAATACTTACCACTCAAACTCGATAATATAACAAATGAAAGTTTAAAAGTTATGAGTCACATAAGCCATTTGATCAGTGATAATATTTTTTTCTCTTTATGTCGAAAAAATAAATGGAATTTCAAGCGGATCGAATGTGTGAGTAATCAATTAAGAAGTTTCCCCTAAATTCTGATCATTTCTTATAGCCCGAAATCCGACGATATAAATTGATTTGAATTTAAAAAACTTATCATGCGATACCAGTCAGTGACTACATTAGGTGACTACATGAAATGAAAACTTAATTAACAATGACCCGCACACTGCTGTATTTAAGACATCAATAAACTTCAACTCACTTTGATTACCTTGCATGGAAACTTTAAAACATTCAACAGGCACTTAGTTAATATTTCGATTTTACAAATGCATAACTATGAGGTCTAAAAGGATATGATGATATATGTGTGATGATTTATGAAAAAATGGTATGTTTTTGAACATTGTTCCTCCTTTCAATTATTTCTGTGCACGACAGGCTGAGAAATGATAAGGGCCCAGTGTTTTTTTACAAGAAAAAGTTCTTTTACACTTGTTACATGAAATATCAATCCACAGAAAACAACAGAATTTTTGGAGATTTTTGCTTTCACGTTCTATTTGCATTTGAAAACATAAATAGTTAAGTGCCTTGTTGTGTTTATTCTTTTCGTGAAAAAGTATAATAAAGCAAATGAAAAACTCTTGCCAATAACTATTATAAGTTGCATCCCATAATTTTAAATGATGACATACTTGAAACGATATTCAATATATTGAAAATCGCTTTTGACTAGAATAAATTTAAATGTGCCATGTTTTTTATACTTTATTTTCAGTAGGGTCGCTGATATTATTTTACAGAAATCAACAGACTTAGCGCCAACAAACAAGTAGCTAATGTTTAATATTTTTAAGCAGGGCAAAAATTAGAACTTGGTTACGAGTGAGGGCACTCTTCAAGGCAGTTTTGCAATCCTAGGACTTTCTGATTCATTTTAATAACTACGAAAAGTATACGTTAGTGGGATTTAAAGTATAGATTCTATGTGGAACAAGCACAAAATTTGACATTTCGGGCCCCCTAGACTTTTATACTTGATCAATTAATTTTTTTTCTCAATTTGTTTAATTTTAAAAATAAAAATAAAAGTTTATGTGGGTTTATTGGGTTTTAACCAGTATAAACTACACTTCCTTCGCTTCCGTGAAAATTCGGGAAGAATCTAGGCTTGTAAGGTGCCTAAAATCAATTTTCTTGATTATTTCTTCGTCTTTCGTTATTTGTACTCATGTGAAAAGTCTCGAGTTTTCTGGACAATAGACCGACCGATGCTCTAGAGTCTAGAGTCTATAAATTACGTTGAGGTTAACAACAAATAAGGACACATTTTAAATATCAAAGAAATGCATGATGCTAATTTAGTAGCTACAAAATTCAAATCATACAGATCAATAGGAGGTAATTGATCAAACTTGGACCGAGCAATATGCCTTATTTTTTATTAGCAATTGTTTTCAGCACCTATTTACTTCCCCATAAAAATTCTAAGTCCTCAACTTAAAAAAAAAAAACACACTGTGCACACTTCGTGACATTTTAGTGGGCTTTTCCAATACAATATACTTTTTGCTCCAACTGCTTAACGATTGATTGTCTCCATTTGAAAAATCCCAGAATATTCTCAACGACACAAGTTCAATCTTCAATGAAGTTAAAAGCTGTTAAAAATTTTACTTAAGGAGGTATCTTGTTGCCTCTCTTATAGCCTGAAATAAATAATTGAATCCAACAAGCTGGTCATAATCGAGAACATTGATATTTCTCGATTTTGTGAGAGCAGCTCAATTTTCCGTCGCTTCTGTGTGGAAAGGTAAGAAAGCACTTAGTATTTCAGTATAGTTCTCTGAGGAATAGCCAATAATAATTTGCGAGATACCCCGGGAAAAAACATTTTGAGTATGACTAGGAATCGAAACCTGATATCCCTTATGATAGTCGAACGTTCTTGCCATTACAATACAGGCACCATTATTGTAAACAAATAAATAAATAAATAGGCTGGCACAATAAGCTAGGCCTGGTCAAATTTATTTCTCTCATCTACAACTTAGGTTAGGTAAGTTAGGTTAAAATGGCTGTCAGGAAAACAACTGACACACTTAGACCAATATTAGGTCGATTGTGATACCATAAAAATTATGCGAAGGAGCGCCTCACTTAACGAAACCATTTGGAGCTTTTGATAAAGCAAAAGAAATGCAGGGTATCTGTGTTCGCCAGATCGCTTAGATCATCAAGGAAATATTTTCCTAGATGGCGTTTTCTTTTAAAGGATAGTTCAGGACATAAGCAGAGGAGGTGTGGGACTGTCTCTTCCTCCTCCTCATCTAAGCAACTTCTGCAGAAGTCATTAGACGAAACGCCGAGTCTTATGGCGTGTCTTCCTATCAGACAATGTCCGGTGATAACATTGATTACGGAGCTAACGTGCAATCTGGTTATGGATAACAAATGTCTTGTGCGTTTTGGATCTAGTCCTGTCCATATCTGTTTTGTTGCCACACACGTGGTGATATTGTTCCACCTATTATTTGTTCGATCCATTGCCTCTTGCTTTAGCATAAGTTTAGATGTATCGATTGGTATACCAATATTCAACTGCTGGTTGAGATCGGTAGAACGTTTCCATTTCTGGCGAGTTCTTCGGCTTTGCAGTTACCCACGATATCTCTGTGCCCCGTCACCCAATAAGGTAAATATTGAACTGTTCAGCCATCTCCTTAAGAGATAGGCGACAGTTAAGGGCGGTTACTCAGTCTACAAACAGCATCTACAATTTGCGGACCTAAATTTTTTTGGCGAATCTGAACGGATAAGAAAACTTTTTTCAGAGCAGTGAGTCTACTAATAAAGGACTTGCCAATTATAGCGAAAGTTTAAAGTAATTGATCAAATCTTGAACGACTGAAGGCTAAACACAGAAGGCTATTCAGATTTTCACTCAAAAGATACTATGCTTAGCCTGCTTGCAACCTCTGCGCTGATTGATTACGTAGCATAGAGTTACTGCTAATAAATGGGGCGTAAGACCGACCAAAATCAATTGCATTATCCTTTTTCATCACCTTCAAGTTCTTTTTCCAGCAGTTTACAAAAAATTATGTCAAAATGATGAACATAAGGGAATTTGATTTTAGTTCCTCAGCACAAAATCGATGCTGAACACGACGACCCTGTGCTGAACGGAGTGAGTCAAATTCTCTGCATTCAATTTCTTGCTTAGTTGCCCCGCAATTAATAATAATATAAAAATTTTGGGCACATATAATGCACTGGGAAAGTGTTCCAAAGGAAAAGAAAGACTTCGAGCGTTCAAATGTTGATGAAATCAAAAAGGAAACGTACTCCCACATTTTTGGCGATTTAATCGGAATTAAGAAAAACTTCTTTATTAAGCTTGCTGCTTAAAATAACGGACTGACTATTTACAGGAATCCCTTGTCTGAACTTTAAGTCCACCATTTCAATCGGAATCAGAACAAACATTTTCTAACAGAGGTCAAAATAGACATAAGAGACCTCCGTTTCACATATATAATTTTTGTTTGGAAATTAAGCAGATCTGAAAGATTTAAGCTGACATAAATATGTGCCTTAGCTCTTGAAACACAGTAACTGTCTACTCGAAGGGAATGGTGCTGTTTTTTTTAACATGGCTAAAGTAAACAAAATACCCTAGTATAGATAACATTCTAAGTTGGTATTACCGACGCGACGTAGTGCTTACCATGATATCTATACTACATGTGTGTCACAGGCATAAACTAGTAAGGAAGTTTATATCAAATTTTACACATTTAGTCGGACATGACTAAAGACCAGGATGGCTGGACATGAAGGTGTACAGGAAATCACGAGGAACACTGCCGTTTTTCGTTCAGTTCAAAATTCAAATCGATGGGACCTAGGACCCATTGCGGTTTATTAATCAGTAACTTTAAACATGGACTGACATTGTAAGAACTAGTATGAGAACGACAAAACATTATTTATCAGCTCAAGGAAACCCTCTCCAACTCCGACCCCTGCCAATCAAAAACTATTTATCGACATGACGAGCATGAAAGAAATTGTTGCATTTCGAGAACTCAACGGAGCTATTTACAGGCTAGACTTCTTATTTTCACAAACCATTGCTCTGTACACTACCATCTCAAAACTTGTGCTACAGTGACACAGATTATAGTTTTTGCATGGAAAACGTAGAAACAGCGAAACAGATATTACATTAATGAGCTGGGGGCATACTACGTAACTCGATTTTAGAATAAAAGTGATCGAATGCATAATCTTCTTACTCTGTAATTCTTAAGAACGTAGGAGTATATGGGTGTCATTAAAGAAACTCTCAAGTTTTTGTCGAAAGCAGTTGGAAGAAAGTAAATTCGATTCTACTTCCATTTTTATTGACATTCAAATGAAGAATCAAAAAAAGCTATCGATTGATTTGAAAGAAGTACATACAAAGTAGTAACATAGTTGGGCTCTGGTTTCTTCAGATCCAAGCAGACACAATGCTTTTAAAACAGCCGTGCAAGACATTCTGACGAAAGAAACTAAAAAGTGCTAAGCATCCTCAGACTTTTGCGGGGGTCGTTAGCTATAAAAATAGGAGACAAATCGGACTCGTTGGAAAGACATGCTGGTTGAGGCCTTAGTTCGCTCAGCAGTTTGGAACCCTAGTGGGAACCCTTGGAAGTAAAAGAGTAATTGAAACGTTATCTGACAGCGACCACTGACACTGTCGGTGGTGCCTGTGGATCAATGATAAGCATATCTCCTTGATACCTAAGTTCTAAGTCCTAAGTTCGAGGAACATAGCGTATCGCCTTTTGTTAAGAATTGGCAAGTCCCGAGAGTAAATATATTTGTAAGAAGAGCGTTTTCTCACTTTGTCGTTTTCTGAGATGTCCTTTGTTAGATCCTGAACAGATTACGCCCCCATTTTTTCCTAGTTTTGTTGCGCAACTATATTTATCAACTCATATTAAGTTCTTAAGCTTCAGAACTCTTCTGAAAGCGAAGCAAAATCCTACGATCAAAACAACATGGCGCCCATATCCTTGTCTTATTCATAATGCAAACTCCTTAGCTACTCATTGTATTCCAGCTTATAAATATCTTACCTTTAACAAAGTTAAAATCTTCTGTGATAAATCATAATCAAAATTTGAATATTTCGATCCGCTCATATCGTAAATGAATACCAGCCCGGCTTTTTGCGTTTCGGTATTCTGTAACGCCACATCCAATTGATAAACAATTCCCTGTAATGTGGTTGTGTGTGTAACACACAAAGGACTGTGTTTACTAGCGGTAAATAATGCTATTGCAGCTCCACTCGAATCTCTTGCAGACTATAAAACAAAGAAAGAAATTTATATTAGAATTGGAAAAAAAACTTATAAAATTTCAAAATTCACCAACCAAAATTGTAAATTTGCCCGTTTCCAGTTCTGATCTTAATGGCTCCACGTCTGGATCTATATTATACAGGCACTCCTTCAGTCTGATTTGCTCGTGTTGTTCGTATAAAGACACAGCACGTGGTACATCAAATTTTCTAGCGTATAAAAATTTTATTGCGGTGGTATGTGATACATTCTTACGAACTGAACATGATCCAATTTGATTTACGAGATCTATGAATTGTTTCACGGCCTAGAAAAAAAGAAGAAAAGTTAGCACATATAAAAAATGATCATTATGTTTCAAATTTTTATTAAAAAATGCGTAAAACTATTAAATTGAAATGCAAAAAGGCAAACACGGCAATTGAACAGTACCTATTAGGCTTTAAACAAAAAAAAAAAAAAAAGCCTAAAACGAAATTACTACTTTGCTTTTAGAGTAGGCAGCCAGGTAGCAAATCTACCAAAATAATACATGAAAATGATCGGGTTTTGAAACAATTTAACAGGCGAGTGATGGCGTTGATGTGATACGATAATGATACATAATGAGGTTACTTTGTATTCGAAATACGAAACATTCAATTTTTGTTACTTTGTTTCCGTACCTATGACTACGTGTGTGAATTTCAATGAACATTCATGGTGGTAAATTGTCTAAAAGAAGGAAAGAAAAAACGAATTCACACAGGAGTCAAGAGAATTCTCGTTTGGAAACCAAGCTTGAGCTTGCTTTTTAACTTTTTTTTATTCAACAAAACATTGAACACCGAAGTATTTGCAATGAAAAGTCGGCCAAAAGTAAACTTTCAGAAAAGCAAAAAAGGAAAAGTATGAAAATAAAAATCTATTTATACACAGGGTGGGGTGGGCTTAGCTCACTTCTACAAACCATTGCCTTGTGAGGGAATGGAGGGGACCTACAATTTTCTGCCGAATCTGAACGGCTAATCGAGAAAGCGCTCTTCATGGCAATGAATTCACTAATGGAGTACTTGACTTGCCCATTTCTAGCGAAAGGTGATGGATGAAGGAAAAACAATGTTGGTTTCTGTTGGGATTCGAAGCACGAACCTCCTGCGAAACAGGCAGACACGCTAACCATTACGCCACAAGCACCACAAAACACATAAATATTCCTATGAATATGAGGTACCTTAGGTGGAATTGTGAGAGCATCAGACTTTTACGTGGGAGGTTCGAAGTTCGAATCTCAGTAAGATCCCTTTCCAATACTTATAGGGAGTCGGGGAAGAAAAATAAACTAAGCTCATAGCAAGCCTTAAGGCCCCGAATATTTATTTATTTACAGCAGGACTGTCCTCAATCATTTTGATGATTGTAGCTCCCTATTGATTATGTGTCTCCTGAAAGTTCAAAGAGTAAAAAAAAACAGAGTTTCACTGACACCATTTTCGAGACAAAATCGGTTTTCTCTCACAGGTCTTTTATTAATTTTCTTGAGTCACAGCATAGACCACTCGAAGCTCGCACTTTTCAGATTTGATTAAATCTTTCGGTAACAAAATATACAAAAGTTGAAAGATTTCCTAGAAGACGAACATTACGAATTAATATTTTATATTACATTTCAAAAAAGTGCTCATACTCCATACGTGTTTTTGGTAACAATGGAAGCTGTATGCCTCTAGATGCAACCAATGCGTAGAGGGAGATTACTCATGCTCAGTATCCAGCGGCTGATTGAGGCATTCATTTCTATATTAAAAAAAATTCTACTAATTATTTATTTCTCGGAAAGTGGAAAAATTTCCAAATGTTCACAAGTCAGCTCTTTTTTCTAATTCTTTTATAAAAGGAACCTTTCAATCGCATTTGTTTTTACAAAATCGAAGGCTCTTTTCCCAAAGAACTGCAAAATTTAAGAATAAAAAATTGAAAGTCTCTTCGCTGATATAAAAGATTCCAAACAAGATGTTCACTTTCGACACCCACTGTAAACTTTGCATGCAAATTTCGATTCAGATAAAAAATTAAGAAAAAAATAAAAAAACCAAACAAACTTATGTATAAAAGAAACAATAAATATCACTAAAGTGGTACTAAAAACGACATATTCCTGTCAGTCTGTCAATCAAATTGAATTAAGTGAACTAACTCGAATCAATGTCTTGTGCGAGAGCCCTGTGAGAATACGCTATAGATATATTTATGACTAGATGTTTGATAATTTGGTTGTGGAATGGTGCAATTGATTCTTGAGAAATGGATAATGTGCTCCAATTGTTTCACTGATTAGACTAATGCGATTAGCATTTTTCTACCATGCAATGATGGCCATTATTATGAAATGGAATGCGGCTCAATTTCTTTTTCGCAAAACTAGACAATTAACATACGAAATAAGAAGAAACCAACCAAAAGTAAAAAGTAAAAAAAATAAATACCAAGCTTTGTGAGTTGAGCAAATAACTGGAACACAACATACCATTTGATTAGGAACATAGATACGTACGCCTTACTGTTTTGAGGTTACCAACGGAAGTATGGAGAGAAAGACTTTTTTCACTTTAAATGTCTTGTTTGCGCTTGAGGAGGTTAAGAATTATTATTATTAACCGTAAGCTTTGACGAAAAAGAAGTTCATCATAAGAGAATAAATAAAAACAAACAAAGAAAAAAAAACACATTAAAATTATTATGATGTTGAAAGCATTTGTGGATTGTGGGTAGAGATTAAAGGAGTGGCATTTGGGATAGCATGGATGACAAGTGCACCGGATGTGCAGTTTAAACTTGCACGACATGAGCATTGAGCATGTCAGCTTTTCAATTATTGTGAACTTAAAATAAAAGTATACAACCGGTTACAAGGTTGTTTCAGCAAGGTGTCCTTCAAAAATCAAAAAGGAGTGGTGACCATATATGTGGATGTTGCATTAGGTGTTGGACAAGGTAATACACATGAGGGCCCACATAAAGGGCAACAAAATAACGAAGCCTTTAAAAGTAGTTGAAGGGGGAAAATAGTCGTAGGGTGTTTTCAATTATACCAGTTGGAAAATGTTAAGGATCCATTTATTCTATAGAGTTTCACATATTCATATTAGGCTAGGTAGAGTTGCATGGGGCGTGCAGCAGCAACTCACTCGCATTACAAAGAATCCATTGCGCTCCCGGGGATAAAGGATAAATGTGGCAGCGGAGTCAAAAGGTGAGTGAGTGATTGATATGGCGATTCGATTTTAAGGGTTGAGGAGCCTTCGTTCATAAAACGCAGGGTAACATTTTTTCTTGCAGAACGATGATTTGGATAATGTTTGGGATGATTTCGGAAGATCAAGACATCCAGTGACCTCAACTACAAAAATTTGCGTATCGACTATGGTCAAATCGGCAGCCCATTTTACAGTTATTAAAAACTGCTTTCAAATGGAATAATTGTAGAATTTTGAAATAAATACACCTCTGGCGTGGAGGTTAGCCTATCCCCGTGGTGGTTAGTTAACCCCGAGGGTCTTGGTTCGAGTCCCAAAAGAAGCAAAAATGTTTTTCACGAGTATTGCCTTTCGCGAGGAATTGGTAAGTAAATTCATCGCCATAAATAGCGCTTTCTCGATTAGTCGTTCGGAATCGGGAAAAATTGTAGGTCCTCTCCATTCCCTCGCAAAGGCAATGGTTGTGAGAAATGCGATAAGCCCCGAAGCTACTCGCTCTGTTGCGAGGTGTTTTCATTCACGCTAGTGAACTCCTTACAGATACATAGTTATACAAGTTCGAAAATGTTAAGGATCCATTTATTCTAGAGTTTCACATATTCAAATTAGGCTAGGTAGGGTTGTATGGGGGGTGCAGCTAAAAGCAGCAGCAACTCACTCGCATTAAAAAGAATCCATTGCGCTCCCCGGGATAGCGAAGGACCTCCCTATTTATTTATTTATGAACAAAATTCTTATTAAAAGCCAATTTAAAAATGTTCTATGAAGACGCGTTGTTACTCATTGAGTTGTGATGAAAAGTTATCTTTCTTTGATTTGAGTTCGGTGCTTTACACCAAATTTGACAAGGGTGCGTTTTTTGATTTTGCTTTATGGTTTGGAAATAAATTTTTTTACAACGGAAAACACGACAAATCGTCTTAAGCAAATGAGTAAAACTTTGTTTATCACAGGTGATGTCTTCAATAAAGTCATACAAATACAATACGTTGTGGTACTGAAAATTGGCAAGTTTGGGACCGCGATCTTGCTGAATTGCTCAAAATATAAAAAAGTCAGTTTTCCGTTAAAAAAATAGTGAGGCTACTGTGTCGCACGAACTTGCGATTGGAAAAAACCAAAGACACCATTTTGAAAATATTAAAAAATTATTAGAAATTTAAAAGAAACTTAAATCTACCAAAGACTTTTGAAATAAAAAAATTCGTCAAAATTTCGTGTCAGCCAATAAATAACAAGAAAGTTAAGTTTCAAAAAAAAAAAAAAAAAAAAAAATTGGCCCGACGGTGTCGCACGTAATTGCGATTGTATTCTAAATACGATATCAAAATCTTTAGGCTGAGTAAAAGGTTTTAGTATCTTCATAATATATTAAGTGGCACACAATTGCCAACTACACATTAATTATGAAAAACGTATGTTACCCGCAGAGCTAAAAAGAGATATTTTGAATCAAAACTAAGTCCTAATCAGTCCTATAAGAAGTTCTGGAGTAGCTTACGTACGTTTGGAATTGGTAGAAAAGAAGAAGTTCACAACTATCCCAATCCAAATGACCTAAACATTAGTTTTGTAGCCAATAACTTGCAAACAACAAATTGTATGCCTAACAACTTAGCTTTTTATGAAGCCTCCACAGAATTTGACTTTGAGGTAGTTACTAAAAATGGATTGGTCTTGAACATTCTCTCTATAAAATCCAATTCTATCGGTGAAGATGGAATTCCAATACGTTTTGTTAAATTAATTTTACCGCAAATCATATCTATCTTCACCCATATTATAAATTTTTGTATCACGACCTCTTCATATCCTCAATGTTGGAAACGTGCAAATGTTATCCCCGTACCCAAAAAAAAAACAACCCTTTGAGCAGTGCTGATTTTCGGCCCATAAGTATTTTGCCTTGCCTTTCGAAAGTCTTCGAAAAAGTTTTACCGCACCAGATCTCTAACTATGTAAGGAGTCAAAACTTATTATCTTCGGTGCAGTCAGGCTTTAGGGCAGAGCATAGTTCCTCTACGGCGATGGTTAAAGTACTTGACGATATCAGAATCCAGTTTGATCAAGGTATGTTAACGCTACTATTCTTGCTTGACTTTACAAAAGCATTTGACCGAGTCAATCACAGTATTCTCTGTGAAAAGCTCAATTTATATTTTGGTTTCAGTAGGAGGTCTGTCCGACTTATTGGAGACTACTTGACACACCGTAGTCAAAGAGTTAAGGTTTGTGACATTTCATCGGATTCAATTGAATTGGTTGCTGGCGTTCCTCAGGGTTCAATTTTAGGTAATATTTTATTCTGCATGTTTATCAATGACCTTCCATTAACTTGTAAAAATGTTATGTTGCATCTCTATGCAGATGATGTCCAAATGTATCTATCTCGACCATTTAACTTGTTGGAGGACTTAACTTGCCGAATGAATGAAGATCTGTAAGAGATTTACAAATGGACTCTGTGTAATGGCTTAACGCTTAACCCAGCAAAATCCCAAATCATTGCCATCTCTAAACCGAAATTCGATACAACCAATCTTCCACCTGTGTTCGTATCTCGATTCCAAATTGAGCTTAAAAATGTTGTTACAAGCCTTAGTTTTAAAATTAATCGTTCCATTTCAGCTAACGATCATATTAATACCTCTATTGGCCGCATCTACGGTGGTCTTCGAAAATTCAATATGTTTTCATACCTAACACCTACTGAAACCAAACTGAAAATCAGCAAATCATTGCTTTTGCCTATCATAGAGTATGCTTCATTGGTTTACGCTAAGCTTGATTCTCTTTCTTTTCATAAATTGCTAGTTGCTTTTAATAATATAATTCGGTAAATTTTTAGTCTGCGTAGGATTGACCATGTCTCTCAATACCATCAACTAGTCCTTGGCTGTACTTTTGAACAGTTTCTGGATACGAGATGTTGTATATTCTTACACAAAATAATTCAAAGAAAAACGCCGCTATATTTATTTGAAAAGTTACAGTTTTCACAATCTGCCCGAACTCTGAATCTTATTACACCTTTATGCACTTACTTGAACTCTTCTAGACTATTTTATGTATATACCAGCAAACTCTGGAACTCCTTGTCAGTAAGTTTAAAACAAATAGTAGGAGTCTTACAGTTTAAAAAAGCAATATTTAACTATTTTAATTCATTAAACATGCAAACAGTAAATTGAAAATAAAATATTTAATCTTAGTCTAATAAAATTCTTCTTACCTAAAATTAAAATCATTTGTAAATATTATCTAGCTTTTTTTTTGTTTTTGTTAAAATATTGTATGTACTATTATTGTTACTTATCTAAATAACTTAACTTGTACTTGCAAGTCCTGTCTTAAGGTACTATAAAAGACTCAGTATTAAATAAATTGAAATTGAAATTGAAATTGAAATTGATTAATCACATAAAATTTTTAAGAAAATTTGTATAAATATCCCAAAGGTTTTGCAAAACTCTAATAATACCACTTTTTGGCATTTGCTAATACATACAAACCCTGAAAATTTAATCAAAAACGTTGGATCAATTTAAAAAAAAACGGTTTTTAACTTTTCACTTTTTTCAAAAACGAGATTTTTAAAAGTCAAGTATATTAAATTCAAGATCTTGCCAGGAGGTTCTTTTGACAAAAATTAAAAAAAAAAAACCAAAGATATTGATACTGTACATAACTTCATATGTATTTCAAAAAATCAGAATTTTTTTAAAAAATGTTTCAAATGTTAATACGCAATTTTTTTTTTTTAACATTTTAAGTCTTCTAAAATACAAAATTTCGTCAACATCGTGTAGGCCATTAACGAGAAAGTCGGTTTTGAAAAAAAAGTACGATGGGAGGTATTGTTTTTGACTTATTCCAATTTTTTTTTTTTTTTCATCACAAGAAAGACAAACTAATCCTTCACATAAAATTTTATCGAAATCGTTGGAGCCCTTTTCGAGAAAAATAAGTATTATCATATCGGTTGCATGGCAGGTACCGTCATTTCAAGACCTAGAGATCCTATTCCAAAAACCTCTCTATAGGCTACCTCGCAGACTCCAAATGCAAATTCTGGAGAAGATCGTTCTAGCGGTTCAGGCTAGATACGTGTCCATATATGTCCATATACGGACAGACCGACAGACAGAATTGCAGGATGCACTTTTTTCATATTCTCTATCATCGTAAAGTCATGTTTTATTGTTCTCTCAAAAAAAAATTTCTGCACAATTGCAAAACTTACCGTTTAGTACCCATAATCATAGGGGTACCGTTTTTAGACTTTTCCAAAAAAAAAAAAAAATGTTCACATCGTAAGACAGAAAATTGAAAAAAAGTCTCTCACATAAAATTTTATCGAAATCGTTAAGGCCGTTTTCAAGAAAAATAAGTATTATCATATCGGTTATGTGTCAGGTACCGTTATTTCAAGGCCTAGAGATGATCCAATTCCAAAAACCCAATTTAGGCTGCCCCACAGACCCTAACTGCAAATTTTAAAGAAAATCGGTCAAGCGGTTAAGGCTGTAGATCCATATACGGACAGACAGATAACATACAAACAGAATTGCAGGTCCTGCTTTTTTCATATTATCTATCATCGTAAAGTCATATGTTTTATTGATATCTCAAATTTTTATTTCTGAAGGATTTCAAAACTTGCTGACTTCACAATTCATTCAATTACTGATGAAATTATGTCAAATTGTGGTACAAATGTGCTCGATAACGTGAGAAGTAATTTTAACAACACATAATTCAGTCACGTATTACTCGATCACGTGTGCGGTAAATCGACCCCTGATCTCATTTTAGCGTCAAAACTGTTGAACCATTTTGAACTAAAAAAATTTATAGACAAATGTTTTCGTCACAATAACCGTTTCTTAGTAATCAAACTTTAAAAGTTGACATGTTTTTCTGATTTCACTTTTTTACTTTGAAATTTTTTAACCAACAAAAAAATTAACAATTTGAAAAATTACAAAAATATTTCTTGAAAAAAATTTAATACTCTACAAAAAAGGTCTTAAAATACTTATCCATAAAGTATTACCAAGTAGTTTGTGTCTAAGTTGGAAACAAAAAAAATACAATCGCGAATAACCACTGAAATGAGCACGTTATGTAAAGATATTTTTGGCCTTTTTGGAGAGCTACTTGTCCTTTATCCTTGATTTTGTAGATAAAACTTTAAGCAGCGTACAAAGTACAAAGTTTTCAATTAGGGATATAAAAATGAAATATGTAATTTCTTTTCATTTGCAACATTGCGAGAAAAAAATCCGATGAGAAGCAATCATGATTGTTCTCCTACTAACCAGACGCTACCAAGCAAGGCTGATTTACACCCCTCTTCTCTTTACACCCCTCGAACCTTAGAAACGATTGAGAATGTATAATAGCAGAAGCGTTTATGGCTTTCGATTAATTTATTTATTTATACATATTTTCTCCAGATCAAAATTCTAAACCAATTAGCAGAAAACCAGTAAGAACTAAGTTAGCACAATTAAACTTTACACCAACCGCATTCACACAGATAATAAAATAACTAGAATTGCAATTAGGCTCCCTTTCAGTGATTAAAAAAATTACAAGAACGCCACTTCTCAGAATCCAAACAAAACCCCCCAAGGTGAAGTCAACGACAGCCAAACTTCAAAAAATTAAAAAAAAAAAAACACCACGTTTGTGTGTCTTGAGATCATCAAAGATGTTGCTCATTCTAGAGAAGCAGACACGAACACCTTTCGTTTCACGAGAATCCGACCTAGGTCATCAACGCTTTTTTTCCCTTTCCAAACCCATTTCCGGGAAGACACATGGAACGCTTTCATTCTAATTAAACGTTGGGAATGCTTCCTAAAAATCACTATTTTCGGTTCTTTGTTTTTCTAAGTACCTTTTTCGCTACAAAACAATTAACTCTTTTATTTAAATACAACATAGGTACTAATTGGTTGGATAAGAATTAATAAGTTAATAACAAAGCAACTTTCCAAAAGACACTCACTAAGTAAATATGCGAAGCGACGGTATTTCGGGCACTGGACACCATTGTGAGAAAATAAACAAATAAACCACTTCACTTGGACTTGGAAACACTTATAATACTCGTACAAATGAAAGAACACAAAATGCACCACTTAGCTAACTGACTATCAGCAACAAAATTATACACACAACTGGTCAGGTGCTCTGAAGTGCTTTATAGACGACAACGACGACTACGACGACAACGCAGAGGCTTACTGATTCAACACTAAAAACTTTCTGAAGAAATTATAAATCGTGCATTAAAGATGGCCGGTGGCGCGGCGGTGCGTCGCTCGCGCTGGGTGTTTATAAATTTGTTGGTGAGGCCAACTTTGACTCATCAGAGAAGGTGCGATTGTAAACACAACACGGTTCGGTTACTTACTCTCCCAACCTTTGGATTCTTTTGAAAGCTACTTGGTTATCGTGACACAAGTCGTCGTCGTTGAACGTTGAAAGTATTTCATCAATGGTTCTTTTTGAAAAAATTACCTCACTGTTGGAAGCGCAGAGCGCACCCACATAGAAAGGTCATCTATTACACGTTGATTCTAAGAATGTTTCTGAATAAATTTTATGTGACGAACAAGGACAAATTTCTTATCTATGGACGTTATTCATTTCTGCGCACTGGACAGCTGTGGACTATTTTTATGTGCACGAAAGATTGAAATCTCATCAGAGAATTCTTATGAATGGGTATGGGTATCTTCATTTTGAAACCGTTTGTTTTGAACTTTTAAACAAATTTTTTGGTTTTTTATAAAAAGAGGCGACTTATATTAACCAATCTGGAGAACTCAGGCCAATTGGCGGTCTATTGTAACACCAGGGTAGCAGCTTACAGTTTTTCTTGGCGCAGTAGATAAATAAAGAGGTGGTTGGGATGGCTCAAAGTGGCTTCCATATGAAACTGGGAGGCTGCAAAAAGACAAACTTCATGGTGCGGGATTCGAACCCATACGTCCGGCTTGTCGACTAAATACACTACATCACTGCACTACTGTCGCCCTCTTTTTGTCGACTCCGAACGGATAGTTTCATCGCATGAAATTACCATGGGGAAAATGGCCACTTCCTCGCGAAAGGCGATAATAGTGCAAGAACACTTTTTTTCTTGATGTTGATGGGATTCGAACCTCCCTTGTAACAGGCAGACATGCTGACATAAAAACGGGCACCACAACGCGTTTCAAGGTCCTTAAATTTTATGGTGATTCCGAGCGACTAAGTGAGCAACTTTTATGGTATTCGGCCCTATAGGGGTAACCGTCGGAGCGGAATTCTCTCCGATTTCCTACGATTCGGAGATATTTTGCTTCGTAGTAGTTCTCCGATCGGCCGATCCGAGACGCAACGTCCTCCGATAACTTTTTGCTGCTAAAAGTATTAGTTTTGGGATTGCAATGCGTTGACGCATTTGTGAAAAATTTCTTACGATGGACAACTACTTCGAAGCAAAATTGAATCTCCGAAAAAGGATGCGTTGCGGAGAAAGCTCCACTCCGACGGTTAGCTCGATTAGGCGGATTGCGCTGCTATGCTAACACCGACCACCTAGTTCGGGCAGCAGCAAAAGCAACATGCGAGGCAAACTATCTTCTTAGCTTAGCTTCTCCTTCGATTAAAACCTTAACAATGCCCATGCCTTCCAGGAAAACAAAAAGTAACCGACTGCAGCGCTGTTATTATCTCAAACCGTCCTTTCCATGCTTGGAAAACATTGTGTGCTTCACAAACCCAAAGAGAAGTACAGCTTCTGAAGATGACATAAGAGCAAACACGCCCTTCTGGTCAACCGGTTCAACGCAATTAAATACAATTTATTTTCCGTTCAAAAACAATTTTCCAAACAAAGGACAACGGAGACCATCTTTTAAAAACTTCCCGGTGGAGTTTATTTTTCAAAGTTGAAGAGTGTTTCACTCAACTTTGCAATTGGCTCTTTTCAATGAACAAGCACGTGTCACACAGCTCACATTATAACAAGCACTGAGCAGCTACTCAAAAAGAACCAAAGTTAATGAACCTTGAAGAGTGCTCTCAAACCCAACATCACACCGTTCGAAATCATCATGAAACTGTGTGGCTGTAACAACACATTAGTAATTTATAAAACAAAATTGAAGTCATATTGTGAACCAACAAATTGAGGTTTAGTACATTTTTACAAATGCATAGAAAACACTCATACTTAAGGTAGGCAAGAACTTCATAGCGAAATACACACATATTCTTCTAAAGACCTGGACTTAGTTAGCGAGCAATTAAAACAGAACAGGGTTAGGTTAACACCAAAGGTTATTTGTCACATAAGTATAACGGCCTTTTTAACAAAGACGATGGGAATACTCTTTGTATGTATATCGACTTAGATAAATCGAAGAAAGTTGATTTGTTGACTTAATGTTAATGAGAATTCCATCCGTTAGTAATTACTTTGAAGATAACACAATGACCCAATTCAACGGATGTGTAATGTGTTACGTGTGAATGTAGATAAATGAATCACTGAATCTCCATTTGCATATATGTACGACGGATATTAATCTTACTTCCAGGAAATAAGAAATAACATGTCATTTCTTTTTTAAATTACTTCAGAAGCAGGCGTGTTTAAGAAATTATACTTTCTGGTGAATGATTTTATTTGCACACGACGGACGTTTCACGAGGAAGCTCATTGGAAAAATATGCGAAGGAAAATCTATTGAAAGGGTGGCGATATTGAACAGTTTTTTTTTTTTTTTTATTTGCATCTCATGTGTGATTGACAGGCATAGTTTTTACATTCAAAATGCGGATGGAATTGAAAATGATTTAATAAACAAAACTAATGATTTTAAGATGTATCTAACAACTTGGTCCATTTCATGACTTTTGTTTTAGACTGGATTCTTTTTATTTTTTATTTTGCTTAGGGTGGTGTATGTGGGATAAAGGTAAGCATGTCGGCGCAGGGACATAACTCCCTTTATAGGACACAAAGTCCCAAACAGGATCAAAACTTTACTATGGACTTATATCCCACCACAAATGGTCATGGGTTCAACCACTCTTTATTCTAAAAAGGACATTTAATATTATAATAATTTATGAACCAAGAACTAAGTCCAAGTCAATATGAGTTTTCCTTCATAAGGAACTAAACTCTAAGCAGCTGCGGGGGGAAATAAGTCTCAGGGATCTAGGTCCGCTTGGGAATAAAACTCAGTTCCCATTGAAAAGAGAAACAAAGTCCCATGGAAAGTGGGAACTAAGCCCCATGAAAGGGGGAACTAAGTCACATGTAAAGAGTGAATTAAGTTCAATGGAAGGTTCGAACTTAGTGCCATGGAAAGTGGGAACTTAATCCTATGAAAAGTGAGAACTAAGTCAAATGGAAAGTGGGAAATAAGTCACATGGAATGCGGGAACTAAGTCCATTTTCTTCTGAAAACTTTTGTAGTCTTATCCTGAAGTAAACTTGTTTTTTCATTTCACTCTTAGCTGCCTTAACCCTGTCAGTTCCTGTCAAGTCCCATGGAAAGATGGAATTAAGTCCTAGGGAAGGTGGGAACAAAGTTCCATGGAAAGTGCAAACTAGGTTGCATGTATAGTGGGAATTAAATCCTACGGAAGCTGGGAGCTATGTCCCATGTAAAGTGGGAACTAAGCCTCTTGGAAAGTGAGAACTAAGTCCTATGGAAAGTGGAAACTAAGTCCCATGTAAAAAGGAAATTAAGTCCTATGGAAGGTGGGAACTTAGTCCCATGGAAAGTGGGAACTTAGTCCCATGGAAAGTGGGAACTTAGTCCCATGGAAAGTGGGAACTTAGTCCCATGGAAAGTGGGAACTTAGTCCCATGGAAAGTGGGAACTTAGTCCCATGGAAAGTGGGAACTTAGTCCCATGGAAAGTGGGAACTTAGTCCCATGGAAAGTGGGAACTTAGTCCCATGGAAAGTGGGAACTTAGTCCCATGGAAAGTGGGAACTTAGTCCCATGGAAAGTGGGAACTTAGTCCCATGGAAAGTGGGAACTAAGTCACACGGAAAGCGTGATCTTAGTCCATTTTCTTTTAAGAACTTTTGGAGTCTATTGTCTTGAAGTAAACTTGTTTGGAATCCGTGAGCAGCAGCCCGAAAATATCAATAAGGTCTCGAAAAATTGGAGCGAAAGAATGGGCTAGTGCGAAGTTAGTTGAGAACTTTTATCACAAAAGGCATAATGCTTAAAAATAAACATACTTTTTAAAAAGAAACTTATATCTAACCCATCCATTACAGTCAACAGATACCTGCTTTATGTT
Organism: Melanostoma scalare; assembly: GCA_949752695.1. Classification (NCBI taxonomy): domain Eukaryota; kingdom Metazoa; phylum Arthropoda; class Insecta; order Diptera; family Syrphidae; genus Melanostoma; species Melanostoma scalare. The sequence goes on along the minus strand of OX456985.1, from coordinate 42,967,123 downwards.
ACTCTCATAACCTATCGGTAAGTTTGAGATCAGTTGCTTCTACACTAATTCAGCGCAAACACAGAATATGTGCCCGTTTGCATGGGTGCCTTTTACGTGGGGCCCAAAAACATCCAACTCTGCTTTTCCGCAGGTAGGAAAGAAACGACAAATCTGAGAAGTAGTTAAATCTGATATTAATTACACTTTCTCACAAATCCGTGAAAAATTTGCAAATCCTCAAAAGGTATGGTTGAGAGAAATGCGCTAGGAATACACTGGATTTCTATATAAGAAGTTTAAAGTCGTCGTCGTGTTATAAAATAGGCCAATGGAATAAATTGCCATTTTTCGAAAAGGACACATCAGTGCTGTCATAGATAAAAATAACGTGATAAAAATAAATATATTCCCAAATACGGTGGCACAACCGGAGAGCCTTGGGTGTGGGCCGTACCTTAAGGGACCTAAAAATTGTTGTCGATTCCGCCAAGTGAGAAAGCGCTTTTCATGGCAGTGTAATTACTACGAAAGACTTCCAAGCGAAAGGCGATAGGCGATACCCGTGGAAAAAAATTTGAATGTGTCTGGGATTCGAGTTCCTACGTAACATGCAGAAATGCGAGCCATTACGTCACATACACCATGACCACACGCAAAATGTAATTTGTAGTCAAAAAGTTCGGGGTTTAGTTTAGTTTATTGAACTGGGAGTACAAGTAAGACAAAAAAGTTTTTTATAGAAAAAAAAAATGAGGAGTATTTACGACGATTCGAAAACTGTGGAGGAAACGTGGATCCAACACAACCCACTGAGCAAACCAAACAGCAGCCAAAACAGTAGGTTTTTCGGGGTGAACCACTTTTTTCCATTTTCTTCTCAGTCAACGCTGTAGTCGTAAATGTCGCAGCTTGTTCAATATTTAACAACAGTCAAATGGCAGACGACTGTTGATGGGAGCAGTGTTGCCGTTTCAATTAAGAGGCGGAAAATTCAAAAAGTCACGTACTTATTGACCCGCTCTCGTAATATTTTTAAAAACAGAGAACAGCCTTATTATTGTTCCACATTGCTGTTTAGAAAGTGATTAATCATTGCATTTTTAAATTTAGGAGTAGAAATAATTTGTTGAATTGCTAAGGGTAAACTATTCCAAAGTCTGGTAACATGAACAAAGAATAACCGCGAAGAATTTAAAAATTTTGGTGTGATGAGGTTCAATGTTCTGGGAGAGTTGCAGTGTTGTATTTTTTCAAAGAGGTAGGATGGAGTTTCGGTTTTTAAGAGTTTGTGCATAAAAGTACTACACTCAATGCTTAAAAATTGTCGAAACGGGCACCCAAGGACTTAATAAAGAAGGTGCGATAAGCGATAAATGGTCATGACGTCGCAGTCCAAAGACATACATCAGCATTTCGTTAAAGGCCAGTAACATCTTATGATACGACTGGGAATCTGGTTTACAATATACAACTGGTCCATAACTAATAAGAGGCAACAACAGTACTTTTATCAGCTTAAGCTTTGTATTTTCGGGGGTGAAGCTGTCACACAGCCAAACTTTTCGTAGTCCACTATAAATTTGAACAATAAAACAGTGTAATTCATTTTGAAGCCTAAGTTTGTAACCTGGTAAACAAATTGAATCATAAAGCTTCCCGAGTAAACCGACGGTATAATATCAGGATTGTACTTTTTTTTAGATATATTCACGGCTGACACTTTTTTGGATTTAAAATAAAATCCATTTGCAATTGACCAATTCAAAACTGCGCATAAGCCTTCGATAATGCGGCATACTTAATCCTCTGCAAGACCGATCGGCCTAAATACATAAATTTGCATATCCCCATACATACGCATACAGGTGAATAGATACATTCCTACAAGCTTTAACTAGATCAATTTTTAAAACGTAAAATAATAAGGGACCCAAAATGGAACCTTGGGGCACACCCATAATTAAATTTTTATAATGTGAAGACTTATTTTTAACAGTCCTTTTCTGCTTACCTACGGTTAAATAAGGTAATTTCACCAAATCCAAAATACATACTAAGCTTCAGACAGAAAATTTGTGTGGTTAGCGTTATCAAAAACCTTTGAAAAATCAAGAAGGAAAATAATGATCACATCCTGCATTTCGAACTTTAATCTTGATGAGTACCGAATCGTGGCTCATCCTAAATATCTTCAAATGCCTGGAAACAATCTCAAAGTTAAATTCTATTTCTAAAAACGTCACACGGCAAAAAAAAAAGTATTTGGGCACAACAAGTTCGGGTAGGGTCGGTGTTTAGAGTATTTCATTTAACCGTATTCTGTGTGAAATGCAAGATACCTAAATTTCTTTGCTGATTCCGAAAGACTAATTGAAAAGGGTATTGTATTGTAATTTGTAATTAGGAAATTATCAGTTATTTACGGAAGGTGTTACCCGTGGAAAAGCAATCCTACGTTTCTTGGATTCGAACCCCGAACTCTCTTATAACATGAGAACCATTAGGCTACGGAAGTCACCACACTTAAACATTTATTTTACAGAACGTTTCGAAAGCTCAATTTTCTACAAAAAAAAAGGTAAACTCTTATGTTTTTAGAGAGATGACGAAAAAAATTGAACAGTCTTTTTCAATACCAATGGCTAAATAAGGGACTTTCAACCTTCATTTGTTATAATCGCCAATAAAACTTTTAAAAGAGATTCAGTGCAGTGCCAAAAAGTTGAATGACATTTATCTTGCATCCATCAGGGGCATGGCTTTACTTTATCAAATGATGATACACTTCGTTATAAATCTTAACCAGAACTTCATCCACGTTAATGGAAATGTTTATTGCAATATCTTCACAATGACGCACGTATGGGATGTATGCGTCCACTCAAAATATCACACCACAGTTAAAAAAAATCACTCTAGTTCATTGACTTGAAATATCGTTAAAAAAAATCATACCAAAATCTTTTTCCTTCTCAACATGAACATTCTTTAATTGTTTTTAACACATCAACTCGAAATTAGTCATTCACCAGTTGCGCTGGCAAATAATTAAAAGAAAAAAAAACGTATTAGGAAACGCAACAATTATTCGCACATTCACTTTTTTATCGGCTGATGATGACTTTCTCAGCTATCATCAACCTCAACAACACTGCCAATGAAATCACTTTTTCTTTCGCAAAAACTCTTTCGCCCAAAGTTTCTACTTTGCACGAGATTGGAATTTATACGAATTCCATGCTATAAATAGAAAAACACCAACAAAGTAAAATCTAAAATAAGAACTCTTCCAAATAATTCTTCTTCATGAAGAAGAAGAGAATTGCGCCTAGCACAATAAATACTTTATTGTCCCCGGAAAATTGAGTTGCTTTAGAACATCCCGCTGAACAAAACCTATTCTTCTGGTTCGGTTTTCAATTTTAAGCTTTTCATTTTCATTAGAAAACATTTGCATCTTTTTACCTTGAGGACGTATTGGAAGATCCTTCTATGGCACTGGTCGCCTGCACCTTCTTCAATCATTGTAAAATATGTTGCTGATTCTTTTTTTTATGTTTTGTTAAAAATTAAATTCTATTAGCACCAACTAATATCACATAATTTGGTGGGATTCCTCCACCGAAGCACCATTCACCACTCACTGATTTAACTGAGCAGAACAGCTCACTCTCTAACTAACGATTAATGATGATCGCACATAAAGAACCATTAAACCTTAATCAACAAGCACACACTATGTTAGAACACTTCCGTAACATAGCCGCACCTAAGCTAGTGCTTTTTTTTATTTGCAATTAAAAAGTTCACAATACGCAATCTAATCGCAGATTGTACTTTGATAGGGGGCCGGCAGCTCATACAGACACAGCGTCAGTTTCCGTTCTAAGCAAATTTCTATTTCTGCTCTTGGGTCTTGGTTTGCTGCAGTTGCAACAACGCGAACGTCCACAATGCAAAAAAGTACAATTCTACAACATCACACTGCGCGGCAAAGGGGAGGCAAGGTAAAAAAAAAAAGAAAAATAACAGAAACAAGCAAAGTCTGATCCGCGCGCCGCGAGCGTGTAACAAGTTGAACGTAGAACGAACGACAGAGAGCCGCGGAAACCGTATAAAGCAACTGTGATGCGCGCGCGCACCATACACACTTCCCACTTCCCAGATCCCAGGCCTCAAACTCACGACTTCTTTCTTAAGTTCGACAAACTGAGAGGAACACAACCATCAGCAGCAGCAGCAGCACATCAATGGAACTTCGGCTGTGATTTGCTTGACTGTCGTCTTCGTCTTACATGTGCGAAATGGAAGGGTCAAGGGGAAGTAAGGGATCCATCACACAAGCTGCACCCAAACGTTGCTTTTTTTTCGAAGCTCCATTTCATATACAAGAGGCGCTCTCTTGTAAAAGCAGCAGCAATGTCAATTCGAGTGAAGTTTGACTCCTAGTCTCTGTTCTGCCGAACAACAAAACTCTTGCTCCAACAGAGGTACCCACAGCAGCAAAGCAGAAAGAGAGCGTATGGAGGGGGGGGATGGCTCAAAAGAAGATAAAAAGAAGTAAAAGTATGTACGAACATAAAATAAATAAAAACAGAAAAGGAAATAAAAAAAAAACAATAACTTTTCTTCTTCATTCGTAGTGTGCTCTGTCGCGACACGAACGAGATTATAAAGATTGACAGTGGGGCCAGTGATTTTATTGGTTTAAATTTTTCACTTCCCGCTGTCAAAATTACCACGGATTAATGTTAAGCTTTGGTACCTTGCTTAATTTCATATTTAGAAACAATAACGTAGTATGGTTTAAAAATCGAATCAATTGAATATGGACGCAAAGTTTTGTAAATTCTTAGCTTAGTCTTAATGGAACTATTTGAAACAAAGTTTTTATCACACAGTTTTAATACTTAACCGTTATAGAATTTCTTTTTTTATGTCATATCAAGATCCTCATTTTTTTGAGTAAAAATTTATTTAGCATTGTGGTGATTTGAAATTTAATTTATTTATTTTAAACATAGTTTAGTCCAGTGATGCTTTCTGTAAAGGTAACCCCATATTCCCACGGGAACTTGGCTGGGAAGAGAAACCTAAAAACTACTGGACTGATTTCAAAAATTCTTTCAACATAAGAATGTTACATTGTTCCACAGTAACATAATATGCTCTATTTTATCCCCATATTAAAACGGAAACGAGAAATTTTTTTAACGTTTCACTTCTACCATGTGTGAATTACACACATAGTTTTTTTATCCATTTTTTATTCATTGCAATCGTTGTACTGAGTGTTCTCAGAAGTACTACTTCCAACACAAGTGTAACGTTGAAAAAGATCATAGTTTTCAGACCGCTTCAAATTATGCGTTTTCTATTTTCTTTTTCTTTATAAAGTGTGAATCACTTTTCTATTATTAACTTAAACGCATTAGTTTGATTTCATAAAACCTCCCCCACTTGCGGTAAGGAGTATTTGAATCGGTGATTGTTAAAACAACATAAGTGAAATTTTTATTTTTTTGTAGGAGAGACAAAAATGTTGTGTTTTCTACCCATAAGCAATGAAAATACGCAAAAATAACTATTTTCAATAATCTGTTACTTTTAAAAATTATTATTTTTATTATTATTTTTGCGTTTTTTCATTGCTTATGGGTAGAAAACACAACATTTTTGTCTCTCCTACAAAAAAATAAAAATTTCACTTATGTTGTTTTAACAATCACCGATTCATTTCTTGATTTGAAAATTATTAAGAAATTCGTGCTCCACGTCAATATGGTGAAGAATATTTGTCACAGAGGACATACAAAAGACATACTGGACACTTGCTCACAATTGCCTGAAACAGAACACAGCTCCAATTTCATTTTTGGATCTGATTAGTGGGACTCCCTTAATATAGGGTGTTTTTCTTTAGAGGTTGGTTTTTCGAACAGTGATAAAACTGACATCTTGTGGTCAAATCGGCCAACTCTAATGCTACTTATGTTCAGTTTGGTTTGCCATTTCATAATAAACAGGTTGACAAAAGAACAACGCTTGCAAATCGTGCAAATTTATTTCGAAAATAATGGTTCAGTTCGCGAAGTTTAGGGCAAGCTGCGTCCATTTTATGGTCGGCATAATCGTCCATCAGAGCATTAATTCGGTTAACCATGAATCATTTTCGCACTACGTTTACTTTATGTGATAGTACGCAATACGCATCCGCAGAAATGTCGAACAGTGCGCACCGAAGAAACAATTATCGCTGTAGAGCAAAGTGTTGATGAGGACCCGAATGAATCGATTCGCCACCATGCACAGCAATTGGAGCTTTGTCCATCAATTTTATGGAAGATTTTGCGCAAAGATCTTGGCTTACGACCTTACAAGATCCAGCTTGTCCAAGAATTAAAGCCCCGAGAAAATGCAATGCGTCGTGATTTTGGTGTATTGGCCGAAAATAAGATTGATCTCGATGCTGATTATCATAGCAAAATTTTGTTCAGTGATGAGGCTCATTTTTGGTTGAATGGTTACGTCAACAAGCAGAATTGCCGTATTTGGATTTTGAATTCACATGATTACCTCGGGATGCCATTACATACACAAAAACTGACTGTTTGTTGTGCTCTATGGGCTGGTGGAGTCATTGGGCCATATTTCTTCTGAAATGATGCTGGCGAGCAATTTACCGTTAATGGAGACCGGTATAGAACCATGATAACCGACTATTTTGTTCCCGAATTGGATGATGTGGTTGATGTGTGGATGGAGATGTGGTTCCAACAAGACGGTGCTACATGCCACACAGCAGATGTCTCTAGACTTGCCTTTATTCGAGCCAGCCGCGGTGGCCACATGGCCGTTTTTGGAACACCATACAACGAAACTGTCAATATCTTTTTGTAAGTTACAAAAGGGTTTCAAAAATCTTCATTTTATCAGCAAAGTAATCTTTGCTGTAGCATACGCAAGAAAATACATCATTTATTACAACAATGAAAAGCAAGAGACCAATATGACTTCCTTGTTGCACGCCAGACAAAGCATTGATAAGTTTTGACAAAACTTTACGAAATTTGACTTCATGAGACCATTTCATTAGGGAGGAACTTTCGAAACAATAAATACTTCAGGAAATACACAAGCTTTTAGTTTATAATATATTGTATAGTGTTATGAGAAATTCGGTCAAACGCCTTAGAGAAGTCAGTATAAATGGAGTGCCCATTGAATGTTGAACTTAATAAATAAATAGGGTGGCGCAACAGAGCGAGGAGCCCCTGGGCCTAGCGCATTTCTCACCACCATGCCTTGTGAGGTAATGGAGAAGACCTACAATTTTCTGCCGGTTCCGAACGGCGCTTTTCATTGCAATGAATTTACTAACGGAGGACTTGCCAATTCCTCGCGAAAGGCGATACCCGTGTAAAAACATTTTTGCCTCTGCTGGGATTCGAACCATCGACATGCTAACCGTCACGCCACAGGTACCACTTTGAATGTTGAACTTGTTATGTTAGATTAAATGTCCATCTTTTTTACCCTCAGTAGCATTCTGAACCTTTAAGAGGAATAAACCTTCTTAGTGATTAATGCTAGATTCATAGAATTATATCGATCATTGAGTTTTTGCTCAACAGCTTGGAAGTTAGCTTCAACTTTCAGTTCTACCGATCTAATACTATCAGAAAAGCTCTTATGAACCCGGTTAAGTTCAGTTCTCAGTCTCAGCTTTGTCACCATAGATCGGTTAGCTCTTTTGTTAGGATTTAAAAACGACTATTTAATTTGCCATATAATTTCGCTGTTGTTGACAAGGGAGATTCAAGATTTTGGTTTGTCACACTTGTGTGAGATATTAATATTCACTTTTTCGTTATTTAAATTTTCATTGAAGTTCGTGATCTGATTGATAGGTTGATCTGAGTACCTATGGAAATTTTCTTCCATTCACTAAATCGCATTAGCGCTAGATTCATTCATCGCCTCAACCTTAAACCTTTTTTAGTGCTCATTTCAAGCTTATTACAAAAGACTTTAGAAGCACAATTTTTTTAATTTTATCGCGCTCTATTTGTTCGACTCATTAAAACGAAGCCAACTATTTAATTCGATTTAATACAAATCAATGCTCGAAATTTTAACTCTTCAACTCTTTAGAACACATTACTGAACAAAAGTCGAACAGTGACATTTTCTTTTTTCAGATATCTGTCCAGAACTGGTGGTGCACACAAATTTCATCTTCTAACTCCAACTTAAAGAGAAGGCAGCTGAATAAATTGTGTTTTGAATGTTGTTTTGGACAGCAATATTAATAATAGTGGTGTACATTGTACAAGTAAATGACACCGATATGGACACAATAAACTTTTGACTAAAATCAAAAGTTGATAGACCCCTACCAACGAACAACATTTTTAAACAAATTGGCACACATTTTTCTAAAACCCCTATAAGATCATCAACGCCACTGTTTGTTTTGTTTGTTGTACGACCAACCAGCGTTTGAGTTTAACGTCTTTCATCTCTCATTTACAAAGAAACGACAGATTCTATAATTTTTTTTATTTTAATTTTATTTCGTCATTTCTTTCTCTCCTTTCATGGAAAACTAATTTCAATGCCAGAATGATCGTATGCCATTCGACTTAACCACACATCACCTGGTTGGTTCTTTTTGTTATTGTTTTTTCGCAGAAACTTTCTTTCTTTTGTGGAGAAAGAAATCAAATCTTTTCCATGAAAACAAATTAGCGCTCACTTTGTTTTACCTTTTATAAGATCGTTTGTTGGTTTAGTTTGATGTCTTTTTTTTATTTCAAGTGGCGTGAACAAAAACAAATTTTGTCATATGTCATGTAAGGTCTAGAACTCATCCGAGTAAACTTGTGAATTTCCTTAGCATTGAGATCTTTAATATTGATAAAGGAAGTGCACAATGACATAAGTCAAATGTTTCATAAAAACAAAAGAAATGTTATGGCTTTCCAGGAATAAACATTAACTTCAAGAATTCAACAGAGAAATTAATGGAGGATAAGTTATAAAACTGGGGTCTGTAACAAAAAACCAAGAGTACTTGTAATACAAGTAAATTATGACAACAAGAAATTTCGGTTGCAAGTTTGCTTGATCTTCTACAACTGTAAAGGACAAAATTCAAGTGGCTTTTCACTTGTAAACTTGTAGCTTTGTTACAGGCCCCTGAACTATAAGAGGCTTTTTTAGAATTAGTAGTTACAGGCCCCTGAACTCTAAGAGGCTTTTTTTTAGATTTAGTACGTATATCAAGGGGTTGAGAATACCCTTATAATGTTATAAAAGACAGTGAGACCATTTAGGAAAATTGTAGAATTAAGTAAGAGACATGTACAAGTACATACGTTGTTTTTAAGTTTTTGCAAATCATTACGCAGGGAAAAAACAAGAGTCGGGTAAAGCATTCTACATATGGGTTGTGCGACTACAGTATGAATCTCTATACTTGACTGTACGTCTGAAATTCGGTTCAAAATAAAACTGATGAACATTCCAAGCGAGGCGGGTGTTGTGGCTGAATTGTTTCAGGGAAGGAAGGCAACTGGCTATTTCACTAGAGGACTGTTTGTTAAAAAAAGAGTGAGGAAAGTATCATTTCGACAATATTCAAGAGAATCAATCGATTCTACAATTGAACTATCACCTACCAGTCAGCGCTATGTTTTGTACACTATCAACTAGACGCAAAGGCTTTAAGCATCAAGCATAATATTTGGCGACTTCAAATACGTGGTCATTTCACTGAAGTTCATCGTTTGCACACTTACCGAGCATTGACAGCTTTTCGGTCTATTGGATGGAGGTACCATACATGGTACATGGGGGATGTTTAGTCTTAACGAAAAAGAAAGCATTGGGTTTTCTAAGCAATGAATTCTAATCGGTTTTTAATACCCCATGTATCAATGCCGTCAATGTCAGAATTCAATGAGCTTATCATACGCAACCGTTCCAGTTCCAAATCCAAAGAGCAGGGACTTGAATTTGGAAATTATAAGAAGCTGAGGGTTAATTCGTCAACAAAACAGTTAGGGCCGGTCTGTTCAAGTGTGGTTAAATCTGTGGTTTGGTTACCAGAGATTTTGCTTAACCCATGGTTATAGATCTATGGTTAAGGAATTGCGTCTTTTCACTATTTTTTCGGCCTTGGTTAACAAACCGTAGGTTATCGAGAAATTCCAATATTTTTCCAGTCTATCTGTCAAATTAATCACTTACCTCAATCAACGGTTATCTTTCATAGTGACATTGTGTTTATTGTCGGCAGTTCATAGTGAGTTATTTTATAATTATTCATGTTTTTTTTTTCCTGTTATTCCTAATTTTTGTTATTTTTGAAGAAAATGTCACAATCAAAGCAACGATCTGCGAATTTCTCCAAAAGTGAAGAACAAAAACTTGTAGGTTTGGTGTTAGAAAAAAAGAACATTTTCGAAAACAAGAAAACTGACGCAGTTACATCAAAACAAAAAGATGCGGCATGGGAAAAATTGGCACAAAAGTTCAATGCTTCTTCTGAAACAAACATAGTGAGTATTTTTTTTATAGATTTTACCATCATCACTCCATCACACTGAATTGTTGTATAGCCAAATGATGAGTCGAAAATAATGCGAAAAGACAGATTAACCAAACGTGAAAAGACGAAATTCCAGTAAATCGATGGTTAAATAGCGTTAACCGACCAAAATCGACTGGTTAACAATTTCTCTGGTTAGTTAACCAAACCATTCATTTGTTAACCAAACCAAGGCTGAAAAGACTCATTCTATGGTAACCACTGGAAATAACCACGGGTTAAAATTAACCAAACTTGAACAGACCGGCCCTTAGAGTTTCAGACAAAAGATCGTTTATGAAAATAGGGAACAGAGTCGGCGACTAGCCCATATCCTCAAAAGGCATGGTTGAGAGATATGTGCTAGACCCTGGGGCTCCTTGCTCTCTGACGCCTTCCTACATTTTTTTTTACTGTCGGAGACAAAATGGAACCCTAGGGCACACCATCATTTATAAAGTGGGTATCAGACGAAAAAACAACTTGTATTGAGCGGTAGAAAAGGTAGTTTCAAATTCAACGAAGAAGAGACTCATCGATACCAAATGCACGCATTTTCGATAACAGAGTCTGATGCCAAACTCTATAAAATGTCAAACTCTAGAAATATCATGAGCAATAATCTTACTTTCTTTGTAAACAGTGTAAAGATTGGTTCCACTCTTCGGCTGTACCAAGATGTAGGTGTACTCTTAAAACGAGAAAAGAAGTCCTAAGTGATGAAAATGTCACCTACTTTTGTTCGGTCCAATCCAAAAAACAAGAGTGTTTCGATTTGGGTGTTTGAAAGAAGTTTGTTGGGGGGTTCTCAGAAGACTGGAAACCATCGCCACAGCCTCTCACGCAAAGATAAGGCATAGGTTCGAAACTCGTCAGACTGAACTTCTTATATCTTGAACGACGTATTACAACGTTTTACTACCTCCCATACCTTGGTATCGATAGTATCGAGGTATGTGCTAGTGGTATTGAAATGGTGTGTACCTTCACGGCCATCCATGATGTGTGCCACGGCCACAAAAAAAAAAACTAAACTAAACGATAGAAGAAGAACCCGATGAGGACCTTCTTAACTATGAATGGTTGGCTTGAAGACCTTGTTGCTTGATACGTTCAAGAGACAACCAGCTAAGAACTACTCTCTTCCTTCCATCTCGATCTTTTATAAATCAATAAAAATCAAAGATTGTCCTTAAAACGTCTAAAGACAAATTGATTAAACACTCGCTTTGAACTGAAGCGAAATAAATAATCTCTCTACAGCACTCTTACATTCAAACGTGAAGACAGCGTATAGTATAATTACTCGCACTGTCGGCAGATTAAGAAAAAGCACCCATCAATAACAATGCGGATGTATAGTAGTTGAGTTTATGAAAAAGTAATAAACGCCTTACGCATGATGCTATTTGAAAGCATACGCAGGCAGCCAAAAGGTGATTATCTCCTCCCATAGTCAACTATACAAATAATTAATAATAAGTTTAAATAACACAAGGTATACCTTCAACAACTTCCTCGAAACACAAAATGAATGACCAAAGTGTGTTGGGTCAATGCTTATCTCTATCTTATAATTTGACTGTGGTTAAATGTTAAACAATTTCAAAAAAGTAATTTATTAAAATTGCACACTGCTTCCCACAATTCATTTTATAGAAAGACAACTAGTCAACTGAGTTAGGGTTCTTCTGCAGTTTAGAATGGAATGACGAGAATAGCAACAAATTATATTCCAATCTTAACTACAATTACGACATCTCGATATCAAACCAGTGTGGCAATTAGCTCTTCTGTCAAAAGAAAAAAGTTTTTAAAAATTATACCTAATAGAGATGAAGATTAGAACATTAGTCATCAGGCGACGCACGGTTTCAGAACTGACGCAAAAGAACAAGAATAACATAATAGATAGGCCAATAGAGATATTGTTTTCATAGTCTATTGTGTGAAATTGTTAGGGTTTGAGTGATTAAGTGAGCATATTATTTTTAATGAGCAACATGGTAATGAGGCGAGTATACGGATTTTAACTGTTACCAGGTTACCAGGGGGAATGCAGGAGGATAGATTATCTAAACGATTCTTAAACCGCAAAAAAAAGAAGCTGGAACATTTTTGAATACATTTAGAACATTTGTAAATCTATACTAATTCATCATTTAAACAATTTAAGCAGCTTGTCATACAACTAATTAATTATAAGCAATTTTTGAACAGCACAATTTCAACATTCTCTTCATCATCAATTTAAATTTATTGATCAATACAAAAATGTTTTGAACATCGAACAGGAAACAAAACAAGCTTTTGCACAGATTAAGAACTAACCTTTGGCATAAGTCAATTTTTTATCGAACATAAGCAAGGGTGTGTTTCTCTGTGGTTTTAGCTTCTCCCTGCACACAGATAAAGGCACAGCGATTGGTTACAATTCTTTTTATAATAAAATAGTTTTTTTTTATAATTAGCACGCACATCAAAGGTTGGATCCTTTTAAAATGTTAAACAGAGTGCAAGCATTCAGGATAATGAAAGATTACTTAAGGCATGGCCACGTATACTAAGCGACAAGGCGGCAAAGAACAAAATTAGAACAGAATTGAAAGCTGAGAGCCATGTCATCTAGTTTTCAATTTTGTTTTAATTTTGCCGCTCAGTACCCTTAAAAGGAGACACCGATGTACATTGACTGTGAAACTTTGGAAATTGTAATGCGGGTGAAAAATATATTAGGTTAAAGCATTCCACATTCGGGTCGTGTCACGCCTAAACCACTGAACCGATTTAAGCGAAATTTGGTACAAAGATGATAGTCTAGACTCTAGAGTCTGGAATAGGCTATCAGTTATATTTCATCCCTATATTCACACAGGAACGAGTATGTTGACGGGAAGTAAAAAACTAACGGACATATTTCTAAATTCTTCAGCGCCAATATTATCCTTATATTCCCACGGGAACAGAAAAGGGAACAAGAACGGGAACCTTAAAACTATTTGACTGATTTCAAAAATTCTTTCAACTTGTACATTTTCCCTCAGTATCATAGTCCATGTTACTGTATAGGGTGGGGCAGTTAACTTTGCTGATTTGACTTTGCCCCAAAGAGAAGAGTGGGTGCTCGTAGAAGGGTGGGGTTGGAATCTTTAGAAAGGGGAAGAGCTAAAGTTTCATTTGTGACCCCGTGAGTAACAATCATGCAGTGGACGGGTGAGTAACGCGCGTTTGTCGTCAAAACGTTCTTTTCAAATAGCCGCTCCTTCGTGGCAATTTAAAGTGCCTTCCATCAATATTCCGCCTGGAGGTCGTGTTCCCGGTCGTCAATCGATTTGATAAATTGGGTGGACATATTTTGAATGAGTTTCAGTATTGCACCATCCCCAAGAGTACGCCAGGGGACTACCAGAACCCCCGAAAATGTTGAGGCGCGAGGGTCCCAGACGATCAGCGCGCAAACATGCTACTGCTTTGAGGATGTCGGCCCGATCTTTGAGACGAATTCTGCACTCTGAACTCAAACTTCATCCCTACAAAATGGCTGTAGTGCAAGAGCAATCTGAACAGAATTTTGTTGCTCGTCAACAAGTATGTGAAACGCCTCATCTCCTTGAGAGGGAACCTTCCGTGGCCTGCTCGGTCACCTGATTTGGCTTCGTTCGATTTTTGGGCTACCTCAAATCCCTCATGTATACTGATCGCCTACGGACCCTGGCGTATCTTAAGGACAATATTCGGCGTTCCATCGCCGAAACACCCACCGAGATACTTGAAAAAGTTGAACAAAACTTCAGACATCTACTTGTTCAATGTTTTGACAATGGGGGTCGTCATTTGCCCGATAGCATCTTTGAATCTGTTTGGAAAATAAATTTAAATGATGTGTGACACAAGGAAAAAAAATTATACATATACATATCCCGACTACTTTTTTTGTTAACCTTTCAAAACAGGACTGCCCCACCCTGTATATATAACCGAAGAACTCTCCCAAAGCTATAGCCATCTACTTGCTCAATTAAAGTACTTTGCAGTTTTGTTGAAATTTATTTTCGTGATACACTTGGGTTTTGTGGATGGTATTTCGATGGATGCTATGCGAGAGGTTGAAAGTTATTATATACATACGCTGAATCTATTACATATAATTCATACGGTGAATTATTTTTTTTTTACTCGCTCTGATGTTATTAACACATTTACGAAACAATGCTCTCTTTTCAAAACTATGCGTTCCACACTATCAACACCTACCCGGCGCATTTTATCTATGTTTTTACGAATTGCGTGCATGAGATGACAAGAAAAAAATATATTTTATTCATGCTTAAAACGACTACAACAAATAGAATTTTATAATTCCCCACTGTATTTTATTTAAGCACTGTGTTTTTAAAATAAAATTATAAACATTTGTGGACCTCCAGTAGTCCGCGCCGCCATGAATTTGCCTGTGAACCACCGGTGGTCCACGCCGGCCGGCTCCGGGTAGAACGATAAGGTTCAACACATCACTTTCTTTCCCATTCAAAAGAGCGGTCCTTTAATCGAGCAGGTAGATGGCTATAGCATCGGGAGTGTTCATGGTGTTACTATAGGTTATATCGCTGAAGAAACTATAATTATTTTAGCTGAAGAAAAAAAAGAAACACACTCTCATCAAGTTGCGTACACTTTGACCAAGGAATTCCATTCTATTAGTGCAGTGGTGCTATTTTCTCACCCCTTTCCCTTTGTGCGTTTGCCTATGTCCGTTTCTTTCAATCCTTCGTCATTTCAAACTATTTTTTTTACAATGCAAGCTA
The DNA here is from genome assembly GCA_949752695.1 of Melanostoma scalare. Lineage (NCBI taxonomy): Eukaryota > Metazoa > Arthropoda > Insecta > Diptera > Syrphidae > Melanostoma > Melanostoma scalare. The sequence goes on along the minus strand of OX456985.1, from coordinate 42,951,742 downwards.
TTGCTACCAGCAAAAAAAAAACAACAGGCACACAGTTTGTAATGAGAAATGAATAGCACAAAAGATCACAAAATAAGGTCATAGGTATAGAATAGGCGCGTTTTATCGAAATTCTATGTGAAGTTATGTTCATTTCAGTAAAACATCGCTCATGGAAAAACAACAACTCTTTATGTCAATAGCCTAAATGAACATAAATATCGCAGTTAGCTAACTGCACAACAGGGATGGTTGGTTAAATTTCTTTTTTGGCACCCAGAGGTTGGCAGTCTTTGGGTTGTGTTCGTTCATATTTTCTGATTTTCGACAACAGATTGAATAAGTCTGTTTCTTTACTTTTTGTGCACAGAAATTTTTTTTTTAAGGAATGGTTGTAAAATTTTTTCAGAAACTCTCTGAAAGAGCGTATTTGTCTTAAAAGTAAAGAAACGCCTTGAACAAAACATTCGCAGCAACGCAACGCTTGGAAAAACGTCTGTTTGACAGTTGTGGTATTTGTTTTGGCTGTGCACGATTTCTGTCCACAGAAATTTTGGTGGCGGAAATTCGCATGGTGGGGAAATTTTTTTATTCTCTCGAGAGCACTCTCTTTTTTGTGCACTGCTACGAAAAATTGGAACGGGATTAGACTGACTTTCTGCCGAATTTCGGTGCATTTCGTGCGAATTTTCAGTAAAGAAACACACCTAATAGCTAATAGAAGAGTCAGATGGTGACTTGGTGGGGACATAAATAGACACGCAGTTACTAACACACACACACACGCACACACAAGGAAAGTTTCGCAATCGGTCAGAAAAAAGAACATCAGACAGAACACATAAGAACATCAGAACCAAGGCAACCAAAAACTTGAGTCACAAAATGAATCTAATTGAACACAGCCATTGCGAAAAAAATAAAGTGACATTTGTTTTGTTTACATCGAAAGTAAAAAGTTGAAATGCGGCAAATAAATTGAGAATCGAGAATTAAATAGAGAAAAATAGAAATGGAAAATAAAAGGTATGCATTTATATCCTTCTGAATGCAAATTTTTAATGGTTCTTATCCTTAGAACAAGTGCAAAGGGTACCAACTTTGAAAGTGAAAATTGAAAGTGACGTGCTAAATGAATATAAACCAAAAAATCGTTTTATTCTAAATGAACATAACTGAATATAGAAAATTCCCAATAAAACGCGGCTAATATAGATGATATGTATGAGGGAACAGGGAATGCAAGCATAACGCATAAGATCATCTGAGCGATACTCCTTTTTCAAATCACAGAGAACAGACAAAAAAAAGAGAAAACGGCGCTAAAATTGGTGGCGGATTTGCTTCGAACTGAAATGCATATGTATATGTTTTTAAGCAAGTTTTTCTAGTAAAAAACCCAAAGTAGACAGTTTTTCTAGAATTAATATTCCAAATTCTGTGACCACAATAGTATATTTCTTTATTGAAACTAATTAAGATTATATCAAAGAAAAATACCAACAAAAAATTAAGGTTCTTTTGGCTTCTCGTTTTTCAAAAATCGTTTGCAAATATGACTTTATTGAAGTTGAATTTTAGCGGTGTGGAGAAAAAAATATTGATTTTGGGCTCGGAGGTTAGTTGAGGAGCTTTATTACCTTCAAAAAAAAATATATATATATGTACTTGAAAACACCCACGCCTTGCCCCATCCTTTATAAGCTAAAAAAAGGCAGTTTCACCAACTTCTCATCATAACACCTGTTTCAAAACACTTAAAACTATTATCAATGATTTTATAAGATGCGCCTGATATTTATCTACTATTTCCTTTTTATTTCATGAAAAAATATTAATAAACGCCAAAGTTATTACCATAAGAGTATGCTGAAAACCGAAAAATTACAACAAATTGACGAAGGTTTTTTTCATACAAGGAACGCTTTTTTTTTCATACAAGGAACGTTTTTTGAAAAAAAAAAAACGCTCGGAGGTTAGTTGCATATATATTTTCTAGTTATAAAACGAAAAAGAAAAAAATAAAAAGTTTATAAATACGGGTGCCCCGACCAAAATAGTGAACAAATCGAAATTTTCATTAAAAAAAACGGCTTCCGGTCCCTATAAAAACCGTTAGGGAATAACTTTCAGCATTTGAATGATACACAAATGTTTGTGTGTTTATCATCTTCAATCAAGAAAAATATCAAGAAAATTGCAAAAGTTATAAGGCAATAAGTCAACGCACCTTTCAAATTTTAACGAAAAATGCAAGGGACACCTAGCCTTAACAGCATAACGTTAACAGTTTAACCCGTTTGGACAGAACAATGCTTATGTTTTATTATATTTAAAAAAAAAAAACAAAAAAAGTGCCAACATTTACGCATAATTTGAAAAAATGTCAACAAAAAGAATTTTTTTTACAAATAATTAGTTCAACAACTCCGACATGCACATTTTAGGCTTAAGGGCTTTCCCAAACCGATGCGATTTTATTGTTGGAACGGCTATAGCTTCACGTAAAAAATTTACCAAGTTTAAAAGATACCACACCCCAACACGGCGAAGTACGACGACAACGACAACAACAAAAATAGCTTTCTAGTCGTGGTTTTTTCTGGCTATTAAAACATCCTAGTTGAAAAAAAACGTTTTTCAAAATCAATTATGGTGCCGTCTTCATTTCAACACTACAAACATTTTATCCATAATTTTTACTGTGATGAATTAGAACAGTAAGATATTTTAGTCGTGCTTTCTTAAGCCAGTAGCGAACAAGGTAGTCGAGTTAAAAAAAAACGCAGGGAAAACGCTGGTAACGGAAAAAGCGAATTGGAGCACTGGTGGAACGCATAATTTTAAACCTAAGTTTTGAAAAGGGAGTATTTTTTCAGAAAATAGTTAACAACATAAGAGAATGAAGGTAAAAAGTCAATGAATTCTTGAACTTCGGTTGGCAATGTCAAAAAGTCTGTTGTTTTGTGCTTAACATCTCATGGAAAGTATATAAGAAAGGTATACACTTACACTAATTCAGTCTGCAATAAAAACGAAGTATTTAAAGAATTCATCAAACCAAAACCAACATACCAGTGAAAACTTCACTCATCTCTAGTTTTAGTGACTCATCGACTCATCCCTAGTTCACTTGACGTTTGTGTTTCCTATTTCAAAATAGTTTTAGAATACACAAAGCGTCAAAACAACGCGCCGGATTCATTGGGTCACCCCTATCAGCTTCGCGCAACAAATCCCAACGCATCAGTTGCCTCGACGCTCCCAACAGTCGCGACGCGATCTATAAGTCGGGGAATCGACACAAAGCTGTGGTGACAAAATATGAAAATCAATAGTATTTTTTTTTAATCAGTAGCGTTCTTTGAATTAATAAATTAATCAGAGAGGAAAACAAGCCCAGTGAAAAGCCGGGTTCGAATGCTCTTCTTGGCGGTCGGTGGTATAACTTTTTTGAGAACTTGCAAATACCTAGCGAAGGCTCATTGAATCATAGGGTGTTTATGGGATTGGAACCTCGAACTCCCGCGTAACAACAACCATATGCTAATTTAAACGAATTAAAAGAAACATCTCCGAGGATTAGGAAATGGAAAACACTTTACATAATCTGTCTGCTCAAAATGTCTGGAAGTTTGCACAGAGCTAGTTTTGATGTTAGAGGGCCGGCCTGTTGACCCTCGGTGCTTCTTGTCCACTTTTAAATTTTTTCTTCAACTTAAATACTTTTAGTTGTAAGTACATCCAAATTTCTTTGCAACCGATAGAAAGAGTAGCCTAGTGTACACTTTGTAAAAAAAAACTGTCTAACATTCAATCTGTAGTCGTTGTCATGTTTTCGTCACGTTTCTCATTTTCTTTAGGTCTCCTTATATTCGGTATTCATACGACCGTTGTTTGCAATGGATAGATATCCGCTTAGGTACAAGTATAGCATCACAACAAGCCAAACCAAGCCAAGCCCATTTAACAGGCCATGCCTCGTCTAGTGCACCCACTCAAGGAACTACGATGCTTCTTTATCTACACTATTATGTGAATCATTCAGAATATACAGTCTTTTGGTGCTTCTAGTAGTACTTCAACTAAAGTGGATACTTTCTATGACAATGGAGTGCATCTTTTCTATTTAACCCCATTTTGAGAAGCTTTTTAGTTTCTTTCTTCTTTTGTTTGCAGGCACTGAAGTGCATTTGTTTACTTTTGAAACAAAAGGCCCCTATTGAGTTGACAGTTTTTAAAGTTCGTCTTCCGGTATGTTTATGTTGTTTGTGTGGGAGGAAGGAAGCAATTCAAATTATCACTTCCACATTGAAAGTAAACTTGATGTGTCACTGCCACGCTGAATAAATTACACAAGGAGTTTCATATCAAGTCAGACACATACACTTATACAAGCACACACACACACATAAACCAAAGAACCAAAGATCTAAAATGAAATTCCAATTGATGATGGCGATGGTGACATTCAATTTGCATCTTCTTTGCATTAACTTCATTAATTTAAATTGATTACACATGAAATGTCACTCATTATAGCATCACCCACTCTAACTTTCACACATTTGGAAAGTGTTGGATCGTGAAATTTGTTTTCGTTGCTTGGCTGCAGTTAGTCACACAAATGAATTTTTTTTGTTCGTTTATCTCTTGTGTACCTTTTTGGCTATTCTGTGATGCTGTATTTGGTATTTACTGAGTGTATAGATTAGACTAGCTGATGATACTGTTAAGCTAATTTCCGGAGACGAGTTGCGTCCATCACATTGGACATTAGTTTGATGAGCAAACAGTTTGTGTTGAAGGCAAATATGCACAGGGTGTGTCAAAAGTAATGATACACTAGAGAGTCGAAAAATTTCAGCGCGAAAAAAGAGAGAGCTTGATAGGGGCCTAGCGAATTTCTCTCAACCATACTTTGCTTTTCATGGCAATGAAATTACCATCGAAGGACTTGCCAATTCCTCACGAAAAGCGATACACGAGAGGCTGACATGCTAACCGTTACGCCACGAGCACCACATCGAAGAAGGGATTCATAAAAACCGAAAGCACACATTTTTGGTAGAAGAGCTTGCTGCCAAACTCTATCGAACGCCTTTGAAATATCCAGCGCAATAATCATATTTTTCTCAAAACGATGTAAAGATTGGTTCCACTATACCTAAAATGAATGTCTCTTCAAATACATTGCAGGGATATTATAAGGCCAACGGATTTGTGTGGGCCAAAATCTTTCAAGCCTCTTGTGACTGTACGTGTGCGAAAAGAGTGTGTTCACATTAAATCATTCACGCGCATAAGTACCGGCGGAGTCATTACACTTTCTTGAAGCACTGCGTTTGCGCGAAACTGTCTCGCAAGAAGGTTAGCTTTCTCAAAAGCGCCAGTCGGCCCTATCGAGGTAACCGTCGGAGCGAAGTTTTCTTCGCAACGCATCCTTTTTCGGAGACTCAATTTTGCTTCGAAGTAGTTGTCATCGTAAGAAATTTTTAACAAATGCGGTAACGCACTGCATTCCCAAAACTAAAACTTTTCGCAGCAAAAACTTATCGGAGGACGTCGGATCGGCCGTTCGGAAAACTACCACGAAGCAAAATGTCTCCGAATCGTAGGAAATCGGAGAGAATTCCGCTCCGACGGTTACCTCGATAGGGTCGAATAAATGGAGTGTCATTGATGACGATCGTTATAACCGAAGAATTTGTTGTGTTTTACGAATGTTTTTCGTAAATAACCAAAAAGTTTTACTAACCTGTGATTCTTTAAGATCTGTTGGAAATCGAAAAGAAAAACATAAAATTCAGAAAAATGCACGAAAACTCAATTATTTGAATCGATGGAATGATTGGTATGATGTAGTTTTTGAGAATTATTTCATGCAAATGTCGGTCACGGCAGCGCCTCAAATGGTCTGGCCGCTTGTTCCAATTTTGTCATAGTCTTTCTAACTTTTCTACCGGTATCTCACGAACCTTCAATGTTCAGCGCGCCAATCAAAGCGGGTATATCCCTATACACAGGAGCCTTAACATCACAAAAAGAGGCGTTAACTCAACTGTTAAGTGTGCTGTATGGCATGTGGCACCGTCTTGTTGAAACTGCATTCCAATTTGGTTGTTTAATGACCAACAATGAAAATTTGGTTTACTCAAATTTAGTCACCGCCAAAGTACACCTAAGTAGGTCGATAAAACTGACCAAAAAATTGAAGAAGCCCGCGATGAACTTTCGCAAGCACTTTGATAGTAAAATTCAATAATTTGCGATCATTTTTTTAAGACGATTCATGATTAAATAAAAGAATAAACACTGAATCGAATCTAACGATGAATTTTCCTCGAGTTTGAAACATTTCACGCTATTTAGGATAAAATTTCTCATTTTCAAAAGAATTAGATTTGTTATCATGTTATCTTGGAAGCATAGTGACTGACCAGTGCTGCTAACTGTCGATTGTATCGTCAAAAGATTGTTTCATGTAACGTCTCTTTCAGTCACTGAAAAATAGCTACTTTACAAATTGTCTTAAAACTTTTGATTACTTTTTGATGTTTTTAAGCACGTCTTTTTAATAGTTAGAATCAATACGATAGTCGTCTCAAAAGTAACTAAATCGAGCACCAGTTAAAGTTTCAAAAGGATCTATCGTATTATTGAGACCACTTCAGTTGGCTTTCTCGAATATCCAGACGGTTCTCTTTGGTTTGAATTGAATGGTCCCACCAAAATGTTCTTTCCCAACTCAAGTGTCCCAGTACCCTTTTTGACCAAAATACCAAAGCCTATATTCACTTCAAGTTCAGAAAAGACTTAACATCATAAAACCTGAACCGAGCACTAAGCAAGTATAAGCCAAATTTTAGGAGAAAAATCTCCTATACTTGCCCAATTTTAGCACAATGACGTTACTCTTGCATCTGACTCAGAAAAAACGAATGCTTTTGCAGACTTCATCGAAAGCAATTTTGAAACCAATATCCCCATTCATTTGACCGACTTTATCTCAAACATCAACAATAAAGTCTAATTATTTAGTTTCACAAAACCCTAAGTCGCTCACTACATTCAACGAAGTAAATTAATGAATCTACACGACAACCGATGATATTTTTAGAAATCCACCAAACCTTTCATACAAGTCCAAAAAATCTTCGGGACCCGACAAGGTTTCCAATTTTGTTTTCAAGAATCTCCTTCCGAATGTGATTATAATCCTTACGATTATTCAACATAACTGTTTTAACAACTCTTATTTCCCAAGCAAATGGAATAGCGAAAATATTTCCAATTTCAAAGAAAACGAATTCTGTTAACAGTTCATTTTTCGACCTATCTCCTTGCTCCTAAGATTCAGCCAATTATTAAAAATGCTGATACCCAACAAACTTCGCTTCCTTCTTCTTTCCCACTTTTCTGCTTCACACTAGTGATCCGCCTGTGGGGTACGCCGCGTTGACCTCAGAAAGCGTCCGCAAGCCTCCCGGTTTTGGATTGTTCCATGTCTGAGGCCAACCAAATGCTGCTGTTTTTGCATTTGCTTGTACCAGGAGTGTTTTGGCCTGCCTTTTCTTTTTCGCGAATTTGTTGAAACGTTGTACGATATTGCCTTTTGGACGGGGTTCTGCGGATCTCTCCTTTGAACATGACAATACCAACTGAGCCGGTCGTGCTGAATTTTGTCCAAGATGGTACTTTTGACATGAAGGCTTCCACGGATCTTAGTACTTCTAATTCGATCAAGCTTTGTTACTCCTGCTGTCATCCGAAGCATCTTCATTTCGGCTGCCGTCAATTTGCTCTCATACTTTTTGTACATTGTCCAACATTGTGAACTGTATGTCAGAGCTGGACGGACAACTGCTATGTAGAGTCTTCTCTTCAGCTTAGGGGGCATTTTTCGATCACAGAAGATAGCGGAGTTTTCTCGCCTCTTCATCCACCCTACGCTTACTCGATGATTGATGTCGTCATCACAAGTTGCTTCACTATTGATCATAGATCCCAGATATTTAAACTTTTCACACTTGGGAAGCACATTTCCATTCAAATAAATGTCTGGAATAGGCTTGTCTGTTGGATCAGAAAAAGGGCAGCACAGGTATTCAGTCTTTTTACCGCTAATACGGTACCCATTTCCTTCCAGAACATCAATCCAAACGTCAAGTGCTCGTTGCAGGGATGTAGGATCCTCGCTTATGATGGCTCCATCGTCAGCAAAGAATAATTGTTGTACTTTATTGTCCGTTACTTTTCCTTCGAGCAAATAATCCAGAACAGCAATAAAGAGCAGTGGACTCAAGACACTTCCCTGATGTACAACTACTGTTATTTGGAATTCTTCGGTGACTCCAGCTGGGCATCTCACTTTTGTAACTGCTCCCTCGTACATGTCCATAATTATTCGCACATAGGCTTCAGGAACTCCTCGGTGTCTGAGGGCCACCCATATCAGATCTCGTGGTTGTCGATCGAATGCTTTTTCGAAGTCAACCAACACAATATGCCAATCCTCTAAGGCATCTCGGTGTTTTTCCATAATGATCCTTATACTTTGGATTGCGTCTGTAGTTGACTTTCCCGCGACAAACCCGCATTGGTCATCAGACAGCCTTATTATTTTCCGCAGTCGGCTATCCAAAACCCGCTCAACGATCTTCATAGTGTGGGACATCAACTTGATCGAACGATAGTTGTCACAGCTTCTGGTATCTCCCTTTCCCTTGTACATTGGAAGAAGAAAACTTTCCCTCCATTGATTAGGCAAACTGTCACCTCTTATAAGTTTAAAGATGAGAATCGTGAGCCATCTCAACCCGATGTCTCCCATATTTTTCCAAAACTCATATGGTACCTCGTCTGGCCCAATCGCTTTGCCTTTTTTGGAGTTCTTAACTGCCTCCCTAACTTCTTCGACTGTGACGTCGGATACTTCCGTAAAGTTAGGTGCAGCTGTTGGAAAGTGGCGCCGAGAAAACTGTTCATTCAAAAGATCATCAACAAACTTCGCTACCTATGCTCCTCAATTGGTACAATGCAGCATAACCAATTTGGGTTTAAAGCATCCAACTCCTTTTCCGACCCGTTGTTTAAGCTTCTTGCAGATACAACCTTGGCTCTTAATAAAAAAGAGATAGCAGTACAATGTCTGATTGCTATTCAAAAAGTATTTGACACCGTTTGAATAGCTGGTTTTCTGGTTTTCATGTTGAAATCACCTCATTGTCTTACCACAATCATACACAGTTTTTTGACCAGCCGTAAGTTCTATGCTAGAATAGGAAATACAATCACCAAGTCCATATTCAAAAATATTTCCGTAGAGGTTACCCAAGGCACATGTCTTGGGCCTGAACTCTTCAACCTTTTCATCCTCGACCAACCAGCAAACTCGACAATGACTAAAACCCTTTTGTATGTTAATGACTCACTTTTAGCGCATCCATAAGCCCACAAATAGTAAAGAAACATATGATTAGGCTTTGGGAGTAGTAAACTTAACTTACAATGGGAAATTAAAATAAATCCCACTAAACTAAAGCAGTGTTGATCTGCTTAAGAAATCCCTCGCATAAGGGCATAGCAAAAAGATGCAAACTCCTCCATCACTCTCACCGATAACAGAGTCATCACTCTTAAGCAAAATGTTAAATACTTTGGCATTCATATCTTCGGAAGGTTCAAATTTATCCAACCATCTAGAGGTTGAAGACATCATGATACACACCCAACGACTCGGACCTACAACAGCTTCCATCGAACTAATCTTCGTCTAGATTACCATTTCGGGCGCAGTGTTTGTAAGCCCCTCAGTCCCTTCATCCTACAATGTGTCAAGAACACCAATACAATCCTCTAACGACTGCGAACAGAGATCCTAATTTAACATTCTTCAACACCAGACTAACAAGCAATTTCTTTTCTGCAGCTCACGGGGAAATTTTAACAAACAATACCTACAGCTAAACTGGTAAACAAACTCTTTCTCCAAGTCCCATCAGATTGTCAATTGTTCAGTTACAAAACAATCATTTCCATAAAACTCGAGATGAATGACTGAACATTATGTAACATTTCTTGAAAGTCTTACGCTCAGACTATTTTTTTATTGCTTTCCAAGAATTATTTATCAATAAACTATTCGCAGAGTAAAAACAATTCTCACAATGAAATAGTTCTCTTTAAAAAAACAAAAAACCCCTTCTTCTATTTAATGGGATACATATATCAATTTGAAATTACGACTTTCATTCATACCAGTAGAACGCCGCAATGCACAGCTATCTAACTCTACCTATGTGTATATGTATATCAACAAAAACATATATTATCTGAATGGCGTGTGCTCATTATTTTAATCTTTCTCACGTAAACAGATATAAAATCAACAATTCTTCAATACACATAGTGTGAATAACAAACAATTCAAGTAGCAAAAGCAAGCGCGTTCGTTTGGTTTGGTTACCCAATACACAAGGTCATTCAATCAGATTTCTAAGCATGAATCAGTGATTCAATTTGATTGCAGCCAGAGCGGTAGCACGTTTTCGATTAGCTTTTCAAATCGTTTCGTATGAATGGTTTACTTAAAAATGCACCCTTAAATTCTTTAAATCCTTTCCCTGCATTACTACTGCCAAAACAAAAACAAGAAAACTCTACCTTTGTTTATGAAGCTTTCATGATGAAAAGCCTACTCGCCAACGCCAACTACAAATGCGCATACAAATAGGCAAGCAGAGTACCCCCCTCAATCAACTGGAGCATCTGAGTACATTGATCTAGAAGAAAATAAAAAAAAAAGAATAGTTTCGGGGGTTGATGATGATGGCTTTGTGATAGTAAAAGTCCGCTGTATCCTCGTCGTCGCCTACATCACTACACTACACTACACAATCAACTCGACTTAGGTTGGTATGCATTGTTCCTTCCCCCTCATTGTTGGTTGTTGTTAAATAAAATAGGCCATAGCAACGTTGCCGTTGCTGTTGCTGTTGCCACTGCCGTTGACGTTGCCGTTGATGCTCTATGAATTCCCAAGAAGCTGGAAAAGATTATTACTCGAGAGAAAGATAGGATATGAGCTTCATTCCTTTGCTTGAATTATTTGGGTTAATGTAAAACAAAAATCTAAAGCATTGCCAAAAGACCAAAAGAATTCTCTATTTGACTTCAAATCTTTTTATTACTAGTGTTTTTCTCTTTTCGGGCTTTTATTTATTTCCCCGAAAAGAAAAACGAGGCCGGCCGTCGCGGCGGTGGCGATTCAAACACGCGCAGTACAAATTCAATTCCAAGAATTTCTGTACGAATCGAGCATATTGTTGGTATTTAATATTCTTGGCGTTGGCAGAGGCTATAACCTATAGGTCGATTGTTTCTAAGAAATTCTCTACAAACAATATAATTTTGAAAGCTTTATCTCTAATGAGAAACAATCAAATGATAGTTGTTGATACCAAGTGCTAAGGTTAGGTTCAAGCCGACTTAGCACACACGAATTTCATATCAATTTGTTGTTCCATTTGTTATGACATTTATTTCTATGGAGGAATAGGTTTTAATTGTCCAATAAATCGGAACATCAAGGAAGGGCTCCCATTGAGAGAGGTAATTAAGTAATGAGAAAACAAATTGGTTGGTTTTTCCCAAACTAAAAGCTGTTGCAACGGAGCGCCATTCAGCAGCTATTTGGTATGATTTTGTCGGTTTAGGCTAGGGAATGGCCAACGAATTAAAATCCAGTGCACCGTCCTCTGAACTATGTCAACCACAGAGGTATAAGTCACTTTTTAAATCATATAAGCAATTTTGTGTGAGCACTTTACGATTAAATTCTTTGGTGTTCCTCTATCAACTTCTCTTAAGGCTTAAGCCTGCTATAAATCAAATTAAATCACTTTAACAATTAAAGTGTTTATAAAGAAAAATAACATCAGCAAAACTTGGAAGGCAGAAAAAGTAAAAAGTTTTAGTCATTGCTATGGTCTAAAAAATAAAAAATAGGGTGGTGCAAAAGAGCGAGGAGCCATAAGGCCTAGCGTATTTCTCACAACCATGCCTTGTGAGGGAATGGAGGGGAACTACAAGTTTCTGCCAGTTCCTATCGGCTAATTGAGAAAGCGATTGCGATGGCAATGAATTTACTAACGGAGGACTTGTCAATTCCTCGCGAAAGGCAATACCCGAGGAAAAACATTTTTGCCTCTTTTGGGATTCGAAGCACGATCCTCTGGGTTAAAAGGCCGACATGCTAACCATCACGCCAAGTGTACCACATTGCCACGGTCTAAGAATTGAAAATTCACAGTTTGAACAAAAAGACCAACCACACAAGAACCATGGAGCTCAACACAACAGCAGGGCACAGGTAATACCAAACGGACAAATAAACTCATCTGAGCTCTTAAATTGAAGGGCTGGCTATTTCTCTGTCATATTTTGACGGAATTGAAAAAGTAAAAAAAAATAAACTTTTTGGGTGTGTAATGTCGCATCATAGCTATCCCACTTAACTGCTTCACACTAGTGACCAGCACGTGTGGGGTGTGGTACGCCGCGCTGCGCTGCGCCGGCCGGCTCTTGAACAAGCATGAGAGAAAAATTAGAAAAGAACAATGGAGAAGAGAAGATACTCTTCAGTAGAAATGGATCCGTAAAAGGTGATCTCAAATTGCACAAGCTTTTTGTAATTAAGATCTTCGATGCGCAGCGGGTGTTGCTGAAATCCCACTTTGTATTTGTGACGGAGTTGCCTCTCTCCCGGAAAACCTTTGGTTAGTTAGGTTAGGTAGAATGGGCTGACGGTTGATCTTATTACCGTCACACTTAGATCAATGTAGATCCATTGTGATACCCTGGAGTATTGTAACGTCCTAGAAACCTATGAGTTTTATGTTTGGTCAGTATTTAACCATTTTGTGGCCTTAATGAAGTTTAACAGGCTGCTTCTTGAAGTGTCTGATAATTCTTCTCAAAGTAATATATAATATAATAGAAGTAATTGCCTAGAAATTTTTTCAGCAGATTGCTGGGCATTGACAAAGGAAGTGAGTGGTGTCCTCATGTTCATCTTCGTCATTGCAAAACCTTTGGTTACGAAACAACTATCAACCTCGGATAACAATAATGATTCTACTGCTGACGACTTAAATAGGGCAAGACATCCGGATCTGTACGTGAAAGTCCTTTAAAAGATCGCATATCGGAGAGTTAGCGAAAATTAGAGAATTAGCGATGGAATGGGCCCGGCGAAAAAACTGTTGTGGGAAAAAGTTTTATCTGGTATATAATTAAGAATAAGAATATTTTATAACTCTATTTTATAAAGAACCTACATTAATTTATAGACGAATTTACTATGCCAATCGGATGGAACAAATTAAGGTAAAAAATGTGCTAAAAAATCATCGAATGCACTAAATTACATCCCCGGTTTGAAAACACAACTTTAAGGACTACGGATTTGCTCCTTTTCTAAAATCTAAAAACATGGTCTTCAAATACATGATCTTCCAATTCAAATTCATACTTAAATAGATTTATTGTTTTAAGGGAATTGATCCATGTTTATTTTGTACATTGTAAACAGGAGGGTATGCCGTTAACAATGGCAAACAATATGAGCCAAAAAGAGTCGCCACGGCTTTACTTGTAGGACCGTATTCTTTCTCTTCGGCTTCAAAATTCCTTCAAAAAAATGGGGACGACTGGGACGCACAAAAATGCCAAAATCTTGAGGCTGAGTAAAAGGTTTTAGTATTCGCTCTTAATATATTTGGTGGTACAGGATTGTCAACTACACATTAATTACGAAAATTGAATTAAATCACGCAAATTAATGAAAAAATTAAATTAAATAATCCAAAGGATTCAAGCGAAAATCTAAATCTTACCAGAAGTTGTTTTGACAAAAAATTAAAGATAGTTTTGAAATTATTTTTAAAAACCAAAATTTTTTTTAATTTTTTAAAAACTTCAAAAATTAAAACTTTTCAAATGTTCATATGCAATCGTTCATAAACAACTTAGGACTTCTAAAATAAAAAATTTGGTCAACATCATGTAAGCCATTAACGAAAAAGTCGGTTTTGAAAAAACGGTACAAAGGGACATACCGTTTTCAGCCATTTTCCATAAAACTTTTTTGCATCTTAAGAAATACAATTTGAAACTAATCCTTCACACAAAATTTTATCCAAATGGTTGGAGCCATTTCCGAGAAAAATAAGTACATATTATCATATCGGTCGTATGGCAGGTACCGTTATTTCAAAACCTAGAGACCAATGCAAAAAAAAAACTCCTCTGTAGGCTACTTCACAGACCCTAACTACAAATTTTGAAGAAAATCGGTCTAGCTGTTCAGGCAGTCAGAAAGAATTGCAGGACCCACTTCTTTGCGTATTCTCTATCATCGCAATATCATGTTTAATTTTTATCTCCATTTTTTTTTCTGCACGTTTGCAAAACTTGCCCTATCTTCTATCTTCTATCTTCTATCTATATATATAAAGTAGGATGTATGTATGTATGTATGTATGTCTGGGGTAAACTCCTAAACCACCCAACGGATTTTTATGAAATTTTCAGGGTAGACATAGTTTAGTTCAGAGATGGTTCCTGTCAAGGTTTGATCCCCATATTCCCACAGGAACGGGGTTGGGAACGGAAAATTAGAAACTACTCCGCAGATTTCAAAAAATCTTTCAGCACTAGGGGTGCTACATTATCTCCCTTCATCAGTAACTTAAACTATATTTCGTCCCTATAATCCCACAGGAACAGAAACGGGAACGAGGACGGGAACCATAAAGTTACTTGATTTGATTTCAAAAATTCTTTCAACTCTAGGATGTTACATTATCCCTCAGCCTCAGTGAGATAGACTTACATTTCATTCAATAATTTCCATGGGAACGGAAGATTCCCACAGGAACGGGCTTGGGAACGGAAACTTAGAAGCTACTGGACAGATTTCAAAAATTCTTTCTGCACTGGGATGCCACATAATCCCTCCGTAACTTGGCGTGTATTTCATCCCTTTATAATCCCACGGGAACAGAAAAGGGAACGAGGACGGGAACCATAAAGTTACTTGATTTGATTTCAAAAATTCTTTCAACTCTAGGATGTTACATTATCCCTCAGCCTCAGTGAGATAGACTTACATTTCATTCAATAATTTCCATGGGAACGGAAGATTCCCACAGGAACGGGCTTGGGAACGGAAACTTAGAAGCTACTGGACAGATTTCAAAAATTCTTTCTGCACTGGGATGCCACATAATCCCTCCGTAACTTGGCGTGTATTTCATCCCTTTATAATCCCACGGGAACAGAAAAGGGAACGAGGACGGGAACCATAAAGTTACTTGATTTGATTTCAAAAATTCTTTCAACTCTAGGATGTTACATTATCCCTCAGCCTCAGTGAGATAGACTTACATTTCATTCAATAATTTCCATGGGAACGGAAACTTAGAAACTGCTGGATAGATTTCAAAAATTCTTTCAGCATTAGGATACCACTTAGTCCCACAGTAAGACAGATTATATTTCTTCCCCAAATTCCCAGAACTGGAAGTACTGGCGGCTCAGCTAGTATTCTATATATAAAACAGAATTTATGTTTGTATGTTTGTATGTCCGGTATAGACTCCTAAACCAAAAACGGATTTTTATGAAATTTTCAGGGTAGATATTGTTTAGTCCAGAGATGGTTCCTATCACGGTTTGATTCCCAGATTCCCACAGGAACGGGGTTGGGAACGGAAGCTTAGAGTTTGTTAGACAGATTTTCTTTCAGCATTCGGATGCCACATAGTCCTTCAGTAACTTAGCGTATATTTCATTCTTATAATCCCACGGGAACAGAAACGGGAACGAGAACGGGTACATTAAAGTTATTTGACCGAGTTCAGTGACAAAGACTCACATTTCATTCACATATTTCCATGGGAACGGAAGATTCTCACAGGAACGGGGTTGGGAACGGAAACTTATAAACTACTAAACATATTTCAAAAATTCTTTCAGCACTGGGATACCATATAATCCCTCAGTAACTTAGCGTATATCTCATTCCCATATTCGCACGGATGCAAAAGAACGAGAACGGGAACCTTAAAACTACCGACCCGAGCAATGCTGGGCGGCTCAGCTAGTAGTACCTATAGTTGCAGGTAAAAATGCTCAGAAATGCTATGCAGACCAACGGTTCTTTAATCTATAAAAAGGATGTTTAGTTTATTTTGATAACTTGAGGGATCATAGTGTGAAATTTTCAAACAAAAATTTACTATCGGATAGTATAGTACACTGTTACAAACATGCTGGCTAATTTTTCAATAGAAATTCGAATCATTTTCGTCACTACAGCATTTATTAATGGAAGGGAACGGAGCGTCACATCTGCCGCTTCCGTTTGGTCGTTCAACCGTTATTCCTTTTGTTGCGCTCTTACCCGCACGTGATCTTCTATTGGTATTCAGTTCTTTAAATGAGGAGATCGAAGAAGCCAAAGGGATATTGTATGGACCTGGTATCGCCTATTGATCGTAAGTGAATGATTTATCAGAAAATTCCTGATCTCAAAAATTAAGCGCGATTTTCTCGGAATGGCGTTTTTCAAAACGACACCGCTGACGAGAGAAGAGTTTTCAAGCTATCGATCTCAAAGTTTTACAGAACATTCAGCCCTATCACAGAATCCATCGTAGAAAACTTCCGCACGGAAAGCGAAGTTACGAACTACGAAAATTTGTGTTCACAAAATCCGAATGGAATCGAAGAAAGCACTGCCAGTTGCCACACTAAGTACGGCCATGCTGGTTTTCGAAAACAGCTGTTTTACGCCAAGTGTGCAAGATAATTCACATTTTTCTACAAACACAACTTCTTTCGCATATAAAGACGACGAGTTTTAGATTCCACTCGGATTTAATGATACCAAATCTACGAATTTCGAAATTCGTTCCGCTCTGAATGGATTATGTGATAGTTAAATCGGGAAACTTAGACTTTTTTCGATTACGATGGAATCTGTGATAGGGCTGATTCTTCTTGTCATTCTCTATTGTCCTATGGAAACTATTTTGTAAACATCTCATTTTTTTTCTCCAAAAACTGTCGAAAAAAGACCAGATCTGGGATCAGAAGCAGCGGGTAGGCTTTGAGAACTGGGTTTACCTTCAACTCGCCCTGAAGTAACACTAAGGTTTTTTCTAGGACGAGTTCAGGTAGTGAAAAGGGCTGTCAAATAAATAAAATAAATAAATAGGGTGGCGCAACAGAGAGAGGAGCCCAGGGCTTAACGCATTTCTCACAACCGTGAGGCAATGGAGGAGAGATACAACTTTCCCTAATAAATGTTCCCATACAATTTTCTTTAGCCACATGTTTTCTGGAAGGAGATGTTTTTAAGCCCTAAAGTAACAAGTGATTTCTTAAGAGCTATCTAGTAAATAAAAATGGGTCCTATTCCATTTCTTACAACCATTGCCCTTGTGAGGCAACGGAGGCGACATACAATTTTCCGCCGGTTCCGAACGGCTAATCGAGAAAGCGCTTGTCGTGGCAATGAATTTACTAACGGAGGAATTGCCAATTCCTCGCAAAAGAAGTTACAGTTTTCTCACTGAATGCTTAACTTGTTAAACTGATTTATTGTGAGAGTAGATATGAGGTAGTAGCTATGAGGAATGAAGGTCGAGGAAAGAGCAGTAGTTTAACTGCAGTAAACTCAGTGCAGAAGTTGTACCAGTTCAGCAGAGGTACGAAATTTGTTGTAAAGGTTTCCTAACGAATTTGTTTCACTGAGAAATTTTGGTTAGGTAGGTCGGCAGGTGAACGGAGAAAGGTGAACTACTTTCCAACCGGTGCTACTTTGAGTTGAGATGGCAATTGCCTCTAGAAAACCAAGGCAACCCTTTATAGGTTCTTGATCATCGCAGACCTGATATACGTTGCGGAAACCTGGACCTTATCTGAAGCGGATAAGGAAACTGTTAGTCGTTCCGAAAAAAAAAATATTTCGAATGCTCTTTGGTCCGTCCGGTATGTGAAGACCATGTGTGGAGAAGAAGATATAGGGTGTTTTTTAGAGGTTGGTTTTCCGAATAGGGATAAAACTGACATCTTGTGGTCAAATCGGTTAACTCGAATGTCATTTATGTTCAGTTTGGTTTGCCATTTCATTATGAACAGGTCGACAAAAGAACAACGCTTGGAAATCGTGCAAATTTATTTCGAAAATTATGGTTCAGCTCGCGAAGTTTGCCCCAAGCTCCGTCCACTTTTTTGTCGTCAATCAAAGCAATCAATTCGGCCAACCATGGATCGTTTTCGCACTACGTTTGCTTTATGTGATATTACGAACCTGCAGAGACGTTGAACAGTGCGCACCGAAGAAACAGTTTCTGCTGTAGAGCAAAGTGTTGAAGAGGACCCAACGATTCGCCAACGTGCACAGCAATTGGAGCTTTGTCCATCAACTTAATGAAAGATTTTGCGCCAAGTTCTTGGCTTACGACCTTACAAGATCCAGCTTGTCCAAGAATTAAAGCCCCGAGAAAATGCAATGCGTCGTGATTTTGGTGTATTGGCCGAAAATAATATTGATCACAATGCTGATTATCATAGCAAAATTTTGTTCAGTGATGAGACTCATTTTTGGTTGAATGGTTGCGTCAACAAGCAAAATTGCCGCGTTTGGAGTCAAGAGAATCCACATGACTACCTTGAGGTGCCATTACATCCACAAAAACTGACTATTTGGTGTGCTCTATGGGCTGAGGGAGTCATTGGCCATACTCCTTCCGAAATGATGTTGGCGAGCCGTTAATGGAGACTGGTATGGAGCCATGATAACCGACTATTTTGTTCCCGAATTGGATGGCATGAATGTGGATGAGATGTGGTTCCAACAAGAAGGCGCTACATGCCACACAGCGCACGTCACAATCGATGAGTGCATAATTTCGCAGAATGGAACTGTCAATTGGCCACCAAGATCGTGTGATTTGACACCATTGGATTATTTTCTTTGGGGATATGTGAAGTCGCTCGTCTACGTCAACAAACCCAACAACAGAAATATTAGGGGGCTTGGAAGCCAACATTCTTGGCCGACATACGGCTTCAAATGCTCGAAAAATTGGTTGACAATTGGACCTCTAGACTTGGCTTTATTGAACCATCACATTGGTAAAAATAGAAGAGTACGCATCGCGAGGCTACGATGATTGGGTCTTGTAGAGCGAATGGATCCAAACGCTCCGGCTCGACGGGTTTTCGAAAGCACATTGCAGGGAAATCGCGGAAGGGGAAGACTTCGTTTTAGGTGGCGCAATCAAGTAGATAAAGACCTAAACCGTCTAAGAGTGCAAAACTGGAGAGAGCTCGCCCGAAATCGAAATTGTTGGCGTTAAGATGAGGGCCAGGTTCACCCCGAATTGTAATGCCCACCTAAGTAAAGTCGGTCTATGGGTTTCAAAACCTGTGCAACTTCAGTCTGATTTTTAAAAGAACACCAAAAGTGCGAAAGGTATTGTTTCGTCATGTTGAATGGATAATACTCCATTTATATGAAAAAGCAAAAGTTCATGCTCATGCATACTTTTTTCCGGAAAACAGGTTGCTTCAATTAATCACTATCAAGAGACGGACAGTTTAAATCGATTGATTTCTTGGAACGCGCATAATGTGTTCCCAGAAACGCTTACACAATCTCAACTATAAACGTAATCAGAAGTAAACAACGGAATCTCCAATTCAAACTACGTAGGTACTTTGCCATGTCAATAAACCCACTGCCATTCATTGAATAGGAAAGAAAACTTGATAGTAAAAGCTGTGCGCCAAGTACTGCCTATCAACAGAAAAAATGGAAACGAGAATCTCTTGGATAAAAAAAACAAAAAACACCACACAAACACAAATCACGATAAGAAGTTTTGGCACTCGATCACGGAAAACCCTTCTGCGTTCTACTCCACAACCACACATACGTTCTCCAGCAATAATTGGCAACACCACTCTTGTAATGAAGTGGCACAATCCGAACGAAACGAACCCTTCTCTATACACACAATTCAAGATTCAAATAACCGGAATGAATAGATTAAAGAAAAATCCTACGTTCCATCAGAGAAACAAAAAAAAACAACAACCCACAATTCTGTACACATCAAGAGTGGATGAACCATCGCAGCAGAGATGATTCAATCGACGAGGGGGAGCTCGAGTTTTTTTTTTGTTTTTTATTACAACAATACGACAAAGACGACGGCGGACGACGACGACAACAACAACACAACACAACACTCTCGAGCACCACACACTTTTGGCATTTTAAATACAAAATTCCGATGGAGCCCAGGAAGGACCACAGACCACAGAGATTCACATCAATTTCCAATTTCATATTAGCTATCATCAAAACCATGCAAAATTTCAAAAGCAATCATTTGAAACGCGCCGCCAAAAACATCAGAAAAGTTTACACATTTTAGCCTGATGAATACCCAAAATATATCATGTTTTGTATATTGAAAATTACACATCGGGCGGAAGTAATTCATTTGATTTCTTTCCATTTCGTTGTTCGATTATAAATATACATATATACCATACTTTTTTTGTTTTTCTCTTGGGTTAGAAAATTTTGAGTGTACACAAATTTGTTTTTATGTAGAATTTGAATGGGGGAAGTCACAGGGGATTAAAATGGATATAGCAGTGATTCTATGAAATAATTACATTTCTTGGCATGGAAAATATTTAGTTGGATAATTTATTTATTGAAATATGAACAAAAGTTTAAAAAAATTACTCACTAGCTCATGTTCGACTGGCACTTCCGACGCCATTTTTAAACGATATGACGAGAATTTTGAAAGATGTCAAAAATCAAAATCAAGAAACTTCACCCAGAAGCGGCTGGATTTGAATTGTAGTTGAATAGTGAACTGTCAATTGGAAGTCAGTAGTACATTTTTGAGTGAAACTCAGCGAACTTAAGGGTAACGTGGCATTGTTTGCTAAAAATGCGCATGTGCAAGGAAAATTGGAAATGTTTGACAGAAATATTAAAAAAATTTAAGGGGAAGAACAGACCAACAAAGCTTTTAGAGATAGAAAAACTTTAAGAAATGTGTAACTTAAAAAATACCGCTGCCGATATTTTGAAATAGAATCAAATTCTGTTGTGCAAAAAAGTAAAATATAACCTAAACCTTCTCCCCTTTCTCTTTTATTTGGAGTTACGATCTACGTGAGTTTGAAGGGATCACAGCTCTTCCACTCAATTGCTTCAAACTAGTTACCCGCTAACGGAGTACGTCGAGAAGCATTACCTAAAGGAAGAAAATTAAAGGAAAGAACGTAGGTTAGAGTGCTTTGTATTGATTTGTTTCTATGCTCAGTGGCAGAGTGTATTGCTCAAATGATTAAAGAATTGCTGAATAGCAACAAAAACGATTTATTTGCTTTTGTAGCACAAAATTCAGAACTGTAGAAGTGTTTGTAAACTATGTTGCTTTTTCGTACATAATGGCATCTATACGGGAAGTTTGCCATTTGCACAATGGTTCTTAAGTTCCCAGCTCTAAAGCACGGGTCACACACGGCAGGTTGAAAGCGGCGAGTCGAGAAGCTGCTACTACCAGCCGCTGATCAGCTTTGTGTGACCACGAAATTCACCACACTCGCTGGCAGCTGGCGAGTAATTAGCAGCGGCTGGCAAAGTTGAACATGTTTGTTATAATTTATTGCAAAATAAGTAGACACGTCTGTTCTCGTTCAATCGGTTTATTAGAATGAATATTGGTTTACAAAATGGAAGTGTACAAGATACATTTTTGTTGTTTACTGAATGCAATAAAAAGGCTGCATTCAGCACTGTTATGACAACTCTTCCCCTGCGCATAAACAATATATTCTTAATACTATCTAAATATTTATGAATGTGTTGGATTTCAAGATTTATATAAATGTTATTTTTATATAACTTGTTCATTGATGTCAAGGAAAATTAAATTATTATACTTTGTATAAGTTTCACAAATTCATTTCGATAATAAGATCAAGTTTCATTTAACATATTTATAGGTCAAGATTTATATAAATGTTATTTTTATATATGTAATAATTTGTACATTGATGTCAAGGGAAATTAAATTATTATACTTCATATAAATTAAATAGATTCACTTCAATAATAAGATCAAGTTACAATTAACATAAATGTATTTATAAATTATAAGTCAAGTCTGATAGGGGTTTTTTTTACTCTACTAGATCTTCGCACAACAGGAGGAGGAGGAGGATCAGTGTTCTCTTTCATATTTATGTTCGGATTTTTATAATTTTCTCCGATAACATTTTCAGAATTTGAATTCCGATCAATGTCCTCGTGCAAAATCTCACTTGAGCCTTCCCTTGGTAAATTTAAACTGCTACTCAAGTTCAGATCCTTCTCTCTGTTTGTGTTATTTTCAGGAAAGTCAAGTTCGACATTTTCTTCAGAGCATATGGAATCTGAATCTAGATCTTCAGAGTCTCGAACACCAATACCAACCGAACGTATTTGGTCGATATGGCGTTTCCATTCCCTTCCGTCGTCAAGTCGAACTACATAGTGGAGTTTTCCATACCTAGTTATAACATTTCCAAACTTCCACCTAGTTTTCTTATCTATATATTCGCGTACAGCTACTCTATCTTGAATGCTAAGCTCTCGAATTGTTTGCGGTAATACTTCTTTTTTTTCTTCATTCTGTACACTTGGTACCATTAAATCTATTTTAGAACGAATTTGTCGATTGAAAACTAGCATTGATGGGGACTTACCTGTAGCAGGGTGAATAGTTTTTCTATATGTAAGTAAAATGTTATTTAGTTCTGCACTCAGATGGTGTTTATCGCAGTTCAAGGCTTTTAATTTATGTTTGATTGTTTTGACATAGCGTTCAGCTTGTCCATTGGTTGATGGATGGTAGGGCGCTCCCATTTTATGGACAACTCCATTCAATTTAAGAAAATTCTTAAATTGCCATGAAGTGAACTGGGTTCCATGGTCTGAAACGAATACCGATGGTATTCCAAAAGTTGAAAAAAAATCTCTACAATGCGTAATAGTAGCTTCGGCAGTTATTTTATTTAAAATGCGTACATCAACCCATTTTGAAAATGCGTCAACTAAAATGAGAAGATAAATTCCACCCATCATTGGACCTGCAAAGTCCGCATGAATTCTTTGAAATGGTTCCGCAGGCGTTTCCCAACAATGAAAACGTTCTTTTACCGGGTTTGTTTGCACTAACTGACAAGCTGTGCAATTTTTCGAAATATTTTCAATGTCTGTATCAATACTTTTCCACCAACAGTAACCTCTGGCCAACGATTTCATTCGAGAAATTCCAAAATGTGTAGAATGTAATTCTTCGAGTACTCTTGCACGCAACTCATTTGGAACGTACACTCGAACGCCGCGCATTAAACAATCTTGTTGTAAGGAAAATTCAGATTGATTAATTCCAAAACGAAAACGGCTATCGACAATTCTACCATTTTTTAAACCTTGTATTAAAACTTTAACACTGCTATCTGCAAGTGTAGCTTTGGACAGATCTTGTACTGTTAGTGGTAAATGTTCTATCATATTTATTTCTACTATGTCAATTTCTTCGATCTTGGATGAAAAATCGGCGGTCGGTAACCGTGACATTCCGTCCGCATTTCAGTGATCTTTTGTATTCTTGTATTTAATATCGTAGTCAAAAGACTGTAAAAAGATTGCATAATGTTGCATTCTCATGGCAGACATAGTAGGTAATCCCTTTTTAGGAGAGAAAATTTGTAGTATGGGTTTATTATCCGTTACTAATGTAAATTTTCGTCCGAATATATATTGATAAAATTTCCGTATGCCGAAAATAATTGCATAGGCTTCTTTATCAATTTGCGAATATCGTTGTTGAGTAGCGTTCAACGTCTGAGAAGCGTACTGTATAGGACGTTCAGTGCCATCGTCATATACATGGCTTAAGACTGCACCAACACCGTAAGGTGAAGCATCAGTTGCGAGTAGCAGCGGTAATCTCGGGTCATAATGTACTAAAAATTTATCGGACTGCATTTCAGATTTAACTTTCTTAAATGCATCCTCGCAGTTTTTATTCCACACAAAAGGAACATTATTTTTAAGTAAATTATTTATCGGGTATAAAATTGTACTTAAATGCTCTAAAAAACGACCGTAATAATTAACTAATCCCGTAAAAGCACGTATTTCCTCTTTATTACTAGGTCTTTTCATATCTTGTATGGCATTTACTTTATTACGCATTTTATGAATACCACGATCATCAATCATATAACCACAGTAAAATATTTCAGTTTTAAAAAAATCGCATTTATCGAAATTTACACGCATATTGTATTTATCTAATCTTTTCAAAACCTGTTCAAGTCTTTGTAGATGAATCTGGTCATTAGGTCCTGTTATTTTAATGTCATCTAAAAACACAGTAGTACCTTCAATGTCTGCTAAGATTTGTTCAATCTGCCTTTGCCAAATTGCAGGTGCAGATGCAATACCATACATTAAACGATTGGGTTGAAAAAGTCCCTTATGTGTACTCAATGTCAAAATTTCTCTGTCTTCTGGACGTATTTCTAATTGTAGGTAAGCTTGCGTCAAATCAATTTTAGAAAATTTTTTTCCCCCAGCCATTGAGGCAAAAAGTTCTTCAATTGTAGGTAAAGGGTGTTCGTCAATAATCAAGTTTGGATTAACTGTGACTTTGTAATCACCACAAAGTCTAACCCTATTTCCAGCCTTAGCCACCGGTACAATGGGCGTAGCCCAAGCGCTATGATCTACCTTCGTAAAAATACCCTTATCTACCAAATCTAAAATTTCGTTTTCTACTGCCTTCTTAATTGAAAATGGAACTGATCTAGCTTTTATAAAAACAGGTTTACAATTGGGTTTCAGTGTGAGTTTTGCCTGAATATTTGCTATTTTCCCCACTGACTTTTCAAACACTTTTGGATATTTTTTTAATAGTATTTCAATACAATTTCTGTTTTGAGTTATGTTTTGAACGGTACTCGTTCCAAAGATTGTGTTCCAATCCAATTGCAAGTCATGTAACCATTCACGACCAAGCAATGGATGTCTTTCAGAATCAACTACGTATAATTTGAGCTGTTTGGTTCGGTTGGCACTTGTGTTCGAACTCTGTTCCAGTTCTACTTTAACATTAATATATCCGTGTACAATTATTTCATTGTTGCAGTAACTCACCAAGGAAGTATCTGGTGGATTTAAAAACATTTCGTTAAAAAACCTTAATTTATCGGCATTACTTATAAGTGAGACCGGAGATCCCGTATCGATTTCAAAATTTACCAATTTATCATTAATTTTTAAGCAGACACATATTTTAGATCGATCGCAATTTGGGTTTTTATTAAAAACGCAATTATCTGTTATTTTACAAATTTGTTCTACCTCCTGCTCCTCGACAAAATATGCGCCTCTATTCTTATTGTATTTTGTATTTTTATTTTTTACATGTTTTGGATTGTTATTACTTATACTATTATTAATATTAGTATTACTTGCTTTAGCACTGAGACACATATTAGCCAAATGCCCAATTTTATTACAATTATTGCAATTAGTATTTTTAAATTTGCAAACATTTGCCAAATGTGTTTCATTGCCGCAGCGATAACAAACTACTTTTTTTTTAATAAATTCTTACTTGTGACCTGGATTCTGTTCGGTTGTATGTTTGATGGACGAATGTGCGATACACTTTTGGCATTGTGTATTTCTGCACCACCCCTTGCTGATAACTCCATAGCAATCGCCTTCTCTCTCGCTTTCTGGAGTGTAAGGTCAGCTGTCTCGAGAAGTCTGTCTTGTATTTTCTGACTTCTTAGTCCAAAAACTAACTGGTTCCGTATTGCTGTGTCCAGGTACGATCCAAATTTACAATTAATTGATAATTTCTTCAAAGCAGTCAGAAATTCATCAATCGATTCACCGTCCTGCTGCTTTCTTAAATGGAATCTATAATTTTCAACAATTTCCAATGGCTTTGGATCCAAATAGTCGTCTAGTAATTTGACGATCTCAGCATATGATTTCGTTGTAGGTGCAGCAGGTGACATTTTGTCGCATAGGACGTCGTAAGTCTCTTGTCCGATATAATGCAGAAGCAAGGCCAACTTTTTGGTCTCTTCTTTTATGTCGAAAATACCAAACGCACCTTCTAGTCTCGCCACCCAACGAGAAAACTTTGATTTATTTTTATCGAATGATTCGATATTGAATGTGGAATGCATTGTATTTTGAGCCGCCATATTTTCTTCAATATTTGGTTCCTTACCTGTCTCTGGCATTCAAAACAACACCAATACGCAGCAGCAGCAACAACAAGTGGAAAAAAAAAAACCCTCCACGCAGCAACTCAGCAAGAGCAAAAGCAACGAACAGCAGCAAAACTTCGTTCGTCGTTAGCCAACAAAATCTGTGGACTCCAGACAGCAAGCAAATGCAACGAACAGCAGCAGTAATTTGTTCGTCTTGGCAAAAAAAAATCTGTGGATTCCAGACAGCAACAGCACCTAACACACTTTCTACGCAGCAACCCAGCAGGAGCAAATGCAACGAACAGCAGCAGTAATTTGTTCGTCGGTAGCAAAAAAAAAATCTGTGGATTCCAGACAGCAATAGCACATGAATCCTTTTTATGTAAAAGCAGTAGACAAAAAAAAATAGCAGCACTCTTTCTTTTTTTTTTTATTTATTTATCCTCGTCGCCAATCTGTTATAATTTATTGCAAAATAAGTAGACACGTCTGTTCTCGTTCAATCGGTTTATTAGAATGAATATTGGTTTACAAAATGGAAGTGTACAAGATACATTTTTGTTGTTTACTGAATGCAATAAAAAGGCTGCATTCAGCACTGTTATGACAATGTTCAATTTTTGGCTGCTAGCAGCAGCTGGCAAAATAAAAATATACTGATACACATTCTATTAAGTAATTGTTCATTTGAAATTTGTGTCAAATATCATAAATAGGCTTAAAAATTAGAAACAATGTTCAAAAACAAATTTTTGAATGGTTTTCTGCAGCTGTGTGTAGCCCGGTCACACAAGCCGCTTCCTGTTTTTGCTACTGCCAGCCGCTGGCCAGAAACGGCTGGCAAGCAGCCGTGTGTGACACGTGCTTAACCCTAATGTGAAGACTACTTTAGTGGTTCAAATTTAATTACCTTCCAAGCCAAAACGTTTTAGCAGTCGTGTCAGTGGACAGTGGACAAATTGCAATTGCCAAAACTAATTTTTACAGCTGTAAATTGGAATTTCCACACCGACACTACAAAAAACGCAACATTTTCATTCATTTGTCCAGTCGTGAAAGCAAAAATGATAATGACAAAAATGATAATGACAGCGTTTCTGCAGTTGCCTTAACAGCAAAAAGCTTTAGTTTGTCAGTGCCTTTATACATTTTTTATGAAGTAATAACACTACTTTGCAGTGTTCTATAGTTGGTAGGATTACACACAATCTATGTGTCACTGCACATGCGTCCATCAAGTAACACATTTTCACCAAAAAAGACATAAGTTTCTTAGTTTTTCAAAATGAATTGATTGAAGCAACCTGTCTCCTCCTAACTCCGTTCTCTGATTTTCTTACAAACACACCCACCAACCTCACAACGTCTGACAGTAGTGCGCTCAGTTCAACTGTCATCGCATCTCTTTTTCGCTCAAAACCGTCAAAAACTCTCGTTCGTGTGGGCTAAATTTGCAATCCACTGTACCAATGGCGGATTAACTACTAGAGCTACACAAGAAGAAAGAAATGTCGCAAGGAGTGTCGATCGAAAAACAAAAATTGCATTGAATCCAATTGATTTTTAAATGCAAATCTGTGTCGTCCCGGGCGCATATCAAACAAACTAATCTCTCGAATAACTTAAAAAAGAAAATATTTTACGTGTGCAACCATGACCGATGCATATGGTCCGCGAGTGGTAACAATTTACAAGACAGAAACTGGTTTCGGTTTCAACGTACGTGGTCAAGTGTCCGAGGGTGGTCAGCTACGCTCCATCAACGGTGAGCTCTATGCTCCACTGCAGCATGTAAGTGCGGTTCTTGAGAGTGGAGCTGCCGAAAAAGCTGGTATCAAGAAAGGTGACCGCATCCTAGAAGTGTAAGTATCCCACAATCGACGAGAAGAGAAAATGTTTTTAAAAGTTTTTTTCAGTGAGTTGCAAAATCGATCCGCCCCATTGGATCGATTAAAATAAAAAAATTAAAAGAAAAAAGCCCCAATGACTGACCCCTTTTTACGCCTCCTCACCACTCATTTGTCCCGGGCGGCGTGTTAATTCCGAAAGAAAACCTTTAATTTGTGTTTTCATTTTCAAAGTGATTACTGATTAGTAAACGAAACGCTTGTGTGCATTCACTTTTTTTTTCTTCTCTCAATTTTTTTTTTTGAGAAACTTTACGTAAGAAGCTTCTTGCAGGTTTCCTCTGCAGCGCGCGGTCTTCCAATAGAATTTGCATTAATTTTCCAGCAAGCAAGTTGATGCTATTTTAGCAAATGAGCAAACAATAGCAGATAACCCGCAACAAATGCAAGCTGAAGCTACTGATTCATTGTTTGTTTGTGCATAAGTATTTGTTGAGAATTGTGGTGGCCGTTGTGATAAGAGACTGTGTCTATATGGGGCGGGATGGTGTTTTCTGTGATACGGATTTAGATTTCACATGCGTCCCACGGAGACCGATGATGGAGAGATGATGGAAAGGGAGAAAAACACCGACGACGACGCTGACCTCTTGACATAGACAAGAGAGTCAACTAATGAGGTGCTCAATTAAAATTTAATTAAAGGGGATGGGAGTCTAAGACGTCGTCGCAGTGCGTCGGTCGGGCGTTATTTTATTTTTGTATTTTTTATTGACGTAGCTTGACTGTTTGGGTGTCTGGGAGACTTGGTAGTGTTTAACTTATGGAGGCTGCTGCTGCCGCCTGTGTTAAGTGACTAGTTGTGTTAATTTTTCCTTCTTTCGTTTACTTACGGTGGTAGAGATTCAAAAGACAAACATAAGAGCAAGTAGTTGGGATCTCAGTTTACTGATTGAACCAATGTTGGCCTATAAATTAGCAAAGTATGTTCGAGAAGCATCTCGTCGCTCTGGAACTGATGTGGTCAGAAGAGGTCGAGGTTGGTCGAAAAATCATTGAGGAAACACTGACTTAAGTGAGATTTGCCTATACCTACATGCATATCAAATGTTTTAGCAGAAACCTTTATTTGACGTTTTGAACACAATTGTTGAGTTTGCTTTTGGTAGTCAGTTAAGCGTTGTCAACATGTACGGGACAGGAAAGTTTCTTGTAATACCAACGGAAATGTGTGAACATTCCTTGATGTGAAATGGTTTCACACCTAGGAGGTGGTTTGTGGTGTCCAAGAATGGGGTTTTTTTTAATGCTGACTTTGTCCCAAAATTATTCGCATGATCTACACACATTGAGCTAATAAATGTCAAGTCGTCAAAAATGTGGAACTTACTGAAAGATCTAGATCTCTTACTGAAGATTATAGATTAAGAAAAATCCTCTCAAAAAGTCCGACCATGCCTAGCAGTCTGAAAACAGCTGACGGCTGGACAGAATCCTGCGAAGAAACGCTCAATCTGCTTCTGGACACTCACTTTCCAGGCAGCTCTAAGAACTTATGTAACTATGATTCCATAGAATCAGGTATCATAATAACCACCCCCGATCTGATTACAAGGGAAAAACTAGTTTGGGCCATTAACAGCTTTGACCCATACAAATCCCCTGGACCTGATGGTATAATTCCAGCCGAACTTCAAAAGGCCGCGGATATTATTATCCCTGTCCTGTAAGTAATTCTTATCGGCTTTACCACCTTGAACTATATCCCCACGCAGTGGAGAGAGGTCAAGGTTGTGTTTATACCTAAGGCTGGGAAATCATCCCACGTAAATCCGAAAGATCTCCGACCAATAAGTGTATCATCTTTTCTTCTTAAAACTTTAGAACGACTGATTGTTATCAACCTGCGTATAGCTATAGATCCTAAACTGTTATCAACAGCACAACACGCCTATACTGTAGGGGAAAATATGTAGAAACGGCCCTACACATCCGTACTATAGAATATTCCCTCCATCACAAAGAATTCACTCTGGCCGCTTTCCTCGACATAACATAGAGGGCGCCTTCAATAACGTCAGCAACTCTGCAATTACAAAGGCACTGACGAAGCTCAAAGTAGTATGGTTCCATAGTGGAGTTGATAAATCTAATGCTAAAAAGCAAGAGAATCAACTCTACTCTAGGAAACTTCTCTACAAAGAGATCTGTCAGTAGAGGAACACCGCAAGGCGGAGTCCTATCCCCTCTTCTATTGAAACTAGTCGTCAATGAACTTCTAGTTGACTTAGAAGTTGAGGGATTCAAAGTGATTGCCATTGCATATATGCAGATGACGTCTCCATTGCGGTATCTGGCAAACATGCTCACGTCCTTACGGATCTGATGCAGATCGCTCTAAATATACTAGTAAAATGGGCGGGAAAATGTGATCTAGGGGTCAACCCTAAGAAAACTGAACTCGTTCTCTTCACCAGGAAATACAAAATTCCTCAACTAATAACTCCATCAATTAATGGAATCCCACTTGAACTTTCAAACGAAGCCAAATATCTAGGTATAATCCTAGACAAAAAGCTAAATTGGAAAGCCAATATACAGGAAAGAATCAGGAAATCCAGTTTTTTTGTTAAGTGAGATACTTCCTCGCATAATTTTATGGTATCACAATGGACCTTTTATTGGCCTAAGTGTGTCAGTTTGTTTTCCTGACAGCCATTTAAACCTAACCTAACCTAACCTACTGAAAGATCCATGAGCTTATTCGCGTTCACCTCTTAAGACTCAATACCCGACTACCAGACTAAGTAAGCGTCTACGTTTGATATTTTGTTTTGTGTATTTTTGTGAGTTGTAATGTCGGGTAGATTTCGGGTCGATTTTAGCAACATTAGGGGGCTAAGATCGAATTTCTTTGCTGTGTACGCTCACACTGCAAAATGCAGGCCAGCTGTTTTGGCACTAAGTGAAACACAGGTGGGTGTTGGTTCTGATCCCTCAGAGTTCAACCTGCCTGGTTATAGCTTAGTGCCTTTATTCTTTTCTTCCCATGGCCTCGCCGTTTATGTTCGAAATGATATTGCTTACCAGCTTCTACCACAATACGGCCTTTGTTCTAATACGAACTTTAATTTCATGTGGTTAAAATTCACCGTCCGTAAGCATATCATTCACTATTGTTTTATTTATAGAAGCCCCAATTTAGATAGCAATTCAACCTCCAACGAGTTTGATGCGCTATCTGACTCCATAATAAGAATTGTTTCCCTTTATCCTCACACTGAAATCGCAATTGCGGGCGATTTCAATGTACACAATTCTGGTTGGCTTCGACATTCTGGCCAGACAACACCCGAAGGAAAATGTGTTGAGATCTTCGCTGAGTTTAACGAATTAACTCAACTTGTTGATGAGCCCACTCGGGTTCCTGATATTGAAGGCCATGCGGCCAACACTCTTGACTTATTTCTCACTTCTCACCCCGAAAAATACAGGGTTGTAGTATCATCTCCTTTAGGCACATCGGACCATTGTGTCATATCGGTAGATTTTTCACTTTCCGTCACGTTAAAAAAAGATAAAGTCCCTAAAAGAACTGTGTGGCAATACGAGAAAGCCAATTGGGACGGCCTGAATAATTTCTTTCGAAATTTTAATTGGTCATTGTGCTTTCTCGACGGAAACGTTGACGCATCAGCTGATATGATATCTAACGTAATTCTCAACGGCATGAGAAATTTTGTTCCTCACAGAACAAAAAGTATCATCCCCAAAGAGAATTCGTGGTTTGATTCAAGCTGCAAAGAGGCGATTAGGGATAGAGAAAGTAGTTTTCGAAAATTTAAAGGCAACCCTACAGTAGAAAATCGAAATTTGTTCAAACGGGCCAGAAATATCTGTAATGCTCATATACAAAAGGCCAAGTTCTTACATGACCAAAAAGTAAGGCAAAAAATACTGTTGTGTCCAAAAGGAAGCAAAAACTTTTGGTCTTTTGTTAAGAACGTTAAGAACTCGACCACGTCATCGGTCCCAACGCTCGTCTTCAATGACTCTCCGTATGTCAGCTCCATCGACAAAGCCAATTTGCTGGCAGCTCAATTTGCTGCCAACTCGACACTTCCTTATAGCATATTGGCTCCACCTGAGCTCGAGTCTGCAAATTCTTTGATGAAACAGATATTTTTTCGAACTCGCTCGGTTGCGAGAGTCCTCAAAGATCTCAACATACATAAATCCGCTGGTCCAGATGGTATCCCCGCCGTTATTCTGAAGAGGTGTTCTTCTACGCTGGCAAAACCACTGCGTAAACTTTTCCATCTTTCCTATTCTGCTGGGATTTTTCCGAGCAGATGGAAAACTGCATTTGTCCAGCCGGTCCCTAAAAAAGGCGAATCTTCCTCCCCTTCCAATTACCGTCCAATTGCACTAACGTCCCTTCTTTCCAAGGTCATGGAAACGTTGATAAACCGTCAACTTATGAAATATCTTGAAGAACGAAAGCTTCTTAATGACCGTCAGTACGGCTTTCGTAGCAAACGGTCCACTGGTGATTTGATGGCTTATCTCACCGAAAAGTGGAACCAATCTTTACATTGTTTTGGAGAAAGTAAGATTATTGCGCTTGATATTTCTAAAGCATTTGATAGAGTTTGGCATCAGGCTCTTTTATCGAAAATGCGTGCTTTTGGTATCGATGAGTCTCTTCTTCGTTGGATTAGAAATTACCTTTCCGACCGTTCAATACAAGTTGTGTTGGATGGCTTCAAGTCTGATACCCACTTCATAAATGCTGGTGTGCCCCAGGGCTCCGTTTTGTCTCCGACTCTCTTCCTCATTTTCATTAATGATCTCTTGTCTGAAACTTCTAATCCTCTTAACTGTTTTGCTGACGACTCGACCCTCAGCTTTTCATATTCGTTTCCAAATTCACGTCCCTGCTCTTCGGATGTGGAATTGGAACGGTTGCGTATGATAAGCTCATTGAATTCTGACCTTGACAGCATTGTTGCATGGGGTCTTATGAACCGAGTAGAATTCAATGCTTCGAAAACTCAATGCTGTCTCTTGTCGTTGAAGCTTAACATTCCCCCATTGCCATTATCCATGAATGGTACCTGCATCGAAGAAACCGAAAAGCTGTCAGTACTTGGTATGTGTGTAAACGATGATCTTCGTTGGAACGACCACATATTTGAAGTCGCCAAAAACGCTGCTAAATGCTTAGGTTTCTTGAGACGATGCAGGAAATTCTTCACCCCTTCTGATCTGGCTACAATTTATAAGGCCTTCATCCGCCCTAAACTGGAGTATAACTCCCATATCTGGTCAGGTGCCGCTCAAACATCTTTGCATCTGCTTGATAGGGTACAAAATAGAGCGTTAAAATTGATAGGTGATAGTTCAATCGTAGAATCGATTGATTCTCTTGAACATCGACGAAACGTTACCTGTCTCACTCTCTTTTATCGCTTCTTCTATAAACAGTGCTCTAGTGAAATAGCCAGTTGCATTCCTCCCCTGAAACAATTTAGCCGCAACACCAGCCTCGCTAGGAATGCTCATCAGTTTTACCTTGAGCCCAACTTCTGGCGTACAGTCAAGTATAGAGATTCATATTTTAGTCGCACCACCCGAATGTGGAATGCTCTACCTGGCCCTGTTTTTCCCCTGCATTACGATTCACAAAGGTTCAAAAGCAACGTGCATCGATGTCTCCTTTCAAATCCTCTCCTATTTTCCTAAATACTCGCACTGTGTTTAATAACATTATAAGGGTAGTCATAACCCCTTGATGTGCGCGTTAATTATAAAAAAAAAAAAAAAAAAAAAACCAAAACACTCGCTTGGACGTAGTTTCCTCAGCACACTCGTCCATCGCTTTTTACTAAAGAATTTTGGAGTTTTGTGACTTTTTGCCTAAATGGACGGATCCAAACCTGTTCCATTTCAATCCAGTTCCAGAAAAAAAAAAATATGAAAAACCATATCTACACTTCGCATATGAACTAAAGAAAAATATTAAATTTGAACGAATATCCCAAATTCGTGATAAGATGCTAAAGAGTACACCACCAGTTGATGAATTTGTATTCTGCCATCACTTTGGAGCCGCATTAAAAAGGAGAGGTAGAAGTAGGAAAAGGGAGGAAATTGAAGAACAAACTAATAAATTCACAATATAATAAAAACTTTTGCCTCAGTTCCTCTGATCTGTTGAACTATTGCATCTAAAAAATATTTAAGTGAACGAATTTTGCTGAGCTGTATTCAGTTGTACAGTGTAGCTTAATTTAACCATCTAAGACGAGGTCCGTACATTCTCTGCGATATGTCGTTAGTATGTTTTCCAAGACTGTTCGAGAATTTTTCATGTCATCTCATGGGTCGTTTGAACTTCGTCTCCATTCACCGCCACCGTTCCACGAAAATGACCAGATCTTATGAGGTTTCTTATATTTTTCGTAACACTCAAGGGATTTAATAATTAACAGTCCTCGTGATACCACAAGAAAAGACACAAGGAAATTATTCTGTAACTAAAACAATAGTAGATATTGAATGTCTGTGGACGTCAGATCGCTTAGATCGTCAAAGAAAAAAAATCTACATCCAATTTTAATTTTTACTTGCGATTATAGGTACTATAAGGCAAGTCTTGCAATCGTGCAGAAAAAAAAATTTGAGATAACAACTAAATATGACATAACGATGATAGAGAATACGAAAAAAGTGGGTCCTACAATTCTGTCTGTCTGTCTGTCTGTCTGTCTGTCTGTGTGTCTGTCTGTCTGTCTGTCTGTATGTCCGTATATGGATCTACAGCCTGAACCGCTTGACCTATTTTCTTCAAAATTTGCAGTCAGGGTCTATTTGGCATCCTACAGAGGGGTTTTTGGAATTGGGTCTCTAGGTCTTGAAATAACGGTACCTGCCATACAACCGATATGACAATACCTATTTTTCTCGAAAACGGCTCTAACGATTTTGATAAAATTTTACGTGAGGTATTATTTTTTAATAACTGTTCTAATGATGTAAAAAAAATTTTTGGAGAAAGCCTAAAGACGGTACCCCCCATAGTACCGTTTTTTTCAAAACCGACTTTCTCGGTAATGGCTAACACGATTTTGACGAAATTTCATATTTAAGAAGTATTAAGTTGTTTGAAAAAGATTGCATATCTACATTTGAAAATTTAGTTTTTTCGAATTTTCATTAATTTTTTTAAAAAAAATTTGTTTTTCCGAATATTTTCCAAACGATATATTTGATTTATTTCAAATTTTTTTTCAATACATCTTTTAGCAAGATCTTAAAACTTGTGTACTTGAATTTTGAAAACCTAATTTAAAAAAAAAATAAAAAATAAAAAACCAGTTTTTTAAGAAATGGCTCTAACGATTTTGATTAAATTTTAAGGGTTTATATGCATAAGTAATTGCAAAAAAATGGCGTTTTTAGATTTTCGCTTGAAACTTTTGGAATATTTAATTTAATTTTTTTCAATACTTTTCGTGATTTAATTCAATTTTCACAATTAATGTGTAGTTGGCAACCCTGTAAAACCAAATACATAAAGAACGAATACTAAAACCTTTTGCTCAGTCTTAAGATTTTGGTATTTTACTTAGCAAACGATCGCAAGTTCGTGCGACCCAGTCGTGCCCATTTTTTTTTTTTGTGAAAGGGCAGGACTTAAACAGAGGAGTTTATCACACCGATCAATAAACTAAAATACAGTTTACTTAAAGACAAGAAACATATCGAATTCAGTTTTAGACTGAGGGCCTACTATGCAATCTACTCCTACAATAAAAGTTTAATGCTTTTTTTGGACTAGGCCGCCGCGACAAACCCGCATTAATTTTATTAGATACCTTTATTATCTTTCGCAGTTGGGTAAGCAATACCCGCTCAACGATCTTCAAAGTGTATCTCCGTTTCCTTTGTGTAATGGTAGAAAGTAACTCTCCCTCCATTGCTTAGGCAAACTATTGTCTCCTATAAGCTTTAAGATTAGAATAGTTAGCCAACTAATACCGATGTTTCCCAAATATTCCAAAAACTCGTATGGGATCTCGTCTTTCCAGCACCTTTGCCTTTTTTTTTATTTCTTAACTACTTCACTAACTTCTTTGACCATGATTCCAGGTATTTCCGTTAAGTTAAGTTCAGTTTCTGGAAGATGCTCTCGAGAACACTGTTCGTTCAAAACGCCATCACATTCTTGTCGCCACCTGTGCAGAATTTTGTTGAGATTAGAGATTTCGTCAACTTTCACATAACAGATGGGTTTCTAGTATCGTATTTCATACCTCCACGGCAGTCTTCATAATCTTTGTTTATGTTCCAAACATGACCGTTCCCATCTCCGCCAATAAAACAAAAACTTCTTCCTTGGGATATCCTTAATTAGATTGTGAATATATAGCCAAAATGCCTCTTTTGCACTAGTCTACATCCAGCTTGGGGAGCATATCCACTGACAATACTTCACACCTTTCCTTGTATAACCAATTTAAGGAACATCAAAGTGTCGCTAGACTTTGAAATGTTCAAACGCTGCTTAGTAGCTCTTCCGCAAGAATGATACTCCGTTTCTACTCTGATTCGTTCCATAGTAGAATATCTTTTAAGTGCTTTTCTCTTTACATTAAAAAACTGGCCTTGCTTCCTTTATTTCGCCATTTCGTTTCTTGGGCACACAAGATGTCTACTCCCCTCCTTTTGATCATCTCTTCCAGTTTGAAACTTTCGCCAGTCATACTTCCATCTCGCAACTTCCATTTTTTACATTACATTTTTTTGCCAGCCCTTGGAATTATTGCGGCTCTGACCTGAGTCGTTGTAAAAATGTATTGATAGAGCGGCGGCCCGGGGCCAAACACATTTCTCACAACCATTTCTTGTGAGGGAATGGAAGGACCTACAATTTTCTGTTGATTCCGAACGGCTAATCAATCATTGAATTTTTATGACATTATCTCAGCGACTGTGTATTAATTCACTGTTAAGTTTTCTACGGACACACAACTGGATATATCTTTCATAAAGTAATACCCACGTTTTTTTCCAAAACATTTGACATTTTGGTCTATATTCTTCTTTCTATTTCGTAGTCAGTTTAATTTTGATTTCTTCATCCTTGACTATGTGGATTCAGGTTATTCGTTTCCAATTTCTTAATTGATTTAGAAAAAAGCCGTAGTTTGCTGCCAAAAACACCAAGTCATTTTTTATTATTCCTCGTTCAAGCAATTTAGAAGTTTTTACAGCAACAGAATCCTCTTCGTCCAACGAATGAAAAATGTTTACATAGTATAAAACTGTTTCTATCCCGGTTCGCCAACGAGTTGTAAATGCTTGTGGAGGAAGTGATAGATTCTGTTCGAATTCTTTAAAAGTTCTTAATTTGAAGGACACTGGCAATAAGAAGATCGACCTCAAGGAATTGTCGTTCATTTTCATTTTCAATTCATTTTACTGAACCTAAGGAGCCCTTCAACGTCTCCGCCTACTGCGGTGATGTCTCGGTTATAAAGGAGCTATCTTTTCACTGGGTTACGGAAAACGTGGTAGATTATCAGAACCGCCAATCTATCCTGAATTAGCCCTTCCATATCAAAATATAGGAAAGCCTTCGGTGGCACAAATCCACTAGAGCGCGTTTTCTCCATACATTCAATGTTGAAGTAATAAGCCCCCTATGTGAGCCCCGTTGTAAAGGACCCATTAAGATAGTATATTGTGTACTCCGACACTGTGCCCCTGTTCTGTAACTAACGCCTCGATAAAAGCAGGCGATAAACGGTAGAAAATGGAGCGAAATCCTACTAAATTCATAGAATTTCTTTCCATTTTCAACCGTTTATCGCCAAGGCGATAGTTACAGAACAGGGGCACTGGTGTCCAAAATAGGTAAGCAGACACTGTCTTTCAAACACCCGAATCTTTTCCATTTGAGACGCTGTAACGTTGAACCACACAGGGCACTCATAGACAAGCATTGGCCTTATGAGAGCCATGTAGCAAATCACTTTCACTCTGTTGTTGTCTGCTGTAAAACAGCCTCCTTGACAGAGCAAAAGCTCCCTTAGCCCTGGCCCGAGCCGCATCCATATGTTTGTTAAAATATAAATACTGATCTAGTCAGATGCCGAGGAACTTGACTCTTGACTATTACTTTGCTTGGCAGTGGGTGTCCATGTAGATCAACGATCACCAGCTTATGCCAGTTCTTTCTCGTATCCCATGACGCCCGAGCCAGCGGGGTTCTAAACACAATTGTTTCCTATTTCTAGAAGTTGATTTTCAACTTCCAGTCATCGCAATATTGCTGAATCTTATCGAAGTCACGCTGCAAGAGACTTCTGATGTCTTCGATCTTTGGACCTGTTCTGTACGCAATAAGGTCGTCGGTGTGCGCTATAGCATGGTGAAGGGCACAAATCGCCGCCGCTAGTGAAATAACTAAATAAAATGGGCGAGTTCACCGCTCCCTGTTGCAGACCGTTCAGAATGTTAAAATGTCTGGTCGAAGTTACATTGCCACTTTTGACAACAAACGTTCTATCATGAAGTATGTCATTAAGAATATAGAGAAGTGGTTTACTCATGCCATACCTGATCAACTTATAGAAAAGAGTCTAACCAAACGGTATCGAATGCCTTCTCCAAGTCAACCAGACATGCAACCGTACACTGCTTACTAGTTTACACGCGGCATGTATGGTATCATGACCCGCCTTAAAACCGAACCGATTTTCTGGAACCATATTTTTGTCCTCAGCCCAGGTGGACAGTGCTCTATTGAGAACTTTCTCGAATACCTTGCTGATACTCGAAAGAAGACTAATTGACCGAAGATTTGGTGGATTGGAACCATTCTTTCCTTTGGTTCTCTTATCTCCATATGTATGTTCTCTTGTCCTCTTATGATTAGCGCACAAACAATAAATAGTGTTACTAACTATTTGTTACCATGACTATTTTAGTGACCGGATGATTAAAGCGTTTACAACCGCAAGTAACCACATAGTGAACAAGTTGTACCTACTGGTGTGCTGTTCCGATCCGTACATACTCATTTTTACTTGCCATTATTATGTAGGTACTATAAGGCAAGTTTTGCAATCGTACAGAAAAAAAAATTGAGATAACAATTGAATATTACGATGATAGAGAATATGTCTTTGTCCATATATGGATCTACAGCCTGAACCGCTTGACCGATTTTCTTCAAATTTTGCAGTTAGCGTCTGTGGAGCAGCCTATAGAGGGGTCTTTGAAATTGATGTCGTTTTCCAAAAACATTTTCACTCTTTCACTCCTTTTTCGTTTATTTTTGGAATTCGTTTTAAGCAAAGTGACAGATTTGGAGTGATTGCATTGTTAGTGGTAAACTTGCTAGATTTGTTCTTTCACGTTTAGGTAGAAAACAAGATGAAGAATCGTTCACTTGAATTTTAAAAATTATTCAATGGTCTTCTAAAGAAAATTTAATAACTAAGCTTGGCAGAACGGCTCCAAAGATTTCGATAAAATTTTATGTGAAGGATTATTTCTTAAAGACCTTTCTTATGATGTAAAAAACTTGTTTGAAAAAAGGTCTAATAACGGTACCCTCCATTGTACCGTTTTTTTAAAAACCGACTGTCTCGTTAATGACTTACATGATTCTTACGAAATGTTATATTAAAGAAGTCCTAGATGGTTTAAAAAAGATTGCGAATCAACATTTTCAACTCATTTAAAAAAAAAAAAAAATATTTATTTGAATATTTTCGAGACCGTGCTTTTGATTTTTTTTAAATTTGTTGTCGAAAGATCTTCTGGCAAGGTCTTAAAACTTGCATATTTGATTTTTAAAAAACAATTTTTTTTTAAAGCGAAAAATAAAAAAACCGGGGTGCCAGCACGTAACTTGTTACAATCGAGGATTGTCGATTTTTTTTTTATAATTAACGCGCACATCAAGGGGTTATGACTACCCTTATAATGTTATAAACACAGCATTTTGGAAAGTAAGAGAGGGTTTAATAGGAGAATTTTTGTGAATCGTGATGTAGGGGAAACACAGAGCAAGGTAAAGCATTCCACATACGGGTGGTGCGACTAAAATAAGAATCTCTATACTTAACTGTACGTCCGAAGTTGGGCTCAAGGTAAAACTGATGAGCATTCCTAGCGAGGCGGGTGTTGCGGCTAAATTGTTTCAGGGGAGCAATGCAACTGGCTACTTCACTAGAGCACTGTTTGTGATGTAATCGAATGATGGAAGCACCTATTTTGAATCAATCGAGTTTTCTCGATTGTATCTGACATGTATTGGACATAAAAATGACGCTTGAAGCGAAAGTTTTCACTGGACAGAAAGTAGTTATCGTATGTCGGCCTCGGCAGTGCTTATCTTTGTAAGAAATGGAAAAACTAACAATTTTTTATTTGATAACGGCAAATTGAAATATTGACCACATTTATGAGCACTCACCACGACTTAGGGAATACTCAAAACTTCCCAAGTTTGATGTAGGAAAAACTCACTGGACTCACACAGAGATACAGTGGGTCCACCACAAAAATAGCTGAAGGATTGGAAAAAGGTAGATTGTTGTTGAAATACAATTTTTAGACGTGCAGGGACCAGCGTTGCCGCAGCAAAATTTTTCAAGGTGCCATTTTCGGTAACCAAAGGTGCCAACTGGGTGCCACCAGCTCTTCAAAGGTAGAGAGATATTTAAAAACACAAAAAACAAATACTTTTCCATTAAGTATCATTACGATTATTTGGGCATGAATTAGTACACACACACACACGATATGTATGTTTCACTACTTGAAAAAAAAAAATCCCTTTCAGTCTTTTTCGAATGACTTTATTAAGTTTTCCTCATTAAAATGTATCAAGCTCTTACTTACTTACTTAGGTGGGCATTACA
The DNA here is from genome assembly GCA_949752695.1 of Melanostoma scalare. Lineage (NCBI taxonomy): Eukaryota > Metazoa > Arthropoda > Insecta > Diptera > Syrphidae > Melanostoma > Melanostoma scalare. The sequence continues at coordinate 42,910,584 of OX456985.1, read as the reverse complement.
GTTCGGGGTGAACCTGGGCCTCAACCAACATCCTTCTATAACGATTTCGATCTCGGGCGAGCTCTCTCCAGTTTCGCACTCCAAGTCGGTTGAGGTCTTCATCCACTTGATTGCGCCACCTAAGACGAGGTCTTCCCCTTCCGCGGTTTCCCTGCAATGTGCTTTCGAAAACCCGACGAGCCGGAGCGTTTGGGTCCATCCGCTCTACATGACCCAACCATCGTAGCCTCGCGATGCGTACTCTTCTGGCTATGCCCATGTCGCGGTACAGCTCATACAGCTCGTTGTTGTATCTTCTTCTCCACACATTGTCTTCGCATACGGGACCAAAGATCATTCGGAGAATTTTTCTTTCGAAACGACCAAGAGTTTCCTCATCCGCTTTCGATAAGGTCCATGCTTCCGCGCCGTACAGCAGGACTGGGATGATTAAGGTCTTATACAATGTCACCTTGGTTTTTCTAGAGAGGGTTTTGTTTCTCAATTGCCTTCTTAACCCAAAGAAGCAACGGTTGGCAAGAGTTATTCTCCGTTTGATCTCCGCACTGATGTTGTTGTCCGTGTCTACAGCGGATCCTAGGTAGACGAAGTCCTGTACTACCTCGAAGTTATGTCTGTCTATTGTGACGTTTTGTCCAATTCGTCGATGTTCTGTGTCCTTGTTTGATGACAGCATATACTTCGTTTTGCCCTCATTAACCATCAAACCCATTTTTGCCGCTTCTGTTTTAATACTCGCAAAAGCACCTATGACATCACGCTTTTTTCTTCCCATTACGTCAATATCGTCTGCATAGGCGAGTAATTGTACAGACTTTTGAAAGATTGTTCCTCTGGTGTTGACGTTTGAGTTTCTTACAATCTGTTCAAGTATGATGTTGAAGAAATCGCATGACAGTTTGTCGCCTTGCCTAAAGCCTTTTTCGACATCAAAGGTCTCGGTGAGTTCTTTTCCTACCTTGACGGAGCAGCGTGAATTCTCCAAAGTCATCCTGCATTGTCGTACGAGCTTTGCAGGGATGTCGAAACTAGACATGGCTCTGTACAGCTCGTCTCTGTAAATACTGTCATACGCGGCCTTAAAATCGATAAAGAGGTGGTGAATATCGATATTATGTTCTCGGGTTTTTTCCAAGATCTGCCGTAATGTGAAAATTTGGTCTATTGTGGACTTCTCTGGTCTAAAACCACATTGATAAGGACCTATCAAGTTGTTGACGTGGGGTTTCAGACGTTCACATATTACAGCAGACAAGATCTTATAAGCGACGTTAAGGAGGCTTATCCCTCTGTAATTGGCGCAATTGTGAGGGTCTCCTTTCTTTAGGATCGGGCATACGATACTGAGGTTCCATTCATCGGGCATGCTTTCTTTCGACCATATCATGCAGATCAGCTGGTGCATGCTCCTTTCCAACTGGTCTCCAGCTGCCTTGAAAAGTTCGGCATCAAGGCCATCTGCACCTGCAGTCTTATTTGATTTAAGTTTGCATATGGCAAGCTTAACCTCTTCTAGGTCGGGAGGACGGCATTCTTGATCATCGTCCAAGCTGAATGGGGCAATCTGCCTGACAGCGGGATTTGTGTATCAAGCTCTTAAGGTGCCAAAATGAGAGCTAAAGGTGCCAAGGTGCCAATCGAGACTGAAGGGTGCCAAAATGGCACAATTGTGCCACTTCGGCAACGCTACCAGGGACCTCAAACATAAAGTTCAGAATAAATTGAGAAACAATAAAATGTATTTAAAAGGCACGGGCACTATTTCTTTCTCTGTTCATGCCCAGTTTCAGCTCACAAACGTAGGATACACCTAGGTTCGTATTGTTATATATGGTAATTAAAGAATACTATCTTTTATAAAAAAGTATTTATTACATAACTTGAATGTATGACTAAATCTAAAAGAATGAATGATTTGATATAATAATGAAAAAACGATATGTATCACCATGGAAACAAGTTACTAGATCATTTGAAATAAAGTCTATTGTATTAGGTGAATACACAGTACGTATTTCTTTGATGACCCTAGTCATCTTACTCACATCGACGCCCTGCGTCTCTCCCGCTTCATTGTAAGCTCGAATTTGTTCCATAAGGAAAAGGATACATGAGATCCATTGTGGTATCACAATGGGCCCAACGGGCATAAGTGTGTTAGCCGAGCTAACAGCCACTGTTATCTAACTTAACCTAACCTATCTCGATCGAACTTTATTTTGAAGATAACCTATTTGGCATTTCACTTTGTTCACAATGTTCACAATGGCTATTTTAAGATGAAATCAAAATGAAACTCGTTTCAAAATACATGCTGTCAAAAATAATTTGTTTCGAGTTGGCCGACGATCGACAATCTTTGAGTGTATCAAGTTATGTGGTGTCACCCCCGATTTTCAAAAAAGTTGCTCTAACGATTTTCATTAAATGTTCAGTTTTAATGTGGTATAAAAACTGCTTAAAAGTGGCGTTTTTAGATTTCCGCTAGACACCTCTGGAATATTTAATTCAATTTTTTTCCAATATTTCTTACGATTTTATTTAATTTACATAGTAAATGTGTAGTTGGCAACCCTGTACAACCGAATAAATTAAGAAGAGTCTGAAAACTCGTACACAGCCTCAGGACTTTGATTTGATACTGTACTAAGCACACAATCGCAAGATCGTGCGACCCAGTCATGCCCATTTTTCTTCATGAAAAAAGAACAAACAGTTTAAAAAAACTCACAAACATGATAAAATATGCCCCCAAAATGCAAAAATATGCCCAAAAATGCTCTTTAAAGTGGAATATGCAAAAACAAAATAACCAAAAATATGCCCTTACGAAAAGGCTCAAAATATTTAGTTTTGTAGTTAGTTAGTAAATTAGTTGAAAACTTTATTTAAACAAAAAAATTTAAATTCACAATGTTTGATCTAATTTTTTCTTGAGTTGATAATGGTTTGGTTAATTGCTGTCTACCAGATTGACAGTTTCTCTTTTTGCTATTAAATTTATTGATTAAAAGTCTCCTTCTATAATACATTTTCGGTAGCTGAGTGCAGTAGACATAGGTTAGGTTAGGTTGAATGGGGGGTGCACAGAGCTCGAAAATTGATGGTTACCACTTTCATTGGTCTTCAAATAACTCTTATTTGTTGTGATTAGTGCTTCAAAGTATCCGGATACTTCGGATATCCGGATATCCGGAACAGATCCGGATCCTGGATCCGTTATCCGACCTATTCGGATAGTATAGGATATCCGGATAGTGTCGGATATCCGGATATCCGGATGGTGTCGGATATCCGAATACTTTTCGGTGTCCGGATATCCGAATCTTAAAATAATTTCACGGAATTAAAAGAGTTTAAAGATCGGAATAAATCAAATATTTACATTCAATTATTATATGATCCTTTGGAAAACCCGAACAGTATATATACACTCATTTACTTAAAAAGGCATAAGAAAGTTTTCCAAAAATGCTTTAATAAATCCAGTATCAGAGCAGGATATAGTGGAAAGAAAACATACAGTTATTGTAAATTTTAAAAATATATTTATAAAATTTATTTATTTATATTTTTACACTTTAATATTAATTAAACACTGTCTCTGTCAGGCAAACTTAAAACATCCACTAAAGTTAATTGTTTTCACAAAACTAAATAACTTTTGCAGATCACTATCACGGAGCTCACTGTTGTACTATGCCTCAATAACATTAATTTTTGCTTTTATAGCCCTTGAATGCTAGCAGCCCAAGCTTCTGCTTATTTGCAGCTAGGAGCTATTGGAATGACGCGCTCTTGTAAATAATGTGTTGGTTCTTCGTTCCTATCAACCGTTTCTTGGGACCGGCTAAAGTTCTATCACTGTATTAATTTGTGGCTTCAGCGAACTTTTATGTTAGCAGGTAGCAAATCGTTCATACAGCAATTTGCATTATCAGTAGCCACTGCGCTTCTTCGGTGTCTACCACTTCGTTGATACCAATTCCGCTAAGGCCAACAATAACGTTGTGTAGAGTAACACATCAGTCGCTCCCAAGAAGTAGTTGTTGGGCCTCACAACGCAAGTCGGCCAGTCTGACTAGGTATTGGCATACCGATTTCGATTTATTGTGTTTTGTATAGTCATAACAAGAACACCTGTTTTCTTTCTTCCAAATCTCCGCTTGCTACTGATAAGTGGTAGAAGAAATGAATTGTCTACTGAAGCTGTGAATCGCCGTATGAAAATCTTGCTACCTGATAGCATCCAAGTTCACTAAAGCGAAAAATTCAATTGATTTATATATATATTGTGTTGAGTATAGTCAATAGTCATAGTCACTGCAAGTTTCCCAATAAGTGATAGCTGCGACCGAAATATAAACTGCCTTATGAAGCTGTGCATTGTTGTATCAGATCATTACCAAAGAATTCCATTCCAAATAATTTAGCTTAAAAAAAGCCTATCTAGTATTTAGACCCCCATCAAAAAATTTCCTTTACTAAAAGTGAGACGATGATGTCAACTTTTTTTTCACACATTTCATTCAAAATTTGATCAAAGTTTTCCTAACTTTCAAAACTTGTTTGCACTTCAAGTGTCAAGTCTATTGGCGGTATGGGTAGGTTGATAACAATGATCATCTCGCATAAGTGTTCGGTTCAATAAAATATTGATAAAACATTGCTACTCGTTATTAATGTATGTAATTTAATGATAATAATTCTATTAAATTCATAAAAATATGCAATTTTTCATCAATGTTTTCTGACGACATTATAACGTCAAATTATCATCCATAAACCGACTTTACATACAACCACACTTTTCAACTTGGGTCCGCCTATCCGGATCTCTAAGCTAATTCCTGATGAGTATTACGTTTAGAAGGAACAAAATTGCTGCAGTTTCTTCCATGGAATTTACTTCATGTGTTTGGGAAAACAACTTTGAAAGGACTTAAAGGCGAAGTGTCTGTAGACCAATACATAGATTCGGGATACTTGTTGGGAAATATCTAAGTAGTAAGTTTGTATTTTTTTTTATGTGTAGGTCAGTGTGAATAACAAAGATGTTTTCAGATGCTACTAGAAAATAATTTTACAGTTTGGGTCCGGATATCCGGATCTTTAAAAGCTATCCGGATATCTGAACTATCCGGATATCCGGATACCAGAACTATCCGGATATCCGGATACCAGAACTATCCGGATATCCGACACTATCCGGATATCCGAAACTATCCGAATATCAGCTGTGTCAAAACATTCCTATTCGGATATCCGGATATCCGGATAGTTTAAAGATCCGGATATGAACTGAAGCACTAGTTGTGATTTATTTAAAAGCTCTCTCAATAACCGGTTATGATGAGTTTTATTTTATTTGGTTTCTCTCTGAGATATACATTTATTTTTGTTATTTTTATTTTTTGGTCAACCAATGAGACTTATATTTGTGAGAAAAAAATAAATCACATTCTTTATTTTCAACTAGCTGAGCCGCCCGGAGTTATTCGGGTCTGTAGTTTTAAGGTCAAGTAAATTTAATATTCCGGTTCTTGTTCCTGTATCTGTTCACGTGGGATTATAGGGACGAAATCTTAGTTATTGAAGGATTATGTTTTATGTGGCATCGCAGTCCTGAAAGAATTTTTGAAATCTGTCCAGAAATTTCCAATTTTCCATTCCCACCCCCTTCCTGAGGAAATCTTCAGTTCCCATGGAAATATGTGAATGAAATATATGTTTTGTCTATGTCACTTAAGGATAGTGTAACATCCTTGAGTTGAAAGAATTTTTGAGATCGGTCAAGTAACTTTAATGTTCCTGTTTTAGTTCCCGTTTCTGCTCCCGTCGGATTATAGGGATGAAATAAAGTTTAAGTTACTAATGGAGGGGGATAATGTAGCACCTTTTAAATAGTCCAGCAGTTTCTAATTTTCCGTTCCCAACCCCGTTCCTGTGGGAATATGGGGATCAAACCTTGACAGGAACCATCTTTAGACTAAACTATGTGCCTGCTACCCTGAAAATTTCATAAAATCCGTTGGGTGGTTAAGGAGTCTATACCGGACATACATACATACATACATACATACATACATACATACATACATACATACATACATACATACATTACATACAAACATACATGCATCCTATTTTATATATATATATATGTTTTTTGTTGGTATAGATTGACGTTCTTTATAATAGTGTAAAGATGTTTTTTTTTTAACCATTTAACCATTTAAGATTTATTTTTTATCATAAAGGTTTTAGGTCAACCAATTCCATTTATTTTTTGTGGAAAAAGTCAACCAAAGAGAGATATTTTTTTAAATAAGTGATAAATCTCAACCAAAGACCTAAAAAATTATTTTATAAAAATAAATCTCAGTAAAAGAGCAAAATGTTGGTCGACAATTTGATATCTCTCAGTGAGAAACCGAATGAAGCAATATGGTTTCCAATTATTTTCGAGCTCTCGGTTGCAGCCACAAGTGGCAACAGTAGACATAAATTTATATAAAGATTCCCAATCCAAATTTCAAATTTCCATTTAAAATGTCCAGAACTTAATTCATTTCTATCGCAGTTACTCCAAAATATTTGATTCGAAACTCTTTCAGTTTGGGGCATCTGGCAATCAAATGAAATATATCATCTCTCTCCCTCAGGTTGTAAAGGTCACAAATGATATATTTAGTTTTGTATAAAACGTATTTCTGTGTTATCCAATTAACAATACGACCTCCAAAAAGACACGCTTTTGCATATTTCCGGTTGCCCTCTCATTACTTTAATTTTGACCAAATCTGCAAATTTGAGTAAATATAAAAAAAATGAAAACATTTCCAAAAATCTATCCGAAAATGACATTTGTTTTTTTGGTTTCCATGCGCTCAAAATTAACTCCTGTAATTAGAATAAAATCTGAAAGGTCTGAAAGGGTTAAGTAGCACTGTCTACAATTCTATTGTTGCATTCAAAGTAAAATGCATATCTTCATTACTTTTGCAATAGTTTTTGGAATACTATTTTTGTTTGCTCATCAGGAATTAGCTCCTTCTTTTTGTTTTCCGTAGACGGCAGCATGAGTATTTTCAACTTAAAAGGATCACAGCTCTTGCACTTGACTGATTCACAGTGAGCAGCCTGTAAGGTACGCCATATACTTTTCTAATCATATGATCACAAGACTGTTCACTCTTTCCAATTTGGGTAATACCCAAAGCCGGACTTCTATGTCTAACCACGAACAAAACTGGCGTGGAAAAAATTCAAAATTATTTGAATTCATTGATTTGTAATTGCGGATTCTGACATTCCGTTCCATTCACCTGTCTTCATGTGAGTGCACATCCCAGGAGTGTCGTTCATAAGTTTTATTTGGATACCCAGCATGAATTTTTGAGCTGAGCAATCAGTTTGCCTTTATTCGAATTGAATAAATAACAAAAATTAAAACAATCACTGTCTGCCAGTGATTAGCTCTCAACAACAGACAACATTCTCCCCTATTTTAACTTTAAAAGGTCAACAGTCAAGCTACACAAAATGGTATCGTTTTTCTCATGTAGGTGGCTTTCGTTACTTTCCTCCCCTAACAAGTATAGCTTCCCTTTTCTTCTTCTTGTATTTCGACAATACAACCCCGCCTTTTGTTTACCTTGTGTCATTATTGTCATATCTAAAGGAAATCCTTCCTGTTGTAGTAACTGATAGCCTTATTGGCAAACATTGTTTGGAGCTGAGCTCATACACAGGAGTTGTAGACACATAAAAAGAGGATAATCCCTGTAAGACTGACAACAGAGCCGCCCAAAGTACAAAATTAAATTTTAATTCAATTAGGCATAACATTGGCTCGACTTGCTCTTGATGAATAAGTTATCCTCTTCTACATAGGTACTGCTTCCTTCGTCCGATGAACTGAGGCAAATTTAGTTAAAAAAAGGAACATAAAAATTCATATGGTTCATATGGTATACACCCAAAATGACGTCATAATTTAAGTGTGGGCATTGCTTTTCGTTTTTATAAATCCATAAAGCCTCCGACAAGTAAAACAATAATCCAATAAGTCTTTATGCTTATTTTTTGTGGAATGTTGTTATTGTAGCCTATTTCGGGGTCTATTCCTATAGAAACAATATGCTACGAGTATATATTATTGGGTTCAAGAGCTATAGCTACCCTTATTTTGTGGGTGACAACTGCTACCTCCACACAAAAGAGTCTCCCCAAATACCTAGAAAATAAAGAAGAAGAAGAAAGAAAAAAGTGAACTTATTATGTATAAGTATTGGGTATATTCACGTCGAGCGAAACTGTGTCAGATGTCATTGAGTAAAATTTATAGAAGTTCTTTGACGAAGGGCTCAGCGCTCAGAATATTTAATGAAAAACCGGTGAGCACAGAGTGCTGCAGGTATTCTGATTCTAAAGTTGATATACTTAGGGAATCGTTTCAGTCTGAAATAGCAGTTTGATTTTTGACATGCTTTTGAACTGAGCAAATTGAATTTTGTAGAAGAAAAGAGAGGAAAAAAAAAACTGACAAACATGTTTCCTATAGAAAGGTAGACTTTGCAATGAGAAAATGGATTGACATACTTTTATCATTGCTCCGCCAAAGGTAGCAGAGCATGTCAACAGTTTTATTGTCTTTGGGAAATAGTTTTGAAGTTAGACTGAAGAATTTTCTTTTAGGAAAAAGTATCACAGGATGTCGTATGCTTTTCTTTAAATGAAATTGAGATATTTTTTGATTTGAATAAAAGTTTTCAAAAATACACTTAGGTGCTTGCTTTTATCAAACTCCTTGTTCATATGTATGACTGTAATGTACATAAAGCGGGTGGAGAAAAAATGTGTGAGCCGCCTCCTCGCGCTATCGAAAAACAAATTTTATTTGAAAGCAAAATTGAATTTTGAACTTTGTTTATTGTAGCGAAATTACATTTTTTCTTAATTCAATTACACAGTTTTCAAAGATTAGTTGAATATTGACTTTTCTTATTTATTAAAAATACTCCATAAGGCAAAAAGACCATTTTACCCATGGAATTGTTATTACCAGGTTGTTTTTTTTCAGTATACATTATACAAATTCAAAATGAAATCAAACACTTAAAAGTTCAAAGTAAGTTTCATGGTATTTGTTTTTTTTTATTATGACCATAATGACCATCCGCATCAGGGATAAATTCGCCAACTTTAGCCTAATATGCGCCCACGCCCCCACGGAAGAGAAAGTCGACAATTCCAAAGATTTTTTCTACGAGCTCCTCGAAGAAACATATGAGCAGTGCCCTAGACATGACGTGAAAACCGTACTTGGTAATTTTAATGCAAAACTAGGGAAAGAGGAAATCTTTGGAAATGCAATCGGTAAGTATAGCCTTTATGACAAAACCTCCGAAAACGGACTAAGGCTAATCGATTTTGCTGCGGAGCTAAATCTTGTTGTTAGCATCTTGTTCCTGCATTTTAAAAATTCATTAAGGCACATGACAATTCCCAGATCAATCAACCGCCAATCAAATTGACCATGTTGGCACTCTTCCAGTGTGATAGATGTCCGAACTTTCCGAGGGGGCAACTTTGACTCTACCTTGTTGTAGCCAAGGTACGAATGAGAATATCATGTTCACGACTCGTGCGACCAACGCTGTGAAGAGATATGACGTCGGAATGCTACAATCGCAAGAGATTGCCAATGCCTTCTCCAATGGAGTGTCCCTCAAACTATCAGTGAATCGTATGCCGCCAGCATCAAGCAATGCCAAGAAGCCATCAGAACTACTGCCTCTGAGGTTCTGGGTTTCACTCGGCCCCTAAAACGAAACTCATGGTTCTATGAAGAATGCGGGCACGCAATTGCAGCCAAACAAAATGCACGACAAATGCTGAAGCAAAACAGAACAAGGGCTGCTTCCGACCAGTATAACGAGATTTACAAGAACAAAAGAGAAGAACACCGAATTCTCAAAAAGAAAAGGAAGCAGTATGAGAAGCACTTGGTTGAGGAAATTGAGAGATGCCATGACAGAAATGAGGTTCGGAAGGTTAAAAGATCCTGCCTAGGTGGCAAGCCCCGAACTAGTAGTAGAGTCACAGTCGCTACTGAGGATCTGGAAATCACTTTTGCAGACTGCTTAACGGCGATGGAGACACAAATTCCGCTGTCAGGCAGATTGCCCCTTTCATCTTGGACGATGATCAAGAATGCCGCCCTCCCGATATAGAAGAAAATAAGCTTGCCATATGCAAACTTAAATCAAATAAGACTGCAGGTGCAGATGTCCTTGATGCCGAACTTTTCAAGGCAGCTGGAGACCAGTTGGAGAGGAGCATGCACCAGCTGATATGCATGATATGGTCGGAAGAAAGCATGCCCAATGAATGGAACCTCAGTATCGTATGCCCGATCCTAAAGAAGGGAGACCCTCACAATTGCGCCAATTATAGAGGGATAAGCCTCCTAAACGTCGCTTATAAGATCTTGTCTGCTGTAATATGTGAACGTCTGAGACCCCACGTCAACTTGATGGGTCCTTATCCACAATAGACCAAATTTTCACATTACGGCAGATCTTGGAAAAAAAACACGGGAATATACGATCGATATACACCATCTTTTTATCGATTTCAAGGCTGCGTAACACATTATTTTTCGAGACGAGCTGTACAGAGCCCTGTCTAGTTTCGGATGGATGCAGGATGATTTTGGAGAATTCACGCTGCTCCGTCAAGGTCGGTAGAAAACTCACCGAGATCTTTGATGTCGAAAAAGGCTTTAAAGAAATCGCATGACAGTTTGCCTTGTCATGCGATTTCTTTAAAAATATGTTTGATGGTTAATGAGGGCAAAACGAAGTATATACTGTCATCAAACAGGGACACAGACATTACAGGACTTTGTCTACCTATGATCCGCTATAGACACGGAAAACAACATCAGTGCGGAGATCAAACGGAGAATAGCTCTTGCCAACCGTTGCTCTTTGGGTTAAAAAGGCAATTGAGAAACAAAACCCTCTCCAGAAAACCAAAGTAACCCTGTATAAGACCTTGATCATCCCAGTCCTTCTTTACGGCGCGGAAGCATGGCCCTTATCGAAAGCGGATGAGGAAACCCTTGGTCCGTTTGAAAGAAAAATTCCTTCTTCCTACTCCGAATGATCTTTGGTCCCGTATGCGAAGACAGTGATAAGAAGATACAACAACAAGCAGTATGAGCTGTACCGCGACATGAGCATAGCCAGAACAGTACGCATCGGGGGGCTACGATGGTTGGGCCATGTAGAGCGGATGGACCCAAACGCTCCGGCTCGACGGGTTTTCGCGAGCACATTTCAGGGAAATCGCGGAAGGGGAAGACCTCGTCTTAGGTGACGCAATCAAGTGGAAGAAGACCTTAACCGACTTATCTAAGTAAGTAAGTAAGGTCGTTCAGACTAAAGTCTGTCCAACTTATTGTACAGTGTGAACTGCTCTATTCTGATATTACTAACCACAAATATTTGAAAACGAGGCGATTGATGGTTTACTTTAAATTGACTAAAATAATAATTTAAATCTCATCTAGTTTAATTAGAATTATCCACACAGAATTGAATGGTGAATCCCAATACATACCATTTTAATCTGACATTGAATTTAGATGACCGTCCAACTTAAAACCAAATATGAAAATCTGAATTTTGATTCATTTTCTACAGGGGCACGAGTCTGGACTACTTCGAAGTTATGACCGCCTATTGTTGTGACGTATTTTCCAACTCGTTGATATTTTCCTTGTTTGATAATAATAGCATAAACTCCCATGCATCTTCTATTTGGCATATTAAGGGACCTAAATTTGAGCATTAAAATTCGAGGTTTTTGTTCTTTTTATTCTGCGATTATAGCAACTATAAAGCAAGTTACGCATGGCATGGCGGTTTAAAAAATGTTTTCGGATAACAAACGTCTTAAAGGGGGTAGACCACTTTAGGAGCCTAAAAAACATGTTTTTTTTGGGATTTTTTGAGAGGGAATAAAATAACCCAATCATTTTAAAAATTAAGAGAAATGTTTATTAGAGCTGTCCAGTGTTCAAAAAAAAAGTTTTATCTTTTCGATGACTAACAAAATGGCGGCGTTATTGAAGTTTTCCGGAAACCTGTTTCCGGCGACATCGAAACTGCTGCCGTTGTCACTCTTTTTCGGTTGATCTGAGAAAGATTTACCAAAGTTCATTCTTTTACTGACATATTAAGGGGAAGGATATACCTAAAATTGAATGAATTAGTGCAAAATTCTAAATTTGGGAGCCTTTTTAATCCAAAATTTGATTTTTCGGCAATTTTTTTGACATATTTGACCCCCGAAAAATGATTTATTTACACTACCTTTCAAACTTTAATCACCCAAAATTTCATCCAAATCGGTCGCTTGCTTTTGGAGCTACAACGCGAGCAGTTTTTGAAAAAGTATTTTCGAGATAATTGCGTTTAAAGTTTCACCACGAGAAAATTATTAATTGTAGCAACTTACGGATTAATCGGCGATCCCAGGCCCATACAATAGATTCCTTCCCCAAAACAGCTGCCTGACAATACAAAAGGCCAACAAACAGTAAAGGGCATTGTGAAGGCGCTCCTCCTTTAACGACCCGAGTTATCTGACTCGTCACCCGACCGCATGTTGTTCTCGCGCTCTAAATGTGATAACTATGGATCTATTCGATATTTTCTTAAGATATCATACTTTCAAAATATGTAATAAAAAAAATTGATTTTTTGAAGTGTTCTCGCCCCTTAACAGATTTTCTTTAAATTTGGTAGCTAAGGTTTTTGTGTCACTGTATACAGAGAGATTTTTGGGACTGGATTTCTTATTAAATTCTGAAATGCCAATGCTCAAATGGAGGTGATTTTTTGAAGGCGTGAAAAAAAACTAGCTTCAAATATTTTGTAATATTAGGAGTTTATCTTATAATATAAAAATAAGTCGGGTTTTCCTTCCTGACGCTATAACTCCAGAACGCACGAACCGATTTCCACGGTTTTGCATTCGTTGGAAAGGTCTCGGCTCCGTGAGGTTTATAGCAAAGAAAATTCAGGAAAAATTTCAAGAGAAAAGCAGGAAGGGAAAATCATTTTTCACATACATCGCCATCTCTGATCCATAACATGTACTACAACGGCGGCGGCGCCAGTACGTGGTGTGTGAGTATCCCCCACGAAAATAAGTACGTTTCATTTTAAGTAGATGGCGCCGGTGACGCAATTCTCGCTGCAAACAATAATGATGTAAATGCACTGAATTTCACCATTCAATCAAAAATCGATGGCGATTTGGTGACATACAAATCCGTTGATTCCATAACAAATCCCGATGATGTGGTAAATTATCCAACGGAGTTTTTGAACTCTCTGGAGTTACCAGGATTTCCACCACACAACTTGCAACTCAAAGTTGGTTCATTTATTATGATATTGCGTAATTTGTCTCCACCGCGACTTTGCAACGGTACTCGACTTGCGGTGAAAAGACTTATGCCGAATTTGATTGAGGCAACCATTATTAACGGAAAGTACCCAGGTGAAAATGTATGTATTCCTCGAATACCAATGATTCTGACTGATCTTCCGTTTGACTTCAAACGATTGCAATTTCCGGCTCGCCTTGCTTTCGCAATGACAATTAACAAGTCGCAAGGCCAATCGCTTAGTATTTGCGGGAAAAATTTAGAAAATCATTGTTTTTCACATGGGCAGCTATACGTTGCGTGTTCACGAGTTGGGAAACCATCCGCTTTGTTTGTGTTATCGTCAGATCAAAAATCAAAAAATGTGTTTTACCAAAGAGCACTTCAATGAAACGGATAATTTGCGGACACGTATAACGCTTCGATTCAGTATTTACTTTGGATTCACTTTCATTTTTTACTTAGAGAAGTTCAACTAAATTACACTTCAATTTTGTAATCGAAATGAGTTCATTACTGTTGTAAAATGAAATAAAATTTTTCCTTTTCAAATATAAAACAAAAAAAAATCATTTTTCTTCATCTTTTAATCACCAAACGAAATGTTACAATAAAAGTTCGCCGGGTTTGCTAGTTATACATATATTCATGTATATTGTCACGAAATTTCGAGTTAAAATATTGAAATCCAAGAGAGATTACATATGCGGTTTTTGACCAGAAAAATTCGCAATCGAACAAATTTTCACATCACGGCAGACCTAGGAGAAAAAAAACCAGGAAAGCTGTTCAGAGATAAGCTGTACCATGTCCATTACCATTTCTTGAACTCCTTGAAATTAGAAGACGTCAATTTGCCGCATTTTTTTTTGAATTTTTCTGGTACCTGTAACAAGAAAATAAAAACATGGCGTTAAAGTAGACCCTTTTTCCCATACAGCCTCTATAATTACAGTGAAAAATTTAAAATTGACAAAATGGCAGCAATTTAAAAAAAAGGTCAAAATTGCGCCAAAATAATCGTCTTTCGATGGCTGCCAAATTTACAATTTTCATCCGATCGTAAAAGTTGTAGATGGCTGTATGTAAACACATATGGAGAGTATGCAGTTAAAATTTCAAATACAAAAACCTAAAAAGAAATAAATTTCTTTAAGGTATGTTAAATGATCGTGAAGATCAACCTTCAACTCCAAACTTGCGTTTCGCCCAGGTACGGCAATGGGCTCATCAGTTAGATGTTGCCGTACCCTTCTAAGACGCAAACTTTGTTCGGAATACACCGAGCACCGACACTTATAAAATTTACTGCGCTTACACGCAGTGAATTTTATATCCAAGTGAATGAACAAGTCATATTGCACTTGGAAAAAATAAACAAAATGTTTGCCATGGTTTGGCTTCAAATTATAAATTAAATTTTGTCCTTTTATAAGTGTCGGTGCTCGGTGTATTCCGAACAAAGTTTGCGTCTTAGAAAGGTACGGCAACATCTAACTGATGAGCCCATTGCCGTACCTGGCGAAACGCAAGTTTGGAGTTGAAGGTTGATCTTCACGATCATTTAACATGCCTTAAAGAAATTTATTTCTTTTTAGGTTTTTGTATTTTAAACAAATTACAACTCCAGGACAAAAAAACCACGACAATAACAAAACTTTTTTGTTATTGTTCAATTTATAATTTATAAAATTTCAAGACGATTCGTTAATATTTGCGTGAGTTACAGCTGCGGCAAATTTGAAAAATGCAGTTTTGAGAAAAACTATTAGAGCAGATTTCGATTCAACTGACAGGAAAGGAGTACAAAGGATCTAGATGTCCTTGAGCATTAAAAAATTTAAGCCGCAGGCAATACAAGGAATTGTAGGACATTAAGGACGAGGCGGTTGTCGGGCACCCCGCCGGGTTGGGATGGGTGGAGTTCGAGCGCCCGAGATGCTTCTCTTCTATACTCTGCCATTTCAAAAATATCCAAGATATCATTCCAATATTTTAGGATATCATTTTTGAGATATTTACCTATCGAAAAATAAAAAAAAAATCGATTTTTTTTTAAAAAGAGAAACTAACCGAGCCCCTTAAAATGACTTGTTACTGTAATTTTTTAAAACAGCATTTTTTGGCAACCATATAAACACCTCAAAGAGATACTTAAAAGCTCCCATAATTAAACAAGTCGTGTAATTGTTTCTCTTTTTTATTTACAATTTTTTAAAGAATGTGACTTTTGAACCTCCCAATCTTAAGCTTTTGACGACAACTACGCAATTATATAAGTGCTAAACTACCAACAGTTTATTGCACTTCCAGTTTGATAAGCCAATTCAAAAAGTTTAATCTTCTTTGTAAATATTCAGAGGCACTATTTTGATGTTTTATTTTTACTTTCAAACAACATTGTGTGTGCGTACGATAGGCATAACGGTTTACTATCATTAAATAAATCTGCGATAAAAACTGTTTTCGAAAATCCATTTCTATGGCGACCCCAAAAATCAAAAAGCTATTTATGTTTTCATATCTTTTATTGATTGTGTCGAGATTCTGACATCCAATCAAACCGAAAAACACACTTGCCGCTAGTGTTTTCTTATCATTATCGCTGTTCAAAAAAAAAATGTAACACAATATAAATTTTCTCTTGTAGCCTTGTGTAGACTCAAGTGTAAAGGAATATTGATAACCTCATTCGATGAGATCAAATAAAACCAGCTACTTCGATGGCAGTGGTGCTATTTTCAATATCACAGTTGCATCTTTTATTCACAGCGTGAAGAAGTCTTACCTCCGCTGATAGTGGAGCAAGTTATATTCCAAAACCAAAAACCTACCAGTTTTGTTTTCTCCATTTCGGATTACGTGTAGTTGGCATAAATCCAAAAGTTGTAGTAACTTTTGAATTTTAAATAACCTGTTGTGGTAGGTGTCGGTGTCGGTCGATCTGATGGTGCTTTACCAAAATCGACGCGCATTCAAGTGTCAACAGTTCCATTATTAAGTCGCGACAGTGCTCCATTTTGATAATTGAAGTTAACGCGGGTTTATTGAGTATCTACACAGTTCATTTGCATTACCTGCAAAAAGTTGTTTTGAGATTTATACAAACGATACAAACGGTTGTTTACACAGGAAGAAGACCAAATTGGTCTGGCTCAAACATGATGCCCTTTAATTATGTTCAGTTCATGGGATGTGACACTGGTCGAGAGTTAACAAGCGTTGTAGCAAAATACCAAAGGTATGTAATTTTGTTAAATAATAATTACTTTGATTGGGCTTTCAATTTGGTGTTTTGTGTATAAAAAAATACGTGCGGTGCTTTCCAATGTTACACAAGTCATTGAGGTTGGGTAATTTGTTTTATTTTGGCACTCATTTGTTGAATCCGAAATTGATTTCTTCTTTGGACTTGTTTCGGAGAGTGTCATTGGCAGAGTCATTCGTTGATTAATGGACCAACATTTGTGTACTTTGTGAATCATACCAAATTTTTTTTGTTATGTCTACTTTTCAATTTAAGCCTCAAGCCAATGCGGATTATAGGTATAGATGTAGGTGGGCAAACATGAAACCAATAATTTTTTTTTATTTACACTGAAATTTGAGCAAAAAATGTTCAGGCAGAGATCGGTTCTTATATTTTTTATATTTATTATTTTTATCACACATCCATCCTATTTTCATTTCTTTTTGTTTTGTCTCCAACAAACAATCTACTCTAATTTGGAAAACATTTTCAATTTCATCACCTTAATAGGGCCGTTCACACTGTGCAATTAGTTGAATAGACTTTGATCTGAACGACCGATGTTGGGTAATCTGAAGCCTCAAACGACCGCTTGTCCGACTTGTTGGATGGTTTTCAAATATTTTTGATAATTTTGTTTTTGCGTGAAGTCTGACGACAAGTCTGATAAGGCTGAACGCAAAGTACATCCGACCATTCAACTTTCATCAGACCAAGTCTGTCCAACTAATTTTACAGTGTGAACCACCCTGAATTTTTGATGAAGACAAATAAAATTGTTTTTTTTTTTATTTTTAATATAGTTTTTATATCACGGTTCCTGCGTGGTATGTCATACTTATCCGAAGTAGCATTTTCTACTCCCTAAACGATTAGCGATTGGGACTACTGGTACCCGTGGCGTAATGGCTAGCATGTCTGCCAGTTGACCGGGAGGTTCGTGGTTTGAATCCCAAGAAAGGCCAAAATGTTTTTCCACAGGTATCGCCTTTCGTGAGGAATTGGCAAATCCTCGAATAGTAAATTCATTGCTATGAAAAGCGCCTTCTCAATTCGCCGTTGGGAATCGTCAAAAAATTTTAGGTCTTCTCCATTCTCCCACAAGGCAATGACTTTGAAAAATGCGCTAGGCACCAGGGCTCCCCGCTCTGTTGCACCAAACTATTTATTTTTCATTTTACACTCAAGTAAAAGAGCGGCAACTAGAGTAGCATCGTTGTCACTAGTTCTTGCATAGGCAACATCTCCAAGTGCATAGTGACTAGCTTCGGAAAAAGCATGAATTTGCTCAGATTTCTCACCAAAGAATATGTGGCGATGTAAGAGAATTGTTCGTAGCTCATTGTCTTCATTGAAGCATGTTGTTCAAATTTGCATCATATCTTTAGTCAACAATTTCACTATATTAAAGCGTCTTGTTCTAAATCGATTGAAATCGAATCTTGGGACCTAGAAAGCTTTGAGTATGAAAGATTTTTGCCGTTATGTTAAAACATTCCGTTTTGTGTCTTTTAGCTCCCCAACTCTAATTAACCTAATATACCTACCTTCCAAATTTTTAACCAGGTCGTCTGTAGCAACGACCCAATGCAGTCCTAACGCTTTCTGCTTCTTGTAAACATTCTACTCTAAGAGATATTGAGTAGAAATGACGAATCTTATGGCTCCTTATATATTCATAGAAGCACTCTTGATGATGTTCGCTTCCATGTGAATATCCTGAGCATCAAGCACACTTCTAGGGCTGCAGATGAGATCGTCTACATAAAAACTTTTGCAGAGAAAACACACGTAGGCATGTACTGTTGTTAAGTCTTTTCAATCGCTTTTATAATAGCGACAGTGACACACTACACTTCACACGAAATATCACACAATTAATTGGGAATAAGTATAGCTTTTATTAAAAAAAAAAAAAAAGAAATTAATAAAAGAATTTATTGTTTTCTTAGGCTAAGGCCACGCAGTCAGCGATAAGCGAGCGAGCGATTGAACGATCAGCGATTAAGCGACAAAGTCGAGCGACGGGCCACTCGTTTCGTGAGCGACATTTCTTTAGCGATTAGTTGTTAAAATGCCGTTGTCAAGAGCCCTACGTTTATATTTGTTGTATCTTCTCTATCTGTTGCTCTTGACGCTAAGCGATAAACTAAAAATTAGAACAAGTTTGGTGACAGAGCGACGTCGTTCAGTCGCTTAAAAAAATCGCTCATCGCTCGCTCAATGCATGGCCAGTTCAATGTAATTTCATTTGTTTTAATTTTTTCATGTCGTTCAGTCGCTCGCTCGCTCGCTTATCGCTGACTGCGTGGCCTCGGCCTTAGGCTACGTTTATGACCGAGCGTAATCGCAACGCGCGATGCGATGAGAATCGCTACTAGCGATAAATTATATTAGTAAATTATATTACGCGCTACTATAAACACTCAATCGCCCGCGATAAACATAGCGAAAATGTGACAAGCGATGGAGCGATTCTCATCGCATCGCGCGTTGCGATTACGCTCGGTCATAAACGTAGCCTAAGGCTACGTTTATGACCGAGCGTAATCGCAACGCGCGATGCGATGAGAATCGCTACTAGCGATAAATTATATTAGTGCATATGGTTGTGTTCACGACACAGCGATTTAGCGAAAAGCGAATTGAGCGATTACAAGCGATAAAAGCGACGAAAATTTGCAATCAAAATATTTTGATTCATTTGAGCGAAACCAGCGAAACAGCATGGACATTTTCATAGAGTGTGTGCGTGATAATCAATGTTTATGGAATTTGCGCCATGCAGATTACCACAATCGAAATATAATAAGAAAAGCTTGGGAGGATGTTGAAAAAAAATGTGACTTAGGCCGGCCACTGACGACACAATATAACTGCGCAAACTGACATTTTACGCAATTCAAATTTCGCCACACACGATACAAGTGAACTGCACAGTTCTTAGTCTAAAAAAGTTTCCTCTCTGTAAACATGTGTAAAAAACACGCTCTCTATATATTACTTGCTATTGCGTTGAAGAAAAAAAAAGAAAAAATGATCTAAAACAGAAAACGTCTGTGGTGTAAAAGAATCTTTTTAAAGAGACAAAAATTAGGACAGACAACATTGTTAAAAGAGTTAAGCATTGCACAAACCAACGCGGTGAGTCGTGCGATGCGATTGCGTTAAGTCAAATCCCTATGTAATCTTATGGACGTTTGACTTAATACATAGGGATTTGACTTATCGCAATCGCATCGCACGCGCTCACCGCATTGGTTTGCGCAAGGCTTTAGAATTTACTTCTGAAGTTGACTTCAAAAACAATGTGCGCATGGAGAAGGATGTTTTTGAGGAACTTTTGTCTTCTAAAGTATCACCTTTAATCGAAAAAAAACACTATGATGAGGGAAGCAATACCCGCTTATCATCGCTTATCATTAACATTACGCTTTTTGGCCAGCGGAAACAGCTACGAGGATTTAAAATTCTTGACAGCTATTTCTCAGCAAAGAATTGGACACATAGTAATGGAAACATGTGAAGCCATAATTAATGTTTTGAAGGAGCACATCAAGGTATGAAAAAGAAACACTACCTTAGATAAGTTTTTATGTATGTTATTGTTTTGCAGCTACCTGAAAGTGAAACCGAATGGAAAAAGTTGGCTGAATCTTTTAATTAACTTTTCTTTCAATTTTTCCACGAGACGTTCGTACGCCTGGTTTTTCTTTATGCGGTTGCTATAATCCGGACTACTTATTTTTCATAGCGCCGGATTTTCCATATAAACATCGAGAAACTCACTCCAAAAGCTTTGTTCTTCAGACATAATTTATAAAAACTCCGCAAAATATCAATGTACACTCTGTGTAAAAACACTACAACTGAGCAGTTTGTACAGTTTTTGCCATTCACCGCACAAAATAACTGCACAAGTTTGCAGACTTGAGCAAAAATCAAAATAGTTTTGATTTTTACACAGTTAACTGCACAAACAGCACAAACAACCCCATTCACAACACAATATAACTGCGCAAACTCCAGTTTGCGCAGTTTTATTGTGTCGTCAGTGGCCGGCCTTAGGACGTGAGTAAATATATTTAATATGTTTTTTATTGTTTTTAATTATTGTTACATTTAACAAAAATTTACAAAATGCGCACTTCGCTGTTGTGATTTGTTCTTATATACAGTGGCAAGCAAAAGTGAGTGCATGTTTTAAAATTCTATGTTTCAATATCTGTAACTTCCACAATATTAAACCAAATTCAACCAATTTCAATTTGAAGATAATTTCTTTTAATACATAATAAATAATTATTGCTGAAAATTTGGTTGAATTTGGTTTAATATTGTGGAAGTTACAGATATTGAAACATAGAATTTTAAAACATGCACTCACTTTTGCTTGCCACTGTATATAAGAACAAATCACAACAGCGAAGTGCGCATTTTGTAAATTTTTGTTAAATGTAACAATAATTAAGAACAATAAAAAACATATTAAATATATTTACTCACGTCCTAAGTCACATTTTTTTTCAACATCCTCCCAAGCTTTTCTTATTATATTTCGATTGTGGTAATCTGCATGGCGCAAATTCCATAAACATTGATTATCACGCACACACTCTATGAAAATGTCCATGCTGTTTCGCTGGTTTCGCTCAAATGAATCAAAATATTTTGATTGCAAATTTTCGTCGCTTTTATCGCTTGTAATCGCTCAATTCGCTTTTCGCTAAATCGCTGTGTCGTGAACACCACCATATGCACTAATATAATTTATCGCTGGTAGCGATTCTCATCGCATCGCGCGTTGCGATTACGCTCGGTCATAAACGTAGCCTTAGAGTGTTGATTTTTAAAATCAAAATGAAAAGTTCACTCATCACTTGAACTTTTCATTTTGATTTTATAGCTTTTATATGTGGAAAACCAAAATCTGTAGATATTTCTGTTTTTCTTATAATCAGCTTGAATGTTCAATTCACCACCGATGGGTTTGCATTATTTGAGCTAAGTGCCGATGCGATTGGCTTACCAGAAATTTGTGTAGATGTTCTTGCTGTACCAACAATAAAGATGATCACAAAGTCATTGATCGCATCGCTCTTATGAGGTGCTGGTGTTTTGGGAACTGCTTTAGAAAATAGGTATTAGGTGTCCTTATTGGTTCCCATAATTACTGGCAGTTTCTTCTTCTTCTTTTCCATTTCCGGCGTTACGAGTAGTGATCTTGAAGCGATCACAACTCTCCCACTTTTCTGCTTCACACTAGTGATCCGCCTGTGGGGTACGCCGCGTTGACCTCAGAAAGCGTCGGCAAGCCTCCCGGTTTTGGATTGTTCCATGTCTGAGGCCAACCAAATGCTGCTGTTTTTGCATTTGCTTGTACCAGGAGTGTTTTGGCCTGCCTTTTCTTTTTCGTCGCGAATTTGTTGAAACGTTGTACGATATTGCCTTTTGGACGGGGTTCTGCGGATCTCTCCTTTGAACATGACAATACCAACTGAGCCGGTCGTGCTGAATTTTGTCCAAGATGGTACTTTTGACATGAAGGCTTCCAGGGATCTTAGTACTTCTAGTTCGATCAAGCTTTGTTACTCCTGCTGTCATCCGAAGCATCTTCATTTCGGCTGCCGTCAATTTGCTCTCATACTTTGTGTACATTGTCCAACATTGTGAACCGTATGTCAGAGCTGGACGGACAACTGCTATGTAGAGTCTTCCCTTCAGCTTAGGGGGCATTTTTCGATCACAGAAGATAGCGGAGTTTTCTCGCCTCTTCATCCACCCTACGCTTACTCGATGATTGATGTCGTCATCACAAGTTGCTTCACTATTGATCATAGATCCCAGATATTTAAACTTTTCACACTTGGGAAGCACATTTCCATTCAAATAAATGTCTGGAATAGGCTTGTCTGGATCAGAAAAAGGGCAGCAGAGGTATTAAGTCTTTTTAGCGCTAATACGGTACCCATTTCCTTCCAGAACATTAATCCAAACGTCAAGTGCTCGTTGCAGGGATGTAGGATCCTCGCTTATGATGGCTCCATCGTCAGCAAAGAATAATTGTTGTACTTTACTGTCCGTTACTTTTCCTTCGAGCAAATAATCCAGAACAGCAATAAAGAGCAGTGGACTCAAGACACTTCCCTGATGTACACCTACTGTTATTTGGAATTCTTCTTTGACTCCAGCTGGGCATCTCACTTTTGTAACAGCTCCCTCGTACATGTCCATAATTATTCGCACATAGGCTTCAGGAACTCCTCGGTGTCTGAGGGCCACCCATATCAGATCTCGTGGTTGTCGATCGAATGCTTTTTCGAAGTCAACCAACACAATATGCAAATCCTCTAAGGCATCTCGGTGTTTTTCCATAATGATCCTTATACTTTGGATTGCGTCTGTAGTTGACTTACCCGCGACAAACCCGCATTGGTCATCAGACAGCCTTATTATTTTCCGCAGTCGGCTATCCAAAACCCGCTCAACGATCTTCATAGTGTGGGACATCAACTTGATCGAACGATAGTTGTCACAGCTTCTGGTATCTCCCTTTCCCTTGTACATTGGAAGAAGAAAACTTTCCCTCCATTGATTAGGCAAACTGTCACCTCTTATAAGTTTAAAGATGAGAATCGTGAGCCATCTCAACCCGATGTCTCCCATATTTTTCCAAAACTCATATGGTACCTCGTCTGGCCCAATCGCTTTGCCTTTTTTGGAGTTCTTAACTGCCTCCCTAACTTCTTCGACTGTGACGTCGGATACTTCCGTAAAGTTAGGTGCAGCTGTTGGAAAGTGGCGCCGAGGAAACTGTTCATTCAAAAGATCATCACAATACTGTCGCCACCTGTGAAGAATTTTGTCGTCATCCACAAGTAGCAGTCCTTGAGCATCATTTATGAACTTCGGCGAACGAATCTCCTGCGCATTTCTCCTTCTCTGAGCGGCTATTTTGAAAATGGTTGCTCCCTTATTCAAGTTGGGCGCACTTTTTCTTCGCTTCTTTTCTGCAGCTCTTGTATTCCATTTTGAAACGCGCTTTTTCATTTGTATTTCTTGAGGGACACTTCGACCAAGCTTGGAAAGCTGCTTTCTTCTTTCTAATCACTGCTTTAGCTTCATCATCCCACCACCAGGTTTCTTTAGCTTGTTGGTGGTGTCCTTTTGAGACTCCTAACAGTGATTTGGCTCTCTCTAAGCAGGTTCGTTGTTGGTGATCCCACATATTTTGTGCCGTGATTGCATTTGAAACTGCGTCGATGGTATTACACAGCTGACTTTGCATATACGAAATGAACTGCTGTCCTTTGGTTTTCTCCAGATTGTACCACTTGATTCTCCTAGGAGCCTTTGTTTGTTTGACTTCCTTCACCTCATCCGTAAAAGTTAAAAGAAGACGGTGTTGTTGAGCACCAGCTTCTCCTAGTATCACTTTGCAGTCTTTCACCCGTGATTTCATGTAATTGGTTACCAAATGGTAATCAATCTGGGTTTCATTTCCTCCACTGCTGTAAGTGATAAGGTGTCGGTCTTGTTTGATGAACATGGTATTTAGTACGATTAGACCGTATGACTTGCACATATTAAGAATATCTTCACCAGGAGTGTTCCTGGTGCCGAATCCCAAACCTCCATGGCAGTCTTCATAATCCTCGTTTGTCTTCCCGACATGTCCATTCAAATCTCTTCCAACAAACAAATACTCTTCTTTTGGGATGTTCTTAAATAGGTTATGAAAATCAAGCCAGAATGCATCTTTTTCCTCCTGCTCACACCCTTTTTGGGGAGCATATGCACTGATTATATTCCAGACCTTTCCTTCCATCACCAATTTAAGAGACATCAAACGGTCACTGGACTTCAAAATGGTCAACACGCTGTTACATAAACTTTGGTCAAGGATGATACCGACTCCGTTCCTACCTTGTTCTGTTCCATAGTAGAACATCTTGTAAGCCTTGGTCTTTGCATCGAAGAAACGGGCTTTGTTTGCTGTGTTCTCTAATAAGTTCTAACTTAAACACTTTCAAAAGATTCTTTGTAGTTTTTCGATGGTTTCGTATTCATTAATTCGCCAGATTTGCCCGCATAACATAAAGTTGACTTATCAAGAAGATATTTTTCCATGAAACATTTAAAAGGCTTTTAGATGTCTTCGGTTTTTCTTGAAGGTGTGAACTGAAATGTTAGTTTAACTCCCAAATTCTTATACTCGCCTACAATATTCAAACTGATACCATTATTATAGGTCTAATTGCTTCGGGCTTGGGTTCTGGTGGAACGGTCAAATACTTTTATTTTTGATTAGTTAATATTGGTAACAAGAGCCCATTCTTGACAATAGTCCGACAGATGATTGATCATCAGTTGAAGATTTTCTGGAAACTCCGATAGTATGACCAGATCATTAGTGTACATCAGTACATTGATTTTTGAATCGTTTATATTAATTCATCCAGGTAGACAGATAACCATATCTTTAATGAAGATTGAAAACAATAGCGCTATTAGAAGACAGCCTTGTTTTACTATTTGTTTCAAACCAGTCAGACAGAGTTGATCCATCCCATGAAGGTGCTTTGACTCCGTATAAAGTCCTTGGCTAACGTTAATGAATTTCGTTGATGTACCTATTCTTGAATGTTTATAAATGAGGACATTTCTGCTGATAAGATCAAAGGCTGCTTTGAAATCGACAAAGAAGGTGTACACCTTTTTATTTCTTGCTTGGAAAGCTTGTGTAATGTGAATAAATGGTCAAACGCAAATCAAACGCAAAGTCAAAAACGCAATCCAACTATATTCCTGTTAGTAAGCAAGGAGGATCAGAAATGGTTGAGAAACAAAAACTTTATTTTTGGAATACATTCATCAACCTTAGGTTTAGGTTAACCTTACTTAGCCAAAAATGCCTCTAATGGCAGGTTTGTTCACATTTGATAATTTTTAGTCAATGATTATTCTAGGAGATATGGATGGGTTCGGTTTGTTCACGAAGCTTTTAATCACGGAATCATGCTTATTTTGACATTCTATTCGAATGAAAGTTTAGTCGAATTCGAAAGAAGTACATTTTGAGACTCGAATGATTCGAATGTTAACCATGTAAAATTTCGAATCATTCGAGTCTCAAAATGCACTTCTTTTGAATTCGACTAAACTTTCATTCGAATAGAATGTCAAAATAAGCATGAATATCTAATCACAGTATTTAATCAGAGATTATACTAAGCAGTAGACTTTCTTTTGTTAGCCCCATTTGATCAACGATTAACTGAAATTCAGTTTGTTCAGACTTTTCGTTCAAATCACAGCTACCCCTTGAGATTAAAAAACTTTCGACTGACATATGGCAAATATATTTGTAGAATCCCGTTTGATTTCAATTATTGTTTGACTTTTAGACTTAGCCTCGCTTTTAAGCTTAAAAGTGTACTACCGCAGGTTTGTTTTTGGTGTCCGTAGGGTTGATCGCATTTCCGGGTACTCGCTTCAAATCAATTCAATAAAATTTGCATTTAGTACCGCCTGTATTTTCCTATCTTCGAGTTCAGTGACGGTAATTCGTTCCAAATGACAGAACTTCAAGTGTGCACTGCTTGGTACTTGAACATAACGCATTGAGTGCGAGAACTGACTTTCACTTGGCTTGAAGTAATAAAACACTCAAATACTCATGCTTCGGCTAGGTGCCATTGACGGTACATACTAGTTTTCAATTCTTCTGACTGAAGAATATTTTAGCACTTTGATAAGCCCATAGTGGAAATGTTGGAATATCGGAAATCTATACCGTGTCTTTCTCCTTTTCTAAGGAGAGATGTCATATTGTTGTTTACTTTGGGTTTTCATGTCGTGCAATTAATTAACTTTTCACTCTCATACCTTCTTGCAAAACTCTTTCAATACACCTGCCAATAGAACCTATTACATGCCCATACCCAGCTCAGCCTTTAAGTAACTTAATTATGTGCCGTATTTCTTTTTACTCGAGTTAAATCTAATAATGCGAGCTTGTTGCGATTTACCATAAGGAGTTCATTGCCCACGGTTCCTTACAACAACATTCCTTTCAAAGTTTCTTAGTTTTTTATTTTTGTTTGCCTCATAAAAAGCCACCCTGCAAAAAAAAAAACAATAATAATAATGTCACATGAGACGAAGTGCACTTGAGAAGAAAAGAATTTACTCTGATTATGTTATTCTCCATATCTAGCGTAAAGTTTCTGCTGGTTTCTGGTTGAGTGCTAAACTCCCGCTCTTTAGACATGAATAAGGATCTGCGCACCTTGCCTCACTTTCGTATAATAATCTTCTTTGATGCACTGCTTATTGTTTCCGTGTAAGAATGTCGTAAGGCTCTGTGTATCCTCTTTTGTATGGCATGCCTGTTAACAAGGCACAAAGAATCCTTCCTGAAATTTAAACTTAATTTTTGCACATTCTCCTTTCAAATGATTCTCTCTGTATAATATTTATTTCTCCTTTTTTTCTTATTCCAGGAATGGAGTCAGCGTTGAAGGAGCCACTCACAAACAAGTTGTTGACTTAATAAAATCCGGCGGAGACTGTTTAACACTGACTGTTATATCTGTTACACAGCAAGTAAGTACACCATGTTCTAGATTAGAAGTTAATACTTTATAAGCATACCCGCACCTGGTTGTAGACGTTACATAATTTAAATTTTTAAATCAGGAGGACAATGTTCGTTTGCATTTATAAAAAAAATTTGAATGCGAAAAGAAAGCCATTTATTTTCTTTGATTATTCGATGTCTTAGTTCCATCAGATCAATTTCACCATCATCCTTCAGTGGCTTCATACATTGAGAGTTTCACTGTTAGTTCTGTTGTCCTTAATATTGTTGTGTTGCTTTTAGAGAGTTGATGTTTTCATCCTTTTTACAAAAGCTAATGTGTTCGATATCAATTTTGTTTTTTTTAGGAAGCAGAAAGACTGGAACCACAGGAAGACCAAAGTGGTTATTCATACATCGACTACTCCGAAAAGCGATCATTGCCAATAAGGTAAATATGATTGATAAAATCTTGTCTGGCAAAGTTAATATTTTAATTTTGTTTCCTTGTTCCAGCATACCCGACTATAATATAATCAATCGAAATGGTGAGCGCTATATTGTATTCAACATTCACATGGCGGGACGTCAGCTTTGCTCGCGACGATACCGTGAATTCTCCAATCTGCATGCGATATTACGAAAAGAATTCGTAGGTTTTAACTTTCCAAAGCTGCCAGGCAAGTGGCCATTCCAACTAAGTGAACAACAACTCGACAGTCGTCGTCGCGGTCTCGAACAGTATCTTGAAAAAGTGTGTGCAGTTCGTGTGATAGCTGAAAGTGATGCAGTTCAGGATTTCCTTACCGATTCGGAAGATGATTTGTCTGCATCACCAGTGGACATAAAAGTGATGCTCCCACACCACGAAGTTGTCACTGTGTCAGTTAAAAAATCAGCAAATGCTCAACTTGTTTGGGAAGTTTTAGTACAGAGAGCGAATCTAACGTCATATACCCAGCAATATTTCTATTTATTCGAGATAGTGGAGTACAACTTCGAGAGGAAACTGCAACCGCACGAGGTACCACATCAGTTGTATGTGCAGAATTACAGTACGGCTTCGAGTACATGTTTGTGTGTACGTCGTTGGTTATTCTCGATAACCAAGGAGCTTTCCCTGCCGGAAGGAGAACAGGCGGCGAAATTTATCTTCTATCAGGTAATTTAGCAAAGTTTTTTGTTTATACAAATCTAGTTCAATGATGAACACTTAATTCTTTATTTTAAGTCGGTGGATGAAGTGAATCGTGGCAATATACGAGCCGAAGGTCGGCTATACGAACTAAAAGCTCTGCAAGATGCTAAAAAGGCGTCTGAATATTTGGCATTAGCCAGAACGTTACCTGGATATGGTGATGTTGTATTCCCCCACTGTTCCTGTGATAGTCGCAAAGAAGGACACGTTGTTCCAGCTGTTGGTGAGTTAATTAAATATTAATTTAACAAGATTCTATGAACGCGTAGATAAGGAAATCGCTGATCGTGCAATTCTTTCGGACTCTATTCTATTTCAACTTTGTTTTTTACAAAACATTCAGGAATCGCTTCCCATCTTTGTGTATGTACCGTTGTGCCTTCTGTGAATTTGTTACATATTCTTATTCGGCTTTCTTGTTCATTTAACTTGATTCAATTTAAGTTTTATCTAGTAGACAAAATTGAGCGCAGAAAGGTTTTCCCTTTGTTAAATTGAATTTTCATAGATTTCGTTTTTTTTCGGCATGCGGTATAAAATTTAGGACTTTTGTCAATGCATACCAAGCTTTGAGTTTTTTTTCCAGACAAGCACTCTGATGTCGGTGCTTTTGTGGGGCGTGCTACACATCCCTATCCAATCAAATTCGTGTATTGTACACGATCACATTAACCCGCATTTTTCCTGCATCTGCAACAATTGATAGGGACGTATAAATTTGAAATGGCTGAAGATGTTTTCCATCGAATATGCAAAGAAAGTGTGCAAAGGATTTTTTCAGTAGGAATCTGCAACGAAGATTCAACCCTTAGTCTTCTGGACTAGCTACGACATTGCCACCAAGAATGAGTCTGCTTACTCCTCTTTGCAATTGCCACTGATTATTCCATTCATTGAAACTACCTTGGGCAGCATTTTCAAAGCATTCCTCATTGAAAAATATTTAGAGAAATGCAAGCTTATTATTTGTTACAGATGCAGTGAAAACAGAGGCTCTTATTCGATCATAGGAAAATTAACTCGAAAACATAAGACCATGGGAAACCGTTAATATTGTTTGACAATAATTTTAGTTCCGGTGTACTTCACATTCGTATGATAAGTTTGAAGCAGAAGAGAGTGAGAGAGGAGAGAACTGTGATCTTTTCGAGATCCCAATCCTCGTAGTACGGTCAAAGAAAAAGAAAAAATGGAAGCAGACAAATTTAGTTCCTTTAGATCTACCAGCAAAGGAAATATTTAAATGCTTTTCTGAATTAACCAGTGGCTTCATCTTTTACTGTATTTTGTTATCCACCGAATGATTATGATTTTTTGTCATTTTGCAGCTAATGTCGTGCAACTACGTTTTATGAGTCTTCTGAAGCAATTCCGATTTCAAGATTAGTTACAATCCCAGAGACATCTGATGCATTTTGTACTCTTGAAGATGTATTCACTGGTGACATCGTTGTTGCGTGTGAAGGTAGTGGAATATTCCGCCTACATCACATTCTTGGCTCGCGGCGGGCGTCTCCCCCTCTTGTTCTTTTGGTTGCTTATTGACTGTTTTTTAAAATAACAATAAATATGAAGCGTAAAACTAAAATGTAAATTGGCGAACTGCATATTTGTGATGCTGTGTCACAGAATGCGTTAAGTAAAAATAAATAAATAAATAGGGATCACAGGAGCCCTGGGGCTCCTCGCTCTGTTGCGCATATCTCACAACCATGCCTTGTCAGCGAATGAAAGGCACCTACAATTTTATTCTACCGGTTCCGGACGGCTAATCGATAAAGCGTTTTTCATGGCAATGAATCTACTATCGGAGGTACTGGCAATTCCCCGCGAAAGGTGTTACCCGTAAAATGCATTTTTGCTTCTGTCGGGATTCGAACCATTGCATTAAGTACACCAAAAATATGTCCTTCCAGGATTTTTTGTTGCTTAGGATTTCGCATTTCCACCTTTTTTTTTTTTGCTATGCTACGATTTGCACTGTCTTCCATTTCTTTAGAAGTAGCAGTATTTGATGTGGTTGTTGTACATGACCGCAAGGAATTACGTTAAGCCTTAAACTACTAAACTGCCTAATATCTATGATGTTTTATCAGAGATAATTTCTAGTCCGGATGATTTTTAGTTCTTATTTTAGTTTTTGAAGCTAATAGTCTTTCTAACTCGCTTGGAGAATTCATTGTTGAATATGTTAGCATAGGTTTACTTCTGTTGCAAGGTTGGTTTGCTTCAGCTTCGTTTATCCCTGAGCGGTGGTTACACCACAGAAAAAAAAAGAATTTAACCCATGTGAACCTGAGGGAAACCAAATACAGTTTTCGTTGCATCTGTCTGTACAAAGATTGTTGTGAAATGGGAAATAATTAAAAAAATGTAGCATTCTAACAGTGAAATAATTTTTGAAATCGGTCTAGTATTTTTTAGAATCATAGTTTTATCCATCATCTCGCTTTTTCGGGTGTCGAATTCTCATAATTTTTCCCAAAACATTGCTAAAAGAAGTATGTATTTATTATTATTTATTATTCGCTGTGCTGACTTCCCTTTGGTTGGTACTGATTCTGTCACTCATTTTTTGTTTTTTCTAGAAGATATTTGTTTTTTGCTTTGAATTTGTCAGGTCCAGATTTGATGTTCTGCCTTTGTTGTAACTGCCTGTGGTTGAAGTGTTGAAGAACTTTCCTCAATGTAATGCGGGAACATTAAAGTTCGTGCTTCGTCATTTGGTAGCCGGTGTTCATTCACACTTTGTCAAAGTCGTGGATTGTTTTGACCTCCATAACTTCTATGAATTCTTTGTTGATGAGCATACAGTAACAGAATACACAATTGTTCTTTGATTTTTCTAGGAATGCTTAAAGCGGCTGTGATTAACAAAAAGTAACAAAAAGTCTACCAAAATGCGAGCAGTATATCATTTTGGTAGGCTTTTTGTTAAGATCGGCTGAACAGAGTTGATACAAAAGTTTACTGCTTCCTGATCTGCATTTCCTGTTAAGGCCATGTAGAAGTTCTGTAATTTGTGTACGCTGTTGATGAAGGTGGAGTTTACTGAAAAGAAATCCAGCGAGCATGGGTCTCCGAGGTTTGTTGGCCTATTCGGCAGAGAAAACGCCACAAATGAGTGAATTTTGTATCCTCATCCAGATATTGCACCAGGATGGAGTCAATTGTTGTTTTATGGTACAACGATAATATAGCATAGCAACTGCTATATTGCTAAATATAGAAAAATCTTTACTCGTTGGTATTGGCCGTGCTGTTGAAGACACTGAAGACAACCAGTGTAGCGTCGTTTTCGACTTGGATAATGACTGCTGTTGCTTCAAACAGACTGAGGACTCAACAAAGAGTGTAGTATTTGAAGTCAATATTGTTTTTTTTTTATTTTTATTTTTTGATGTTGTTCTCGCTGGTGAGAACTGTATAAGTCCGGTGTGTGCTTCTTCAGAGAGGTGGAAAGTGGTCCTTTTCAAAAACCCTATAAAATAAATTGTCATAGAAAGTGGATGTGTGCAGCGATAGCCGTGCAAAAGTATTGGATGCTTCTGAGATTAGAGCCTCAACTCCCGAACAGAAATGTTTGGCGCAATAAGTTTCAAGTCGAAACCCCGTCATAAAAAATAAATAAACAGAAATATTAAACATATGTACTCCACGGAAACTACGAGATCAGTTTCCAACAGCTAAAAAGTCTCAAACGTTTTTTTTGGGTATAAAAAAAAGCCTTTAGAAACTAATGCTCTAAATGTTAGTGTTTTTATGCTCCATCAACCTTTTCGTTTCTACTTACGATGGCTCAACTTAAGCAAAAATATTCAAACTAAAATTTTAATTCAACTTCTGCTTTCGACGTCTAGGTAACTAATAAAGTTTTTTTTCTTTTTTTCTTTCAGGTATGAAGAGTTTCCGATTGCACGCGTGTCGTGAGGATGGTGCCCTAGAAGCCCAAATGGTTGAATTGGCGTGGGATACAATAACCAGATGGGAAAGCGACGAAGAATCAATGTCGTTCTGTTTTCAATATAATCGTCCTGATAAACCTCCGCGATGGGTCAAGGTTTACACACCATATGTAAGTCAACAAAAAGCACATCTTTTCAAAAAATTGTATTCAAACACTCATCTTTTCTTTTACAGCACGCATTTTTATCTGATTGCTTCGATCGAATAATAGAAGAAAAAAAGTGGGAAGACAGTGGTGATTAACGTAATTAGGTCTGTAGTAAGCAAGAACAACAAAAGTAGAGTTTATCCTTCCTGATCCTCTCTTTTACCCTGTCTCTCTCTCTATCTATCTTTATCTCACTCTCTCTCTCTCTTTCTCTTAGCTGTAAGTTCATTCACAATATTAACAAACACTGATTTCCATAATATATATTTTCACTCATGAAACAATATTATAAAATAGCAAAGTATATCCATTTGTACATATATTTTGTACTCTAACCAAATAAATCTAACGCAAACGATTTACGTTACTAGGTTCACATTAAATGAAAAGCAAAGTTTTGACCAAGAGAGTTTAGCGATTAATAAAAAAAAACAAAAGCATAGCAATACCAATCTTATTTTGAAACATCACACACTCTGCCTTTAATTTTTAAAGGTTTGATATGAATTCATGATTCATAGATTCATTTCGCAACTATTTTTACTTAGTAGTAAAAAAGAAATAGGTCAAGTAAACCAACCAGTCAAGGGGCTTATTGCAATGCACTCACAGAACTGTCCCCCAGGGAACAAAATCAGAAAAAGCACATCTATTTGATGTTAATTAGAATATGAACTTGTATCTATGTAAGAGAATGTTGTTACATTAAAAAAAAAAAAGAAGCAACAAAAAGAAAAACGCCTTTAAATCTATCTTTTCTTTTAAGAAGGGAAAAAATCAACGCCCCTTATCCTCTCTGTAATAAAAAAAAATCTTTAAACTTGTCAATTTATAAAACTATATGTACATTAATCCATTTAAAGACGAATTCTATTCATATTGTTACAAAAACCACAAAGAAGGAAAAAAAAAAAGAAAAAAATTGTATTTAAAAATTTTTATCGAGTTATAGAGGCAAGCAAATATAGGCAGGATTTTGAATGCTCCCATTTAGAAATAATTCCTAACGTTCTGTTTTTTGCTAATATTGCTAATTTGATGGAGAATCATCGTATGTGCTTAGTTCCACTGACTTTTTGCCTACGTCCGCTCGTTTCTCTAAGGTGGAAGAGGCTTTCGTGTGTTGTTTTACTTAAGATCGCTCCTGATTTAACCAAGTAACTTGTAGGACGTCTGGGTTCTCTCTTGAACTGTGTAAAACGAGTTTCTTGGATCGCACATAGGGCCAATCCAACAACGGATAGTTAGTCTTTGGATATGCAAAATTAATAAATAGTTTCGCAAGCATCGAAGACGAAGGTTTGCAACTCCCTTGTGGTATCAGAAGTGCCCTTCCTGCAATTCAATAATAAAGCGTTAAAATCGTAGCTTGGTCTGTCGGCTGGTTCCCTATACCCTGTACGACATTTTCCCAAACTCTTCCTTTGCTGATTGCATTTGAATGCTGATTTCAAGTTGGGTTCCACTTCCTTCCTTCCATTATTCTTTTCCAGAGTGGAATATGAACCGTTCTATTCCTCATTATGGTTTTAAGTCGAGCGAGGATGTTTTTGTTATTATTTTGGCAACAAAATGCCAATAACCTCTTATATTTCTTTTTTTACCGCATAAATTCTTTCTTTCTTTTTATCAACTGGTCAAGTGGACTAAAAAAAAACACAGTCTTTCTATATGAGTGAATGCAGTAGCTTTTTCGATTTTGTTAGCACTTTAGATCTGTGTTAGGTTAATAGGTTGACAATTGATCAATATCGTTCTAATGTGATTGCCTTGGACGTATGAGTACAATACTTGAGACCTGCAATGAACAGAATTAGTTTGGACTTGTTAAGTGATAGAGTGGGCAGAGGAGTGTACTCGAGCAATCACTGCAAATACAAGTCGGTCATGCTGAGTTGAATTGTCTTCTTTGATATATCAGGATCTTGTTTCAGAGTTCTCCAAGGTCATTCTTCTGTTTGTAACAATTTTGTTTCGGAAGCGGTGTCTCGAAAAAAATTATTATGAAACTTTCACTGATAACTAAGTGAAAAACCTAGTTTATAGTTTCCTCACTGTCACCCAACTCAATTTGCAGCGCGTATTACGTTCAAACATGTCTCTTCTTTAAAAAAGGAGTTGGCGTTTCAATAAGAAACTTAATAGTTGTCGTTGCGAGTGATTTTTTTAAAACATGCCTGAGCCAATATAGTCCTTATTATCCTTTGCCTTCTAGTATCATACTATTATTTTGTCACGTAATACTGACAGAAAGTACTTTGTTCCACAACTTGGCTTTCGGATTCTGCCGCCTAAATGTTATTAGGAAACTCGAGTTCTTTTGGAGAGCAGCAATCGAATCCCTGATGCTTTCTTCCTGTTTGCGTGACGTGTTCCCTTTTGAAGACCTGTTTTTTTCAGACTACAAAAAGCGTCGTCAGACCTCAGAAAATAATCTTTGTCTATGTACAAGAGATAATAGTCCTTTAATTTGCCCAAAAATAAAGCACCACCTGCTCAGCTGGTACTGTCTTGTACAAAAGGGAGACCAAAGCAAACCTGATACAAACGAATGCAACAACCGTGGAATAATCAAAAGACGGGCCGACGCTTTCCGAAGTTAATACGGCATACCCCACAGGGGGGTCACTATTAATAGTGTGAAGGAAACAAATGCAAGCAATGTGATCTCTTCTTAATAAAGAAGAAGAAATAGTACTGCAAGGTTTTCAGCGCCTGTTATTTCAGTTCCAAAAACTGCTACCGACCGTTAAGAGCGTTAAGCTAACCCTTTCGAACCTTTAATTTTGGTTTATTTATGTATTTTGGGATTCGCAACCTGTTCCTCTATAACCACTGCTAAAACGAATTCTTCATCGCAATCTTGACAGATTTTAGCTTTTGTGTAGTTGTTAGTGACCTAAGATTCTGTCCTTATTGAAATTCAAAGAAAATTCAGCCCGTTAGGAATTAGTTTGAATTGGATGCAATCTTCTCTTAATGGAGACTGGCCTATTAATAAAATAAAAATAAAAAACTAAAAATTAATAAGTGAAAGCAATCGTGAGAGAAAGTAAACGGCAGTAAATGAACAAATATATTTTTATTGTCTGAGTGTTGTATAATTTTTTTGAATACCTAGCAGATCTATTTAATTGGCAATTTCATTTGTTATTTTTTTAAAATCTTATAGTGTGCTTCATTTTTTCAAAACATTTCCAGTTTTTAATTTTATAAGATAAACAAATACCAAATTTTGATTTTAACGACATTGTATTCGTATAAATTATTTCAGTAGAGAGTGGACCGATTTATATTTTTAAAGGGGAGTCAATGTAGTGATTTTCTGTCAGAAATAAAATGAAAAAAGAATCCAAATTTGTTAGGAACTATCAAGTTATGCAGAGTGCAACTGATGTGTGATGAAAAATTCCATAAATCGAGCAAAGTTTTTCAAGTACAACGTAGTCCTGCAACGTGATTTGAATGAAGTGAACCAGAGATTTTTTCCATTAAATAATTTAGGTTTATTTAGGTCATTCAAATATTCCCAATCATTATGTCCGATTGGTGGATAGCTGTTTCATTTGTTTTGAATCGTCACTTTCGATTTGGTCCAACTCTCTTTCTTTGTATTATATGTTGGTGATATCTTTATATTTTGTTAAATTTTATATTTCATTAAAAATCTTTCCAAAATGTGTGGCCATAAGTAATAATTTTCTAAAAAAAAAAACATATTTTTAGCATAAAAAGTTCGTAAAAACCCAAAAAACACATTACATCTTTATTTATGAGTAGAGTCACTCACAAATTAAAAAAAAAAAAGAAAAAACAACATTCCACTTAAAAGAAATGTTAAAAAACTCTAAAACAAAAATATTTTTAACAAAAATCTTTAAATAAAAGTAGAAAAGTGCACCGATTTTACCATTAAAGAAAAAAAAAAATACAGTTTGTTTACAATTTTTAAACAACACAATGTTAATATATATAGAAATAAATGCAATAATAAACTAAACAATTAAATTTAAATCATTTAATTATATAGAAAGAAAACAAAAAGTATATGTGGATGTAAAATTTCATTGCTAGAATTAATATTAAAGAACAAAATAAAAATACTTTATAGACAAACAAAGCAAAATCATTTTCTTAAAAATTCAATAAAACAAAAAAATCTACTTTTGTATTTCATTTCAATTCACCATCCAACTAATCGT
The DNA here is from genome assembly GCA_949752695.1 of Melanostoma scalare. Taxonomy (NCBI): domain Eukaryota; kingdom Metazoa; phylum Arthropoda; class Insecta; order Diptera; family Syrphidae; genus Melanostoma; species Melanostoma scalare. The sequence goes on along the minus strand of OX456985.1, from coordinate 42,873,770 downwards.
CCGTTATTTTATTAATTTCAATTAATTGTGCGCTTTTTTGGCTGACATTATATTTTTAATTTCTTTTTAGTTTGATTAAGTTCAAAATTAAGAAAAAAAATTTAACCAAGATGATGTTATGAACAAAATTATGTAATTTTATGATTTACGCAAAAGAGAATTATGTGTTACATATATAAATATATATATATACAAATTATTATTATTACTACATATTATTATTAACTTAATTGTAATTAGTTAAAACAAAAACGATAAAAATATTTAATAAACAATATAATTGAATAAATCTCATACAAACTCGTAAACATAATCATTGTTATTCAATTCAATAGAACGGTCGTTTCAGTTTTATTTGTTTTATTAGTATTTCAACATCTTTAAAATTTTCAGAAAGTCCTAAATTGAGAGGGCCATCGTAATATGTTTGTCTTAACTAGAGCTCAAACTTGAAGGGTTTGCCGTCTGGCTTCTTTACTATTTTCAGTACAATTGGGATTGTCTTACTTCAATGTTAAATGTTTTGGGAGCGTGTTTTAACTCTTAAGAATTCACAAAGGCCAGCAATATAGTAGCATAGATTTAACTTAGTGTTCGATGCAGTTTTATTAGCCCCTTTCACAAGGCTCGTCGTAATAATTTCGGGTCAAGAATGCCAAAAATGAAGTATTATAGACGTTCTCATCGTGAATATTTTGCTACGGAATTTTTCACTGTTGAAAAAGTAATTAGCTCTAAATATCTGTTTCAAAATATTCATTACGAAAATGTTTTCAGTCTTTTCTATTTGGAATTCGTAGTCCGAAAATGTTACGGCGTTATAGGCATTTTATGCCTGTCCCATCCAATACAAAAGTGATCTCTGGATCTGCTCCCGGAACGTAAGGTTTATCAAGGTGAAAAGCAGCTATCTTATATACTTGACTCTTCCTAACATCTATTAAGGAGTAGTAATACTATTGACAACAAGTGCCAGCAGGTTTAAAGCTTGACAATAGATGGCGTTGTGGACACAAGTATACAGAGCAATGGTCGATCATTCAGATACTATTGACTATAAAAGCTGCTGCAGACAAGGCAAACGATGCCAATTCGGAAGTGAAATTGTCGTTGGAGGCAGAATTCGAAAAAGTTATTAGCAAAAATAAACCGATCATGGAGTGTCTTCCACTGTCTTTATTCTTTTGGCTATGCTCATGCACTTTAGGTAAAGCGGGAATTGGATGAAGAATACTTCTCCGTTTGGTATCCGCGGCGATGTTACTTTCCTTGTTTTTAAAATTATCTAGGTTGAAGATTTTCTGGACTCGATATGCCTGTTTATTGTGACGTTCTGTTCTGATCGTCGATGTTCTCTATCTGTGTATTAGGACACCATATACTTGGTTTTGCTTTCATTAACCATCTAACCCGTTCTTTGCTGCTTCTGTTGCATTCCTGGTAAACACATCTCTGATATCACAGCTGCTTCATCTCATTGAGTTAATAGGTCCGTTCGTTGAACTTTCCCCAGGGTTTACCCAGGTATTCTTGACAACCCTATGAGTTGTGAAAAAAAAACTCAAAAAACGTTAAACCACGAATCACCACACATCCCTGTCATTAAAAAAAAATACATGCCATTTGACAGCTCTCAACTCGCCACAGCAAAAACCTAGGGCGAGTTGAGGGAAAACTTAGGTCAACCCTAGGGCTCAAAAAGCACTCAGTTTGAAATTCAGGGCGACTCTAGGTTTCTCAAAAAACGCTTTGTGGCGACCCTAGGGCTTCAACGCACAAATCTAATATCGTTTGCTAATATGGAAAAGGATCGCATGTGGAGTGATCCACACTTAAACCGCAAAAAATTGTATTGAAATTCCATTCATCGCAAGGTGTGGTTGGAATGCGATGGACCCATAGGCTGCTCGCTCTGATGCGCCTTCCTTGTTATTTTTATTTCATTTCAGCATGGATTCAAACTGAAATACAAATCACAAAAATTAGGTGTAGCAATTTTAAATTAAAGTGACCGATTATATTTTGTTTTCAAATTACTTTTGCTATTCATTTCAAAATACCATAGGCAATTGATCTACTTGATTGACTATAATATCAGACAAGTGCTAGCTCACATAAAATTACCATTAATTTGTATCTAATTTAGAAGTTACAAACGAGCTTGAAATATTGCACTCATGTCATGATTTGTGAATGTTCCACCGAAATATTTTGGTAATGTAAAATCTTTTGATTAAAGGACAGCCTCGAACGATGATAACAAAAACTCGAATAAACATTAAACACCACAGTGAAATTACCCTTTGGTCAAATAAATGTTATTTTTGCCGATCCCCGAAAGCTCAAGACTTTAATTTAGGTCTAAGAATGCCAGATAACCCAAAAGTCATACTACCTTGTTGCATCTGATAAAGGTACAAAAGCGTGCACGTAAGTATGAATGCCTTATGAGTCTGACGTAATTGTTTGTTTTGCATTACATTACCATTGACAAGAATTTAATATACGCATAGAATGCTAAGTGCATAATAAGCGTTTGGGTATTCAGTCTTAATTATAATGCTAGGCGCATGATAATAATTTATAACTGGGTTCTCTGTGAAGTTGCACAACTGCAGGCTTAAAATGTGCAATTTGGAATTGGGTTTGATTACTATGCATAGAAACTTTCTGTTTTTGAAAGGTGTACAGAGAATCGTTCTGGTTGTTGTGAGTGTTCAATCTGGATAGATTCTGATTGGTGTTAAATTGGCTGCGGCCAGATGTTTTAATTGATAGTACATTTCAATTGTATGGTAATACCTCCCAATCCCAATGGTAATGCTCCCAATCACAAGTAGTGATTGACTACCCGATAGCATATGGGGAATGTCAAAGTGGATGATTTTGATTTAAAGAATCAACGATGCACTTAAGCAGTCAAAATGAAGAGCTACTCCGACACATTTGGTTTAAAGGTTTTTCAGTGTCTTTCAATACTAGGGGAGGGCATTGAAATAGAAATGTTGGGTAATGGGCTCATACGAGCTAAAGACAGCTCTCAAACCCCTGCAATAGGGTATAGGTACTAATACCGAAATATCCGGTCCATTATTTACACGTACAATGTTCAATGTGGCTGAGTGGTACCCGTGCCGTGTCGTGATGGTAAGCATGTCTGCCTCTTTAGGACAAAAGACATTAAAATTAAGTTATTGAGTAATTTAGAGTACCTGCCTAAGGCCAGTAAGTTAATTAAGTTATTATGTAAGCTAGTTTAAACATTTTCAGAAGCATGTAAGTAGTTATGTATGTATTTGTATGTATTTTATTTCAAACATAAATATTTTAAAACAATGTGTCTTTTAAACAATACTTAGAAGCATAGTGGTTACATTAATTATTCATTGAAAGAAAAGTAAAAAAAAGTTAACAAAAAAAGTAAATAATAGTTTTAAAGAACAAATATCTTTGTATATATTTTATATTTAACAAGTTTATTGTTGTTTTGTGATTTAAAGTATTTAGTTTTAAAATTGAGTTATAAGTTAAAGAAAATAAAAAATGAATTTAAAAACTAAAAAAAGGCATGTCTGCCTATTAATTAAGGTTCGAGGTTCGAGTCCCAACACAGGCAAACATTTATTTTTTTCCACGGGTATCGCCTATCACGAAGAATTGGCAAGTCCTCTTTTAGTAAATTCATTTCCATGAAAAGCGGAAGGAAATTGTAGGTACCCTATATTCCCTCACAAGGCATGGTTCTGAGAAGTGCGCTAGGCCCTGGGGCTCTTCGCTCTGTTGTGCTACCATATTTATTTATTCATTATATTTTAATGCGGCTGACTATTCAAGTAAGAAAGAAAGTATGATTCCGGGGTAAGCTTACTCAAGTTAACAAAAAGAGGAAAAAGATGTCAGGATCTGGATCTGCACATGGAATGTAAGACCTCTTTACGGACTTCAAGCAGCCAAAAATTATGAAAGAAATTTCTGTGTACCTACTTATGTACGCACGGAAAGATGTCATAATTATTATTGGCGTAAGAAAACAACAATATTCCACAACTTTTTGTAAAAAGAATAGTAAATTATAAAAATTGTTGAATTCTAATAGGAAAAGAATTTTTTAAATAGGTTAAGTAGTTCTTAAGATAACGGTGATAAAACATAGCCAATACTACTCAGAAATAAAGTATTGCTGTGATAATGAAAGAAATTTTGTAAGACGATTTATAAATTGATGTAGAACTCTAGCGTTAAATGAATGATTGAAATCATTGCAGTAGACTTTGAGTTCTAGTTGAAACAGACATAAACTTAGCCAACGCTACTCAGAGACAATGTAGTGCACTCATAATAAACGAAATTTTTGTAGATATTCCCGTTCCCGTCGGAATAGTTTATAAATAAATAAATAGATAGCGTGGTGCAACAGTGTGGGAGGCACGGAGTCTTGCGCATTTCTCTCAACCATGTCTTGTGAGGGGATGGAAGTAACCTACAATTTTCTGCCAAATACAAATGGCTAATCAAGAAAGCGCTTTTCACGGCATGAAATTATATCCTTACTTACTTACTTAGGTGGGCATTACAGTTTGTAATGACCCATTACATTTTCACCCTTAACTAAATTCAACAGCAACCTAAACTACCAACAACACAGATGACAGTTTATATTTTGCATGTACCAACACAGGCAATGATAATAACACATAACAACAACATCACCAGTGACTTACTATTGACTCCACGTGGAGTGACATTTCACTGACTGATACACCTCACATTCACTTACTACCAAAAGGTGTATAAGGTAACCAGTGAAATACATGAAAATCAGTTCAAGTCCCGGCAGTGGACAAGTAAGGAACTCATGATAGTACTCAAGTAAGAGTAGGAGGAACTCCGGTACCGGCAGCGCAACAGCAGAGTCCAGAAACCAAGACTAGGTAAGTAAATAGTGTCCAACGCTAACTCGTTGTGAATTTAGTGTCCAACGCTACCTCGTTGTGAATTTAGTGTCCAACGCTACCTCGTTGTGAATTTAGTGTCCAACGCTACCTCGTTGTGAATTTAGTGTCCAACGCTACCTCGTTGTGAATTTAGTGTCCAACGCTACCTCGTTGTGAATTTAGTGTCCAACGCTACCTCGTTGTGAATTTAGTGTCCAACGCTACCTCGTTGTGAATTTAGTGTCCAACGCTACCTCGTTGTGAATTTAGTGTCCAACGCTACCTCGTTGTGAATTTAGTGTCCAACGCTACCTCGTTGTGAATTTAGTGTCCAACGCTACCTCGTTGTGAATTTAGTGTCCAACGCTACCTCGTTGTGAATTTAGTGTCCAACGCTACCTCGTTGTGAATTTAGTGTCCAACGCTACCTCGTTGTGAATTTAGTGTCCAACGCTACCTCGTTGTGAATTTAGTGTCCAACGCTACCTCGTTGTGAATTTAGTGTCCAACGCTACCTCGTTGTGAATTTAGTGTCCAACGCTACCTCGTTGTGAATTTAGTGTCCAACGCTACCTCGTTGTGAATTTAGTGTCCAACGCTACCTCGTTGTGAATTTAGTGTCCAACGCTACCTCGTTGTGAATTTAGTGTCCAACGCTACCTCGTTGTGAATTTAGTGTCCAACGCTACCTCGTTGTGAATTTAGTGTCCAACGCTACCTCGTTGTGAATTTAGTGTCCAACGCTACCTCGTTGTGAATTTAGTGTCCAACGCTACCTCGTTGTGAATTTAGTGTCCAACGCTACCTCGTTGTGAATTTAGTGTCCAACGCTACCTCGTTGTGAATTTAGTGTCCAACGCTACCTCGTTGTGAATTTAGTGTCCAACGCTACCTCGTTGTGAATTTAGTGTCCAACGCTACCTCGTTGTGAATTTAGTGTCCAACGCTACCTCGTTGTGAATTTAGTGTCCAACGCTACCTCGTTGTGAATTTAGTGTCCAACGCTACCTCGTTGTGAATTTAGTGTCCAACGCTACCTCGTTGTGAATTTAGTGTCCAACGCTACCTCGTTGTGAATTTAGTGTCCAACGCTACCTCGTTGTGAATTTAGTGGCTCCTGCTACCTCAGAGCGACCATTAACCCCCTCCTTCTAGTATCCTTACAGAATCTACCTTACGAAGAGAGAGATACCAAGAACCAACGTTACTCGTAATCCAAGACCAAGAGCTGGACACATATAACCCAGGACAGGAAACCTTGATCCAAGCCCAAGAACTGGAAACCCATAACCCAGGACAGGAGACCACAATCCGAGTGTCCCAAGACCCAATCTTCATCCGATTGACCCGAAGACCAATTCAAGAATCTGGTCGTGAATTCCGGACTAGACCACATCCCAGCCGAAACCCAAGCGAAACTTCGCCCGAAGAGGCACGGAATCTACCCATATCAAGAGAGACATAGAAATAGAAACATGAATTAAAATTATAAAACATTGTATGAAATGTATAAACCTAAACTATTTATATTATCGGTAATAAACTAGCTTCAATAATCTAAAGTTTTGCTGCTTCTTTAGAAGACTCTGGATCCGCTGAGCATACCTCAGCCTTTGACAAAAAGCATCCTCACAAGTTCGGGGTGAACCTGGGCCTCAACCAACATCCTTCTATAACGACTTCAATTTCGGGCGAGCTGTCTCCAGTTTCTCACTCCAAGTCGGCTGAGGTCTTCATCCACTTGATTGCGCCACCTAAGACGAGGTCTTCCCCTTCCGCGATTTCCCTGCAATGTGCTTTCGAACACCCGACGAGCCGGAGCGTTTGGGTCCATCCGCTCTACATGGCCCAACCATCGTAGCCTCGCGATGCGTACTCTTCTGGCTATGCCCATGTCGCGGTACAGCTCATACAGCTCGTTGTTGTATCTTCTTCTCCACACATTGTTTTCGCATACGGGACCAAAGATCATTCGGAGAATTTTTCTTTCGAAACGACCAAGGGTTTCCTCATCCGCTTTCGATAAAGTCCATGCTTCCGCGCCGTAAAGCAGGACTGGGATGATCAAGGTCTTATACAAGGTCACCTTGGTTTTTCTAGAGAGGGTTTTGTTTCTGAATTGCCTTCTTAACCCAAAGAAGCAACGGTTGGCAAGAGTTATTCTCCGTTTGATCTCGGCACTGATGTTGTTTTTCGTGTCTACAGCGGATCCTAGGTAGACGAAGTCCTGGGGCCCTACTCTGTAATTCGTTTCGAAAGCAAAAATTTCCGAAAACGAATACTTTGTACTCTTTATTTCTAAAGCGGATTCGAATTCGGAAAGGCAAATCCGAAAACGATTTTTTTAAATCATTTATTTATTTTTTAACTTGTTTGTAATTTGCTTTGATATTATTTTTTTGCTTGATTTGATAGATATCTTGAGAAATATTTCAAGACTTCGCAAATCTATTCGGTTAATGAAAATATTAACAAGTACTTTTTTTCGATTCGAAAACGAAATACAGAGTACGAATTCATAATCGGATTGAAAATCACTTTCGAATAGACTTCCTTTTCGAAACGAAATACAGAGTAGGGCCCCTGTACTACCTCGAAGTTATGTCTGTCTATTGTGACGTTTTGTCCAATTCGTCGATGTTCTGTGTCCTTGTTTGATGACAGCATATACTTCGTTTTGCCCTCATTAACCATCAAACCCATTTTTGCCGCTTCTGTTTCAATACTCGCAAAAGCACCTATGGCATCACGCTTATTTCTTCCCATTACGTCAATATCGTCTGCGTAGGCGAGTAATTGTACAGACTTTTGAAAGATTGTTCCTCTGGTGTTGACGTTTGAGTTTCTTACAATCTGTTCAAGTATGATGTTGAAGAAATCGCATGACAGTTTGTCGCCTTGCCTAAAGCCTTTTTCGACATCAAAGGTCTCGGTGAATTCTTTTCCGACCTTGACGGAGCAGCGTGAATTCTCCAAAGTCATCCTGCATAGTCGTACGAGTTTTGCAGGGATGCCGAAACTAGACATGGCTCTGTACAGATCGTCTCTGTAAATACTGTCATACGCGGCCTTGAAATCGATAAAGAGGTGGTGAATATCGATATTATGTTCTCGGGTTTTTTCCAAGATCTGCCGTAATGTGAAAATTTGGTCTATTGTGGACTTCTCTGGTCTAAAACCTCATTGATAAGGCCCTATCAAGTTGTTGACGTGGGGTTTCAGACGTTCACATATTACAGCAGACAAGATCTTACAAGCGACGTTAAGGAGGCTTATCCCTCTGTAATTGGCGCAATTGTGAGGGTCTCCCTTCTTTAGGATCGGGCATACGATACTGAGGTTCGATTCATCGGGCATGCTTTCTACCGACCATATCATGCAGATCAGCTGGTGCATGCTCCTTTCCAACTGATCTCCAGCTGCCTTGAAAAGTTCGGCATCAAGGCCATCTGCACCTGCAGTCTTATTTGATTTAAGTTTGCATATGGCAAGCTTAACTTCCTCTAGATCGGGAGGACGGCATTCTTGATCATCGTCCAAGCTGAATGGGGCAATCTGCCTGACAGCAGAATTTGTGTCCTCATCGCCTTTAAGCCGTCTGCGGAAATGATCTTTCCAGATCCTCAGTAGCGACTGTGACTCTATAACTATCTTTCCCTGCTGGTCTTTACTGGATTGAGTTCAGGGTTTGCACACCCTGGCAGGATCTCTTTACCTTTTCGTAAAACTTCCGAATCTCGTTCCTGTCACGGCATCTCTCAATTTCCTCAAACGAGCGCTTCTCATGCCGCTTCTTTTTCTTTTTGAGAAGTCGGTGTTCTTTCCTTCTTTTCTCCTTGTAGATCTCGTTATACTGATCGTAAGCAGCCCTTGTTCGTTTTTGCATCAGCATTTTTGGTGCTTTTTGTTTGGCTGCATTTGCCTGCCTGCATTCTTCATCGAACCATGGGTTTCGTGAAATTATAATCGGACGGCATGAAATTACTATCGGTCCTCACGACAGGTGATGCATGTAGAAAAAACTTTTTTCCTTGATGCTTATGGAGTTTGAACTTCGAAATTCCAACGTAACAGGCAGACACCGTAACTATTGCTCCACGGGCACCCGGTCAAAATACGGGGATGAAGTACCTATGTTATGTTACCAAGGAAAAGTGAAACATCGAATCTGTCATTCGAAATCCTAGCTAATTTCATAATGTCGCTTTTTGGGTTGTCGCGCATTGTTTTGGAATGTCACGCTGTAAAATTTTTACTTTCATAACTTCCAGAAACGTGCAGCATAAATAAAAAAATAAAAAAAAAACAACAAAACCACACTTCTGGGAAGTTGCGAAATTGGAAGACCTCGTTTTAGGCGGCTCAATCAAGAAGACTTCAATCGAACTAGTTGTTAGGAAAAAGAGTTGGTTAACGCTCAATTTCAATCTGGATCACAGAAAAACTACTTATTCCACATAATTCAAGTTAATAAGTGTTAATCATTAACCTACGTCAATAACGTGTGTTATTAACACACACTCCTTTACGAATTGTGTACAAAAAACCAATTGAAATTCAAACAATTGATTTGTTATGATTTGCTTAGCGTTGATTTATAAATAATTATTTTAATTAAGTCAATGCTAAGCTTGACACGGTTATTCTAATCAGAATTTCCAATATCAAAAATTTCCAAAAATAATTTATTGTTTACAAAACATATCGCAACTTCGTTGGCAGTAAATATCTTCAAACAATAAACAGAAATGTTTACCAACCGGCTTTTGTCGCTATAGTCGTTAGTTTATTTCATTTTAGCTACACGCTAAAAAGCATGACGGTGATGATGATGATGATGATGATGATGATGATGATGATGAAGATGATGGTGATGATGATATTTCAAGTCGAACTCCAACAATCCATTTTGACAGTGTTAATAAATTGAACTGTTGGTAGAAATAATTAACATACACAATATAAAGCATGTTCAAGACCAGAAGCTAAATGGGCTACAGCTTCCCGTGTCAAGTTAATTGTATGGTTGTTAGATATTTGTTTTGTTGACAAATTTATGTATGGAAGAGGAAAAAAATACGTTTGAAATAAAGTTGAATACAGTGTGATATAAGTACATATGATGCCGAATCGAAAACGTGCTACTGAAGGAAACTTTTATTGGGAAACGTGGGGTGGGGATTGATGTTTTTTCTTTAACTTACATGTTAAAACCTTTAGGAATCTTAAATATTTAATTGCGAAATCATAATATAAAATAATTTGGAATTGGATATAGGGTGTAATAATGCAAAACGACCTTTGCAGAAGCTGCATATCATAAGAAAGTGTTTCACACTTCTTAAACGTAATCATCAAGGAATGATTTTAATGATCCGAATGATATTGAATTGATATTAGCGCTTCTTGAGTGGAATCCCACTATTTACACCAATGGAAGGGTATGAAAATGCTCTCGAATGACCATGGGCGCTTCTTTTCGCCCAATGAAAAGCGACATTATTAATTAAGTTAAATGTATCGTAAATCGTGGTACCCGTGGCGTTTGCATGTCCGCCTTTTACTCGGCAGGCTAGTGGTTCGAATCTCGACAGAAAATGTTTTTCCACGGGTATCTGGTTCTCGAGGAATTGGCAATTCCTCCGATGGTAATTTCATTAAAGCGCTTTCTCGATCAGCCGTTTGGATTCGACAGAAAATTGTAGGTCCCCTTTATTTTATCACATAGCATGGTTATCAGAAATGCGCTTCGTCCTGGAGCTCGCCTCTGTGACGTTTGTACGTGACAGTTTAAATGTCGTACCAATTGATTCTCATAACCATTGCATCTTCGAGTAGTGTTGCAAGTCTCTCCCATTTCTATTGGTTGTATTAATAAACTTATAAGCAGTGCTCGGATGAAATAACCCGTTGCATTCCCCTCTTAAGCTATTAAACCACAATACACGCTCTTTATGGAATCCAAATCAGTTTTTGTTACATTATTACATTCACTTGAACATTGGTTCTACTGTTTGTTGTAGCACTGAAGATGCCTTATATTCTTTTCAGCATTAGCTGATCATTATAGCACTTAAAAATCACAATTGGACATTCTTGCATCAGTATTTAATCAAATTGAAGTCGACAAATGAACAGCCAACTGTTGCTGTGCAGTATAGAGCGAATTTTAGAAGAAAAGTAGTACTCGCTCACTCGATCACTGATGCGGTCATTTGACCCCTAATTTTGAAAGAAAGTGAAAAGTAAAAGCCTGGTTTTCAAAAAATTGGTCTAACGATTTTGATTGAATGTTCAGTGTTTGTGTGTATTAGCAATTTTCAAAAAATGGCGTTCTTAAATTTTCGCTAAAAACCTTTTGTCAATACTTTTCAACCGGTTTCGAATGGCTAATCGAAAAAGCGCTTTCCATGACAATGAATTGTCTTCCGGAGGAATTGGCTCGTGTCGAATCGTGTTGATTTTACAGAAATGTGGAAGTATTTCGTTCGAATTAGACATTAGCTGAAAACATTAAGTTAGTTCGGCTAATGAATGGAAATTTTTTTTATATGAAACTTATACTCGTAACTTCTAAACGGATTGAAATAAATTGTAGCTCAGTAAGTAAAAGCACATTTCAGACAGGGTTTTTAAAGGTAGATATAGGAGAGTTGTTTTACCCGTGGTGTGATGGATAGCATGTCCACCTGTTAATCCAGAGGTTGGTGTTCGAACCCCACCAGAGGCAAAAATGTTTTTTCTACGGGTATCGCCTTTCGCGAGGAATTGGCAAGTCCTCCGTTAGTATTCATTGCCATGAAAAGCGCTTTCTCGATTAGCCGTTCGGAACCGGCAGAAAATTGTAGGTCCCCTCCATTCCCTCACAAGGGATGGTTGTGAGAAATGCGCTAGGCCCAGGGGCTCCTCGCTCTGTTGCGCCACCCTATTTATTTATTTTTTTTTTTTATAGGAGAGAGTTTTCAAATGTACAAAATTTCAATTTCAGTTCAACTGCAATGCAGACGATTTCTCTTAAAATGTTCATACTGATTTGAAATGTACTGTAAAGTCGCGTGGTTTCTGGCATTGGATGTAAAGCATCTTCGATTTTCATTAGCCATCGACGAATAACATAAAATTTGACAAGAGTGTGTCTTTTTTACCAAGCGGCTTACCGAAAAAGAGCTTTTCATTGCAGTGAATTTGCTATCGAAGGGCTTACCAATTCTTCGCAAAAGATGACTCCCGTGGAAAAAAATTTTGTTTTCTGTTGGGACATGAACCTCGAGTCTCCCATGTAAGGAGGAAGGCCGATCGGGACGTTCACACTAAGTCGGTATTGCCGATCGGCATGTGAGAGGAGAAAAGTTCGTTTAAAACGAAAGCACTCAGTCATTTCTGATAAGAAAAGTTTTTCTATCGGTCAATCTAAAATGAGCTCATTGCATTCGTTTTAGTTGAAAATTTCCTGGAGTTCTCGCCAATTTAAAGACGTTATTAGTTATTGGGAGTGTGATAGCATTAATTCTTTTTGAAAAACGTGTTAAATACATCTTATAGCAAATACATTAATATAAGAGCACGAATTTTTATAAAAACATTTGATAAAAACGACAACATCGAGATAGCTTACTAAAATAAATTACTTAAGTCTATTCGAAGCATTTCTTGAAGTCCTCGACTCCTTTTTGGTTTAGTTCGATTCCAGGTGTCACAGACTTGCCATTTGTAAACTTTGGGGTATTTACTGATGTCGAACTTGACAACTTTGTAGTTGGAAACAGTGGCAACAAGGGCGATTTCAGCCAATGTGAGGCTATCACCAGCGACATATTGCTGAACATCAAGGAATATTTCCAAGAAGCCGAAAGCTTCTTCCATTTTCTTAAACTTCTCTGGATCTTCGAGGCCTTCTGGATCTTCGAGGCCTTAGCGAAGAACTCTTGGTAGTAAATGTCTGCAAATCGTTGGTACAGTGTTCCCATATCGAAGTACAGGCGTTGGTTAATGAGTGCATGTTTCTTGGGGCACTTGGGGTACAAAGGAGTCGGTTTTGCCGTACTTCTCAATCAGGTATACCAGAATGGCGCGAGACTCTCAGAGGGCAAAGCCATTGTCTAACAAGGTGGAAATATGGTGTGTTGAGGGTTGATCTTAATGAATTCAGGCGTAAGGTGTTAACCTGCCATTATTTCAGCTCCTTAGACTGAGCGGATTGGGAAGGATCCGGGTAGATAGTTTGATGAGATTTTCAATTTAAACGACTGCAATAAGCTCACTTTAGATTGATCAATAGGAAATGTTTTTCATCAGAGATTTGCTCAAATAAGGTCGTGTTACACAAACTAACACGTGCCACGTGCCGTGGGTGCATAAGCATATAGATACCTCTTTTCCTTACAAAAATAAAACAAGAAAAAAAAAACATTCAAAATTCTTTGAAGAGGAATATGTTCGCCGAGTAATTATAGAGACTTCGCCAGACAAAACTACACTTCCAAAGTGCTTGCTAAGTAAGCCTCTCTTGATGAATGCAAAAATATTCTTATCACATCTATTCGTGTTTCTATTACGTGTTTCTATCAAGTATCTTGTTCAAAACCAAACCCCAAGAGCACAATGACAAATGCATCAAGTAACACACTTCCAATCGAAACATTGCGCTAACAACCCAGCGTCTTATCAATGAAACTTGAAGCTTAGAAATTCTATAATATTTTTTTTTTCGTTTCGTTTTGCTGTTAGCCTTTTCCAAGCTCATAATTTCTCACATATATGAGTGGAAATTTACAACAATTTATAAAATTTTCACTAGAATCAGCATAATAATGTTTGGACTGAAAACTTGCTACGCCTCACAAAAAAATCTTTGTTTATGTTGACTTACTAAGAGACGTTTCTATTTGGCCAATTGGCTGTCAATCATAGCATTCGAAAGCCCCTAACATCTGTGTTGAAAACAAATACATTTCTCATATCACAATCGATCCAAAAAGCTTAATAAACTGCACTTTTCCATAGCACACTTGATGGCTGACTGATTGAAGAGTATCTATCAGTAAATTGTTGTCGTTAAAGTATTACGTACTATGTTCATATCTCTGTGGTGACATTTTGTCGATAACGATCAATCCAACAGATCTACATTCTCATCGTAACGGGCCAGTGTCCGTACAGATCTACTGTGGTTTATCTGACCGGGTGGAATAAAAATCTGATAGACCGCATCGACGACAAAGATGGTTGTGGCAGCTGGTTCACATTACAAGGGGCAGTCTATTATCATCATTCGATCGTCAGTTTCATCGAATTTATGATAATTGTCATTCCGTCATTCGCACTCCGACTAGCTGCTGGCCTCCTACACCTTTATTATTACACGATTGCCGCGCCGCTGCCGGTCGTCCGTTCGACTGATTTGATATTCACATCGCGCTAAACTCTGCGATCTCATTTCGTTTTGATACGTTCGCCTTGTAGCACACTCATATATGGATTTTGAATTAATTTTGCGAAAAATAAATTATTGTTATTATTAAATTTTTTGTTTCGAGTTGGTGAGGGATTGAAGGTACATAAGTTCAAAAGAACCGTCGCGGTCTGTGGTTCATTCAAGAAAAGCTTACTCTTCGTTCAGTTTCGAATACGAGCGGTAAAGTTTTTATTTCGGTTTAAGAAAGGTTCTCTGTTGTGCTGGGTTGCTATGATTCTTTGAACCTTTTTGTGACAAGTGAAACTAAATATCTTCTTTTTGCTATAAAGATTAATTTGCGTAATTATAAATCGGTTCAGTGGGGCGTATGCGGAACATTTTTTTCTCATAAAAATTGATTTGTTTTAAAAAAAGTAAGTTACAGTTTGTTGATGTGTAATCATATACCTGATTTCTGATTTAAATTCAAGTCTTGTGACGGCAATATTTACCGACCATTAAGGGGTATTAAACACCAGTTATAAAATATGGTACAATACTCAAGTATTGTCATTGAATTAAAATTTCAACAGTATGGGCATACTTAGTATCAAATGGAAGAGATTAACCTGAAACCAGTGGTTTGCTGCAGGTCAAGTCAGGTGAAGTTCAGATGATATAAATCTGCTGCATAAACGATGAAGTCTCTTATTGCGTAGCCGGTCATTTATGGCATCACGTAACATTTTGGAATGTTGTGTCGGCTGGCGGTGTTTTCAAAATTAACTTCCTTAATTTGGGTGAAATGAAACTAACTGTTTTATATTTAAAGAATCTTTTGCTGTGGTTTGTTATAAAAATAAGTTGCTGTCGAAAAATTCAGTCTTCGAAGTAAGTGTGTTTTTTATGCATGTCCCTTGGGTGTACTCGGAAGTTATTTAAAGGGTCTTTGAGATGAATCATGTCATTGGTGTGTTTTTAATTTTTGTTAATTAAACAGATTCCGTCACAAACGAGTTTCTAAATCAATTTGTGTTTACGAACTTATTTTGATAGCCTCATCATTTGGCTTATCAACTTCTCAGATAACCTCTGAAAGAAATAGAAATCAAACAGTGTCATTTGATAGCTGTAAGTGATGTTATCATGTTCATTTGAAATTCAATAACAGTGGTGACATTAATCATGAACTTGATTCATTATGTAACCTATACCTACTCCTCTCTCGGACCTTTTCGCAGTTCCTCTTTTCTGTACCTTATTTCAAATTACAAATTGTAACATTTTCATTGAGTTTGTAATGAGTAATTTATTTTTAATTCAATAGAAAATCAAAACTAGAAGGCATCAGAAACATGCATGAAACCTTTACTTGAATCAATAGTTGGCGGCGGCTGCCCCTCAAGTGGTCCATCTTATTCTTCCAATTTTGACTTTCTAATATTTCGGCCGGTATCTCACTAATAATTGCTTTAATATTGGCTCCCAGTGCATTAATCGAAGTGGGCGTGTCGCTATATACATGAGCCTTAACATAACCCGACAATCCGCACGATCTAGGTAATCAAACGTAAAATAAACTGTTCACAGAACTCACCTCTCAATTGGTACAATGTTAAGCGTGCTATGAGGCATGTGGGCAAGGTTCAAAACTCAGTCGTGAAATTTCGCACTAAATTAAAAAAAAAATGATTAAATGCTAAATTTCCGGAGTAGATTTGAATCAACAAGAAAACCTTTACTTTTTCTTTGAAAAAAGTTTGTTTAAGAAAAGGGTAGGATCTCTTTTGGTTTTCTTTTTTTTTTTAAATTATAAGTAACTAATTGAACCACTAACAGATGGTTCTAGTTCGAACTTTTGATGAAAAGTCAATATCATACCTCAACAAAACGAAGAAGTTGCTCTAAACATGAACAAAATTTGGAAAATCTGTCTGCCCAAACAATGCTTTTTTGAAAGAGGTTTGGTCCGAAATGAATCACCCAGAGCCCAGCTGTAATCAAGTTTGTGAAAAAGGTAAAGCTAGTGGACAAGTCCCAAGGTATCTGTCGGTCGTTCATAGACATAATGTGGCTGCTGTAGCCGAGAGTGTGTGACTCAAAGCAAGAACACGTTTTTACGCCTCGGTTATCAGGGGACGTTACAGATAACAACCAACTTTTTAATGAGATTGATGACATGGACTTTGAAAACCTTTGGTTCATGCAGAATGGCGATCCATGCCACACATCTTATATTGCAATCAATCTTTTGCACTCTAAATCGCCAAATCGTGTTATCAGCCTTTTTGCGGTGTCAATTGGTTGTCCGGGAGCTCCAATTTTTTATGGGGACTGTGAAGGACTCATATTATGTCAACAATTTGGAAACCATTTAAGCACGTATCGGTTTTTGCGAGGAACTGATAAGAAATCAAGAAAACCACACTACCATGAAAATTACCGTCTCACCTAGCAGTTCGAATTCAGTATAAAATTGTAAGTCCTTGAAATGCACTTGTCCCCGAGGCTCCATGAGCTTTGTTGCGCCCCTTATTGCTCGTTTCACTTACTTATTTGATTATATTCAAACATTTCATTCCACGGTTGTCAGGTGTTTAGATATTCAAAATTTTCTATGTCGAAAAAGTGGAGTAAATTCCAACAAAGTCAGATCATTTTTTATTTTTTCTTCAAATGTGGAGCAAATTTGATCCGTTCGGAGCAACGTTTGAACGCTGCCTGTGGCACCTTTGAAGCTTCATGTAATGCAAGTCAAGCTCATTATTTTGCGCCAAAAAAGTGCAGTAACAGATGTCCAATTGCCGAATCGATGATTCACGGTCATCACTTGCACTGTCCGATATGGTTGCGATATTTTCGTCAGTTCGCACTCTACGTAAACATGTTGGGGAAAGAGTTGTTCGTTTGCAGGACTTGTTCAGTTTGAATCAACTCCAGCAAAGCACATTACCACTGAACACAAGAACAAGTCAGCATTGATTTGTTTCTATGTTAAGTGGTAAAGTGGAATTACCCAGTAACATGGAATACAAAAATGATCTATTGTGGTTCTCTTGGTGTGGTTTTGGGCTATAACATGGTAGTTCAGGGCTCAGTTTCCAGTAATATTTAAAACCAACTGCAAAACGAGAAACCTAACGGGCTTTTTCGCGACTAAAAGAGCGTTGTGGCTTAAACACTGCAAATTAGACTGAAATCGACTCACTCCCAAATGGATTATACCCCACTTTAAATTGCTTTGAACTCAGTGGACATCCCGTCAAGTATCAGTTGTCATAGAATATCCAAATGGGTGATACGTTGTCGAAGTATTTTAAGATTCCTCAGCGCAAAAAAAAACAACAACCACTCTGATAAGGTTGACACTGAGATTAAAGTTTTAATTAGGAACAAAATGTCAAATAAGCTTGCTTAAATCCGGTCATTACTGCAACAAACACATATAAATACTTTATATCATTTGCCACCAAAAAAAGAAAAAACTGGACTCCCCTAAACTTTCTAATAACTGCAAAGGATGGGTAACAACCTGCCGGAAAAATATCGTCACAGCTCACTAAATACTCACATGATTAGACTATGCATAAATACATCTAATTTGCGTGGGGAATGTTCTGAGAAAGGATCATTCCACTTGAATTTGAGATCACATTCTTTGCATATACCAGGAAAGCAGTCCTCAAATAATACTTTTTAGTCTTATTGGGTTACATGTCAAATGGAGTTTTTTGAGCTAATCTTGACAACACAAGCGCTTAGTTTCTGGAATTACAGCTAATTCAAGGCTACTAAGCCTGTAATCAGATTTTACGGCTGCCATGATTTTCATTTTTCAAACCTTCCCTGATATCAAATCTGTCACTGATGCAAAACTCAGATAATTCCCGAACCCCAAACTTTTAAATCCTAATCTATCAACCTTTCTACTATCTCCTTTACTCTTCTATCCCTTCTTTCTTAATGAATCCTTGACATCTGAGTGAGGTGCTGCTGCTTGCCGATTTAACTCAACACAACATAACCAACCTCATACTTTAGCAGGAAACAGGTTAAGTGAAGAATGGCAAGCCCTCTGAAAGTACTGTCCCCATAGGGATGGTTCAGAAAAATAGTGGGAAAAATTGAGTTCTGGGTCAAACAAAAGAGTTCCAAGAATTTTTAGGTTTTTCAGCAGCTGTTTTTTCAGTTTCTCTTGAAGCGATGCGATGTGCACGAATTCGATTTTTCTCATCACAAAGTTACAGTAGTTCAAATTTTTACAAAAATGAGAGCTGGGACCGCAAAATGTTCACCATTTTGTTGTAAGGTAAAATAATAATTTCAAAACGCTGTTGAAGAGTAGTACGCTCCATTTTTGCAAATAGTGTGGATTTAACATATCATCTATCAAGTAGTATAGTAGCTTGTGTCATGAAAACTCTTAAAGTGACGGTATATTGAAACACTTTATTTGAAAACCTGGTATCGGGTTTTCTAATTAGGGTTTGAATTATTATTATTTTTTTTTTTTTGAAACACAAACAATTTGAGATATTTCAAAAACTTTACTATGGGCTTGAAGTACAATCAAAACATTTGAATGAATGGATGGATGAATGGAACTCGATTTCGTTGACGAGGATAGGTTTGAAGCTGTTGATTCGTTGGACCCAATAATTGAACGTCGTGGAATTGACTGATTGGGATCGTTTGCTACAAACGCCAAAATGTCAGCAATATTTTCAACACTTCGACCAAACCTAGGTCTCACTGACACGTCAACATTTTTTATTTATTTCATTCATCAAGTAGAGCACATAGATTCTTATAGACTATACTTAATAACAATAATTTGATAGTGATTATAATTAATACCTAGCCACCATTGTTCAATTAAAACAATAATTTTTTCTTAAAACAGTCTCTACTTAAGTACATGTTAAAATCAAGAACTCCACATACTGAATTTGCCTGTCTTAAACAGCAAGTTATAGGCTCATTATAGCCATAGTTTACTCTAGTTCACGGTTGGGAACAAATAAACTCAACATGGAGAGCAAATAGGGGCAATTGATTTTATAATTTATAACATCTGTCACGAACATTACCTCGAAATATTTACGTCGAGTTTCCAAAGTTTGGATGCCTAGTAATAAACACCTTGAGGGCATATCGATATTCCAACGTAAGATTCTGATAGCCATTCTCGTAAAACGTCTTTGTATTCTTTCGATTCTCACTGAATAAACCGCATATATTGGGTTCCAAATAGTACAACAATATTCTAATACAGATCTGACATATGAGAAGTAAAGTGATCTAAGAGTAAACGGATCTGAAAAGTCCTTGGCATTTCTGTAAATAAACCCCAGCATTGAGCTCGCCTTAGACACAATATAGTCGACATGACTGGAAAAACAGAACGTTTTATGATTTTGTTGCGTTTAGCACAATTAGATATTTTAGAATTTGGTTTAACATCACACAAAAAATAAGTAGACTCAAGTTTTTCGACTAAACTTACCTGGGTACTATGCTCCACAGTTCACATGCCTTAAATCTATCGCAGCTATTGCAGCATCCTCTGAATATCGCAAGTGAAGACCATTACAGCAGTTTTATTTTAATAGCCTGCAATAGATGGCATACATTTATCGCAGAGCATCTATCGCGGATATCAAAGCAGAAGGAACTCTCATCTGCATGTGTTTTCCGACCATTTTGTAATTTCGTTGTTTTCTTTGGAATAAAAAGTTTGCTATAAAATGCCCACAAAATAAAATTTGGCTGTTGCTCTGCTTTCCACTATCTGTCATATTTCTGTTTTCTGCCATGAATTCAGGGCAAGTTAACACACAGCGTTATAATCGAAAATTGGATTTAATGCTCTTAATGAATTTCGGTGGAAATTTTAAGGATTTTCATACATTGCTCATTCGTGTACTTTACCGTGATGAAAATGTTGAGTTTGCTGACTAAACTGACGGTAAAAGTTTGATGGCTAGTGAAAGACGCGTTCACAAATTAAATTCCAAATTGTCAATTCCTTAGTGGTCAATTCCTTAGTGGAAAACTTTTCTCAAAAACTCTCTCGGACTTCTTACATTAATAAGCAAAACTACCAATGTTAGAAAAGCTTAACAACACTGTTTAACAACCACACAATTTGCAAACCCACTCACTCGTATACTTAAGTGAATACAAATCAGGCTTTAAATCTTCAAAATTGCAATCACTTAAAATCAAAAAACATAGAAAATCATAGATTTTCTTGTCAAGTTTTTTGATGAAGTGTATGACAATGGGTCATATGCAAGATTAGTTCGCTTATGTCGCTTTCCATTGGACGAAAAGAACTGTCCAGGGGCGTCCAGGAGCATCCTCAATCCGTTCCATTCCCGATTTGAATTGAGAATCCAATCAAAAAGCACTATTTCATGTTGCCCAAATCTCTATACTGGGTGCGACAAAAGTATGGAAACCCCTGGAAATATGGCAGAATATGCGTTAAAAAAAAATCAAAGACCCTATATCCGACGTATTTTTTGACGAGGAATCCGATAGTGACCTTGAACTCGACATTGGACGTAACCTTGAAGCCCCAGCGACCCAAAAATCGATTTTTCAAATGGAAGCCCCCATTTTTTATTGCAGATTTGGAAAGAGCACAAAATTTTACGAAAAAACATGTATTTTATTTATTTTAATTATATTATTGGAGGTGCAGCGCTTGAAATAAAAAATACGTGAAAAATGAAAACATTGGTCTGAAACCCTTGGAAATATCGAAGAATATTCGTTAAAAAAAATCAAAGACCCCATATCCGACGTATTTTTTGACGAGGAATCCGATGGTAACCTTAAATTTGACCTTGGACCCTGCCATATTTCCAGGGGTTTCCATACTTTTGTCGCACCCTGTATATGTATACAAGTGCTATAAGTGCTTCACTAACACAAAGGCAACACGTTGAATTGAGCAGAAATAATTTGAGGAGTTCCATTGGTTTTCAAAATGAGTGTTTCCTCGAGGAATGGAAAGCGGCACTAGAGGAGAAAAGAAAATTCAGAGATTGAGATCGATCCCAAGCTCTGAGTTCGAACTCAGCTGTCTTGACATAAGCTCGATTTTAGAAAGTTTAATCATGAGGTCGATCTCATGAATTGCTAAGCATGGGTTTTCTCTTACACAGTTCACAAACAATCATCAGAGTTTCAGAATAACTTTTTTACAAATTGTCTTTATAAAAATAGAAGAATTTCAAATGCTGAAGATTAAAAAATTTGTAAAATTTTAGTGAGGGGGTGTGTAATTAGTGACCAATGGCTTATACTAAAAGCTTTGAGAACATTTTTTATCGAATCAAAACTGTAGAGAGCGAGCTCGTTTTTTGCATATGCAATTGAGTCCGAGTTCAGCTCTGCTCGATCGATCACACATTCGAGTTAAAACTTGTCAGTTCTTACTCTGAGAACTTTCTCATCTTTTAAAATATGACCCAATGTTGTAACCGATGTTAGCCAAATCATTTATTACAGATTTGTTATGTAAAAGCAAGCTTGGCTATCGTAATTTAAGCATTTTAATCATGATTTCATTTGAAGTGAATGTGAGTGCTTTGTAAAACTTCGCTAAAATAACTAACCATTTACGCATTTCTTCACTGCGTGCTCCAAAAACATTTATAGACTTACTTCTTCTTCTCTGAATCTAGAAAATATTCTATAAAATTTCTCCTGAGAAGAACAGAAAACGCGGATTTTGTTTCAATCCATATCGATGTTTCTTTGTTAAGTAGAGTTGCTAGTTTTATAATGCATATAAAAGTAGTAGATTTTTTCCCGGCTACTAAATATTCCAGCATAATTAGGTAGGAAGTCTTTTTGCGCTTAATTTATCGACAAATTCTCACAATTTACGTCAGCAACAAGAGCGTTAAATGCAGAGACACTCAAACCCGATTTGAATAATAGGTGTTTACCCACTGATCTCTAAGCTATGAACTCATTAAGGAATTGATATATTATCACACAGACTTAGTCATTAGTTAATACCACCTTTGCAAACTTGTACTGCAGTTTCATAAGAATTAAGTTGCACTTTTTAATACCCAACGCCCAAACACCATTTTTTGTCGTTGATTAATTTTCTAATTCATGTGATCCTACCCTCGCGGTGAGCCATTTAGTTGGGCGCGAAACAATCGAAACACGTTAAGTAATTGAAATTCAAAAATGTTTTCTCTGGGTAGGAATATTTTTATATACAACTCTGCTTTTTGTTATTATTTCTCGTGCATCTGATGAATAATTGCCATTGTCGACGTTCTCGCAGGTCTAGTTTTATATAAAAATACAAATCAGGAAAAACATATGTTGCCTTTGTGCTGAAAAAAAGGAAAACATCAAGCGGTAATTCCTTTCCTCTAGTCTTTGACGACTCACGAGATGATGACTACTTCTCGGTGCCTTTACCAGTCGAGAGAGGTGATTGAAGAAATTGTGTTTTAAGTTTTCTCATATATTCTCATATGTAGAGATGAATTTTAATATTTTTTCATAAAAATAGACAAGTTGAAAGAGATTCTATTTTAACAAACAATCGCCACCAGTCCGTATGTTGAGAATGCCTCTCAGTACGCGAATGTTTGTCAATTTGTTCGCAGCGCGCGTTAGCTAGCGCGTCTAGCTTTTAATGCTCGGGTTTCCCCATCGTTTTTCGTTGCTGCCAACACGTCGCTTCATTCAATCCCAGGGATATACCTATGTGTTTTCGAAATAACCCGCACCTCATGACAAAACATATTGCAAAAGTGATGAATTTTTTCTATTTTCTTATTGTTTCCTCTTGTTTTTCAAGAATGTACTAAAAAAGTGCTTTTTTGTATCCAAACAGGTACATACTATATTCGTATTCAACAAGTGGAATTATGATTTTTGTGTGATGAAAGCATCGATGAATCAAAACACAAAAGCTCGAACGGTCAACGAAAGCTTCGAATATTACATGCGCGGGGTGATTCACCCGGTTCCGTGTTTTGTCGTCGTTGTCACTGCTCTGACAGGAGCAATGAATTAAAAACACAACAAAAAAAATATTGGATCTGTATTGTGGATCGTGAGGCGCGGCGGCAAAATGAGTAACCCCTTGTACACCACAGTGCCAATTATTCGAATTGATGCATTCGATGATGATAGTACGATTCCGTATGCCGATCAGGATGACCCCGGTGTGGATGAGGAGTCGAATTTGGATGTGATTATCAATGTAACGGATGATCCCAATCCGATTATAAATAACACAGTGACGTCGATTCGGGATGAGGAAGACTCGGCGGCTGTTAGTCAGAGAAGAAGAAATTTAAGAAAGAACTCAATATCACTGCCAGCTGGACTGGACTTGGAGCGTTTACAAGAGATACATTCGGAAGAGCATGGAAGCGGGAGCGTATTGCAAAGTGTGAGTACGAAATTGTTAAAACATGGGGTCTGGTTTTCTTTAGTTCCGTAAATAGTCTAGTAATTGACGAGGCGACTGTTTCAAATGATGATGTAAAGGACACACCCTCCCATTGATTGATGAAGTTTTTTTTTGTTCCTTCGGACAAATACGGGCACTCGTTCTTCCACCAATACCCATAAAGCTGTATTTAATACATAAATATCAACCTACTGAATGCGACGCGAGTATCTTGATTATTTTGCGAGACAGCGTCTAACAATAAGAGTTACTTAATGCCGTGGGAATGAAAAAAAAAAAAATATACCGAACAAAATAGCTACAGAAATTTGAAAAATTCGGTGAAAAATTTGAAAATCAAAACAAAGAATTTATCCAATAGAATTAAAAAAGTCCTCAGACCGAATTCAAATGAGCGACGATCAATTTGTATAAATTAAATGTTGGCCTGCTGTCAGTTTTGTTATGCTTGATTTTTTTTATTTCATTTGAAATGTGATGATTAAAAAGAAACGCATGGTCAAGAAGAAATAAATTACTCTTAATTTTGCTGGTTTTAATTAAAAGTGAATTAGTACATGCGAAAGCTTTAGTGGGAGGGAAGGGAAACCTTATGCCGGTTGTTGTTTGCGTTCTCAACTCATCAAATATTTTTGTAGTTTATTCACCTCTGCGTTTAAAAAAACAAAATAGGGAAGCTCACAGGTGTAAAAGCTTACATTGTTCATGCAAAGAAGCGCATATCAAATTGAAAATTAATTGGATTCAGCACACTTAGATGATCAAATCCTTTGATTGTCAAAAAGAATCCGTGTGCTTAGTTGATCTGGTGCAATGCAATAAGACCCGTGGTGCTTTTAGCTATACATTCTCCTGTTCTGTTCGTGTGAATTTTTTATGTTCAACCCCAAGCCCGTACTACTTGAAGGGAAATTTCATTAGCTTCGCTTTGCTTTTTACTCACGGATAGAATAATGAAGCTAAAAGCGGAGCGGAATAAATTTTCTCAAGGGAATATGGATGTGTGGTGTAAAAATAAAAATTCGCGCGAATTTTTATTTTTACACCATACATCCATATTCCCTTGAGAAAATTTTTTCCGCTTCGCTTTTAGCTTGGCTTATTCTATCCGTGAGTAAAAAGCAAAGCGAACAAAATTTGACTACGAGTAGTGTAATACGTGCCTGCGGTTGAACTTAAGAAATACGCGCGAATTGACCGCAGTAAACACATAGTATGATTCATAGTTCCATAGATATTTATTATGTACGTGTGTTCTGTTGCTCTTTGATATGTCATAACCCACAATCAGAGCATGGACTTATGTCAAGTGGAGTTACGTCCCTGTGCAAGTTGATTCACATTGCAAATAAGTTTAAGTTCAAACGGTGAGACTTCTTTCCATTATGAAATGGTATTTAAGTTCGAAGAAAAAGGAACTAAGGCCCGCGGCTGTTACTGCCATTTCACCATGGAAATAACCCCCGTGGGCCTTACTTCCAAAACAAAGAGGAAATAAGACCCGCGGGTCTTATTGCCGTGGGCCTTATTGCACTGCACCAGTTGATCTACATACATACACTTCCAGCCACTAGAATGAGGCCACAAATTTTGCAATCGATTTTCACTTTTTATAACTGGTGGAAGTATTGTACCCGGAAAAGTTTATTACCAGTTAATAGGTACGTATTTTCCCATAACAAATTCATCAAATTAAAGGGTTAGTTCGAAACGACCGTTGGAATTTAACAAGATCAATTAATGAACTACTGAAAATAGGTATAAAAAGGTGCTCCACTAGGATGAGGCCACATGCAAAATTTTAGAAAAAACAAAAAAAATGAGTGAAATGTTTACATTTTATGGTTTAATAATATTTATTAATAACGTTTTTTTACATCAATAATGAGTATGTCCGCCATTTTTGGATATAATCTCTATTAGACGGTTTGGAATAGAATCATACGTTTTTTTTAAATAATCATATGAAATTTGGGCCCGGGCACTACGAATAGCATCAATTAAGGTGTACTTGTCTTCAAATTGTCTGCCACCTTCATAAACTTTACGAGATAGCCATGACCAAACGTTTTCAATAATGTTTAAGTCTGGTGAATATGGCGGCCATGACAAAAGTTCCACGTCTTCTGATTGAATCCAGCTTCTGACAACCCTGCTAGTGTGAATTGGGGAATTGTCTTGTTGAAAAATCCAAGTCAGAGGTCGAAAAATGTTTTTCATTTTTGGAAATGACCGTTCCAGCAAATATTTGTAGCTATTTTCGTTCATTGTTGTGGACAAAAACTCCAACTCCAATTCTACTATTCGTGCCATAGTAAGTAATAGCTGCCCACACCATTACACCTGATGTACGGCTATGATGTCTTGCCAAAATAAGCTCATCCTTTCTAATATCATGAAAATAAAAGTTGTAACCATCAGGACCGTCAAGGTTAAACTTTTTTTCATCCGAAAATACAACACGTTTCCATTCACTGCTCCAATCAACATGCTGTCTTGCAAAGTCCATACGATGCTCCTTGTGTACTGGCTTCAAAACTGGTTTCTTTTTAAGTTTCCTCTTTTGAATAGTATCACTTTTTTGTATTGTTCTTCGAACCGTTGTTATGCTGGCTGAAACTCCGCTTTTGGCCGTTCTCATAGTCGCTGGTAGAGTGGAATTTGAGGCAAGTCATAGGATTAAACGATTTTTTCTTGGTGTTGTGGCTTTTCTCGTGCGTCCTTTTTAATTTTTGCCATAGTTTTGTGGATCAGCAAGATAATTGTTTACAACTACTGTCTTCCTCCTGTTAAGTCTCTTTGCTATTTCACGGCCTGAGAGTCCTATTTCCTTGAAAGCATATATTTTTGCTCTTTATGTCACTGTCAAAGTCTTTCCGGAACCCATGTGTGCTTCAAACTAAATAAAACGGTCATTTTTAACACTCTCTTAGATATTTTATACAAGAACTCGCACATGCGAACTCCTGCACGGAAATATTCGCAATGGCCTCATCCTAGTGGAGAACCTTTTTATACCTATTTTCAGTAGTTCATTAATTGATCTTGGGAAATTCCAACCGTCGCGTCGTTTCAAATTAACCCTTAAATGTTATCAATTTGTTTTGCGAAAATACGTATCTACTAACTGATAATAAACTTTTCCTGGTACAAAACTTCCACCAGGTATAAAAAGCGAAAATCAATCGCAAAATTTGTGGCCTCATCCTAGTGGTTGGCAGTGTATGTACATTGCACAATGTACATGCCAAATTTTAGCACGAAACCCGATTCTCTTAAATATGTGTTCATTTTGGTTGCAACGTAGCACACGAGAGGATCACTGAGAAGCACTTAAACTGTGCTCGTGTCCGTATGACCGCAAATATTTCAATCCAATCCTAATTTCTCGGTGCATCATTACTATTTTCTTTTATTAAATTCAATAGAGCAGTTCACAGAAAAATCAGACAAATAATATGTACATCAATCTTATGACAAAACTGGTGAAACCCTTTAACTTGGCTTCGGTGCAAAGCATTTAATTGAACAATATATTGTTGGGAAGGGGTTTTGAGGAGGTTGTGCACAAAATAATTTTCATGTCGGTTCAGTATGGTCATAGCAAATTATTAACTGAGCCCTCGTAACTTACTAACCAATCTTTTGCCGTAAGCAACGGCGTTAAAAGAGGTAAAGTTAGCGTTATTTTTTGAAATCCTTCTTTAAAAATGCCATCGCTTCGAATATTATTTCTTTATATCAGTATTTTTTAAAATTTCTATTTTTTCATTCCGTTTCTTATAATATGCTCTTCATAAATCCACTTTTGAAATCAGATAACAGAGATTATTAAAATGGAGCACATTGTGTGAATTATGAAGCCAGAATTGAACATATCCAACGGTGAAGGGTCTTAATGTTTTGTTAAGATATTTTGCACACGTCGGGTAGTTTTCTTTTCCACATTTCATCAATGTGTGAGATTTCATGTGATGTGTGACAAAAAATAAATAAATAGGGTGACTTCACAAAGCTATTGAGACCACGGGGCCTAACACACTTCAAGAACCTTCAATTTTATTCCAATTCCGAACGGCTAAGTTAAAAGGCGCTTTTCATGATACACTATGCTTTTAACATTCCGATATTAGTTCCAAAATGCTTTACTTCCACGAAAAAACGAAATCTTAAATTAGTTGTACATTTATTTATTTATTAATAAAATAGTGGTACCCGTGGCGTGATGGCTAGCATGTCTGCTGTTAACCAAGAGGTTCGTAGTTCGAATCTCAGCAGAGGCAAAAATGTTTTTCCACGGAAATCGCCTTTCGCGAGGAATTGGCAACTCATTCGTTAGTAAATTTTTTGACATGAAAAGCGCTGTCTCGATTAGCCTTTCAGAACCTGCAGAAAATTAAAGGTCCCTTTCATTAGGCTCTATACCATTTCTGATTCAAATTTCATTCAAATCGGCTTATGTGGTTTCCATTGCTAAAAAGAATGAATCTTTTTTTGTTATCCAAATCTGTTAAAATGGTAAAAAACGCAAAAGGTAATTGATTTTTTTTTTCATTTTCGAACAGTTTTGCGGATCCCGATTTTGAAAAGGATCTCTTAATGCACAAACAACAACGCAATCATAAATGTCAGTTTGATGGACAATATTTTCAGTAAGGGGAAAAACATTTACAACAAAAAGAAATTTTTTCGTTTTCGTATTCCATTGGCAACGAAAATAAAATTAGTTTTTTTACTGAAATCCTAATTTCATTAAAAAGCCTTATTAGTAGTTGAAGCCTATTCATAACCAACACTTAGTACTCGTTAAAGTTTTCTTTTCGGCCCCTTAAGAATATGAGTAAGATATACGGGGTGCGACAAAAGTATGGAAACCCCTGGAAATATGGCAGGGTCCAAGGTCAAATTCAAGGTTATCATCGGATTCCTCGTCGAAAAATAAGTCGGATATGGGGTCTTTGATTTTTTTTAACGAATATTCTACGATATTTCCAAGGGTTTCAGACCAATGTCTTCATTTTTCACTTATTTTTTATTTCAAGCGCTGCACCTCTAATAATATCATTAAAAAAATAAAATACATGTTTTTTCGTAAAATTTTGCGCTCTTTCCAAATCTGCAATAAGAAATGGGGGTTTCCATTTGAAAAATTTTTGGGTCGCTGGGGCTTCAAGGTTACGTCCAAGGTCAAATTCAAGGTCACCATCGGATTCCTCGTCAAAAAATACGTCGGATATAGGGTCTTTAATTTTTTTTTAACGCATATTCTGCCATATTTCCAGGGTTTTCCATACTTTTGTCGCACCCAGTATAGGTTATGTTAATTCAAAAATTCTATGCCTATCTCTGTTCCAAAATTCATTCAAATGGTTTTAGTAGTAGTTAAGATTACTTTGGTTGATTTGACATTATATTCAAGTGATAAATTGTTTACGGTACTTCTATCACATAAAGGTGTCTTATGTCGAATTCCCTTAAAAAAAAAATCGACTGCAGTCAATTTTTTTTTTGAAAGGAATTCATCATCATCGATCTCTTTTTTGAGACGGATTTGCACACAGATTTTCACACACACAACAATTTTGACAGATCGAAAACGGCAAACAACAACATCAGCATATGAAAAAAATTAAAGGAAGCAGAACTGTTTTGTATTTAGTTGTGAATTTGGAAAACATTTGGTGAAAAAAAATATAAAAATTGTGTGCTTAACAATATGAATGTAATTGTTTTGTTCCATGGTGCTTGTTTTTCTACATTAGCCAGTTGGACACACACACATTCATAAAAAAAAAATCGCTACTTTTTTAATTTCCTAAATACTCAAAAAAGAATTGAATTTAGTAGCGACTGCAGTCGACTGCAAATTGGTGAAAGGATAATGAATAAAGACAATAGGTACCCGTTTGTAATGTTCGATTTAAAAAAAGACGTTAAGTCTTTGAACTAAAGAAAGAGTTCATTGCTCCTAAAATTATGCAGTTGAATTTCCACTTCCACTCAATTATTTCACTCGAGCTCATTCTCTTAGCTTTTCAAAAACCTTATCAATTTTTCTCTTCATTATTGTCATATTGCATTTAATAATAATTGAGTTCATTGATGGCAGCTTATACGATTTTTCGATTGATTGGATAATTGATAATTGCATTGGGTTTTGTTGTTGAATATTTGATTGTACGAGTAGATATTACTACCCACTCAAGCTGATAATCTCACTTCATGTTCATTTGCTCATTATTATCGTTTGCATTTAAGTGAGGCAATTGATTTGTTGTGATTGCTTTTTATTTATTATCTTTGATAAAAACTTATTTACTTTGACGCGCACGACATTTCGATGTCTTTTTTTTAAGAGACAGTGTTGTGGCTACGAAACTATGTATTTGTTGAGGGATTTATTTGTTTCTTGGCGACAGCTGCATTGATTAGGCGAGACTTATATAAGTAAACTGTTTATTACTGTAGGACTTTCGTTGAACAAAAGAAACAGCTTATTTGATTTGAAGATTCAATAAATTGCCACTTTGGAGTTGACTCTTTGTTCTTAAAATTTGAAGATTGATAAGTTTTATGATACCCGAATTACTACTTCGATCTTCGAAGTTCTTAAGATGTTAAGATGCATAGGGTAGTAAGAAATTGCTTATTTACAGTTGAGATTATAGGTGACAGTCAAGTATTTTTAGTTTCGTAAGCTTAAAATGAGCGATCGCAGAACAAACATTATAACAGTGCTTAAAGAATTGATCTTTTCTGAGGCAATAAAGTCAAAATGTTTCACTTAAATAGAAACAATCACTGTTCTTGAAATCACATGAAGTTTGTTCTCTAAGGTGTTGAATGTGACGTCGTTTTTGTTTCAGCGCATTTGCACTGAGTTCGATGTCTGTCCAATGAAAGCAATCAGTCTGCACCTGATTGCCCCTGGGTCTTTTTCTGGGGTCAAGGTTTTAAGAACTGTCAATTGGAAATCAGCTGTTAGCGACAAAGAGTTTTTGGCAAAGCAAAGCTTTTTCCAATTGGGTTAAAAATTGAATATTTGTCTATAATTTCGATATTTCATATCTTTTTATATACCTGTGAAAGAAATGCAAAACTGTGAAATCAAATCCAGAGTAGGTGTTCAGTGCACTGACATCCCGAGTACGCATTGAGGCACTGCTCATCAAACAAACCTATTGCTTAGCTCTTTGATAAGTTCCTTGATGAGAAAGGAATCCTTTTTAGATTATTGGTTGTTATATTTGACTAGGAAAAGAGAAGATGCTTCAAATAAGTAAATTAAATGAAATGAAACACCTAAAAATAAGTTTTTATTGATTTTAATCACGTGCCATTAGTGCAAAAATAAGAATGAGGATATTTTTTATTTAAAACCACTAGTGATTAAAATCAATTTAGGGCATATTGGCCCCACGGCTTATCCGAATGAAGCGTTTATTGGCAATGCTCATTTGCATCTTCTGTGGATGACCAACAATTTTGCCCATTTGGTGACGACAGTATTGTGATGGTCTATTGAATTTCGGAAAATTATGTGAGATGGGTTTAGATGGCTCCCGTATCTCGTCTCCAAGCTGCTGGGAGCTGCTGCAATCTACAAAGGAAAGAGAGATGCACGAAGTTGGGAAAACTTCCACTACATCAAGTTGATGTCCCAAACTTTGAAGATCGTTGAGTGAGTATTGAGTTGCCGCCAGCGAAAAAAAATGGATCTGTTTCATAATCGAAACTGGTGTGCCGCGGGCAAATTAACAACAGATACAGTTCGAAGTATAATTATCCCAGTAACAAAATATTTCCTAGATGATTTGCATTTTGTGTTGGTTGACTTCAAAAAAACATTCCATCAAGATCTTTTATGTGTGGCTCTCAAAAAACAAAAAGTTCCAGAGCTCTATGAGAGCAGATGATCAAGAATATGTATGAAGAAGCGGTGACGATGGTTCGATGTCCTGCTCGACTCATTGAAGTCAAGCCACAGTAAGTGTACACCAAAGAAGCTTATGGAGTCTTTGTTTTCTATTGCAGTTCTTGACTTTCTGCTGGAAGATAAGGCTTAGAACACCAAAGTACACCAACTTTTATTTGCTGACAATAGAACTATCATAAATGAGGTTCGATCCTTTTTATCCTTGCAGAATCACTAACATGTATATATAATCCTTAGTGGGTATCGTGTTAGTACAAGAATAAGTGAGTACTGCGTTAGGAATTACCCGTTTTTCGATCCAGACATGTTTGTTAAAGACATTTATTGTAGTTAAAATGTGAAAAAAGCGAAAAAAGTTTAAATATCTACGATATATTATCAATAGTGTAGCAGCTTGTATTGACGACATCAATCAAGCATCGAATAAGCGTAGGTAAGTAGAAGTGGGGAGAAAACTCCGCCGTTTCCTACTGCGATAGGAAAAAGTCTCCTAAGCTGAAGAGAGAGACTCTACACTGCAGTTGTTCATCCAGCACAGGCTTTCAGAAGTCAACATGGTGCATCTCACGGGCAAATCGCTAGAGTGAAGCAGATAAGTTATAGAACTGTAAACTCTCAGACATCTGGAAGGTCGCCGTAATGGAAGAGAAAGAAGATTTTTACGGAACCCTTATGGTGCACGCCTACATAACTCGCTCTTCACAGATTTGTTAAGGTCAATTGGATCAGAAACCGCAATGAAAAGTTTTCACGTACTAATTATGAGTGATATACTGAGTACTAATTAAATAACCTGGTGTACAAAATGCACTGTTAAAAATACATACACGTGTACACGTTTTTTACATGGATAGTTCAATTACACGTATTGTAAAAGTAACAAAATTAAAGAAATGTGCCTATTTTTAATGACGCTCTACTAATTTGGAAAACTTTACAGCCGTCTGTTAAACAATTCACGAATTATTCATCATAATATTCGGTGCGTTTCATTGAGAATCTCATAGCATGTGCAGTAACGAGTCTCAATAAAACGCTATACTCACTAATGCAACTATAAACCATTAACACCATTTAAATACCTGTTGTTCACTCCTGTACACTTTCTTATTTCTGTTCACTAATCGTTAGCCGTGTTTTATTGGGAATTTTTATATTCACTTCACTATTACGCTCAATAAAACGCTCTACTCACTAATGCAACTTTATTCCATAAACTGCATTTACCAGCCATCCATGCTGTTCACTTCTGCAAGTGACTTAATTTTGGTCACTTATCGTTGTTCACCAATCGTTGTTGTCTTCCCATGTGCTATGTTTTGCTAAAGTGAATACAGATTCCCAATTAAACTCGGCTGTTGTTGTTTTCCCACGTGCGATGTTTTGCGATCTTTTGCAAACCTGTATATAGATTCCCAATAAAACACGGCTATTATGAGTGGTCTGAAAACACATGTGCTAACAAACATTCTTTTTTTATTCTAGACCATAAGCGAAAGTCTAATTTTACACAGACAGACATTAATTGTTTTTTTGTTCGACAAGAGTAGTGTTGTTACTGTTCTTTATTACCTTGTTTTCAACTGGGAAATTGGTTAGTTAGATGTACTCAAAAGGGATTTCCCCTTGCGTATTTCTGTAGAATTCACTTGTTTAGGCATTATAAATGAAACCCCAGCCTTAAACCGCTATTAAATCAATTATGAACCTACCCAGTTTACTGAGACTTTGAAGTTATGTTGTGAACTAGAGAAAAAGACTTTTCGTATTAACTACAACCAGAGGAAACACCACACGATCACCAAATTTAATAAGTATTTGCTAGCCACGTGCTTAAATTATAAACAAAGTTTTGTTTATTCGAAAAACCACAAGAATATCGTGAAACCTCACATAAATTCGGTAGACTTATCGCTGATTGAAGTTGAGTTGAGGAACACATTTTTCTTGATTGAGTACTCGTATTATAAATAAAGTAAAGAACACCTGTTTTTCTGATTTTCCATGTGTTTCTCAGTTGTTTAGTGATGATAAACCAATAGTTGTAGCGGATATTGTTTTTTTTTTTTTTGGGAGCTTGAGAACTTAGAATAATGATTCAAGACAAAAATATTGCTTGGGTGAGTATATCTAAATTGAAGCGTTCAGTTGAAGAAGGGTTTAAGCGACATATTTGCATAGTTTAAAGATATGAGGGATTTTTTCTGAATTAACCTACATATAACCCATTCGATAGTAAGTCTGATGCATAATTTTCTGCTATTTATTTTTCAAATATGGTTTCCGACACATTTCCGCCCGGCTGCTTTGAGTTACAGAGTCCATTCAATCAGCGAAGTTTTTCACAAATCAATTTTTCAATTAAATCGGACTACAACACATCAGCAATGGTGGCTCGAATGTTGGTTTCCAACGCTTTAAGAGTTTCTGGCTTATCGGCATAATTCAATGACTTAACTTAACTTGAACGACTGTCTGGTAAGTTGCGCCAACTTGCGGAAACCAAATGTCGCCGATACTGAATGAAAAAAATTCGTCAGTATGGCTTGATATTGCTCGCCATTTACCGAAAATTCCTTAAATCGAAAGAAATAAGGACCGATGATGCTGCTAACTTGTAAGCTCCACCAAACAGTAGCAAAATTCTCATCGGTACGCACATTTCCATGCCTTGCGAATGGTTTTGAATACCGAAAAGTGAAATGGGATAAAAATACCAATAACTTTACGAACTACTTGCTCCCTAGACGTATTTATGTTGACCGTAAAGTAGACGAAGTGCTCTATGAACTCGGGTTTATGATGAATTCCAAGACATTCTCATACGTCAAACCATAGACAACAATGACTAAAACTTCTCATGCTAAAAAACAAATTCTTCTTTCCCAGGTTGATAGATTTATTTTTTGATATCTTTTCTGTAATCATTTTTCCCAACCAGCATCCATTTTCTTCATCTGTGTACCCACCAAATTTTGAAGATAGCAAGGGATTTTAAGCGATTCTGTTACTTGTAATTGTAACTCACTTCAATGTGAGACTCCAAACGGAGTGTTACTTGACAAATTGATTGTGAAGCCTTTGTTTCTTTTAAAGGGATATGAATTTTTAGACACGTTTGATTGATTTGCTTGGAAAGAAGTCAAGGAAAGTACAGCAAATTCGACACCACAGATTGATATTGTTTTGTACTTTTGGTTTTCACTACAACCACCAACTAATTTAGAAACTTCGGCAGTCTAACGATTTTTTTTTTTTCTAAAAACTTCGATACGGTGTATGATCGATAGTCCACTTGCCGAACCCGTGACCGTTCGTCACTGACATAAAACATTAAAATTGTTTACTTTCTTCAAAAGAAAAGAAAAATAATAATTAGAGCGTGGATTGATATCGAAAAATACCCAAGTCGATTTGGTTTGATGTTTGATACTCGTAAAGAAATCGAACTCCAGTAAAATTAAATTCTGTTTTAATTACACATTAAGATGACGTCATTGGGATTTTCGTGCCCCTTTGTTGTCTCAAGTGAAACAAATTAATTCATCCACAGAAGCTGATGTCTTAACAGACACACCACGATCAGCTTCATCGATGATGCGGCAAATTGATCGAAGTAACACTTAACAGACAGAGGGGAAAGATAACCACTGATTAGATGTGATTTGTTTTCATTCTGTTTTTTTCCATTTTGTAAAGTTGAATCAATGTAAATAATTCTTGTTTTCCGATTTTACATACATAGTTTCTGTGAGAAGCAATGAAATTATTTGCACACAATGCGATTGAAGTTTATAGTCAGTCGAGCGTCGCGTCGACAACAATTTAGTGTATACGCGCGCTAAGTGCTAATGGAAATGATTGCCGAAGGAAAACGCTTCGTCAGGCGTGTGCCGTTGTAAAGTAATTAAAAGAATATCTGTTTTTATTGTGTTTGTGATTGAGTGTTATCAAATTAAGCCATTGACACTCGGTGTTGATGGTGTCAGAAAATTAAATTATAAATTGACTCTTTTGACACTGTTTTGGTGGCGTAAAAAGTGAGGAAAACTGTTATACTCGTACAAAAATGGATAAAATGGAAACCTCATTCATAATTGTTGCGGATGTTTGTGGACATGAGGATAGTTCAACCAGCGATATTTCAAAGGAGGAGATTTGCGAGGACATTGCACTAAATAAGGCAGGTACCTATCTAAATTTTTTTTTTTACTGAAAGTGCACTCGAATACCAAAACAAACCAAGTGAATGTCGATAAAAGCAACTTTGTTGGTTAGTTTAAAAAAAAGCTCCTAAAGAAATTCTCCAGGAGATAAGAACATCGTAGCGAACATTTATTTCTGTTTCGTTCTTTGTGCATCATTATTACAAATGTGCAACGTCCCATCAGTACTTCAGCAGTCTGACTAGATCCAACTCTATCTGCTTTTTTGCTGACAAAAATCGCCAGGAACTGGAATGTTGTGAGGAAAATTATCGCTAGGTTCGCATTTCAAGTAAGTTGGACTCGTGTTTCATTGCGACTCAGTTAGCAAAGAGACCTGCAGAAATTCAATTTATTTAGCCTGACGAATACCTACCTACAAAGTGAATATTTCAGTTCACACCATTTCATTGATAAATTTGGCGGCCGCCTATGGTTTCACCTACTGATATCTTTTCACTAAATGATTTGAAAATTATTTCAATTTCTTGTTTTGTACGCTTTCACTTCAAAATTACTAAATGACGTAGTTAATACTGTGCTTTGTTAAGAGTCATTAATTTTTTGGTTTCAAAGGGAACCTAAACATTTTTGAAGAAATAATTTTTTGTGGACTTTACCTTTAAACACTTAACACCTAACACGACCATTCTCGTAGACCCACAAAAAAAATTGAAGCGCTAAGAAGATGAATGATGAGTGACATTTTCAAAAACTTTGGTGAAAAACTGTTCAAAGTTTATTAACTGCATACAGTTGGCATATGCAAATAGCACTTTTAGCTTCAGTCAAATAGCCTTTCTAGAAAAGATAGAGAAAAGCAGGTGAGACAAAAATTTCTTCTTCTTCTTTTCATTTCCGGCGTTACGAGTAGTGATCTTGAAGCGATCACAACTCTCTCACTTTTCTGCTTCACACTAGTGATCCGCCTGTGGGGTACGCCGCGTTGACCTCAGAAAGCGTCCGCAAGCCTCCCGGTTTTGGATTGTTCCATGTCTGAGGCCAAATGCTGCTGTTTTTGCATTTGCTTGTACCAGGAGTGTTTTGGCCTGCCTTTTCTTTTTCGTCGCGAATTTGTTGAAACGTTGTAAGATATTGCCTTTTGGACGGGGTTCTGCGGATCTCTCCTTTGAACATGACAATACCAACTGAGCCGGTCGTGCTGAATTTTGTCCAAGATGGTACTTTTGACATGAAGGCTTCCACGGATCTTAGTACTTCTAATTCGATCAAGCTTTGTTACTCCTGCTGTCATCCGAAGCATCTTCATTTCGGCTGCCGTCAATTTGCTCTCATACTTTTTATACATTGTCCAACATTGTGAACCGTATGTCAGAGCTGGACGGACAACTGCTGTGTAGAGTCTTCCCTTCAGCTTAGGGGGCATTTTTCGATCACCGAAGATAGCGGAGTTTTCTCGCCACTTCATCCACCCTACGCTTACTCGATGATTGATGTCGTCATCACAAGTTGCTTCACTATTGATCATAGATCCCAGATATTTAAACTTTTCACAGGGTTGGTGACGTTTGCCCCAAACCAAAAGCCCCAAACGTAAATCCCCAAACGCAAAATCCCCAAATAAAAATCCCCAGCTCTGAAATCCCCAAAGAGAAAATCTACAAAGCTAAAATCATGCGATAAAATCGCGCGCGCGATTTTATCGCATGATTCACTACTTGAACGTATTTGTTTTGGGGATGTTTGCAGGAAAATGTAAAGAAAAAATTAAAATAAAAGAGTAAACATAAAATTCCTTATAAAATCGTTATGTCTATTGAAATGAAAATACATTTTCAAAATTTGTAAGTTAATAAAAAATATTCAAAAAAGTAATGCGCATGTTACAATAAGGCGAAGAAAATAAGGTCCCTTTCAAAGTGTTAAATGAAACGAAAAAAAAATTCAAAAAAAAGTTTCTCTTCATTCTTAAATTTAAAATTTAATCTTAATTTAAATTTAATTTTCTTTTAACTAAGACAGAACACTGCGCACCATGAATACGTACATAAGTCAGACTAAAAATTGGATGCAGTCATGCATTCATAGTTGTTGTTAAGAAACTGTTAATCATTATCACTTATTAATTAGTATCACAATGAGATAATTTCATGAGATTTTTCTGAAAACTATATATGCACATAATTTAGATGTACACGGACACTGGGGATTCGGAGATTTCGTGGGGATTTTGGCAAAAAAGATTACTTAGGTGTGGATTTCATCCATGTGCATTATGTCTGTGGGGATATTAGCAAGTTTTATTTTAATTTTTGGGGATTTTAACCGATGGGGATTTTTTTTTTGGGGATTCCGTACCACTCCCCTTTTCACACTTGGGAAGCACATTTCCATTCTAATAAATGTCTGGAATAGGCTTGTCTGGATCAGAATAAGGGAAGCACAGGTATTCAGTCTTTAGCGCTAATACGGTACCCATTTCCTTCCAGAACATCAATCCAAACGTCAAGTGCTCGTTGCAGGGATGTAGGATCCTCGCTTATGATGGCTCCATCGTCAGCAAAGAATAATTGTTGTACTTTATTGTCCGTTACTTTTACTTCGAGCAAATAATCCAGAACAGCAATAAAGAGCAGTGGACTCAAGACACTTCCCTGATGTACACCTACTGTTATTTGGAGTTCTTCGGTGACTCCAGCTGGGTATCTCACTTTTGTAACTGCTCCCTCGTACATGTCCATAATTATTCGCACATAGGCTTCAGGAACTCCTCGGTGTCTGAGGGCCACCCATATCAGATCTCGTGGTTGTCGATCGAATGCTTTTTCGAAGTCAACCAACACAATATGCAAATCCTCTAAGGCATCTCGGTGTTTTTCCATAATGATCCTTATGACAAAAATTTAAGTTTAAATATACAATCTTCAAAAAACGAAAGTTTTAAGAAATGTCACTTCGCACCTTCATCTTCTTCTAAGCGCTTCAATTCATACTTGTCGTAATACGTTCAAAATTATTTGGGACAAGTAGCCGCCGCGGTTGGCCCGAATAAATTCCAGCCGAGAAGTCGAATTTGTTTGCAGGATTCGGAGCCGTGTGTCAGCAACAACCGAGTTCTCTGGTTTGTCTGTGTAGACAAGCTACTTTACAAAGACTTAGATTTAGATTTATTTGAATAACACAGTAACAGTACACTTATTATAACGAGCCCTTCCCGCAAAATCATCGTAAGCGACATTTTTAGCAAAATAGTTTTTTTTATACAATTCAAAAGCCTACATTGCTTGGCAGGCTTCGCAATTTTCTGCATTTTTAGTTTTACATCATAACTGTTTTAGAAAAGTTGCAGCGAAAATAGATTTTATCGTAAGCGACTGATTTTCGTTCATTTTCGTTTGAATGCTTATGATTATGATAAAAACCAAAAGAAAAACGGAGACGGATAGCCGCGATGAAAAACTGTCTCTCTGAGATTAAGTAACCAGCTTACCACGTTAGTTGTAAGCTAGTAGACCTGTTAGACGTCAGAAAGTTTATTTTTTTCGTAAAGGTAAGAAGATTGTTTGTTTTTGATAATGGTAAAGAGAAGCGTCAAGGCCCCGACCCATAGAATCCGTTGCGTCCGTTCGCTGCCGGATTCAACTGACAGTTCGATTCAATACACACGATCTTATGAGAGGTGACATATAAGAATCAGATGCAACGGACGCAACGGAAAAAAATAGCCCAACTTTTAACTTTTTGCGTCCGGTCATCAGCTGTCAAAACCAATATGATGTTTTCTCTTCACACACTTAATCAGCTGTAACTTCAGTGTACATGTGAATAACAAAATGATATTTTCAGGAATTAAGGTTGAAGAATAGACCTTCAAATCCCGTTTACTCTCATTTTGATATCTAGTAGTCAACATTCCCAAATATGTGCCCAAAGATTGGCTTTTTTTTAAATTTCAAAGTTTGAAAGGAATGTAAAGTACTTAAATTCTTTTTTTTTCAACTTTGGATTGTTTATTTTGTACTTATTGTAAGGTTTAATTAGGAAAATTTTTAGGGACTTACTATTGATATTTTAGGCACAGGACTATTTCAAAAATGTATATAAATATATATAATATATTCTAAAGCAACTCAAATATCTTAAACCTTTTAATTGATTTTTATCAGCTTTAAAGTAAGGTGTCATTTAATCGTCCTAATCGCTTGAATACGGACAATTTTAGAGTGCAAAGTCTGAAAACCATAAAATCACAATGTTCGGTTCTTTGGGTAAGGCTGATGGGGAGAGAAAAATTACAAAAAAAAAATCCTTTGACTATTTCGTATTTTGATAGGAAAGGAACATTTCCACAAAGTTTGAGCAAAATCGGAGGTATAGCAACACTTTGGACTGACCGTTTTCATATGGAATGGCTCACCACTGAAATTTATGTGGTTTTTCAAGTAAGTGTTCTACGAAAGATAACACCAGGCGAATCTCTCATCTAAAATAACAATTACATAATTCCTCAAAAATAGTCCAGCGGTGATAAATCACCCGATCTTGAAGGTAACTCACAGTCTTAAAACTCGTAATTTAATCGGTTTTAAGACTCGGTTCGAGATAATTTACCGAACGTACGTAGTTCCTCCTGGTCGTGCGACTATAAAATTTCCACGAAAAATTTTCAATTTCTAGAAAAAGTATTGTCAGATTGAAAACCACATGGCTCTTATGTTTATATTCGTATCATTCAAATGGTGTTCTTTTTTCGCACATTTCGGAAGGTATCTCTGCCATAACTTGAGTAATGTTGGTTTTAATGCGTCTGGAGACTGAGAACTACATATTCGTGTAAATACGTTTATTGGCGAAGCCCCAATAAAAAAACAAAAGTATTAAATCTAATGGTTTTGGTGGCCAAAGTTAACCAAAACATAAAATGAAATTACCTATTAATTGGTCGTGAAGTGGGGCATATGATCCGGATATTGTTCGAGCCACGTATAGTATATGCCATGATATTCTGGTGGCGGCCAAAAATCTATTCAGATTGAGTGTGCTCGTCTGCCCACTAGCGTCTTCGAAGAAATAAGGATCAATGAGAACTTCTGACCATAGAGTATACAATTCAGTCACTTTGTGTAAATGTAACGAAACTTTTTTGTTCCATTTGCTTCAATTTTGTTTTTGTTTATATACCCACGGAGTGAGAAAATGTGCCTGATCGCCGAAGAATCGCTGTTGTTCGAACACCCAAGAATCGTAAGTTAGGTATTGTGAAGGTCAGCAGGCTTTAATTGTTAAATGCTTCGAACTTAGTAAGGATGGCGATGCTAACCATAATGAGGTGAATGACAATTTTAGTTGCTACGATTGCGAGAATATTTTCGGCTGAACTTGCGTTACGATGATGCGCAGGTCTGTCATACGGCATCTGTAACGCTTGCACTTTTCAAAATTCTTTACACTTTTGCCGATTTCTTGCGTAGTCGATTATGACGATCATCGGCTGGTGCGCGAAATGTGTTTACATTTAAATCACCACTTTCGCAGTAAGTTTAAATAACTTCAACGCGTTGTTTGCTAAGTGATCGTACGTAAAACACTCAGTTAATATTATGAAACTTCAAAAAACACCTGAACTTGACAGGAGTTTAGTGCCAACCATACCAAGTTGAACTTACTTACTTAAATGGGCATTACAGTTTGGGGTGAACCTGGGCCTCAACCAACATCCTTCTATAACAACTTCGATTTCGGGCGAGCTTTCTCCAGTTTCGCACTCTAAGTCGGTTGAGGTCTTCATCCACTTGATTGCGCCACCTAAGACGAGGTCTAACCCTTCCGCGATTTCCCTGCAATGTGCTTTCGAAAACCCGACGAGCCGGAGCGTTTGGGTCCATCCACTCTACATGACCCAGCCATCGTAGCCTCGCGATGCGTACTCTTCTGGCTATGCCCATGTCGCGGCACAACTCATACAGCTCGTTGTTGTATCTTCTTCTCCACACATTGTCTTCGCTTACGGAACCAAAGATCATTCGGAGAATTTTTCTTTCGAAACGACCAAGGGTTTCCTCGTCCGCTTTCGATAAGGTCCATGCTTCCGCGCCGTAAAGCAGGACTGGGATGATTAAGGTCTTATACAAGGTTACCTTGGTTTTTCTGGAGAGGGTTTTGTTTCTCAATTGCCCTCTTAACCCAAAGAAGCAACGGTTGGCAAGAGTTATTCTCCGTTTGATCTCCGCACTGATGTTGTTTTCCGTGTATATAGCCTAGGTAGACGAAGTCCTGTACTACCTCGAAGTTATGTCTGTCTATTGAGACGTTTTGTTCAATTCGTCGATATTCGGTGTCCCTGTTTGATGACAACATATACTTCGTTTTGCCATCATTAACCATCAAACCCATTTTTGCCGCTTCTGTTTCAATACTTGCAAAAGCACCTATAACATCACGCTTATTTCTTCCCATTACGTCAATATCGTCTGCATAGGCGAGTAATTGTACAATCTTTTGAAAGATTGTTCCTCTGGTGTTGACGTTTGAGTTTTCTAAAATCTTTTCAAGTATGATGTTGAAGAAATCGCATGACAGTCGCCCTGCCTAAATCCTTTTTCGACATCAAAGGTCTCGGTGAGTTCTTTTCCGATCTTGGCGGAGCAGCTGGAATTATCCAAAGCCATCCTGCACAGTCGTATGAGTTTTGAAGGGACGCCGAAACTAGACATGGCTCTGTACAGCTCGTCTCTGACAATTCTGCCATTGTATTTCCGGGCTTTTCCATCAGCCGCAATGTGAAAATTGAGTCTTCTTTTCTAGTCTTTAACATTGATAAAAACCTTTGAAATTATAGACGTGTGATCAGACGTTCATATATTACAGCAGACTATAGATTTTAAAAAGGCTTGTTTCTCTATAACCGCCGCAAGTTTCCCTTTTTATGAACGGACGTACGATACTGAGGTTCCATTCATCGAGCACGCATTCTTCCGACCATATCACGCAGATCAGCTGGTGCATGCTCCTTTTCTACTTATCTCCAGATGTCTCCAAACTTACAAATGGAAGTCTTACCCTTTTCCAGGTCAGGAGGCCGTTATTTTTGATCATCGTCAAAGTTAAATGTCGTATTCTGCTTGAATACAGATCCTCATTTGTGACCATGACTATCTTTAAAGGAACCTACTCGTCGCAATAGGTTTGAGAAAAGATGTAGTCATGGTCACCATTCATCTTTTTAAATCTCAGTAAATTTGCTGAATCTCAATTTAATCAAATCAAAAAATAATCAATTAAAAAATAAATTTTGTCATTAACTTGTTAACCAATTTTTTCTAGATTGCTGATGACATTTCCGGTTCCGTCACATTTAGTGTGCCCGAAAAAACTGTTAACACATTTGCTTTCGATGGAGGTGAAGATGGAAAAGGCTACCGAAAACGACCTTTGCCTCGGTAAGTATTTCTATACTTTTTGAACTAGTCCATTGGTAATCACGAAGCACGTGAGCACTTGGTTAGTGATTCATTTTTAAATATCAGTGAATGCGATATTCAACATAACCACACAGTAATTGAATTAAAGAAACAAGCTTTCCTTTAAAACTAAGTCCTTACTCCAAATCCTTTCTAAATTAGCGCGAAGGATTGCCTAACCAAAATAAATAAAATATCGCTATAGCTTTTCGTATAAACTACATGTGTGGAAAAGATAAACGACTTCTTACACACACGATAGGAACGCACAGTATATGATCCACAAGACATCTTTTATTGTTGCAAAATCAATTTACTCAGCGGTCATTCACCCCTGATCGAAATTATTTCGTTACACACAATAAATTTGGCCCAACTACTGCTTGGCACCATTTGATAAAGTCACTCATGCCAAATTTACCCTCGCAATCGTATATAAGACTAGGAAAAGTCAATTTATATAGAAAACCATCAGAATCGCATACAATCGGTTAGTTCTTTCAAAAAATATCGCACATTCTATCAATTGGCAATGAAATTGTTCAAGTTCAATATCTCAATGAAGCATTTCTAAACAAACTACGACGTAACGTGAAGGCTGCGTAGCAGAAGTGCACTGAACATCAGCTGTATCTATAAAATTCAATATCATTGACTACTAATGGCAAATTATTATAATTTTTTATTGAGTAAAATGAAAAAATGACACAAATTTGCTATCATGCCATTAACTTCGAAAGTAAAACGTGTGCAAGCAAAACAAATCAACACAATTCAATTCAAGAGGCAGCCGCAGCCGGTGCGGCGCAGGCCACTTACACAAAAATGTCATTTGAAGAATGAAAAACTTTTTCTCAGAGAAATCAAATCCCTCGTTTTGCATCTCAAATGCAAATTTTTTTGGTT
This sequence comes from Melanostoma scalare, assembly GCA_949752695.1. Lineage (NCBI taxonomy): Eukaryota > Metazoa > Arthropoda > Insecta > Diptera > Syrphidae > Melanostoma > Melanostoma scalare. Next base: position 42,829,511 of record OX456985.1, on the reverse strand, counting down.
TTAGTTTCTCAATAGTATTGTAGGGGTAGACATTGGATTCATAATTTTTTTTCTTTTTTATGATTTGTGTGTATTCAAAACTGACAGAGTACGAAACTGGAGAGAGAGGGGTTTAAGAAAATAAAACTAATGGAAGTGGATAAAATAAATAGCGTTTATATTATGAAAAAAGAATGTTCATTTGATAACATATGCATTATATAATCAATCTTCTGTTTTTGTTTTTAAATATATCCACTACTTCATCTACGTCAATATCTATCCCGTAGTGAATATTCATAAGAGCCAAGCTGTTCAGTCTTTGCTCGTTGCGTTCCGCAAGTAGTTTTTAAGTCTCCGTAGACTTGAAAAAGTCCTTTCTGGTGTAGCAGTGAAGACAGGTATGGTAGCCAATATCTGTAGCAACGTGTAAATAACTGGGCAAAATGTTTTATCGCACTTATCCAAGCATTCCAAAGCAGATTTTGGACTAGGGGAGGAGATAGTCATAGGATGTACTCCTTTCGGGTAGCACTGCCCTGCCGAATACATAAAAATTGTGTCTTCAATTTCAGAACTGACCGCAAAATTTGAAGGTAGCACACCAGATGATGGCAATACTACTTTACGGTGTTTCGCAAGCCTCTCGGTTAATTGGTGAATTGTGTGCTCTAGAAATGGGACGAATTAATTTATTTTGACGCAGAAGTGTTAAAGCGATTAAGTTGCCTTCCAACGATAGGTAGCATTTGCAGTGTACCAGCATTTTCATCGAGAATCACCTTTGTTTCTTAATATAGATGATCGTACTCTTTGACAAATTTATTTCTCAAAAGTTGCAAAGCATTAATAACTTTATTCGTGTGACTGTACATACAGAGATAAAGCACACTCTTTACGAATATACGCTTGGGCACCGTACAAATACCCACTCATTATTAGATACACTCTGGTTTTAATCTTCATAAAACAAAGCGAATCTCAGAAATAGTCTTATGTGACCCACAATGGAAAAAATTCTCTTAAGAGGGGAAGCTGGTCTAGAATTTTAAGGAAACCGAAATTTTTTTTATCTTAAAAGGTACTTTAGGGGCTTAAAAATAGCATACCAAAGGATGGATGCCGGCAAAAATGTCTAAATGCCCAAACCTTCCATTCTGCGACAACGCCCCACAGGTATGCCATGTGATTTTATAGTACTTAAAACTTTGAACGCTTTTTTCCCGAAATCACTTTTTTCAAACTGGCCGAAGACATAACTCGAGCAAATTTTCACCGATCTATACGAAATTTTGACAGTACGTTCGAAATACCTTTCTCCGGAGACGTACGTAGGATTTTTTTTATATTGCATAGCTTTTTTTAATCAACAATTTTGTCGTTTCTTATAGTGAAAATTTTAATGTTTTGTTCAAACGTGCATACCATTTCGTGAAAAAAGAAAATATCGAAAAAATCCTGCGTACGTCTCTTGCTGTTGTTATATATTCGGGATTTTGTCCCAGGACCGAAATTAAGGAGGTTACATCTTCGACCATGGACCCATCAAAAAATGAGGCGCCTCCGAAGAAATGCTGGACAGCTGCCATTTTGAATTTATTTGACACGAAAAAAATTGTATTTAAATATTAAAACCTAAATTATAAAACCGCTTTCATAGATTTTCGACTGATCTTTTTGTTCAGTCACAAAAAATTCATAAATTACGCTCTAAACCAGCTTCCAGGTTAGAGTGAGAATCCTTTAAGAGAACCCTTCCATTATGCAGGGGTTCTGTGGGGTTTTGATAATGTTTTGTCGCAAGCGAACATTTTTAGTAATTGCATTTTCTAAAAGAAAATTCTTTAAATAAGCCTCTTCTTTGTCCCATTCTAAATCAATAACCTATCGGCCTAATAGTCAGTACTGATACGGCACGAAAATATACGAAGACTACCGAATGCGATCAGCCAATCGACTGCGGTCGGCGTGGCGCGACGGCTGGCGGGCGGCAGAGAGAGAGCGAATCGAAAATACATTATTAGTGTAATTATACGTAATAAAAATATGTTCGGCCAATTAAGAAGATATATTCTTACATTTCATGGGCTGCGCCCATGTCTGCGGGTATCGCCTTTGAGCTTTCGAAAATAATGACAAGGGGGCAAAAAATGTATAAAAATCTATCAAAAGCGAGCAATGCAGATTCGTTCCACAAATTTTAAAGAAAGTGGACATTAGTGGATAGAGAACATAATTATTTGCATATATCAGGCCTGTTTTTTTGGGAAGATGTCCGGTACCTTGTATTGTAAATACATGTAAAGCAAAAAAAACAAAAGATACAGAGGATAAAAGGATGAGTAAATTTTACAAGGGATAGATTTTTCGATATCGAATAAGTTTTTCGATGTTTCATTTTTAAATGTTGGTGCGACTAGAGACATTGACTGCTATTATACGGTGCAATTTGTTGCACGAAACTGTTCGAACACCATAAGTGCAAAAGAGAACGAAAGTTCGAAAAACAGAGATGGACAATGTGCTACCGTGTGTCGCATGGGTTATGGTTTCGTGAAACAGCTTTGACGTTTCTCTTTGGGTGGGTTCGAGAACCTATCGGATAGCCTATTTCGGAAAGCCAGATTGCTGCAGACAACAGCTGTGAAATATTAAAATTCGACTTTTGAAAATAGAAAAACATTTAAAATATCATTGCTAGACGACTATAACTTATTTTTTTTCAATTTCCCATTCGTTGTAAAAGACTCTTATGCTGAAATAAATGCACACCAAAACAAAAAATCAACATTAAAAGAAATAAAAATAAATTTTCTACCAGCTGATCACTTGATTAGAAAGGTATACCAAAAATACTCGGATACCTTTAGATAGCTTTTTCGTTGAAATGGGTGTGTGACTCTGTTAAAAGTTTAACACGAAAACAACAACAACAGCTATCCGGATACGATTCTCGAACGCCCCCTTTGTCTTTGTTCGTGTTTCTGTTTATTCTGTTTCATTTGGTTCAATAATAAGTAATAATACTAATAATAATGACTTTTTTGTTTTTCAATTGCCAATAAAAGAGGTTTTGAAGCAACCAGGCACTACTAGATAACTATTTTGTCCCCAAAAATAAAAACACCGAATGAAAGATAAAGAGAAATGTGAAACTAGTTTCATGAAACTGGATTTCATCATGTAATAACACTTGCGACACGGGATGACAGAACAAAGAAGAATTCGAAGTAGTTTCGTGCAACAAATTTCACCGTATAATAGCAGTCTTTGACTACTATTATACGGTGCAATTTGTTGCACGAAACTACTTCGAATTCTTCTTTGTTCTGTCATTCCGTGTCGCAAGTGTAATTACACGATGAAATCCAGTTTCATGAAACTAGTTTCACATTTCTCTTTATTTTTCATTCTTTGTTTTTATTTTTGGGGAAAAATAGTTATCTAGCAGTGCCTGGTTGCTTCAAAACCTCTTTTATTGGCAATTGAAAAACAAAAAAGTCATTATTATTAGTATTATTTCTTATTTTTGAACCAAATGAAACAGAATAAACAAAAACACGAACAAGGACAAAGGGGGCGTTCGAGAATCGTATCCGGATAGCTTGTTGTTGTTGTTAATGTGTTTAATGTTTTAACAGAGTCACACACCCATTTTAACTAAAAAGCTATCTAAAGGTATCCGAGTATTTTTAGTATACCTTTCTAATCAAGTGATCAGCTGATAGAAAATTTATTTTTACTTCATTTCATGTTGATTTTTTGTTTTGGTGTGCATTTATTTCAGCATGAGTCTTTTAAAACAGATGGGAAATCGAAAAAAATAAGTTATAATCGTCTAGCAATGATATTTTAAATGTTTTTCTATTTTCAAATTTCGAATTTTAGTATTTCACAGCTGTTGTCTGCAGCAATCTGGCTATCCGAGATAGGCTATCCGATAGGTTCTCGAACGAGCCCAAAGAGAAACGTCAAAGCTGTTTCACGAAACCATAACCCATGCGACACACGGTAGCACATTGTCCATCTCTGTTTTTCGAACTTTCGTTCTCTTTTGCACTTATGGTGTTCGAACAGTTTCGTGCAACAAATTGCACCGTATAATAGCAGTCTTTCATGTATCTCGAACAACAGAAAAAGAGGTGTTCACAAGTGAATGGAAATCAATTTTGTACAAGAATAGAATAGAATAGAAAAGAATTTTGGTAACGATTTTTGAATTGTAGAAATTTATTGATTTTGATTATTTAATTTGCAGGTTCATAGGTATATAATAATATATCGTAAAAGAAACGAAAAAAGCTCTGTTAAACTATTTTTTTGTTCTTTTTTGCATAGTTCCTTAACACATTTTTCGGTGAATGTTGACATTTTTTTCCAATAGTATTTACTACGTCTTATCTTAAAATAGATTTATTTATTGATTACTAGCAGACGCGGCCACGCGTTGCTGTAGGTCGCCATCTGTGAGGTGCAAGGGACAATGTTTTACAGTTCTCTGTAAAGAAATTCGCTTAAGGCGCCATCTGTTCCAGATTTATGCAATCTATGATTAATAACAACAAAAGCGCCATCTTTTCCAGACTTATTTAGTCTACAATTAATAACCATTAAGGAATAGTAAACTCGATTTCGTTATTCGTTACATATATACCATGAAGCGGAAGTTGATTCTTATACAGACAAGTATCCGCTTGTGTCTAGTTTCTTAAGACACTTTTAAAATATAAGTATTGAACTTCTAAACTTCTAAGTAATGTATTTTAGCGGATTACCGACATTTAAAAGTTTTTCGCACTTGTTCTCATTCACTCTCAAGTGAACTGAACCCAAGCGTGTAAACAGAGAAAAAAAACCACAAGAAAATACTTGCATACTTTTGTGAACACCGCTATTTTTGACATTTCCCAACTACAACTCATCACGGATACCAACCATCAAACATAAAAACGCGAACCGTTTTTTTGGATTTACAATACAAGGTACCGGACAGCCTCCCAAAAAAACAGTACTGCGTTCTTTTTTTCTTGGATGTTACGCGATGTAACATCGGGTAACATTATGTCGTTCTTAAATGCAAAAAAGTTACGATATGTAACATCGTGTCGTTCCTAAATGCAATGTTGAACTGTCAGAATGTTACGTTTCGTAACTTTTTCCAACTCATCTCTGGGACTTGAGTTTCGATGTTGATCTGTCAAACCCCTTTAAAATTGTTGTTGGTCAGAATTGTTTTGGTTTTTTTTTTTTCATTAATCTTCCAAATTCTGTGAACAGTTATTGATTTTCAATCTTGTTCATTTCAGAATTCATTTTTCTTCATCAATAACGAGTTTCCTTTAGCTGGGTTCGTATTTTAAGAAATACTTTATTCATATTTTTGACAGACCAGCAAAGTGTAACATCGAGTCGTTCCTAAATGCAATCATGATTTTGTAACAAAGTCAAACATACACAACAACAACGATGATTTTGACACTACAGCATCGCGTAACATCGAAGGATAAAAAGAACGCCCTACAGCCCTATCGTCACATTTTTACGCTATGTGGTTACAATGACCATTGTATTTGAATTTTAAAAAGTTTCAGCTTTCTAATGAATACCCCACAGGATAGGTTAGAGCCAGTTTTACAACTACGTAATATAGATTCAAGAGAAAGAAGTGATCTTATAAGGATATTAATACGGAACCCTAAAACCGATAAACTAAAGAGAGGCAAGAAACATCACAACAATGATCAAGAATCAAGTGTTGTAAATGTTTGTGATATGGGAGTTATACTCGTACTTCGTCGTTCAAGGAAAGCATGTTTTTGTAAAAGGCCTAGTTGAAAGAGAAAAAAATGTCTTACTTGTCGAAGAAGCCCAAGCGTCTTGCCGCATTTTTAGCGATGTCAGGTATGTGATTATTCGTCAAAAGTTGGTTGCAAGTCACATACCGAGTACTGAAACTAGTTTTATCCATGCAAATGCCACTCGCATTCTATAACAGTGGCAATAGAATAAGTTGCGAATCAACGTCAAGAGACTATCATTGAAGTCTTGGAAGCAACAAATTGATTACTAACTAAAATGAAAATAGGATTGGAGAAAAAACGGAACCTTGTGGCATACCAGCACTTAATTCTTCAAGTCCAGAATAAAAGTAGTCCAATACATTTTAACGCTTCAGAAGCTAGTTACGAATTCATCGGAGAAAAGAATCATCAAAAACGAATGAAGGTTTTAGCCTCGGTTTCGCCTAACATTTATGAATTAAATCGTAAGAAATCAGTATATCCTTCCACAATGTTGCTTTGACTACGATGTTAAGCTGGTTCGTGTACAAGACAACGTAATGTAACCTGGTTTCTTAAGCTAATAAATTCAATCAGCGTTTCCATGATCTTTGAAAGAAGAGAAGAGAGAAGGCATACCTTTTTTAGGGACTGGATGGACAAGTGCAGTTTTCTATCAACTCGGAAAGAAACCAGTAAAGTAGAACAGGAGAAAAATTTTGAGCATTGAGATCGCCCGTATTAGCGTTTTAAGTGTGACAATACAGAGATACAATTTGCTGAATGGAATCGAACTCCGCATCAATTTTGGAATTTCGAATTTTTTGAAATTTTGATAAAGAAAAGAAGTCTGTATAATGAGCTTACTTATCAAAAATTTAGACCACACGAAAAATAGAATTGGAATGAGGACCATCCTGTGGTTTGAAGAGGTATGCTGCTTCACTTATAATGGAGAAGGGTGACCATAAAAGAGAAGACTACTGTCACTTAGTATTATTACGGCAGATTTGTAAAAATTTTTTTTAAATCATGTCCGATTTGCAATTATGGCCAATCTAGGCTAAGGAATTCACTCATAAAAGAGACTAGTGGCTCAAGAACTGACCCTTGGGGTTCTCCAGACAAAAGTTCTAGAAAGATAGGTTTCTCTTTTACACTAAACCCTATTTTTTTCAGAAAGATACGTCAGGGATATCAAACCCTTTACCCTTATGCCAATCAGCGGTCTCACTCCTAGTGAGACTTCATGCGCAATTCCATTCGACACTGCTGATATCACTTTCTAAACGCTACTTTTAAGTTCATGTATTACATAGTAGATACACTAATGATACAACATATTTTAAGCATGATCCATGAAGCAGAAGACAATCTAATAAAACCCAATAAAAGTATAAGACTCATACTTAACTACCCCAACTTAGTTACTTGTTTTGTTACCCGACTACCGAACGCTCGCCACATATCTCATTTCTCCATAGCTCCGAGATAGCAGTGAGTAATTGCATCTTAAACTGCTTTATTGTATTTTGTATGCCTGATGCCTATGACAAACTTTACACATTTCTCTCTTCTCATACACTAAATAGTATCTGAAGAGAACCGCATCTGATAAGATCGCGCCTATACTAAGTTTTGTATTTCGTTTGCCTTTCACTGTTCACCGTTCATCGTTCGGTTGGATTAAAACTAAACTTTGTCAGATAAATTTCTTTTTGTCTCATTCATTGGTAATTATTTTTCACTTGATGTAGAAAATTTTATTCAAAATTGTACAGCAGGGTCATTTTCGGAGTGCGGTTCCATTTTGTTTTCCGGTGTGGACTAATTAAATGAAGAATTCTGAATCAAAACTTTATATGTCTCGAGAAGCTGTGTGAAGGATTATATCTCGTTACATATATACGTGAATTGTGCACGAACATTTGTGGTTATCATTTAAGTACTTTAGCTACTCGGACGCTCAAGTTCAATAGAGCTTATTACAGATTCGTTCGGGAAATGCTGTGTGGCTATATATAAAAATGCAAATGTGTTAGTTTGAAGGTTTGAAGGAAGATAGTATGTATTTTGTAACGAAACTGCAGGATTACAAGATATCAAATCAAAGCACACCTTAGCTGATAAGTGTGTGCCTTTTTTCAATCATTAAACAAACACCTATTGTGTGTTATTTGGATAATATGTACGTAATCGCAACAAGTCGCGTCACCCGGCAGCTGAGACGTTGTTTTGAATAATAGAATAATTGATAGTGCGATTAAAGAAGCAGAAGATAAATTTTGTTTGCTATAAAAATGTGTAAAGTGCCTGCGGATAAAGAAAAAAACTGATGGAATTTTGTTTCAGAGCTGCTGGAATGTTTGCGCTAATATGAAACACTATGCCTTTTTGTTAGGACAAAGATGTTTTCAATCGTTGAAAGTTACTATCTCTCTGACTAATTTTATTACTTTGTCAATAAGTGGGATGTTGTCATCACTTTTGCTCTTGGCATTACAAAGATCGGAATGCACCACAGTTGAATCATTAACAAGTAGAAAAGTTTGAATGCCTTTGAGATCAAAAAGGCTCGCAAAAACAAATTTGCAGTTACGACAGAAATGTGTCTGTAAGCATTTTTGCAATCGCGATAATTACAAATTTATGGAAATACGATATTTTTCTTTTTGTATCAGTGTTGCCATATCTGCATAAATCTGTTAAATCACTTTGGTTCTCCCAAACCATATCGCTATGGTTCCTTCAAACCATGCGGTAGTGACAAATTCAGCTGTTATTGCCAAGATCTAAAGTCCATAAAGGTTTAAAAAACAAAAAAATAATTTGAAAATAACTACATAGATTTTTATAGATCTTTTTATTTATCTTATAGAAGTGAAAAAACCCTCTTTCAAAATCAATTTGATTGAAAATAATTCTCGTTTTCTTTTCAAAAATCACAAATCTTCGTTGATTTTCGTTAAGCATGAGCAGGAATGGTGTGCAATTTGGTAGTTAAGAGATGTTATATGAAAATAAGTTAAAGAACGGTTTTTTTTCGTTTCTTTTTACTTGCGATTATAGGTACTATAAGGCAAGTCTTGCAATCGTGCAGAAAAAAAATTTTGAGATAACAATTAAACATGACATTACGATGATAGAGAATAAGAAAAAAGTGGGTCCTGCAATTCTGTCTGTCTGTCTGTCTGTGTGTGTGTCTGTCTGTCTGTCTGTCTGTATATGGATCTACAGCCTGAACCAATGGACCGATTTTCTTCAAAATGCAGTTAGGGTCTGTGGAGCATCCTACAGAGGTGTTTTTGGAATCGGGTCTCTAGGTCTTGAAATAACGGTACCTGCCATACAACCGATATGATAATACTTATTCTTCTCGAAAACGGCTCCAACGATTTCGATAAAATTTTGTGTTAAGGATTAATTTAAGATTGTTTTTCTTATGATGTAAAAAAAATTTTTGGAAAAGGCCTAAAAACGGTACCTCCCATAGTACCGTTTTTTTTCAAACCGACTTTCTCGTTAATGGCTGACACGATCTTGACGAAATTTTGGATTTAAGAAGTCGTAAGCTGTCAAAGAAAGAATGCATATCAATATTTAAAAAAACTTAGTTTTGGAAATTTTTATAAATTTTTTTAAAAAATTTTGATTTTTGAAAATAACTTCGAAACCATAACTTTGATTTTTTTCAAATTTTTTGTCAAAATAACTCTTATTAAGATCTAAAGCTTTGCATACTCGACTTTTAAAAAACAGCTTTTAAAAAAAAAAGTGAAAAATAAAAAACCGTTTTTTGGAAAAACTGCTCCAACGATTTTGATTAAATTTTCATCATTCATATATATTAGCGATTGCAAAAGAATGGCGTTTTTAGATTTTTGCTTGAAACCTTTGGAATATTTAATTTAATTTTTTCATTATTTTGCGTGATTTAATTCAATTTCCATAATTAATGTGTAGTTGGCAACCCTGTACCACAAAATATATTATGAAGAGCTAATACCAAAACCTTTAACTTAGCCTTTAGATTTTGATATCGTATTTAGAACACAATCGCAAGTTCGTGCGACCCAGTCGTGCCCATTTTTTTATTTGCTAGGATCTTCTACGTGAAGTAGTACAAAAATGCTTGAATGTGCTTTGACTCACTTACAGACACTACGAGCACCGGTACTCGATATTCCTGTTTGTAATAACATTTTGAAATAACTGATCAGTTTGCGAATAGCTGGTTTCTATCGAGAACTGCCATTCGAAAAGCTATGGAGGTTTCGGTTCTGACTTCTTAAAGTGGTCGTTGTGGAAATGAATGTCAAACTGAATCTCCAAGACATCGTCATCTGTGTTTTCGTATTCAAATTGTGGCATCAGCTTGATGATGTCAAAGCTTTGGAAAAGGTCTTTAAATTTCTTGTAGTCCTCTTCTTTCGTCAGCATATCGATAAAACTTTTCTGCTCAGTCGGAGAGAGATAATCACATCGTGGTCGCTTAGGAGCATTGTATACACTCTCCTCTGCTTTTCTTTTCCCAGTTGGTTGGATTTTCTTTCCAAAAGAAATTACTTCATCTTCAGTGTCATCTAAAGGCTGGATTTCTTCTTGGTTTATTATTTTGTTTCGAATGTCATCCATTGCTCTTTCAACTTCGGAATAGTATTCCGAATTTCTAACTTTATCTGGAATAGGTTTGTTCTGAACACTGTTTAAAAGAACACTCCAAATACAGTCTTCGATATCGGGTGGCTTCTCCGAGAAGGACAAGTTTTGATGGCTTTGAGAACGGTTTTTATAATGCCATTTTTTAAAAACATGATAACAATTCGTTCTCATTATCGTTTATTGATTGTTTACCAAAGCAATTTTAAAGTCTCCAATCACGAAATTCATAGCCTACTAATGACTTATTACCACAGCTCCGAATGTTTTCCATGATTATTGGGACGGAAGGCGGAATCGCCGTACCAAACCTATAAACAGTCTCACCGCTCATGAGATCACTTAAGGTCTAATTATAGTTCTCAGATTCAACCGGAAGCTGATGTCAATTGAACGAAACTAAGGAAACGTTCCTTTCCAATCTTTGAAACTAGCATTATGGTTACAAGCGCGCTAAAGTATTCGTCGAAATAATGTTTCTGGTTTTAAAGTTGAAACAATTAAAATATTACTATTATTCTCTTAAGAAAGGTAAACTTACTGTGTTGTACAAGCCATTTATTAACAAATAAAGAAACAAACCCAGTCAACTGTTAGATGTTCACTCGTAACACTAAAAAGTTTCGTTCAGTTTCTTTTAACACGCATTTTGACAGCTGCCAGCCGCAAAAGAAAAGTAAATGAAGATGTGTAAGCTTTTCGTCGAAATCTTTCTTTCGATTAAATACTTATTCATACCAGCCTAACGTTGGAAGAAAGTTTTTCGTTAAATAGTGACATATTCGCACATGCTTTCGTGTCATCTACTTTAAAGTTGGGCTTTAAGTAGTAATTGTTTGGGGTACCTTCTTTTCTTTAAGCTTCCCAGCTTCGCCTGGTCACAGGGCCACCAACTTGCTTAAAATGAAACTACATCTGCTTCTATCTTAAAAAAATTAAAACTTTTTAGTTTTTTCCTAGCTCTGGCTATCTATGAGGATGCTCTTTGCCCGGTCAAATTTTCGTACTAGATAAAATTTTTTTTAACCATAAATTAATTTTTACGACTCCCGTTTTAAAACTGCAAGTGACATCGAATGTTGAGCTCAACCAATTATGTCAATGTCATTAGCGTGTATACTGTATATGCCATTTATTGAACAGAATTTAAAAGATGCAACCATGGTGGAGGTTAGCACATATCTTTCATAGCGCATAAAGTCAAATAGTGTGGTAAACGTCATTCAAAAGCGTTTAAAAGCCATATAAAATTTAAAATTGCTTTATGAAATCGTTCATAAGTGAGCCATAATTTATTCATATAAAAAAACAAAATTCTTTTCAAAGCGAGCCATACTTTCGATTGAAGTGGATGTCAACACTGCTCTGACAAAAGCGAATATTTCAGTAGTCGGTCTTGTGAAGATCTTCGTTTTCCAAGTGCCAAGGTTTAGTTTAAATATGAGTTAATTATAAATCTAAAATGTTTATAATTATACCCACTACCCTCTTGAATGATAGAATGACATTGAGTTATTTGTAATACTATACACAAGTAGTACCCAATCAATATGTAAACACTGATCTAAGTCTCATACAAACAGGTGTTAAGTTACAGTAAAACTCTAACACGTTGTTCTCACTGACGCTAAACAGCTATTTTCAAATTAATATGCACGACTGGCATCGAACAGCAATCCAGAGCAATAAAGTTAATTACTTTTCAGAAGAAATGGAATCGCCAATTGATCGAGTTGTCAGGGTTTCCAATAAGAACTTGACAACTTTTTTTTAAAAACGCAACCGATTTGATATACATAATATGTCAAAAACTTCACTATCGGCTTTAAGAACAATCAAAACATTTATGGATGGAACTCGACTTTGTTCATGTGATCAACGTGGGCATGTTTTTGGCGGTGGATTCGTTGTATCCAATTGGACGGCCGCTTTGGCATTGACTGATTTGGATCGTTTTCTACAGAAGATTGAACAGCAGTATTATTTTCGACACTTCAACCAATTCGCGTTGTTTTACTAACACTGAAACATAACACAGCGAATATGTAACTCAAATATTTACACTAAACCTGTCTACTGAAGGTTGCGAGTAAGTCGCTAAAAGAAGGCAATGTTTTTTTCAACTTATATTTTTGGTTTTAATGGTGCCAGTTGCCTATCGGTTAGCTTGTCTGTAATCTAATTAGTTTCCGACCGAAGGTCGATTTCCAGCCGAAGCCGATTATTGGGCTTGACATCAACCTTCGGCCGAAGCCTAAACTTCAATAAATTGAAGAACTTTAGTTCCAGATTGACTAAAAATGAAAAAAATAATGATTTTTTGGATTTTTTCTTGAAAAGGTTCGTTTGTTGAAGCCCTGGGGTCGCCCTGTGGTCGCCACAAAGCGTTTTTTGAAAAACCTAAGTTCGCTCTGAATGTCAAACTGAGTGTTTTTTTAGCACTGGGGTTGACCTGGGTTCGGTGCAAAAAGATTCGCCCGAGTGAGTTGAGGGCTGTAAAATGGCATGTATTTTTATTCAAATGACAGGGATGTGTGGTAATTTTGTGGTTTAGTGTTTTTTAAGGACTCATAAAGTTCTCCAGGAAACCTGGGTCAACTCTGGGTAAAGCTCAAAACGAGTCTAATGTATGCATGCAGTAACTAAATTAACGGGATAAATTAAATTAACATTTCAAAAATAATAACAAATTAAATATAGTAACAATATTAATATTTTATTGAAATTAAGGAAAAGAACAAAAAATAAGTCAACACGGTTCTACGTTCTACGAAAAACGAGATTAATTTTTTTTTTCAGCCCCTAGTATAACGCACTACAGCCAAAAAGTAAACCTTCGGCTTTTCCTAAGGTTTAGCCGATTGTAGTTTTTTTAGCCGAATGTGGCCGAACCCGAAGCCGAAGCTTCGGTCGGACACTTAATCCAATTATTTTTTCACGGTTATCCCCTTTCGCGAGGAATCGGCAAGTCCTCCGACGGTAGACTCACTGCCATGAAAATAGTTTTCTTGATTAGCCGTTCGGAATCGGCCAAAAAACTCTAGGTCTCCTCCACTCCTCCAATCTTTTGTTGAGGGAAATAGGCTAGAAAGCTCTTCACTCTGTTGCCCATCCCTATTTATTTATTTTATTTTTGTTTCAATATTATGTAAACGTAAGGTTGATGTTGGGTTAAGTTCGCTGTCAGCTCTACTCTGAGCTCTGACACACTTAGATGTGTTGGGCTCATTGCGATAACATGAATGGTTTAACTTATACTCCTTACTAAAGGACAATTTTCCTATGATGAGGAGGAAGCAAATGTCAACAGCTGAGTTTGACAAATTGCTCGCTCACTCAAAGGAAAGTGTAGAAAATGCTGATCTAAAGTGATCTAGAGCAGGTTATTAAATACTAAACATTCTTCCATGGAGCAGAAAACTGAAAAGAGCTAGAGCTCCTTTTTCTGCTCTAGATGGATCTATAGGATCCACAACTATTTTTATTTGGGTTTGATTAAAAAATATTTTTGACAATTCATAGGGTTGTCAAGGTAACCTCGGTTAACCCTAGGTTAAGTTCAGCCAACGAACCTTATGAATGAAGAAGGGTGATATTCACAAATGGAATGAGTTCAAAATCAATTTCACATTTAACTTTCTTGTTTGTTCGTACATCAATAAACGAAGTGAGAAGATAAACAGCACTTCGTCACTATATTGAAATTATATTTTCACACTTCGCAATCAATGGATGTTGAGTTTTCGTGTCTCGTGTGTGAAATTTATTTTAATAGTTGCATAAATGTTTAAACAAATAATTTCACGTGATCTCAATGTAAATTTGATGTTTTTGGTTTCTTTCTTTCAGAGATAATTTTCGCAGTAAGCGAAGAGGATCCATTGCACCTTTACCCTCCTTGAGACTCAACAGCAAAGAAATGTTGGCGGGCGAATTTGACACTCAAAGTGTTATGAGCAATCAAGCTTCTATAACAAGTATAAATTCCATTGCTAGTCTGCTGAGAGAGAAAATGCAGGTAAGTTAAGACTTTTGGCATCTTTTTTATAGGAGTACTCATGTCGCTTTCCATTGGACGAAAAGAACCGTCCAGGGGCGTCCAGAAGCATCCTCAAACCGTTCCATTGGTGCAAAAGATAGCTTCTCATGATTCTGAGGAGTGACAGCCGCTTCTCGATTTGAAGTGAGAATCCACTCAAGAAGCACTAACACATGTTAATACTCAAATGTCAAAAAGAAAATTTTCTTCAAGGAATATTTTTTAAGAGCCATAGGAGTTTCACTCACACAAAGGCAATTACGTTAAACAGAACCGAAACAATTTTTGGTGTTCCATTGGTTTTTAAAATGAGTGCTTCCCCGAGTGAAACCAATGGAAAGCGACATTAGTTATGTCATTTTCTATTGGTTTCACTCGGGGAAGCACTCATTTTGAAAACCAATGGAACACCAAAAGTTGTTTTTGCTCAATTTAACGTGTTGGCTTTGTGTGAGTGAAACACCTATGGCATTAAAAAATACACCTTGAGGAAACTTTTCTTTAAGACATTTGGGTAACATGTATTAGTGCTCCTGGAGTGGATTCTCACTTCAAATCGAGAAGTAGCTGTCACTTCTCGGAATCATGAGAAGCGATATTTTTGCACTAATGGAACGGTTTGAAAATGCTCCTGGACTCTCCTGGGCGGTTCTCTTCGTCCAATGGAAAGCGGCATTAACATAAATAGGATGAGTGTGTGTGGTATGACTTCTTTCGTGCAAAGTTGATTAAGGTTTGTGGTCGCCGATAATTTTTAGACAGGTCTTTATGCGGAATAGAATTGTGGCTAATTAAACTAGGCAATTAGAGCACTCAAATCGTATATCATGAGTTGGCCAAGAATCGGTATGAGTTATGCGTCGATCCTTCAGAGTGATGGGTCGTACCCAATTGAAATTTTTTGATTAGCTCCGAACAAATGTTTTTGAACATTTGTCTCTTATAGTTTAGAAAAAACGAATAGATTGATAAAAGAAAGAGAATCATAATAAAGAGAGGAAAATCAAGCAGACCCGCTTACATAAGACAAATAGTTTGGTATAACTTCTCTCGTTAAAATTTTTTTAAAAGTAAGTTATTGCTTGTTAACTTCGAGCAAACTTCAAAATGAGTTGAGTTTAGTCCCCGCCCATAGAATCCGTTGCGTCCGTTCGCTGCCGGATTCAACTGACAGCAATGAGTTTTACCGGACACAACGGATTGGGGTGACCCATAGAATCCGTTGCGGTGTGAAGAGAAAACTTCAAATCGGTTTTGACTGCGCATGTCATCAGTTCTGCCGGACGCAAAAGTTAAAAGTTGGGCTACTTTTTCCGTTGCGTCCGTTGCATCCGATGCTTATGGGTCACCTCTCATAAGATCGTGTGTATTTAATCGACCTGTCAGTTGAATCCGGCAGCGAACGGACGCATTCTATGGGTCGGGGCCTTTATACTTTAATAATTGAGATGGTTTGATCCTACCTAAATAAACTTCTGGATCAATTTTTTGATCTTTGACTTTTGGGGAAATTTATGATAGAAGATTCAATTTTAGAAATTTTACTTTAACATCTTTCATAAGTCAAATAGTTAGAAAATGATGGAAGATCGGAAAGAGAATAGAAATAAATGGATATTCATGGTATAACTTCGTGGTATAACTTCTTTCGTATAAAGTTGATAAAGGTTGGTTGTCAAAGGCTAATTTTGGGCAAAGCAAAACATACAAATCTGCTTGGCTTTGAAATTAGCCAACGTTAGCAAACCTTTAACCATATGTCAAGAGTTGGCGTGGGATGGGGATGAGTTATGCTTCCCTCATTGCAAGGAATTTACTTTGACACTGGGCGCATCAACTCAGGGAAATGTATTGCAGGAAATCACTCTTAGGACACCTACTTTTTGAATCTAGTGTGGGAGTCAGTAAGATTTTGATTTGACCGCTTTGGGATGAGTTGGTTAAGTCATTCCATTCAAGGATACCAGGAATTGTTTTGGATTTGTGCTCTGATTAGGAGCTTCAATTAGCCCTTTAATTTGTTCTTCTCATTAACTAATCAAAACCCATCCCATTTCAGGCTGTCCCACAGATGATTCGCAAGAAGAAAAACGAAACAAAAGACTATAATCTTAAGATGTTTGTTGTCTGCCTTTTCTTTATCATAGTTTTCCTGGTAAGTTCACCATACAACCGAAAAAATAACCACTAAATTCTAACTATTGTGTGTCTCTTCACAGATCGGTTATGCATACGTAATGTACCACCGTAAAGTACTCACACGTTCCTATTTCGAAAAAGCGAAATTCAAGTCCACCGTACGAGTTTTGCGAATTTTAAATGACGAAAACGAAGAAATAATCTCAGGCAAACTCGGTGTAACTTTAGGATTTGAAACCATTCCGTTTCCCTGTTTAGAGGATAAGATGCTTAATGATGGCAGTATTTGCTTGGAATGGAACAACCTTGCAAGACTCTACATGAAATATGAAAATAAAGACGTTTTTCGATGCTACTCCGTGCGATGGCAGGCCCTTGGCTCTGGAGTCTTTCCAACAGACTGCTACGAACTATCCCGAGACAATGGACAGTGGTTTGGTGGTGGACCCATCAAAAATGTTGACTGGTCTTTGAGCAAAACTAATTTTCAGTTCTCTCCGTTTATAACGGGTGACCAGAAAGTGCATCAGTTTGGCAATACTTTGAAGCGCTATTTCATCAATTCACTAGGAATAAGTATTCAAGTTAACGACACAAATCCTCTGTATATATCAGCCAATCAGTCGCAAAACACACTCTGTTTTCGTGGGATGAATGATGACTATGCCTATGTGAATCGACTAACCGAATACCCTGAGTTGGAGTACAAGGTTTGCGCTGCAGATGATATGCGAGGACTTCACATGCTGAGGACGCAACAAAGTCTTTGGGAACGCCTCGAAGAGCAAGACATTAAAACCCTCCATTCGATAATCGAGGAACCGATTTACAAGATTCCCTTCGACAACGAAACCGAGTCTATCAATGAGACCAGCATTTACAATTACTCTGAGGAGGTAATTGCAACGGGGTTCATGAAACTGGGACACATATTAGTCAATGAATTTTGGCAAGAGAATGTCGGAGATTTTACGGTGGACAAGAGTCGTTTTCCGACTTTAAAAGACACAATTGAGGTTCTCCATCGGAGGGGTTTCAAGATCGTCTTCACCGTACAACCGTTCATTAGTACCGATAGTCCAACATTCAAAGAAGCTGTCCACAAGAAGCTGCTGATCTATGAACGTCATTCCGAAAGAAGCATACCAGCATTGACCAGATACAAGAGTTCTTCAAGTGCTGGAGTAGTTGACATCACCAACAACGCATCAATACCATGGCTTTTGGAGAAACTGCAAGCAGTGCGAAAGGAATACCAAGTCGATAGCTTCTACTTGGATTTAGGCACTGGATACAATTTACCTCATTACTACCAATGCCGGCAGACTCTGCGAAATCCCGACATGTATGCAAAGCTCTTCACATCAAGTTTTGAAGGAATTGGCTTTATGGGCGTTTCGACGGCAACTAGTGTTCCAAAGCCACCAGCGTTTCTCAGTGCACCACCAGTAAACTCTTCCTGGACAGGGTTAAGAGAAATTCTTTCTACAGTACTCAGCTATGGAGTCATTGGTTATCCTTTCATTTTGCCTGGAGCAATTGGAGGAGACTATTACCTGAACCGCACACTTTCGAAAATGACCTCATTCTATTCACTAAGGCAGGCTGATCTGCCGAACCAGGAGCTCTTTATAAGATGGCTTCAACTTATCACATTCCTACCTTCAATGCAATTCAGCCATCTTCCGTCCGAATATAAGAGTGACTACGTCACCGATGTGGCGAAAGAGTTGGCTAATATACGACATAAAACTGTCATTCCGTTGCTGAAAAATTGTCTGCAAAATTCTTTGAATGAAGGCTTACCATTGGTAAGACCGCTGTGGATGCTGGACCCAAATGATCCAGCATGTTTGAGTGTTGACGATGAGTTTTCAATTGGGGAGGATTTGATTGTGGCACCTGTACTGGAAGAGGGCGTTGACGTCAGAGAAGGTGAGTTTGCACTGATTATTCTCTATAATTCCCAATGTCACCCACTTTGATGAGCTTAAGAAAATAATCAAATTATTTAATATACTTTCAGTGTATCTACCTCAAGGCCTATGGAAAGATGGCATCGATGGTTCCCTTAGAAAAGGCAGTCGCTGGTTACACAACTACAATGTGCCAAAGGAAAAAATCGCTTATTTCGTTAAATTACCAGACAATACCAGATTCTAGGTTGTGAAACGAAAATTTAAGACAATACAATAAAAAGAAAATCATAATTTAATTAGAAAATAAATACTGAATCCAATTAAATTTAAGTTAATAAGTTAAGAGAGTAAGTAACGAAAACCAAATTCAACTCAAAACTCCATTGTGATCCCACCTCGTTAGAAAATCAAAGCAAATAAATAAAAACACATAGTTTTACTTATTAAACATAAACATAGTTTTTTTTATTTCTTTTTTTTCAATTTTTAAATAAAAAATAATTAGGTACCGTAAAGTAATTTTCTTTTTTTGTTCTTTTAACTGCTAAAAGAGTATATAAATAGAATTTTGTAAAAAATAAAATAAAAGTTATTTAGAATTAAATTTAAGTAGATACGCCACTTAAGGAAATTACTTTTCAGAATTAGATTCTAATCAAGGACAATATCGTTCTTCATGTCACTGCTGCAATTTGGTACCCTCAATCCGCACGATTCGACATCGACTGGGCGCGTTGCATTATTGCACATTGACTCGGCTAAAACAACATCGTTCTGATCGAGACACATAATCGAACGTCGTTTTACTGGGCTTGGTGATCCAGGGATCTTGCATGTGACTGGGCATAGCTGCCATGGGCCAATCCACCAATGTGCCGGACATGGAATTTCATTGCAACGTCGAGAGATTTTCTTCGGCATAGAATTGTTGGCATTCGACCAGCACAATTCTTCCTCGTGGACAACTGGAAGTATATAAAAGATAAAATAATAAATAAATGGTTTGGATTGGTTGAAAAAGCGAAGGTTTTCAAAATGTCAAGAGTTTAAGGAGTGTAAGGGAAAAAAAAAGAACTTGTTACCTCGAACACTAAAAAATTAAGCCTACTCGATCGTATTATAAATCATTACGATGCATGGTGAAATTACAAATTTTTCTGTGAAGGAGGCATTATTTTTTACATCCCATTGGCACTACAATGAAAGCAGTGTTCATTCCAAAAACTTTAGACTTGCATATGCTTGCCGAAGTAAAGGCGGCATACCCAATGGGTGCATCACTTACGTGATGTAGATTATAACACAAAAACTAGTCAATAACTCTTGTGTATACCTTAAAAACTTTTCTTTGGTCGTGCCACAATTTTAAAGATTTTCAAAGTGGTATTTCATTGTTCTTTCGAAGGGAAAGTCATTGGATGCGAACATTTTTTATATCAATTATACGTCAGCACGTCAACCATACTATTTAGTAGTCTGGGTTTTAGTTAGGTTAGGGTTTTTGTAGTCTTTCATTTTCAGTAGTCTATTGAAATATTAGACAAACTTTGGACAAGAAATTGAAGTCATTTATTTAAATGCTTAAAAAATGGCAAGGTAAAACCAAGCATCAATCATTCATTCCTCAATTCACAGTTCCCAAGAACTTAATACACGTGTTAATAAACTCAATCGAAATTATTTGAAAAAGAAATTAAGAAAATATTTACTAAAAAGTTTGTTTTTAAACTCTAAGAGCTATATTAATAAGCGCGGAGTAGCTAAGAGTTCGGCCTTATTCCATGGACTTAGTGGAAGATGCTGTCAATAAAGGGAAATTTTTGTTAACTGACGTCAACAAAGTTTTTCCACTGATGAGGGTGATTTAGCGAAAGAATAAGCAAGAAACCTAAACCTATTTTCATGTTTTTTTAAAATGATACAATTAAAATATACAATTAGTTGGACAGAATTTTATTTGAACGATCAGTGGTGGATAATGTGAAACCCCAGACAAGCGCTTTTCAAACTTACAGGATGGTTTTCAAATATTTTTGATAATTTTGTTTTAGAATGAAGTCTAACGACAAGTCTGATAAGTCTGAATGTAAACTTCATCCGACCATCTAACATCCATCCAACGAAGTATGTCCAACTAATTGTACAGTGTGAACTGCCTTTTATTTCATTTCTTCTTTTTAAAAACATACCTTACTAATAAACATATAAGAAGTGACGGATCGCATGGTCAAAAAAAGTAGCTAATTCATCCAGGTAAACAGCTTGTAGATAGCGAGTCGTGCAAACTATGACTTAACCATTGGACTAACATGCTTGGAAAGAATGAAAGAAAAGGTGAGAATGAAAGAAAAAGTTGGCATTAGACAAACAGCCTAGATTTCAGATTTCCTAAGCGATCATTTGAACTGATTATGTAGCAAAAAATTCAAACAAAAAAATGGTGCCCTTCGTCTGTTAATAGTTCAATATGAGGGTATGGAAATCAAATCGAAAGAGCTTCTGACCTTCCTTGAGCCTGAGAGAAATGTCTTAGATTTAACAAATTAAAAGGTCGCTTAACAATGCCGGAAGAAGAATTTTGATCACCGCAAATAAATCTGTGGCAACAAGGAAAAACGACATAAGTCGACTTATGTCGAAAATGAATTTTTGATAGCATTCAATGCGCAGTAAGCCGTTTCATCTGTCATATTTTTTTTGTATTTTTATCTCAAATGATTAAGGGTATACAGACAAAAGAAAAACGACATAAGTCTGTATCTACAGAGCTTACACGAGGAAAAGCAGCATAAGTACAATTCCTTAATTTTTATTTCCCACTTGTGCTTTTATTCCATTACGAAAAACCAAATCAACATGTACATAAGTTTACTCATGCTCTTTTTCTAAAACTATTATACTTAAAATTTTTAAGACACTCAGTTGCTACTTATGCCGTTTTCTTGTTATAAAATTTCTATTCTGGTTGGGTTATTGTATTGTAGTACGTCATAGATGTGTGTCGAAGGTTAATTTAAATTGAATTGTTTTATTTTTGTTATTTTTTATAATTGTTTTATTAAGTGTTATATAGGAAGTGTTAAAGAAAATTGATTGTTTTCAGAAAATATTGAGAAAATTCTTTCGATAAAAATAATAATGTCGCGCGGTAGCGCAATGTCGTCTTTAGCCCCAGAAAGAGCAGCCGCTTTGAGTGCAAATTAAAAAAGGCAGAGAGATAGCGTTTGTGAAAATATTGAAGGTAAGGTTTTGGGGTTGTTTTGGCGAATCAAATGGTTTTCTGCGGTCAGTAATACATAAGAAATTGAGTTCTCCTTCCAGTATACTAGCTGACAAAAGAGGAAGCTCGACACCCCCAAACGCTCTTTCTACAGAAGAAATAGAGAACATAAAAACACATATTGAAAAATTCCCGGCTTATGAGAGCTGATTTTGCTTACTCATGCAAAAACAAAGACAAAAACCTAACCAAAACCAACTAAGCTATTGCAGCATATGCGTTTGATCTCCAGCAGTGCTTGCCTACACCATATTTGAAATCAAATATTGCATTCTATAAAAGTCAGTTATGGACATATAATTTAACGGTTCACAATTTGGCTAACGATAAACCTCATTGTTATAAATGTGGCATGAAGGAATGGTAAAGAGAGGTGCAAATGAAATGGCATGTTGTATTTTTAAGTACATAGACAAGTAGTTCTTGTTGCCGCCAAAATGTTAGTTTCTTATAGTGATTCTTGCCCGGGTCAAAATGAAAGCACGCATGTTAGTTGTATCTTTATAGTCGCCTTAGCGAATAGCGAACAACAAGGGGTAATTGTCCATAAACTCCTGGAACCTGGTCATACCCACATGGAATATGATTTCAGCCAATTGAACGAAAAAAAAGAAGACATCAGCTAAGATTCACCATCCAAGAGACTGGCAGAACTTAATTGCTGGCTTAAGGGACAGAATTCTTTTTAAAGTGAAGGTAATGCGTCAGCTAGATTTCCTAGACATTGTTGCAACCTCAAAGAACAGTTCACTTGGCGAAAGGTGAATACTCACGGCGAGAAGTATCCATGGCTTGAATTCAGGTGGCTAAGATAGAAAGACAACCTTGGTTCATATCCTACAAAAACAATTTGGACGAGGATAGCCCACCTAAGGATATAAATATAAGAAACGTGGTGGAAATAGTCTCAATAGATCTGACATTCCAGTTATTCCACATGTCCCTATTATTTCGGTGCAAGACCTTCTTTTCTTGTGGGATTTCAAGAATTTGAAAAACTGATCCCCAGTTTCATGCATTCTATAGAAGTTTTGTTGTTGATATCATTAAAAAACAAAACGTTAATCTGGATGTATGTGACAGCGATGAAGATGAAAACTAAAAAAGAGGACGATCAAAAAATGATAAATTTTTGATAGTTTTATTTTAAATCAAAATCTGTGAATTTTTGTATTTAAGAAAATTAAATGTTGGTGTTCTCAATATATTTTACTGTCAAACACTTTTATTTTATGTTGATTTATAATAATAATTTAGGCGATAAAATAGCAAGGCTGGGTCCTTTAGTTCCTCCCTTGAATGTAAAAAATTATTTTCATCCTTTCTCGACTTTGACTCATTTCTGCAAATTTCAAAAATTTGTTTTGGAAAAAGGAGTTAAGTCAATTTATTACAGTGCATTATTTTATTTTGCGTTTGGAAAAACTACATAACTAAACTTAAAAAAAATTATTTAATTGTATTCATTGAGGACCAAAGACATAAGTCATATTTTTATCAAAATCTGCTATAAACGACATAAAATTAATTCTTTATAAATTCAAATAAAATCTTACAGTAATTTGAGTCATTTCCACGTTTAAACTTCGTCTACAAGTCTAGTACCTGATTTGTAATTGCAAACCAAACATTCAAATCGCTCTCCTGGAAAATAGCAAAAACTGACTTATGTCGTTTTTCCTTGCTGCCACAGAAATTTAAGTCAAGTTGCTTGTCGAAATGTAGTAAAAAAATAAATTGCCCAAATATGAATTTTTGGGGTAACCGTCACTTAACTATTTCGGGAACAATTTGTTTTTATCAATTGGGAATTCTAAAACCGTATTCTACGGTTAAGTTAGTCTGTAGAATAAGAGTGGAGAAAGCGTTTTTTATTAAAAAGGCTATAAAAGTTTGCATATAGCTTTCTCCAGCACCAGTATTTACGGTGCAGGGAACTAACTTCACGGGTACTACCTTCACATGGGAAATAACTTCACCTCAAGTGGGAAATAATTTCACTTTTTTGTGGTGAAGATATTTCCCACTGTAGGTGGGAAATAACTTCACCTGAAATTTGTGTGAAGTTATTTCCCACCTGCAGTTTGAAGATTGTAGACATTCAACAAAAGAGAAATTATAGCTTTTGGGCGGTTTATTTCAAACAAAAAAAGTTTTACAAAATAAGCAAAGGTACAAAAATGTAAATAGTTCGCGTTTGTATATCAAAAAAATATATAAAAGAACTCAATTCTGGAAAAAAACATAATATTGTCAAACTATATTTTCAAAACAAAAGCGTTTTGAAACGAAGAATTGGAAAATTGAAAATATGCTAAATAAATTTTTATGTAACACATTTTCAAAAACTAATTTGTCGTTTTTATGCATTTTGTCGCTTTAGTGCTATATTCGAGGAAATAGTGAAAAATTCGCGCGATTGAGTCTTACATCTTGTGTCTAATTCTTTTTTTCATCTGCACTAGCAGATGCATGTAAGTCCAACATAAGGCTACTTAGCTGCGAATATGCGTAGCTAAAAACGTCAATTAAAATAATGAACATATTTTCAAAAACAGGGATTTCACTGTATATTATTGGATGGCACTCATTTTATATATTAAATGAAATATCTTTTTTTGAAATATGTTAAATAAATTTATATGTATTTCAAAAGCAAATTTTTCGTTTTTGTGTATCTTGTCGTTTTAGTGCTTTATTCAAGGAAATAATGAAAAATTCGCGCGAATTTTTTATTATTTCCTTGAATAAAGCACTAAAACGACAAGATACACAAAAACGAAAAATTTGCTTTTGAAATACATATAAATTTATTTAACATATTTCAAAAAAAGATATTTCATTTAATATATAAAATGAGTGCCATCCAATAATATACAGTGAAATCCCTGTTTTTGAAAATATGTTCATTATTTTAATTGACGTTTTATAAATTTATTTAACATATTTCGAAAAAAGATCTTGCAACCCTAAGCCTATAGAAGTCCAATTTGAATACAGTTTTGAAGATTATCATTTCTCAAAAAAATATTGACAAAAAAAGTATTGACAGAGAAATCAAATTTAACACAGGTCAAGGAACACCAAAGATAGCCTTTTTTTGAAATGTCAAAAAGTAATGTCAAAGTTAAGAAACGGACTTTACTGTAGAACAATTTTTTTCTTGGAATACGACCAAGAATAATATCCTGAAATATGTAACACGAATTACGTTACACCCTGTATACATATTTTCAAAAACAGATCTGCACTGCAACGAAATGTATAAGTTTTTTCCAAAACATAGCTTCACATAAAAGTGAAATTCGTTCCCACGAAAATGTGAGGTTATTTCCCACCTTCAGTAGGAAATATCTTCACCACAAAAAAGTGAAATTATTTCCCACATGAGGTGAAGTTATTTCCCATGTGAAGGTAGTGCCCGTGAAGTTAATTCCCTGCACCGTATTTACAGTCAACTGTCTAAGTCGCCCTTTATAATCAGACAAGTTATCACTGTTAAGCTACTTACACAGTACTCTCTTATCCGAAAAATTCGATTGCCTGAAACTGCCTTGAAAAACATTAATGAAAACAAGGGAGGTCCACTGTATTTGCCACTTTGAATGAAAAAGGCTCTTTAATTTTTATACAGCAACTAACTGACCCGCCCGGCGTAGCTCAGGCTCTATTTTTATCAAATTGAAAGTTAAGTAAAGCAGTCTTCAAGCTTTTATTCTCACTAAGGCAGAGTGGGGATAAAATATAGTCGATGCTACTCAGGGGCATGGTAGTTTTAAGCCTAAGTAATGCAATATACGCTAATAGGGCCCCTACACTACGCAAACACGTTTGTACAAACGTGTGTTTGTGCTAACATAGTTTCGCCACACACAACACAAACAGAGATATTAGTTGCTTGACGTTTTTCATACCAATCAGACCTATGAGCAATGAGCGATTTCGCATGTGCTGCAATAATTGCAATAAACTTTGCTTTTAGCACACCACAACACCGGTAAACTTCACATTCACACTACTCAAACAGTTTGCAGAAACATTTTTACAAAAACAAAATACATATATGTTTGCACGAATGGTTGTGTAGTGTAGGAGCCCTATAAGTTACTGAGGGACTATGTGGCATCCCAGTGCCGAAAGAATTTTAGAAATCTGTCCAGTAGTTTCTAAGTTTCCATTTCCAACTCCTTTCCTGGGGGAATCTTCCGTTCACGTGCAAATATGTGAATGAAATATAAGTTTATGTCACTGAGGGATAAATTCAATGAATTTGAATTGATACATACGAAATTAATTCAGCAACAATCAGCAACTAAAATTTTTCTCATTGAACTCTTAAATAAAGGGTTTTCCAATAGGTATGATATGATTTTGCAGTGGCGTTTCGGCCATTTGTAGTAAGTATTCATTGATTCGATGTTTTGATACATTTGTTAACAATTGAATGAATTTTAAGCTATGGTCTTGCCGTCAGTTCGAATTGTAGTATGTCATGATCTGTCATTTGTTTTTTATTGCATTCAGAAGTGTTTACAATTTTACCATTGGACCACCATAACCGTCGTGAACTTTCTGATTTTGCCTTGGAACAACTTGAAATCGATAACGATTTTTTTTAAGAAAATCATCTTTCCGATGAGGTTTACTTTCATTTGACTGGTGGGGTAAATAAACAAATCTGCAGATGGAAATCTACAAAATATTCATGAAAAACCTTTACATTCACCTAAATCGACAGTTTAGTGTGGTTTTTGGGCTGGTGGAATCATCGGTCCGTACTTCTTCCAAAATGAAGCTGGTAACACCATTACTGTCAACGGTATAGATCGATGATAACCAACTTTTTATGGGCGAAATAGGAAGATTTTGATTTAGACAACATTTGGTTTCAATAAGACGGGGCTACGTGTCACACAGCAAATGCAAAAATTGAATTATTGCGAGAAAAGTTTAGAGATTCGATTATTTCAAGAAATCGTGATATTGAATAGCCTATAAGAAGTCGTGATTTAACACCATTAGACTATTTCTTGTAGGGTTATTTGAAGTCATTGGTCTTTCAAAATAAACCAGATTCTTTTCAAGCCTTACAAGTCAATATTGAACGTGCCATTCATGATATACGACTTGATTTAATGGAAAAAGTGCTCGAAAATTTGGTTCATCGAATATGTTGCTGCAGAAGAAAACGTGGTGGTCATTTGAATGACGTTTTACTTAAAACTTAATTGTATTGATTGAACTGCACATTAAATAAAAAATATTTGAATTTCCTTAACAGAAAGTGTGTTTTTTTTAGAAAATAAATCATATCACTCTTATTGGAAAACCCTTTATAAAATGTATTGAAAGTAGTTACAATTTATAATCAGAATGAAACTTAAAAAAAAAAAAAAAATAGTACGTATACGCCAGAGTCAATACACTTAAGAAAATGTATCAAAAATGTCTTTTTAGCTGACCCGCCCGGCGTAGCTCAGGCCCTACTTTTATCAAATTGAAAGTTAAGGGGAAAAGCCACTGTGATAGGTCAGAAAAAAAAAGTTTATAAGTTCAAAAATATGTGTACAAAATTGCAAGTCAAAATTACAAAAATTTACTAAGTTACAATGTTTATAAGTGTTGAGGACCTACTATTAACACCTTACCACTGGTGGGGGGATATTAATAGCATGCACTCAATAACTTTAGCAAACCGTTCTTTACCGCTGGTGGGGAGAACTTAATGAGAAAAACACTGGTTTGATTGCCGTTTTAACTGCAAGTGTCCTTTATTCAAATAATATTCTTCTTTTATACTAATTAAACGCTTACGCGTAACTTAGTTTAGCTTAGGAAATAATATGTACACAAAATCAAATTGCCTAGTAGACAGAAAGTGCAATTTGTGAGAATTGATAAATTTGATATGACCTGCGTTCGTGCATCGGTGCTGTTGAACTCGTTGTTCAGTTGTTGAAATATGATTCTGGGAATGCGTTTTCATATTTGAGTTGTCATCGTTTATTTGAATTGTGATTCCGAATTCATTCATATTGTTGTCACAACATGCTGGGCCCCTCAGATTGATGATACGCAAAAGTCCATGTCTTCAAAGGAAGCTTGGCTGGTTCGTCGCTTATTAAAGGATCTCATTGGTATAGCTGTTGCTGGTGGCGTAGGCTGTTGTGCTCCTTTTCGTCTGATTACAAAAATTACGATCAAGATGATTGCAATGATTACGAAAGCATTGACTCCAAGCAGTGAGTATTGGCGAATTCGATGAGTGCTTATCTCGTTCAGTATGTATTCTTGACTTTTTTGCAGCTTTATTGAGTCTTCTAATGCAGAAATGTCCAATGAAGCGTTCGTTGGTAAGACAGATTGTTTCTCTTTTTTGACGTTAAACGATATTAACTGCTCAGAAAGGTTGAATGATGGTAAAAGCGACGATCTCAGTTTGCTTGTCATTGTTTGTTTTCCCACAACAGTCATGGTCTGATCATGTACAATACATCTTGCTGGCAACCTTAACATACCACTGCCTTGCAAAGTTATGGGTACCGTGTTAAAATCACAGTTCATGTTTACTGTAACCAGGTCGGGAGTACTGTAAATCCATGAATTCGGTTGATGCATTTCAATCCAGTATAACCTTGCTGGTATGTCCTTTGTATTACATGAACCCATAATTGGTTTGTTTTGAATTACGTTCATTTCACAGACACTAACTGCAGCACCAGTTGTGTATAATGGATGTTGAAGTGTGCACCATACGATGTCCGAGGGCCTCATTTTGCATTTTGAAAATTCGTCTTTGTTGAGTGGATAGAAATGGTTAGCTTGTAGATTAACCATTAAATATTCCGATGATGGAATGATGCTTGTGAGGTTCCCGTTGTGTTCGGTTGGAACTGGCAATACTCTGTACAACTTGAACTCTTCATTGTACAGCAGTGGAAGGCTTATCTCAATTATAATGTTGCTATTGGTCACTCTAGCCCTTACACTTAGAATTTTGTATAGTTGCAGGATCGATTCATGATGTCGCTCTCCAGGAATCATTAAAGATTTTGGAATATTTTCATGAATTTTCGTAAGTTCATCCTTAAATTGTTGTACCGAAAGTATAAGTGGATGAATTCTTCCAGTGTGAGTGGACAGCAAGATATCCAACAATATGCTCTGAGTTGCTTTATAATTTATCATAATAAGTATCGCATTTACAGCATTCGACGAAAATATCTTCATGTCCTCATATTCTTCGGTTTCATCTTCAAGTTTCGAAACAATCGAACTTAGGAGCTGTATTTGTTTCTTATTTTCCGTTTGTTCTTTCTTAAAGATGTTGACAGTAGAATCAACTATGGTTGTCTGGTTCTTCATTAGATTTAATAGGTGGCTTTCATTTTCCTTGACAGCTTCAATTGTTTGCTCATAACCTTTAGCAAATCTTTGGTCCAGAATTCCAAATAGTTCATTAGTAATTGTTCCAATGAAGTCAAACGGTGATCGTTTTTGACGTCGTGTTGAATCTTCGTTTGCATGTAATAAGATGTCATTGTTACGCTGTATTTGTTGAATTTGATATTGAAACTGGTGCAGCATTCCCTCACACATAACCGATTTGAAATCTTTTAAGTCACTAGATGAGCAGATTTTTTCCATTTGCGACACAAGTTTTTTGTAGTTTTCAAACTCTTGCCAATAGGTTGTTAAATTGAAGAACACAATTGTCTTCCATGAGCTCGAAATCAAATTTGCCTGTCCCACATCTTCGAAGTATATTCCAGGGTGTGTTTGAAATGGAATTATCTCGACATCGTGGGGGATTGGAGTGGAGCCAACTATGTTGAGAAAGGCAAACAATGTGCACAAAGAAAGAATTTTATGTGAGCGGTTGGTGGATGTATTGACTTGTCTCACTTCCTTTTCTTCTTCATCATTTTTATTATCGATAATTGGTAGAGGACACAGTTTGCATATCGGTCTTTTATAGATTTTATTTTTTGTCCTTACAGACACAACTCGTACCAAATCATCGTCTCCCGCATGGGTTTCCTCAATTATACCCAAAGACCACCTTGTTGGTGGAAGGTTGTCATCTTTCAGCAGTACAATGTTACCAGGACTCAGATTCCTAGTCTTCTGCGTCCATTTCTGTCTTTGTTGAAGGGTTGTCAAGTAACTTTGGCTCCATTTTTTCCAAAATTGTTGTTGCATCCGTTCCAATAGCTGCCATCTTGTCAGTAACGCTTCTTTCTCGTCAAGTCTATGTTTTTCCGGTGGTGCTAGTAGGGCTGCCCCGATTAAGAAGTGTCCTGCCGTCAGTACATCTGGATCGTCTGGATCGTTTGAGAGTGGATAAAGTGGCCGTGAATTAAGACACGCCTCGATTTGCGTTAATAATGTTGCTAGTTCTTCAAATGTAAGTTTGTGCTCTCCGATGGTTCTTTTTAAATGATACTTTATCGATTTCACTCCCGCCTCCCACAACCCACCAAAATGAGGGGCTCCAGGGGGTATAAAATGCCACTCCGTACTACAAGACATGAGCATATTTGACATGTCTTGATTGTACTTCTCTTGGGCTTTCACGTTTAGTTGGAGAATTTTGTTTGCAGACACAAAATTTGTTCCGTTGTCACTATACAGATGCGCGACATGACCTCTTCGCCCACAGAGTCTTTTGAAAGCTGCGATGAATGCGTTCGCCGTTAGATCGCTCACAACTTCAATATGTATAGCCTTTGTTGCTAGGCATATGAAAATTGCAATGTATCCCTTGTATGATTTGTTGCCTCTTCCCTTTGACATTCTGATGTCTATTGGTCCAGCATAGTCGACACCGGTGTGTAGGAAAGGCCTGCTTCGATTTACCCTTGGTTGAGGAAGATTTCCCATCAATTGTTTGCTTCTATCTGATTTATATCTGAAACAGATAGTACATCCGTGAAGCCGTTGCTTAACTGCACTGGACCCATTGACAACCCAGTAACGCTGTCGTATATAGGAATGTGTTAACTGGCTTCCTCCATGTAATGTTGATTTGTGAGCGTCGTCAATGAGAAGCGTGGTAAGATCACTTTTGTGTGGAATTATAATAGGATGTTTTTGTAACTCAGAAAGTTTGGCTTCCGTCAGTCTTCCTGTAACTCGAATAATTCCGTCTTCGTCAATAAATGGAACAAGGCATCGTAATTTGCTCTTCTTTTCTACATCTTTTCCAGCTTTAAGACTTTTCATTTCAGAACCAAAATGTGTATTTTGGGTGTTTCTTATTAGAAGTTTGTTCGCACTTTCTATTTCATCACTCGATAAGGGTCCCGATCTTCTGTTTTGGCTGTGCGATTTCACGTTGTACAGAAATCGTTCGCAATATGCAAGAATTCTTGTGAGACGTTTGAGCGAACTGTGTCGTGTTGTCATTTGTCCTATTAAATCTTGCTTATTTTCTTGTACGATCATCATCGCACAAATGTTGACCTTTTTAATTTCTAGGTCGGTACTGTGTATGTTGTTATCATTGTATAATACTTCTACATGAGAGAGCCACTTCGGACCATTCCACCAAAGAAGATGATCTTTAAGCTGTGATGGGTTTATACCTCTCGAAGCACAATCTGCTGGGTTTTCATTACCACTAACGTGATGCCATTTTGTTGAATCTATTACTTTCAGTATAGTTTCGACTCTATTCGCGACGTAATTTTTCCATTTAAATGGATCTCCATTCAACCATGCAAGAGTAATCTTCGAGTCGGTCCACGCGTGTACTTCTAATTCATCTATTGCAAGCGCCACCACCGTCTTTTTAATCAATTTTGCTAGCAATACTGCTCCACATAGTTCCAGCCTTGGTATTGAAACTTTTTTAATCGGTGCAACTTTTGATTTAGCGCACAATACATTTACATGAACAGTTCCAGCCTCTGTTATCACCCTTGTATAAATAACTGCAGCAAACGCTCTCTCTGATGCGTCACAAAACCCGTGCAGTTCAACTCGGTGCTTCCTTTCGAACTGATTCCATCGTGGTATCTTTATGTTTTCTATGCAACTCAACTCGTTTTTGAATTTTTTCCAACTGCTTATGATTTCTTCAGGTAGTATTTCGTCCCATTCTCTCTCTTCCTTCCAAAGCTCTTGCTGCACTATTTTGGCTTTTATGATAATAGGGGTTAGCCAACCCAACGGATCAAAAAGTCTTGCTGTTTCTGATACAATAATTCTTTTCGTTATTTTTTCGTTGGCTGTTTCTAGATGTGTTTTAAACTCAAATGTATCAGATTCTGGTCGCCAGTATATGCCTAAGGTTTTGACAGGATCGTATGCATTTAATTTAAATCTCCCTTGGTCTTGGTCTTCGGTTGCAATGTTTTTTAATATAGTTTCTGAATTAGCGGACCATTTTCTAAGTTTAAATCCACCACTTGTCATTAGTTGCGTTAGCTGTGTACAGGCTTTTTGCGCATCTTTTATTGTATCTGCTCCCGATAACAAGTCATCGACATAAAAATCTTCACGAGTAAGTTTTGATGCAAGTTCAAATTTTTCTTCTTCATCCAACGCTAATTGATGAAGAACCCTTGTAGCCAAAAACGGAGCGGAGGACGTTCCGTACGTTACGGTTTTCAGTCTGTATTCCTTAATTTTTTGTGTTGGCTTTTCTCTCCATAGTATTCGTTGGTAATCCTGATCTTCTTGAGCAACAAGTATTTGCCTGTACATTTTCTCAATGTCTGCCCGGAATACAATTTTATGTTTCCTCCATCTGGTTATTATGCTATACAGATCATTTTGTACTATGGGACCTGTCAGCATTTTATCGTTGAGGCTTAGCCCTGAACTGGTTTTTGAAGATGCGTCAAAAACAACTCTAAGTTTTGTTGTTGAACTTTCCGGTCTTATTACTGCTTGATGTGGGAGATAGTATACTTCATTTTTTCTGGTGCTTATAGAGGTATCTACTAATTCCATATGACCGAGCTCAATGTATTCTTGCAAGAAGGCATTGTAATCTTCATGCAACTGTTTATCTCGTGAGAACCTCTTCTCTGTTTGAAGAAAGCGGGCTAAAGCTCTTTTCTTCGATTCACCTAGTTCTGCTGCACCTTCCTTGAATGGCAGTCTAACAACGTATCTTCCAGATGGTTCCCTTTTATGTGTGTCCATGAATATCTCTTCGCATCTCAGTTCTTCCATCGTCAAATTAGTTTTTTCTTGTATCTCCTCTGTTTCCCAAAACAGCTTAAGTTGGTCATTGAGCTCAACATTTGTAATATGACAGGTTGATGATTCGTTGTTGCTAGTTTGATTGATACTTCCAGATAATATCCAACCTAGCTTCGTGTTTTGAGCTATCGGAGAGCCAGGGTTGCCTTTAATTACTCCGTCGATAATTATGTCTTGAAAAACGTCTGCTCCAATTAATACATCTATTGCTGCTCTTTTGTTGTATGACGGGTCGGCTAAAGAAAGATGTTCAATGTGGTCCCATCTTTTCTCAATGAACGACTTGTCCGGTTGTACTTTTGTTAGCTTCGGAAGTACAAGGAATGTTGCCCATGTTTGAAATGTCGAAGGATATATCGATTTTATTTGCAGTTCCACTTTACTTGTCGCAGTTCCAGCTTTAGTTGAACCCAAACCAGTCACTGATGCAAATGTTTTCCTCTTCTTTAGTTGCAGCCGTTGCACTGCATCTTCCGTGATAAAAGATGACTGAGAGCCTTGGTCAACTAAAGCTCTCAGAACGAATTCTCCACCATTCCAATTTGTTTTTATTAAGGCTGTGGCCAAAAGCACCGTGTTTTGAATTGTATCCGCAAAGTTTGATTGTTGTGATTGAATATTTCTTCCTACCTCTGCAGCGTGAAGAAGCGTGTGATGCTGCCCCCTGCAGATTTGGCACGTTTTGAAAGATGTACACATTGCTGTGTTGTGTTCACTCTTAAAACAATTTCTGCACAATTTTTCCCTCTTAACAACTTCTTGTCTCTGTGTGGTCGGCATCGTAACAAATTTGTTGCAGACATGCAACCAGTGAGGTCCTTTGCATAACCTACAACATGGCGTGGCGACAGCATGGTAACTTCTGTTCATTGGCTTTCTGTACTGCGATTTTTGAGCGTAATTAGGTTGTTTCAGCTCTTTCGTGTTTTCTCCTTTGTTTTTTCTTCCTTCTAAGTTTTCGAGTGCGTTAAATTTATTTTCTAGGAATTTCAGAAACTCGTCAAGACCCTGTAGATCTTTAGGGTTGCTTAACGATTGCTCGTATGCTTTTCTGGTTTCGTTGTCCAATTTTTGTGAAACTATGAAGACTACCATTGGGTCCCAGGTTCCAGTATCAATTGTTAAACCTTTCAATGCATTGACGCATTCTGCTGTAGTGTCGTGTAATCGCCTCAGGTGTTCTGCTGACTCGAATGGACAGTCGCGTTGATTAAGTAAAGCCTGTAGTTGTGCATTTACTAGTAGTCTGGTGTTTTCATACCTATTTATCAGCATGTCGCGCGCCATAGTATAGTTGGTGTCAATTATCTGGAGATGTTGAATCATTTTTGCTGCTTCTCCCGTCAGATTCGTTTTAAGGTAATGTAGTTTTTGTACATTACCTAAATTTTCATTTTTGTCGATGGTTTGTTGGAAAAGATCAATAAATGATTTCCATTTTTTGTAATCCCCGTCAAAAGCTGGTATTTTGATGGTTGGCAACTTCAGCTCCTTTTGTTTTGGGAAATTATTGGAGGTTGGTTCACTTTTGTCGTTCTTTAGCAAATCGTCAATGTTTTCTTGGAGCTTTACCATTATGTTTTCGTAAATTTGCTCGATTTCTTCATGGTCTCTTAACAGCTCCGCGTAGTAAGCATCATCATCTGCGTGCTCAATGATGTCGTTATGGGTTTTGGTAATGATCTCCCACAAGTTGCTTATGACTGCCATCTTTTGTGAATAATAGGCTTTGGAAACCTGCCCCGCTTGGTCCATACGTTCCAATGATCGGAAGAACGCTTGCTTTTGTGCTTCTTGCCGTTTGATTCTCTTCTTTTGTTCCTCGTTTGGCTCGTACCTATCGTTTCTTGATTGTGCCTGGCTTGCAGCTGCAATCATTCGTTTTTCTTCTTCATCAAGCTCCTTCATTTTAATGTTGAGCTTATTTTTTATTTCCAGCACTGTCTTTTCCACTTGTTCAATATATTTTGATTGAACATATGGATGTGCTTTACTGTAATCCGTGTGTTCCGTTATTGCCGTATGCCTTTCTTGGAAGTCCTTCCAATGAAATCCCAGATCATCCAGTCGTTCTTGAATGAAATTACGTGTCCGCCTGACTTTTGGTTCTTTCGTATACTTTTCCGATACCTTCTTTATCCATTCAACAGTTTCTTTCTGCTTCTGGATAAGTTCGTCGAAAGTATCCATTCTCACTTTTTGTTGTTTCGCCTTTACTCGTTGTTTTTCGTTCACCTGTCTTCTTTTCTCGTTCTCAACTCGTTATTATCGTTCACTCGTTCTAAACGTCTTCTTTTCTCGTTCTTAACTTTTTTTTTTTTTTTTTTAAACACTTTTCACTGATTCTAAATTTTTTCTCGAAGGACCATATGTTGAGGACCTACTATTAACACCTTACCACTGGTGGGGGGATATTAATAGCATGCACTCAATAACTTTAGCAAACCGTTCTTTACCGCTGGTGGGGAGAACTTAATGAGAAAAACACTGGTTTGATTGCCGTTCTAACTGCAAGTGTCCTTTATTCAAATAATATTCTGCTTTTATACTAATTAAACGCTTACGCGTAACTTAGTTTAGCTTAGGAAATAATATGTACACAAAATCAAATTGCCTAGTAGACAGAAAGTGCAATTTGTGAGAATTGATAAATTTGATATGACCTGCGTTCGTGCATCGGTGCTGTTGAACTCGTTGTTCAGTTGTTGAAATATGATTCTGGGAATGCGTTTTCATATTTGAGTTGTCATCGTTTATTTGAATTGTGATTCCGAATTCATTCATATTGTTGTCACAACAATAAGATACATGATTTCATTACGAGAGATATGGACTAAAATCTTTGAACGCATTTTTCTCGAAACGACTTTTTTTGAACTCATCAATAACTCGAACAATTATTAACCGATGTCTAATTTTTTTTTTTGTTCGTGTTAGTAGTGGTTAAGGTTAAGCGTAGCCGATTTAAAAAATTTTGTTTTTTACTATTTTTTAAGCTGTCTGAAAACCAAAAAACAAAAAAAGTCGAAAAAAACAAAATTTTGTCAATCAGTCGCCATTTTGCGAAAAATCAAAATAAAAAAAACGGCTACGTACAACGATAAGTACATTCATACAGATTACAATAATATTTTTTTTTTTTCAGAGTACCGGTTTTTGAAAAATCGATGCGACCATGGAGGGGGAATTTTTTTTTGAGGTGCTACGGCATCGTTGATATTGTTAAATCTAGTTAATATTTTTTAATAAAAATTTATGGAAAATCATTCGATGTGTACTTAATAAAATAAAAAAAACCCGATCCAAAAATTCCACAACTTACTCGTTCAAAATTTTTTTTTTTTAATCACTAATTTTTCGCCCGTCACAGTGGCTATCCCCCTCAAGCAAAGTAGTTTCCAAGCTTCTAGTGGTGATGAAATATTGTCTGTGCTACTCAGGTGCAATTAAGCACTCTAAAGATGGCAGAATTTTTGGAATCGGTACAGTATTTTCAAAGCTCCCTATATGTTCCAGTTCCCTTTCCGTTCCCGTATGGGGATGAAATATAGTGTATGTAAGATGCCAGTTATAGCGATCAGGAAAACGAATCAGGAAAATTTTTCAAAATTAATTATGACTATGTTTTTGTTACAATTGAATACCAAATGTTATACCAATCAATAGTAAATAGTACAGAGAATCTATTTTGACAAGAAAATGTTCAATTGAACAAATACTTTGCCGTAAAATTGTATTTTTCTATTTTACTGATGGAATTGACACAGGAAAATAGAAAAATACAAATTAAACAGCAATTATTTGTTTTATTATATCTTTTTTAGGCACGAAAAATTCTTTGAGTGAATTGCCATCGATTGGTATAACATTCGTTATTCAATTGTAACGAGAACATAGTTATTATTCCTTTTGAACATTTTTACTGATTCGTTTTCCTGATCGCTATAACTGGCCCCTAACTCGGGAATAGCATCGTATTGTAATAGTGAAAACCTTATTGAAATCGGTACAGTTGTTTTTGAATTCCCGTTCCCGTTCCTGTAGTAGGAAAATGGTTATGAAATATAGTCTATATTACTCTGGAATCAGTTTAGTATTCCCGATTATGTTTCCGTTTCCGAGGGAATATGTTATTCCTCGGGTTCTATATCATTTTTGTGTTCCAAATTTCATTCAAATTGGCTCAATAGTTTTGGTGCTTCTTCAATACAAACATTTAGCTCTCGTTAACGTAACAGCAATTCATTTTTATATATGTACTAGCAGACCCGCCCGGCGTAGCTCGGGTCCTACTTCGCCCTAGTGTATAGCATAGTCTCTGCTCTCAATATTTGAATAAGAAAAAGAAACATTATAATGTTGATAGAATCCCGGAAATCTGTTTAGCGCTCGGTGCTAGACTCTAAAACGCGGGCTTGTGAGGTTCTGACATTTTGACGTTCAATTCGCTGAAAGCGTTCGGTGCTAGACTCCGAAAAGCAAGCTCGTAATGTTCTGGCATTCTGATACTAAAGTCGCTGAAAACGCTTGGTAGTAGACACCGATACGCGAGCTTGTGAATTTCTTTTATTTTGATTGGCAAAACGTTTTATAACGTTTAGTGATAGACTCTATAGCTCGAGATTGCGAAGTATACTGCCTTTGAATTGTAAGGCGATTTACTGTTTCTATTGAAGGGTCTCTAATGCGATGTATTTTGGTTGCCCTTGCTGTTGGCATATGTTTTTAAAGCCGTAATTTTCCTTATTTAGGCATAATTACTGTTTATTTGAAAAAGCTTTTTTGATGAAAAATGGCCGGTTATTGTGGAATGGAGTGTAATTAAGGGCAGGGTAGACTGAATTCTTAACACAGAATTTTATCTATTTCACACTTTGTTATTTGCTTTTTTGAGGTTAGGATATAACTAAAAAAACACTTTTGTAGTGACTGTTCAATGTTTAATTCCTTTGAACTATAAAAACAGGCGTATTTCTTAAAAGTAATGTTTTATTTTAAAATATAGTTCACCTGCCCTGGCTAGCTGCTTTGTATACAGGGTGTCCCGTAATTCGTGTAACATACTTTCTGAAATAATTCTTGGTCATATTAAAAGAAAAAAATTGTAGCACAGTAAAGTCCGTTTCTCAACTTTGACATCACTCTATGACAATTTAAAAAAAGGCTAACTTTGGTGTTTCCTGACCTGTGTTAAACTCGATTTCTCTGTCAATACCGAATTTTAGACTTAATTTCTTTTAGAAATAATAATCTTCAAAACTGTATTTAAATTGCTCTCCTAAAGGCTTATAGTCGTCAGACTTTCAATTTTAAATGTTGTTAAAATTTTCTTCCCCCAACAAAGTTTTGTCTTTGAGGTCATTTTTTTTGTGACAAAATATTATCAAGCCACAATTTTTTTCAATTCCGCACACGACCAGTAGTCATGATTATTTCGTAATCTTAACCCACCTCCCGTACCTCCGTGCTCAAATCGGTGCAGTAGTTTCGGAGCCTATTCGATATAAAACAAACAAAAAACAATCAAACCTTTCCTCCTTATAATATTATAGTAAGATTATTAGCTATCGGAGTTTTGGTAAGGGACTCCTTTTTTTTTTTGAAAACTAAATAAAGCTTATGTCACTCAGGGATAGTGTAGCTTTCCAAC
The DNA here is from genome assembly GCA_949752695.1 of Melanostoma scalare. NCBI lineage: Eukaryota > Metazoa > Arthropoda > Insecta > Diptera > Syrphidae > Melanostoma > Melanostoma scalare. The sequence continues at coordinate 42,790,852 of OX456985.1, read as the reverse complement.
GGTGAAAGAATTTTTCAAATCGGTGCAGTAGTTTCGGAGCCTATTCGAGACAAACAATCAAACAATCAAACCTTTCCTCTTTATTATATTATATAAGATATAAGTAAGATAAGATAAGATATAGATATAAAAAAATTTTGGTCCAATTTCAAATGAAGAATTGAAATGTTAGCTCTAAATGCTGGCGATTTAACTATTGCTGAGTATAATGTTAATTAAATAAGCAGTTAAAAGTGAAGAGTGAACTCAGACTTTACTCATTGAATAAAAATCTTTATTAATAATGAAATTTTTTTATTTATTGTAGTTACTGAACAATATGTCAAAAGAAAAATAAAAGTAGAGAAATCTATTAAAACATAAAATAAGTCCTCTTGTTATGGTTTATGCGCTGCCAACAGCGGCATTTGTTGTGATAAACATCAAATGCAATTTTTGACTTGATTTCTTCAATAGCAAAAGCAGTAGATACGTATTTTAAGTTACAAATTTATTTATGAACAAAAGGGATCCCATAACCGTTGTCGATTTTCTATTTCTACATGAACGCTGTTAGGAACATTTCTGTTCGTAATTAAAAATGTATGCTAACACTGTGTAGTTTTTGTCGCATAAGTATGGACACTTTCATCGTTATATAATCATAATCATAACCATAATTTGACAGCTAGGTTTATCGCGGTGCGCAGCCTCTACTACAAACCCGCGTTGGCTTGCGCCTTATACTGTATTTCCATCTGACACTTCAACTTGTTTAACTGAAAATTAACCAAAACCTGCATGAAAACTACGCGGTTTGCCATACAAATTGAAACTCTCTCAGTGGGAAGATTTCAACGAAACCTACTCTAAACATAAAAATTAGAAGTAAGCGGAGAGAAAATGTATAATCTCTCATATGTCGTGTCGGCGACGCATTGCTTACATTTTATTATCTGTCTTTTAAAAAAAAATTGTTTTTTATTTTTCTAATCTTATTGATTAACTCTTCAAGAATATATGCCTAAAATTTTAAGCCGATCTAAGCAAAATATGTAGTTGAAGTTATTGCCCCCTGTAGTCTACCGTCTACAAACTCTTACAGCTGCAAGCGCGTGTCCGTGTCCACTGCCTTTTAAAAACTACTAGATGGACATATTTCATACACTTTTAAGATATAACATACCTCCCAACTACGTTTAGTTAAAAAAAAATTTTCCATTTAATTTAAAAACTCTTGGCGTACATCTTCAAGTCACCAAGAGTTTTTAAATGAAAGGAGAAATTATTAGACAATTTTGGTTAGAAGATTCAATAATTATTAAACGAAAACCATTGAGGTTTTTTAATTCCGATGATTTCCGGTCAAGTAACAGTGAACACTGAACACCGCATGCTTTTTCCCAAGACTTTAAGGGGGAAGCTCTATAACCGGCTTACGCCTCAATATTTCTGCATGATAAAACTATACAAAATTGTTAAAATTATGCTCAATATTATACAAAAGGTGGGAATAAAACTAATCAATCTATACTCGAAAAAAATTCACCTGCTTTTTTAAGCAGAAACCCGAACCCGCTTAAGTTAACTTAATATAAGTTTACTTAAGGTGGAAACATTGGCCGCGTTCCTGTGACCTATCTTCGAAAATCTTAACTTAAGATTCTGTCACTTTTCCCTTGTAAAATGTTTCAGATTTTCAGATGACATTCAAATTTTCAGATTTTGGAACATAGATTTTCAGATGGAAAATCTTGGCTGAAAATCTGAACTTCAGATTTTACTTGTCAAAACAAGGAAAACAACATACATGACAATCGAACTTTACTCGGTATTCTTGGGTTATTCTTTTGTTCTACAAGTTTTCGCTTATTTATTGAATTGAAATTGATAATTATTGGTGTTTGGATATTCTGTTTTGTAGATTAATTTTAATAGTGAGTTTATCAGCAAAGAAAATACATTTTTCAAGGCACACGATTTTCTTTTTTTTTTTATTAAAATAAAGAAAAATGAAAGTAATTTCAAAACTTCTCAACACAAATACTTAGAAGTAAAATTGTTGAACTTTAAACTGAAAAATCTGTGTTTTTACAATTAATTTTACTACTAACTATGTAGAATCGAGAGGTGAATCACAGTACCACTTTTAAGACAAAAAAAAAGTTCAGATAGTCGTTCATGGACTGACAGATCTCTTCGAGCTTTCGAAATTTGTCTTGAACCCGCCCATTGTATTCAAGCTATAAAAACACAATAAATGTTAATGAAGAAATTTTAGAAATTATGAGTAGACTAAAACACCTCTAAATAAAAACGGCTTCCAATGTAAACAGCCAACGCAACCAAAACAATTCACCCTATTAGAAACATCGATCCCAAACATATGCAATGTTTCACAGAGAATGAAATTTGACATTTGTCCTAAAAGTATGCATCAAAAATGTTCTCAATTTCTAGAGCCGTTATATCCCACCTCATTCAAATATGAAGCATCTCACTGAACACACAGTCATACTTACATTTCCCACTCTCGAAGCATAGTGGAACTCGATGTTGAACGCCGCCTCCGCATGTTGCCGTACAAGCTGTCCAATCGCCGAGCTTCCACGTGTAATTCTGCACAGAGGTGGTGTTGATTACAGGCAATATGAACTCATAGTAGATGCCTTCATTTGGCTTTGATGATGTAACAATCACCTAAAAAGCAAAAAATATTTCAATCAATCAATCTCTGACAGAATGAGTGTATTTCATTCTCAGTTGTCACCTACATATAAAGTAATGGAATGCTCGATTGAATGAGGTATAGTTATGGTCTCTTGATTATCCACACGATCGTAAATGCTCTCTGTACTGGCAATAGTAAAATCTCCCGGCATAGAGATTTGTCTTAAGAAAAAAAAAGTTGTTAGTCAATATTTGGCTAAAATGTGAAAATCATATTCATACCTATGCCCGTTTAAATAGAATTTACTGCTATTCGCCTTGCCGATGGCTAAGTAGTTTTGTGAATTGGTCATCTCTTTGATAATAATGTGACGAGCCTTAGCAGGAATTGTAACAATTTCCACATATCCGTCAGTGGCGTTGAAATCATCTGCGAAAATTCCCTAAATTTGACTTTTCTTTTAAAAAAGAACATTAAAGCAGAAAAAACAGTTCTTACCTCAACAGGTTTGCAGTTCTCTCCAGTTCCTGCACAAACACCGCAACGGTCTTCTTCTGTGTCAGAATCAACAACCCAATCGCAGCCAACTTTCTAAAGGACAAAAGTTGTTCTAAGAAAAATTCTATCGAAAAAAAGACTGACAATATGACTTGTATACCTTACAGATTCCATCGATGCAGATATTTTTTGTGCCCAGTTGACAGGGAGTACCGTCTGCAGCCATATCACCCCAACTATCGGTGACTGTTCCCTCAGCGTCAGTACAAAATAGCTTGCAAGGGTTGTCTATAGAAATTATTTTATTTTATGTGTGACACTCAAGGAATTTTTAAAAAAAGATCGCTTACATTTATCGAAGTAGGGAAGCCATTTGTAGAACTCTCCACGATATGGAATACTGTTGTATTTTGCACATTGTTGCGCCCGAAAAGACGGTTCACCCTCTGGGCACTGGTCTTTGTTGCATATTATGTATCTATGAACGAAATTATTCAATTGCTCGAAATGTTAAATTATGCAAAATTTTCTTTATTACCTTCTTCTTTCACCAATGCAAAATAGACCTCCATTTGCGGGTACAGGATTATTACACTCTCTCTGCTGAATGGAGACCCCTCCACCACATGATCGAGAGCATTCACTCCATTCAGACCAATTGCCCCAACCTCCATCACGTGGACTTATCTCCTCCATTGGCACACATTGTCCATTTTGACACCACTATACGATAAGTTACCGTTAATTTGTTAATGAAAAGAAATTATTTGAAAATCTCACCTTGTGCTTTCCACAACTCGTTCCCGGAGCAGTTGGTCTCATATTGGTTACACATTCTCCATTCACTTTGCACCATAGCTGGGAACAGATTTCATTGAGTGTCGAACATGAACCCACATTGTCGTCAGTTATGTTGTGTTGCAAGCGGCATTGAAGCTCAGCGTTGTACATAGCCCCAGGAGGAAGTTCGGGGTATTCGTATTCGTCCATGGATGGAGTATCATCCAAACAATTACCAAGACCTTGACTGAAATGCAAAAAAAAAATTAAGCAAAGACTCTCTCCAAAACGAGAATTCAGTAATGGCAACTGCCAAATTCATCAGCATCAAAACAATTCTCAAAACATTCGGGAATTTTCATTTCAGGTCTGAGACAAGCAATTCATCAAAGCTCGGGTGAGTTCACTTAACACTGAAAAAAATAGTTGTTGCTCAAAACGGACTTGAAGCTCTATTTGACCCACTTAGAAATTTACTGAAGGCAAACATTCCTTAAATGACACGAATATACATAATCGGAAAACTGAACTCATTGAGTTTGGAACCCAAGGCTCTCACGGCATCACATGGAGTGATATCACCGCTGAATTCACCAAGTCAAAGATCTTCTATATATTTCTAAGAAGCCACACCATTGCTAGACTTGCTCCAAAGTAAGTTTAAGTTTATTGCCCTACAAAAGAGGTACGTATACAGTATGACTAGATCTTTTATAGAACTTAGGTAAATTATGCTGTCGATTTGATTTAAATCTTAAAATTAATAAAGTTTACAATTCCTACTAAAAAAAAAGAGTCATAAACAATTTACATTTATACTTATAACAATTTAAGCTATTCTTTGCAAAAGTTAAAGAAAGGGAAGTGTATTAGGATAGTATTAAATTAAAGAGATGAGAAGTAGAGAAAGATAGCGGACTTGATATTTTGGGATTGACAATTATTTTGATTGAAGACGGGAGGGGCTTCCAGAGTCTTACAGCATGTATAAAAAATAAACGGGATGAGTCAAGGTAGTTCCAAAGATTCGGAATAATATTTATTGTTCTCTCGGACCGATTGAAAGTCTTTTAAACAAATATGACGGTGCCTTTACATTGATTAGCTTGTGTAAGAAATATAAGATTTCTTGCATTGATAAATTGTTCTAAGCTGCTGCCCAGCAAATTCCTGACTAATGCAGAAGTATAGTCATACCTGCGTAACCCGTAGACAGAACGTACTGCATCATTGAATGCAACCTGTAATTTCCGTTTGGAAAGTGAGTCAAGGTTACTATGCACCATTTCAGAATAAGATATCAATGGCGGAATTAAGGAAAGTAACAGTTTCCGTCGAGTTTCCACAGGGGTAAAATAGGCAGATGGCCAAAGCTTTCGTAGGCAACCATAAATACGTCCAATAACGAAATCTGTGTGTGATAGATTGCAATCAATAACAAAGCCAAGACAGTGATGAACAGCTTTTCCCCCCCTCTCTTAACCATAGGTCGAGAAGGATATTGGTTTCATACCTTTTTTTGGAAATTGGGATGACTTTAGATTTCTCAGGATTTAAGAGCAAGCCATTTGCAGTAGAACAATCATTAATTCGACTTAGATTTTCATTAATTAAAAGACAAAGCTCATCAAGCTGATGCAAAGGCTTGGCTAGATAAAGTTGGACGTCATCTGCATATAAGTGGACAGAAGCATGCAAACAGCAAGATGGTAGATCATTGATAAACATGCTGAAGAGTAACGGACCAAAAATTGATCCCTGTGGGACTACTTGGATAACAGGTTTAGCTGGTTGAGCTCTTACCACCAAATGCAGCTTTTTGCTGCCTATCAGACAGATAATCTGTTAATAATTTGTAAGCCTGACCACTAAATCCAAAAAAAAATCCAACTTCCAGCCGCGAATATTGTAATTGACTTTGTCAAAAGCCTTAGAAAAATTAAGTAGGTCTAAAAGACTGAGATGACCCTCATCATATTCAACTCTAATGTCCTCGAAAATATTGACCATGGCTGTTTAGCGGCTGTGTTTAACTCTGATAAAATTAAGATAAGATTGTTTCTTGATAGATGTACTAGAAATTTGTTTCTCAATTAGCTTCTCTAAAACCTTAGAAAGACACGGTAGAATATTGATTGGTCTGAAAACAGAAGGAAAGAAAAAGCCCCAGTTTTTGGTAGAGAATAGAGAATACTTTAGACACTTTCCAAAAAAGAGGGAAAGTAGCAGTGATGGTACACCAGTTTAAAACATGAGTTAGATGATTTTTAATTAGTGGCAGTACAATCTTTACAAAACGCATAGGTATACCATCTTGACCAATTACATCTGATTTAACTTCCATTACACATTTTATGATTTCATCTTCATTAACCACTACAAAATCTCCAAGACTGGGCACCGAACTCGAGAGAATTGAGGAAGTATTTACTTCAAATGCACCAACAGAAACCGAGTCTACAAGGAAAAAATCATTTACCTCATCCGGGTCAAGTGTAGATACATTGAGAGTCTTTTTCTTTGCAAATACCAATTTTGCTTTTCTGGATTCTATCAACGATTAAATCTGTCAAGACAACAGGGGCATAAATGGCATGCGGCATGCCTATGTTGAATTTAGACAGACAGGAGAGAATAACAAGACACTGTAGAGCAATTCTCTTCAACTATTTCGTATTTTTTAGAATCACGCAACAGACACTTGATGCGGGCATGGTAAGAAATAGAAAAACTTGGCAAATAAAATGGCAACAGAAAAGACTGTAGAAAGTTTGTGCCCAAACTGTAAGAGGACACCGGAAGCAAAACCAAACAGCTTCACCAATTGCCGAAATCTATTACACTTGTCATAACATGTGCCTGTAATTTTCTGTTACAATCCCCAAATATCAGTTCGAAATGGAAAAATAGAACAAGACTCCAGTTTTCTTAAATGTTTCACCACCTAATTTAGCCTTGTTCCAGTGTCAAATCGCAGCATAAATTGGTCAGAATGCGTATCTTTAACAAATCTACCGCCTACACCTTAACAAAGAACCAAATATATACTCACTCAAGAAAATGTGTAATGTACTTCCGGCTGCAATTCGACCAGGATACTTGCAACGTATCTGCTCCAAATATTGGCGTCATTATATGCACAATCGGTCCAATCCGTCCATGACAGCCTATTTTCAGTGTATCATGGAACATGCCAAAGCTGAAAGCAAACAAAACCAAAAAAATAAGACCAAAAATAAAATTAGATAAACCTTAATGCACTCCATTTGTCACACACCTATATATGAAAAGGAGCACAAAGCGGAGGTTGGACATATGCTGTGAGTGCTAATGCTGGCTGCAGCCCATAGTGTCTACCTCATGTCAAAACCTCTTAATCGCAAATAATAATAGAAACATACACAGCAGTGGCAGCAGCCGAGTTTAATCAGCGCAACAATCAAAACACGAATCTGGGGATTAGCTGGAATAAATCAATTTCCGATAATTGGCGTAATTTGTCAGCGCTGGGAGAGGGATTTACGCTATAACCAATTATAACCATAGAGAGGTATTCTCATCCCACAGTTTCATCGCAAGAGGGTGCTGCCTGGGTCTGCTGCTTGTGCCCATTGCCTTACTTTGTAGCTGTTTACATGTAAACTGTGTTACGAAGCTCAAGCTGCCGATGTCGACCGACACTCTATGCCGACTCATGGTTGTTAGCATCTATTGTGTTCGCACTCCCCGAGATATAAATTAGCAATAAATTATTCAACAACGAGCGATTAAGCTGTTGAGTCTTTTTTTATTTTTTTTTTATTTTTGTTTTCATATCAATCAAACCAGACTGACAGGCACGCTTGCGCGTATATGGCCTGGTACAAGCAACCACTTGCGATAAGACGATCATATGCTGCTACGCGGCCGCGGCCGCGGACGGGACACGGCCTCTTACCTGAAGTAGAAGTATCGTGTGGTGCGCAATTCTACGCGCAGTTGCTTGCCGGTGTGTCAAACTTTTTGTTCGTCGTTTTGTTGTAGATATCTGTGGCGGGGATCCAAGATCCAAGATCCAACACACAACGCCGCGCCGTGCCTCAGAAACGTGTGATTAACGTATATTTCCACAGAGGCTGGAGGAAATGGAAAAATAATAGTGTGGGACAGCGTGTGGGCGCGTCGCGTTCGCGAAACGTAGTTTACTACACACAACCTTCAATGGATTGATAAAATAAGAGATGCTCGCGTTAGGAAACAGAGAGGCATGAATGAATCGGACCGACTTGATGGCGGACTTGAAAGTGGTTTTTTATGAATGAATATTTTTTGTATATATAGAAGATCGTTGAATGAGTTTGGAGTGGAGAAATAGATGGAGATGGGGACTATGAAAGAGTTCATGGAGCCGGTTTGGTTTTGTTTTTGTATTTGTTAGATTTCTATAGTAACTTTGGATTTCCTAGGCTTATAGGATGGCTATTCATTTCACAATAAAGACTTGGGATGAAATGGAAGTTGTTGCTTTTGGATTCTCTGGTGGTTGTTGTTAAGTTATTGTTTCATTGGGACCATTAATTTGCTTGTCCAAATGTTTGACACATTAATTTGTATGTAAACAGAACACTTTGCATAAATGATAATGTGGTGTTATGTGTAGCATCTTATTGGTTTTTACGAAACGTATATATGTACCTACAATAGAGAAACTATTTGTTGAGTCATGAGTATCTTATACCCTTAATTGATGTGCCCTGTTTTGTGAGGTTGACTCACTTGATTAATTAACTGATTTGGTTTGAATTTTCGAAATATTGGTAACCGATTGTGGTGTATCAATTCGATATTTTATTTTTACTCATAATCATAGAGAATCTGATTAGAAGTGTAATATATTTATGACTAGCTGTGCCCGCGACTTCGTCCGCGTGGAATAGTGACTTTCGGCAGCATTTAATTTTTTATGCTACTTATTTTGCAAATAAGACACATTTATGCGTTTTAGTAAACTATTGTTATACTATTTTATTTCAGTACATTTTTGCACACCACGTTCTTACTTTTTCCATCTTTCATCAAATAAAAAGGTTTTGCGAGTTTAATACACTCTTTTAAACTTTTAAACTTTTAAATGACAAATCAGTGGGAATTAAAAAATTACGGGGAATCAATAGTTTTTTTATTTCGCTGTTCCAGTCATTATTAAAACTTTTATACAGCAATTATTTATAACTTATTATTGGCATTGAAACACCAAATTGCAGCCACTCCTGATAATTCTAAAGAATTGAGAAACTCTATAGGGTATGATGTGACTTGCTCAGTGTAAATAAAATTGTCTACTGATAGATATTCGACAACATCCCCCAAATATGTGAAACATAATTTATTAGTTTATATGGTTAACTATCTCATTAGTCGGCGCCGAAATCGACTTTTCACACAGCCATTACCGATTGCCAATATTTATTTGAAGATCAAGATAGACATTTCTTCTCAGGTCAACTGTGTAATCGACAATTTGACAGAAATCACCTCACGGTGAAAAAACTTTTGAAATCGGTCCAGTAGCTTCAAGGTTCCCGTTTACGTTGCCGTAAACGTAAGAATATTGGAATAATAAACACAGCCATGTCCTTCTTCAGGCTCAAGACCATCTCTGTACTAAAATTCATAGAAATGGGTTCAATAGTTTGGGCGGTAGATAGTAACAAAGAAAAACAGAAAGACGGAGTTGATTTCGGATCTATAGCGTTAGTAAGTACTTCCGTTCCCATGGGAATATGGGGATAAATTAAAGTTAATGTTACTTTGAGATAGTGTAGCATTCTAACGGGGAAATAATTCTTGAAATCAGTCTAGTAGTATCTAGGTTCCGGTTAACGTTTGCGTTCCCGTGGTAATATAGGAATAAAATATGTAGCCTATGTCCTTTTTTAAATATTAGACCATCTCTGTACATAATTTCATTTAAATCTGTTCTTTAGTTGGGCGGGAGATGGTAACATAGAAAAGCGAACAGACCAGTAAGGACTCCCGTTCCCGAAAGAATATGGGGATGAATTAATCTTTATGTTACTCGGGGATAGTGTAGCATTCTATCGGTGGAAAAATTTTCGAAATCGTTGTTGTTGTAGCTTCTAAGTTCCCGTATACGTTCCCGTTCCCGTGGGAATTTAGGGATAACATACATAGCCTATGTCCTTCCTCAGGTTCTTGACTATCTCTGTACAACATTTCATATCAATCAGTTTAGTAGTTTGGGCGGTAGATGGTAACATAGAAAGGCGAACAGGCAGAGCTACTTCTGCATTTATAATATTAGTGAAGACTGGTTCCCGTAAGAATTTTCGAATGAAATGTAACCTATGTCCTTCTTCAGGTTCTAGGTCATCTCTGTATAAAATTTCATTTAATACGGTTCTGTAGCTTGGGCGAGAGATGGTAACATAGAAAGACGAACAAACAGAGCTACTTTCACACTTGTTATATTAGTAAGGACTCACGTTCCCGTTGGAATATGGGAATGAATTAAAGTTTATGTTACTCGGTAATAGTGGTAGCATTCTAACGGTGGAAGAATTTTTGAAATCGGTGCTGTAGCTTCTAAGTTCCCGTATACGTTCCCGTTCCCGTGGGAAAATAGGGAAAAAATATACATAGCCTATGTCCTTTCTCAGGTTCAGAACAATCTTTGTACAAAAATTCATTTTAATCTGTTCATTAGTTTGAGCGGGGGATGGTAACATAGAAAGGTGGACAGACAGACCTACTTTTGCATTTATAATAATAGTGAGGACCGGTTCCAGTGGGAATATTCGAATGAAATAAAGCCTATGTCCGTTCTTAAGATCAGAACAATCTTTGTACAAAATTTGATTTAAATCGGTTTATTAGTTTGGGCGGGAGATGGTAACATAGAACGAAGGACACACAGAGCTACTTTCACACTTATTATATTAGTAAGGACTCCCGTTCCCGTAGGAATATATGGATGAATTAAAGTTTATGTTACTCTGGGATAGTGAAGCGTTCTATCGGTGGAAAAATTTTTTAAATCGGTGTTGTAGTTTCTAAGTTCCCGTATACGTTCCCGTTCCCGTGGGAATTTAGGGATAAATTATAAAGCCTATGTCCTTCCTCAAGTTAAGGACTATCTCTGTATCAAATTTTATTTCAATCGGTTTAGTAGTTTGGGCGAGAGATGGTAACATAGAAAGCCGGACAGACAGAGTGACTTTCACATTTATAATATTAGTTAGGATTAGGATTAGGACTAGTTAGGATTAGGATGATTTCTATTAGCCACCAAAAACGAGTTAGAACAAAAAAAAAAAAAAACAAAAGAAAAATAGAAACTAAACTTAGCAACTGAAGGGTGATGCTCTTGGCTGTGACTTAAAAAGAATTCCATAAATTGGGAAAAAGTGGGCGGAGTGTTATATGCACATCCGATTACCAGCAGCCCCAGTTACCTAACCTACAAAACAGAAATGAAAGTTATAGGTATCTCATATGATACTATTCAACATTCAAATGTTATTAAAGCTTTGAATAAAGGAATTGATTAAGCTTGGAAAAGAATGGAGCTTTTAACTTGTGGGATCCATTTTTACTGATCATGATACTAAGTCTAATATTCGTACACCATACATAAAAAAAAGTACTGCTCTTGTAAGAAAGTTTTTTCAAGTAAAGGTTAGTTTGGATTTGTCGAATAGTTAAGCTCGGGAAATTTTGGACGATAAGGTTTTCCAAAACCTATTCGGGACAAAGACAAATACAAAAATTTAAAAAAGTCATGAAAATCGGAAAAGCCATTCTCGAGTTATAAGTGTTCAAGTTCAAATTTTGCAGCATTTGGCGCCGTATGTCAGCAATATCGCGCCCAATATTCTCTTCCAAGGTGCAATCGAATCACCCGATCTTGGAGGTAACGTAACGTAACCTAGGTTAAAATGGCTGTCAGGAAAACAACTGACACACTTAGACCAATATTAGGTCCAATGTGATACCATAAAAATTATGCGAGGGAGTACCTCACTTAACGAAACCATTCGGAGCTTTGGATCATCAAGAAAATATTTTCCTAGATGCCGTTTTTTTTAAAGGAGAGTGCAGGACATGAGCAGAGGAGGTGTGGGATTGTCTCCTCCTCCTCCTCCTCATCTTAGCAACTTTCTGGCTTTCCAGTTCAGCTTTTTGTCTAGGATTATACCTAGATATTTAGCTTCGTTGGAAAGTTGAAGTGGGATTCCATTTATTGATGGAGTTGTTAGTTGTAGAATTTTGTATTTCCTGGTGAAGAGAACGAGTTCAGTTTTTTTAGAGTTGACCCCTAGATCACATTTTCCCGCCCATTTTACTACTTTATTTGGAGCGGTTTGCATCAGATCCGTAAAGACGTGAGCATGTTTACCAGATACTGCAATGGAGACGTCATCTGCATATGCAATCACTTTGAATCCCTCAGTTTCTAAGTCAACTAGAAGTTCATTGACGACTGTCTTACGCTCTATAGCAAATTACCGCACCAAAACAAAAAAGCCACTTAGCCTCCGCGACCTCGCACACGCTTCTGACGATGTAGTGTTTATGCATGAATGTTTAACCACAAAAAATAGAGAACTACTGCAATATGCACTTAGGCTGAAGAAAAGCGGAAATCTATTTACCGCTTACACTCTACGTGGGCTTGTTTACATAAAAAAGCACCGTAATGACAAAGCTCTTCTGGTTGAGAACATCCAAATACTGAATGATTTTGCTACGGATAACTGATGACAACAGCTGATCAACATAACATTTATATTAATACCATACACCATTATTATTTGTTTATATTCTTTTTTTTTCTTTTTCTCTTTTTTCTACCTACTTTCTCTTAAGGCCCCGACCCATAGAATCAGTTGCGTCCGTTCGCTCTCGGATTCACCTGACAGCTCGATTAAATAAATACACACGATCCTATGAGAGGTGACCCATAAGCATCGGATGCAACGGACGCAACGCTAAAAGTAGCCCAACTTTTAACTTTTTGCGTCCGGCAGAAGAGAGACATGCGCAGTAAGAACCAATTTGAAATTTTCTCTCTGATGACGTGCGCAGTTAAGAACCAATTTGAAATTTTCTCTTCTGCTAACATGAGTGGTCTTGTTGAGTTGAGACACCGCAACGGATTCTATGGGTCACCCCAATCCGTTGTGTCCGGCAAAACTCACAGCTGTCAGGTGAATCCGGTAGCGAACGGACGCAACTGATTCTATGGGTCGGGGCCTTTAGTCTATGAAATTTTTTAAATTAAATTTTTTTTTCTTCCTTTTTGCTTCATCATCATCATTGTCGCCGTCATCACTATCAGTATCTCTACTTCCTGCTTTTACTGTCTAATTTTATATTATTATTGCTCAAGATTGTCTGCAGTTTATCATTTTTCTTCTTTTTTTTTTCCTGTCATTGGACATTATTGTGTCCTTTCTTTTAAATCATATAATTAAGTCAAATGACTGAAATTAATCAAAACGGAGAATCCATGTTTGAATATGCTAGTCATGGCTCGACGCGTTCTATGATTCAGGTTCTATGTAAGCAACGTAAGGGTCTGAAAGTGTGCCACATCAATGCACAAAGCTTAGGTCCAAAACTTGATGAATTTAGATATTTATTTGTGAATTCTAGCATTGATGTAGTATGCGTTAGTGAAACCTGGTTTTCTCACACGCCTGTATGTCAGATTGAAGGCTTTGATGTTTTTCGAATTGATAGAGTTGGCAGAGTTGGAGGTGGAGTTGCAATTTTTACGCGTAGAGGCTTATGCTGTAAAGTTGTAGGTAAGTCTCCACCTGACAGTGAGATTGATTACCTGTTCATAGAGGTTAAATCTAATAATAATACTAAACTAATGATAGGATCAGTCTATAGGCCTCATCGAAACATCAATTTGTCTCCACTCTTTTCTGTCCTTGATGATTTGTCGTTTGTTTCACCATTTCTAATAGTTGCTGGAGATTTCAACAATAATGTGCTTCACAGCACAGAGTTGACTAATGGTATGAAATCACTTAGTTTATTTCCAGTAAATGTTTCAACGCCCACTCATTTCACTAAAAACAATAGTACCCTCTTGGATATGTTTTTTGTAAGTCATTTAAGTAAAGTTCTCTATTATAGCCAACTATCTGCCTCAGCTTTTTCTAATCACGACCTTATTTACTTGACTTTTGAATACTCACCAGTTTTTTGTCCCTCTCTTTTTACTTTCAGGGATTTTAAAAATATAAATAAAAATCAATTAGGAAGAGACTTGAGTTCAATTGATTGGAACATAATATACTATTTATCATAGGTAGATGACCAGTTATCTTTTCTGAATACGAACATTAACCACCTCTTTGATGTTCATGTTCCTCTCAAAACAATACTATACATCAAAACAAGACTCGGTTTGGGTTGAACAACAACATAGAAACACTTATGAGAGAGCGTGATATGGCATATAGAAGATGGAAAACTTTTAAGCTTGATGAATTGCATAGCAGTTTTAAAAGACTGAGAAATAGAGTTGTGTGCGCCATACGTAATTCAAAAAAGCAGTTCTACGCTCCAAAGCTTGATCCTCGTCTAGCTAAACAGAAACTTTGGAAAAATCTCAAAGATATTGGTGTAGGTCGTAAAAATAATAATAATTTCTCAAATGTTGACTGCGAAGATCTTAACAAAAAGTTCACCGAAATAAATAATATGAATGCAATGAATGTTGATGAGAGCGAAGTGAATTTTCTTACGGTGGATGATCGAAATGTTAGAATTCAACTTTTTGGCTGTTAATGAATCAGATGTACTCGAAAGCTTCCTAGACTTAAAATCCAATTCTGTTGGGATTGATGGCATACCACCGGTTTTTCTAAAAGCTATTTTACCGTTCATACTTAAATATGTTACACATTTGTTTAATAGTATTTTCATGACAAGAACCTTTCCATCTGCTTGGAAACAATCTAAGGTAATTCTAATTCCGAAAAATAGAAATGGCAATGAATACCGACCGATTGCTATCTTACCTTTTCTCTCGAAAGTCTTGGAAAGAATCGTAAACAAACAAATACGCTGTTTCTTATCCGAACGAAAACTGATTTGTTCTCATCAGTCTGGTTTCAAACCCAAACATAGCTGTACAACTGCTCTAATTGATGTTACTGAAGGAATTAGAAGTGCTGTTGACAATGATAATGTAACCATTCTTACTCTTTTAGACTTTTCCAAAGCTTTTGATTCGGTCAATAAAAATATACTATGTGAAAAGCTAATTAGCCAATTCCATTTTTCATCGTCGTCAGCTAAACTAATTCACTCGTATCTATCTAAAAGATCGCAATCAGTTTTTGCTAACAATACATTGTCTTCTCCCCTTAGATTGCATAGAGGTGTTCCTCAAGGTTCTATATTGGGTCCCTTGCTCTTCTTAATGTATATTAATGACCTGTCTTCCTGCTCTCTAAATTGCTCCTTGCACATGTACGCAGACGATGTACAATTATACAGCAGCTTTCCTCTTGGAATGCTGGAAAATGGGATTTATGAAGTTAATAATGATCTACAGAAAATTGTACTTTGGTCTAAGCAAAATGATCTTTGTCTAAATGCTAAAAAATCCAAATGTATGGTTATAGCAAGAACTCTGATAGATACATCGTATTTCCCTCCCATTCTTTTGAATAACACCCCGATTGAGTTTGCTGAATCTGCAATTAACTTGGGACATACATTTAATCGTACCTTAACCTGGAATGATCACATTAGACTTACTTTAGGAAAATTTTATGGAGGTTTACGATTACATCATATAAATCCTCCTAGAACGCGAATGATCCTGGCGAAGACGTTGTTAGTTCCAATTTTACTTTATTGCTGTGAAATTTATTGCAATTGCGACTATGTACATAAGACTAAATTAAATGTTGCTTTCAATAGCATTGCACGGTATGTTTTCGGAATAAAAAGGAGAGATCACATATCTAATTATTCGAAGTCAATGTATGGTATGACACTCGCCAATCTCTTCAAGTTCAAAACTATAACGTTGCTGCACAATATTATGCAACTTCGAAAACCTGAATATCTTTTTAACAGTATACAATTCCCTAGATCTATTAGGTCTTGCAACCTTGTTCCTCCGCGTTGTTCATTTCTCGTTTCTGAGCGCCAGTTTTATGTTAATGCTGTTCGACTATGGAATTCTCTCCCTACTTATCTAAAAATGATAACCTGCAAAACTCAGTTTAACAATTCATTAAAAAAAATTCTATAAAGCGACTTGATGTATTAATTAAAAATGAAGGCATAAGATGATGACGATACTGATGTTGAGCGATTGTGATGTTATTTTAATTTAAAATCTTTTTTTGGTATATATAATATATAAATATTTAATTTCTTTTTTTTTGCAAATTATAAATTGTTATTTAAAACTAACTGAAATGAAATGAATTCAAATTTTTAATATTTGTAGCACAATATATCTTACATTTTTTTTTTTTTCAAATAGTACTGGGTACTGAAACTTACTCTAAATTACAAGATATTGTATCTTATTGAGTATTTACTACAATAAATTTAAACTAAACTAAAAAACTAAACTAGATTCCATAGAAGAGGAGATAGGACTCCGTCTTGCGGTGTTCCTCTACTGACAGATCTCTTTGCAGAGAAGTTTCCTAGAGTTGAGTTGTACCTCCTACATTTTAGTATTAGATATATCAACCCAACTATGGAACTATCAACTTAGAGCTTCGTCAGTGCCTTTGTAATTGCAGAGTTGCTGACGATATTGAAGGCGCCCTCTATGTCGAGGAAAGCTGCCAGAGTGGATTCTTTGTGATAGAGGGAATATTCTATAGTACGGATGTGTAGGGCCGTTTCAACATATTTTCCCCTACAGTATAGGCGTGTTGTGCTGTTGATAACAGTTTAGGATCTATAGCTATACGCAGGTTGATAACAGTCAGTCGTTCTAAGGTTTTAAGAAGGAAAGATGATAGACTTATTGGTCGGAGATCTTTTGGGTTTACGTGGGATGATTTCCCAGCCTTAGGTATAAACACAACCTTGACCTCTCTCCACTGAGTGGGGATATAGTTCGAGGTAATACAGCCGATGAGAATTACTTCAAGGACAGGGATAATAATATCCGCGGCCTTTTGAAGTTCGGCTGAAATTATACCATCAGGTCCAGAGTATTTGTATGGGTCAAAGCTGTTAATGGCCCAAATTAGTTTTTCCCTTGTAATCAGATCAGCCGTCAGCTGTTTTCAAACTGCTAGGCATGGTGTGACTAATTGAGAGGATTTTTCTTAATCTTGAAGTATTTGAAGTATCTTCTATTTTTCCACAGAAGTTTCTCCAGGAAGTTCTTTTATTTTTCCTTAATTGATATTTATATGTTATGAGGGATTCCTTGTAGGAGTCCCAGTCTATTGAGATTTTGAATTGTTTAGCTCGTTTGAAAGGTTTTCTGCATTCCTTCCGAGCTCCACAACAGTGGTTTCCGTTTTCCTCTTATTTTTATAAGAGGACATGATTTGTGCAGTGAATGGTTAAGGGCAGTGGTAAGATCAGATTTGTCTAGATCCTGTTTGTTTGTAGGGTTTTGTAAAAGTTCAGGTTTAATAAACTTTTTCAGAGCTACCCGATATTTTTGCCAGTCAGTTTTCCGATAGTTTTGGAAGACTGGTTGCTTGAGAGGCTCCTCATTAAGATCAAATTGAATGTATCTATGATCAGAAAAAGAGCGTTCAGTTGATTCTTTTCAATTTGTGATCCTATGATGAACCGAATCGGAGACAAGAGATCTTGGAGGTAACTCACAGTACTCACACGTTTAAAAGCCGAAGCTATGAAAAAATCGGCCTCAATTCGAGTCAAGTGATAGCTGTCAAAAAGACTGACTCCAAAAAAATATTTTAAGATAGAAAACTATACGTCTAAAATAAAAGACCCTTGATATATACAATTTTATGTTATAGGCTGATCAATGCCTTAAATTGATGAGGAATGTGTGATGTCTGGTTTCTACCCAGGACCTACCGCATTAGTTTTTAGATTTTAGTACATTTTTTTATCATTTCAATCTTCATTTTCCATAAAGCCGTTGAACTTAAGATTTTTTTTATTTATTTTTATTTTAGAGTTTTTAGTTTTCAATTTTGTTTAATATTTTCCATTCTCTTTGATTCATTCAAAGTATAATCCAATTTACTAGTCAAGACCTTTCATTTGATATCGATATTGAATGGTGTGTGAAAAGAAAAATTAACCTGCCATTGTGTTGGCGCCCATATTGAATTTCCGTTTTATTTTCATATGGAACTCTATTCTGCTACGGAAGCCATTTCGTTTAATAACATTTAATAACAACATTGAGATTATGAGCGAAGATTAGGCAAATTCCGCAACAATAACATTAAGAATAAATATTTTGGGTTGGTCAATCGAGTTATTTTTTTACTGCCGATAAAAAATTTCAAATATTGTCATTTACTTTTCACTTTTAGAAATTATAAACTTCAACTTATTAAACTTATGAACTAGAAACATTCTTTCCTTCAACTACTCTACATACAAGGAGAATTGCGGGGATCTTACCAAATAGGTTTGTTCATTGAAGCCCTGGGATCGCCAAAAAGCATTTTTTGAAAAACTTAAACCCTCCCTGAATGTCAAACTGGGTGTTTTTTGAGCCCTGGGGTTGATCTGGGGTTGACCAGGGCTGTCAAATGGCATATATTTTTGTTCAAATGACAAGGATGTGTGTTGATTTTGTGGTTTAGCGTTTTTTGAGGATGGAAAAATCCCGTTTTTTCAGACAAACTATAGGGTTGTCAAGGAAACCTGGGTCAACCGCGGGTAAAGTTCAACGAACAAACCCAATCACAGCTCTGTTTGAATTTCAAAAAAAAGTTAGTGTATAAAAAGTTTGAAATTATTTTCACGTTACAGGAAATTGTTTGTAAAAATTTTAATAAGATTTCACAATCACTGTGAGAATTTTGAACGAGCTTTTCATATACGAAAACTGGGATTCAGCTGAATTTCGCCGACTAAAATCATAAGTAAAGAAAAACGAAGTGGTGCCCATGCTCCGTGGCATAGCAGTTGGCATGTTTTCCTGCTACGACGCGGGGCACCGGATAGGTATGAATTTTTTAAAAAGAATGTGACACATGACAGTAGGATACGATGCTTAGTTTGCTTTTGCTTTTTTTAATAATAATATTGTTATTATTATTAAATAAATCTAGAATACGACTCAAATATTTAGTTCGCTTTCTTATAGGGCCCCTACACTACGCAAACACGTTTGCACAAACGTGTGTTTGTGCAAACATAGTTTCGCCACACACTACTCAAACATGTTTGAGAGATATTAGTTATTTGACGTTTTTCATATAAATAAGACCTACGGAGCAATGAGCGATTTCGCATGTGTTGCTTTAATTAATTACCCGATTACAATAATTGTTGCTTTTAACGCACCACAACACCGGTAAACTTTTATATAATTCGATAAATTCCGTCCAAAAATTAGTTCCACTTGTTTATTCATCTTTACTCCTTGAAAATTGACACGTGTTTGAGCAAAATTCACCACACACGGCTCAAACATGTTTGTGCAAACACGGAAAATTCAAAATTTTTAGAATTTGTTCAAACGGTTTGCGCAAACACTCAACATCGCTACACACTACTCAAACAGTTTGCACAAACATTTTTACAAAAACAAAATACATATGTTTGCGCAAACGGTTTGAGTAGTGTAGGGGCCCTATTAGAGAAAGTATACAGTATATCATTACAATCAAATGAATATATCAACCAATACCGCACTCCTTTCCGTCCCATTTTAACGCTTCACAAGCAAGAATTCAAGTCTCACCGGTTTTTTTAATCCATTGACAATTTGGAGCAAACTCACGCGCGCATGCAACGTTCTTCCTGTATACGCACAAATTTTTACATTTCCTTCAATAAAACCCTTCCTACGCACATACACATTTATGTATCCATACAATGTAGGCTCTGCATACACCAGGCTCAGCATTAGTCTTTCAAAATGCATAAATTTTATTGCCAAAGCGGAAAGAGCTAAACAGCCTTTACTTACTTGTGGCCCAATTCATGGGCAATCGTATGCGACAGCACAATCCCATTATCTTCGTTGACGCTACACGACTGCGTTGGCTTGCACATTCCACCCACATTGGCGACGCCCAGCGTCCTATGAATAACGAAAAGAGAAAAAAAAACGAATGGTTAAAATGGATTTATGTTAAACAAACTGTTGTTCCTTCAGGAGCATGGACATGGTCTCATGGACAAACAACAACAAATATAATGAAAAATTGAATAAAAAAATAAATTACATGCAATTATTCCCGCAGATATTTTTTCGCGTTATTAGCACTGCGACATCGTGATGGTGTGGATCGTTCTCATCGTTGTCACTATTAAGTTTGTACTGCCATCTGGAAGAAAAACCAGAAATCATCTTTCAAAAAATGTTACAACAAAAAAGAAAATAAAAAAAATCTGTCGCGACGCACGCCTACTTACGCGCAAAATGTATCCAAATTCCTTTGAGCACTTTCGGTTAAATTGAGGTCCGGATGTGCCTCGTCCTCGTCGATCAGCACGATCTTTACCACGATCACTTCAATGGAGTTGCCAATGGTTGGATCTTTGTACAGCGATGAAACCATATTCATTATGGTCAGGAGGTATGTCTCGACGTCGTCGTGAAACGCCACCATTGTGGCATCGGCCACAATCAACGTTTCCACATGACGTGGGCTGCTAATTGAACGTTTCTTGCGATGACGGTCTTTCTGGTGATGGCGTTGCCGTCGTTTATTTTCTACTACAGCATCCGACGTCTGGGATTGCTGTTCATGAAGTCGTGATTGTGCCTTGGCATGGCGCTGACGGTGTCGCACTTTTCTGCCACCTTGAACAATGACCTGTTTTTCATTTTTAAGTTTTGTAGTCGATGTTTAAATTGTGCAGACAGACAAACGGACATAGGTAGTGACAGAAAAAAGAAGAGAAAAGCGG
Source organism: Melanostoma scalare (assembly GCA_949752695.1). Taxonomy (NCBI): domain Eukaryota; kingdom Metazoa; phylum Arthropoda; class Insecta; order Diptera; family Syrphidae; genus Melanostoma; species Melanostoma scalare. Next base: position 42,769,839 of record OX456985.1, on the reverse strand, counting down.
AATAATTTCTCATTAAAAATTTACATTTTAATCGGATTCTGTTTACAAATTGTTACTTTGCCCTGCGATTGCCATTCGATCCGTGTCTCTGTGCGTCTGCGGGGCTCTTTGGTGCCACAGTTGCTGATGTGATGTTTCTTCTTGCCACTGCTGTTGGTTTTGTTGCGGTTTTTCTTTTTCTATACAATAAATTACAAAAAAAAAAATCATGTAGTTGGTTGGGTTGTGGCGACACCAAGTGAATTGTACCTTTTCCTTGACAGAGGATCTATGGAAGACAACGTGCGGATGCCCATTTTTAAGATGAGCTTCATGATGTTTGGACGGCTCAATGTAATACTCACTATTCTTGGTTCTTATGTGGCCTACCTAAAAAACAAAATGGAACGCAACATAATAAAGTTGATTAATTTCACCACACAGCAAAAAGAGAAGTAGCAAGTAGATGTTCAAATTACACCACAATTACACCAGATAAGTTTTGTTAATGAGGGAAGATATAATGAAATTGATATGAGACTAATGAGTTCCCATCAGCATCGATTACTGTCCCGATGATTCGACGATAAGCTGACTCATTTTCTTGTTAGGAGTGCTTGTTTTGAAGTGAAATTACTTCTGTAACAAAGTTTGTCTATTCCTATACATTTTCACTGTGAGTGTGACATGGAGAAAACTATACGATACTGGAAAGTAAAGGTAGTTCTTAGAGTTTTCAAGAAAGAAACGTAGTGATTGCTGTTTCTTGACTATAGATAGACAAATTGAAAATCATCTTACAAAGCGGCGTTTAAGAATGGCGCCCAACAAACGAAGCTTAGGAGGGTTAATTGGTTCTCAAAAGTGTATGAAATTGCCTTTTTATTATGTGCCAATTGCGATTGCGTACAAAAAAATGCAGAAGAACCTTTCGTACAAAAGCAAAATGAAGGATACCAACCGAAATACGTGTAGGGTTCAAAGACTTGAAAAGTAAGAAAGGAATGACTGAAGCAAAAGACCTATATTTCTTTCTTCTTCTATTACGGTACGATAGAAGCATCGTGATCTCGAAGAGATCACAACTTTTACTTAACAATATTAATTCACCTGTATCTAATTTTACTAAAAACCGTACCCAGTCAGAATCCGTATCAGAGCTAGGTTTCTAGAAAACACATACCTTGAGAGACAAAATTTAAACAAAATTAAAATCCTACCCCAAATATCAGCAATAAGAAGTTAAAATAAAACGGTTAGCTAACTTCAGTATGAACAGCGTCAAAATCAACACAATCGTAAATAAGGCATGAAGTGTTTCTCACCTAATAGTTAAGACCAGCAGAAAATTGTAGGTCTCCTATTCTTCACAGGAGAGGTTGAGAGAAATGTACTAACCTTAACCTCTCCGAGCTTGCGACCAGAAATATTCGCACTTCCTTTACTGTCACCAGTGGAGCCGATTCTGTGAAAAAGGACTAAAGTATATATACGGAAGTGGGTGACAAGCAGACGGGAAAAATTATGCTATCGATATGGATCAGAATAATACGAAAAAGCTTCTATTAGACTCAATTATGACCAAGAAAAGGTAGTAGAATAAATTCGTTAACGTGAAAATGAGATTGAATAGAACTTTCATACATATATAGAGCTCATGGAGTCTCGGGACCCAGCGCATTTCTCGCAACCAAGCCTTATATCACATACCTTCCCCACGTTATAAGCAGATAAGCAAACCATTACGCCACGGGCTACACAAGAAGATTCAAAGTCTAAAAGAATTGATCTCAAAGGTTTCACAAAATCGGAAGAGTAAGCTTCAATTTCCATTCCATTTTCTGAAGCTGAAACTAGGTACGTTATTGTAGACTCCATTTCAGAAAATCGTGGTGCTAGAGGAGTTTGATAGATTTACAAATTTAAGAAATGTGAGAAAGTTTAGCAATGTGGTGATACCTGATACGTACTGTAAATGGAATACAGTAATACAGATATCCAAATAGGCGTTTCGACAAAAAAGCGACAAAGATTTGTCTCAATCTTTACACTGAAAGAAAAAACCTTGGTTGTTTTAAACATGTTTCAGTGTTAATCAACAATTCATCTAAAGTTGTGAAATTAACCAATATCGTGATGAATTCAAATAAGAACGCATTTTCGTATGTATGCCGTGATCAATTTTTTTTCAGGTAAGTATCTTAAAAATGTTTAAATTAAGTATGTTTGAAGTTGATTTGAATATTTTCTTGGGACCGCTTTTATTCATTCTCTTTCTTAATGACTTACCTGATGTTCTTTTGAATTCACATCGCTTATTGTTTGCGGACGATCTAAAATTCCTAAGATGTATTAAATCTGAAGAAGATTGTTTTCTTTTACAACAAGACCTTGATAGATTGTCGAATTGGTGCTTAAACAATGACTTATTTTTGAATGTATCGAAATGTCAATGTTTTTCTTTTATTCGAAATTTCTCACCTATCTCCTTCGAATATAAAATAAGAAATATTATTCTTGAAAAAGTTTATGAAAAAAAGGATCTTGGCATAATCTTTGACTCAAAACTTAATTTTATTAAACACATTGAATACGTGGTTGCCAAAGCTAACTCAATGTTGGGTTTTATAAAACGTAATTCCACTGATTTCACTGATCCTTATACTCTAAAATCTCTGTACACTTCCTACGTCAGATCTGTATTGGAATATTGTAGTGTAGTTTGGAATCCTTACTACAACTCGCATTCCAGAAGACTAGAAAGCATCCAAAGAAATTTCACAAGATTTGTTGTTTGAAAGCTTGGTTGGAACATTGAAATGCTGTGTTATAAAACAAGATGTCTGCTTATTGGCATCCAAACGCTTGAAAGTCGTCGTAAAGTATTTTCTGTAATGTTCATAAATGATATTTTGTCTTATCGTATTAATTGTCCACTCCTATTGACTTTAATCAATATAAATGCTCCTTCTAGTCATCTCAGGGAACGCTTTCTTTTTCGTGAAGAGGAGCACAGAACTAACTATGGTTTCAATGAGGTCATAACTCGCTGTGTCAGGATAACTAATCAAATTTCAGTTAATATAGATGATAACTTTCATCTTACTAGAGACTCTCTCAAAAACCAATTGTTAACTTATTTCTTAACTTTTAATTGAAACTTTTTTCACGTTTGTTCTTTAATTGATAATTAATTTGTAAATTTCATGTTTTTACTTTGTTATATACAAGCTTTGCTCATATATGTATAATGTGCATTCATTTTTATTTTTTATTTACTAATTTTTTTTTTCTCTATATATATTTTTGCATTTGTTATCGTTAGTCTATAAGATAATAATTTATATCTGATTGATGAATAAAACTAATACTAATACTTGATCAACAACAAACAAATTTAACTAACAATTAAATCTGAAATTTTAAAAACTATCACGTTTGTGATTGAAATACCAAATACACTGTTGAACTATCACCAATATGTGTGATCAACAATGTTCATACTTCTTTAATCAATAGAGAATAGTTAAAGTATCAGTAACATTTTGAATTCCAATATTTTTCATACTTAAGCCCACAGAAAACGTGAAGTCGCATAACGGAACTTCAATTCATTATGATTAGTTTCGTGACCAATTTTATCTTAAGGGATAATTAATTATTCTTTATGTGGGCTATAGGTCAAAACTTCAATTCAGGTATTTATCATAGAAATTTTACATTAAAACTGTTGAGCAAATAAAAACGTGGGTGAATTCTCACGAACATACTTGATTAACAATGTTCATATTTTACCAACAATTCAGAATTGTTGACGAAACACAGACGTTGTTAAAGTATCATGGACATGTGTGTTTCTAGTATCACAACCGTTGTTGGTTAACAATGAAATTAAAAATGTCGTTGCTGATTTAAGCAAGGAAAATTTTAGCATTTCAATAAATAAAATGAAAATGCCAGCTTGTTCAATTTAAGTATGTTCGTGCTTGACGCAAAAACAAACAAGTTTCATGTTTGATTTTATCAAGGTTTTTCTTTCGGTGTACGATCTCCAAAAGTGGCAAGCAAACGAAAACACCCATGTGTCTCCGAAACATGCTAATTTTTGAAAAAGATTCAAACACTATCAATTTTAAGATACATATGGTAACTTAAGTACGGATCACACAGGGCTGCTTGGAAGCCAATTCTTTCCATAGGGTGGCAATAGCAATAGCAAGCTTGGCTTTTACTCGACAGGGTCATGTGTCCTTTTAGTGCCCGTGCCGTAATGGTTGACATTTCTGTCTTTAGAGCTCAAATCCTAATACGGGTATTGCATTTCGCGAGGAATTTACTATACCACAGATAGTAATTTCATGTCATGAAAAGCGTTTTCTCGATTACCCATTCGGAACCTTCAGCAAATTTTAAGTTCTTTCCATTCTCTCACAAGGTATAGTTGAGAAAATTGCGTTTCAAAACCCGATGAAAAATTTACGTCAAAGATCTTAAAAAAAATAAAACAAAAAGCCTGGGGCTGAATTACCGCATCAGTGATCGAGTAAGTGAGTACAATTTTTCTTTCTAAATTCGCTCTTTATTACACATTATCAGTCTGCTGTTCATTTATCGACTTCAATTCTGATAGTGAAGAAAGTGATCGATAACGCCAAATACTCATATTTGAAAATGAGCAAAATGACGAAGGTTCATAACATTTTCCACCTATTTTCTTCTTTTGAAAAAACATCAGTAAGGGTTAAGGCCGTTATTACGAGTAGCGAATCGAATGTTCGACTTGAAGCGAATGTTTTGGCAAGCTTCGTTTATAACGCTATTACAGATTCTTTGGAAGAATCGATGTTTTTTTGACGTTTAGAGTATGGTATTGAACAAGTTTACTGATAATAGCCCTGTTCACACTGTACAATTAGTTGGACAGACTTCGTTTGATGGAAGTTGGATGGTCTGATGTAGTTTGCGTTCACAGCACTTATCAAGCTTGTCGTCCAACTTTATGTCACATACCCTTCTACTCCATCCAACTTTCAGATTTTGAAATTTTTTTGAAAACCATCCAACAAGTTGGACAAGCGGTCGTCTGAAGGGTTCACACTATCAAGAATTGGTCGTTCAAGCCCAAGTCTGTCCAACTAATTATACAGTGTGAACAGGGCTAATAATCGCTTGCAGTCGAACGTTCGATTTGCTATTGCTATACTCATAATAAGGGTCTAACTTTTTCTGCGCTCGTGTAACCAGCGTCAAGCCCCATTGACATTGAGAAAATTGAAGATGATGTTTTTGTTTGAAGTTCCGGAATAACACGAACTAATCACCCGAACTAATACCACCGACACAAGCCAGCCATAAAGTTAAAACGAATGTCAATGAACCCATCAGAATGAAAGCAGTAAACTCAAAACAAAACCTCTACCCCAACGTAAGAACGAAACAATAATATCACCTCAACTTTAGTAAAAAAAAAAAATTTATGTCAACTTACCAACCTGCGTTCAATGATCTCAAAACCGACATCTAATCCATTCCATTCCACACAACCAGAAAACCAATAATTCATCGTACTCATTGATATTTAATTTCAACGATTGCTCATGCATGTAAGTCACAACCTCAAACCAAGATTCAATATATCACCACCAGTGTACCACCACGCCCACTCTATAAGCTAGGGCGCCTTAATGCCCCCACGCTCAAGCTATAGTGTAAAACCATAGGTGAGCGATATTCAACAGAAGCATAATGCAATTATTATCCGTTGACGGTTTTACGCGGCTCAGCTCATAAACACGATTTTCAATAAATTTTGTTGGCGGCACGGCACCGTTCAACGGTGAGCTATTGAATCGTGAAATTACTATTCACGACGGTGGCCCCTCCTGCCAGCTTTATAGTGCACAGCCTACCTGTCACATTCAATCATAATTAATTAATTACATAGCCTTTGTGAGTTGGATATTCCAACAATCGAACCGCTGCTGGCTGTTGAGTGCTGCGCTGCTGCTGCCGCACTACCAACCGCTATACCATCCACCAACCGTGATCTAGAGCGAAGCAACAGTTGGATTCGTTTTGAATCGGTGATCGGTGTTTCATGTCATTACCATGGGGTCGTGGTTTAGCAAATAAATCCATTCGCTGTCACTTGGCTGCTCTGATTCATGGGGCGGGTAATCGAGCAGGGTGAGGACTCTGATCGTTGGTAATTACAAACTAATCGACAGAGGCAGTAATTGCCGACCGATCGTTTTTCTCGGTACAAATCGTATTGCACGACACGACGCGACGCGACCGACCGACAACAATGTTAGTGGATATCCCCGTGGCGTCAAGCCGCCGTCGTCTCGGCCACCTCCGATGGGGCTTGTCTATCCGTTTGGCAAATCGGATTTGATTTATTGCTATGTAGGTGTGGCATGCAATTCCTCAAATAAACCGAAGAAGACGAAAAGGAGAAAAAAAAAATCAAAAACAATTCAAATAAAATAAAAAATTATTGTTAACATCGAGTTACAAAAATCTGCAGTCACGACGTGACATTCGACTGAAAGACGCCCATAAATCTTTGCCAGGGCAGGAAGAAAGGGCGACAGCGATAGCAATATAGCAGCGCCGCCGCCGCACGCCATCCACTCGGAGATATATTGGTTCCGCGCTGACGCTGAGTCGCTGAGGTGTTGGATGACAAGGTTAGTAACTTGTACAAAAGGGAAAACATGACGTAAGTCGCATTTTGTATCTTGTGGATTTATTTGAAACGGGCGAAAGTTGCAATTATTTTTTTATACATTATTTTTACTGCCTTCTTTCATGCACTGTGGTGTGCTGTTTTTTTTTTTTTTATTATTATTAAGTTATAAATGTCGCTTGCGCTCTTTGCAAATCGAAGCGAGCGATCAACTAACAAAAGATAAGCGCTCTATAGCGAGGTTTGATTTATTGCGTGAGATGAAAAGATGTATGACATTTGCAAATCGTACCTAGGTATGCTGGTTAATGTGCTGTCAAGTGTCACAAGTGTTAATTAATGGCTTGGCTTCCTTAAACGGGTTAAAGGAACATTAAGCGACATAAGCGGACACACTCGAACATTAATCTATGTTCGCTTTGTTGCTAAAGACACTTTACAGGAATCCATTAAAAATAAATTAAACGAGTTGGGTTCATATTATGCTGTATGAGAGGGCCAGTGCAGCAGCGGCCAGCATATCTTTTCATCGACAGAAATTGCACTTTGCTATTCAATGTGAATGTTCATCGATTTTCTCACACTTGTGTGTTTTGACAATGCATTGAACTAATAGAGGAAGTGAAGAATGTAATGGTTTGAATAAAGTGTTTGCGGGAGCTAGACGTTGTTCGAAGGACAGAATACATAAAACGCTAAATATTTTATTTTAGTTTTACAAAAAAAAAAAAAAAGCCTCAGATAAAAGTAACACCTGAACCCACACTCACAAGACTGTAAAAAATAATCTTCTTCTTTCCATTTCCGGCGTTACGAGTAGTGATCTTGAAGCGATCACAACTCTCCCACTTTTCTGCTTCACACTAGTGATCCGCCTGTGGGGTACGTCGTTGTAAAAAATAATACTCAAAAATAAGAGAGGATTTCATAGGAGACACTGATGCACATTGCTTTTGAATTTTTGTGAATCGTAATGTAGTGGAAAAACAGGTTCAGGTAGAGCATTCCACATTCGGGTGGTGCGCCTAAAATAAGAATCTCTATACTTGACTGTACGCCCAAAGTTGGGTTCAAGGTAAAACTGATGAGCATTCCTAGCGAGGCGGGTGTAGCGGCTAAATTTTTTCAGAGGAGGAATGCAGCTGGCTATTTCACTAGAGCACTGTTTGAGAAAAAAGCGACAAAAGAGAGAGAGACAGGCAAAGTTTCAACGATGTTCAAGAGAATCGATTCTACGATTGAACCTATCAATTTTAACGCTCTATTTTGTACCCTATCAAGTAGGCGCAAAGATGTTTGAGAAGCACCTGACCAGATATGGGAGTTATACTGGGGTGAAGAACTTCCTGCATCGACTCAAGAAGCCTATGCATTTAGCAGCGTTTTTGGCGACTTCAAATATGTGGTCATTCCAACGAAGATCATCGTTTACACACATACCAAGTACTGACAGCTTTTCGGTTTCTTGGATGCTGGTACCATTCATGGATAATGGCAATGGGGGAATGTTAAGCTTCAACGACAAGAGACAGCATTGAGTTTTCGAAGCATTTAATTCTACTCGGTTTCTATTACCCCATGTAACAATGCTGTCAAGGTCAGAATCCAATGAACTTATCATACTATCCAGTTCCACATACGAAGAGTAGGGACGTGAATTTGGAAAGGAATATGAGAAGCTGAGGGTCGAATCGTCCACGAAACAGTTAAGCGGATTAGAAGTTTCAGACAAGAGATCATTTATGAAAACAAGAAAGAGAGTGGGAGAGAGTGGGAGACAAAATGGAGCCCTGGGGCACACCAGCATTTATAAAGTGGGTATCAGACTTAAAACCCTCCAACACAACTTGTATTGAACGGTCGGAGAGGTAGTTTCTAATCCAACGAAGAAGAGACTCATCGATACCAAAAGTTGCGAAACTACAAACTAAACTCTCATTGCAATCGGCTTTTTGGGAGGAACGCAAAAGTGATTAGCAAACAAAATGATTCTCTCATTTGATGAAAAACTCAGTTGTTTAATCGTCACCTATAGTGAAATGTAAATTCAAGCTTTAGCGCCACCTACAGTAAAGCATTTCAAATGCATATAGTCTTCTGTTACGTTTTTTTTCGATGTTTCTTGTATGCGAACCACGAGTCTCACACGTAACTGGCAGACATGTTAACCATCGCCAACCCATGCCCATGCCTATGCCCATTCACAGAAGTCTTTATCATAGTCTTTTTACCATCATATGAATAGATTAGGATCACACAAGTGATAAACAAACTAACATGTCCGCATCCTGATTTCCGGTAATTAATTAAAAGGAACGTGTGCCATCTATTGCAAAATGAATAAGTTATATTACAAAACCATTGTATGCGTCGTAAAATCAACAAATTCTATTCCTAGTAGCATAGATAGTTTACGAAACTATACGAGACAAACACTAACTCTTTTATGAGATTGTTGTAGATAACAGTCTTCGAAGTTGTCATTGTCTTCCTTCCTCTAGGTGAATGATTTTGACAGTGAATAAGAAAGCAACATTCCAAACTTCAATGCTTAGAGAAACAGACTCCCATAATCGGTTTTATAGCCTTCGTGAGTGACAGCCTGCTCCGTCAAGGTCGGTAAAGAACTCACCGAGACCTTTGATGTCGAAAAAGGCTTTAGGCAAGGCGACAAACTGTCATGCGATTTCTTCAACATCATACTTGAACAGATTGTAAGAAACTCAAACGTCAACACCAGAGGAACAATCTTTCAAAAGTCTGTACAATTACTCGCCTATGCAGACGATATTGACGTAATGGGAAGAGAAAAGCGTGATGTCATAGGGGCTTTTGCGAGTATTGAAACAGAAGCGGCAAAAATGGGTTTGATGGTTAATGAGGGCAAAACGAAGTATATGTTGTCATCAAACAAGGACACAGAACATCGACGAATTGGGCAAATCGTCACAATAGACAGACATAACTTCGAGGTAGTACAGGACTTCGTCTACCTAGGATCCGCTGTAGACACGAACAACAACATCAGTGCGGAGATCAAACGGAGAATAACTCTTGCCAACCGTTGCTTCTTTGGGTTAAGAAGGCAATTCAGAAACAAAACCCTCTCTAGAAAAACCAAGGTGACCTTGTATAAGACCTTGATCATCCCAGTCCTGCTTTACGGCGCGGAAGCATGGACCTTATCGAAAGCGGATGAGGAAACCCTTGGTCGTTTCGAAAGAAAAATTCTCCGAATGATCTTTGGTCCCGTATGCGAAGACAATGTGTGGAGAAGAAGATACAACAACGAGCTGTATGAGCTGTACCGCGACATGGGCATAGCCAGAAGAGTACGCATCGCGAGTCTACGATGGTTGGGCCATGTAGAGCGGATGGACCCAAACGCTCCGGCTCGTCGGGTGTTCGAAAGCACATTGCAGGGAAATCGCGGAAGAGGAAGACTTCGTCTTAGGTGGCGCAATCAAGTGAATGAAGACCTCAACCGACTTGGAGTGCGAAACTGGAGAGAGCTCGCCCGAGATCGAAATCGTTATAGAAGGATGTTGGTTGAGGCCCAGGTTCACCCCGAACTGTAATGCCCACCTAAGTAAGTAAGTAAGAGTGACAGCAAATATTACATTTGAAATTTTTCCAGCTTCGTTTTCCTGAATTCTATAGCAAGCACCTTACAAAGGACGGACGTGGTGTAGTGGGAGAGTATTCAGTAGACAGGCGGGACGCTTGGGTTCGTATCTTCGTATCCCGCTCTGGCCATCTACTTTTCTTTCAGCCTCCCAGTTTCATCTGTACGCCGCTCTTGAGGTTATATGTGAAATTACATACACCTTGTTTCCATCTAACTGCACCACAAGAAAAGGAAGGCTGCTCCCTTGTGTAAATAATAAATAAATAAATAAATAGGGTGGCGCAACAGAGCGAGGAGCCCTTGGGCCTAGCGCATTTCTCACAACCATGCCTTGTGAGGGAATGGAGGGGACCTACAATTTTCTGCCGGTTCCGAACGGCTAATCGAGAAAGCGCTTTTCATGGCAATGAATACTAACGGAGGACTTGCCAATTCCTCGCGAAAGGCGATACCCGTAGAAAAAACATTTTTGCCTATGGTGGGATTCGAACTCGAACCTCTGGATTAACAGGCGGACATGCTATCCATCTCACCACGGGTACCACTCCCTTGTGTAATGGACCGAAATTAGGTCCATAAGCCTCCTCTTTTTCATTAACTTCGATAAAACCAGCTTAGGATAGAATTTGTACAAAGGTTCTTTGAATGTAGCCATATCTTTAGCAAAAAAAAACTTCGGTACTATTTGAGTGGGAATAATATTCATACCATGGCTACTATACTAGCATATCATCACTAGTATTTCAATAAAAAAGAAGGTTTTTCCTAATATAGAGCTGATTCACGTAGACTTACGTTACGCCACATTGTAACTCATTTCACTATAAAAGCGATACGATTTGAAGAGGGCCTGTGAGCTGTGGTAGTATCATTACATAATGGTTTGACTTTAAGACAGGCCTTTTTTTATATATGAAGGCACTGTTTCGTCTTCGAAAATTAAATGATTGCATTAAGGCATAATTACATTACGTTTTATGGTCATTACTTTCTCATTTCCTAACGTCAGAGGCTGTGATATTCAAAACAGGCTGTTTTCTCTTCATTATGTAGAGCTGGTGTGTGAAGGCGTTTGATCACGTTGGGAGCTATACTATACCCTAACAAATATTGATCATCAAACCAATAGCTTTCAATGAAACCACTTTCTTATATCTGTACATTACGCTGCATAATTACGATACGTGAAGACCACATTATGCCACATAGTAACTATTGCATTGCTATTGATCTCAACGAAACCTTATTCATCTCTGTACCTACGATTTTCAATGAAACCCGTTTACCCTTTCATTTCCGTACACTGAATCGAGCGTCAGTAATTACGTTACTTTACGTTGTATGTAAAGTTTTGTTATTGATCGTCAAAGCATAAGCTTTTCGCTATGGTTACTCTCATCTGTTGATGGCAATGAGTACGGAAGATTTCTTAGAATAACAGAACTAAGATGAAAATCTCAATTTAAACTTACCAATCCATCACACGCGGACAACGCCACTTTCGATCCGGAATGTCCACGAATTTTTCCGTGGTAATGACAGTTAGTGTTTTTCTGTGGTTTCTTACGAAATCGGAGGTCTCTGCGGTGTCGCTCTACAACTAAACCTGGAGCCATAAAATAAGTATGAGGTCTGCGAATAAAAGTAAAAATACAAAGTTAAAAAAGTCTTGTATGGATGGCATTACACCATTTTGTGTAAAACTCACTCAAGTTCTATGTGAAGAGTTTGATTTTCTAAATCTATGTGAAAGTGTAAGTCTTCTGGGTTCTTCGGATCGTGATGATGCGTCAAATTATGCGACACATGTTCGCCATTGTGGTTCACCTTTCGTGGTGTTATTAACTTTCCCGAGATCAGTTCATTTGAGTGTTTTCCTTAAATGAAAAAAAAACTCATTAACTATTGAGAAGAAAGAAACAAACAACTCTAATCCCATGCCATTAATCAAGTCAAATAAAGTCATTAAATCGCTGATCGGGTCTAATTAAGATCTCAAAACGAACGAATAATAAGTTTCAAGCGAATAACAATGCGAAAGCAAAAAAAAAAAGTATCAAACGCTTAACAATCGCGCAAATGCCAAACCCCAATTCCGAGATTCAGACGAAATGTATGCTCAAGGTCTCAGTTAACCACTTTTGGTTAATCCAGGTGCAATAAAAATCATTTTAACTTTTAACGTTCAAGCGGAGACCCAAAAAAAAAAATGATAAAAAAAGCGAAAACACCGCTGCTGCTGCGCTAATTTCGCACCACAACAACCTATCCACGGATACCCAGAATGTATACGAGTGGGATGTTTAAACTATGTTGTCGTCATCTTGACAATTCCGAGCTTCCTACATGTTTTGACAGAATAAAATAGCAAAACCCGATCGTGCAAAATAAGAAATTAACATGGTCAAGCTAATTTGAATGAATTTTTATTCATCAAAAGTGTTTTTCATTCACAAAAATTATGCCCAAACGCAAACAAACACACACACACTCACTCAATCAAAAACACACACGATCAAACGGACATCGGACAGTCAAGTGGGTCTCACGCCATTCTTGAATTTTTGACAGTTTCAAGTTAGAATTCGAAATCGAATACCAAATTAGTTTTTTTGTTAGTTTTGACATTTGTGTGTGGTCACAGGGGCTATAATATAATTTATATGGCAAAACGTGTTCGTTTATTTGATGAATCAGAGAGATGAACGGAGATGATTCTAGAATAATAGATTTTGTTTTGTAGAATAAGTAAAACACTCACCATATAATGGCTGCTCAGCAAGAACACTCCAAACACACAGAAGCGAGGAAAAGTACAAAAATGATATTTTATTCGCTTCCATGTCGTTGACATTAAGTTTCTTATTTTATATTTAAGGCAATTATTTTAAATAAATAATTAAAAAGTAATTTATGTTATAAGTTATATTGTTGTAGTTGTTTTAAGCTTATTGGTAGACTATCGATTGAGTATTAATTAGAATTTGTTGCTTGTATGCGATTGTAGACGCTTTCAATCATCCGTTGTCAATTAGTTTAGCGATTTTACTTGTTATGTTAAACATTGCAAATACATTGCGGATGCCCCAAGGGGATGCAGTAGATCAGATGTCGTATTGAAGGTAATATATATCGTCGAATTCAATTGAGCTGCAAAAAAAGAGAGAAAAATATCAGTTTGACATGAAGTATGCACAAATTGAAAATGTAGTTTACAATAGAACTTAAAAGATACAAAAAATAAGTAAAAGATAATACCGTTAATTATTGAAACAATTTTTTAACTGACTTTTGGGTCAGTTTTAAAGTGTCGCAGAACCCGCTAATTAGCCGAGTTTCTGCTCAAGTGACTTAGTGCCATCAGTCCTTTGAAATTACGACAATCGTTGTTTAAAGCATCGTTTATTCATTAAAAATTTTACCAGTTAAACTGCTCTACATCGTACACTCACTGATTTAATAAAAGTCTTGTGGTCTACTTTTTTTCTCTGTAGTTGGGGAAAGTGTGTCGGGTCTAGAGTTGAAACCTGAAGACTGTTTGAGTTGTCTGAGTTGAAGAAGAAACCTGAACTTTTTTTCTCTGTAGCTGGGGAAAGTTTGTCGGGTCTAGAGTTGTACAAACCAGCAAAGTACCCAACGGCCAAAAGTCTTTAAGAGCCTAGTGGGTAGGCGGAGGACTTATGTCTCGTACTACAAAGATCAAGGAGTTTTGCGCCAACTGGGAGTCTCTGGGAACACTAAGTAGTACGTACCACTGGTTTTAAAATTGTTGGAGTTTTAAACACCGGCTGGAGTCTTAAACAACGCCGAAACACTTACAACTCTAAAGGTGGATCCCTCACTCGGTGAATTGATTGAAAGATTCCTTGAAAGTCGAATCATAATCTCAATAATGGGAGAGGCTTCTATACCAAAAGAGGTATAAGTAGAGGCACTCCGCAAGGTATTATCTCCTTTTCGCTGGAATCTGGTGGTAAATGAACTACTGATAAAATGGCCAATTATAGCGATAAGGAAATACCATCACGAAAAGTTGAAACAAATGGAAACATGAATTCTTTTCTGATGGGCGTTTATAGCGAACAGGAAAAATATGTCAGTTGCCAGGCTCTCAACCCATCGCAGCCACACACCAGCAACTGGTTTTCCTTATGCAATGCACACGAAAAAAAAAATCTGCTGTGAGTCTGTCAGTGAAATACATGGAAAATGGAGTCCAAACAATTGGAACGATTTGTTCCATTTTGGCTGAAATTTCAATCAAATAAATAAATAAATAGGGTGGCGCAACAGAGCGAGGAGCCCCTGGGCCTAGCGCATTTCACACAACCATGCTTTATTGTGAGGGAATGGAGGGGACCTACAATTTTCTGCCGGTTCCAAACGGCTAATCGAGAAAGCGTTTTTCATGGCAATGAACACTAACGGAGGACTTGCCAATTCCTCGCGAAAGGCGATATCCGTGTAAAAACGGAGGACTTTCAGACAAGGACTTGGAAGATTAAGGTCGAAAAGAAAAGGAACAGAGTTAATCTTACTGATCATGCGGGTTAGGGGTTCGTTGAAACCATAGGATGTACGATGAGCAGGAAGGAAAAAAAATCGGGATGATCTTACGATCCGGGGATTAGTGTTGAAGGAGATAAGGTCTAAAAGGGGGGAGCAGTCAGTGTTACCAGTAAGAAGTCGGTGAATGAATATGATGTCAAAGACATTCCTTCTGTTTTCTAGGGAGTGGAGATTAAGGATTGCGAGACGTTCGCGGTAAGGAGTCAGGGTGAGAAAGTTTCTAACATCGTAGAGATCCCGAAGGGCAAACAGCAGAAAACGACGTTGAACACTTTCGATCCTAGAGATATGAACCGCTTGATATGGAGCCCACACTTGCGATGCATACTCTAGGAGAGGGCGAACATAGGCAATATAGAGGGATTTCGTTACAAGGGGGTTGTGGAACTCTTTGGACCATCTCTTGATAAAACCAAGGGCGGAATTAGCTCTTGATATTACCTCGTCAATATGAGAACGAAAATTTAATTCGCTGTCGCAGAGAACTCCTAAATCTCGGATAAGCTGCACACGGTTTATGGAAATGTTCTGAAGATAATAGGACCTGGGGGGAGGTTTATTACTTTTACGAGAAAAAGTTATTGCTTCACATTTGGCAAATGTTTAACTCAAGGAAGTTTTTAGAACACCAAAAGACGAATGAATCGAGGTAATTTTGAAGTTGGAGAGAGTCTCGATCGGAGGTGATGACTTTGAAAATTTTAGCGTCATCCGCGTAAAGTGAGATAGAAGAATATTGGATGATCTGTTCGACATCATTAATGGCAAGAATGAAAAAGAGGGGTCCAAGATGGCTGCCTTGGGGCACACCGGAGGTTGCCACAAAAGGAACTGAAAGAGTAGAACGGAAACGAACTCTATATTGGCGGTTATCCAAATATGAAGATATCCATTTGAGCAGGATAGGGCTGAATCCGAGGAAGGAAAGTTTAAAGAGGATTAAAGTGTGAGAGATTTTGTCGAAAGCTTTGCTGAAATCTGTGGTAATGAACGTTTCCTTTTTCCATCGCAGAACGAGAGAAGGAAACAAACTCAACTAGATTAGTGGTTGTAGACCTTCCCTTACAGAAACCATGCTGCTTGGAGGATATCATTGATTTGCACTGGAAAGAAAGTATTTCATACAGAATGCTTTCGAAAAGCTTAGGGATATGAGAGAGTTTGGCTATGGGTCTATAGTTAGAAATTAGGTTTTTGGGGCCTTTTTTATGGATAGGTGAAATAACAGATATTTTCCATAAGTCCGGAAAAACACCACTTGAAAGGGATAGTTTGAAAAGGTTAGTGATAGGAAGGGCTAAACTCGAACAACATTTTTTAAGCAAAATAGCAGGAATGCCATCTGGACCTGGATTATACTCGTCTTTGAGTTTGAGGAGACCATTAAGAACAGTTGACTGATTAAAGCTTAGATTAGAAGGCCCAGTAGAGAAATGGCGAAGATAGGAAAAGTAAGTCTGGTCTAGATCTGGGGTTTTTTGGGCAAAAGACAGTTTAAAGTAACTTGCAAAAAAATTTGCGATTGTTGTTGGTTCGTTGGAAGATTGGCTTTCGTAGTGAAGAGAAGGAGGGAAACCATCATTTTTCTTTTTATAATTGATAAACTTATAAAACGATTTTGGCTCCGAGATTAGATTAGCTTGGGTGGTGGATGTAAAGTCATTGTAAAGAGCTTCATTGAGGTTGGAAAATTTATAAAACACTCCAATGTAATCAGAGTAATCGAAAACTGAACGGGAGCGTAGAAATTTATTCCAGAGCTTATTTCTCTTGTTTCGTAGCTCACGTAGTCTATGATTGTACCAGGGAGGGGATGTTGAGTAGGACTTATCACGCGAAAGGGGAACATAGAGATTTATGCAGTGCAACAATTTCTCGTAAAACAGACTAGTTGCGTCATTCATTGAGAGATTATTAAAGTCGAATGAGGTATTAGAGAGGATTTCATTGATTTTCTTGAAGTTAGCTTTACGAAAGTTGAACGAATACTTACTTGGGCTAGGTAGAAGAAAAGGTAAGGTTATAACCTAAAAAATAAAAAAGAGAGAGTGAGAGGCTGGTGAAAGTTGTCAATAGTAGATAGTGGGGATGAGGATTCTGAGACGGATGAGTTAATGGGGTCGGAAGTGAAAATAAGATCAAGCTGCCGGCCCATATAATTTTTAATACCACTCATTTGGGAAAGGCTTGAATCAGTAAGACCGTCCACGAAGACACATTCTTTGAGGGAAACGGGTGAGGGAGTGAAAGCAATTTGATCTACTGAAGTGTTCCATTGAAGATAGGGAAGATTGAAGTCACCGAAAATAATTATCTCATCTTGTGCTTCAGAGATGTCAAGCACTTTATCGATAGCAGCAACAACCAATTTGTACGAGTCTGTTGGTTCGCCGGTAAGGTTGTAGAAACACATCAGGAAGATGGACTGATTAGAGAATGTTAGTTTGATAGAGATGTAGTCTAGTAGTTTGGAAGAGATTAACAGGCAGACATGCTATCCATCACACCACGGGTACCACTGAAATTTCAATCAGCTGATATTTGAAAATTTTTCCTGATTCATTTTTCTTATCGCTATAACTGGGGCCAAACCTGGCGACCATTCCATCCAGATCAGACTGGGAGTCATTTTTATACGGACGGTTTGAAAACAAATGAAGGAGTAGTTGTGGTGTCTTTTCAGACAAAATGAAATTAAACATCCCGCATCTCTCTTCGTCCTCCAGATCATTGAAGCGTGTTCCAAGCGGAGGTGATCGTAATTAGCGAAGCTTTGTCTTGACTCAAAGAAAACCTTGATATCCAAAAAGAATATTTGCATTTTCTCAGACAGACAGGCAAATCCCTGACTTCAAATTCCTTCAACTCTATTCTAGCACTTAACTCCCAATCATCTCTCAGGGAGATGTTAGAGCAGTTTAACACCTGTGCTGGGTGCCGGGTCATAGAGACATTCCAGGAAACTGCAAAGCAGATGAACTCGTCAGAAACAAAAACACCTCCGCCCTTCTCATCGAAAGATACAAACTCTTCCTCAAGCAGGACGCACACAAGAAAACGGTAACAGATCTGGCTCAAGCTAGATTTTAAGCGGTCGAACGGCTTGATCTTTCTCAAAAGAAAACACATTAGTGCGAAGATAGGTGGCACCACTTGACACTGTCTTATTGGAACACATGTCGCAAGGCTAGGAGTCATCTCGAACGATTTTTGCAGAAGCTGTATGGATGAGGAGGAGGAGGAAACTATTTCCCACCTTCTCATGCCCAGCTTCAGCTCACAGACGAAGGATACACCTAGGTTCATATTTCTTTGATGACCCTAGTGATCTTACTCACATCGACTAGACTAGATTAGTCGATAACGTCACCGATAGTGCCAAACAAACATAATTCAGTCCTGTATACACGATAACTGATGCGGTAATTCGTTTACTGGTGTTTTAGTCGAAGATAAGATGGCCAAAATTGGGTCCTACCCAACGCACCAATTTACATATTGTCAATCTGGTAACCGACATGAATAGACAGAATTATTTTGACTGCAACCCGCAAAGATGGAGCGTTTTTCGTTCACACCAACGAACGGAGGGAAGTAGATATTATATACCTACCTATGTTATAATTTACACAGTTTTCAAGTCGTGAAAATCTATAATTTAGGCACCTGGCACTGTTGACTTTGACAGCTGATCTCCAAAGAACGACGCGCCAGAACCACGTCGTTCGACTCGTAAAACGGAAACTATGGACGTTGCACTCAAAAGTTTGTAGACTTTTTGAAAACAAGATACTTTGTAACTAAAGAAAAATAAATTTTTCGAAGATTTGCTAAGCTCTGAATGCATTAATCTACGATCAACAGCTGCTTACAATTCGACATCCAAGGTTTAGTTATTTTATACAAAACTTTCGTACATTATTGAGCATACTTTCGACAATATAGGGTAATCTTTTCATGCAAAAACCTGGTAAAATACTTGGGAATAAAGCTCGACACGAAACTGAGCTTTTGGGACCAGATACGAACGGCAGCTGAACGCGTATCCAAGGTTAAAAGCCCATCTATCTAGGCTGATGGCAAATGTAGGTGGACCATCCGCAAGCAAACGGAGACTTCTGCTGGCAACAACACATTCAATTCTGCTGTAAGGAAGCGAGATTTGGGCTGAAGCACTTAAACAGGAAAAGTACCGAAAACAACTAGCATCGGAACAGAGGCGCGGTGCCTTGCGAATAGCGAGCGCGTACCACACAGTGTCTGAGCCAGCACTTGTAGTAGTTGCAGGTGTCATACCAATTGACCTCTTCGCAACACAAACATATGTACATGAGAAGAAAGCAGAAATCGGCGTGGAAGGGCTGAAGCGATCACACAGCAGAAGTGGCAAGAACGCTGGGAGTCGGAAAGCAGAGGACGCTGGACTGCTAGGCTGATCGGAGACATAGGCGAATGGAATAACCGGAAACACGGTGAAGTGAACTACTACGTCACACAGTTCCTCACCGGACACGGGTATTTCAACGCTTTCCTGCACAAAATTGGAAAAAGAAGAAGCCCTTCATGCCAATACAAAGATTCGCTGACAGACGACGCTTATCACACAGTGTTTGAGTGTAGTAGATGGGAATCTCCCCGTCAGTAAAAAAAATAGAGTTATCGGAGAGCTCACCAAGAATAATCCAGGAGATGCTGAGAGACGAGGAGAGTTGGAGGTGAATCAGCTTGTATCAGACGCAGATCCTGAAAACAAAGAAACAAGAAGAGGTAGTTGAGGAACTAGAACCTGCCACCTAGACACGGATCCCCCCTCGAAGAAATGCGCAAGTGGTCCCGAGGGGAAGATCAGCGAGAAACTTTTGTAGTATAAGTCGGTATGCCAAGTTTACACCTTGGAGAGTCCGCAATCTGGAGAGTCTTGCAATATGGTAATGGATAACAAATGTCTTGTGCGTTTTGGATCTAGTCCTGGTCATATCCGTTTTTTTTGCCACGCACTTTTCAAAGTCCGTGTTCACTGTCATTTCAAAACTACTTGACCGATTCATTTCAAACTTAATACATATTTTTGACTTATAAAACACAGCCCGCCAACGTTCAGTAAAAAATTTTAAGGGTGTTTTCTTTTTTTTACCTTGAAACCCTAACCCCCCCCCCCCCCCTAATTCAAGTTGGGTCAATAGGGTAAACCTGATAAGTTTCTTGTTGAATTCAAGAGAGCCCTGGTGAAGATGACGACAAGGTATGTCAAAATTTTATTGGGAATCTTCACTACATTTACTAACCAACTAACCTACCTCCTTACCTACATATCTACCATCCTAACCATTTCCCACTTTCCAGGTGTAGAAAAGTATAAAAATATTTTGCTGAAGCAGAAAATGACCTTGTGATTAAAATACTTAACAAATACCTCAATGCTTCTGGGAATACAAGAATGGCCTCATCCACAAGAAACTTGATAGAAGAAAAAACGACAACAACAACAATAAAAGAGTAAAAAAAAAACTCAAATTCTCCCACCAACAGGCGACACAATTCCCAAGAATAATTCGTCCAACAAAAAACTGAAAACAATCTCTCACTAAAGATCACCTTTTGGAATGGCTCCATCATTTTTAATTTCTTCTCTGTCTTTTTTATTATTTATTTTTTTTTTTTTTTGCTGCATCATTAATAATAATGCCAAATCTGTTGCACAGTAGCTGCTAGCGGTGGCTGGCGGCACTTTTTTGTATCTGGCGCCATTTGATCGCTCCCATAACGACGATCAGTGGCATAGATTAGAAAAGCAGCCCGGACAAAAAATTAACAAAAGAAGAAAAAAAAGTAACACACACAAGGCGAAGAAGAAGAAAAATAAACAACATCAGCAGCCACAGCCACCACAAGAAGACCAATACCGCGCCGCGTCGCCAGCCGCCAACGACCACCGCAGACAGGAGAAGGCGACATTCGTCCGCTCGACCATAACAAAACGCAACAATCAGGCAGTAAAGGTAATATAGGCAGCAGGCACCATTGGCACCATAAGCATAAGCATACACAATTCAATTCAGTAAAGTAAAGCAACAACAATAGCAACAACAACAACAACAACAACAACAACGATGCGAGACCATCAACACACAAATACAAATCACTCTCTTGGGTTTTGGGGCCCGATCATGATCGTTTTCAAGGAAAATATACACAAGTCTGCTGGAACGAGACTAATTTCTCTTTATCTCCGAAAAGGTAAAGGAGGCTGTGCGCTGTGCCACAGTTTACCTTCCTTTATATTTTTTTTTTTTTTTTTGTAAAAGGAATCGAATCACAGCTTGGCATTGCGCTGGCCATGCGCCAGCCACGGACAAACACAATTATCTTTTTTTTCATTATTTGTTTTTATCAATTTAAATGATTTTCTTTTCGACTGAACTTCTTGAAGACTGCGTTTGTGTATCTTATGGTCTTCTTTAGCAGAAGCATGCCTCAAAAGTGCAGGGACGTAGTTAGTCATCGAATGGCCTTAGTCATTCTTCAGCGTAAGAAACACTACGGCTTCACAAGGACAACTACCACAGCGGAACTAAGATCTATTCTTAGTCTCAAACCCCCTAGACCTTTTTCTAAATCGAGATTTTCTCAGACCATTCCGTACCACTAAAGAAAAAAATGGCAAGGAAGCCAACATCCGACTACGAAATTTAAAACTACACCTATATTCAACACAGACGGTTCCCAAATCACGGTGCTCACTCAATAAACATTTCTGACTATAGCAGTGCCTTGCAGGCTGAGATCTGGGCAGTAAAGATATAGATGCTGCTTAACAGCTAGGAGTGCTGAGAATACCACTTGCTGATATGATTTTTTTCATTTACTGCCAAGCCGCAATAAAATCGATCTCTGAATTCAAACCTTATAAATACGCTATCCCGAAAAGCTAAAGGTTCTTTGCTTACAATGTACAAAAATACAAATAAAGATTTAAGGATAGGTTAGGATGGATGGGGTGCAGCTGCAGCGGCAACACATCACTTGAATCTCAAGGATCCTCGGTATTGCGGAGGAGGATATAAGGGAGGTGGATATTATTGTGTTGGTAACTGGGTCATCGGGGTAGACCAACCTCACTGCATCATTTGGAGTCTTAAATGAACTTAAGGATGCTGTTCAGTTGATGGTTAGAGATGTTGCCCAGTTCGTCGAAGAAGTACTCTCCGACTTTTTTCCCCTTTGTGTGGCACAAGCTTGGGCACTCACAGAGAAAGAAATAGGTATAATCCTTCCTCTGCCTTTTCATCTTGGCATCCTCTTCACAAATCGGATGTGCTACGTTGCGTTGAAATTGAAAGACTGTTAGAATGCAAATCAAAGAAGAGACCTAAGGTCGGCTAAGCTAGAGAAAAAATTCTGTTTCGTGTTTTGGCAAAGTCTGGGCATAGATTTCTTAAAACTCGGCAAGTTTTTAAAGATGGTTGTTTTTAGAAAGCTGCGTTGGATTCTGTTCTGTCCTTCCTCACGTGGTAGGACCATAGAAGTATTGGTTTAGCTGAATTTCATTACCAGTTATGTAACCATGACTTGTAACAAAAATTAAAGTTGATGTTCATTGCGCTCAGCAGTCTTAAGTTGATAAAAGAGCTTTCTACTAATTTGGGTTTGTGACTAGGGATGAAATGGTTTTTATGGCCTCCTGGCTGTCTATGAAGAAGTTGACGTTTTTGTTGATCAATTTTTGCGTAGCGAGATATTTTGCGGCTTCGCACGGTCTGCAAGTACTTCTGCTGAAGACATGTTGGAGCAATAAATAGGGTGACACAGTAAAGCTCGGACAGCCTCGTGGCTGAGCGTATTTATGCGAACTGCAAATTTTCGCAAATTATAAAAGACTTCTCATTTAGTCTTGTGAAATAAAATTCTCGAAAGACCAGCGAAAATCACGCCAAATCTATGAACTCCGTCTCGGATTCGCGGCTGGTAAGACCTATTAGATAATAGGGCAGAACAACAGAGTGGGTAGTCCCACGGTCTAGCGCATTATTCGCAACCATGTTTTGCGAAGAATGTAAAGGATCTTCAATTTTTTCCCTGCTAATCGAGAAAGCTCTTTTCTGGCAGCGAAGTTCATATCGGAGGATTTGCTAATTCCTCGCGAAAGGCGATACCCGTGGAAAACATTTGGATGTTTCTGGAAATGACACAAAAATTGTAAGTAGAGTTGGCAGCACTCAAAAAACTTTTCTACGATAGCGTTAAAATATTCAGGTACAACATTATTTTCACGGTTTCATTTGGTCAAAAACAATTAAAATACGTGATGAACTATTCAGACTTTTCCAGATTTTCACTTTACTTAAGCACTCACTACCTGGTTCTTTATTTGTACTCAAACTAAAAATCTGTTTTTATACAAAACTGTTCTTCTTGCCGCCTAATATCAAGCTCTCCACAAAGTACAGCCGTGCTACCCAGAAAAGATAAATCCCATCTCAATGTGCAGCATCAGCAAGTCAATTGAAAAAAATAAGACCGTCTGCCGCCGGGCGGGAACTGGCTTATACGAGGAGTTAACAACAAAAGCCAACAAACAATCGTATTGTGAGAGATGGGCAGTAAGCAAAGAAAGAGGAGAACTGGCGACGTCGTGGTCGTGGTTATATGGCTCTGACTGAAAAACGCAAAAAAAAAACGAAGAAAACAAATGATCGGGAAAAAATTCAGGCGCCGCAAATGTTTACATTGGTTGGTTTTTAAGTTTTGTTTTTTTGTTTTTTTTTCTCGTATAAATCGGCCGGAGATGTTTCAACTCGATGAGGATCAGATCGGACGCCTTGAAGGGTAAGTAACACAGAGCAACAAGCAAACAAATAACAATAAGATTGATGTTTACCCAACAGGGTAGTAGGTTGATAGATAAGACGAATAATGAATTTAACTTAATTTCTGTTTGTCCAATCAAAAAGTGCATTTGATTATGTTCGATTGCAGCAATTTATGTCTATCAGACAGGACAGACACAGACAATAGCTTCAATTGGAACACTTGTACGAGTAGTATTCATGAGAGGTTGTTTTTTGTTTTACTGTCTGGTTGATTTACAACGATGCTTTTTACATTGTTGCGAATCATTTTCGAAATTATGCGATTAAAGTGAAAGTTGAAAAGTGCTTATTTGAGGATTGTCAGGAAAATGTTGGAGACTAAAGAAAAACCACGTTTTGAGAAAGCAGATCTTGTAAGAACTTTTTATATTGGCAAGAATTGAAGTTTGCAGTTTTGGAAAAGCTTTTTTTTACCACTGAAAAACAAGTATTATTTTGAATGATTTCAACAAAACGGGACGTGAGCAAGACGAGGTTTGTGATTAGCGTTAACTGTCGAATAAGGATTTGTTTACAATATGCATTCAACACGAGCATATACATTATACAAGTCGTTTAAGGGGTAAAAAAAGAATCATTAAGTTCGTGTTCCTCTTTTTCTTTTTGAGGTTTTTAAAATACCAGCTGGAGCACTCAGAGCTAAATGCCGGTCCATTGTACTACCAGATAGCAGATTTTTTGTTATAGCTTTCCAGATGTTCGTAGAAAAGTCAGAAGACGATACCATGATAAGGAGCCTAAGTTACCAGCTCTCACCATGTCTACGTCGAGTACCTATCTGTAACTTCTGCGGTGTCCTCATCTTCTCCACAAGATTCACAGAGCGTGGTATCACTTAAACCGAACACGTTTAAGTGTTTGGCAAAAGTGAAGTACCCCATTGCAATGCCAATAAGATTTCCACATTCTTTTCTGCTACGGGATAGGAAAAATATTCTTCTTATCAACGTTGGAGAGCATACGTTTGGTTTGTCTGCATCCAATGGAGGCATGCCATCTACGGTTGCGCTCTTAACAGATCCAATCGTTAATTGAAAGCCTCACTGAGGACGCTGAAATCCTTGCCTAGCAAGTTCATCGGCGATCTCATTTCCAGTTATGCCGTGATGGCTTGGGACCCAAATGAGGCTCAAAGAATTTAGTCTTCCGACCGCATTCAGAGAGCTCTTGCATTCCAGGATCACTTTCGAAGTAGTTAGAGGGTAGAGAAGGGCCTTAAGCACAGCTTGGCTGTCGTTGCAAACACAGATATAATCTCCCCAACCAGCCGATATTCGAAACATAGTGTTCCTTAGTTTTACACTTTTTTTAAGTAATTTGAGGTAAGAAACACAACTGGTAATTCGTGGTGGTTCGTTAAAAACGAAACCACTCAGTCATTTTTGATGAAAAAGGCAATTGCATTTTCTACTTGTTAATCTGATGTGTGGTACCCGTGGTGTGATGGATAGCATGTCCGCATGTTAATCCAGAGGTTCGAGTTCGAATCCCAACAGAGGCAAAAATGTTTTTTCCACGGATATCGCATTTCGCGAGGAATTGGCAAATCCTCCGTTAGTATTCATTGCCATGAAAAGCGCTTTCTCGATTAGCCGTTCGGAGCCGGCAGAAAATTGTAGGTCCCCTCCATTCCCTAACAAGGCATGGTTGTGAGAAATGCGCTAGGTCCAAGAGCTCCTCGCTCTGTTGCGCCACCCTATTTATTTTATTTATAATCTGATCTGAAACGATATTATTGATATCGCTTGAGTGGAAAAACTCATGGTGTCGCTGTTGTTAGTTCTTGTAAAACGAAGTCACTCAATCGTTTCTGATGGAAAAGTCAATTTAAAACCTAGCTTATTGCAGTCATTTGCGCTGAACACTTGGTGTTCGAATTTCAATAGCGGTCCAGCGTTGCATATAAATATATACTAATACATAGTAGCTGATCATTTTGAAGGTATTAGTAACTTCCTCCCCCCCCCCCCCCCCCCCCCCCCCCCTCCCTCCAACAAATAATCCAGTGAGGTGGTACTTCATAATTCATTCACATTTTTACCTGAAATGGTGGAGTACCTACTCATTCGTTTTAAACGAAACAACACGATTAACACGATATGTTTTTTTCTCCTACAAACAATCCCCTGAGGTGGTGCTAAATAATTTATCACGAAGTGTAGACATATAGACACTTCTCTCAAACAAATCTTTTTACATGCGAAACAATCTTATTACTTTCTGTCAGAAAGAGAAGATGGTATGCTCTCGTGGTCAGCGTAATCAATTTAATTGCTTGTAGAAATGTGAGTTTCCGACGACCGCAATGTTTTTTAAATCGGTAACTCTTCGTGCTGTTGCTGAGTTGTGAATTGATCATTGAGCCTAGTCATTAGCCGAGTTCACACTGAAGAATTAGTTGGGCAGACTTTGACTTGAACGACCAATGCTTGATAGTGTGAACCCTCAGGCGACTCATCCAACAAGTTGGTAGGTTTTCAAATATTTTTGAAAATTTAGAGGTTGGACGGAGTGGAAGAGTATATGACATAAAGTTGGACGACTTTTTGGCTTGATAAGTGTGATCGCAAACTACATCCGACGATCCAACTTCCAGCAAACGAAGTCTGTCCAACTAATTGTACAGTGTGAACTCGGCTATTGGAAAACAAAAACTAGATAAAGAATTAAAATTAAAAACGTATGCTTTGCACCTAATCCTCTAAAAATGTCTGCCATAGACAGCCTTTCAATCAGAGCCTTTGATGACGATGACAGCTCTTCAGAATTTTTCCCCCAGCGCGTTATCGAGCGTTTATATTGAAAGTTCTTCGTTTGCTGACCGCAAATATATGCCAATGCCGAAGTAAAGTCTAAGATACACGCCATTCATTTGACATTTCGAGATCGTACAGCTAGTAAAAGTAATTCGACTACCTGTTCGTGAATAACAAGTAACAAGAAATTCTTCAACATCGCTACATCCCCCACGCTCTGTTATTTTATGCAAAACTTGTTTTCGATTTTGTCTTTTATGTTTACTCGCAGAGCTCCTAACCGCTGCTGTAGCAACTAAGGTCATCCCAAAAACGCAATAGCGCAACTCATAAACAACACTTAACGCTTCGACACTTTAAAATTATCGCTACACGATTATCCGAAACATATCTCTTATCCGTTTTCTGTCCACAACACTGCCTACCGATGTGGAATAAGAAAGAAAAAAATAATACTCGTAATAAAAAGCAAATACGCAGTCAATGCCATTTCAAGCTAAAAGCTGTAAATTGAACCCAATCCGTATTGACAGCCTAATAAAACCGCATATTTAATGCATCTTCGTGATGAAGAGACACAATTTGATTCTGCCCACGAATACAATCCGCTGCCGGATTAGTGAGTTGGTGCGCCCAAGCCCAGCCCAATGAACGGATGCGGCTTCGATACACAGTCGTAGCACAATTCTCAGAATCACCGGCATCAAAGTAGAGATGGAGATTAGACATGAAATCACTGCGAATGTCCCATAAATTTAATGTTTCACAAAGTCGCCGCTTATCAGAGTCCTAATCGGATAATGGCAAATTTAAATTTTTAATGGCATTAGTTTTAAGAGCCACTTAAACAAAATGAGGGACATGATGAAAAAAATCATTAACATGCAGTGGCGTGCGGGAAAGTAGGTATATGCTAAAGCATACACACTCATATAAATGTTAGTGTACGTGCACTGTCGGCAGATTTAATATAAATAATGGAGCGGAAATGATCTAGCGCTGGTCACAAAGCGCTTTTTAACGAGATTGCGTTCTTTGTGACATTTAAATTCTTTCCCTTTTATCTGCCACTGCTGCCGGTTGCCGCGCGCTTCGCCGCGTGCCGTGATAAACGTCGTCGTCGCATTGTTCAGGTAGCTTTTAGAGCGTTTAGCCTCTGCCTGGTTAATCTGATTATTTGATTGCGTTGGCGCCACTGTTCTTGCGCAGTCTTTAATCATAATTAGGCAGGGCAACTTTTCTGTTTCTTGTTGCCTGAATTAATTGCTTGTTTTATTTGTTTTCGGAACAATTCGTTGTCGGGTTTCGGTTTTTTTTTTTTTTTTTATTTTGTTTTGTCTTGTTTTTGTTGTTGATTAGATTTAGTTTTAAATTGTTATTCAGAAAAGATCGATTGATGATTTCAAAGTGATCCTTGATCTAATTGAATATTTATTCAAACCACAGCGGGGCGCAATAAATGCAAATTAATTCTACTTTGACATTTCCAATTAAGTTGTTTTTAATGGCTGGCGAAATGAAATGTTTCTTCTTTATTCCTATTTTTGTCTTTTTTGTTTTTAGTTTGTGGTATAGCCAATGTGTATTATGAAAATGGATTTTTGAATTTTATAGCCAATAGCAGGTGCTCTCGACTTGATGTCTTATTTTTGGACTCACATTTAAGCTTTGTATAAGACTTTAAAAGAATTTTTTAACCGTTGCTTTGAATATAGAAACATTGAAAATTTTTTCTCATAACGCTGTCGAACCGATGTAAAAGACGATCGAAATAATGATGCAATACCTACAAAAGCTACCAACCCAATCAAAAGGTGTAGTTTGGATAGCGCAAAAAGCGAGCAGTTCATTTTGAATATGCAGGTATATAATATGTGCCTACCCTGCCTACCGATCGAGCTGAAGGATTTATGCGAACATTTCAAAACCCTCACAAGGGACAAGTTTGCTACGAGCTTCCAATTGCTATCCCTTTTCAGGCGGACGACGCGACGCCTTGGACTGTATCTCGGTTACTTTCTGCCTCCAGGATCCAACGGAATACCGCCGGAATTTTACAAATTCAGCACACCTTCATTCATCGAACACTTTACTATAGCGCTTAACCAGGCTTATGAACACGGATGCATACCAAATTATTTAAGGGATTCCATCGTCACACCCATATTCAAGAAAGGTGACCTGATGAAACTATAGAGGAATATCCTTGCTGAACACATCAATGAAAATTCTTACAAGGCTTCTCTACTAAAGACTCTACGGTTGGGTTCAAGTAAATCACCTCCTTGGTGAGTCTCAAGCCGGGTTCCGCAAGAATTACTCAACCGTAGATGAAATCTACTCACTCACATCCATTGCGGACATTTTCATTAAAGATAAAAAGAAGTTGTATGCCTTCTCCATAGATTTTAAAGCGGCCTTCGACACCATCGACAGAAAACCTCTGATGCTTAAACTATACAACAAGGGTGTTTCAACAAAATTTGGACGCATTTTGGATAAATTGTATGAATCTACAACATCTGCAATATCATTCAACAACGACGTAACGGAATCATATGAAGTGGAAATAGGAGTAAGACAAGGTTGCAACTTAAGCCCTCTTTTGTTTGCACTCTTCATAGACGACATGGAGGACGAGAACGAGCAAAAGTTGCCGCAAATCTTCTAGTGAAATCCTTAAAATTCGCCGATGACATTGTGATATTTGCTGAAACGCCTGAAAGTCTCCAGTTGATGATAAACAGAATAGTTGCATACTGCTACAAATGGAGGCTTCAGGTAAACCTCAGTAAATCCAAGGTTATGATTTTTCGTTACGGTGGAGGCCCAAACTGTCGCAACGAAAAGTTGAAATTTGATAGTAAGGAAATCGAAGTAGTAAGTGACTATGACTACCGTACCTAGGAGTTAAAATATCAAGAAATCTGAGAAACCACATTGTGGTGAAACTGGCCAAATCAAAAAATGCACTAAATGCAACGTGGAAGTCCATTATGCACAACAAAGACGTCAATTTCAATTCAAAGTTTCGAATTTTTGAAAGAACGGCGAAGGCAGTTATGTGTTATGCCGCACAAGTATGGGGCCACAAAGAATTCAGTGAGGTGGAACATTTTTTGAGATATTTTATAAAGAGAACCTTGAGGCTTCCAAACAGTACTCCAAATCACATTCTCATGCTCGAGACGGGCCTTCCTCCTCTATTCATTTCGACACTTAAAATGCAAGTAGACTACATATTGAAGACGTTAACCATGAACGAGAACAGGCTGCCCAAAAAATATGGTCATTTTAAGAAGGAAATCATCTTGGTTCGAGAGTTGGAGTAACCTAGCTACTTTTTGTTACCGTCAGCTTACTTTAAACGAAAAAAAACCAGAGCAATGGATAGCTGAACTTTATGATCTAATAAGTGCAGTTGATGTGAAGAAAAGAGAGGAATTCGTCACACGAGCGAGAGAGTCAACAAGCAGATGTATTTACGCAATGCTCAAAAACAGGAGGAGAGTTGATGCCACTCAGCTTTATACCGCACAGAGAGGAACGCCCGGAAATCAGCAATCTGTGCAATCAAGGAGAAAGGGAAAACAACTACCACTTCCTTTGCAGATGTCCGATCTTAATGGAATCTCGGAGGAGTATTTTGGGGAAAAGTTTACTCAGTGAAGATGAAATGATAACCATTCTCAATGGAGCTGATTGGAAAGTTCTGTTTCAATTTGTCAAGCTTGCTCTATCATACAGGAAAAAAATTATAGATGAACTTTTTTAAACTTTTTTAGATTAAAAAATTACTTAAAATTTACTTTAAAGTTTATATTGTCAACTGGCAGACGGCTGAGGCCATGCTCTAAAAATGTTAGTTTATTATTATATATACCGTAAACCGGGGTTACTTTGCACCGTTTTTTCCCCCTTTTTTTTATAAAGCCTCTAAAAAGTTTCAGAGAATTTTTTTTTATACACTTTTTTTTTTATTTCATTAAAAAGATATGAAATAATACATTTATGTTATAAAAACTTTTTAAATTATAGTGAAAATATTTTTTTTTTTTTGTTTAAAAGTGGAGCAAAGTTGTTCAAGGGAGGGGGTTACTTTGCTCCGTTCTGCGTTTCCCATCATTATGCTTTTGTTTGAAGTGCTGGAGTAATGATATTCATACAGTTTATGAACAATGCTCCAAACATCCTTTCTGTGAAAAAAATAACTAAATCCGAAACATACTTTTTTTTTACTTTGTTCCGGAGCAAAGTTACCCCAAAACCAACTTTCGGGGTTACTTTGCTCCGGTGCAAAGTTACCCCAAAATTACGAAAATTGGTATGTTTTCACAAAAAAAAATTTTTATTAATATATTTTGGGACCAGGAAAGTTAACTTTGTGTAAAATTAAAGGAAAAAAGACACTTAAACGGTAACAAAAATACTCACTTTTTATATTTGGATACACTCGCTTTTACACTTCAAATTTTCTACCCCGAAAAAACTCACAATTAGGTAGCTCCTTTTCGGACTACAATGGTTGAATCAAAAATAAACTTAGGTATGCGGCTGCACATGATTTCGCACACACACAAACACTACATTATGTTACAGTAAGACCGGTGAGCAAAACTGAACGTGTCTGAACATAAAACGAATTGTAAACTCTTTATAACAATGGCGCAAAGTTACACCCGCAGGCGCAAAGTAACCCCGGTTTACGGTACATATAATCTTTGTAAAACCTAAATAGTGGAGGGCTGTAGCTTTTTACGTAGGAATCCAGGGCCAGTCCATGGATTTTCTTAAAATTTTCGGAAATGTGTTTTGAATGGCGTATAGAAAAAAGTTAAAAAAAAAAATTTCACCGCCCTCAATTTTTTAATTATTTTTAAAATTAATTATTAACTTTTAGAATTTTATTTTATTTATTTAGGGCATTTTAGATACGGTTTTCCAAAGTTTAAGGATGGATAGGTTTGGTCAAGACATATCCCTTCGTGTAGGCGCGAGGGGCAATTTTATATGAAATTTACTCCATTTTTTAAAAAATTATTAAAAATCCACTAAACCACATACTTTCTCATACTTCAGTGTTTTTGAAAGCGATTGCTTTGTTTTTTAATAAAAATTTTAATTTGAGTTTACTTAATGAACAGTTTTTGAGAAATCAAGCCTCAAAGTCGAAATTGTGAAAAGAAAAAATATTTTTTTCCTAATAAATTTTTTTTTACATAATTTTGCCCCATTAAGTGCCATTTTTTCTTTTTATATTCAATGCCTTTATTAATTTTTATTCAAAAGCAAAAAACCGAACACAAAAATTTTTCTTGGTTTAAGAGAAATTAAAAAAAAACCAAAGGTACTTTTTTCCAGAAAACAAAATGTCGTTAATTTCCCGCTAATTGAACTTTTTCCTGGAAGTGAAATATGAAATGTGTCTTAAATAGCGTATAAAAAAAAGTTAAAAAAAAAAATTTTGTATGATCTTAATTTCTGAATTGCCTGAATTCCTAGGTTTTGCCTTTTTTATGTCTAACGGTCCTCCACTAAAAGGAAAATAAAGCATTTGTTAATCTAATCTAAAAAAAAAAATCTATAATATGTTGTACATATCAATATAGGGTAAACGCACTAGTATCCGGACACTTAACTTTTTTCTAGACTTTGACTGCGAACCATTTTGTAACCATAAATGCTATCGCGAACACTTATATTGATTGAAAGAATATAAACATTTCTCAATAATTTAGCGTTCAAGTAAATTACAAAGAAATCATTGTTAAAATTAATAAAATAACAATTCAGAAAAGTTCCATTTTCGTTAGTATCCGGACACCAAAATTTAGTATCCGGACGCTTTTTTTTAAATATCCGGACACAATCATTTTAAGAAACAAGCCCTCTCCGGATACTAAAAATACATGGTAATAGCACATTTTTAAAAACAAACTCAATTTCGGTTTTAGTGTCCGGACACCACAAATAATGATAAAGATTTTATTAAATTTGTTTTTTTTTTTTGCAAATTGTTTTAGTTAATCATATTTCCAACGAAACCAATGACTTTCCATTACAATAAATTGATTATTACTTGTTCAATAGCTGCATACTAAAAACTGTTCACACTTTATTTTTTTTACACAAATCGACAACGTGACCGCACCTTAAACAATAAAATGACGCGAAGTTCTTAAAATAACTCATTTCGAGTACCAGAAAATTTGCATGCATGTACATATAGGACACTTTGAAGGACCCATGTTTTTTTGACGTTTGTGAATTTTTTTGTGTGACTTATCTAATTAATCGATAAAAAGGTCAATGTGTCCGGATACTATTGCGTTAACCCTAATTCAAAATTCAGGGAGCACAAACTTGGTGAAACTTGAAAGAGATCCAAATTATTGCTGGGGGTTTCAAAGGGACACTACCAACATGCCATAGAAACATGGTGGTGGAATGATGGAGCTGAAGCAGTGATAAGTAAGAAAAAGGCATTTTCAAAAATCAAGATTAAAAGGCTCGCCGAGAAAGAAAATACAGAAGCTGCAAAAAAGAAGCAGAGGTAATGCGAGGAGGGCATATCGAGAGCTGGAAACATTTTCTGTACTGGCCGCTGAAATGAAACTTAAACAATCGGGCAACAATCTTCAAAATAGCGGCCCTAAAAAGAAGAAATTTGCTCCCCGAAGCTCATTAGCAATGCTCGAGAACAGCTCCTTGTGGATGAAGACCAAATTTCTGCATAGGTGACGACATTATTTTGATGATCTTTAAAAAAAAAAAAAAACAGTTTCCTCGAAAGCACTTTCCATAGGCTAAACCTAACTCAACGGGAATACCCGATATCACAGCCGAAAAGATTTTAGTGAGGATGCTAAGAACTCCAAAAACAGAAAAGGTACAGGGATAGACGGGATACCACATGAGCTTTGGAAAAAGATGGGATACATCGGGCTTAGATGACTCACAATTCTGATCTCCAAGCTTACAGCTGGTGATAGTCTGCCTAAGCAATGGAGGGAGAGTAACCTCTTCCAACACAATGTGAAGGTCATAAAGCGGGTATTGGGTAGCCAACTGCGAAAAATAACCACTTCAGATGATTGAGGATAGCTATGAAGGAGCGGTGACTAAAGGCCCCGCCCCATAGAATCCGTTGCGTCCGTTCGCTGCCGGATTCAACTGACAGCTCGATTAAATACACACGATCTTATGAGAGGTGACCCATAAGCATCGGATGCAACGGACGTAACCGAAAAAGTAGTTCAAATTTTAACTTTTGCGTCTCGCAGAACTGATGACATGCGCAGTCAAAACCAATTTGAAGTTTTCTCTTCACATCGCAACGGATTCTATGGGTCACCCCAATCCGTTGTGTCCGGTAAAACTCACTGCTGTCAGTTGAATCCGGCAGCGAACGGACGCAACGGATTCTATGGGTCGGGGCTTTAAGATAAGACGTCCAAACTGGTGTCACCAAATCATTTCAATTCACATTAAGTGTATACCAAGGAAGCCTCTTGAGACCTCTGCTCTTTATTATAGTCCTTGACTTCCCGCTCGAAGATAAAGAAGAAAACACGAAAACACCAATCAAATATTCTTTGCTGGCGATGGAGCCATCATAAATGAGGAACCTAGATCCCTGCAAAAAGTACTTGACTAAAACTTAACCTAGTTTTTGAAGGAAGTGGGTACCGTTTTAATTTAAAAAAAAGTGAGTACCTACTTGTTTTACCCGCTTTCTGAGGTAAACATGAATAATTGAAAATGCGCGTCCCATTTGCAAATAGCTTGAATTTCAAGAACTATGATTAATAGTGAAGCAACTTGTGATGACGACATCAATCACCAAGTAAGCGTAGGGTGAATGAAGCGGTGGGAAATTTTGTGATAGAAAAATGGCCCCTATGATGGATCTCGGTTGTGCGTCCAGCACTCACATACGGTTCACAATGTCGGACAATTAAAAAAAAGTACGTCTGTGATTTAATTGAAGGACGTTGAGATAAAGATACTTCGTAAAAGTACCTATACCGTCGCTGTACCTCTATAAAAGTCGATAGTTACAGAACAGGGGCACAGGAGTAACAAACCTTGATTGTCTGTGAGGTATACCAGAAGCCTTGAAGTCAAAAATACCATCTTGCAGAAAATAGAGCTGTGTTGTTTATGTACAGCCGTATTTATAATCGCATAATAAACTCCGAACAACTTTAAAACACGCTTATTCATTGAATAAAACAAAAATCGTATTTATAATCACTTTTCGTCAGTGAATAAAGGCTGAATAGCTTAAACACCAATATGCGTGTTTTAAGCGTGTTTTAGCGCATAAATATCATTTGATTTTGAGTATTG
Source organism: Melanostoma scalare (assembly GCA_949752695.1). Taxonomy (NCBI): domain Eukaryota; kingdom Metazoa; phylum Arthropoda; class Insecta; order Diptera; family Syrphidae; genus Melanostoma; species Melanostoma scalare. The sequence goes on along the minus strand of OX456985.1, from coordinate 42,734,994 downwards.
AGTTGTCATTCAGTGGTTTATTTACAACTTTGAGAATTTTAAAAATAACTAAAATGGAAATACATATACATAATTTGGGTGAAGTAAATGTGTTTTGAATTGAAAGAAATATGCTGTGTTTTCCTTTTTTGTAAATTGGTTTCTTACAAGTTTTCCAGCTGGGAAGCGTTTTTGATTTTCCCTTTTTGGGCAAAACAACAAGAAATTAAAGCCAAAGAATTGTATTTGTGTAAAGCTAAAGAAAAAGGAGCAAATGTTCTTCCGGTGTTTGGTTTCGAGCAAATTGGCAAAGCAAGTTCTGCACATTGGTGAATTGAAGCCAGTTATTGATTCTTCGATTCGGAACAATTATACGAACTGTACCTACTTCAGTATCGCATTGTATAGTTCAATTTCAAGTCCCATGACGTATATTGTGTGACCTACATTTCTAATAACATTCATCGCCTATTTGTATATTATACTCTGTAGCTGTACTGTAGAGAGTGTCTGAGCCAAATACAATTGCGTGTCCTATGTTATTTGTCAAAAAAAAAACTTAACACTATAAAAAGTGTTTAGTTTGTTTAAAATTTTTTACTTTTTTATTCCTGAAAAGGCAGTAGACATCGAATGATCGAATGTTCCATAGCTAGGAAAATATAAACAAAAACAAATTTCTGTTGTCAGTTCAACCATTGAGAAACAAAAATAGAGAGTTTCTTTATGATTTTGACATAAGGGATGAATAACTATAATGGGTGATGAAAAAGATTATAAATAAGGATTTTTTATTCACTGAATAAAGTCTTAATAGGTTCTTATTCACTGCATAACTATTATGCGTTTTAAGCGTGTAATAGGAAAATCTAATAAATACGGCTGGTAATGTTCAAAGGAGAGATCCAGACAACCCTGTCAAAAAAACACTATAATACAATGTTAAGACCATGATTGCGAAGAAACAAAAAGAGGGTCAGACCAAAACACTCCTAATCGATTTTTATAATTTGTGGGAGATCAAAAAACTGCACGTAATATCAACTCGTTCTCAACTTGTTTAGGGATTTTTTTGGTACTGGTTTTTTGCTGAGCAAATGTAGGGAGTTCTAACTTTCTTTTAGTAAAAGTAGTGTTGTAGATTTATCGATTATGACAAATGAAACCAAGTTTTCTAATACCAAGTTTCGGCTGCACGAGCTGTAAAAGTTACGCGGGAGGTTCGTGGTTGAATCCCAACAAAAACAAAAAGTGTTTTTCCACCATCTTAAATATTTACTTTAATTTTTTCTATAGAACTTGCCAAGATTTTCATTTTTATTTAAATTTGATGTCTTTACTTTCCTGTCATTATGTTGTACAGCTGTGTTCACTTCTCAATTTGCATTTAACCTCTAAAGGTTGTACACTTGTCAGTTGTCACAATGAACTGTTTTGATATCACAATTGATCGAAAAACAAATCATTTACGATCAAATGGCCTAGTATGAGTTGGTTGTACAAGGCAATTAAGTGGCGCTGTCCTTCATGGAGCTTTAAAAGCGTGCTTCTCAGTTACCTATTAAAACAAGTTCAACTCTCTTTTAATCGATAATAACCCATGTAAAAAAAAGTGTTGAAATTACCATGTCAGCGCACTTTGTTTGCACCTTAGGCCATTGCTGATGCATAGAAAAAAAGCAAATGAAATCAAAATTTAATCCTAATTGACAAGTAAATTTGAATTCCAAAGCAAAATTATTGTTCCACTAAATCAAATGCTAATTCCCTCTTACATCAGCACTTAAACATAACCACAAACTAATTAACTTTTTATTTTATTCGATTTCAGCAAAAAATTCAATGGAAAATCCCTAAGTACAACAAAATGATTCAACTAAACGGAAAACAATTCCGCTAAACGCTTCTTCCTGTCAACGAAAGAGTATTAAGTTGATAAATTTTCCGATTTCCTATACCAGCAGCCGCAGCCGGCATCAATCGATATTCAATTTAATTTTGTATACGGGTGTGTATGCGTTTCCCTTTCTGTCTGCGCAGCACAGCGTAAAACTTTAATTTGTTTACAAATGCTAATAACCATAATTTAAGCAATTATTTAGCCATTACACTAAACAGCCAATCTCACCACATCCATTGGCTTATATCCTACCAACGACAAGGCATATATAAATGTCGAAGAGCGCGCGAACGATTGTGCGAGTGGAGCGCGCGCGCGCGATTAATGGGAAACGTTAAGGTACTAAAAGGCCCCCACGACCCACGAGACCCCAACTGAAAGCCTGGGCTATAAATTGAATTGTAAATTGCGGCGTCGGCGGTGCGACTGTTGCAGCCAGTCAGCCAGCCACCAACCAACTATCTTTGGGCTTTGCGGATTTTCTTGAAAGCAGAGCGTTTGTGCAAATTATTTAATTATAAATTCTAGATAGCAAACACGTAATAAATCACTTTTATTGATTGGATTTGCATTTACAAAAAACTACCGCCAGGGATTCTGTGAATTGCAGCAGCGACATGCATGACAACTTATCGTCTTCTGAGTACTCGATACTCGTATAAGAACAAGCTGAAAAGGCCAATTGCATCGATTCGATGCGATCGATGCCTCAACGCTATAGCTACGAGTAATTTCGATGTATGGCGTAGTGGTGAATGTCTTCGGTAGCTGACGTATGGGTTTACGCATTAGGTGATCAGGTGTCAATTGACATTTGATTTGTTTTCTTTTTTACTTCTTTTTCTTTGGTCTGCATTGTGGCCGTGGGTTAATAATTAAAACGAATTGTTGAGCACATTTGCACATTGCACGCGACATTATGTGTTTGTTGTTTATTGTCATGTACTAAAACGAGCTGTGCTAATTGTAGCGAGATTCGTTGTTTGGACGTACAGCACGAAGAGTTGATTTGTTTATTAGGTGTCTGTCGGTCTGCGTCTGTCTAGAAGCTAGTGTGCAGGGAATTTAAAATTTTAAGAGTGGGCTTTATGCAGGATTCATTTTATGGACGTCTATTATGTCATTTGTGGCAGTTGATGATTTGATGGTTTTTGTATCTGGAATCCATAACTGATTTAACTGGAAGGATCGGCTTACATTGATTGCTTGATTGATTGATTGTGGTTGCTTGATTGATGGAACAGCCCTTATGAAACGGTTTTAAATTATATAAGGAAGAATAAAGATTAAGCCAAGGAAAAAAAGATATGAAATATGAAGGTTGTACCCCTGTGCTAATCTAAACCAAGGATTGTTAATATTTGAATGAATCTTTTTGCAGTCATTTAATTGATCACGAAATGATGAGTTGAATAATGTTCATATGAGTTCATGCATTTGTGTATTCTTTGCTGGACTGCGTTGACTTCAGCTTTTAGCCAATAGTGAATAACTAATTGTGAGGGGAAGAATGAGGGAATCAGGAGGGATGTCTCTGATTTATAAATGACGTACCTTTGTGAAGCTTTGTAGGTGTTTTTCGAGGAAGATTGTATGTAATATAACACAGCCTCTTTAGTTGATATGCAACGAATTTGATGCGCTCTTTGACTTTACTGTTTTCAAAATATTTCGCATTGAAATTTTAATCAATACCTTGTTGATCGGGCCACTTGAGTATACCATGTACTTAAGGTCCAGCGGCAACCACAATGAAACTCATGGTTTGATAAGAATGTTCGCGAGCTTAACGAGCAGAAATGAAGAAAAGAACACTTCCCAGAACAGATAAGGAACTAGAAGCATGCGATCGAGGAGTTAGGGGAATGCCACAACGTTTACCAAAAAGTAAAGCAATCTACCCGAGGCTTTAGGGTTTAAGCCCATACCGAAGAGACAATCAAAAGAATATCATAGTAGAACCATAGTTGATGCTAAGGATATGAAAAGAACATTTCTTCATGCTATATAACAGCGATGACGACACGAATACCGTTAATTTATTAGAAAGAGTAATTCTTTTTAGGCAACGTATAGGCCAAAAGGAGCAGGAGATGGCCTGGTTACGATTAATCATCAGCTCTGTTGATGAGTTCATCAGGGCAAACCAACATAAACAAAAAAAGAATAACCTAAAAGATCAATGCAATGACAGTTATGTATAGAGATTCATATTTTAGCCGCTCAACCCGAATGTGTAATGCTTTACCCAACTCAATTTTCCCCACGCAATATAATGTACAGAAGTTCATGAATGATGTGCATCGGCAACTCCTTTCTAATCCTTTCCTTATTTCCTAACACCCGCACTGTGTTCTATAACATTATAAGGGTAGTCACAACCCCTTGAAGTGCGCGTAAATTATAAAAAAAAAAATAAGCCTGCATATCGATTATCGACTATACATTAGATTACATGAATTTAATTTTAAAAATAAGTTTTCCAGTTCTTAGCCTTATCAAACAAATCCATCCTAAGCATTTGCTCACCGGCTCGAAGGACCACATGTTCATAATAGACAATTTTGTGGATCTCATCTTTAGGTGCATCGGTTTACATAATGTGATGCACTCTACAATATTTTCATCCTTCTCTGATGAAAAATCAAAAGGCTGCTTCAATTCGTCACGGCTCTCTTCATATAACACCCTGTCTGTGCATTGTTCGATTTTTTATCGCAATCGACTCACAGAGCAACGGTCTAAAGGACCAACAGAGCAATAAGCAAAGCCAAGGTCATCAGCAAAGGCTTTAATTTTGCCTATGAAATGTAAAGAAAAAATAGAGTTTATAATATTTATTATAGATCAGGAATAAAATGGGACCAAGTACAGAACCTTGAGGCACTCCCTTACTTACTTACTTACTTAAGGTGGCGCTACAGTCGGGGTCGTACCAGGGCCTCAACCAACATGCTTCTCCAGCCAGCTCGGTCCCTAGCTAGCTGCCTCCAGTTTTGCACGCCAAGTTGGTTGATGTCCTCTCCTACTTGCGTGCGCCACCTGAGTCACGGTCTTCCTCTACTGCGCCGTCCCTCAGGATTGGATTCGAAGATTTTCAGGGCTGGAGCGTTGTTGTCCATTCGCTCTACATGACCCAACCATCTAAGCCGCTGGACCTTGACTCGTTTGACCAGATAAGTGTCGCTGTACAGCCCGTATAGTTCGTCGTTCTTCTCCACTCTCCATCTATGCAGATGGGACCAAAAATCACCCGAAGAATTTTTCTCTCGAAGCATCCTAAAGCGTTCTCGTCTACATTTGACAAGGTCCATGCCTCTGCGCCGTATATAAGAACCGGGATGATAAGTGTCTTATACAGAGACACTTTAGTTGCTCGAGAGAGGACTTTACTACTCTTTTGCCTTCTTAGTCCGAAGAAACAGCGATTGGCAAGAGTTATTCTTCGTCTGATTTCAGCGCTGGTGTCGTTGTCTGAATTAATAGCGGCGCCTAGGTAGACAAAGTCCCTAACTACCTCAAAGTTATAGCTGTCTATCGTGACGTTCTGTCCAAGACGTCGGTGTTGGGTGTCCTTCCTTGATGACAGCATATACTTGGTCTAGCCCTCATTGACCACTAAACCCGCATCTTCTTTGCTTCCGTCTCAATGCTCATAAACGCGCTATTGACATCACGCTGCGTTCTTCCAATTATGTCAATATCGTCGGCATTATCCGAGCAATTGGACGGATCTTTAAAAGATTGTGCCTCTTGTGTTGACGTGGGAGTTTTGGACTATTCTTTCAAGAACGATGTTGAAGAAGTCGCATGACAGTGCATCGCCTTGCCTAAAACCTTTTTTGACATCGAATGTATCGGTGAGATCTTTTCCGACCCTGATGGAGCAGCGTGCGTTCTTCATCGTCATCCTACACAATCGGACAAGTTTGGTAGGGATGCCAAAACTAGACATGGCTTTATATAACTCCTTTCTATAGATACGCGGCCTTAAAGTCGATAAAAAGGTGGTAAGTATCGATTTGAAGCTGTGTTGAGGACCGGGGAAACAATGCTGAGGTTCCATTCATTGGGCATGCTTTCTTCCGACCATATCTTGCAAATGAGCTGGTGCATACTCCTAACCAGGTCATCGCCTGCCGCTTTAAACAATTCGGCAGTGAGGCCATCAGCTCCAGCAGCTTTGTTGGACTTTAGCTTGGATACTGCTGTCTTCACTTTGTTCAGGTCGGGTTGGCGGAATTGTTGGTCTTCGTCGCCTAAATCGAATGGTTCTATCTCTCTAACAGCGGAATTGGGTTCATCATCGCCGTTATAGAGTTTGGAGAAGCGGTCTTTCCATATCCTTAGCATTGACTGCGGCTCCACCACGATGTTCCCTTGATCGTCTTTGCAGGCTTCGGCTCGGGGCTTATAGCCCGAGGCTGTTGTTTTTACCTTTTGGTAAAACTTCCGAACCTCACTCCTGCTGTGGCACCCTTCTATCTTCTCGATCGCGCGCTTCTCATACTCTCTCTTTTTCTGTCTAAGAAGCCGGTGTTCGTCTCTCCTCTTCTGCTTGTAGAGGCGAAGTAATTGCTAAACTCGTTGGCTATATCTAGAGGATCCGAAATATTCACATTACCTATACGCATAGTAAGTACGATATGACCTACATCAGTACAAGCTGTACGATTAGCAAACTGTTGGCTAGTTCTCCGATAGTGAATTCTGGGGCTGCCCGCCCTGTTGCGCCACCTTTATTATGTATCGTGCAATCGTCTTTTGTCGATTGCATCGTCAAAAGATTGTTTCATGCAACTTTCATGCAAAAATAGTCATTAATTAAACAGGTATTTAGTACCTAAAATTTAGACAATAGTCGTTTGAAGAGCTACGGAATCGGCATTGCGATAACGATACTATTATAAGCTTTTAGCATACACACTAAACAATCATCGCATGCGACATCGACATCAAGTTGGTATAACTATCGGTACGACAATTGTATCATGTTTCGTTCTACATTATACGAACTTTACAAACTACAAGAGTCCATCATTTAATTTTTCATGAACCCGTCTTTATTTTCTTTGTTTACTTATCGAATATTTATTGGTTCAAATCATCAAATCAGTTCGATCTTTAGTTCAATCAAAAAGACACATACATAAATAATTAGTAATTACTAATTCACTGAACGCTTTTTTGTCATCTCATTATTTAAATATTTTAACCGATAGCGTAGGGGCAGGGCAATAAAAAAAAAAACTTTTATTTTGTTTGGAAAAAGAATATCGAATTTCATAAAATTAGCAAAAACGAACGGAAGTTTAACTAATTTTATGTGAATTATTTACGTAAACGAGTTTTTTTTATGAGAGAGAAACGTTTGAATCAATCGTCAAATAGCCTCATTGTCAACCATTTATTCAACTCAATTTTTGAATCAAAAATACATAACACAAATTAAAACCATCGATTTCAGATAAGCTCAATTATATTGAACTTATTTTCATTATTTGTATATCTTATTGATCTTAAAAGAGTTACTACTGGCTCTATAAATCCGACAATGTTGTCGGGCAACAAAAACAAATGAGTTTGATAAAATTTTTGACAATGACTATTTTGTTTACATTTTTATTGATTTTTAATTTACTTGTTTTTTTCTTATTTTTGTTGCATTGAAGGCGATTGATGGAGATTTCTTCTACGTCTTTTCTCTTTGATTCTTTAGATCAACAACAACTCAAAAGTAAGAAGAACACGCTTCGACTTAATATTGGAGATTCAATAGAAATCATTTGTGGTCAGCCTAAATACCATTAAATATTGTTATCAGTGTTTTTAGGATCTTCAGTGGTCAAAGAGACCATAAAGAAAAGGAAATATAAACGTGTTCTCATTTTGAATCACTTCATTCATTCATTCGTGATTCATAAATTCATGATTCATTTATTCATGATCTGCGGCTATATGTAGGTGGAATAAACCCTGCAAATTAGATTAATAATAAATAAAAAAAACAAGTGTGTGGGAGACATTCCGATTGAACTTGTTCGAATTCGAATCAATTAATTTCAAATACAAATTCCAAAAATTTGATTTATTCAAATAATCCTCTTCTCCACCTTAAGTCTTAATAAGAATAAATTTTTGGAACTGAATGAAGGGAAAAATGATTTAAAATAAGACGTTCAACAAGTTACACGGAGTCTTAAATAAAACTGACATTCCAACGAGTATTTATGTACGTACTTATAGTTATACACGTCCAGTCGTATTTATAAAATTTGCTTAGAACATCCTTAGACAACTGTCCAGCTAGACGGTGTCTAAAGAATTGGACAAGCCTTAGCCAATTTCGTATTTATAAATACATTCCATCAGTTGTCTAAATAACCCCTCAAACTGTCAACTTTGAACGAAAAACTAAATGGTGGCTTTCATGATGTATCCGTGCAGTACCATTGTTTGTGTCTTGATATACGAGTACAACAACTAAAAGGCTCTGAAAGAGTGTGGCGTAGGACTTGAACTAGACCAAAAAACAGCTGATTTGATTTTGTGTTACAGCTTTTCCAAGTCTCTTAAAATGATGAAATTTGTGCAATTTATGAATGAAATTGTTGAAAGTAGTATTTTTGCACTTCAAACTACATAATTTTTTCGATCTTAACACCCTCAACAGTGTCTTATAACATGTTCAACAAAATTGATTTTTGTCGTATCAAATGCCACTTTAGCCACAGTTTAGACAACCAATTTCGGTGTCTAGAGTTAGACATTCCTTAGACAGCGATAAAAGTGTTTTTAAATACGATTTGGATTTGGACACTGTTCTAAGAGCTGTCCAAAGTTAGACATACTTTGGAATGGGATTATAAATACCACTGGTCATGTTTAACCATCAAGAATGCATTCAGGAATGCGTGTTTACCTAATCTAACTGACTTATATCTTAAATTTCATTAAAGATTGAAATGATCAAGTAGGTTGTGAAATATTCTAATCTATAACGTGTCTGCCGTAAGTCCGTGGAGTAGGAGGCGATGGAGGGCACAGGACAAAAGTCTCACAAAAAAAAGAATTAAAAAAAGAGAAAAAGATTAAGTCCTTTGCAAGGAGTTTTTAACCTTGTACTAATACCACCTTACCGCTGGTGGGCGGATAGCAATAGCACAAAATAAAAACAAAAACAAAAGATAATAGTGTTGACTGGTGTTCAGTCTGATAAATTTGGACAGCTACAGTAATTGGAAGCATCTCTTGTTTCCAACACCGTCGCGTCGGACTGAGAATAAAGTGAGTTGTATTTTTGCAACTTTGCATAAAAAATCGTGAGAACAGTGTTGGTTGCATTGTTTGCAACTAAGTACACATTTGGCTTACTAAAATCTTTGGTTTAGAATTTAATTGGTATGGTTACATAAGCATATTCTTATTAATCCTTCCTCGTATGTTTTATTTCATGAAGGACCGTGAGGTCATACAACCATACAAAAGTATTTGTTCCTTAAGTTTCACCAAGCAACATATTTAATGATTTCAACACTGTTTTTTTTTTTTTAACCTTTTACAGCCTTCAGCAAGGGTCACACACGGCTGGTTGACAGCGGCGAGTTGAGTAGCCGCTACTGCCAGCCGCTGATCAGCTTTGTGTGACCACGAAATTCACCACACTCGCTGGCAGCCGGCGAGTAATTAGCAGCGGCTGGCAAAGTTGAACATGTTCAACATTTGGCTGCTAGCAGCGGCTGGCAAAATAAAAAAAATACTGATACACTATTTAGTAAATTGTTCATTCGAGATTTGTGTCAAATATCATATGTAAATAGTTTTAAAAATTAAAGGCCCCGGCCCATAGAACGCGGTGCGTGCGTGCGGCACCGCTTCCAACTGACAGCCCGATTAAATACACACGTTCTTATGAGAGGTGACCCATAAGCACCGCGCGCAACGCGCCGAACGCGCCGAGTAGCCCAACATTCTACTTTGCCGCGGCTCTCACGCGGTGACAGAAGAGAGACATGCGCAGTCACAACCAATTTGAAGTTTTCTCTTATATGGAAAAAGTGACAATGGGCGCGTTCAAGAACCTATCGGATAGCCTATCTCGGATAGCCGTATCTTAGATACCTTTTTGAACGATCGACAACAGACAACAGCTGTGAAATATTAAAATTCGACTTTTGAAAACAGAAAAACATTCAAAATATCATTGCTAGACGATTATAACCTATTTTTTTTCGATTTCCCACACGTAAACAACAACAACAAGCTATCCGAATACGATTCTTGAACGCCCCCATTTTGACTAAATTTATCTGTCAAAACACCGCAACGGATTCTGTGGGTCACCCCCATCAGTTGCGCGCGGCAAAACCCACCGCATCAGTTGCCGCGCCGCTTCTACCGCACGCAACGCGTTCTATGGGTCGGGGCCTTAAGAAATAAAGTTTAAAAGCAGATTTTTGTATGGTTTTCTGCAACTGTTTGCTGAGAGAAGCTGGCGAGTAGCAGCCAATAGTGTGACCGGTCTGCCAGCCACTTTCTGCTTCTGCTACTGCCAGCCGCTGGTAAGCATCTTGTTTTGTCTTTAAAAAATATTCAAAACTGCGAGTTAACGAAGTCATTTCCGACGAACCTTCGGAAAAAAGGTGCGTCCGCTTGGACAACACAGTTTTTTACAAAATCATTTGAAGCGAACGAAAAATTTTTTTTAAGACCATAACTAGTACTTGAACAAAGGAAATGGAAATTGGATTCTTGTCAGACATTCTCCAAAAAATTAGAATTTCGGTCCAAATATCTTTAAATTTTTTCTGTTAAAAATAGTAGCAATCGAAAAAAAAATTCTTCGTTTTGAATTTAAAGGTCTGTATTAAATTTCATTAAGATCGGTAGAGCAGTTCCCGAGAAATCTTGACCACTGATTTTAAAAGCACAGTTTCAAGAAAAACAAGCTAAAGTTTTGAGCGCTTAGCCCAGCTGTTTCTCTAAAGCTATTACTAGGGTCAACTTGATGATTTAAGACAATGTCATTGAATAACTATATATAGAAGTGACACCGGAGAAAATCGCCACAAGGAGTTCTTATGTCACTAGTGTCGTCGGAGTCTGAGCTAGTTAATTCACCAACCTTTTTGCAAATTTAGTCCCAAAGGATATTTTTTATTATTGTTTATTATTGTTTCGTTGGTTACCGATGAGGTTGTTAAGATTAAAAATGGTTTTAAAGTGATGATAAGAACTGAGTCATTGAATAATTACATTGAATAAATGCAATTATATAATAATTTAAATTTAATTATAATGAGTTTATGAACTTGTATATAAGAAGTATATAGTTAAGTAGATTATTTCTTTTTTTCCGGTGTATACCGTCATACCCAGCTTTTAAAAGTAATTTGTTGGGTAGATTGGTAGATATGTAATTATGTAGTTTATATATATGTGTACTTCATGTAAATACGGTTCCCTCAGTTTAAAAGTTCTCATTAAAAAGGTCGTAAATGTTCAATTATTTACTAATAAAAATTAAGTCAACAAAAACTACCTTGACACAGTTTTTTACTATCACAGATTATGTACATACAAGCTGTGCCCGCGACTTCGTCCGCGTGGAGTAGTGACTTTCAGCAGCATTTTTAACTTTTGAGGAAATAGAACTTCTAGCCTTAAAAATTGCGGTATTTCAAAAAAAAACATTTAACCCCTATTTCAACACCTTGTAGCCCAGTTAAAAATACTTTTGAGACCGTAGTTTTTGAATTCCCATTTCCGTTCCCGTGGGAATATAAGGGTAGATATATAGCCTTTATCCTTCCGCATGTTCTAGACCATCTCTGTAGCTAATTTAATGAAATCTATTTAGCAGTTTGAACGGGAGACATACGAAAAACATACCGACATAGCTACATTCGCATTTTCAATATTAGTGAAGACTCCCGTTCCCGTGGGAATATGGTGACCGTTTTCGTGGCAATATGTGGATAAGTTAAAGTTAATGTTACTCCGGGATTATGGAGCATTCCAACGGTGGAAGAATTTTTGAAATCGGTGCTGTAGTGTCAAAGTTCCCGTATACGTTCCTGCTCCCGTGGGAATATAGGGAACCTTAGAATATGGGGATGAATTAGTTTTCATGATATACTCGGGGATAGTGTAGCATTCTAACGGTGAAAGAATTTTTGAAATCGGTGCTGTAGTGTCAAAGTTCCCGTATACGTTCCTGCTCCCGTGGGAATATAGGGAACCGTAGGAATATGGGGATGAATTAGTTTTTATGTTACTCGGGGATAATGAAGCATTCTAACAGTGGAAAAATTTTTGAAATCGGTGTGGTAGTTTCTAAGTTCCCGTATACGTTCCCGTTCCCGTGGGAATTTAGGGATAAATTGTAGCCTATGTGTTATTCTGATGTATAAGCTATATTATTGGAAAGTTTAATTGAAATCCATTCAGTAGTTTTTGCGTGACAGAGTAACAAACATACATCCACACATACAAACTTTCACGTTAATAATATTAGTAGGATAATTTAGAGATTATTGTCGCTTCTCAATACCATTTTCAGAAATAAATCCCTTGAGGGACATATTTTAAAACCTAAACTGCCAAATTACCCTTATTTCAAAATAGTTTGTGTATAAAATATGCAAAGCAGAGACAAAAACATAAACAATAATAAATAGTGTGACTATTGCTAAGTAACAATCTTCTTATGCCGAGTTTGAGAAAGTTGTTTAATTCGGGTGTCAGCTTCTATATATAGTTATTCAATGACAATGTTCTTGAATACCTCAAGTAGAATGTAACAAGAGAGTAAAAAAATTAATTTTTTGAAGTCGTGAAGCCCATGTAACCGCTTAAGCGGAAGAATTTCGTCTTTGGATTTTCTACTATTCGCCTTTTTTTCTCTATCGTTTGGTCATAACTGCTTTCTTTAGATACTATTTTGTATAATATTCTTAAAACAGTTTCACTCAATTGAAACGTGCCTAGGTTCGACATGCCTGTCTGCCTATTGAAAAATAAATTTAGGTACTTTCGATACTGAACTTAAAGTCTGGTGAATTGATTGTAGGTGCTTTTTTCGTTTAGGTGACTGCAAAGTGCAAACCCTGAAATAACAGGTTGTAGTGTCATCAGCAAAACTAGCTACAATATAGACCTAGAAGACTTTCCTGCAGTGCCCCAGCCTACAGGTACTCCTTCAAAGCTCAAATATTAATTTGCATGTCTAATTTGATTCGAAAAAAGTGTCCTTTAATGACCACATAGAATACTTAAGAGCCTGAAGACAGGACTTATTTGAAAAAGTATTTCTTCTACACTATACATACCCAAGAAGTCGGACAGCACATATTTCTTTTTGAGAGCTTTCTCAATGATTTTATTCATTTTGGTTAATTATGATTGCTTTTTAGCTGAAACTGCTGTTCAGGCATATAATAGTAAATATGAGGTTCGGTTCATCTTTATGTGGCTTAAGGCGAAGAAGAAATATTTCCCAAGCTTGCCGTAGAAAATATTTGAAAAAATTTGTATGCGAAAAAATTTAGATCACAAGCCCCAAACGAAATCAGGGACCGCACTCGTTATCGAGCGATACTTGACTGAATTACGTGATTCTGATACTGTCACTCACGTTATCGAACAATTGAGTAGGACATAATTTTATATTCTCTCATCAGTAATCGAACGGAACTGTATTCAATTTTAAATCCTTAAAGAAAAGTAATTTGGTGCCAGAATTGTGTTCGTAGAATTTACTGTCAATCTTCCTATTCGTTCGGGGCCAATGATACCAATTTTCACAAACTCCGTATTTCCCAGTTAAGCTAAGACGGTATCTTTTTTCGGGAATTGTTGTACGAATTTACTTCGTTTGGGTTCATGATAGGGCTGATTGTTTCAAAAATTATGCTTATTTTCTTCAAAAAAAATATATCACTTTGTAAGAAATAAGATAAAAGTATTACAATAATCGTGATCTAAAATTAAGAATGAATGTAAGGGTTTTAACAGAGAGAGAGACTTCATTGGTTTGATTTTAAAAATTTTTTGCACCATTAGAATGCTATACCATCCTCGAAAAATTGGATTAATTCATCCTCATATTCCCACGGGAGTTCAAAAACTTTCATAAAATGTTCAGCTTAGCCTAACGGATGTTCGCGAAATTTTTTGGTTTTTTATCGATTTTGTTTGTGGGCTACGCTTTAACCCTCGTCGAGACCATCGGGTCTGGCCCAGACATATTTTATTAGCCCAGTTCACACTGTACAATTAGTTGGACAGACTTCGTTTGATGGAAGTTGGATGGTCTGATGTAGTTTTCGTTCACACCTATCAAGCTTGTCGTCCAAATTTATGTCACATACCCTTCCACTCCGTCCAACTTCTAGATTTTCAAAAAGTTTTGAAAACCATCCAACAAATTGGACAAGCGGTCGTATGAAGAGTTCACACTATCAAGCATTGGTTTGTCAAACCTAAGTTTGTCCAACTAATTGTACAGTGTGAACGGGGCTATTTTTACACGTAAGTAAAATATGCTTCTAATTTGCCTAGAGACTTGAGCTTCTCGGTAGCTTCCTAAAATGCTATTGGCTTTCAATCCATTGCTATGAGAAGTTTGAAAAAGTCCTTTAACAGTACGAAAAAGGGATATGAAAATATTCCAACTTAGTCGAGACCAATGGTGCCTGGCCTCTAGAGCCCAATATATTTTTACATGAAATATAACTTTTTCTTTTGTTCGAAATGCACAAATGCAGTATGTCAACAACATTCTAAAGTAGACTGCATTTGCTTTAGTTGCATTTCTCAGGACACATCGTCATAAAATGCACTGAAAACCAGCTCAAAAACATGTTCAAAATAAGTAAGAAAAAGAAAGGCAAAAAGTCTGTTTTATTCGCTATTCAAAAGTTGTATTTGAGTTTTTTTTTCATTATGTAGGTATTTCAGAGTATGCGAAAAACGTTTAGAAAGGTAAGGATTAAAAAGGTATCTCCATCGTACACATATATGAGCTTCAATACAACACATATGTATGTCCATACAAATGCGTATAAGTATATATGAGGGTCTGGCCAGGCACCAGTGGTCTCGACTAAGTTAGATCGTTGGTCTCGACGAGGGTTAAGCAAGTTAGACCCAAAGTGTGTAATTCTCTCGAAGGACTTGCCAATTCTTGCAAAGTGCGAAACATTTTGTTGTTTCTGGAATTCGAACCTCGAACGCCTATACATAACAGGCAGACATACTTTTCTTCCTTACTATAGGAACTTCGCTTAAAACACGGCAAGATAGCAATAAGTGATTAAGTGTGCTTCTTAGTAATTTTATCAGCATTATTATCAGTGCCTTGGGCCTACAATTAAAAAGACAATAAACAATTACCTTATACACATATTACACCGCACCGTTTAGTATTCAATATTGTATGGCTGAATTCTACACAAAATAATAATCAATTGCAATGCGTGGATTTTCCATATCTTTTTCAAATTCGATAACAAGAAACTAATTAACAAAAATCAATTTATTTTTAGACAGTTAATTGAGGTAATCTGTAAAAAGGAAGATAAATAGATATTAGAATAATAGAACCACGTTTTTATGTTGGTATGAGGTAAAAATTGCATATTTTTATGGCATCAGAAGAAAAAAACAAATGAAAAAGTATGAATCTTAAAACTGGCTGCGAAGTTATTCATGTCAAAAAAGTCTTTTTAGTATTTTACATATGTAAGAAGTCCTGTGGAAAAAGTCAAAATATTTTTAGTTCTTTTCTTTAAGAACGAACAGTGATAAAATGGCCAAAAAGAGACATTTTGAGTTACTCGCTCTTCTCACATTATTTTGTTTTTATTGTAGGTATTTATTAGTCAGTTAGTCAAGCCGTTCTAGTATGTACGGTGTCAGTCATTTTGCAAACAAATTATTTTTACTTTAAATGTGAGAGTAAGATCCATCTCCTCATCTCATTAGCCGAGTTCACACTGTACAATTAGTTGGACAGACTTCGTTTGGTGAAAGTTGGATGGTCGGATGTAGTTTGCGTTCACACTTATCAAGCTTGTCGTCCAACTTTATGTCACATACTCTTTCACTCCTTCCAACTTCTAGATTTTCAAAACCATCCAACAAGTTGATCAAGTGGTCGTCTGAGGGTTCACACTATCAAGCATTGGTCGTTCAAGCCAAAGTCTGTCCAACTAATTATAGTTTTCTCTCTCAGTCTGTAAAAAATTCAAGCGATGTGCTCAGTCGCAGTCGAATAATAAAGCAAGTCACATGGTTGGGGACTGTTTTTTACAAAATTTTTAGTAACACCATAAATAAATAAAAAAATAAATAGGGTGGGTGGTGCAACAGAGCGATTAGCCCCTGGGCTTAGCGCATTTCTCACAACCATGCCTTGTGAGAGAAAGGAGGGGACCTACAATTTTCTGCCGGCTTATCGAGAAAGCGCTTTTCATGGCAATGAATTTAATAACGGAGGACTTGCCAATTCCCCCCGCGAAAAGCGATACCCGTGGAAAAACATTTTCGCCTCTGTTAGGATTCGAACCACGAATCTCTGGGTTAACAGGCAGGCATGCTAACGCCACAGGTACCACTTACTAAAACCATTGCTGAAATTTATTACGGCATTATTGTGTCGATTGGAAATTGTACTGGTAAGTGTTTGCAAATGTTTTATGAAAATTTGCTTTTAAATATGAATTTAGTTTGTGTTTATTTTGAATTTTATGGGGCTGGATTTAGTTAAGGTAAGACCAAGTGCTAATTATTGAAGCTTCAAGAAAATTTCCTCTGAAACTATAGATGAAAACACACCAATTATAAGAGGTACGTTTCTTTGTGTCTGAAATGAGTTAAACTTTATATTTCCAATTTTTCTAGAACTTTTCAAAGTCACACACTTCAACCCTTTCAAGACCATTTTTTGAAGTAAGGACTCTGATGTCGATCTCTTCTCAAGCATGGCAAACCTTCGACAAAAAACAACAAGGAAGATGAAAATAAAACTTTAGGCAGCGGAGTAGAAAAAGGAAAATTTGAGCGACAATTAAAGAAGAAGAAAATAAACCAAATTAAACCAAAAAAAAAGGTTCTACATAAATACTCTTCATGTAATCAAGACGTCCTTACAGACGTTGAAGATGAATGGCTAAACAATGGAGGTTGTATAGGCTGTCTTAGCAGCGACAGTAAGATTCACCTAAAAAGTACAAGTCTTTCAACCATGTCCTTTGCAGAAGCTGCACTTAAAAACTTCAAATGCCTCAAATGTGATACTTAAAACATTTAATTTTAATGTGATTTTAAATTTAATTTAAAGACCTCTTTTTTTTGGTTTTTAAGAATATAAAAAAGAAATTATTTCTTTTTTTATATTTTTACGAGCGACCCGCCCCGGCTTCGCACGAGTACAATGCTGATACTAAATACACTACAGAGAAACTGTGAACGTTGTATATAAAAACACAGCGGCCCGCTATGGCTTCGCACGGGTATAAAATATGTAGCCTATGTCACTCTCTGAAAAATGATTAAGATCGATCCATCAGTTTTGATTTATTCATTACTGCTCGTGGCCCGCACGCGTTCAATTTGGAGTAAAACAATTCCCCTTTCAGTATACCATGAAGATTTCCTACTATCTTTGGAATATTAATACACAACATTTTTACTTATTTACTTTTTACATTTTTGCCTATTTATTTTATAATCTGTAATATCTATCTTCGAAAATATTCATTAAAATCCCATGCTGTTAAGGGCAATTTTGATCTACATGAAATGCACAACGTATCTAATGTATTTAATTACATACGGAATGATACTGTATCGTTTAAAATAGCTTGATAAATAACCCATATTTTTTTTGTAATATGTAAAAGATAGAAATGGTTACTGTGGGTTATCCTTGGGAAATAAACATATGCTGTCGCGGACTTTTTTATTCATCTTTTTAAGATATACAATTCTGTAGTACATAGCAAATCTATATATATCTATCTCGTAAGGTTTAGCCAGCGTTTGCAATGTAAGCGCAGAAAAATATGTTTGTTCTCGGCTTTTCTCTACTATATTATGCATGTTTTATACATATAAACCTTCCTCTTGAATCACTCTATATTCATTAAAAAAATCATCAAAGTCCGTTGCGTAGTTTTAAAAATCTAAGCATACATAGGGACATAGGGACAGAGAAAGCGACTTTGTTTTATACTTTGTAGTGATGATTTATGCTTAATTTGATATGACCTCCATTTAAAGATATTTAAACATTAAGAAAAAGTTGACATCTGAACTTATTATTTTTTATTTTTTATTGATTACTTAGAAGCAATAAAAAATTTACTTTTATTATTTATGAGTTAAACAGGTTGTTTTGCATACGATGAGTCAGAAGCTCAGGACAGATAAATTGGGTTAAGACAAGCAAAAAATGGAGGGGGAGTCTATCTCCCTCCGTTTAGGATTAACATAATTTTTTTTTTTAAGTATTAAAAATCAACTAACTCATTTACTACCACGTACTACAATCCACAATGTTTTTGAAAACTTACACTTTCTTCTTTAACTAGCATTTTAGTTCAAGCTGATTTGGTGAATAGTTTTTGAGTAAACAAGTCTCAAAGTCAAAATTTTGAAGAGGTACTTTGTCCAAAAAACCTATTTTTTGCTCAGAAATTAAAGCCCAACCAGCGGAAAACCCACGAAATTCTATTGTCTAGAGAAAACCAGCTTTCATTTTATTTTAATTTCTCAAAAATTGGGAAAGTTATTCTTTTCCACTCCTATTTGACTTTTTTCTTGTCTTGACACAAACTATCCGTCCTGAGCTTTTGTCACACCGTATGCAAAACACCCTGTATATTTATTTACTTAAAAAACCATCAATATACAAACATAATACAATTTTAGCACTTCATTTACTAGGTGTCCGAAGAAGCACTAGGTGGCCGGAAATAGAATACCAGGGGCCGGATATTGATAAAATGAGTTCCTTTGTAAAAACTTAAATAAATAATTTGTTTTCTAGATTTATTGAAATGTTTTTTATTTCTTCGAAGGAAAGTTGATAAATAATAATAAAAGTTCAAGAATTATTCGAAAAAGCAACAGCGTTATTTTTCATGGGGATTGGTTCTTAAAGGGGCTGCCACTAGCGACTCAGCCCCAATTATCATCCAACGGGTATCGCCTCTTGCCAGGAATTGGCAAGTCCAATACTACAGTGCAACGAAAAGCACTTTCTGAATTAGCCTTTCGCTGTTAGGCCTGAGACTTCTCGAGCTTTGTTACCCAACTCCATATATTTTTATTTATTTTTCATCTAATCAACAACTTTTTGTCATATAGCTATTTCGTGTTTGGACTTTCTTAGATTTCAATAACCTTGGGTTCAAGGCTTTTTACAGGTAGGTACTGATACAGAGATACCTCATTTGCAACAATTTTTATTTAGTTATTTTAGCAATCTTACACAAGGTATTTGTAGTTAGGAATTTACAAAAAAAAAACGAAAGAATATGTTTAGAAAAGAAAGTTTTGATAAAAAGTTAGGTTTAGATACTTACTGTAGAATGAAATTAAGACTCGAGCTCAAACCGTTGATAATATCTTCACTATTTTAAGGAACGATTTACACTTCTACGATTTCAATTCCTTACTTGCTTTCAGAAGCTAAGTACATACGCAGGTATCACAAGTTTAGTTAAAGTAACGAAAACAAAAAATGAAAAAATCCTTTCAATGACGTCACTTTAAAGTTTACCAGACCGGAAATAGTGTAGCACTCTCAATAATATCACTCAACTGTCGATAAGATTTACATCATTTTTTTTTCTTTGCGAAGTTGGAGAACTTTAAATTTACTTTCAAAAGAAACCAAAAAATCCACTTCCGAGTGAAAAATTCAATTTCGAAACATGTGCTTTCTGAGTAGTATCTACAGATGGTTTCAAAACACACGCAAAGCCCACGATCACTCAAAGTACATCTTCTTCAACTTAATATTTTCTTAGTTAAGTTTTAAGAAAAACAAATAAACCACACCGAATGAATAATTTCACTTGAAAAAAAAAACATCTGCGTCGAGAATGGGTCTAATCGAATTGAATACTTCCGATAATGATCGTATTTCCAATAACCTCAATAACGTCGGATCGCAATTAATCAAAATGAAATTTCAAAATTCACTAAAAATCACTCAAAACGTTTGCAAATTATAGGTAAACATTTTCAATTGGACTCTGCGATGGCGACGATGCGGCGTGCATTACTTTTATTATTTACCCAACCAAAGGAACAGAAGCCGCAGTGGAGACCACACAAAAAAAAAACTATCAAAACCAAGTTAAAAAATAAAAATAAAGAAAAACGTTTCAATACAACAACACGGACAACAGACAACGACGAAACAGTGCCGACGGAGGAAAAACTCTGGAGAATTGCTGCAGATACTTTGTGCTTATATACCTAATGCTAGTTCTCAAGACGGTGCAGTGTTAGCAAAAGCAATTTATATCCAGCGCCAGCCGATCTTGTTGATGCTCAAACTCAGACTGAGAAAAATTTCAAACTGAAGCATAAATTTAATGAAAAAGGGGTTTCTTTTGGGTAGACACACCGAGCACACCGATCCGATTGTCGACAACAATGATGACGGTCATGATGGAGACGCGGACGCAATGGCGGTGGAGGTGACGAAGGTGAGTAGCGCGATCGCTCTTCGAGCTGGGCACCAGCTACATCAGCAGCGTCGTCATCGTCACCGCTGCCGTCGCTCTCCAGTGTTATTCTCCATCGCCACAATTATTATTATAACCATATAAAGAAAGAGAGTGATCTTGCACGCCTGTTTCTGTTTGTTGCTCCTCGCGCTCGCAGTCGCAGTTGGCTATAGCTATAGATCTCTGCGCTGCGGTTACCTATAGATATGTACTTTTATTGTGCATTTTTGTTTGGTTGGTGTTGTTATTTTATCTCCTTTTTGGTTTCACGCGCTGTGTGTTCAGAGATCACAGATATCGAGTGAGGCGCTAGTGTTTTGACCAAAGATCGAACAGGGTAACAAGCAAATTGCCGGCTAATGGTCGCAGTTGTTGGTACTGGTTTTATGTTTTACTTGTACATCTACCTCTACCTACCTACCTACCAACTAAGTCGCCGCTGTGGCCGCCGTTTTTATCAAGATCACCTCGATCGCCGACGACGCCACTGTTGTCTTTCGATCAGGACGATCGATGTCTGTATACACAGGAACATGGTTACCTACTTGTGGCTGGTAAATAACACCACCATAACAACGGCAACAGCATAAAAAGACCACTTCAGGTAGGTGAAGCTGATCTTTTTCCAAATCTAAGTGATCTACCTCACTTCCTCAATGACGTCAGTTCGATGCATCCAGGTTTGAATTTGAACATCAACGTTACAACTTACAATACAAGATAAAACTTCATTTTGGGTTTGCCTCCGTCTCAGCTCTCAGTCAGACAGATTTATCAGGTTTTCGTAGTCCTTACAGAACCTTCATTCAACAGAAACCGCTCACCTACGCCTCTTGATCGCACAACTATTGATTGGGCTTCCCTGTTGCGGAAAAAGTGCTGATAAATAGGTACAGTAAGTATATACCTACCTACATTTACATCTCTCTCGAAATACGAAAGTACATACCAACCTATTGCAAATGAAGATAGTCTGTATAGATAAATATACAAAATAGGAACCTACATATATTCACACTCTTCTCGGCACGGGTGTCCATTTAGATTAGAAACGACAAGCAATTTAATGAATGAATAGATGTGGAATGGGTGGAATAAATGAATGAAGTTGCTAGATGGGCGAGTGATCCGATGTAGAATTAATGCGGCGGCGGATAAAGAGAAATAAAAATGTGAAATCGAGGTGTTTAGTTAAATGTGATGGTGCGATCACAAAGAAGAACGAAGGTGATTGTAAAATAGGTAGATGAAAAAGTTGTAAACTAGATCCAATGCCTTCGAGTTTTCACAGTCGGTGTATAGAATAAGTTCTAGCGAAGTAGGTACTTATACTTTCTCATTACTCGAAGGTACATTTAAATTAAACAGAAAGATGACCATACTCCGGCTTGGTGAGGCAAAGCTTGGTACGCGTTCTCTTTGATGTGTAAATTTTTCGTATTACAATTTACAAGGCGGCGAGAACGGAAACGTACCTATATTAATAATCGCTGGAGTTTGTTTTGATTATAAAAGATATTTGTGACGCAGCGAAGGTACGAAATGAAATATAATTTATATAAAGCTGTGGTGCGCTTGCTTTCAAAGGTTCTCTTTTTCTTATCTTGTGTTGGTGGGCTTACTTTAGCTTGGAATTGTTTTTGTTAAGGATTTTGAATTCTTTCGTTGATGTCACCACTAATTAGGCGCAGGTGTCAGTGTTGAATATTAAAAAAAAAATGTATTTTTTTATAAAAATGAGATTATTGCCTACTACCTAATCTAAGTTAAGTAAACAAAATCTCTGAGATGACTCTTAGTGAAGGCGTTTGTTTTTGTTTTTCAATGTAGGTATTTCGTGAATTATGTTGATGGAATTTGAAACAGGTCATGATCACGAGATGCTAAACATACTAGGTATTATTTAAAAGATAAAGGTTCAACTTATAATTAGGTGTTAAGGTACCGTACCTACAGTTTGCACATAGATTTTCAAAAATATGTGTACCAGAGCGAAAACAAACAGTAACACGTTTACATTGTGGGATGACCATGGTGGCTTAGTGGTGGTCTAGAATTTTCAAAAAGTCGAATTTATTTTTTTGAAAATATAGCAACTTAAAAATATACCTACTGGTAAAATTTGATAACGAAATTATGAGTATTTCAGAATCTACAGCCAATTAGTAAATCGGGCTCTATTGTTCGCTAGTTGCAGCTGCTCGGGTTCGTATACCTGACTAATGTAATAAATTTAACGGGACATATTTTAGTTTAAAGCGATATATTGTTTAGTTGAACGTCCTCAGCGATACTTACATCGTGTGTTAACTTTTATTGAAAAATATGGGAAAGTCTTCGAAACTTTGAACACGTTTATCTCGAAACTATGTACTTTTTTTTGCGGTTGCCAAAAAAACAAAAACTACTGGACCGATTAATCTAATTTTCAATATGTTATTCTGTACAGTTTTATCTATCGCAGGAACTTAAACAAAAAGTTTAAATTCTAGGCCGCTAGACCATCAACCTCCCTTAAGTAAAATCTGTGGTATAGGTAATATAAAAAGTATTTGAATACCTATCGCCCTTTAAGATTTGAAGCCAAATATTTAAAGCGATAGAAGTATTCCCTTTTTCTTATACTACGTTTTATCTCTGGAAACAAAAAGGAGACCCCTCCTTACGCGGGAGTTTGAGATCCGAACCCTGAAAAATCCAATATGATTTTTCTTGAAACTTTCAACAAAACGAAAAAGATATGTCATGATCCAATGTAGACCACAGAGTAAAATTAGAGAGCCTCAACTACGACAAACTAGTGTCATTTTGCCGGCAAGTTAAACAGAGAATCCTCCTCGTAACTTTTTGTGGGCTTGAAATCAATTTAAAAAGTGAAGGTTTTTTCGTTTTATCATTCACAAATGCTGAAATAAACATTATTTGTCATCAAAGTGAAATAAATAAAAAATAGGTTGGCGTAAAAGCCTAGCGCATTTGTCACAACCATACCCTGTGGGGAACCTGGAACCTGAGAGCCAACTGCCGCAAGGTAGCGTCATTTTGCCCACAACTTAAACTTGACCGCCAGGCTTCGACAACAGAGTAGTTGAATCGGTATCAACTACTCTGTTGTCGAAGGCTGGCGGTCAAGTTTAAGTTATGACAAAATGACGCTACCTTGCGGCAGTTGGCTCTCAGGTTCTTCTCTTACTTACTTACTTAGGTGGGCATTACAGTTCGGGGTGAACCTGTGCCTCAACCAACATCCTTCTATAACGACTTCGATTTCGGGCGAGCTCTCTCCAGTTTCGCACTTTAAGTCGGTTGAGGTCTTCATCCACTTAATTGCACCACCTAAGACGAGGTCTTCCCCTGCAATGTGCTTTCGAACACCCGACGAGCCGGAGCGTTTGGGTCCATCCGCTCTATACATGGCCCAACCATCGTAGCCATTTGTTTTCGCATACGGGACAAAAGATCATTCGGAGAATTTTTCTTTCGAAACGACCAAGGGTTTCCTCATCCGCTTTTGATAAAGTCCATGCTTCCGCGCCGTACAGCAGGACTGGGATGATCAAGGTCTTATACAAGGTCACCTTGGGTTTTCTAGAGAGGGTTTTGTTTCTCAATTGCCTTCTTAACCCAAAGAAGCAACGGTTGGCAAGAGTTATTCTCCGTTTGATCTCCGCACTGATGTTGCTGTCCGTGTCTACACTGAAAAAACAAACGGTTGTAAATATAAAAAACGACGTTTATTAACTGCATATTTATTGTCACAATAAAGTTTTTCTTGTCACAATAAACGGTTTATTAAAAAGAACATAAGCATTTGATAATCGTTTCTAAATATTATTAATGGACGTTTATTAAATGAAAAAGAAAGCACTCAATCACCGTTTATAAAGATTAATAACTCGATTAATTGTAGCAAACATTCCAGTTATTAAAAATAATTAATCGTTTATTGCGATAATAAACAAGATTTTTTAAAGTGGTTTCAACAGATTTGATACCAACCTTTCATCCAATATCACAACCAATTTTCAAATTAATAATCAGTTTATTATTTTTTATAACTTTGTTCATTGACACAATAAACTTTGATTGTTAAAAAATAATAAACCGTTTATTATGTTAATGAAAAACTTTATTAAGTGTATTTCTCAACCTTCATGCTATATCACAATCAATTCTTAAAAAATACAAACAATTAATTGTATTCCTATCTCGCTCACACAAACTATTCGACATTGGTGGTTCACTAAGTCACAAGAATTCTCGAGGAGTATTAATCCCACACATGGTATCATTCTCATTTACAAATCGTAAAAGCCACGAAAAGTTATAAGAATGGCTTTATGAAATTCTTATCAAAAAAGTAAAGATTTTGCGAAAGGAGGTAATTCTTCATCCTTATAGAGACGGACTCGACACTATTTGATCCCGAACAATTTTTCGGTTCGATGCAAATTCCAACATTTGTTGTTGGAACAAAGTTGAATTGGTTGACGAGAAGAGGCAACCGAAGATGCAACCAAAATCTGGAGGAATAGGTTGGCTAACGACTCTGTTTTGCTCTGTGTAACATATTTTTTTTCTTAATTTTCTTAGCTGAACAATGCTGAGCCAAAGAAATTTGGTTGAATTGCAGTTTGGCGGCTGGTACAACAGACGCAGTAAACCTAGCGAAATTCTTTGACAAAGTAATTGAAAAGAAAATAAGTTCTCATGAGTGTGGCGGATACGGAAGCATACTGACAGGAGAAAGTTTTTGACTTCGTCTTCATATTTCAGTATGTTTGCGACATGATGACCAACATAAAATACAGCCCCGATAAAATGTGATAGATTGCTTCAATGGTTCGTGGTCTCTCAGTTGATGAAGCCGTAAAACAACTCAGTTTTGTGCTGATGAAGGGTGCTTAATCTGTTAAGCAGACAATTTTTAACTCTTGGGGAAGAAAACATCATCGATCTCGCAAATGTGAACTTGAAGTGCGGCGAGAACAACGAACGTTAGATTGTCTATGGCCCTTATTGCGAGTGTCGTCTAACATTCGATTCGACAAGGGTCGATAAATTCTCCTTTTGATAAATTTTCCTTTTGGTATTGCTTATCTCTATCGACAAGGATTTCTGTTACACTGTGAATAATGAAAGTAGCCCTTGTGAATAAATGCTATAATTTGAAATTTGAGTAAGTTTCAGTGATAGTCGAACGCAAAAATATAGACGATAACGACCGAATTCAAAATTGAAAGTATCGAACAATAAGGCCGTTATTATGAGTAGCGAATCGATCGTTCGACTGCAAGCAAATGTTTTAGAGAAACTCATTTATTGGATTATTATCATTAAACTTCGTCCATTCTTTTATCTGACATACCTTAAACGTCGAAAAAAAAAGTTTCCTAGAAAGTTTTTGTTTCTACAACCTTTAATACCCCTATCAAAGAAGCTCGCAAAAACATTCGCTTCCAATAGAACGTTCGATTCGCTACTCATAATAGGGACCTAAGAATACGCAATACCAAATCTCATTTTCGACGTTCCACTATCGACAACCGTCGCGCGTCGTTTATCGACAGCCAAACGACACTCGCAATAAGGGCCTTTGAAAATAACGTACTACAAAAGTGTTCTCTTTATATGGATAACAGCTTCGGAGAAATAAGCTTTATTTTAATTAAATAATATATTTTGTCACTTTGCATTAATATACAATTCATCAACAATTTAACAATGCGAAAATCAAGTTGGTGTCTAATTTTGATTTATTTTTTTTGCTTTTGTTGTTCGTCTTTAATTCTTACAAAAAGTAGATAAATGGAAAATAGGAAAAGTCTCAAACCAAACTCATGAAATGTATAATTTTTTGAAATTAGATGGGAAAGGGGAACAGCACTTTTGGTGTTCCTTGTCACACTACGATCAAGAGCGAGAAGACACCATTCCACTTCCTCCGCCGCCCACACGTCGCGTCGCTTTTTCTTCTTCTTGGCAGTGAGGCTCTCTTGACCGACAAAGAGGATGAAGAACCAGAATTGCTAGAACTGTTCGAAGCAAATCCAGTGCTTTGGTCGATATTAATACTTTCGGCTACTTTCGCTTGTTCAGATTCTTTTTCCTGAAAGAAAAACAAATATAAAACTTTCCAGCTTGAAGGCTGCGTAAAAAGAACTTACCCGGTACACGAAGCCACTTGCGTGATAGTTTTTGTCGCCCACGAACTGTTTTATGCCAAAAGAAGGGGAAGTTAGTTTTGCTACAGAAATTCTGAGTGACAGCTACAGTGTCTTCGAGATTTGAAACGACATGCCACCATCCTCCAGGCACATACTGTCTCCCCTGGCCCCTGCAAAATCTCTATCTGCAAAAAAAAAAGTTTTCAATTTACAAAGTTGCTTTCCGCCGAGCGATCCAGGGACTTTTAGCAACTCATTTGGTGTGTGTGTTGGGAAAAGGCACCATCTTTTGTTGCCGAATACCAGAGCATTCTAGGCAATTGTTCCAAGTGGATCTATATGAATTGTTGTCCCTGAACGTGCTGGTCCCATAACAAACCATCGCATCGATAAGGTGGGCGACGGTCTTAAACACAACATAACAACATAACACGTAAACAAATCGTCCTGAAAATACTTTGGAATAGTGTAGTCGTCAAGGAGCTTTTTTCGGCGGTGATGCTATTTAAGAGACAATAAAAACTGATTACTTTGCAATACAAAAGTAAACAATATATCGAATATATAAAGAGGACTGTCATCTTGAGTACTCTTCATATACTCCACGTAGTATTTCATTTTCATCTTGACACTGTAACCTTTATTGTCCTCACCACACTTATCTCGAACTTATTCGGGACTTCCTATAGATAAAGTCTTATACTATGTAATATACTTTTATGGTCCCTATTATGAGTAGCGAATCGAACGTTCTATTGGAAGCGAATGTTTTTGCGAGCTTCTTTGATAGGGGTATTAAAGGTTGTAGAAACAAAAACTTTGTAGGAAACTTTTTTTTTCGACGTTTAAGGTATGTCAGATAAAAGAATGGACGAAGTTTATTGATAATAATCCAATAAATGAGTTTCTCTAAAACATTCGCTTGTAGTCGAACTTTGTATTTGCTACTCATAATAGGGACCTATATGTACTTCCAAAACTACTTCTCGATCTGCGGAGTGCGGACATGAAACGTCATTCCTTGTTCGCTCGTGGTTGATTGTCCAAATCAGGGTTCGAACCTCAAGCTTCAATTTTCGAAGTGAAATTGTAAAAAAATTGAAGTAAATCGAAAAATTGTGAAGTAGATTTGAATCAAAAAAAAAAATCATAACAGTATCAATAACAAAAATTTATTTAATGCAATGCGCGTGTAAAGTAAAGTGGTGGGCTTCTCACTGGAGCGCTGCAGTCTTTTCACGTTTTCAAGAATAATGTAAAGATTTCATATGCATTGACTATATAATGATATAGATGACACATTGGGTTTGCTTGATTCATACAAGATTGAAATTAGCGGAAATTGAAAATCGAGTCAAGGGAGTTATTGAAAATTGAGGCTCATTGAAGCTTGAAAGGGTAATTTTTCAGTGTGAAAAAAGTGAAGTAGATCTCAACTCAAGCGAAGAAGCGAAGTAGATTTTGGATTCTTCTTAGTAAATTTGTTTCGATTGAAGTGAAGGTTTTAACCCTGGTCCAAATGCTGTTTCTGTTTTTCGCGATGGTGGGCACGCGTCGGCTGCTGATTGGTTGTTCCAAGGCGGCATCTATCCTTTCGTTAACTTTTCTAACGAACTGGTTGAATTTGTGGACATCATTGCCAGCATCCGCCACATGTATTCGATCCAATGTGAGCTCCGCTTCGGCGACATTGCCGTAAGATATAGAGTCCAATCCACTATGTAATTAAATAGTTCTTTGGTTTTTCCGAAAATAAATTGAAATGCATACCATTGGGACGAGATCCAAGACCAAAGCTAAAAGGCTTAATAAAGATTCCTATCAAAGGAACTATATTCGGGTGCTTGAGTGTTAGCAAAACAGCAAGTTCTACCAGTTCATAAATTAATAACAAAAATAACTGCGTGTTTTAAATATATAGGTCCTGGCTTAAAAAACAAAAAGAAGCATCCATCGGTGGCAGGAAGAATCAAAGCCCTACCCAGTAAATGCATTATTAACCCATTGGATTAATACTATACAGGGTGATTTGCATAAGGTATTACAAAAAGATAGGGTGTGTAGGTTGGACTTAGCAAAGCAAAAAATCGTATGGGAGGGGGGGGGGGGGGTCCTTTTCACCCGTTTAGGCGGGAGGGGCAATTTAAGAAAAAAATCACTTAAAATGGGGAAAAAATTATTTTAAAACAACGGTAATACCTACAGAATTGTGCTATAGCATTTTGAAAAACCAAAAACCTATACATTAATTTAAATTTTAAAATGAGTTGTTCAAATGAATTGTTTTGGAAATATTAATATTCAAAGTCAAAATTTTGAAAAAAAAACTTAATATTTTTTTTCAAACCATTTTTTTTTTCAAATTTTACGTTATTAAGTAGTATTTTTCTGGCTTATTTTCAGATGTCAAAATAACTTGTAGTTTTTGAGAAAACCAAAAATTACAAAAACAAGTTTTTTAAATTTTTTTTTCAACTTTTTTTTCGTTAATTGATTCTTAAGTGATTCTTAAGTGAAAAAAAGGAAAGAGAAAATTCATCCTTTATTTCGTAAATTCACTTAAGAATCAATTAACGAAAAAAAAGTTGAAAAAAAAATTTAAAAAACTTGTTTTTGTAATTTTTGGTTTTCTCAAAAACTACAAGTTATTTTGACATCTGAAAATAAGCCAGAAAAATACTACTTAATAACGTAAAATTTGAAAAAAAAAAATGGTTTGAAAAAAAATATTAAGTTTTTTTTCAAAATTTTGACTTTGAATATTAATATTTCCAAAACAATTCATTTGAACAACTCATTTTAAAATTTAAATTAATGTATAGGTTTTTGGTTTTTCAAAATGCTATAGCACAATTCTGTAGGTATTACCGTTGTTTTAAAATAATTTTTTCCCCATTTTAAGTGATTTTTTTCTTAAATTGCCCCTCCCGCCTAAACGGGTGAAAAGGACCCCCCCCCCCCTCCCATACGATTTTTTGCTTTGCTAAGTCCCTATCTTTTTGTAATACCTTATGCAAATCACCCTGTAGATTTTGATCAATTTTTTTTACATTTCCGTTGAAGTATATTCGATGGCGTTCTATTTGTATGCAATCCATCCTACTATTGTGAAATGTTATTTTTCAGATTTAATTTGCATATATTTTCCTGATTTTTTGTTTTATGCAAGTGAACACGTAGCATAATCCATGTTAATTGATTTTAACAAACCCAGTTACTGCCACAATTACGCTGTTTGTTATGACAATAAACGGTTTATTAATCCTCTTAGCGATTGTTGAAAAAATTTAACGAAGCGTCTGCTAATTTCAACTTAGTATGAGTAAGAAAAATCTTGGTTATACAAAATAATTAATCGTTTATTGCGTTAATAAACCCGTTTATAATCATAAACATCCTGTTTATTAAATTTAATAAACCGTTTATTAATTATCAAATTCTTGAAATTTGGCACTGTTCTGAGTTCACTACAGTGTTACCGCAGGCAAGAATTCTTTCGAGTCCCAGAAGCTTAAAACGAGTCATCTTCAAAAAAAATCGAGTCCACATAAAAAAAACTTTAAACTCTTTCAGAAATCATTTTGTATTTTATTTTTAACATACAAGAAACTAATTGTATGGTTTGAATGTTCGAAATACAAGCGTTTTTAATACAAGAAATAACGACTCAAACTTGAGATTTTTTTCTTCAAAATATAAAATTCTTAGTAATTGTACCTTTTTGTGCATTAAAAAAAAACGAGTCAAACGTGATAAAAATGAGTCCCCGAGTCAAGGAAGCAAAAACGAGTCCTTTTTGGCTCTTCAGAGACCAGTTATAGGTTATAGCTATCATTGGTTTTCATCATTGAAACACATCATTGGAATTTTTCTGATAGGTTGGTTATAGCACAATACAATCAGCTGTTCAGGAAACGGAAAATGGAAAAACACATTTTAATAAAAAAAATAAGTGTAATTCTACTTTTTTAAGTCAATAAAAATTCTTGGTTTCTAATCGATTGGTATATAATTTTCACTTCTATTCAAAACAAAACAAAGTTAAATATTCATTCAAAGATTTTTCCGTATCCATTTCAATGATGGATATAACTGGACCCTAAGAGTCCATGTGGTAACACTGTCACCAATACATATTTTGACGAACTTAACGAAAGGGACGCCGGCTACAACGAGTAACGAACGATTCAAAAATCAGTCACAGCCTCACAGTCACACAAGTCACAACTCACAACGCAGATCTAAGATTTGCAAGCCACCAGACAATGTAAAAATTTTAATTGTGTTTTTTAAATTGTGTAGTTAAGTTCAAGTTTTAAAATAAATTTTATTCAAGGTTTCCAATCGATGTAAGTAAACCAAGATTCCTGTAAGTACCTATAGTTACTTTTTATAAATTTTCCAATTGGAACTTGCATAAAGAATGCTTTTTTGATGTCGCATTAAAACAAAGAAATGATCACATGTGGGATTTTTAGTTTAAAATGTTTTTTATTTGTTTATTGCTCGAATTAGTTTAGTTCAATATTGACAATCAGTTTTATTCAAGTTTTTCCAACCTAAGTAAACCGAGATTTCTGCAAGTATAGTTACTTTTTATTAATTTTCCAATCTGCGACATTAAAAAAGCATTCTTTCTGCAAGTTCCAATGAAATGATCACATGTGGGATTTTTAGCTAAAAATGTTTTTTATTTGTTTATTGTTTATTGCTCGAATTAGTTGAGTTCAAATTTGAGAATACATTTTATTCAAGTTCAATCTATGTAAGTAAACCGAGATTTCTGCAAGTAGGGTAAGGTCGCTTGAATTCGAACACTCCCAGTTGTCGAACACTTTTTGAAAAACCTCGCTCAAACTACATTATTTCTCATTTTTTTAATTTCTTTTAATGCGAAATTGTAAAGGGCGTTATATCTACTCTTTAACCTTCAGAAACAACTCACAAGTACAACCAATGTAAACTTTTAAAAAATTGTAGTTTGTGACTAGCTTTCAAAGATTAGGGCAACTTTGGGTTTCCATATAAGAAGTAGATTGTTGCATAAGGGGCAATTGAAGCTAAATATTTATGTTCAAGTTTTCCAATCGATGCAAGTAAACCAAGATTCCTGTAAGTACCTATATAGTTACTTTTTATAAATTTTCCAATTGGAACTTGCATAAAGAATGCTTTTTTGATGTTTTTTATTTTCAATAAAAAATCAACTTCCTAAGCTTTCGTTTATGTACTTTAACGTAGTTTGGACTAGTTATTCAATTTAATAACCAATTGGAAGCGATCACTGTCTTCTCAGAATAATTATTTTTATTTTATCAAACGTAAGCAACAACTTGCTACTTTCATCGCACGTGTGTATTGCTTGATTATTGTTCAATTATGTTCCGGGTACCGGCTTTCTGGCTGGCGCTGTCACTCAGTCTTCTATAAAGGTACACGACTTCCTTCGCAGTTGGTTATCCGTCTCGATTTCTTCAGGTCATTTTTAAGTTATTCTCACAACGAAAGCAAATCGACAATTTTTCTCAAAACAGTCGGGAAACTAGTTTTTGATTACGGCAGGTATTTGAGTGGGTGTCCCCTGTGTCCCGGTTGAAAAATTCAAACCGAAGAGATTTAACTTGTAAAATTAGCAGTAATAGAGATAGGTGTTTCTTGGTTAGAAATGTAATTATTGTTGAAAAACTTAACAGGGGCCCTACTCTGTAATTCGTTTCGAAAGCAAAAATTTCCGAAAACGAATAGTTTGTACTTTTTATTTCTAAATCGGATTCGAATCTGCCATTTTCGGAACGGCAAATCCGAAAACGATTTTTTTATTTAATTTAGTTACATTTTTACTTGTTTGTAATTTGCTTTGATATTTTTTTTTTTTTGCTTGATTTGACAGATATCTTGAGAAATGTTTCAAGACTTCGCAAATCTATTCCGTTAATGAAAATATTATTAAGTACTTTTTTTCGATTCGAAAACGAAATATAGAGTACTAATTCATAATCGGATCGAAAATCACTTTCGAATAGACTTAAGATTCGAAACGAAATACAGAGTAGGGCCCCTGTTGGGATATCTTTCTGGTAGTTGTTTTTTTCTGTGTGGGAGTTATTTGTAAGTGGCATAGAAGCTGTTGATTTTTTTTTCCAAAATTGTCACTATAACCACTTCACGCTGCAATGAAAGTGTTTTGTTGGATTTTACATGAAATCCAACCAGTTGTTTCTTTTAAATTTATATTTAAAAATTAAAAAAAAGAAAAAAGGAACATAAAAGTAGCAAAAGTTTACTTCAATTACAGACCGAAAGGTGTTACCTATGTACGAATGTAGCAATAACCTATTCTATTTTCGTTCTCAACCATTGACTTTTTAGTGAGAGCTTAAAAGTGGTGCCCGTGGCGTATGGTTTTCACGCAAAAACACAACTGATTGAGTATTATTTTTGACTTTTTATTATTCATGTATTAGTGCTTTTTGATTCATTAATTCATTAAAATCATTTGAAAAGGTATGTCAATTTATTTGAATTTTTTCTTTATTTCTTTTCTCACTTTTAGCTGTTTTGGTATCAACTTATTACCAAGCAAAGTGCCTATAATCACAAAACATTGATATTGCATACTAGATTTTATAATTAAATAATATCACGTTAATGTTAAAGTCATTATAAAACTAGAATAGACAAATTTTGCGATAATGATTTGCTTTGTTTGTAAAGTTAAGATTGTATCTGTAAAGATGTTTATAGATCACCTGAAAATGGTGCACGATCTTAGCACATATAGTAACTTTAAGTGTAGAGAATATAATTGTTCACAAGAATTTCAAAATTTAGGTAGCTTTAAGAAACATATAACTAAAAAACATGTCGAGATGGTTGTAGAACCCAATGTGAGCATAGCAGATGGTTTCGAGGAACCATTAAATTTGGTCCCGAGCGTTAGTTTAGCTGAAAAAAATAATATGCTGAATTGTATGAAAAATTCAGAAACATTGCAAAGCGATAATCAAAATGCCAAAACCGGAGAAACCGAAGAACTAAAAATAGAAGACTGTCTTAATAAACTGTTCACTTCCACTACGCGTTTTGTATTAAAAATGCATAATAACAATAGCTTTTCTAGAAAAAATATTTTACAAATTCAGAACGATGTACAACAAAGTATCTTAAATCCTATGCTTGACTTATTTAGATCATTCTCGAACAAACATTTTGCAAAGACAAACATTAACGTTCATAACGAATTCGTCAGTCTAATATCGAAGTGTCGCAATCCATTTTATTATTGCAATACCGAATATAAACTTTTTGATTGGCTCCAAAAAGAAGATCTTTTGGGGAGTTTAAATGAGTTTTCGGTAAACAATGAAATTGGTAGAGTTTTTAAAAATGGAAATCTTACATATGATGAAAAAAACTTTAAAGGGATCTTGATGCCATTAAAATTTCAATTTAAAAAATTTTTTGAGGTCGGGAACATCTTGAACAAAACAATACGTCATATGGAAACATTAAATAAAGAAAATAAACTGTCAAATTTTGTCCAAGGTGAGCTTTGGAAGAAAAAAACTGCAAAATATCCGAGCAAAATACTAATACCATACTTTTTATACACCGACGACTTCGAAATTAATAACCCATTAAGCTCTCATGCAGGAGTCCACTCGATCTGTAACATCTACTATTCATTTCCTTGTCTTCCTTCGAAAGAATCAAAGGTAGATGGTGTGTTCTTGGCTGGAATTCTTAAATCAAGAGATCTGAAGTCCTTCGGCAATGATAAATGTTTTAAATCTTTAATAAATGAATTAAAAAGTCTTGAAGTTGATGGTGTTGAGATAAATTCGAGTC
This sequence comes from Melanostoma scalare, assembly GCA_949752695.1. Taxonomy (NCBI): domain Eukaryota; kingdom Metazoa; phylum Arthropoda; class Insecta; order Diptera; family Syrphidae; genus Melanostoma; species Melanostoma scalare. The sequence goes on along the minus strand of OX456985.1, from coordinate 42,700,354 downwards.
ACGGCGAGGGGGAGAAAATAAAAGTACATTTCATCTTAGGTCTTCTTTTAGGAGATAATTTGGGCTTAAACACAGTCTTGGATTTTAATAAATCATTTTCGAGCAACTCCTATTGTAGGTTCTGTAAAATAAAAAAAATAGAAACGCAGTCGTTAACAATCGAACGAGATGATATGTTGAGAAATCGGTCTAACTATGAAAAAGATGTTCTTCTCAATAATCCTTCTGAAACGGGCATACAAAACTATTCTCAATTAAATGAAATCCCATCTTTTCATGTCGTTGAAAATTTTTGCGTTGACCTCATGCACGATATTTTCGAAGGGGTTTGCCATTACGATATTTGCCACGTAATCGAGTATTTTATCAACAAAGCTTCATATTTTAATCTGGAAACACTAAATTTAAGAAAACAAACATTTCAGTATGGTGCAATAGAGATTGACAATATTTCAGGTGAAATAAAAATTGCTCAAATAAAAAAAAAACATCTAAAAATGACGGCGAGAGAAATGATGACCTTCATTTCTTTCTTCCACCTAATGATTGAAGATTTAGTGCCACATGATGACGAAGTGTGGCAATTTCTCATTAATTTTATTGAAATAATTGATTTATTACTTGGATTTGAAGTTTGCGTCGAAACCATCCCAATGTTAAGAAAAAAAATTGAAATTCACCACCGAGATTATGTTCGCCTTTTTAATGACACCTTAAAGCCGAAGCACCATAATTTAACACACTATCCTTCTGTTATAAGGCAGTCAGGGCCTATTCGTAGCTTTTGGTGTTTTAAGTTCGAAGCTAAACACAAGCAATTTAAGCTTTATTCCCATGCTATCACGTCACGTAAGAACATTTGTTTGACTCTAGCCAAAAAATATCAACTAAAAACGGCATTCCTGTTGCTAAGTCATGTTGATAATAATGATTGTACAAGTTACTTTGAAGTTTCTGACAAACATAAAATCGTTAGTGATTTTAGGAACTTAATATGTGATATGCTAACAGTCCCAAAAACACAAGTTGAATTTTATTCTAAAGCTGAAATCGAAGGCTATAAATACCAACAAAAATTTTACGTAGCGCGTTTTAAAACTGACATTGAGTTGCTTTGTATAGTTGATATTGGTCTTTTGAAAACAAATACAATTTTTTTGTTTTGCCAAAAACTAAATAGAATTCAGTACAACCCCAGTATATTATCTTTTGAAGTTGATGAAAAGCAGATGGGTTCTTTTTCTATAATTTTTCCCAATGACATTGTTGGGCCACCAATTAATTTAATAAAAACTGCTACAGGCAAAACTATTCTTAGAGTTAAAGAATATTATTTTTGAAAATAGATTGAGATATTTGTCATTAAAATTTCATTTAAAATCCGTAAAATCAAACAATTGGAAATTCATTCTTGTTTATTTGTTTATTTTTTGTTTGATGTTTATTTTAATAAATTAAAAATAGGTCGAACTATTTGAATAACAAATTATACTAAATAAAAAAAATGCCAAATTCTAAAACTGAAGACGAGGTGCTCGCTGTCTACCAGGAGGTCGATGAGGCCATACCTATTTTGTCAGAAGAAGAATATGATCAAATCACATCCGAAGATTGTCTTTCAACAACAACAATTATTCCAATTGACCCATTAGATGAGCTAACTGAATTACTACATGATTGGGACCAACTAGAACTACTGGAACATTTCAAAAGTATGTTGATTGTTTTTATTTTTTACTTTTTTACAACTCATTTTTTTATTTTATTTTGATCGACATTAAAAAAGATATTATACCTATAATTTGACCCTCTTCAGCATGAATATCTTCCAAGTCACATATACAGGGTGATTTGCATAAGGTCTGACAAAAAGATAGAGTGTGTAGGTTGGACCTAGACAAGCAAAAAATCGTATCGGAAGGGGGGTCCATTTTCCCCCGTTTAGGCGGGAGGGGCAATTTAAAAAAAAATCACTAAAAATGAAAAAAAAATTATCATTTTAAAATTTAAATTAATGTATATGTTTTTGGCTTTTCAAAATGCTATAGCACAATTCTATAGGTATTACCGTTATTATTAAATATTTTTTTTTCCATTTCTAGTGATTTTTTTCTTAAATTGCCCCTTCCGCCAAAACGGGAGGTCCAACCTACACACCCTATCTTTTTGTCACACCTTATGCAAATCACCCTGTATATGCCTTTTTCCATCATCCTTAAGAAAGGATGAAAAATTTAAAAAATTTAAGAAAATATATCAATTACAAACACTTCTTAACTGCTCTCCGCTTAACTGGATTATAAATTGGAGGATTTTTAACACAAATAAGCTTGCGATTTGACAAATTCACCTTCAACTTAAGTTAAACTTCTATTTAATGTCCCCACTTATGAAGAATCGAAAAATAACTTCTTTTGAATGTTTCATGTTTTCGTTTCAATCTTTTCATTCTTTTCTTATCGTGTTTGTTGAAAACATACATACCTACATAATACTATAAATATGTCAGTCTTTTTCAAATAGGAAAAACATTTTAAAAAAGAAAAATGTTTACCTATTTTTAGGTCCATTTCCTTTTTAGAAAAAACATTGACTCTTTTAAGGAAATAGAAAACTCTTCACAGAGTTCTAATTTTAGAAACTGAGCTTTAATTTTGCAGTCAAGTTGGACTTCTGCAAATGTATGAATTTAAATAAAACATAATATTAAAAAGATTTTCAGGACATTAGATATTTGTGGCTGAGCACAAAGAATATTTTAAGTCCAGTATCAAATGCACTCACTTGTTCTTTTCAATTTTCTGCCTTCAGCCATCCAAAATTTAATTACATCTACCTATAACCTTATTTATAACAATTTTTTTTTGGAATCCAGTTAAGCGGAGTTGAATGTAATACAAAACGAAAGTTAAATTATATATGTATAAACCATTCTAGGCAATGACATAGATGTTGAAGTTTTAAGAAACCTGGAGTGTCACCACCTTGCTCAGCTTCTGAAAACGTTCAATTATCGAACATTGATTATGTTTGAATCAAAATTAAGAGAATGGCGGGACTCGATTGGAAAGCCCCTTTTTATGTATTCTAAGTCGGAATTTGGTCCATTTCGCAATATAATTTCTATGTCTGAACCATCTTCACCCTACCAAGTTCCGACAAGACCAAGTGTACCGACAACTCCAAGTACACCAAAATCATCCCAGGAATCACCCTCTCTGATTTACTTGGGAAAAATATTAAACAATACCTCTTTAAGTAAATCACTAGTTGAGAGTTACGAGAAAAATTCAAAATTTACGGAAAAGCAGAGAACTCATTTAATAAACACTATTGCCAGTTATTTTGACCTCAACCAAATACATTTAGACCTCCATTCAAGTTACGCCCTCGAAAAAGAAATCATTGAAAGATTTCCCACAGAACGATTGGTAAGCTGTTTATTTTCAAAACTGGTCCCAATTTGTTTTTAATTTCTAATTGATCTTATAAGGAATACTATCGGACGGGTAAAAGAGGAAAAATTTATAATAAGTTCTGCAACTTGAAATTCTCTCACAAGAATATAGGGACAACTCCAAAACCCAATACCAGCAAGATCGAAACAACAGATGAAGAAATGTCTCTAGGTTTGTTCAATTTAGGTATAAATGTAGACTAACGTTTTTAATTTTCTTAAATCTTTTTTGATACAATGGGTTTAACAAAAGTATAGGTCAAAAACAGTGAAAAAAAGATTTCACAGTTGATAACTTTTTTTCTTTTATAGTTGAAAGATAGACCTTACCTATACAAAATCATACTTTTATAAGCTTTTTCTTTTTATTCATTCAGTTCAAGTACAACTTTCAAAAATATTGAGAATTTCTTTCAAAAACTTTTTAATTTAAATCAAAACTATAAAATTATGATAATAGCTAATAACATCAATTATTTGAAACATAGTGTAAGTTTCATGAGATGAACAGTAAAACGCTCGACGAATAAAATCTGCTTAGTATTTAATGTGCACAAATTACTGATTTCTGATCAGTTATCAGTTCAATTTATGCTAACATACTTTAAATTGAATTGACCTTCATACATACTGTTCATTGATATTTCAATTCATACATAAACAATTAATTTTAGTTCCTGAAGATGATGTAGACCAGATTATAAGATCATTAAAATATGACAATTTGTCTGGGGATGCCTTAGATCGGATGTGGAAAGCATGTACGAATCACAGGATTTTAAGCATTAATAACTCTGAAAACACTTCACAAATTTTCTTCATACATACTGTTCATTGATATTTCAATTCATACATAAACAATTAATTTTAGTTCCTGAAGATGATGTAGACCAGATTATAAGATCATTAAAATATGACAATTTGTCTGGGGATGCCTTAGATCGGATGTGGAAAGCATGTACGAATCACAGGATTTTAAGCATTAATAACTCTGAAAACACTTCACAAATTTTCTTCATACATACTGTTCATTGATATTTAAATTCATACATAAACAATTAATTTTAGTTCCTGAAGATGATGTAGACCAGATTATAAGATCATTAAAATATGACAATTTGTCTGGGGATGCCTTAGATCGGATGTGGAAAGCATGTACGAATCACAGGATTTTAAGCATTAATAACTCTGAAAACACTTCACAAATTTTCTTGAAGTGGCCGCAATATAAATGCCCAACTGGCCATCGTATGGTAAGTTTGATACTTATTGTATGCCATACACTTTAATTGAAACTATGACTTCATTTATTAGATCGAAATGGATTTTAGTTACTTGCACCCAAATGCCGGTTCACTGTTAGAAAACTGGGAAGAACTTAAACCCCTAATTTTAAAATTCCTGCTGTCCGAAAATCACGTCAAAGAAAGGAACATAATTGATGCTTTGAACAAATTGCTTCCGAATGAAAATGGCATATGCGCAATACCTGACAGTAAGTTACCCTAAATTAATTATATTTCTAATATTAATAGTTTTTGACATTAAGTTTTGCCATGTTAAGACAATGCAAACAATTTGGTTACAATTATAAAATATGGAACAGATTTTGTTGACAGCAAAACACCCCATTTGTCCAATTTTCATTTCCTTCATTATTTTTGGTTGACTCAAGAGTGATTTCTTAAAAATAAAAAAAATTAAAACGAAAGGGGCCCTACCCTGCAATTCGTTTCGAAAGCAAACATTTCCGAAAACGAATATTTTGTACTTTTTATCTCTAAATCGGATTCGAATCTGCCACTTTCGGAACGGCAAATCTGAAAACGATTTTTTTATTTCATTTAGTTACATTTTTACTTGTTTGTAATTTGCTTTGATATTATTTTTTTTTTTTTGCTTGATTTGACAGATATCTTGAGAAATGTTTCAAGACTTCGCAAATCTATTCCGTTAATGAAAATATTATTAAGTACTTTTTTTTCGATTCGAAAACGAAATACAGAGTACGAATTCATAATCGGATCGAAAATCACTTTCGAATAGACTTAAGATTCGAAACGAAATACAGAGTAGGGCCCCAGTTCAATTGATAATAATCGCACCCATCGAACCATCAAACATTGTTTTTCAATAATATACTCTGACACCAGGCTGTAGAATCTACACAAAGGCTTGAGATGTTCACCCAACTCCGGCATTAAAGCAAACTTATCCTCAGCCAATTTTATTTGCTTTGTCTGGTCAGGGATTTGCTGTGAACAATCGAAAGCTGTATGGAATTCTGATTGAATTGAAACTATGACTTCAATTATTAGATCGAAATGGATTTTAGTTACTTGCACCCAAATGCCGGTTCACTGTTAGAAAACTGGGAAGAACTTAAACCCCTAATTTTAAAATTCCTGCTGTCCGAAAATCACGTAAAAGAAAGGAACATAATTGATGCTTTGAACAAATTGCTTCCGAATAAAACAGGCATATGCGCAATACCTGACAGTAAGTTACCCTAAATTAATTATTTTTATAATATTAATAATTTTTGACATTAAGTCTTGCCATGTTAAGACAATGCAAACAATTTGGTTATAATTATAAAATTGTTTTGTTGTGGGCCCTACATGGGTATTTTGTACCTTTCCAAAAAATTGTGAAGAAAGAAAATGATGGGAAGAAAACAATTACCCGCTTCACAATAAAAGACTCCCAAAATTCGTTCGTTTGGGTTGGAAAGACCGTGCAGGAAATTGAAGAGCACATTGCTTCATTTCAGCAGTCATCCGACAACATACAACCTTTTATCATCGTGCATGGCGACTCGATTTTTAATTTTAAGGAAATATTTTTATATTTTGATGGTGTCAAGCTCATTTTTACAAGCTTTTTAAGAGCTGTAGATATTAGCTTCAAATTTTTTTTTTTATTCAATCTCTGTTATCCTGTTCCAAAATCCTCATTTTGGGGTTTTATTGAAACTCAGTATTTCAAAAAAAAAAAAAAAAAAAAAAAAAAAAAAAGGAAATTAACGCTAATACTTATATATTATTAAATAAACACTCTTACAACTTCAAAGAATAAAATAAATTTCTTAAAAATAAAAAAAAATTAAAAAGACAGTTCAATTGATAATAATCGCACCCATCGAACGTTGTTTTTCACTAATATACTCTGACGCCAGGATGTAGAATCTACACAAAGGCTTGAGATGTTCACCCAACTCCGGCATTAAAGCAAACTTATCTTCAGCCAATTTTATTTGCTTTCTCAGCTAGTAAATCTTAAAAGTATAAAAATGAAATTTGACTTTAAGAACTACAGCCTCAAACAATTTTTTTTTTTTTTTTTGTTAAATGGTTTTTTTTTAAATATTTTTCAGAATGTCAAGATGCAGTTTTGTTGTGGGCCCTACATGGGTATTTTGTACCTTTCCAAAAAATTGTGAAGAAAGAAAATGATGGGAAGAAAACAATTACCCGCTTCACAATAAAAGACTCCCAAAATTCGTTCGTTTGGGTTGGGAAGACCGTGCAGGAAATTGAAGAGCACATTGCTTCATTTCAGCAATCATCCGACAACATACAACCTTTTATCATCGTGCATGGCGACTCGATTTTTAATTTTAAGGAAATATTTTTATATTTTGATGGTGTCAAGCTCATTTTTACAAGCTTTGTAAGAGCTGTAGATATTTGCTTCAAAAATTTTTTTTTATTCAAATTGAATAAAAAAAAAATTTTGAAGCAAATATCTACAGCTCTTAAAAAGCTTGTAAAAATGAGCTTGACACCATCAAAATATAAAAATATTTCCAAGTTCCTCATTTTGGGGTTTTATTGAAACTCAGTATTTCAAAAAAAAAAAAAAATACAAAAAGGAAATTAACGCTAAAACTTATATATTATTAAATGAACACTCTTAAAACTTCATAAAATAAAATAAAATTCTTAATTAAAAAAAATTAAAAAGACAGTTCAATTGATAATAATCGTTGTTTTTCACTAATATACTCTGACGCCAGGATGTAGAATCTACACAAAGGCTTGAGATGTTCACCCAACTCCGGCATTAAAGCAAACTTATCTTCAGCCAATTTTATTTGCTTTCTCAGCTAGTAAATCTTAAAAGTATAAAAATGAAATTTGACTTTAAGAACTACAGCCTCAAACAATTTTTTTTTTTTTTTTGTTAAATGGTTTTTTTTCTTTTAATATTTTTCAGAATGTCAAGATGCAGTTTTGTTGTGGGCCCTACATGGGTATTTTGTACCTTTCCAAAAAATTGTGAAGAAAGAAAATGATGGGAAGAAAACAATTACCCGCTTCACAATAAAAGACTCCCAAAATTCGTTCGTTTGGGTTGGAAAGACCGTGCAGGAAATTGAAGAGCACATTGCTTCATTTCAGCAATCATCCGACAACATACAACCTTTTATCATCGTGCATGGCGAACCGATTTTTGATTTTAAGGAAATATTTTTATATTTTGATGGTGTCAAGCTCATTTTTACAAGCTTTTTAAGAGCTGTAGATATTTGCTTCAAAATTTTTTTTTTATTCAATCTTTGTTACCCTGTTCCAAGTTCCTCATTTTGGGGTTTTATTGAAACTCAGTATTTCAAAAAAAACAAAAAGGAAATTAACGCTAAAACTTATATATTATTAAATGAACTAAAGAGTAAACACTTTTAAAACTTCATACAATAAAACTGTAAAATAAAACTATCATGGTCTTTTTTATTGGTTCGGAATTTTTTAATTTTCAGCAAAATTTGATACGATAGTAAGATCCAGGATAAATCGAGTCATTGTCGTTGTAATCAGGTTTGTAACTTGAAGCTTGGAACATTTTTTTAAACAACGTTTTCTTTTCTTCGTTTTAGGTCAAACTAATTCTGGACTTATATGACTGAAGAAGTGCCTTCATTTTTGCCATTACTTGCCCATTTTTTGTCATAAATCATGCTTATGACAATAAATTGCTGAAGTATGGCAGAAGTAATAAGCCTTGCGCAAAGTAATGCGGTAAGTGCGTGCGATGCGATTGCGATAAGTCAAATCCCTATGCATTAAGTCAAACGTCCATAACATTACATAGGGATATCGCAATTGCATCGCACGCACTCACCGCATTGGTTTGCGCAAGGCTTATTACTTCTGCCATACTTCAGCAATTTATTGTCATAAGCATGATTTATGACAAAAAATGGGCAAGTAATGGCAAAAATGAAGGCACTTCTTCAGTCATATAAGTCCAGAATTAGTTTGACCTAAAACGAAGAATAATAAACGGTTGTTTATATTTATAAACGCATTTATTAAAATCAATAAACGCTGTTCATCAAGACTATAAACGGGTTTATTAATTCAATAAACGAAAATAATAAACGGTTGTTTATATTTATAAACGCATTTATTAAAATCAATAAACGCTGTTCATCAAGACTATAAACGGGTTTATTAATTCAATAAACGAAAATAATAAACGGTTGTTTATATTTATAAACGCATTTATTAAAATCAATAAACGCTGTTCATCAAGACTATAAACGGGTTTATTAATTCAATAAACGAAAATAATAAACGGTTGTTTATATTTATAAACGCATTTATTAAAATCAATAAACGCTGTTCATCAAGACTATAAACGGGTTTATTAATTCAATAAACGAAAATAATAAACGGTTGTTTATATTTATAAACGCATTTATTAAAATCAATAAACGCTGTTCATCAATATTATAAACAAGTTTATTAATTCAATAAACGAAAATAATAAACAGTTGTTTATATTTATAAACGCATTTATTAAAATCAATAAACGCTGTTCATCCAGATTATAAACGGGTTTATTAATTCAATAAACGAAAATAATAAACGGTTGTTTATATTTATAAACGCATTTATTAAAATCAATAAACTCTGTCCATCAAAACTATAAACGGGTTTTTTAATTCTATAAACGAAAATAATAAATGGTTGTTTATATTTATAAACACATTTATTAAAATCAATAAACTCTATTCATCAAAACCATAAACAAGTTTATTAATTCTATAAACGAAAATAATAAACGGTTGTTTATATTTATCAACGCATTTATTAAAATCAATAAACTCTGTCCATCAAAACTATAAACGGGTTTATTATTTCTATAAATAAAAATAATTAACCGTTGTTTATATTTATAAACAAATCCATCAAAGTCAATTAATTCAGTTTATTGAGTTAATAAACGGGTTAATTACTATTACAAATGAAAATAACAAGGAGTTAGCAATGTTTTGAACCACGAAATAATAAACGAGAATTTATTGTCACAGTAAACGTGTTTATTGGACAAATTCCATCACTTTTTTAATTGTCCCAATGAACAGTTTAATTGTATTTACGTACCTTTTTGGTTCAGTGTACAGCGGATCCTAGGTAGACGAAGTCCTGTACTACCTCGAAGTTATGTCTGTCTATTGTGACGTTTTGTCCAATTCGTCGATGTTCTGTGTCCTTGTTTGATGACAGCATATACTTCGTTTTGCCCTCATTAACCATCAAACCCATTTTTGCCGCTTCTGTTTCAATAATCGCAAAAGCACCTATGACATCACGCTTTTTTCTTCCCATTACGTCAATATCGTCTGCATAGGCGAGTAATTGTACTGACTTTTGAAAGATTGTTCCTCTGGTGTTGACGTTTGAGTTTCTTACAATCTGTTCAAGTATGATGTTGAAGAAATCGCATGACAGTTTGTCGCCTTGCCTAAAGCCTTTTTCGACATCAAAGGTCTCGGTGAGTTCTTTTCCAACCTTGACGGAGCAGCGTGAATTCTCCAAAGTCATCCTGCATAGTCGTACGAGCTTTGCAGGGATGCCGAAACTAGACATGGCTCTATACAGCTCGTCTCTGTAAATACTGTCATACGTGGCCTTGAAATCGATAAAGAGGTGGTGAATATCGATATTATGTTCTCGGGTTTTTTCCAAGATCAGCCGTAATGGGAAAATTTTGTCTATTGTCGACTTCTCTGGTCTAAAACTACATTGATAAGGACCTATCAAGTTGTTGACGTGGGGTTTCAGACGTTCACATATTACAGCAGACAAGCAGCCCTATTCTGCTATTCATCGGGGGGAATTTTTCTTGAATTTTCACTAATCACTATTCTGCTATTCATTCGAAGTGAATCTGTGTATACAGATTGTGTACACAGATTCACTTCGAATGAATAGCAGAATAGTGATTAGTGAAAATTCAAGAAAAATTCCCCCCGATGAATAGCAGAATAGGGCTGAAGATCTTATAAGCGACGTTAAGGAGGCTTATCCCTCTGTAATTGGCTCAATTGCGAGGGTCTCCCTTCTTTAGGATCGGGCATACAATACTGAGGTTCCATTCATCGGGCATGCTTTCTTCCGACCATATCATGCAGATCAGCTGATGCATGCTCCTTTCCAATTGGTCTCCAGCTGCCTTGAAGAGTTCGGCATCAAGGCCATCTGCACCTGCAGTCTTTTTTGATTTAAGTTTGCATATGGCAAGCTTAACTTCCTCTGGGTCGGGAGGACGGCATTCTCGATCATCGTCCAAGCTGAATGGGGCAATCTGCCTGACAGCGGAATTTGTGTCCTCATCGCCGCTAAGCAGTCTGCAGAAATGATCTTTCCAGATCCTCAGTAGCGACTGTGACTCTATAACTATGTTTCCCTGCTGGTGTTTACAGGCTTGCCACGATGGCAGGATCTTTTCACCTTTTCGTAAAACTTCCGAATCTCGTTCCTGTAATGGCACCTCTCTATTTCCTCAAACGAGCGCTTCACATGTTGCTTCTTTTTCTTTATGAGAAGTCGGTGTTCTTCCCTTCTTTTCTCCTTGTAGATCTCGTTATACTGATCGTAAGCAGCCCTTGTTCGTTTTTGCATCTATGTAAACACTGTTCGCCGAAAAGCTAACTTTGCTATCGAATACCTAGAATGTGGTTTTAGTGTTTCGTTAGTAAACGTTGGAGCAATTGATATATGGAATAAATATTAGATGCGTTTTCGTTGGAACTCAGCAATCCTTTAATGAGCTCAGCAATGCACTTCCACGTTGAACATATAAGAAAAATCAATGCTGGGCACTTAAGTTTTTTTTTAGTGTTCAGTGCAGTGCATTGCTGACTTGATTTTAGGATTGCTGAGTTCCATTGTAAATCCAAGATGGCCGACGCTACAACATAGCGGATTATATTTTTTTGTCTACTTCCTCAACATCGTTATCCAAATGGAAAGGCTAGATTAGCAGAATAGAATAGATCGAAAATATAAATCCAACAGGGCTGTCAACAAAATGTAGTTTCATTTTTCATTTCATAATCCCGTATAGTCGCGGTTAACATTCTAAACAATCTTCCGTGGGCATGGTTACTCACTCTGATTTACCATCAAAATCTTCCGACTTTAGCAGTTTTTGTAGGTATTTCTATTTGAAAACGTTGAAAACGCTGTAGCTTAACTGTGAGCAGTTCGTTCTAAAAGTTGGGTTTTACTTTCTGTTCACAAAATTAAAAGTACTCCTCAGACTGCATATCGTTTTTGAATCACTTTTCAATATCATTGCAAATATCTGAAAGAAGCAATAGTTTTATTTTTTATATGTAGGCGTTATCCACTCGCTACAATTTGAAGTTATTTTCAACAAAAAGCAGTAGCTATATGCTTAGTTGTACGAGCAGTCACGATCCATGATCTCATCAAGTGACTCTTACGATTTCCACTTAAAAAAAGATAAACTTTTGTTTTTTAAATAGGTAAACATCAACTTAAGACTACAACACACTTATTTTCTTCGAAATCATAAAGTAATTCACAGCAAAAATGATGAATGAGGTTGATTTGAGATTAGGGATTTATACAAAAGTGCGAACAATAAAGAACCACTTGAAAGTTAGAATAGGCAATAAAATTAATTGAATGAAAAGGGAAACGTATCGTCTACATGTTTTTTTGATAAGGTCATGTTTTACTAGAGTAGGTATTGTTTAGTCTGTTTTTTTCTAGCGTTATCTTCCCTAATGTTGAATAAAAGCATGCAGATTATACTTTCATGATGTATTTGGGTTTTCTAGAAACTTTAAATCAATGCGATACAAAAAACAGACATCTTTTGGTGGGAAAATTTTTCAACAAAAACTTTTGCTTGAGGTTTAGGAAGGAACACTTATGCATATGGTAGTTAGTAACATGAGCTTTTCATATCAGTTATCATAGCAATCAGGTAAAGTGAGGCTGCTGTTAAAAGGGCTTAGCATGCTCTTCAACTCCTATATCGTCTGTCTTTGAAGCTTTTTTTGTGAAAGAGGCTAATCCTGTTAAATTTTCAATGTTTCATTGGTAAAATAAGCAACATAAACAATGGTTATTTGGGTGTAGATTTGTCGTTAGAAGTCGACTCAGATATAAGTTTATCAGCTCAGATCCGGTTAACGAGTGCATTTATGACGATCCACAGTCAGTCTTCAAACATTAGAATGAAATGCAATCACACCACCACAGAAGAGAAAAACGATTTTAAAGACTGTTTCTACAAACTTCTCCAAAAAACAAATATAATATAAGCAATACCTTAAACATGGCGCTAAAATCACTCGTGGCAATTTTTACTCAAATTTAGGGAAGAAGGACATCTTTGGAAACACAATCAGTAAGCATAGCCTGTATGACAAAACTTTCGAAAACACTGTGTTATCCAACGCTGTGAAACAATATTACGTCGGAAAGCTACAATCAGAAATGATCGCCAATTGCTTTTCCAATCGAGTGTTCCTCGAACTATCCACGAATACTATGGCACCAGCACTAAGAATTGAAAACCAGTGACCACATTGCCAGAGCAGCCATCAAAACCGTAGACAAATTTTTATGAAAAACAAAGCCAGGGTTGCCTGTGACCAGTACAAGGAAGTTTATAAGGAGAAAAGAAGAGAAGGGCACTGAAATCTCAAAAATAAGAGCTAATAATATGAGAAAAGTTTGTTGAAGAAATCGAGAAATGCTATGATTTGAATGAGACTGGTCAGGAGTAGGCAGCAGCTCATTTGCAAAATATGGTCGGAAGAAAGCATGCCCGATGAATGGAACCTCAGCATTGTTTCCCCGGTCCTCAAGAAAGGAGACCCTCTGAACTGCTCCAACTACAGAGGTATCAGTCTTCTTAACATCGCGTACAAGATCCTCTCTGCGGTATTGTGTGAGCGTCTAAAGCCATTCGTCAACAACCTGATAGGTCCTTATCAGTGCGGCTTTAGACCAGGAAAGTCCACCATAGACCAAATCTTCACACTACGGCAGATCTTGGAAAAAACCCAGGAGCTTCAAATCGATACTTACCACCTTTTTATCGACTTTAAGGCCGCGTATCTATAGAAAGGAGTTATATAGAGCCATGTCTAGTTTTGGCATACCTACCAAACTTGTCCGATTGTGTAGGATGACGATGGAGAACGCACGCTGCTCCATCAGGGTCGGAAAAGATCTCACCGATACATTCGATGTCAAAAAATATTTTAGGCAAGTCGATGCACTGTCATGCGACTTCTTCAACATCGTTCTTGAAAGAATATTGCAAAACTCCCACGTCAACACAAGAGGCACAATCTTTCAAAGGTCCGTTTAATTGCACGGATATGACGACGATATTGACATAATTGGAACAACGCAGCGTGATGTCAATGGCGCGTTTATGAGCATTGAGACGGAAGCGAAGAAGATGGGTTTAGTGGTCAATGAGGGCAAGACCAAGTATATGCTGTCATCAAGAAAGGACACCCAACACCGACGTCTTGGACAGAACGTCACGATTGACAGCTATAAATTTGAGGTAGTTAAGGACTTTGTCTACCTAGGCGCCACTATTAATTTAGACAACGACACCAGCGCTGAAATCAAACGAAGAATAACTCTTGCCAATCGCTGTTTCTTCGGACTAAGAAGGCAATTGAGTAGTAAAGTCCTCTCTCGAGCAACTAAAATGTCTCTGTATAAGACACTTATCATCCCTGTTCTTATATATGGCGCAGAGGCTTAGACCTTGTCAAAGGCAGACGAGAACGCTTTAGGATGCTTCGAGAGATAAATTCTTCGGGTGATTTTTGGTACCGTCTGCATAGATGGAGAGTGGAGAAGAAGATTCAACCACGAACTGTACGGGCTGTACAGCGACACTGACCTTGTCAAACGAGTCAGGGTCTAGCGGCTTAGATGGCTGGGTCATGTAGAGCGAATGGACACCAACGCTCCGGCCCGGAAAATCTTCGAATCCAATCCTGAGGGACGGCGCAGTAGAGGTAGACCGCGACTCAGGTGGCGCACGCAAGTAGGAGAGGACATCAACCAACTTGGCGTGCAAAACTGGAGGCAGCTAGCTAGGGACCGAGCTGGCTGGAGAAGCATGTTGGTTGAGGCCCTGGTTCGACCCGGACTGTAGCGCCACCTTAAGTTAGTAAGTAAGTTAAAAAGATCATGCCCAGGGTGGCAAATCTCGAATTCAAGCCTGTAAAGACCAGCAGGGATAGATTCGCGGTATCTATTGAGGATCTACTTCCGCCGATTATAAAATCGCGGTCAGTGCTAAAACCTGGAAACACCACTTTTGCAAACTGTTTAACGGCGCGGCGATGAAGACAAAGATTCTGCTGTCAGGCAGAGTGCCCTTTGGCGATCAAGATCAAGGATACCGTCCTTCCGACAAAGAAAAAGTCAAACATGTGCCACATGTATAAGCTCAAATCAAACAATACTTTAGGTGCAGATGGTCTTGACGCCGAGCTTTTCAATGCAGGTGGAGATCAGTCGAAAAAAGCATACACCAGCTGATCTGCATGACAAATGGTCAGAAGGGAAAAAAGGAAACCCTCACAATTGCGCCAATTATAGAGGAATAAGCCTACTTAACGTCGCGTATAAGGTCTTGTCTTTAGAACGTCTGAAATCCCTCGGCCACAATTTGATAGGTCTTTATCAAAGCGGTGACTAGTAAAGTCCAAAATCTACCGAATTTTCTCATTACAGCAGGTCCTGGAAAAATCCCGGAGTAACAATATCGATATGCACCATCTTTTTATTGATTAAAATGTCGTGTGTGACAGTATTTACAGAGAAAAGCTGCACAGAGCTTTGTCTATTTCAGCATTCCAGCAAAAATTGTATGACTATGAAGGTTAACTTTGGATCGTTCCAGCTACTCCATCAAGTACGGTAAAAAACTCCCTGAGAGCTATGATGTCGAAAACGGTTTAAGGCGAGGCGATAAACTGTCATTCGATTTCTTTAATATCATACATACTTAAAAAGATTGTACAAAACTCACAACCAGAAGAATAAATCTTTTAAAATCTTCGCTCACACAAATCTGGCCCAAGCTTAAGCTGTCGAACGGCTTGATCTCTCACAACAAAAAACACACTTGTACGACGATAGGTGTCATTACAGGACATTGTCTTATTAGAATACTTGCCGCAAGGCTAGGAGTCACCTCAAACGATTTTTGTAGAAGCTCTTTGAAGGAGGCGGATGAGGAGGTGACTATTCCCCACCTTCTCTATTCATGCCCCTGTTTGCAAACGTAGGGTTAAGCTAGTGATCTTACTCACATCGACGTCCCGCGGTGGATAAATTAGATCCACCGTGGTACCACAATGGTCCCAACGGACCTAAGTGTGTCAGCCGAGCTGACAGCCACTTTAACCATACCTAACCTAACCTTCGTTCACGCAGGCGACATTGAGCAATCGGAAGAAGCAGATGTGATGTCATAGGAGCTTTTGTGAGCATTTACATAAGCGACAAAAATGGGTTTGATGGCTAATGGAGGCAAAACGAAGTATGCTGTCATCGAACAAGGATAGAGAACATCAACTAATTGAACAAAACGTTGGCAGACATAACTTCGTCTAGACACGCTCCGCTATAAATGCGAAAGGGAACGGAGATCAACAGGAAAATTACTCTTGCCATCTTTGCTATTTTGGGTTAGGAATGTTTATAAGACTGTGATAATCCCAATCCAGCTATACGGCCCAGAAGCATGAACTTTATCTAATGAACATAAGGAAACCCTTGTTGGTTTCGAAAAAAATGCATGATCTTTGGTCCAGAATCAAAAACGTTCTTCCTCCTGTTTCATTTATTCGAATTGGACAGTTCTTTCGAATTACTAATTGAAAACGACATACCTATAGCTAGTAAACGCCAAAATAGAAAAGGTCTTTAGATTTACTTTTTAAATTGAGACTTCTGTCAACTCTGTCCATGCTTTTATACCTAGAAAGCGTTTAGTGTAACCGATCTGTTAAACGACAAAAATTCTCATCAGGACAACCAAACAGAAACGGAACCCATATTTAAAAATTGAATGAAAACTATTCATGTCTATACAGCATTGGGTTGGGTTACAATTTTTTTTATTGAAGATTAACACAAAGAAACCATTTTAATAGCTCCCGGATCGTTCCATCAACAACAACCGACTTAACATGAGAAAACTGTCAAATAATACAAACAACAATTAATTAATATTCTTAGTAGACAAGCATTCCTTGGCGTAGGTATAATTTGCCATAAGACTGTTGTTGCTTTAAGTATAATTCCCACATTGCAAACAATTTTGTACCCAATTAACCAGCAATGCATTCAAATTATACTCGCTGTCACACCTATATGATAATCTGTCAAACCAAATGATGTTCATTTACCTACCTCTCTACCAACCTACTAGCATTGTGACAAAATTAAAAATTATAATAAACAGCAAAAAGACCACACCACACCACAGCAATGTCGCGCCAGAAGTGTCAAAGTGCCTAGGGATGTCGGCGACGACACGGCGGGCGCGGCGCTAACTCCACCCGCCATCCTCCCTCTAACGCTAGCGCCATAGAGTACACGCGCCATACCCATCACAAAGATCAATTCCCAGTCAAAGTAATCGATTGATTTGATGGATGGTCTGACGAGCTGACGCGACTTTCATTTCATTAAGATCCCACTGCCATGCCATGCCGTTGGCGTGGCAGCCAACATCATCCAAGTCGATTAAATCTGACAAAGCGCCCCCCATGCCCAGCCAGCCAGACTACAGCCGAGTTACCAAGAAACTCTATGGCGCACACAGTCAAAGGTTCAATAACAAGCAATTAATCGAGTCACAAAAAGGCAATTACTTAATTTAATTCTAATGACAGCTACATGAGCATGAAGCGCGACGCATGCCGCATACCGCGTCCCCTGATGATACATGGCTCCATTTATATGAGACGATGGATGTGAATTGTGTGAACCCTTGTGCCACAACAATCTCAGCCGGCATCAATACAATCACGATCACTATAAACGCGCTGTATGAGACTGGAACTGTGCCGACGCGGACGCGCCACCGCGGCTTTACTAGGGATTATCTCATACTCTCTTACCCCTCCTGTACAAAATAAGATTATTATGATATGGGGAACATTAGATGCCGCCACCGCCATGACGTCGTCATCAACATCACCATCGCAATGATGCAGTCTTAACATCTGGATTTATACCGGGCATTTGGTTTGATCGTTGTCCAGATTATATAGAAAATACATTGTACAATGTACATACAGAAACAACTACACGATTGATTGCAATAGCTGTTACGTGCGTACGATCGATAATAGTTTCTATTGGATTATAACGATTACCATGCGGATTCAACAGCTGATCGTAATGAGATGGTACAGCTTTGCAGTATTGGTTGCAATGATCATGTGGCTTGCATTTTATTTCAATTCGAATCAATTTTTTGACATTTGAAATTAGTGCATATTGACGGGAAATAGACATGGACGTGCACGAGTATTCAGATCAAGATCCGCTTATGTGTCAGTTGCGGTTGCGGAGCTGTCGAGTGTCGAGTTCAGGTAGGTAAGTCATAAGCAAGCACATGATGTCAATTTTATTTTTAAAAAGAATTTGTAACAAATTTTATTAATTGCTATCTTTTTAAATGCGCATAGAAAATCAGCCGCCCTAGGCTAGTTTTCCGACAATTTATGTTACAGAAATTCATAGTGACAGGTCGTTGTAAACAAACACTGAACTCAACCTTATAATTATAAAATGCAATTTAATTTGTTGTTAATTAATAAATTACAGTGAGAGATTATAGCCATTTGTATAATTTTTAAATAAATCATAACGTATGGTCTCAATTGCAAAAACTGAAGTAATGTGCACAAAAAAATACCCTTACCTACACAATGGCAACCTTATTTGGATATTTTTCTGCAACTGAAACTAATTAACGAATCGGTTGTTAAAATGATTTGGTTTCAATTACAGGACTTAATCAAAAACTCATGGGACCTGTTAAATATATGAAACTGTTAGGATAGTAAGTTAATTTATTTCTCACTTCGACTCAAATCTCAACAGAACAAACCATTTTCAACATAAATGAAAAAATTGACAAGATAACATTTAAAAAATGTGTTTGCAGCATGTTACAAATTTAAGAAGAGTTAACTGTATAAATATGAAAGGGCCGAATTTGTAGATGATAAAGGACAATAAATTTATCACACCAATATCGGCAACCTATTAAAGGTGCTATAAGCACAACTACCTCGTGTAGTTGGTAGGGTATGACTGGTCTCGCATTGGGTGCCTGATTTGCTGCCTATTGCCTTTTGTTGCAAATTGTATTACGTTGAAGAAAACCTATCACTCTAATGTTAGAAAAAGTACATGTGTAAGTCCCGTTTTTTTCCTTACTAAGCGGAAGAATTGTGAAAACGAAAGAGAGTCAATAGTTTTTTGTGGTACAAAAAGTTATTTTCAAAGATCATGAGCTTTTAAGTCTTCGAGGATACTTATTGCAGGTTAGGTTTGGTGGAATGGGGATATCGGATATTAAGGATATTCAGAGGATGAGGTAGTGGGAAGATTGGAGAGGTAGAGGGTTGGGCTGGTGGCTGGGTTATTGGGTTAGGGAACCCCCACTGAACCATTTGGAGCCCTGAGTAAATTTCAGGATGCTGTTTAATGGGGGGTTAGAGATGTCACCCAGTTCGTCGAAGAAGTAATCTCCGATGGCTTTTTTCCTAGTGTGGGCTAAGCTGGGACACTAACAGAGTAAGTGGAATGATTCTTCCTCCGCCTCTTCGTCTTGGCATCCTCTGCATAGGTCGGATGTGCTAATGGCCAATCTCATCATGTGGGTACTCAACGAGTTGTGGCTCGTGAGGATACCAATCAACAGAGAAAGCCGTGGTCTGCTATTGGAGTAAAAATTTTGTTTTTTTTTTTTTCTAGGAAATATCTGGCCAAAGGTTTCTGGAGACTCGGCATGTTTCTAAAGATGACCACCTGTCATTGGCGGCTTTTAGAAAATTAATTAAAATTAATAAGTTAATTTTTTCTTATTCTAGTGGCTTTAGAACTCAGATTAAAGTTACGGGGTTTGTTGAGCTGAGCAGTCTAAGAGTACTGCGACAGCTTTCTACCAATCTGGATTTTGTGATAATATATGAGGTAGCTTTAATAGCAGCCTGACTGTGTATGAAGATGTCAATATTTTTGTTGATCAAGTTTTGCGTAGCCAGGTGTTTTGTGGCTTCACACACTGCAACTACTTCTGCTTAGAAGACACTGCAGAAGTCGGGAAGCTTTATTGATCTATTCATAGTAGGGTAATCTGAGAGAATACCTGACCCTACTCTTTCGTACGTTTTGGAACCACCTGTGAAGACTGAAATGTGATTTTCTTTTATAACCCTGTTTTCGTCCCAGTTTTCTCTTGTCGGAAAGACTGTTGGGGCCACTGGAATGAAATCAATATTCGGGAGGGATATAATCTGTTAAAATGCCTATATCACTACGGTCCCTAATTTTCCCAAAAATTCTACTGCAAGTGTAGAAGGCGATTTGAGCTTTACTATCTCTATCTTTTAAATTTTCTTTGCAGTTACCTTAGTTAACGATCAAGGACAATTTTGAGATATTTTGCCGTACCAGATAAGTTTATTGGTAGGTATACCATAATGGTGGGTTGAGGTATATCTGGAATAATACGTTTTCTCGTAAACTGAACAAGTTCTGTTTTTTTAGGACTAACATTTAGCGCACAGTTTTTGGCCCCTCATGAGCTTATATAGAGCTGTCTGAAGGAGTCTGCTTGTTGCAGACAGTGGCTTCTATTGATAACCACTTATGCACCATAGTCCATGGATCAATAATAAAAGGATTTGGTTCATTGACTTTCGTTTTGAAACGCTGCGCTGGTAACCATAATTTCATTTCAACTTCTTGGTTATCGTTGTGCATTTGTAATCATTTGCAAAATTTATTTTTGCAGTTTAAGTATAATAAACTATTTAAATAATAGGATATTTTTTCAGGTGGTTGAGAAGTTTCGATGGTTGTTGTCTATGGTTAGACAATTGAGAATGCCAGCCGCTGACCAACTTTGTGTAAGTAGAAAATTCACCACACACTCGCTCCAGCAGACGAGTATTTAGCAGCGGATTTCAAAGGTGGACATGCTAAACTTTTGGCGGTAAGCGGCGGCTGCTAAAGCAATAAAAACTGCTGTACCTATAGTAAAGTTTTTCTTTCAATAAAAATAAAAAATTACTAAAGATCAACGGCCAATTTCTTATGGCCATACTATTCACTTTTTAGTCTTTAAATCCGGGTTTAAATTAACATCCGGGTGTGGAGTAGCATAAACTCAAACATTAAACGCAAATCCTTATTATTTAATCCCAATAAACCCATTGTACCCTAAGCTGTGTTGCGTTTTCAGGTTTAGATACCCACGTACAAAGTCAGCCTGATTTTGGCAGTTGCAAACAAACCCTCTATGCCGTTGATTTCCTATCATTTTGACGGATATAAGGTGAAATAATAGAATTTGTTGTGTTTTTTAATTTAAATAAAATATAAAAATATTAGTATTAAATTCAGAAGTCTCCGAAAAGATATCCACTACATCAACGTGTATGGTGACGTAGAGTGTCTTCGCCCTGAGTACAAAAGGTATATACATATTAATGCCGTTTTTGTATTTCAGATGTGACCTGGACGTATTCTGGTGTGTAGAAATAAGATACCAATATTAAGTTTCACATGAAAACCAACAAAAATGAGAAATGGGTCCATTTCACTCGAAGAAAGAGTAACAACTTACTTGGCGTTTAGTAACATTATCCGATTGCGAATGATGATGGTGTTATTTTAAGCGTAAAGAGGTTTTAATTTTTCGCACATTTGATTAGTGATAAACTCATTTGTTTAACCACGGCATAAAGGAAATTCAGAGTATCTTCAGAAGTGTTGTACATACACTACAGCTTGCAGCTCGTCTGGTATCTTGCTTACTCAAGCAAAAGCTGTATCCTTTTTGATTTTTTTTAATTTAGAATATCTTTTAGAATATTGTCTTAAATCTTAGTTTTGGAGATAGAGCATTGAGAAATCATACACTCGAGGTCAGTTAGCTTAAGCGCTCAAAACTTTAAACACGATTTTCTCGAAACTTTGTTTTTAAATCGGCGAACAAGATTCTCGAGAACTATCGACCAATCTCGATGAAATTTAACAAACATCTTTGAAATACAAGTATTACAGCGAAAGAATTTTTGTTTTTTGGCTTATAACTTTGGAAAAAATCAGGATATATTTTGACCGAAATCTGAATTTTTTGTATAAATGTCTGCCAAAAATATAATTTTCATTTGCTTGTTTGTCCTTAAAGTTTCAGTATATGATCTGAAAGGTTTTTTTTTACATCAAATGATACAGTCAAAACTTCTGTGTTGCCGTAATTGATGTCGGAAATGCAGTTTTGAATATTTGTTCAACCAAAAAAAGTCAGAAGCCTTAGCCTAAAACCTAAAACTTTAAGCAATTTTCAATCAATGCGAAAACTAATACTCAACGACAGTACTTGTCTGCAACATCGAAGGAAAATCAAGAAATTATTTATTATTTATGTCTCCAAATACCACACATAAAAATCATAAAAAAAGTTTTATTATTTCACAGCTTGACAAGTATTTATTTATTCTTTTAACCCTGGTTTGATAATACATCCGGGTGTAAGGTAGCAAAAACCCATAAATCAAGCGCAAATCCATATTTTTCACACTCAAATAACCGCATTGCGGAATTGAGGTGTCGGGTTTAAATACTTACTTACGGACATTGTATATGGAATCTATAGTATTATCGATAATTTAACCTGTGAATTTAAGCCATCTATATATTCGCCGGCATACGAACATTCCCTTGTAATTTTTAGCGCGCCCATGACGTTTCTCATTTCGACAACTGATTTTATTTCTGTGGGGTTCAAATTATGAGTAAATGCTCGCATTTTCAACGCAGCTTTGAAGCATCGAAACCCTTCCGTCAGTTCTTCAATACAAATTTTAACACGAATGGTTTAAGTCATATCTTTTTGGGAGAAAGCAAATTGTAAAATTTAATGATAGTTTATCTTTACCGATAGAAACGAATATTGGAGTTCCCCAAGGATCAATCCTGGGTCCACTCTTGTTTTTGATATATATAAATAATATAAAAAAAAGTAGTAAAGCATTGCCAAATTAAATTTTTTGCTGATGATGGACTGCTGTATATTGATGAATTTGAATTAAGCACGTGTAAGAGTAAACTCGTTGATGAAATCAAAAGTATAAAAAATTATTTAAGCATGAATAAACTTATGTTAAATACTGAGAAAACAAAAATTATGATATTACCTGAAAATAGTGCAATAACCCAAATAGAAGAATTTGAATGTGTAAATGAAATTAAATATTTAGGTGTTATAATAGATAGTAAACTTAATTTTAAAAAGCATTTTGAATATGTACATACAAAAATTGCCAAAAAAATCGGTTTTTTGCAATTATTTAGAAACCAAAAAACACAAAACATGTTATTTTATAAAGGAATTAGAATTTATAATGAACTTCCAAATAATATGAAAACGGAAACAAATATTTTAAAATTTAAAAGAGATGCATTGGTATTTGTTAGAACTTATTATTGAATTTAAAATACTTTAATATTTGATAATTATGTAAATGAAGTTGTAAAATAGCAAACTTAAGCTAAATAAACTTAATCTAATCTAATCTAACTTTGAAATTGAGGAAGTCGATTTCCAAGTATTTTTTAAAAGTAGTATTCACTTAAAGTTCGTTTTACTCAACATTAGGGCTATTTTTTTGGGAGGCATGTCCGGTACCTTGTATTGTAAATCCAAAAAAACGGTTCGTGTTTTATGTTTGATGGTTGGTATCCGTGACGAGTTGTCAAACATAAACAAACAAAATAGCGGTGTTCACAAAAGTATGCAAGTATTTTCTTGTGGTTTTTTCTCTCTGTTTACACGCTTGGGTTCAGTTCACTTGAGAGTGAATGAGAACAAGTGCGAAAAACTTTTAAATGTCGGTAATCCGCTAAAATACATTACTTAGAAGTTTAAAAGTTCAATACTTATATTTTAAAAGTGTCTTAAGGCCGTGTGTGAATTGCGTTAAAATTTGCGTTAAAACTTCTACCATGATTAAAATTTGACGTCTTGTTTGAGGTGGGATCAAATTTAGCCATTTGCTGTGTGAATTGCGTTAGAACAATTATTTTAACCAAGATTTCTGCGTAGGTTAAAAAAATTTCCTTCGATAATTTAAGAAATTTTCCTGAACAAAAATTGGTTTTCCTTTTCACGGAAAAATAATTTCTCTTACAAAACATATTTTTAAGAAAACAGGGTTAATAAAAAGTATGTGAAACTGAAAAAAAATCTTTTTTATTTATTTTGTTCTCGATTCTAATGTCATATTTTAAAACAACAATAAAAAATATTCAAACAAAGTTCCCATTTTGATTAATTGATTTATTCGGTGTGATAACACTGAAAATTAGTTTTCATGGCTGATGTCTTTCATACATTTCAAAAGAACCAAAACAATAAATTCGTATTTGGTTTAGAAAAATGAAAAATTTTAAGTATTTCGTACCAATTCTTGTTTCTTGTTGTTTTGGATGAAAAACCAGACTTATCCTAATTTCAATTAGTTTTATTTTTTCTTCGTGAGACCCTAGAAAACAAAAGCATTGAATTTATATAAATTAATTGATTTCAAATGTATGGTTTTCCAGCCTGCCTTCGTTTTTTTTTCTTGATTCATATTTCGTTGTTTGAATTGAATACAAAAGCAAGAGCAAATTTCTGTATCACTAGAAACGTCAAATTTTAACACACTTTAACCTGCTCCACAGCTCAATAAATTTTAACCCATTTTATTCACCTCATTAGTGTCAAATTTTAACGCGGGTTAAATTTTAACACACATTTTAACGCAATTCACACACGGCCTAAGAAACTAGACACAAGCGGATACTTATCTGTATAAGAATCAACTTCCGCTTCATGGTATATATGTATAAAGAATAGTAAACTCGACAGAGAAGTGTAGCTTGCTAAGTGAGTGGTTGTGTTCTTGATCGGCTCTTAGAAAAGTTTATTAAAGTCTTACACCCAACAAGTTTTAAAGCATAAATTTTGGTTCAAATTGACTCGGTTGAAGGTAGCAAACTTTACACACGGCAGTGGGTCTTGTCTATTATTCAGTGCTTAATAAATCGAAAAAACAAAAATTGCAATTATCTTGTGAAGTGAAAAATTACATATTAATGGAGCACAGAGAGGTTCTTGCATGACATAAAAAACAACCGTCACTCTCCGTCAGCAGCAAAGATTCACACACGTAAAAAAGAAAAACAACTATATTTCGAAATTGTGAGTACACATATTAGTTTAAGCTTACACTTAAATCCAATAAGAAAAAAACAAAAACAAACAAAACTGCAAACACCTTTGAGCGCCGATGCGACGTACCGGCAGAGCTTTTCATATACAAGAACGAGCTTTACCACAGTAATATCAGTGGAGACACGAACCTATGTGGCATAAAACTTAGCCCCAAACCATTTCAGTGTAATAAATACAGGTT
Source organism: Melanostoma scalare (assembly GCA_949752695.1). Lineage (NCBI taxonomy): Eukaryota > Metazoa > Arthropoda > Insecta > Diptera > Syrphidae > Melanostoma > Melanostoma scalare. The sequence continues at coordinate 42,674,873 of OX456985.1, read as the reverse complement.
TTTATACAGTGTCTCAAAACATTGCTCATGAACGACACACCAAAACTGAAAAGATCTAGCGCCGAAATTTCACCAGATCACAAAAATAATTCAAATTCGAAAAAACCTTGTCCAAAACCAGATATGTCATTTACCTTAAAAATGGAGGACCTTATTCGGGAAATGGATAGGCTTTTAGACAGGAAACTCGAACATCTTGCAACTAAAGAAGACATCAATGGAATAAAAAATGATATAGCAGTTCTAAAAGAAGAGAACCGAATTCTGAAGGAAGAAGTTTTAAAATTGAAAGATGGCGAAGTTCAATTGAAGAAAAAAATGGAGGAAACAGAAAAGTTTACAAAAAGAATGAACGTCATAGTTACAGGTTTAAGCACAGAAAACGTAGAAGAAGCGAAATCCCAGTTTCAGGAAGTTTGCAGTTCAACACTTCGTGTAGCTGCAACGACCAACGGTGTTCGAAAAATAAGTTCCGCCAACACGAATAAAACAGCCTTCGTATTTGAGCTAGCTAGTTCAACAGAAGTAAATGCTGTACTGTCGTCGACAAAGAATTTAGCTGGCAAACGAATTTCAATCAACAAAGATCTAACGGGAAATGAAAGATCAGAACAGTTTCACCTGAGACAAGTCAAACGAAGTCTTCTTAAAGCAGACCACAGCCTCAAACTTGAAATCAGACGGTGGACTCTCATTGTAAATAGTTGCAGACGATACAAGTGTACCCCCGATGGAATAATTAAATCGGCAAATTTGGAAGACAAGTCCTTCATTGAAAATCACCTCGCAAAAATACAGTCTACATACTTGGTCACCCTAGACGCACCCAAGCACCAAAATTCATACGTGCAAAAACTCCCTCAGAATAATTAGCAACCCAATGTCTGTCAGGTTTTATGTTATAATGTAGCTGGTCTTGCAAATAAATTAGTATTATGTGATTTTTTTAAATTTATATCTGAATTTCAAATCTTTTTCTTATACGAAACATTTATTACATTAGAAAAGATACAAAATTATGAAAAATTTTTTAAAGGCTTTAAATTACACTGGATTCCTGCAGTAAAAACTCAACATTTTGGTAGAGCAAGTGGAGGGTGTTTGTTTGGGTACAGTAAAAATATTGAGTCTTTGCATCGTTTGCAGTTCTTAAACATCTACGGAACTACTATACTGCGTGGAACATTTCTTGGAACTACGGTCAACTTCGTGCCTTGCTATTTAAACTGCAACAATTGGATGAGAGACTTTAACAAAATAAAAAAATGTTTTGATGAGCTTGGTTTAGAAAATTTTATATTACTTGGGGATCTCAATGTCAGAACAGGAACGAGGGGTTCTATCGATATCCAGGTAGTCTCACAGCCACCAATTTTTGATACGAGATGTTCAAAAGATTCAACAGCTGATGGAAACTGCAACGCGTTCCTTGAATTTTTAGAAGACATTGGAGCGTTTATTCTCAATGGTAGATGCTTTAATGATAAAAATGGAGAGTTTACCTTTGTATCAAGCAGAGGGTCATCAGTAATCGATTATTGCTGCCCATCTTATAACTCTGTCGGTATCATAGATGATTTTTCCGTAGGATGTAAAACATACTCAGATCATATGCCACTGCTCTTAACGATTAAGTCTTCTGGAGACAACAGTAGAAATGCTTCTATGCAGTTGCTCCCTAGAATGAAGTGGGTTGAAAGCAAACGCTCGGATTATATTCAAAATCTCAATGCCGCTGTAACGATGAATACTAACCGAGAAGAAAATATCGAAATCAGATGTGAAACCATAAAAAAATGTATATACGAAGCAAACAAGATTCCAAACAATAAAGTAATAAGATTTGATCGAAAGAAACCTTGGTACGACTTAAATTGCCACATTGTTAGAAAAGACACATTAAGAGCACTGAGAACTTTCAAAAAAGATAACCTAGAAGTAAGCAGAAGAAAATATGTTAGCGCAAACAAAAAATATAAAGCCCTTTTAAAATCAAAACAATATGAATATTATCAAAATATCTCACGTCAACTTGGATCTGTTACCGTGGCAAAAGATTGGTGGAGAATTGCAAGAGAAATTCGTGGAGATTCATTAAAAAATTGTATGCAAGTCACAGCAAACGAGCTCTTGATCCACTTCAGAGGAACACTGAATTCAATGTCATCACAAAGCATGACACCCACATCCTCTTTGGAATCCGTTTACAACCAAAAACTTGATAGACAGATAGAATTAGATGAAGTTATCCGAGCAATAGAATCATCAAAGGAAAACAAAGCTCCTGGTATTGATGGTATTCCTAATGAATTTTACAAAAACTCCAGCACCCTGTTTATTGAAGAAATTTATGTTTTGCTCAAAGATATCTTCGATACAGAAACTATACCTTCATCGTTCAAAAAATCAATAATTTTCCCTCTTTACAAAAAGGGTGACCCAAGTCTTCCTTCAAACTACCGCGGGCTTTCATTTTTAGACACACTCTACAAAATATTTACCACAGTTTTGTTAAATAGACTTACTTATTGGATGGAAGAGAACCACGTACTAAATGAATACCAGGCAGCATACCGAAGCCAATACAGCACTGTTGACCAAGTGTATAATCTATCGTGTATAGTTCAAATTCAACTAAGTCAGAGGAAAAAGCTTTACGCCTTCTTTGTCGATCTATCAGCAGCCTTCGACAACATCAATCGTGAGGCGCTGTTTTACAAATTACTTAAACTAGGAGTCTCATCGAAAATGGTTTCAATTATAAAATCTTTGTACAAAGACACTTCTGCGACAGTTTGGGACGGAAAAAGTATAACAAGCTTCTTTCAGACAACCAAAGGAGTCAAACAAGGTTGCGTACTAAGCGCCTTACTTTTCGTTCTGTTCCTAGAGGATCTTCACTTTGAACTACCAACTGGTCTCACTCTGAATAATTTGAAAATAAACGTACTTTTATACGCAGATGACATAGTTCTCCTTTCTGATAGGCCTAATATACTGCAAAGGATTATCGACGCCTTCAGTAGGTACTGTATCAAATGGAACCTAGATGTTAACCTAGAAAAGTCAGAAATTGTGATTTTTAGAAACGGCGGTAGGAGAGCGGGTGCTGAAAAATGGCATTTCAATGACGGAGAAATAAGAATATCAAATCAGTACAAATATCTCGGCGTTATCTTCACATATAACATGTCCTGGTCCGAGCACTTGTCAAAACGTCTTGCAATGTCTAAAAACTCAATAAATTCGACATGGTCCAAATTTGTTCAAAATAAGTTTGTTACACACTCTGCTAAATACAAAGTGCATGACGCAGCCACCAAATCAATAATGCATTATTGTGCACAGGTGTGGGGATTCAAAGAGTACCTTCAAATAGAAAAGCTTCAACGTTTCTTCGTGAAGAGATGCTTCGGGTTGCCAGACAACACACCTAATTATGCAATTCATATTGAAACCGGCCTTCCAAAAGCATTCCTAACAACTTTAAAAGTTCATTTTACATACATACGGAAAGTAATGTCAATGCCACGTAATCGTCTCCCACGTATACTTTCTGACGTTATCATTCAGAAAAATATTTATTGGGCCCAGGAATGGTCAGGCCTTTTCCAACAAACACAGATGGACTTCAGTTTTGAAGCCCCGCGCTTAATGTGGAATCAATATCACAATATACTACTCACAAAGCTTTCCGAAAAATACTGGGTTGATTTTGTGGGAAAAGCACATCAATCACAATTCCACGACGAATATAGCAATCTAATACACTCTGATGTCCCAAACTATTTTCAAGATAACAATCCGCGTGAAATGATAAATTTGCTCTTCAAAGCACGATGTGGTCTTTTAAACTTAAATGCTAGAGCTTTTCGTAATGACACTGTAGGCATATGCAGTATATGTAATATGGATGCTGCAGAAAACACATATCACTTCGTTGGTATGTGCCCCATTTTTAAAGGATACCGTAAAACATACCTAGGGAGCGAAATACTGGACAGAACTACATTTCTAGATTTCTTAAATGGCTCAAATTACCAAAACCTATACAAATTTTTGAAAAACTCACTTAAATATCGAAGCCTTATAATTAACGAATATAGTTAGAACTCACTTAGCTTTGCTATTATAAAGTAAATAAATTTTTGAACCTGACAGACAACTTAAAACAAGTTATTGTCAAATTTAATTTTGAAAACCAGCAAACTCATGTTTTTGTAAAAATTTAACTGAAAATAAAATTATTTATCTATCTATCTATCTATCTATCTATCTAGTAAACTCGATTTCCCATTTACTAATTCTTTCGACCGAGGCCACGGGGAGGCGCAATGGTCACTTCCTTATAAATGTAAAAGCACATTTGAGCTGTGACCGAAATCGTATGGTGTCGCTACACGCTAAAAACGAAATCGAGTTTACTATTCCTTGTATATACAATGGTTATTAATTGTAGATTAAATAAGTCTGGAACAGATGGCGCTTTTGTTGTTATTAATCATAGATTGCATAAATCTGGAACAGATGGCGCCTTAAGCGAATTTCTTTACAGATAACTGTAAAACATTGTCCCTTGCACCTCACAGATGGTGACCTACGGCAACGCGTGGCCGGGTCTGCTAGTAATCAATAAATAAATCTATTTTAAGATAAGTAAATACTATTGGAAAAAAATGTCAAAATTCACCGAAAATTGTGTTAAGGAACTATGCAAAAAAGAACAAAAAAATAGTTTAACAGAGCTTTTTCGTTTCTTTTACGATATATTATCATATACCTATGAACCTGCAAATTAAATAATCAAAGTCAATAAATTTCTACAATTCAAAAATCGTTACCAAAATTCTTTTCTATTCTATTCTATTCTTGTACAAAATTCTTTTCCATTCACTTGTGAACACCCCCTTTTTCTGTTGTTCGAGATACATGAAAGTCTCTAGTCGCACCAACATTTAAAAATGAAACATCGAAAAACTCATTCGATACTCGATTAATCTATCCCTTGTAAGATTTACTTATCCTTTTATCCCCTGTATCTTTGTTGTTTTTGCTTTACATGTATTTACAATACAAGGTACCGGACTTCCTCCCAAAAAACAGCCTTATTGATGAGAAAGACGATCACATATTACAGCAGAGCAGATTTTATATGCGATGTTAAGAAGGCTTTTCTCTCTATAATATAATAATATATGACCGTTAGAGCAGTGAATAAGTGCCTGTCTAGACGGGTTATTTCAATAACGTTATGCTGTTAACGCTAGGTGTCTACACGTTGTTATAATTCCTCGCACAAGTTCTCCATTTTGTGTTGGAAAGTGTATTAAAAAAAGCATAACGTTATGAGTATAACCCGTCTGGACACGCCAACAGCCGTATTTATTAGATTTCGCTAAAACACGCTTAAAACGCATATTAGTTATTCAGTGATTAAGAACTTATTAAGACTTTAACCAGTGAATAAAAAATCCTTATTTATAATCATTTTTTTCGCCCATACTAGTTAATCATCCCTTATGTCAAAATCATAAAGAAACTCTCTTATTTTGGTTTCTCAATGGTTGAACTGACAACAGAAATTTGTTTTTGTTTATATTTTCTAACCTATGGACGATGAAATGTTGGTCACGCAATATACATTGTTCTATATATATGTATATATTCTATTATTCTTTGGCTTTAATTTTGTTGTTTTGTCCAAAAAGCGAAAATCAAAAACGTTTCCGAACTGGAAAACTTGTAAGAAACGAATTTACAAAAAAGGAAAATAATGCATATTTCTGTCAATTGAAAACACATTTACTACATCCAAATTATTTATAAAGTTAATGTAATTTGAGTACCTACATTTCCATTTTAGTTATTTTTAAAATTCTCAAAGATGTAAATAAACCACTGAATGACAACTCAATACTCAAAATCAAATGACATTTATACGCTAAAACACGCTTAAAACACACATTTCTGCGTTTAAGCTAATCAGCCCTTATTCACTGCCGAAAAATGATTATAAATACGATTTTTGTTTTAATCAACGATTAAGCGTGTTTTAAAGTTCCGCGGAGTTTAAAATGCGATTATAAATACGGCTGCAAGTGTACTGCTTAGGCAGATAAATCTGATTTCGTTTTGCGCATCCAACCTCTTTCTTCCTCACCCCTTTTGCCCAAAAACGACCGATATAACGTTATTGGAAACACGTGTGGACAGGGACTAATATGGCAATAAAAATACGAACACACGCATGGAATTCTGACAGGATTCAAAATTTAGAACTATTCGAATAGAATTCCACTTCAAAATTTGTGTTTCCACCCCAACAGCTACCCAAGAAAGCTGTCACCATTGACAGCTGTCAGTTGTTAAAAATATTTCTTGGCAAGTGTCAAAATTTACAAATTCGTATCCATCGGTATCTGAATTATATTCCATCACCAAGGTATATTTTCATCATTTGTTTATAAAATCTAATTAGTTTGTTGAAATCGAATGCTTCATTTCATTTTGCAAATATTAGCCTTCATTTCTTGTCTAGTTACCTGCAATTACATCTCCTAAAACTACTTTTATTTAGGTTAGAAATTGTCTGTTCTTTGGCTACTTTGCTTATGTAATGTAAAATTCAGTGAAATATATAAACCTCAAAACCAAATAAATCATACGTTATTCAAGTGATACGTTTGCTTTTGCAGAGTAAAATGTTTCGTGCGCCGCTTGTCAAGGCATTAGCTGCAAGCTCTGGCTCGCCAGTTCATCGGGTAGCCCAAGCAGCGGCTATACGTACCAGCGCAGCGGTAGCCCAGACGCCAGCCAAGGCCCCAGAAAAAATCGAAGTTTTTGTTGATGATATCCCAGTGCAAGTTTTGCCTGGAACAACTGTACTACAGGTTTGTTTGGTGCTTTGCAATGAAAAAAATTGATTTGTTACATAAAAGTTTTTTTTTTCTATTATTTGCGTCGCGATAGGCTGCAGCCATGATTGGTGTAGAAATTCCAAGGTTTTGCTACCACGAACGTTTGGCTGTTGCTGGCAATTGCCGCATGTGTTTGGTAGAAGTAGAGAAGAGTCCTAAGCCTGTCGCTGCATGCGCCATGCCTGTTATGAAAGGATGGCGTATTAAGACAAATTCAGAAATGACACGCAAAGCTCGTGAGGGTGTTATGGAGTTTTTGTTGATGAACCATCCCTTGGATTGTCCAATTTGTGATCAGGGTGGTGAATGCGATTTACAAGATCAAGCTATGGCATTTGGCTCAGATCGTTCACGATTTGTTGACATCAACCACACTGGAAAGAGGTTTGTCGAGTTTGAAAAAAATTATTTCACAACTTAACTTAATTTTGTTTTTAGAGCCGTGGAAGATAAGGACATTGGGCCATTGGTTAAGACAATCATGACCAGGTGCATTCATTGTACACGATGCATTCGTTTCGCTTCTGAGATTGCTGGTGTTGATGATCTCGGTACAACTGGTCGTGGTAATGATATGCAAATTGGAACTTACGTCGAGAAATTGTTCCTAACCGAGCTATCGGGAAATGTTATCGATTTGTGCCCCGTGGGAGCTTTGACCAACAAACCATACAGGTGAGTGTGGGATTAGTAGAATTTTGCTGACGCATGGCTTGGATGGCAGTTTGCCATGGAGCTAAAAATTTCTTATGCGCAAAGCCTTTCGATTTTTATTTTTTTTTAGTTTATTATGCCACGAAAGTGTTTTGTGATGCTCTGTATGAAGCAGAAGATATCACGAGGTGCATGAAGTGTTTTGACGTTTAAATTTCGAACAACCGACAAAATACAATCGTTTTTAGCTTTGTTTTTAGATGTGGAATCGGCAGGCTTATGCTTTGTTGATAAGCTTTAAGCGTTCAGATCTGTCTCAGTCGCTGCATTTTTTACTTCCTGAAAATGTGGTCGTATAGTCCTTCAAGTAGTTCGTTTAGCTGTCTCGAAACTCTTCTGTAGGTTCTTAACGCTAGTCGACCTCATTCGTAGCGCTTTCGCTTTAATACATACGAATGTTAAACCAACTGAACTTTCAGATAACTGTTTCGTTTGTTCCCTACAATCGCTAACACGGTTTTTTTTTGTTTTAAAACACCGTTTTCCTCGAATGCCAAATACATGTTTTTTTAGAATTATGTTTGCCGTTAACTCGCTGAGATCCTCAGTAGCGACTGCGATTCTCTCACTAACTTTCCTGGTGGTGTTTACTGGGTTGATTTCGATGTTTGCCCACTGCCACGATTTTATAACCTTTTGGTAAACTTTCGAATCTCATTTCCATCATGGCATCTCTAAATTTCTTCAAAATTCAGAGGCTGTTATTCTGATGGCTTGTTGGCATTGTTGTCACTGGTCTTCGTTGCTTAATGCTGGTGGCATAGGATTAAAGGATAACTTGAGGGACAATCGATTGAAAAAAGCATTGTCTTAGTGCGTGCGAGTCGAACATGATATCCTCATTCGCATCTTGGCTACAACTATGTAGTGGTCCGAATCAAAGTTGGTCCCTCGAAAATTTTGGACAGCAATAACACTGGGAGAGTGTTTTGCTTCGATTGCAAAATGGACAATTTAAGGTGACTGTTAATTTATCTGGGGATTGTCATTATTTTTGACATTGATGTCTAAAAAGGTTTTATGCTAGGTTTCCACTTGCCATTTTTTAAATGATGAATGACCTAATGACAAGTGGAAATTGCAAAAATTGACAGTCATTCAACTGACGAACAGCCTCGGTCATTTTTTGGCAGTAAATTTGATTGACAAGTGGAAATTGGCTGTTAGACAAGGCGACAAACTGTCATGCGATTTCTTTAACATCATACTTGAACAGATTGTAAGAAACTCAAACGTCAACTCCAGAGGAACAATCTTTCAAAAGTCTGTACAATTACTCGCCTACGCAGACGATATTGACGTAATGGGAAGAAAAAAGCGTGATGCCATAGGTGCTTTTGCGAGTATTGAAAAATGGGTTTGATGGTTAATGAGGGCAAAACGAAGCATATGCTGTCATCAAACAAGGGCACAGAACATCGACGAATTGGACAAAACCTCACAATAGACAGACATAACTTCGAGTTAGTACAGGACTTCGTCTAGCTAGGATCCACTAGACACGGAAAACAACATCAGTGCGGAGATCAAACGGAGAATAACTCTTGCCAACCGTTGCTTCTTTGGGTTAAGAAGGCAATTGAGAAACAAAACCCTCTCTAGAAAAACCAAGGTAACCCTGTCTAAGACCTTGATCATTCCAGTCCTGCTTTACGGCGCGGAAGCATGGACCTTATCGAAAGCGGATGAGGAAACCTTTGGTCGTTTCGAAAGAAAAATTCTCCGAATGATCTTTGGTCCCGTATGCGAAAGCAATGTTTGGAGAAGAAGACACAATAACGAGCTTTATGAGCTGTACCGCGACATGGGCATAACCAGAATAGTACGCATCGCGAGGCTACGATGGTTGGGTCATGTAGAGCGGATGGACCCACACGCTCCGGCTCTTCGAAAGCTCATTTCCTGGGAAATCGCGGAAGGGGAAGACCTCGTCTTAGGTGGCGTAATCAAGTGGAAGTAGACCTCAACCGACTTAGAATGCAAAACTGGAGAAAGCTTGTTGGTTGAGGCCCAGGTTCACCCCCGAACTGTAATGCCCACCTAAGTAAGTAAGTTAGTATTTTCATTATTTTATGAATTTTGAGATGGGGGAAGAGTGTGCTTCTATCAACAAAATTTAGCCGCGTATCGATTTACCTGGTGGTACCCGTGGTGTGATGGATAGCATGTCCGCCTGTTAATCCAGAGGTTCGTGGTTCGAATCCCAACAGAGGCAAAAATGTTTTTTGCCGGGTATCGCCTCTAGCGAGGAATTGGCAAGTCCTCCGTTAGTATTCATTGCCATGAAAACGCTTTCTCGATTAGCCGTTCGGAACCGGCAAAAAATTGTAGGTCCCCTCCATTCCCTCAGAAGGCATGGTTGTGAGAAACGCGCTAGGCCCAGGGGCTCCTTGCTCTGTAGCGCCACCCTATTTATTTATTTACTATCGATTTACCTGAGCCCGTTTTCAATGATGCCCTCTTTCTCTAGTTTTGCTTTTTCGATTTTTACGTCAAGTCTAGGGCATTGTTCATATGTTTTCTGGAGGAGCTCGGAGAATAGTTTTTGGAACTAGCGTCTTTATCTTCTGTGAAGGTGTGGGAGTATATTAGGCTAAGTTGACGAATTTAGCCCTAATGGGGATGAGGATTATACGCTCGTTGACTATATTTTGGCTGAAACCTTATCCCTGAGTCCGCACTTCAATAAGCGTTGTTTTTGTCGTCTGTAGCAGTTGCTATAGTATATGTCGCACTGTTGCCCTAATGGGGATGAGGATTATACGCTCGTTGACTATATTTTGGCTGAAACCTTATCCCTGAGTCCGCACTTCAATAAGCGTTGTTTTTGTTGTCTGTAGCAGTTGCTATAGTATATGTCGCACTGTTGCAGGGTTTAGAGAGTTGCCGTTGGCTCCCCAAGAGCTCATTCACGATCTCTATTTTTATAGACGGTCTTAATTTTGTCGGAATAGCTCATTCAGGGCTTTCTGCTTCTCTACTGCGGATGTGCACTGGTTCTGTAAGTCGAATTCATCCACTGTAAAATTCTTTATAAGCTCTGGCAGATCACTCACCTCCAGGCAGTTAATCATGCTTCGCAGAGTGTTATGCCTAGTATTGCTCTCTACTTTTCTTCGTCCTTTTGTCAACGCTCGAACTTACTAGTTTTGCAGATCACCTCTGATTGGAGTAGACTAGTACTTTGTGGTTACCGCGAGGAGGTATAGGAAGCACAATTTACGTACTCTATAAGTTGGAAAATCTGGGTGCCGCCAAGTTGACACCAATCAGAGGCTTCCGGCGTGTACTATACACGCCTAACCACCAAAACAGTGCCATTGAACAAGTAAATAACATAAAAATTGCAAACCACTTGAACAGTTAGCATAACAAAGACATACTTTTATATTTTATATGCTCAAAACTCTAGTAAATACAGCAAAAAATATTTTCTTCAATCAAATCACTAACACTTGACTATGAATTCGAAAATTAATTTTAAACTTTCCAATTCCTCTTTAAGCTTTACTGCTCGTCCTTGGGAAATCCGCAAGATTGGCAGCATTGATGTGTTGGATGCCGTTGGCAGTAACATCATTGTAAGCACTCGCACTAATGAAGTACTGAGAATTCTACCTCGTGAAAACGAAGACATCAACGAGGAATGGTTGGCTGATAAATCTCGTTTTGCTTGTGATGGCTTGAAACGCCAACGTTTGGTCGCTCCAATGGTCCGTATGCCAAATGGTGAATTGCAAGCAGTCGAATGGGAAGGTGCTTTGATCGCAGTTGCTAAGGCTATGCACAGAGCTCCAAAGGGAACAATTGCTGCCGTAGTGGGGCAGTTGGCTGATGTTGAGTCTATGGTAGCATTGAAAGATCTACTCAATCGCAATGGATCAGAGACTATTTGTACTGAGCAAGGCTTCTGCACCAAGGGTTCCAGTACCGATTTGCGTTCAAATTACTTATTGAACTCGACTATTGCTGGTAAGAGGGTTTTGTTGTGGCTTTAAGGTTTCCCGTTAGACAACTTGTTTTTTTAAAGCCTTGGAGGAAGCTGATGCTGTATTGTTGGTTGGTACAAACCCACGTTATGAAGCTCCACTTTTGAATACCCGTCTGCGCAAAGGCTATGTACACAACGAACTCGATGTGGCTTTGATTGGACCTAAAGTCGACTTATCATACAAACATGAACATTTGGGTGACGACGCCAATATTATTACACAAGTTTGCAACGGAAGTCATCCTTTCTCAAAGACCCTCGAAGCCGCCAAGAAACCAGCCATTATCGTTGGTGCTGATCTGTTGGAACGTACCGATGGCGCTGGAATTCACGCAACTGTTCATTCCTATGCCAAGAAACTAAGCAAACCAGTAAGTAACTAAGAAAGTGACTAAATTATATTTTGAAATGACTAAAATGCTTCTTACAGGACTGGAATGCATTCAATGTTCTACAGAATAACGCCTCTCAAGCTGGAGCGTTGGACATTGGCTGTCAACCAGGAGCCAATGCCGCAATCAAGGCACAACCTAAGGTATTGTTTTTGCTTGGAGCTGATGCTGGTGTCGTTAAACGGGATCAATTGCCAAAAGATTGCTTTGTTGTATACATTGGACATCATGGTGATGCTGGTGCAACAATTGCTGACGCTGTTTTCCCCGGAGCTGCATACACAGAAAAGCAAGCCACCTATGTGAATACAGAAGGACGTGCTCAACAAACACTTGTAGCAGTTACACCTCCCGGATACGCACGTGAAGATTGGAAGATTGTTCGAGCATTGTCTGAAGTAGTTGGTGAGTGAAAGAAGATTTTTATCACAAAACTGGTCTGATTTTGATTGAGTTTCTTTTTTTAGGAACACCCCTCCCCTATGATACTCTGGATGAATTAAGGAATCGTATTGAAGATATTGCACCACATCTAAATCGACATGGCAAGCTTCAAGGAAGTGCTTTCGGTGCTCTTGCCGAACAATTGGCAGCGGTAATTTATTAATCCTTATATCCTTTATCACGACTCAAATTAAAACATATATTTTCCCTCAGCCTAAACAGATCGATAACACAAAAGTAGACGTTAAACAAAAGGTGCTCAAGGACTACTTTATGACAGATGCTATTTCAAGAGCATCTCCCACAATGGCTAAATGCATAACCGCTGTTAAGAAACAACAATCCAAAGCAGCCGTGGCTCAATAAGCCAGCACGTTTAACCTTAGCAGAATTATATTAAAAAGAAAAACTCAATTTTAACATCAATACAGTTATATTTAAATAGGCAACGAGGCGTTCATAATGAGAAGCATCAGACTCGGCTCTAACTGTGACTGATGTAATGTTTGTACAGTAACAAAAACAAAACAATTAAAGAACAATGTAAAGCAAGCAAACTTACTTCATTAATAAAAATGAATCAATTCAACAACAAACAAAACAAGAAGTCTTACTTTACTGATTTTCATACAGCAAACTGAGAGACTCTCGATACTGACTAAAGAAATTCTTAAAATTTGCTTCGTTTTCTTCATTCCCATCATGGTTCAACACTTCCGATTTGATTTTAGCATCTTGAACCTGTTCAGGAGTTGATGTGTTGTCAGTTGTTTGCTCTTTGAATTTAATGAAATCATCCATCGAGATGTCTTCTTCTTTTTCTTCATCTGAGATGAATATTGGTTGTAATGATGATGAAGACGATGGTTGGTTTGCGGTTGATTTTTCAGATTGAGTAGGAAGCTCTTCGTTGGGAAGGAGGTTCAACTCGCAACTATTCGATTGTGAAGTTTTTCTTTCTGTTGAACTGATAAAGGATTTGTTTATATCAAAAAAGAAATCAAATGAGAGATTTTTTGAGAACCTGAATGAAGACATCAGTAGCCAAAAGAAAAACTAAATGCAAACAAAGCAATAAGGACTACGAAACTAGTAGTCAATATTAACATGATGATTAAGTAGATACTTACCTCAACTCAGCGACTCGCTTTTCTCCTTCATCGGTATTGCTATTCTCATACATTGGCAAATAGTCGCCGAAGAAATCAAAAATCATTTTACTTTCACAATTGCCATAGAACCCGGCGTAAGTTGTTCGATTCTCATCGCCCATATAAAGAACACTATCGTGTGGATTCTCAAATAGCTCAACTGGCAATTCAATCATCGAATCCTCTTCATCGCCTGTGTGACCTTTTTCCTTCGATTTCATTTCTGAAACTCTTATTTTTTCTTTCAAATTATTCATTTGAAATTGGTAATTCAAGATTGTTTGATGTCTTATACGGGCTTTGCATATGTTTGACCGTGCCCCATACGACACAAAACATGGATCGACTTCTTTTCGATTGACCATCGTAACTTCGATGTCACCAGGCGAAGTTCCGGTGTTGTTGATTTTTCTCAAATTTGCCAACAAATCAATTCGATACCGTAAGAAATTCTCATGGCGGAAGTGAATTGTCATTTCGGTATAAGCTGGCGATCCTGATGGAACATTCTGGGAACTGTCTACTTTTTTAAAGCCATACTCCAATAAATGTCTCCAGAAAGCCGAACGACTTTTTACTCTGAAAATAGATTGTGGTTTGTTGAGATATATTTCTAAAGCAATCATTTGCAATTTGATTTGGGTTCCATCGATGTTCCACTGAATGAAATCACATGCTTCGGAGTTTACAGCACACCAGAGCTTATAGGGAAATGGAAAATTTATTAAATTTTCACGGGAAATGTATTTTGAGCTATCGCCGTCCATCTTTCTAATTTTTATTCAACTTGCAGTTTGGCTTGTGGTTGTGGAAGCTATGAAACTTCAAATTGGATTGGAGCTTTCGTGAACGTGAACTATCGAGTATCGGAGTCGATAGCTGTAGCCAGTGACATCTGGTGAGTTATTTGAATTCACGCACAATAGCGGAGTTCACACTGTACAATTATTTTGACAGACTTTGGCTTGAACGACCAATGTTGGATAATATGAACGCTAAGACTTCCGCTTGGCCAACTTGTTGTATGGTTTTCAAATAATTTTGAAAATTTTAAAGTGGGATGGGGGGGAGGAGCGCATGACATAATGTTGGATGACAAGTCTCATAAGTCTGAACGCAAACTACATCCGACCATCCAACATCCATCAAATGAAGTCTTTCCAACTAATTGTACAGTGTGAACTCGGCTAATAACCAACAGGTGACTACTGACTATTTAAAAAAAGCTTTTTCAAACAAACTGACTGTTCCAATATTTTTTGGGTTAAGTTTACAAAAAAGCTCAGATAGGTTGAATGTTTGATATTTTTACCGGAAACAACAAGTAAAAAAACGAATTTGGAAATGTTTCTGGTCAAATGTCGCTTAAAAAAGGGAATATCATTTGCGCCTTGTCATGCAATCTAACTATTATATAGAAGAAAATTTTTTGTTCGCTTGCTTATTTTGAATAAGCTCCAAAAACACTGAGCTGATATGAAATTTAAAACAGAGATAGTGTAGATCTTAGACTACTATTATACGGTGCAATTTGTTGCACGAAACTACTTCGAATTCTTCTTTGTTCTGTCATTCCGTGTCGCAAGTGTAATTACACGATGAAATCCAGTTTCATGAAACTAGTTTCACATTTCTCTTTATTTTTCATTCTTTGTTTTTATTTTTGGGGAAAAATAGTTATCTAGCAGTGCCTGGTTGCTTCAAAACCTCTTTTATTGGCAATTGAAAAACAAAAAAGTCATTATTATTAGTATTATTTCTTATTTTTGAACCAAATGAAACAGAATAAACAAAAACACGAACAAGGACAAAGGGGGCGTTCGAGAATCGTATCCGGATAGCTTGTTGTTGTTGTTAATGTGTTAAACTTTTAACAGAGTCACACACCCATTTCAACTAAAAAGCTATCCGAGTATTTTTAGTATACCTTTCTAATCAAGTGATCAGCTGATAGAAAATTTATTTTTACTTCATTTCATGTTGATTTTTTGTTTTGGTGTGCATTTATTTCAGCATGAGTCTTTTAAAACAGATGGGAAATCGAAAAAAATAAGTTATAATCGTCTAGCAATGATATTTTAAATGTTTTTCTATTTTCAAATTTCGAGTTTTAGTATTTCACAGCTGTTGTCTGCAGCAATCTGGCTATCCGAAAAAGGCTATGCGATAGGTTCTCGAACCCACCCAAAGAGAAACGTCAAAGCTGTTTCACGAAACCATAACCCATGCGACACACGGTAGCACATTGTCCATCTCTGTTTTTCGAACTTTCGTTCTCTTTTGCACTTATGGTGTTCGAACAGTTTCGTGCAACAAATTGCACCGTATAATAGCAGTCAGGAAACAACACAGGGTGTACTTCATAGAGGAATAAAGAACAAGAGGGAAAACCATTACCTCTCTTGCCCCGCAACTTCCATTTGTTTACATTCAGCTGAATATAAAATTGTGTCGGTGAAATTACTAACCCAACTTTATTTTCGGATTTCAAACTGGTTATGAAATTTGAAAATAAAGTGGTATTTGTGAAATCAGTTTGAGCACAGATGCCGTGGTGTGTGTGCGGTTTGGCCTCTTTGTGTATCTCCTCTCTGGTGTACTTCAACCACATATTCCCTCGGCAACGAAACTTTAACGTAAAAGAGTACTAAATGCTTTCATTGTATAGGCTCCAAACAACTGAGCCGCTATCACTGAAACTGATATCTAAAACAGAGATGGTGTCTAGAGCCTGAGAAATGATTAAGGCTATATTTCCTACTCATATTCTCTTTCGGGCAGAAACGGAAATTGGAATACAGGCGGTAACTTAGAAAACACTGGCTCAACTTCAAAAACTATTTCACATTTACATTGCTTATTTTATCTAGGAGTAAAATAGACTAGATTTTATTCCTATATTCCCACGTGAATGGGCACTGAAGGAAGGAAGGAAAGAAGAAAAACGCTTACTCAGGAGGAAGAAAAAGAACACCGCGAAGTCGAGAAGATGCAGAGATGTTTTAGTAGGAAAGAGGTGCGAAACTTCTATAGAAGAGTGAGACAATCAACATCTGGTTTCACAAGTCGCCCTGGACCCTGCAAAGATCAGGATGGAAACACCATAGTGGAAACGCAGGCGATGCTAACCATCTGGAGAGACTACTTTAACCAGTTGCTAAATGGCGATGACAGCCGAAATCCCGCCCAAGATCAACTTGTACCAGTTAATCTAGATGACGACCACGAACTGCAGCCGCCCGACCAAAATGAGATCAAAGTAGCCATCAGCAGACTAAAGATGAACAAAGCAGCTGGATGTGATGGTCTACAAGCGGAGCTTTTTAAACACGCTGGAGATGACCTGGTCAGGAGCATACACCAACTCATCTGCAAAATATGGTCGGAGGAAAGTATGCCCGATGAGTGGAACCTCAGTACCATCTGCCCGATCCACAAAAAAGGAGACCGCCTACTCTGCGCCAACTATAGAGGCATTAGTCTTCTAAACATCGCCTATAAGATCATTTCGAGCGTATTATGTGAACGTCTCAAGCCGTTTGCTGATGATTTGATAGGTCCTTATCAATGCGGCTTCAGACCTGGAAAATCTACCACCGACCAAATAGAGTTGAAATGCATCGTGCTATGTCTAACTTTAGAATCCCTGCTAAACTGATACGCCTTATCAGGATGACGTTGGAGAACGCTAGCTGTTCCGTCAAAGTTGGTAGAGACTCTACTGAAACCTTCGAAACCACCAGAGGGCTTAGACAAGGCGACGCACTGTCATGTAGCTGTTTTAACATTGTGCTTGAAAATGTAATACGTAGCACCCATGCCAGTACATCGGGCACCATTTTCAATAAATCAACACAATTGCTTGGGTTTGCAGACGACATAGACGTGATAGGAAGAACAAAGCGAGCAGTAACTGGTGCATTCACTACTATGGAGTCAGCAGCAAGCCAAATGGGGCTGAAAATAAACGAGGACAAGACGAAGTATATGCTCTCATCAACAAAAGCCCAATCCCACCACCGACTTGGTCAAAATGTCACCATTGACAGGTATAACTTCGAGGTAGTCAGTGAATTTGTCTACCAGGGCAGTGCTGTAAACTCAGCCAACAACATCAGCACTGAAATCAAACGCAGACTAACTCTTGCTAATCACTGTTTTTTTAGGTTAAATAAGCAATTGAGGAATAAAGCTCTATCGAGAAGAACCAAGGAAACACTATACAAAACACTTATCATCCCGGCCCTGCTATATGGTGCAGAAGCATGGACCCTCTCCCAATCGGATGAAAAGTCACTTGGAGTCTTCGAGAGAAAAGTTCTGCGTACGATTTATGGTCCTGTTTGCGTTAATCAAGAAGACAACGTTTAGCGAAGAAGATACAACGACGAACTATACGAGCTGTACAGCGACATAAGCTTAGCCAGAAAAATTAGAGTCCAACGACTAAGATGGCTGGACCATATAGAGCGATTGGACATCAACGCTCCAGCGCGTAAAGTCTTCAACGCCAGGTAGAAGGAGATCTCCGCCAACTTGGAGTGCAAAATTGGAGACGGCAGGCTAGAGATCGAGCCGGCTGGAGGGGCATATTGGACAAGGCCTAGGAGCACCACGCTCTAGTTGAGCCACCTAAAGTAAGTAAAGTAAGTAAGAATGGGCACTTTTGTTTTACTCAATTCGATCACCATAGGATCTGAGTTACGCCCCACCGGGAGGGTCATCTTGTAAAGTATATAGGTTAGGTTAGGTGGAAGTGGCTGTCAGTCAATGAGTACATTGCCTGACACACTTAGGCCGCAAGGGCCCATTGTGATACCACAGAGATCAGCAAGTTAATCACCTACTGATCTCAGAAACCCGATGTAAGATTAACGAGTTGATCACTTATTAATCTTCCATTACGGGACTAGCCGGCTAGTAAAAATCAGGGTACTCTAGTTTTACCAAACGAAAATGGCATTATTTAGATAAGTTAATCAACCCTATCGAGGTAACCGTCGCGTCGGAGCGGAACTCTCCGGTTTCCTACGATTCGGAGACATTTTGGTTCACGGTGGCTCTTCGATCGGTCGATCCGACGAAGTAGAGATTTAGAGATCCTTCTCAAAAGGGTAATATCATACAATGTTCAGACACGACCACGAAGGCCCAAATGAAAGGCAGACCAAACCACTTCTGCTGCAGGTAAATGAATGATGATCAGCAGTTTGTTGGCCTCAGCCTCAGATATTGAACAATCTGAAACCGGGAGGGTTGCCTACGCACTCTGAAGTTAAGGCCGCGTAACCCACTGTTGTATCGCTAATGTGAAAGAAATAACTGGGAGATTGGTGATAGCTTCGAGAGCATTTTGCTTTTGAAATAAGGCTTTTGTTGAACGAGCGGTATGTTTCGGGGAATTATCTTGTCGGAAAGTCCATCGCAGTCCCACAAATATTGCAGAAATTTCCAAAGTCATATAACCACTTTTTCTTTTTTTCAACCCTTTAAGATTGATGTATTCCTTTCCGTCCAACATATTTCTTTTATCAGAAAAAACGACGCACGGTATGGGTTGACCTAGGTTTCCTTGACAGCCCTATGAGTTTTCAAAAAAACCTGGATTTTCCAATCCTCAAAAAACAAAATCACCACACATCCCTGTCATTTGAATAAAATTACATGTCATTTGACAACCCTCAACACGGCCCAGCAAAAGCCTAGGGCGAGTTGAGGGCAAAGCCAGGTTAACCCCAGGGCTCGAAAACCACTCAATTCGACATTCAGGGCGAGTTTGGGTTTTCCAAAAAACCCTTAACCGCAGGACGACCCAAGGGCTTCAATTCGAACGAACCTTAGGAGTGCAACAGAGCGGTGAGTTCCGAGGACTAGCGCATTTTTCAAAACTATACATTGTGAGGAATAGAGAGAGGTAAAAACCAACTTGCAAATCAGTGGGCGAATTCCTAAACGCAGGCCTTGCTGAGCAAGTCAAATGCTAAGCAAAAATAATCACAAATAAAATTTGCAGTACAATTAAAAGTATGCAAGTGTTTTTTGATAGCTGCACAAATTCACTTGCATTTCCGGGAAAAAAAGCAATCTGGTATGTTTTGGGACATTCTGCTTCGAAGGGATTTTTTTGTCGGCATTTAGGAACTGTGTGCTTTGCATTATTTGTGCAAGACTTGCGTTTAGGAATTCGCCCAGTTAATCAGTTCAAAGTGTTCTGGTTAAAAACTTGAAATGAAAAAAAGAAACCACCCATTAAAGCGAATAACAATTATTGTTTTGTTTACTTTATTTCATTTTATCAATATTTGTTTACTTATGCATAGTCCTCATAGATTACATCAAGTATAATAATATTATTTATAATGTGTGTTTTTGTATACATCATTCTTTATTTATTTATATTTAAATTATGTAAATATATATATATTTTTTTTTTACATTTTCTGTTTAACTTATTTAGAAAAAAAAGAAAAAGAACATAACGGAGAACTATCGTTTTGATAAGTATACTTTTCTTCAATCATATAAATAAAATATTAATCTCCTTAAATCCTTAAGAACTTACTTAGCTAATGTTTCGTTACAAGACTTTTAATGCACACAACTTGTTAGTTTTCTTTAATTTATGCGAAATCTTAATTAGCTTAAAGAACGAGTGTGTGCTCAAACATACGAATTAAAAAAATTATCTGAAATTCAACTAAATTGCAAGTAAAATAAAATGAAAGTTTTGGGTTCTTAAACATTTTTTACAGATGCATGTATATAAGTTTGAAGAACTTAATATTTCTTAAAAGTAAGCGTTCGGTGATAGAGGGACTTTTTATTTATTTTTTTTTTTATTATTAATTATTTTTGCTTCTTAATTTCTCTTTTTGTGAAATAATTGTTTAGTAAGTCTTTGTATTTTTATGTTAAATCGAATATCACACAGAGGAATAACAATTATTTTTTATTAAGTTTTTTTTTATTATTTTTTATTATTAACAATCGTTAATGTTTTATTTCACATATTGGGTCTTGCCTTTTTTGGGGGCTAACCATTTAAATTTTTTTTTCTTTATTAAATTAACAAATAAATTAAAGGGAATAAACCGTTATTCTTTATGTAAAATATTTACGTCCTTCTCTTTATTCTGTCGCCGTCGCCGTTGCGTCGTTTCGTATTCCGTTCTATTTGCATAAGAGATAAACATGATTGTTGGGTCAGATTAATTTATGTACTTTGTGACATTAATATTGAGTTGTTGGTCGGAAACAGTCAATGGCTAAGCGAGCTTCGTTAAAGACGAAAATTGTTCAGGTTCTTATTAAAGAATTTCGCTTAGTTCGACTCGTCCTTCATCAACTGTATTCCTACACAACTTTTAAAAGTTAGACAATGTTTAACAATAAACTAGCGGTAGGTAGGTAGATTGGTGTTATTATAATTCTTACATATAAGTAACATTTTTTATTTTGATAAGATGTGATAATAGTTTTTATTTTCTTGCTTTTTATTTTTGTAGGTGGAGGTTACTATTTCATAGTGAACAGACAAAGAACCCACAAGTAAAATCAATGTCAAATTTTCAAATTTTTATTTTGTTTTTAATTCATGTTACTCTATTCATAAGTTTAAAAATAATCAAAGTTTTGATTTATTAATGTGCCTGTTGTGAGGGCAAAAGTAATGAAGAGGCTCGGGTATTGTAGTAATTATTTACAATAGATCACGATGAAACACCCAAGTGTGTTTTGTATGGGCGAATTTATGCGACAGCCACTGAGATTCCAGAAGATTGAATCGATCTTGGCTGAGGTATAGCGGTTTACCACGTCTGAAAGTAAAAAATAGATTTGTTAAGGATGCTGTCATTTACAAAATAAAAAAAAGATGGAGCAAATATCATCAAATTATGGAATATGTATAGTATAGTATAGTATAGTATAGTATATTTATTATTTATTTCCTTAACAATTTTTCTGATATATGTTTAAAAATACAAATAAATTAAAAGAAGAGAAATAAATCAGAAGCATTTGAAATTTTTTAAAAATTGTTTTAAATGCCCCTTCAAATTCATAAAAAAGTATATATATAACAAAATATTGGGTGGGGTGACCCTTCAAAAAACTACAAGAATTTTATAATGAAAAAAGATATGAAAAAAAAAATAAAAAGTACATAACATCAATTTTATTTAAGTTAATCACAAATTACATAAGAAATGATTCAATGCATGCATGATCTAAAGTGAACAACCACAGTTTCACGTTTTTTAAAAATTTAGACGTTGAAGTTTCTGATCTAAGATATAGTGGCAATTTATTAAAAAGTCTACAAGATGCCACACTAAAGAATCTACGACAAGCAGTGGTGCGTGAGTGAGGAATGTTTACTAAAAATGAATGGTTTCCACGTAAGTGATTGCGATGACCAGATTTGATAAAGAATATTTTTAATACCTTAAAGCAATAAAGGTGGCGTAAAGGAAGAACCCTCAAACTCTGAAATAATGGAAAACTATGATCCCAACGCGACTTTTTTAGTATTTTTCTTATCATGTTTTTTTGTAGTATAAAAAGTGGTTGAATTTTGTTGGAATAGGTTCCACCCCAGCAGGTTATTGCATTTTGCATCTTAGAATGGAAAATTCCGTAATATATATTTTTTAAGAGTTCGTCCTTACACACAGAACGTAGATAAAAAAAATGCCTGAGAACGGAACGAAAATACTGCCTCAACTTTTCCGTATGGGTAGAGAAGTTCATTTTCGAGTTCAGATGTAAGCCTAAATATTTGAATTCATCTACATTTTCTATTTGAAAGCAATTCATATTACACCGTGAACTGTTATCAAAAGTATTCTCTGCGGATAGAGATTCACACTTACAGTGTTCTAATTTAAAAAGCTGACAATCGGGAGAGTGGTAAAACACGTCAACTAAAGGGCTATTAGCGTTAGATAAACTAAAAAACATTAATTTCGTTTTAGAGCTAATCACTAGATTGTGGCTAGCAAACCAGACTCTAAGAATACTAAGGTCCCAGTTAATTTCAGATGTCAAGTCTAGTAGGCTTTTTGTCCCGTATGCGAATCCTATGTCATCTGCAAAAGCTGTTAACGCACCCTTGAAAGGCAGCTCGAACACAGAATTAATATAAATTAAAAACAGTAAAGGTCCCATGACAGATCCTTGTGGCACGCCCATATTCGTATATTCCTTACTGCTTCTAGTCCTATTAATTTTAACCTTTTGAGATCGATTCTCAAGATAAGACGTGAGCCATAAGAGTATAGAACCCCTAAAGCCTGCACACTCTAGCTTTTCTAAGCCTGCTGTAAATTTTTTGTCATCCAAGCTTTTGAAAACCATAGAACAAAAATTCAAGAGTGCATCTTCTGTTGATTGTCTTTCGCGAAACCCATACTGAGCAGAAGCAAAGAAATTTTTTTTATCGAGGAATTTCACGATCTTTTTTTTGACAAGTTTTTCAAAAATTTTGCTAATAGATGGGAGCAGCGAGATGGGTCTATAGTTAAAAACTTTATCCTTATCACCTTTTTTGAAAAGTGGTACTACATCAGCACACTTCATTGCATCGGGAAAAATACCAGATGTCACGCTATTATTGAATATGTGTGCTAAGATGTCAATAACATTCCATTTAATGTTTTTTAACAGAAGGTTAGAAATACCATCGTTCCCACAGCTATATGTATTTTTAAGACTTGTTATAGCTTTCGACACTTCTATTGCTGTTAAAGGTTCAAAGAAAAAACTATTACTGTTTCTATTGTAAACACTCCGATTGCAATTCTGACAAAATTGTGTTCTAACATTTGGAACGTTATTATCAGCTAAATTAACAAAATAGTAATTAAACTTATCAGCTACTTCGCTTTCACTCTTATAAACAGTGTTGTTGATGCACAGATCGATAGGGTTGTTTAATGAAGACGTTTTGTTAATAATACTGTTCACAACTTGTATAAAGATTCGACGAAAAAGGGAAAACCAGGCCGAGTAAAATAAAGTTCTAATATTTTACTGGAACAACTTTAGTACGATGTTTGCTCCAACGTAACTGGCAGGCGGGCTAACCATTAGCCACAGAATTTTTCTTTTTTCATTGTTGGAAAAAGGCGGTTGAGTTATAGGAGGGAAGGAATGCGACTGGCACCAAAAAAAAAGATATAATAACGACAAGAAACATTCCGACGGTATTCTAGGTTGTAAAAAAAACTTCAAAGATATTTCTACCTGGTTCTTTTATGGCGCTGCGAGTATCGTGATCACAAAGGCATCACAATTCTCGTACTTATATCCTTCATACTAA
Organism: Melanostoma scalare; assembly: GCA_949752695.1. Lineage (NCBI taxonomy): Eukaryota > Metazoa > Arthropoda > Insecta > Diptera > Syrphidae > Melanostoma > Melanostoma scalare. The sequence continues at coordinate 42,650,943 of OX456985.1, read as the reverse complement.
ATGTTTTCTCTGTTTACTAACCAAACGAATTATGTATTTTCAAAGCTGGGCACAATTATTAAAATTATACTCACTCCAGGGTGTCGAAAACCTGCTAAATCTATCAACGGAAGGGTAAAAAGAAAAGGATCATCACTAAAGCATTTGAACTTCAGGATTACTTGAAAGGGGTTTTCAACTTTGCACAGTTTTCACCGCCGTACTTACCAAAGAATTCAATAGAATTTTAAAGACATCAGAATTACCAGGTTCGAAAAAGCTATGTTTTATCCGTTTCATAAAAAGGTGCCCGTGGCAAGGTATGTCTGCTTTTAAGTGTTCGTAAAGATTTGAATATCAGAAATATCCAAAGTTTTTTTTCACACGTATCGCCTTCATCTATACTTACATAGGGTGGCGCAACAGAGGGGGGAGCCCTTTGGCAAAGCGTATTTCTCACAATAGGGGGACCTGAAATTTTCTGCCTACTAGATTTGCCTTTTTTTTCTACCTAAATTTGCTATGAGATTACTTGCAAATTACTTTCTATGCTTTCTTGGTGAAAGTTCACGCTGTTTGCCATGAAAGCCGACGTTCTCCTAAAAACACAAATGGATGCAAGGCTTACATATTCAGGACGTACAGGACTAAACTACAATTTGGCAGTTGGGAGAGAAATTGATTTCGGTAGTTTTCGGATACATAGACGTTGTCGGAGGAAACAGCTGATGATTAATCCCCTGGAACGCTACTGCAATCTACGAAATCCGATTTTGAATTGATGATCTTTAGAGGTAAGATATTCAAGTAGTGAAAATGAAGACTCTTTGAAATTAGAGAATTAGGTGCATAACGGTCGATATTCAAAGGGCGAAAGAAGATTACCCCTTTTCAGGAACTGACTGGACAAACTGTTTGGCCAGTTTTTTTTCAAGGCTTTAGAGATTGTACGAGGACGAAGATAGATTGGTCCCGTGACATCATTTACGCACTCAAATATAAGACGAGTCATAAGTCAAGACTCATGACATTTGCTGGTAGTGTCCAATTAGGAGAAAGCTGTGCTGCAAAGAAATTTGTTTTTATAGCGAGCTGGCAGCACTGGTGTAATTGAAACCAAGCGTTGGAACCGAAGACGAAGTAAATTCCGTTTTTTACAAATGGCAATTTTAACAACCAAAGGATACTACATAGTATTTTTTTCCTTACTCATGAAAAAACGATTTTTTGTAGTTTAATAGATTTTTCCCTACTTGGGATAAAATTGTAATCGTATTAGTTTGTTATCATATTTGCACTGGAGTCTATCAGCTGTGGTTCCTAAAGAAGCTGTTCAGATCATTGTCTTTGCCAGGATCAGAGATTAGAAAACAAGCTTTTTGTGTTGGCGAACTGACCGAAAACAATAAGGTTTGAGGGAGCTCGTCAACATACAGAGTTAAGGTATTGAACTCAGTGAAGAGTTCACCATGCATGTTTATCAGCAAAACCACAGATATCAACAGAAACCCTATGCCAGAATTGTGTTACTGGAATTAGATTTATTTAAGGCGTCCAACACTGCTTCCATACCCTTACTAATGCAAGACCTGTTTGAAAGTACTGTAACTTGTGAGTACTGTCAGTGCTGAGTTCAAAAATGATAAATCTAGATTTGGAAAGGTTGTTCCTAAGGGCTGTCTGCTTTCACCAAGTCTTTTCAATGTTTACTTGGGCAAAATGTCTGATCGTACAACCAATATCAACCTGGTTGCGTACACCGATGATTGAACACTCCTCTCATCTGGAAATGATATTCGACCCTATCGAGGTATTCGTCGGAGCGCAATTCTTTCCGATTTCCTACAATTCGGAGACATTTTGCTTCGTGGTAGTTCTCCGATCGGACGTCCTCTGATAAGTTTTTGCTGCGGAAAGTTTTAGTTTTGGGAATGCAATGCGTTGCCACATTTGTTAAAAATCTCTTATGATGACAACTACTTCGAAGCAAAATTGAATTTTCGAAAAAGGATGCGTTGCGGAGAAAACTCCTCTCCGACGCGACGGTTACCTCGATAGGACCGATTGGTTCCACGTGCGATAACATTACCAACTATCTCAGAACATTAAAGTCTTGGCTATCTTCAATGTCTTACATCTAACAGTACCTTCTATCATGATAAATTTCAAGTCACTTATGTAATACCCTCATCGATTGTTGAATTTTAGTTCAGTGTCCGACTCTGTTAAGTGAAACAGTAACTAATGATGCACCGATTGAGCTAGAATTTAAACCGGAAATAGGAAATAGGATTTTGCCTTTAAACAAAAAACATATCCGGTGGGTATTCACAATCATTTCTTATGTAGAAGAAAAGCAACCAAAATACCTATTTTCGTTTCGATCAGTGCGGAAACAGTAAATATTTTTCCAAGGAAAATAAATATTTCTCATATCCATGTTCAACCGTATTTGGTAAACAAGTCTGAAAACCACTGCTACTGATTTTTTTCCTCATTGTGAATAAAAATGAGTTAACACTTATTGTAAAAACCAACTGCTGTGCTAACTGTGGCACAATATAAACATTTTCTTCTGCCAAACTATCGCATTACGGATTTTTAGAACCTCTTAAATGTTCAATCAGTGCACTTGCTGTGCAATTTGCTAAAATATCTGTATGGGGATCATCGAGAATTAGAGTGTCACGTTGTATTTGAAGTACAACGTTATACTGCGGTCACTTCAAAACTGTACCTTTCATTCTCAGTGGAAAGAAATATATAACACAAAACAATTGGGTCCAGATCATTGTCGTTGAAAGCGGATATACGAAACGCTCACCGAAATAAACAAATTAAACACTTCTTAAATCGGGCGCAAGTACTAAATGATAAAGTTTTAAAATAATACAATTTAAGCCAATACTCACTTTAAATCGCGATCTTCTTCATCAAAATCGTCTAGATATAAGGAACCCCAGAGGCAAGCTCTTCTGCCTCGTATTACTATGATATATGTCGATGTGACTACCAGGAAAATGCCAATTCCTCCACCGCATGAGATCGTGTGCTAAGAAACAATCAAACCGTTAATTTCATCAAACAACTAAAAATTGATAAACTTACTCTCACTGCTTCACAGCAATCATTTTCAGCGCAGCAATTTTGCTTGAGACAAACTATTGCACCGCACAGCAGGCAAATTGAGCTCTCTTTTGGCACTTTGTTGCAATTCTCGCAAGGTCGTTCGTGATAATACTAAAATATTTGTTTCTTAGGGTTTTAAACTGGACATCCACAATAGTGAAAAAAATACTCACCGTAAACAATCTTTCATACTCCCTAGGAAGACCAAGTAACTTGGGTTGTTGCCACGAAATGTTTTGATTGACTATCACAAGGTCGCGGATGGCTTCAAGTGGTGGATGAACATCCATTAGCTGTTCACACCAAAATTGCGGCAGTGAGTCTTCTGTTCCTGGTATAAACGATAGTCCTTTGGATGCATTGAAACGCTCCCAATCCATACTATCGGTTACCAACTCCAAATAGTACACCAAACGTACGAATTCCAGTGGTGGAGCAGAGATCTCTGGCATTTCATTGTGATACAAATGATGCCTCAAGAGTGAAGCGATGCGCAAGAATGGCAGACATAGAGTTTGCAGTTGTGTCTCCATTGATTTAAGATTCACTTCGATGGGTCCTGATTGGTCTAGTGATGCTGGTAGGCAGTCACGACGCAGTCTCTGTAGTCTGTCGGTGTGACTGAGTACGAGGGCCATTGCCTTGCCCAAATGTGGAGTGTTGCTGCCGGTCCTTGCCTTGTATTTCTCCATGATAAAGTCACACTCGATATCAGTCAGGGCGACACACATCTTGACAACAATTTGGTAGTACAACAGATTGTACATTACTTTAACTATGCAGTTGAAGTACACTAAAAAGGGACAATATTGCAGTTATTCTGTTTCGCTTTCTACTAATAATGTTAAGCTTACCTTGATCCAAATGCAGTGGTGCCAAGAGTATGAATTTCAAGAGCAATGCAATGGGATCAGCAAACAGACTAGGGATGAACTCTTTGCAATGGGAAGGCACGGGGGCTGAGTCAATCACAGGCATTCCGGCAAGTGATGCCCACGATCGCCATAATGGCCATTCAACTAAAACCCTAACATGGACAGAGAGCACGTGTAGCAATGGAACTATACACTCTCGTTTCGGTTTATATCTCGTCGATTGATTAGAACAAAGTGTACCACCGCGTTGAATGATTTCTGATTCAAGGTTTGTTCTAGCTATTGACGTCACAAACAAAAACAGACTGCGAAAAGTTGGCGGAAAACGATTAATCTTACGATGTGTGATGTTTGTCATGTCTTCCATCGCCCTTCCCATAGCTTCAGAGAGTTTCGTCGATGTCTGTGGAAAAGAGTGGAACGAATTACAGGACTGAAATCAAAATCAGATCATTGGATAAAGTTGTACATTTCGATTTCAAACTTACTTTGAGTGGTGGCCTCTCATTTTCTTTGATTAAGTTCATCAGCTCAAATACTAGCGTCCCAAAGGACTGAGTGCCAGAACGCACGACGGGCGAAGGCCTGTCCAGTTGTGGATTGAGTGGAAGAACAGAGTTCGAGAGTTGTCTGCACACGGGACAGTAGAATTCTCCGCGATCGTGTAAATGCTGTCGTTGGGTGGCATACAGTGTCTTGAGATAAGCATCAAGGCAGCTTAGATGAACATGATGACCACACGACTGCACATAGACCCCGTTGTCGTAGCCTAAGTTGTTTGACAGATACCATGACTCCTCGCCGAATTTTTCACTAAGGATTCGGTTGCGTCGGTTGAAATCGGTTGCCAGTATGCTGCTGTTCTTTAGCCTCTTTTCGTCTTCCAAGTTTAGCGGAAGAGGCAGTCGCTCACTTACTTTTCTTCGATGGCCAACTATTCCACTGGACTCCACGAGAACTACCAAACCAATAGGATTTGCCTCTGTGCTGGCACTCGTACAATTGCAGATGATGCAGTCATACTCCTTTTCTCTAGGCTGTTCGTATTCTTCGTCATCTTCGTCGTCACCACACTCCATGCTTTGCCCTGCTGTCTGCATGAATTCCTTCTGTTTGTTGGCAAAGTCCTGCATCATTTTTCGCTGTCTCTCTTTAGCCCGTCGAGAGCGTTCTTCTTTTTCTTTAGTTTCTCTGGCCTTCTGCTCGGCCTGCTTTTCTCTTTGGTTTGGCCATAAACGGCTACGAATTGCTTCAATGTTTATCGCACACTTCTCGTCCCGTTTGGCCACCTTGCGAAGAAGATTTCCAATGAAGAACGGACCGTCACCGATGCGGGAATCCGATATCTTTATGTTGCGGGTTGTCGCTTTTGTCGAATGACTAGATGAGGACGAGGAACAGGAAGACGAAGACGATGAGGATGATGCCGATGGGCCTGCTTCGTCACAATCAACATCCATTGTTGACGATGAAGCAGCCTTATCATCGTCACCGTCCTTCAACGAGAAACTATCCAACGTGCCGCTAAGTTGCGAGTGCAACTTCAACAGCAGCGACAGGATACTCTCTTCGATGACTACCTCATCCTTATTGTGTCCGATTGCGTGCTCCACGTTCCTCATACGACTACCCGATTCGAATGTTCGCCTTGAACCACTGCTGCCACTACTCAATGTGCCAGCACCGAGGTTGTTTGAGGGAACAATGTCCAAGTTACCACTGGGTACTGCTACGGGTTGCACACGTTGGAAGGGCAACAGCATTCCACTTGTAATAGGTGTTGTTGGGGAAAACATTTCATTTGGCTGACGATTTACCACTGCCGTGGTGGTTATTTGCGCTCCATCGCTGGTTGTTGCCAGTCCCAGATCACGACGAATAGCAACTTCCATTCCTGACTCTGGTGGAGCTATTGGCTGAAGGGAATATCGAGATGCGATGTTGTTTATGGTTTGGAGAGCCATGGACGAAGGATCTTCAATTTGGCTGTCATCATCATCGTCCATGTTGTGAATAACGAGAGAAGTTTCAGGAACTACTGACAGATCCTGTGGCAGAGCCACTTCCATAGAAACAACTGCCAACGAATTGTTTGGGTTCGATGCAGATGCCCCTGTTTCGTTCTCTCCGCCTACGATCATTGGAAGTGTCTCACTGTCCGAGACATCGAAGTCAATGTCATTATAGAAAGCACTTGAACGATAATTAGCTGGAGAGACCTGTGGCTCTTGAGACTTGAGTGATAGTTTGGAAACAACGTGTCGTAGATTTTCACAAAGATTATCTGTGGGGAAGCATTGGAGGAGCTTTGGTGGATCTCTGCGCGAAAATGTGTAGAATGATTGCTGATATGACGATTCACATTCAACAATGGCACCATTACTGGGCTCATCATTCATCTCCACCGCAATTTCCAAGAGAAATACAGCCAAGGCTAGAAGATGCTCCGACACGTCCCTTGAATGTACTGCTCGGAAGAATATCGAGAGAATAGTCGAATGAAACACTTTCGAATTGAGTATCCGACATGGATCTCCGAATGCTTTGCCTACTGGCCTTGGAAGCCTGAATGGTGGCCAAAGATTACCACTTGCTGGCATCTTATCCTTTGACTTAACGAAATTAGTAAATCTATCGAGAGAACTCTGGAAATCACGACGATGTACGGCTCGTAGAAGTACATGTAGCGGATCATAATAGTTTTCCCAAACATCATCAATTGGAGTAAACAATCCCTGCTCCAGATTATCTGATCCAGAAGAAGGAGCTTTGTAAACCGACAGCTGCTTGAGGAACGTTTCAAAGTTCTTTGTATGAACGTTTCCAGAACGTTCTGGCATCAGTTCCAACAGCTGACTGTGCGTTTTGTTTTCAGTGGCAAGTAGCGCACTAATCTCTATGATACATTGTGTGGCCTCATCGTTACCCAAATTCGTACGAGATGTAACTAAAGTTGCCAGGAAAGTTAAGAAGCCTTCCAACATCGAAGCTTGTTCCATTTTCTGAGGCGATTTTAGTGGAGCCATTTCAAGCCATTGCCCCACACTAAAAAGATCGATAGCGTTAGTCAAGAAGAAGTAGTCGGGCAAATTTGTTGCGCATATTTGGAGGAAAAATAAATCCATATCGGCCATGGAATTGCAAAAATTTGCTTGAATATAGGTCATTGCTTGTCCCTTGATTTGAAGTCCATTACGAACCCATTTGCCAGCAAGGATTTCATAGAAGAAACTCTGAAATAAAAAAAAATAAATAATTATTTTGGGAAGCAGGACAGAAACCGTTTATAAGACAAATATTTATACTATATGTGTGCAATAGGCATTAACCGTTACTGTTATTACAAAAAAAGAGATTTTTCACGCAAAGAAAATTTATTGGCAATTTTCTCCCGTAAAAGTCATTTCCTAATCTCACCTAAACACCAAGCTAAAAAATCTGCGCATTCATCAAAAAAAAAAGTTTCTGCTTCGAAAATGATCTGAAACTGAGTTCTTATGTGAATTAATTTTTTATTATTATGACTCAGCTAAACGTTTTAACACGTAAACAACAACAAAAAGCTATTCGGATATGATTATTGAACGCCCTATTGGCAGAAAAATGCATACCATTTTGACAGCCTTGTTCGTTACTTGAACTCGCCCCAACGAAAACCTAGTGCTACTTTAATGCTACCCAGGGCTAAAAAAAAGGTTAGGTTAATATAAAGAGCGAATTGAAGTTTTTCAAAAAACACTTTGTGGCGCTTGCAGGAGAAACTCATGGATTTAACGGACAAACCTATATTCTCTTAACGATAAGAAAGAAAATATGAATGTATATCTATTATAACTTTCATGGCTTTTTCGGAGCTCACATAGATTTAAAGTCAGAATTATGTTCTACGTTTTTGATGGAGCTCCTCAATCGCTCACATATCATTCCTTTTTTTCATTTCAAAGTAAGGAAAAAAACATAGGAATGGATCACTAATGTGAATTAGTTGAGTGGGAGAGCCATGATCCCTTCGAGATCACTGTGCAAAAGAACTAAAAAATCGGCCTTAGTTTAACCTTATGTTAGGTTAGGTTAGATGTGGTTGCCAGTATACGAAAACCGACACACTTAGACCACAGAGGATCCATTGTGATACCACTGAGACCAGAAGGTTGTTCACTCTCCGGTCCCCACCTAGAGGACTAGAGAGTTCAATCACCCGTTTAAAACTTATCGAATTATTTTGATTCGATGATAATATTATACCTGCGTTATTAGGCTTCCGTAATTTATTGAGGAACTGACGGCCTCAATCAATCTAATTATTATAGTATCTTTCTATTCAGTTGCTTGGTCAGTAGTTTTTTTTTATCATGCCCTTTTTTATTTATTATTTTATTTTTATTTTATTATTAACTAGCGACCCGCCCCGGCTTCACACGGGTACAATGCTGATACTAAATATCTACACTACATTCTTACTTATTTACTTTTTACATTTTTAACTATTTATTTTATTTTTACAATAATTAACATATTACAGAATGTCTTTATATACAACGTTCACAGCTTTCTTATCATTAGACAATAAAAACATATTTTCTCTGGAAGTTACTCTTGATAGAGCGACATACAGTTGGCCATGTGAAAAACAGTCAACGCTGAAATCAAAGCCTGCAACGTTAAAGTAGGGATGCTCATGGAAAAAAAACATCGATGTTTTATTCGATGTGATACATCGTAACCTTACATCGATGTTTGTCGATGCATCGCATAAAAACATCGATGTTTTCGATGTATCGATGTTTTTTAAGCAAAGCGTACTCGTCGCGTGTGCAGCTGCACATCATGTAGTCTCTGGATATATAAAGTAAAGGACAAGAGAGCATATTATGTATGACATCTTTGAGTTTGTATACATAGAGGAACCATGTAACCAAGTAAATAAATCGACATTTGAAATTTCAAAGCAACAGTTTTCTTGTGCATTTCCATACCATTGACATTTTCCCTGTTTCCCTTCTCTGCTGCCTTTTTTTAAGTCAAATTTCTGTGGAGATCATTCCACAAAAAATTTTAAAAGTCGATTTTATTTACTTGGTGACATCTACCGACGTCTTAACGCTAGCTAGCATGGTTCCTCTCTGTATACAAACTCAATGGTGACATGAATTGAACAGAAACAGAACACTGAAATCGATTTGGTTAGGTACTATAACTGTGAGTTGTGAGTGTGTATTGTATTGTATTGTACGATGCTTGCTTTATTCAATATGGATCGAATGAAAGACACCATACCACTGATATGAAATAAATTCAACTGTAGATTTGGCACTTTGAGTGAGTCTTTTCAATGCTTGCTTCATTCGATGCATCGAATAAAAAAACATCGATGCATCGGTAAACATCGAAAGGGTGCGAAACATCGAATTTATTCGATACATCGAATAGTAAACATCGATGTTTTCGATGTATCGATGTTTTTTGAGCAACCCTACGTTAAAGGTTTGACCCTGCGATTTATTAATGGTCATTCCAAAAGATGTCTTCACCGGAAATTGTAAGCTTTTAAATTGGAAGGGTAAATCCGATGGTATATCAGAGGGATTCGGGGAATCAATACATTTTCTCCGGTACCACATCCTGTGAGTATTGTGCACTCTATTATGAAAATTTTCAGTGATTTTACCAGCAAACGCGTGCCATTGCAAAGTTTAGGTGAATTCAGGTTTCTTAATAAAATAACAGAATAACCTAATTTCAACACCATTGCCAACTTTTAGCAGCATCTCTGGAAATAGCCTGTTCTCACGTGAAGATGACGAAACCCTCATATTAGTATTATTTTATACTATGTTAAGATCACGCTCTACTGATGATTCTCTGTCCCTCTGAACCATATGCCTACCTCGATCCCGGCTGCGGCGAATCTTACGCTCTACTGAAGATTCTCTCTCTCTGTCAGCTCTATATCTATCCCGAGCCTGACTGAGGCGAGCCTCACGTTCCGTTGACGATTCTTCATCTCTTGATGCTAACGTACCTACTCTTTTGGCATTCACTGTACTACGACCTATGTTCGAACGCCGACACGTGACGTCTTCCAGACTTGAACAAAATTTTCTCAGTTCTATATGTATGATTACCTATGCACGAATTGCCATATTATTAGTATGTGCCGCAGTAAAAAATATCTGAATACTTACCATTCATAAACAAAAACAAAACATACCTATTCTTTTCAACATAAACTACGATGCTTTAAAAAATAGTTTGCTATTCGTGCGAGTTTTAAACCGATTTTGAAAATTATAAAATTGAAATAAAAGTAAAAGTAAATATTTTTTTTTATAGTAAAATAATATGTTTGTTATGACTTCGCATTACAAAACTTTAAATTTCTTGGCTTTTCTCTGCTATAATATGCATGAGCATGTATTATACATATAAACCTTCCTCTTGAATCACTCTATTCAATTAAAAAAACCGCATCAAATCCGTTACGTTGTTTTAAAAATCTAAGCATACATAGGGACATAGGGACAGAGAAAGCGACTTTATTTTATACTATGTTAAGATCAATCGTTAAAATCGTGTGTACTTCACTAGATAATCTAATAAAGAAGCTACAGTTAAATTTTCAAGTCAGTGGGATGTAAACTTTTTCAGTTTTACTGTTCGCCGATATTGAAAACAGAGTTTTGAGAAAAACGCGTTTAAAGCTTCAAAATGCTATAAATCTTAAGAATCGTTTGATTTAAACGAATTTTGAGTTTAGATCAGTTTTTAGAATTTTAAAAAAATCGATTTCCATTTCGATTTTTCAATAGTATACAATATCTAAAGTACTACACTAAGATTTTATAAGGATCCAATCAGTCCAACTGTATTTTTGGGTGGTGTTTACATAGCTATGTAACTCAGCCCTCTAATATGACGATTTTTAGTTACAGAAAAATTTTAACGCGTTTTTCTATGGCTTGCTGATAAAATCTCCGAAGCTATTCAGCCCAACCTTACCAAAATTTAACCAGAAGTTCTTTAGGACTAAAGCTAAAGTGCATATCATACGATTTTTGATATTTTGTTTGTGACTTTTTTTGGGGCAAAAAAAGATGAAAAAACGTGTTCAGTTTTTGGTAAAAAGGCTTCTATTTTGTCATTTAAAAAAAAGTCGTATGGCTATAGTCTGAAAGAACATGTGGATAAACTTGTTGTTGCTGCAGCAACTTCAAAAATGCTTTGGTTTGGGAGAACCTTTAATGGCTGAGATTATAATCAGATTGAAAAAAAGAATAGTACTTTATGTAGTACTTTATATTTAACCCTAATCCAAAACCAGGGAATTTTCCTGCAAAAAGCCCACCACAACAACTGCCTCTGCCGTCTGCCCTGCCAGCTGCAAGTGCAAACTTAAAAAAATACTCTTTCAGTCTTAAAAGAAGAGAAAACAAAATAAAATCCCCTCTTTATAACTGTTCTCTCTACCTCCATCTTCATTCCTCATCTTCATTTCCTCATCAATCATCTCCATTAACATTAACACCAGCGCACCGGCTAACTAACACGAGCACTCAGAAAAGGTCTCACAGATAAATTTCACAAAAGAAAAGTAACAAAGCATGCAATGTATTTTGTATATATTTGTTTCACAGTAAAACATTTGTATGTATTTTGTCAAAAACTACTGCAGTCAGTCAGCGAAAAGAGCTGCTTACTTTTGTCTGGCTGGCATATTCCCCCATTTGTATACTAGCTCTCTTACGACGAACAATAGTTTCTTAATCTAGTCGTCTATCTGTCGGTCGGTTGGGGTTTTCAACAGAAGTTTAATAATAAAAACAATAAAGAATGTCAATCATATAGTTTCATTAATCTCATCTACATAACCAGTGCCATTGCTATTTCTAAATTAAAAAAAAAACAGTGCAAAAATGCGTTTCTTGATTAATTTTCATTTAATCACTTTATTGCTTTTGGTATGTGCCGGCCATGTTCCTCAAGCAAACGCTTTAATTGAAGATGTAATCGACATCATTCATGTGGTAAAAGAAGTCGGAACGGGCGTACTTAAAACATGGGATTTCGTGCAGCAGACAAGTTTTGGAAAAGGTGTAGAACTACCTATTATCAAAGAAAAACAAAAAAAAATCCTTAGTCGCATGAAGGAGTTGGCAAGGACAATCGAACTATCTGAGAGTAGGGTGGGGTATTTCTTGATGATTTATAAATAAGTAAATAAAATAAATCAGAACTTTGTGTGTCTTTTGTTTTTTAGTACGCCAATAACGTCGAATGGGCAATCGAGTCTATAAATAGTTTTACCAAAACGAACACCCGCTTGGAGTTGCAAATGCACGAAATAGACGACATTATGAACAGAATTGCCACACGCTACACTCAAATGCAACGCTACGAAGCCAACCAGGATAAATTGGAGCAAACTACACTAGTGAAATTTGCTGAATGGTCTGTGTCGCCAAATGCTTATGCAGTAAACAATCTGCTGGAACAATTGCATTTGATTTTTATTGGAAACGAGGCCGAGAGTCGAACACCATCGAAAAGCGTGTTGGAAATGTTTGCTGAGATGCTGGAGGTAATAAGTGGACATTTATTATATTTATTTTCATTATTATTGTTTTTATAGCTAAGGCTCATTGTTGCCTCAATCATGTTTTCTCAAATTAATGGCTCGCTCTCTTTTTTTTTTTTTGTATGACGTCAAAATGAGTTTTAAAGCAGCTTATCCGGTTTCTTTGTTGTTGCTCATTTGTTTGTTTTTTATTTTGTTAACTTTTTTTATTTCAACGCATGAGTGGTCAATGTTTGGAGAAGAATTCTCTCCTCAACACAAGAAGCCTTCTTTCTTCAAGTTTTTGAAGGGAAAGTTCAGACATGTCGGGTTGCAAAATGACTCATGAATGACCACTTGTCGATTTCTCAAGAAAACATTAACTACTGTGTATCGTGGATTATGAAAGACAAAGGCAACGGCTTAATAATGTTATTAGACTGTTAGATTGTTCGTAAAGTGGAGGAAATAAAATGAACAGGTTAATAATTTGAGTCCCGCTCGTGCGACGTTGTTTGTCATCATCATTTGGGTGACAATGAACGGATGTGCCTGTAGATACAAATTAAGAAAACAGTTTATCTTTAAAAAAAAAAAAATTTACTGCCACATTTTAAGGCAAATGGTATAGGCACAATGACTAACATTTACTCAACTTGAAGAAAATTTAGTTTTGGTCGCATTAATGCTTCGAACTTACGTAGGTACGATATGTACCTGGGAATTTGTCTGTTATTATTAGATTTAAGGTCTGATGAGTAATTTTCGTGGCCGTCTATTTTGTTGACTTTATTATTATGATCCATTGGTCTTTCGGAAGCCTTCTAAACGCTTTTAATTCCATTTCACTGGCATCAATTGACAGTTTTTCTCCTCCTCAATTTAAAAATTTCAAATTTGTAGCTTTAAGCAAAATCAGAAGCACATAAACATTCAACATCAACATCTAATAAAAATTAATACCTAGATATTGTTAGGTGTGTTTCTTTACTTTGTGCACAGAAATTCACAAGATTTGGATTGGAACATTTGACAGTCAATGAAGAGTGTGTTGTCTTTTTCCATTATCCCGCTGTGGTTCGGGAGTACATACTTGATTACCAATAGAAAATATCATAAGGCCTGCTGATCAACTATGTATCCCTACATCAAAGAAAAAGTAGTTAGGTGTTCTTCTTAAACACAGAGTTTAAACCATTTATCAAAAAATCTTTAAACACGTTTTTTCGAAAGTGCTGCGACGAATATAGGTATCTAGCTATTGACAGCAGATCCAGATACAGCTAAGTTGTATGCGAATCTCAAGTTCAACACACTCACTACATCAAAAACTTATTATTTATCCACAAACATACCGGTTTCATGTTATCGTTACCATTGTTTTTTTTTCTCTACCATTCTATTTGTTTTGCTGACGAAGAAGATTTTGTTTATGTACCTAACCTACACACCGAAGTAAAGGCAATTCAAAAGTAAACTGTTTCTTCTCCTTAGTCATGCTTGGTGAGATTGTGTTTATTTTGACAGTCGCAACTTTAATCTCGAACTTCATCTTTATTTAAACAAAAGACAACTTATTCATATTTTGCGATTCGCCCCCGCAATCGGGTGAGGTGATAAGCGAAAAGTGATTGTCAAAACCATAAATCTGTTGACCGTTACATTTTTGCGATGGAATTCATGTTACTTTGTACCTATCTCTAATAAAACTGGAGAAGAATAGCTATTCTCCAAATAACTTTGGTCGTATGGGAGACATTTTTTGAATCACAAGACAGATTCTCCTTTTGTTACTCACTACTTACTTACTACAGATACATAAAGATGTTTTTCCACGGATATCACTTTTTGCGAGGATTTGGCAACTACCCCCGAAGTAAAACACTGGTAGGAAAAATGCTTTCTCCATATTTATTTATTTTGATTGAGAAATATTTAACGTGTGATAGGTATATCCGAGTGCTCGAAATTAAAAACATTGAATTGAAGATTTAGCTGAAGTGAGTGTAACTAAGCATTTTATTTTTTGGAGACTCTTGTCGCTTTCCATTGGACAAAAAGAACCGTCCAGGGGCGTCACAAAGGCAATCACGTCAAACAGAACCTACGCAATTTTGGATGTTCCATTAATTTTTAAAATGAGTGAAACCAATGGAAAGTGACATCAATACCTTGAGTGGAAAGGCCAGGTGTTTCGATTAAACTCCGTAGAAGTGTAGTGTATACTTCACTCGCATAAAAATTGAGTTAATCTGCTCTATCGGAAAGAATTCCAATGACGAAACTTATTTTCTTTGTGAGATTTAACGAACTGCCCTAATGAATTTCGCATTAGGGCGCTCATGCAATTATCCCAAAAATATTATAATACTGATTAACTGAAAATAATCAATTTTGAAACAGGGATTGACTCAAGTGAACGTCATGTCATTTATGATCTTTCTTTCATTTTTCTATGTACCATTTTTTTATCAAAAGAATATTTGCCTACCTAACCTACCTTCCAAACGTAAACAAAACTCAAACGATTTACGATTGGACAGACGGTCGTTTTTGATTGAAAGTTTTTAATCGTTTCCAGCTGTAAGCTGTAACACCAAGTCAACAAGCTTAAGAGTAAAATGATCTTTCGTTTCGCTTCATTACGATTAAATCAACAGTGAAGAGTGAACAGTGATCAGTTACTTGCAAAAGGTAGTGTTGTTGTATGTAATGTATAGTTGTATACCTCATTTTCACTTTTATGATGAGAATTTTATTCCTTACTTCAACTCTTTCTTATCGATTGTTTTTCAATTCAATTTTCTCTTACATTAAATTCCCACCTACCTACCGTACGCCGTACCTACTTTACCGAATACATATGTACAAAGAGAAGTTCATCGGTTTATTTTTGAAAAAAGAATCATATGGTTGAAGAAAATCTTTGTCTCAACAGTAAAAACCAGAGTGAGAAGGAATAAAATGAAAAAGCTGATTCAATAGTTTTAAAGTCTCGCAGACTTCATGTTGTGTCTTCAATTTACAAAGAGTGCATGTATTGCGCATGCATGCGGCACATGTTTGTGTATTCTAAACAACATAAGTGTGGAATGGGGGAAGAGACAAAAGAGTTGCCGTTGTCACATCTCACATGTAAGACATATGCTATTTTTCTTTCTGAAATGCGGTCATGGAAGTTGGGAATATATTATTACTGCAGTTGTCTACTCGAGTGCGCCCTCTTGTTAAACGAATGACCTTTGGGCATTTTTTTTGTTGTGTTCTGGGATGTGTTCCACAGAATTGAAGGTCATTAACATGAGAAAGACAGCAAACAGGAACGAAATGTTGTAGGCAATTGGATAATAGGTACACATAATAATAATAAGTGATAGGTATTCTGTTTTCGCCAGCAGAGGTACTGAAGCAAAGCCGTATATCAAATAACTTACTACTCAAACTGTAAAGCATACAAAAATACAAAAAGAAAGTTATTGGGCAAAAATTGAATGAATTAGTAAAAAATGAACTAACCACCACTTTGCCCGTATCGTAATGGTTAGCGTGTCTGCTTGTTACGCTTACGCGGGAGGTTTGTGGTTCGAATTCCATCACAAAACAAAAGTGTTTTTCTACGGGTATCGCCTTAAGCGACTCGCGAGGGATCGGCAGGTCCTCAGATAGTAAATTCTTTGTCATGAGCGGGTCTCCCCGTCAACCTATGTATTTATGTATGTAAGCAAATAGGTAAGAGAACAAACAATGAATATGCAACTAATGATCAAGTAACAAATAAATGCATGATCAAGAGCAAGAAATGAACGAATTAATGAACAATGAATGCATGAATGAAAGAACGAAAAATCAACAAATCAACGATGAATGAGCAAACAATGAATGATTGATAAATAATTCAATAAATGAACAAAATGTGAATGAATGTGCCTTAAATTAATGAATGGATAAACAATAAATGAATGAATGAAAGAGGAATGAATAAATGAACAAGTAATGAATGAGTGAATGAATGATAATTAATTCAATGAATGAGCAACAAATGAACCAAAAAGTAATAGATTAATGAAAGAGCAAGATACAAATAAGAATAAATAAATCAATGAACAATGAATAATTAATTGAACAAACAGTGAATGAATGAACAATGAATTAATGAGCAATAAGTAAAGTATTTAGGTATGGTTTTGCAATGGTGGTGCCGTGGCGTAGTGGTTATCATCTCTCTGTTACATGGTATGCTCCAGGCTCGAATTATATCAGAAACATAACACTTTCCACTTGTATCACCTTTCGAAAGTAATTTACAATTCCTCCGAGTGAGTAAAACACTGCCATGGAGTGCGCTTTTTTTTTACTTAGTCGTTCGGAATCGGCTTTAAATTGTTTCTTGTAAATGCGTTAGGACCCGACTCCCAAGGTTACCATATCTTTTTTTTTAGGAGTATTTGTTATGGCATACCAATAAATGGATGAAGGATCAAATAATAAATGAGCATAACTAACAAATGAATGAATGCGCAATGAATGAATGAAAAAGTCATAAGCGAACGAATTGGCAATGAATGAATGATGAATAAAAAACAGTAAACTTGAATACAAAACAACATTTACACGAGTAATTATATGAATTTCAACTGCGATCAGAATCATTAAAAGACATTATGCATTTTTTAAAATTAAGTCAAATTTCAACTTGTTAAGATTGCAGCTAAAAATGCCAAATATCAAAACACACGCAACTCAAGAGAATTCATTTACATGTTCTTTTTAAAACACGACCAACGTTATTTCATTACGAAAATTTTTCATTAAAACAGGGGAACTCCCTAATACACAATTTTTTACTACAACAAAATTGAAAATGTTTCTCTCTATGATTGAACAGCCGATTTTGCAGAGTCAATCGATAAAAAAAACTTGACAGAAACCATGAAAAACGTGAGAAAAATATCAACTATCAAATATCAACTGCACTGCAAGACTTTTTATAACCTCGCTCTGTGGATTATTACTCTTGTAAGACCCCTACTGTTTGCAATAATTTTTTTTTTTCCTTCCATTTATTATTTTATATTTTGCCATGAGTCTCTCTCATTCGTTTGTCAACAAACCACTATGAAGTGAATGTTAAAAGAGAGGGAGAGCATAAACTCCATACCGAACACTGACTAGGTAAGGTACATTTATTTAGTTCTGACTTGTGATTGCTGAACACTGAAAGCACAACCCCATTGCCGAACTAACTTACAAATGAATCAAACCATAGCCAAACGGGACGGAACAAATAAAATTCATTTTGTGCGAAAAGAAAAAAAAAATACTAACCACAATCAATTCCGCTTTAGTTTAGTAACTATAAAGAAAGAAAAGCAAAATAGATACTCTTAGTATCTAGATACAAATCTTTCGTTTTGTTATTTTTTTTTTGCTGAGTTGTGCAAAAATAAAAATCACTTCAGTGTGCTTTGTTCGATATTATTGTGCTGTGATATACGCAGATTATGTAAAGTGATTTTGTGAAGCCTTTGTCAATCAAATCCAAAAAAAAGAGTCTACACAAATTGTAGAACAAAAAAGAAACCAGACTTGTTTATGAAATCGTCTTGGTTTTATATGTGAATAGAGGTCAAAACCACCACTTTAAAACAATAAAATACATAATCAGTGTTGGTTGCTACACTCAAATTGGATTAATGTTCACACAAAAAAATTTAGCGCGACATCAGCAGCAAATCCAATAAACAATCCAATGCTCCTACGAGGCAGAACAACAACAATGTCAGTGGAAGTGATGATGTCGTCATTGTATCTCCTTCTCGTCCCCCTTCTGTGTCTCACAATAGCCACCTTTGAAAGTGTTGAATCGAGAAGAAATGTAGGTCTAGAAGTGGATACATCACATGCGGAATATGTTTTCTTAGAGAAGGCTCTCTGGACATACATAACCAAGCCGCGGATAACGCGAGAAGCACAGCTTAAAAAAGTATACGACACACATAGGAAATTTGTGCAAAGCAATTTGCAAAGAACATTCGATGACAGCCGATATGACATTATTCAACATTCGGAATGGATATTGCTGAAATCTGATTTGATTTATTTGAATAGCGTTTTTGAGGCTTTTCGTGTATTTTTAAATGCACATCCAGTCGATGGCGAGTACAACGAACAAGCGGCCTTGGATTTGAGTGATAACGTTCTGAGGAATGACAATACATTTTCGATGGCAAGGACATTTAGAGATATCGAGCTGATTATGGTGAAACAAGCGATGTACTATCGAGCTGTGTTGGTTAGTCTTTTTTTTATATTACAACACTTAATGGGTTAGATGTACTTCCGGCAGACTAATGCCACTTATTAACACGGAACCAGTTACGTTGCATTTCTTTTTTGTTCTAAGTTTGTTTTGCAATCCGAAAAGAGATTAGCATTGACATTTATTTTGCCCAAACGACACACATTATTTAAGCACGCTATGTATAAGTACCAATTATTTGTTTTGCTTTTTTTGTGTTATTCAAATGTTCGGCGGAAATTTCTTATCAGTACATTTAAAATATATTCCGTATTTTAAAACGCAATTTGAAATGATGAATATTGCAAAAGTTAGGATGTTGAGAGAGGTTCACATTTGAAAGCCTAGCTTTTGTATGAGATTTCAGACTCAAATGGAATTGCAAAATTATTTACTCTTTTTGACAGCGAAAGTAATTTACGTTTATGCATCGGATCATAAAGATCATTGATACAAATAGAAATATGAATTATATTTATAATGTGACACTTTATCAACAGTTGATCTGCATACAATTTGAAGGGCCCAAACGGGTACAAAAATTAAATCCTATTCTACCCTGTAAGGTTTGTAGTCCCGAAGTTGAGACACTTCTTCAAACATATCATTTCATGATATGGCAAAGACTTTCTTTACATGGACAAGGTTGTAATCGGTTTGGGTTTTCGATCATTGAGAGTAAAAGTCATTCATTTTCATAGTGCTGATATAATTGACCGTCTATTTTTTCTTACTTTTTTTGCGACAGAAATTTAACGTGTAATTCTGAGTATGTTACTACTTATCACTCTGTACTACTATCTCTGTAACGCTTGTAACGCGGAGGATTAAAATTTGATTTCTAGATGAAGCAACTTTTTTTAAATTTTGTAACGCTGTATTTTTTATCGTTGATATCCTGACGACTTAATATTGCCAAAGTTTTCATACTCTAAGGACAAAGAAATAAATTGAATACTAACAGGCGCCCAACAGGTAACAAGTTTTTAAGTTTGTTTTAGTTTCATCAACAGCAACAAAATTTATTGCCATGATGAATAGAGTAAAACATCCAAAAGATGACTTTACACAAAGTAAATGTATAAATAAACAAGGAGAGGCGCGTAATAAAGATTTGGAACTTTGGTTCCTAACGCATTTGCTGAACCTGAAGTTTTATGGCGATTGCAAACGGATAAGTTAGAAAAGATGCCAAGAACATGGCGAAAGGTAATAACAGCAGAAAAGTAATTCTGGGATTCGAACCACGACTCCTAAGCAACCATCCGAACTATTTCGACTCGTGCACCATTTCAGTTTACTGTACACAGAGCAATAGGTGACAATTTTTAGTCCATCTATCCGATTTCATCCCGAGACATTAAGATCGTTCGTTGAGTCGATTGTTTTCTTGAAGTCGTTTTTTTTTGTGTGTTTTTTGAGCCCTGAGTTTGACCCGAACTCGTCTTAAAGCCTTGCGGAAAACAGGACGGCATAAGATTGTAACTAAAGGAAGCTAATCGCCTGAGGGCCCATTTAAGCCCAAAATTTTAACTGGATAGATATTAAAAAGACCTTACGAAGTTTTTCTTTCTCCATACTTTTTGGAGTATCAATCACATGCTTTAACCGCAAATTTGTTCAAATATATCAACAACTGCTAAACGTTTCAGCAAATATCAAAAATATGCCTGTCTTTTGGCATCAGTCAATCAATTAAACCTCAATTTTGTATTCGTGAAATAAAAAGAATAAAGCCATCAGCGAAACTCGCTAGTAAAAATATTCACTTAGCCAAAAGCAAAATTTCATCTCTGGTTTGAAAACACACATGTATGTATATATTTAAATCAACACGGAATTGTTTTCCGATTCGACATTCAATTCGATTGAGTTCAATACTTATGCAAGTAAAAAGAATACCACCCAGCAGGTGTTTGTTTGTGCGCTGAGAACCAAAATAAAAAGTCTCAACTCTCAACACCAACTACGCGATTTTGTTGTCTGTTTCTGTGTATTAAAAAGAGCTAATAGTTGACGCAGATACATAATATAATAATTTTTATGAGTTTTTTTTTACAAAGTCGAAATTCAATTTAGTTGAACTGATTTTTTTCAGCAACTGTCAGCTAAGAAACAAAGAACACGTTGTCAACAGCTGGCGATTGGTAAATGGAAGGAAGTATGAAACATTAAACGTTGTTATAAGTTATTTATGGTATGGTGAAAGAAAGTATACGCTATACTTATACAATAATGAGTCAGTATGAAAAATAATTTAAAAAAGAAAAAAATCGTGGCTTTGTGAAAATCTGTTTTGCAATGCTAGGTTGGGTTTCCGTTCACAAACTTGAACAATATGGTCATTGATATTCTAGTGGAAAGGAAATTCTAATGGCAAATTCCATTGTAAGAAAAATGCCACCAAAAGTTTCCTGAATTCGATTCATTTACACAAAAAGAACTCTTTTTTCGATTCCGAGAAGAGAATTTGGCTACTTAAAGTGAGACTCTACGTCAGAAGCATTAAGTAAATGTAACTCGCAAAGGACAAAGTAAATACTTTGTGTTCGCGAAAGAACACTTTTTTAAAACCATTATGTTTGTGTAGCTCATTTATTCGACAAAAACTTTTAGAAACGTAGTTCCTGAGGTTCCAAGTTGTAAGTGTCGAACTCCTACGCAAGAGCTTCAATTTTTTCAATCAAGTCGAAAGTATAAATACCTTTGGAATTCCAAATTAATTTAGTAAACAACTTTGTATTGAAAAAAAGTATTTATCTGGATAGCAAATGTCACGTACCAAAGCACAAAAACAATGCAAAGTTGGTAGATATCAAGTGTTGATTCACAACACGCATCACGTTAAATTCCTAAAAGCAATTAGGTACATTCGACAAAAAAGTAATGAATGAAGAGTAATAGATTCGATTTGTTAAATAAAAAACATTCCTGCCAATCAAACATTATATAAAATTGAAGTTTTGTGTTTCCACTATAGGCCATAGTCAGTCTTAGAAAAAAGAATTCAAAAAGTCACCTTGTATTTAAAAAAAAATGTCAAACACTTGTAATTTCAGGATGCTAATAACCATCTTAGTGGCACAAGACAATCGGCTCAGCAGTTCTTATATTCCCTCTATGCTGATATAGCCTTAACCGAACTGAAGGGCTATACAATGATGCAGTTCTCTTGGATGATGTTGCGAATCTATGGCAAAGGCAAGCTGTGAAACTATTTATTTCAAAATATTCATGTTCAATAAAATCATTTTCATTATTTTAGGCAACTTCACTCAAGAATCAGATCTTATGCGAGAAGACTATGCCAAACGAACTGAACGTACTTTGTTAAAATTACGTGAAGTAATGCGACGTGCTGATCGTATTGTTTGGCAAAATGACCCAGACAAACATGTCAAGGGAAAGACCTACGATGAGGTGACACGCCTGTTGCAGGGATATATCGAAAACGAAGTCGATATGAATCCGGAGGAGACCTGTCGCGAGAATTGCGCTTACTATGAAAACACAAAAAGTTATGGTTGTTTTAAGAATCTATATTGCGCCAGGCAACAGAGATGCAATGGCAAGTTACTGAATTGTGGATACGTTGACTCGGACATGTCGATTTGTCCTGCCGTAAGTTATGAACAGATTTTTTTTTTTTTGAAAACACATATTGCAAAGTGTAACTCCTTCTTTTGACAGGCATCTAACAGTACTAGGCGGTATGAGTACATTGAATACGAAAACGGACGGGTTCTAGGCTTAAAGAAATCTTGTGTCAGAGGTACCACCAAGGTTGATTCTTGGTGGCGATATGTGTTCTGGCATTGCAGCTATTGCTTCTGTATGTGCGATGAGCAAGGTATCAAATCTGATCGTTATTTTAATCTTCGCGAAACTGTCTCAAATATTGATGAAAATAAGTAAGTTGTCGATTTATTTTTAAATTAGGTCCACCTCTATAATAACACTTTCTTCAATTCAGGGTTATAACTGGTCTTCGATTTGTAAAACAAAAACGAGTATTTCACATTCAAATCCAGGAAGGTGTGCTCCTCCCCAGAGGAAATGTCAATCAATCAACTCTCAGTTGGAAGCCTGTTGAAGATTACCAAATCTTTGATCGAGGTGTAGCTGATGGTAATGATTACCATACTCTTGGTTGGGATAAGAGAGCTATCGACTTGGATGACATCGAGGGAGAGGATGTTTCACACGTTGTTACTGGTATAAGATTCCGTGTAGTTGGAGCCCATTTGAACTTAGAGGCACGGCTAAGTGAATACAACTTTGAGATTGGAGAACTGGTGTCTCCAAAGACCAATAGTTTTTGGAAATCAAACGATAATACCGATGTCAGTGGTGAGAGAAGGTAAGTTGAGAATATTTTTTTCAAAACATTTGTTTATTATTATTCATACCATTTCCAATTTTAGATCTCAAATTAATATCAAAGAACCAGATGTACCAACAAGGACACTTGTAAAATCTCTCCCAACTTCGCGACACAATCAATATATTGAGTTCACTCACACAAGCATCGATAGGGATGCTGCGCAAACGACAGTACCCTTTATTGATATCCAAGAGGTAACATCAATACCACCAGTCCCATTGTCCGGCGTGGGATTGTATCACAAGGGAAGAAACAATTACGGCGGATTTATTGCACCAAAGCTCATTACTTTTGACTATACACCTTATGTGCGATTGCCAAGTAATGACACTAAGTAAAGAATCTAATATTATTATTATTATTATTTTTTTTTTTTTTTGTAATACGCTTAGTAGTATTTTTTTATTACTTAAAATTTTTATTACTGATGTGAATTATTATTTAAATTAAAATACAATTAAATCGTTCCAGTTGAATGAGAGAACACACATTTAAAAGAAAACTGTCAGAGAAGCTGACATAAGTTCAGTTTAAAATAAATTAAATCGATACCAATCCGATACTTTTGATTGTTTTTAACTTAAAAGAAGTTATCTGAAGAAGAGGGATGTAAGAAATCAAGCAAATGATTTTGAAGATAGAGGACGAGAACAAATTGTGACATAAAATCGTGTTTCGCTTGGCTATGGTTAGCTTCAAATCTAAGATAATAAATAAAACAAACCCCTAGACACCTTGATGTTAACAGAATGGCGAGACATTTGTGGCCCTTAGGTTAGGTTAGGTGGAAGTGGCTGTCAGTCAATGAGTACATTGCCTGACACACTTAGGCCGCAAGGGCCCATTGTGATACCACAGAGATCAGCAAGTTAATCACCTACTGATCTCAGAAACCCGATGTAAGATTAACGAGTTGATCACTTATTAATCTTCCATTACGGGACTAGCCGGTTAATCACCTGCTAGTCGAACCACGTGGAACTTTTAATGTATTTCGAAAGACTTTTAGGGTCTATGTAAGCTAGGTCGCTAGTATCATCGAAGAAGAATTCACCGAGATGAGTTTTCCTCCTATGAAGTAGTGCAGGGCATGAGCAAAGAAGGTGTTGAACGGTTTCTTCCTCCTCCTCGTCCATGCAGCTTCTGCAGAAATCATTGGAAAACACAACATATACAAGTCTTTCAATGATGATTTATAATCAGTTCTGCAACATGTGGCCCTACTCTAAAGCTAATATATTCATTCATTAGTTGTCATTTCTCAGTACATATTTTGTAAATTAATCGAAATTAAGATTTTGTAATTCGAGACAGAAAGTCTGTGATGGCCGTTTTTGGACAATCGGTAGAGAAATTAAAAACAGTTAATTTGGAAGTAATGTCTAAACTGAAGTTTGAACTTAAACTTGATATTAGGAGTGAAATCGGAAAGCTAAGGCTGTTGTAGGTGTAGTAATTGTAGCAATACACACACTTATTATTTCTACCGCTATCTCGTTTGCTGCAGTACAAGCATTATCGTCTCTATTAACGTTGCTGCTTGGTAGAGCAATGGAATGGTATTAAAGTCTCAGTGCTTCAGTAAGTGGTTCTACTCTTTAGCCTAAAATTTGGAGGCATACCTTACAGACAGATACAGGCGATACAGAAAAAGAAAAAGCTAAGAGTAAGTGAGTCACAAGGAGGGTGAGGAATGAAGGCAGAAGATGGTCACAAAGCAAGAATGTTTTATTCGTAAGCTGCAGTTTACCGCTAAACCACCAAACGTACTTAATCAAATTACAAATAACAAGAAGAAGCGGGGTATCGTCTTTCGTGAGGAATTGGCAAGTCCTCGTTTTCTCGATTAGCCCTTCGGAAACGGCAGAAAATTGTAGGTCCCCTCCATTCTCTCACAAGGCAATGGTTGTAAGAAATGGGCTTGGCCTCGAGGCTTTTCGCTCTGTTGCGCCACCCTATTTGTTTTATTTTAAGAAGAAGCGGTGAGAAACAAAAAAGTAAGATGTTAAAGAAGAACTCCAAAATTAAGGTCTTAGCTTGCAAAAACATTCGCATTGAGCAAAACGTTTGATTTGCTACTAGTAAAAGGGGAGTATATATATTTCGAGTTTTCTGGTCTTTATTGCAGTTTTTGAATACCTGCATGATGGTAAAGTACATCAGTGCTTCCTAAATACCGAGGATGGAGTTAGAAAAAGCTTCAGACCTACCGTTTAAATAAAAGTCTGCGTTTCGGGACGCCGGGCATAAATGATAACTTAAACTAATCTAAGTTGAACTTGTAAATATTGAAATTGTTTAACTTGAGAAAAGCTAACTAAGCGTAAAGTAAGAGAAAGGGCACCCAGACTAGCGCCGTAGCCCGGTTCGTTACAAAGCAGTTTACACTCCCGTAAGAAGTTACCACTGCAAAAAAGCTGAATACTTGGCCTGTTCAGTTTCTAGTTCAGAAATGTACATAATCCTTGACATTTATCACACTTCCCAAGTGTGAAAAGTTTACTAAAAATATGATCAACTAGTGAAAGCGATAATAACAAGAGTTGTGGATAAAGGTGTTGTGATATAAAGACGATGTGATTGAAAGATGAACCACTTAGTTGAAGGCAAGATTCTACGCAGCGATTGATTGTGCAGATAGCACATACGAATCACAGGTCAAACAATATAGGCGAATCAAAACAGAAGTGTTACGAACACAAGGGAGAGTAGTGATGTCAATAATTGAATTTAAATGGTTAGTATCCAATTTGTGTTCTTTATTTTAAGCCAGCTAACTCGCCCATGATACTCATTTTATTTATTTAAGTTTTAAACCCTTCTACATATATAAAAGCAAAGAAAATGCGTATGATATCGTGATACATGAGTGTTGCATGCCATTGCGTGGAAAAAACAAATCAATTGAGTTATAGTACATGAGAGAGCAAAAGGGGCATTTCTCTTGTTTTCGATGATTGAAGTTTATTTGAATACTCTCTTCTTCTTCCTTTTACTATGTTAAGAGCATAATCGTATGTCGAAGTGATAACAACTTTCCCTCTTATCTGTTTCACACTACTGACACGAATGCGGTAAGCCTCGCCGTTTTAGATTGTTCCATGTCTGAGAAAAACCAAAAGCATGTTTCGTTATCTGCAGCTGTGTAAATCTTGAGATCTGCATTGCACACTTGGCGGAAAGTATTAAGGTGTAACAAGCGTCGCGAAACTCACTTTGATTTTAATTATCTAGATATGATTTCTATGAGGCTTTGCAGTGATATTCCAAGCCATCACTGAACAGACAAATAAAAGATATCAACAGCGAAGC
The DNA here is from genome assembly GCA_949752695.1 of Melanostoma scalare. NCBI lineage: Eukaryota > Metazoa > Arthropoda > Insecta > Diptera > Syrphidae > Melanostoma > Melanostoma scalare. The sequence continues at coordinate 42,624,412 of OX456985.1, read as the reverse complement.
ACAATAGAACCTGGGCGGCCTGATGCCAATTAAGCGCTTTTCATGATAGTGTAACTACTTTCGGACTTTTCACGGCCTTGTCGTTTGGTGGACTTCGTTGTATGATTTGACATCTGCATACTTTATTATAGGGTTAAGTAAAATCAACGCCAACAAGCCACTGTGGTTAGAGGAGATCAGTACCAATGCTGAACGAGAGACAATTACAGTGAAAAACCGATATATGAACTTTTAAATTCTTTTTATTCATTTAGAAACCGTGCTCAGTCTAACGCTTCTAATAAGAACGGGGATCAATTTTGATAGTTACATCGAAAAAGAAAAAGCAGAAAGGTTGAAAGTTAGCTGAAAGACAGATTTTTTTGATAAAGAGATATTTTTTTCTTCTAGAAAATCCCAGACGAAATAAATAAATAAACTAAGCTAAAAGTTTTACCTTCCCGACGATCAGTCACCTTGTCGCGGTGGGGGGGCTTAAGTAGTTTATTTGAACCGAGCTCGATGCCGAAAGGTGGTCGAAGGATGGGGAAAATGAATGAAAACCAAGAATTGGTCAAAAACAGTATGGAAGATAACCCAAAGGAATTTTATTCTCCAGGTGGCAGTCGTAAAAGCGAAAATCCACCCGTAGTCTTCACTACGGCAGGGGCACGGATTCTGGAGGCCCCATCTGACATACAAACGCACACCTTTACTGGTGGATACACGCGAGTCAGTGTAATTTAGAGTACCCGCCTAGGGTCAGTAAGTTAATTAAGTTATTATGTAAGCTAGTTTAAACATTTTTGTTAGCATGTAAGTAGTTATAAGTGATATACAATAAAAATGAATTTAAAACTGAAACTGATACACGCGAGTCGAAGGTACCGTAACCGATGACTCCTGCAGTTCTCTCCATGAAGCTCTTCGTGGTTTGAGCTGGAAAGATGAAGAAGGCAGCTCGGAGGTCTTACCTCCAAAGCTAAATCCTCATCAGGGCTTAGCTGTTGGTCAGAGCGGTGCTATCACCGGACTAAGTGAAGCTGAACAAGTGGATCCCACTCCAACGATGGCATCCTCTGGAGAACAGCTTTCCAAGCGCCAACAGAAGCTGGAGAGAAGGCGAGCGGCAAAGGCTCAGTGCAAAGAGGACACCAGGGTGGCCGAAGGCACTGAATTAAGTTGCAAACCTTTGGTGACGGCGGCGAAAAGGGACAGGTCGGAAGAGGTCTCACCCACCCATTCAGGACGGTCTCCTGTAACCGAAGTCACCCCAACTTCTGCAAACGCGAACAGGGTCATAAGGAAGAAGGTTTCCGGAAGCTCTGCAAATTGTCCTGTTGGTCTAACTGGAAAGTCGGTGAATGAAACTGAAGGAACAGGTCGCAAGGCTTGCGAATTCGGTCCACGGACACTGGCTGGAAGGGACGAAGCCGGCATGGTTAAAACTCCTGGAGGTCCAACCGAAACGTTGGTGAATGAAACCGTGACTGCTAGTCAGTCTGGTCCACGGACACTGACCGGACGGGATAAAGCCTCGAAAGGAGCAATGATAATAAATCAAATTAACCTTCAACATTCTAAGGCTGCTACTGCACTCCTATGTAGCAGGCTTTCCGTGTTGAATACAAAAACTCATCTCGTAGCAATCCAAGAGCCATGGGCCTGGAAGGGCCGAGTTCTTGGTCTTGGAGGGCTACGAGGGTTCAATATTCTCTATGACGAACGGTCTGACTTACCCCGGACCTGTCTCATCATACCGAGCTCTTTTGCAGCAACTAAACTTGATCACTTCTGTGGTCAAGACCTGGTTGCGGCTATCATAAACTACGAAACGAACGGTGAGTGGAAAACTTTCGTCGTTGCGTCAGTTTACTTTCCCTGGAACTCCATTCTACCCCCTCCCTCAAGACAGGTTGTGGATTTAGTGGAGTTTTGTGAAAACCGGAAGTTGGGGCTTATCATGTGCTGTGATGCTAACGCTCAAAACATAGTTTGGGGCAGCGTCAAGTGCAACATGAGAGGCAACCATCTTCTTAACTACATTCTGTCTTCTGACTTGAACATTAACAATGTTGGTAATACGCCAACTTTTGTTACGGCTATACGACAGGACGTAATTGACTTGACACTATCTAACAGATATGCCAAGGAGATTACCAACTGGAAAGTGTTGCTGGACGTGTCACTCTCAGACCACAGATACATTCAATTCCATGTAGCAAATGTGATTCCCACTCCTTTAGTTACAAGAAATCCCAGAAAAACTAACTGGACACTTTTCAACGATGAGCTCGGTAATCTCGTCAAAACTCTACCTAAGCTCTCAACATCACAAAAAGTGGAAGATGCAGTTCTAGAAGTGAATTGTGCCCTTACAAGTAGCTTCGAGCTGGCATGTCCAGCTAGACAATTACCTAGTAGATCTATGGTTCCGTGGTGGAACAATGAACTACAGAAACTTCACAGGGAAACCAGAAGTATTCTGAATAGGTCCCTCAAGACCAAATCAGATGTCGACTGGAACCTGTATCGATCTAAACAGAAGGACTTTAAAAGGTTAATTCGAAGATCAAAGAATGCCTCTTACAAAGAATTCTGTGAAAGTATAGAAACACTCAGTGAAACTAGTCGACTTACTAAAGCCCTTAAAAGGAGCAAGGTAAACAAACTAGAAACGCTCAGGAAATCAGACGGTTCCTATACCGAGTCCAAAGCAGAGACACTCAGTCTTATGCTGGAAACTCATTTTCCAGGAAACCAGATATCAATCGGACCGCAGCAATCTATTTCCCTTAGATCAGGTGAATCCGATAAATCCACTCGACTTAGCTGGTACACGTCATCGTTAGTTGTTACCGACGAAGCCATCAAATATGCCGTGGCATCTTTTGACAGTTTCAAGTCACCTGGCACTGACGGTGTTTACCCAGCTATGTTGCAGGAAAGTATAAACCTTTTGCTTCCTACTTTGAAAAATATTTTCACTGGTAGTTTAGCCCTAGCGTATATACCAACTTCATGGCAGAGTGTTAGAGTCGCCTTCATACCAAAAATTGGTAAACAAGACTACTCACTCGCCAAGAGCTTTACCCCCATCAGTCTTACCTCCTTTCTGCTTAAGACGCTGGAAAGAATGGTTGAGATTTACATTCGTAAAACCTCACTCCAATTACACCCTCTGTCTCAGATGCAACATGCTTACCAAAGAGGAAAATCTTGCGAGACCGCACTTCAAAATCTTGTTAGCAGGATTGAATGCGCACTTGACAGGAAAGAATTTGCGGTAGGCATTTTCATCGACATTCAAGGAACACGGTGTGAACGAGTCATTAGTGTTGTGGATTAAAGCAATGCTAATGAAGAGAACCGTAATCGCTGAGGCGGACTGTGGACAATATGTTGCAACGGGAGTAAATAAGGGCTGCCCACAAGGTGGCGTTTTATCTCCTCTTCTGTGGTGCATGTTGATTGACTCTCTACTTGTAATGCTCAATGGTTCTAACGTTCATGCCCAAGCATATGCAGATGACGTCGCCGTGCTCTCGGTTGGCTCCAGCCTCCAAGCTGTCTGCTCCCGAGCACAGGCTGCGCTTTGTATGATTGACACCTGGTGTGTTAGAAACGGTCTCTCCGTCAATCCTCTTAAAACCGAGGTTGTCCTCTTCACGAGACGTAGAAAATTGACTGGTCTGACCCATCTTACGCTTAAAGGCGTCAACATTCCCTTTTCAAATGAAGTCAAGCATCTTGGAGTAATCCTGGGTAACAAACTTCTTTGGTCGAAACATGTCGAGTCTAAAACTACTAAAGCACTGTCAGTTTTCTGGCAATGTAAAGGAGCTTTTGGCAAGACATGGGGTCTTTCACCGAAAAGGGTCCTTTGGATCTATACGGCTATGATAACACCAATCATCTCCTATGCGTCAGTTGTTTGGTGGAATAAGCTCTCGCGTAAATACGTTATTGCCTCGTTTGCCAAACTTCAAAGAACAATTTGTCTGGGTGTTACGGGGGCCTTCCCCAGCACACCGGGTGCTGCTCTCGACGCACTGTTGAACCTTCCTCCCCTTGATACCTTCATCATGGGGTGTACTCTCAAGACCATTTCTCGTTTAAAACGATGTGGTCTCTGGCACAATTCGCACTGGAGCTTTGAGGAACTCGCAAGCAGCATATCCTTTGACCCACGTCGAATGGATATGCCGTCTGACACGATGACCCCAAGGCTCAAACTGCGTCAAAATTACTCAGTCAGCTTTCCTTCGGTTCAGGACTGGTTTGCTCCAGAATCTGAGCCTGGAAAGAACTGTTATCGTATCTTCACAGATATCTCCAAAACCGACGAGGGTTCTGGTGCTGGTGCCTTTGTTGAGAACGACGACATACGACTGCACTCATCTTTGGGATCATACGCATCCGTTTTCCAAGCGGAGGCTTATGCTATCCTAATGGCCTTGAGCCACGTAACGAATAATGGATGGACGGGGAGAAGTATCTTTGTTTGCAGCGATAGCCAAGCTGTGCTTAAGGCCCTTCTCAACCCTCTAACCACTTCGAAAGTGATCCAGGAATGCAAGAGCTCTCTGAATGCGATCGGAAGATTAAATTCCTTGAGTCTCATTTGGGTTCCAGGCCATCACGGCATAACTGGAAATGAGATCGCCGATGAACTCGCTAGGCAGGGATCTCTGACAGCTTTCTCAGGACCTGAACCGTCGCTAGGTCTGCCAGCGTCCTCAGTGAGGGCTTCAATCAACGATTGGATCTGTGAAGAACACAACCGTAGATGGCATGCCTCCATTGGATGCAGACAAACCAAGCGTATGCTCCCCAACGTTAGTAAGAAGACTGCAACATTTTTGCTAGCTCGTAGCAGAAAAGACTGTAGGAAGCTTATTGGCGTTGCCAGCGGGCACTTCTCTTTTGCCAAGCATTTAAACGTGTTAGGTTTAAGTGATACCACACTCTGTGAATCTTGTGGAGAAGATGAGGACACCGCAGAGCACTTCCTCTGTGAATGTCCTGCTTTTTCTCGCATGAGGTTACAGATACTCGGCGCAGACATGGTGAGAGCTGGTAACTTAGGCTCCTTACCATGGCAGCGTCTTTTGGCTTTTCTCCGAACATCTGGAAAGCTATAACAAATAGAAGGTTGCTATCTGGTAGTACAATGGACCGGTATTTAGGTCTGAGTGCTCCAGCTGGTATTTTAAAAACCTCCAACAAAAAAAAAAAGCTAAAAGTTTCAAATCTATATCTTTCGTTAGTTAAATGGTCAGTATATAATTGAATCTACGCTTTTATGAGTAAATAACAAAAAAAAAAAAAAAACTATATAGCAACCGGTCAACCCTAATCCTGCTTGCACATTTAAAACACAACGACTCACCTGAACTCGCAACGGATGTATCATCAACAGCGGCAATAAGTACGACGACCATGGAAGAATTTCACTCAAAGACATTCCCATCTTTGTGACAGCCTGGCACAAGAATGCAGCTAGATAACGATGAAGTGGAAAGTGAAACGATGCTTGCATCATTTCCTCCTTTAAAATAAAAACAAAAGAAAATTCAATAAATATTTCCCAATTCAACAATAAGCTCTTCTATCTCACCTTGCTCAACTTGGGTTCCAGGAAATATATTGCATCCAGCCACTCATGCAGAGTATTTACACAAAATGTTAAAATTTTCTTGGCCAACGGAGCATGCTTTCCATCCTTAAGGTGAGAGATTATCGACCACATTGGATAAGCACTGGCTTCTAGCTCACAAGAGAATGCTGCATAGTATGAGCTAGGTTCGAATTCCACATGACTTGTTGTCTCTCGCACATTGACATTCATTCCCTGAAGCATTGACAAAAACTGGAACCACATATCAATAAGATTGTCATCACGTAGGAACACCAGAGCAACAGATTCATGCGATAGCACATTGTTAAAGTCCGATACTAGGGGCCAATAGCAATGTTCTTTCATAACTTGTCGAGTGCAGTCGATGACAAAGTGAAAATTCTTGACGGGATCTACTTGAGAATGGGTAACATAAAATTATTCACATGAGTAACATAATTCGTTTGATTTGTTTAATTATTTAATTTACCATGTAGTGTATTTTGAATGAGTATTTTGGACATCATCAGTTTCAAACTGATTATCATTACATGAAGGAGGGAAAGTTCGTTGACCATTTTAAGAGCTAAACTTTCGTTGGAGAATAACTGTACGCTCATGTGGACAACCCGGTTGCTGAGAGTATCGGGATCTCTGGACATTTCCAATACACATGGTATTCGGCTGTAGTGCATTACAAATGTGCGGGTTAGGTGTTCCTGGAAGTAAAAAAAAGGAAATAATTACAAAAACAGTGTACCAAGAAGCTTTAGAAGGAGATTTTAGCAATTGCAAAATGTATGAGAGCTGCATGTGAGTCCTAAGAAGAAAAGAGCAACATTAACAGCAAGATCACAGTTAAAAGATTTAAAAAAACAAAGATCCCAAGGACAGATATAATTAACAACCAGCTTCGAACTACGAAGTACGGAGCACGGTGAAGTTGTACTAATTAAGATGAAAAGTCTTTTGTAACAAAATCATACATGGGCGATTTATGTCTAAGACCTTCGAGATCTACTTTTAGAAAGTGTGTCAACAAATAATAAGGAACTTTGAAGTCTGACGGTCCGGCAGTTTTGAAAAAATACGAATTATTGCCTTGGAGAAATGGTCAAAAAGGGAAACTATGAATTTCAGTCTTCCAAAAACAATACAAATTGACAGAAATGGTTGGTTATCGAATCATTGCGTGAATCTTTTCTTTTCTAAAGGGCAATGGTGGATCAGGTGCTGGTGCCTACTTGGACAGAAACAATAGCTGGTTGAACACATCGTTAGACATTATCACTCTTTGAGTTCTATGTCTGCAGTGCCACCTAATCTGCTAATTTGATTAGAATACGTTTGGAAGACCGAATTACTTAAGTCTTGGGTTGATTCCACGACTTCATGACAATAAAAGAAATGAAACGGGTGATGACCAAGACAGGTAGATTCCTCAGGTCTCTTTCTTGTGTCAGAAACGTTCGGTTGTTCTGCCGGTCGCGTTAAGAAATAGGGTGACGCAACAAATATTTAGAAGCTTCGTGGCCCGACGCATTTTAGGCACCTACAATTATTTGCCGATTCCGAAAGACTAATTGAGAAAGCACTTTTCATGACAGTGCAATTACTGTCTTAAGAAAAAACAAAACAATTATGATCTTGGCATTCTCATCTTTGATTCCCATGTAACAGGCAGGTTACACACACACCACTTTGCCGCATGTCTCCTTAGAGAGGGCTGTAATTGAAAGTTGAATGTGTAAAGATTACGACCAAGAAGACTAAATAAATACTCTTCAAAGTCAATGACAATTCAGACACATTTGTGTTCTTTCGTAACAGAAATAGCTTTACAGAACTTGTTATCGTTTTCAGGTGCCAAGGACGGCGTGTTAGATTAAAGCAGAACATCTCATCTACGAATCACTTGGAAATTGAAGACACTGTGGAGCACTTTCTCTACAAGTGATCTGCATTTTCTCAATTCCGGTTGCAAATATTCGTCTGGTATTGTGAAAGCTGAAACTTTAAGGCGTATTGTAGCGTCTTTTGGAAAATCCATGAAGATCTGTAGGTTAGGTTAGGTAGACCTACACTGGGCCGACGGTTGATCTTATTTCCGCCACACTCAGATCAATGTAGATCCATTGTGATACCCTGGAACCATTTGTGGCCTTAATGAAGTTCAACAGGCTGTTTCTTGGGTGTCTGGTAATTCTTCTGGTTCATTGAAGAAGTAATTGCCTGGAAATTTTTTCCTGGTGTGGCAGATTGCTGGGCAGTGACAAAGGAAGTGAGTGGTATCCTCATGTTCATCTTTGTCGTTGCATCCTCTGCACAGGCCATCGCATCGGTGCAAAGACCCATTTTCCTTTTTTGGTAGCCTAGTAGGTAGTGTCGTGTTATGGTACTGATAAGCGATCGTAATGAAGGCCTATTCAAGCATAGTAGCTTTTCAGATCCGTTCTTATCGTATTTTAACCATAGTTTCTTGGACGTGACATAGGAATCTAGGCATTCCCATCATTCATTGGATTTTCGTATTATTTTGTTACCAATGATCTGTATAATTTCACAGAGTGGGACCCTGATTGATTGATCAATGAGAGAAGGCAGTGTTGGCCCAAAATTAATCTGATTAATGATTAAAATTAATGATTAATAATCATAATCAAAAATTTGATTATTGATTAATTAATCATAATCAAATTAGAATGATTATGATTTTTAATCATAATCATTAATCTGATTACTAATTTGATTACTTGATTAACTATTAATTATTTTTCTTTTCTTTAACGGCCAGCATAAGTATTCAGTTTTTTTTGTTGTTCTTGTTGGAATATAGTATCTATTTCTTTAAAAAATATGTAAGCGTTGGTTGCTCATTGCAATGTCCAAACAAAATGTAAAATAGCGGACAGAATTTATCAAATTTTTTTGTACTTGACCTTCATCTTCATTTCACCTGCACAAGTGATCATAAAAGTAAAAAAAGGCTTGCGTTTTTACGAAGAAAGCTAACAGTGCTCTCATTGAAACAAATAAGAATTCAGTGTGTTTGATTTGATTTGAAAGTTGGAATATAATAAAAATGTTTTAAGAAATCTGTGCTATAATTTTTCTTCATTGTTACGGGTACGTTGAATTGGATTCATGGATTTATTAGGTTAATCGAGTTAATCGATTTGTGATTAATGATTAATGATTAATAACATTAATCATGATTAAGATTAATTTTTTAATCATGATTAAAATAATCAGATTAAATTTAATCAAATTAATTAATTGATTAAAAAATTAATCGATTAATGCCAACACTGAGAGAAGGGCCAAGTTCTGATCCTTTTCTCAGTAATTCGTCCGCTTTTTCGTTTACCGGTATGCCACTGTGACCGGAAACCCAGCAGAGTCTAACTCTATGCTGTGTGCCAAGAAGCAAGAACCCTTAGCTCTTCCCGACAGCAAGAAACAAGGTTTGATTTGAAAAGAGTGGCAGAAATCGCTTTTATTGCTGCTTGGCTTTTCGAACATGTTTACCTCATGAAATCAGTTAAAATGAAGATCTGTATTACAAATAGCGATACTTTTAAAAAAATGTTCGTTATAGTTAGTAAGATACTCTCTGTCATTTACGACTGCTTTTGGAGGCCGTTTCTGACATTTTCATGGAATCTCGTTATTCGTAATCAGTCTATGTCGTGTATGTCGTTATTTTTTTGTAATTCGGAATACCGGCCTTGGCATTACAATAACTGGAAAAATATTTTATTTTGTTCTCATTGCCAAAAAAAACTGAAGACACAACATGAAAGATTATCTCTTAAAACAACAAACTGGCATATAGACAGCACTAACGTGTGTAAAAGATTAGTGAAGATTCAAAAGCATCTTCCAAAGAACTAAACAGAATTTTTTACATTTTCTTCATAGTTAAGGGTGACTTTTTATTTCCCACACAATGCCTTCAAAACTTACCTTGTAGTCTTGGTCCGGCAGCATATTTAGCAGGAAGCAAACTAGATTCTGTGGAAATTCTAATTTAAATGTCCAGAATATAAATTCTTCCAGTAGAGTTGTATGGTTTAGCTTTTCTCCCAGTGCTGGCAAATGCTTGTAATCATCGGGTGGTTCCGGTCTATTAAAGAAGACAAAATTTATTTTCATTCAAAAAAAGGTTCTTTTCCCTCGTCATCCGATAAAAAAAAAACTTACCGCGGAAATCGATTAACCGCATCCTCATACTTCTTCTTGTTTGCTCTTAGGAAATTTCCGTGTTCAGTATCTGGGCAGGGTTGTTCATTGTAGAACTTATATACCTGTTATCAGAGGAAAAAAATTAAATGAGTCATCTAATGGCAGCCATCGCCCACAACCACCCACAAACTTACATCTGCATTGATGAGAGCTCTTGTCATGACCTTACGCATTATTTCACCCATGTTATTCAGTTCAATGAGCATATTGGTGAACTCTTCGCATGCATGAGCAGCTGAGTTGTATGTACCAACATTGTCACTAAATTGGCGAAAATGCTGCAATAACCGGAATAGCAGTTTTGGCATTATGGATTCGGCTACGGCCAATAGATTGATAGGAACTGGATCTTTGTTGGCACCTTTGTTAATGCCATGATCTGTGCAGAAGCCTTCGGCTTTCATTACCGATGTGTCGCCACAATCACAAGCGCCACCGGCTTGTGACAGAAACATGTTAAAATCATGATTGGTGTGATCTCCTTTTTTGAAGCAGTCACGACATATTGACATACAGGGTGATATGCCACATGTACGACATCGGTATGCAACCACGTGTGGTACCCAGACTAGGCCGCATTTTGCATGATTGTCGTAGCTCCGAACTGTAAGTACATAAAAAAAAGAAACAATAAAAATTTATTCAATAATCAATAAAACGTGCGAATGTGAGCTTAGTAAAAAAGTAAACGAAAGATTGGAGGCTCATTTGAATTTTCCCGCCAAAGAAGACACTGTAATATTTTTGTTTTGCAAATTGGGTTTTCATGAATTATTTAGGTGTGTTTGTCAGCAAAACCATCGGTATGTGCACGATTTTCACAAGTAAGGGACGAATATTACAACTTGGTCTTCCAATCAGAGGTTTTTTTTTAATAGGCCAATTTTTGACAGTTGTCATGTGTGAAACAGATGACAAGTAAAAACTATGTTGTTAATGAAAAAGCAGCAATAAACAATAAGAACAACGCATTCAAAATCACTACAAAAATGGCGTACACTTCGCGGTCATAGTTAGCGAAACAGCATTTTTGGGTCGTCGTGAAGCACCTTGTGAGAACTGGTGCAAAAATTTGAGCTCTTGGAAGAATTAAGTAATACGCAGAATCGAACTCGTGTACGTTACTCAAGAACAACTGATATACTGGGTGCGACAAAAGTATGGAAACCCCTGGAAATATGGCAGAATATGCGTTAAAAAAAAATCAAAGACCCTATATCCGACGTATTTTTCGACGAGGAATCCGATGGTGACCTTGAATTTGACCTTAGACGTAACCTTGAAGCCCTAGCGACCCAAAAATCGATTTTTCAAATGGAAACCCCCATTTTTTTATTGCAGATTTGGAAAGAGCGCAAAATTTTACGAAAAAACATGTATTTTATTTTTTTAATGATATTATTAGAGGTGCAGCGCTTGAAATAAAAAATACGTGAAAAATGAAAACATTGGTCTGAAACCCTTGGAAATATCGCAGAATATTCGTTAAAAAAAATCAAAGACCCTATATCCGACGTATTTTTCGACGAGGAATCCGATGGTAACCTTGAATTTGACCTTGGACCCTGCCATATTTCCAGGGGTTTCCATACTTTTGTCGCACCCTGTATGTATACATCACTGACGGGGAAAACCTTGTTTTCTCCATTTGTTGTCAGCTCTATGTCATACTCATGTAAAGGGAGTTTTTTTTAGAGGTATAGAACTTCGAATTGAAATAAAACGCAAGAAAATCATTTTAATGTCCATCAATTTGGAAAATTTTATGCCATTGATGTTTAAATATGATTTCGGACATATGGCCGCCGCGGCTGGCTCCAATAAAGCCAAGTCTATGGCAAGCCATCTAACTTTTCTGGTTTGTTGACGTAGACGAGCGACTTCACATATCCCCAAAGAAAGTGATCCAAAGGTGTCAAATGACACGATTTTGGTGGCCAATTGATAGGTCCATTCCGCGAAATTATGCGCTCATCGAATGTTTCCTTCAATAAATCGATTGTGACCTGCACTGTGTGGCATGTAGCGCCGTCTTCACATTCATGCCATTCAATTCGGTAACAAAATAGTCAATTATCATGGTTCTATACCGGTATTAACGGTAACTGGCTCGCCAGCATCATTTCGGAAGAGGTATGGCCCAATGACTCCACCAGCCCATAGAGCACACCAAATAGTCAGTTTTTGTGGATGTAATGGCGTCTCAAGATACTGATGTGGATTCTCTTCACTCCCAATGCGGCTTGTTGCTTGTTGGCGTAGCCATTCAACCAAAAATGAACAAAATTTTGAAAATTTGAAAATCAGCATCGAGATCAATCTCATTCTCGGCTCATACCCCAAAATCACGACGCTTTGCATGGTCTCGCGCCTTTAATTCTTGCACAAGCTGGATTTTGTAAGGTCTAAAGTAAAGATCTTTGCGCAAAATCTTCCATAAAGTTGATGCAGAAAGCTCTAATTGCTGTGCACGGTGGCGAATCGATTCATTCGGGTCCTCTTCAACACTTTGCTTTACAGCGGCAACTGTTTCTTCGGTACGCACTGTTCGACGTCTCTTCGGATGCGTATTATCTGATTATCTGATGGACGATTATGTCGACCATAAAATGGACAGAGCTAGCAGTAAACTCCGCGAGCTGGGCCATTATTTTCGAAATAAATTTGCACAATTTGCAAGCGTTGTTCTTTTGTCAACTTGTTCATGATGAAATGGCAAACCAAACTGAACATAATTGACATTAGGCCGATTTGACCACAAGATGTCAGTTTTATCCTTATTCGAAAAACCAACCTCTAAAAAAACACCCAATATCTTGAATCTAACTGAAATGCACCTTAGCCCAGGGCAGTCGTTTTTCTCTAACTCCTTTTAGAAAATCCGGATCAAATCCTGACTTGGGTGCCCTAAGTCAAGCTTTCATGAGTCGTTTTTCCACTGAGCTTAGCGAAATAATATCATTTCTTACATATCTCTACACAGATCAAAAAAGTTTTGAACCGATGCCACCGGCTGCATACAACACAAATAACCATCATCCACAGGAGTCGTTTTTTAACCCTCTCTGAACTCCCCGAGTCTTCGTGAGTCTTCCTTGCAATTATTACCCCTATTACGATTGGCGAATCAAACGTTCGATGTGGGTTTTTGTCATTGGCGAACTAAAGCATTCGACTTACTATGGTTCGCGAACTTCACGGTTCGAGTTCGAAATTCAGAAGTACAGTAAAAAAAAAAATCAAACGTCAAATCATTGCAGACAATTATCAAATAAGAAAATTTCCAAAAATCGAAAGTTTATTTAATGGGTAATAAAATAATAAGAACTAATAAGTAATACCTATAGATTTGTTTTCTGAAGAAAGTGAATCTGATAGAAAAAAATTAAAAATGCTTTGACTCCGAAAGAGTATACGAGACAACTCTAACTTCTTGGAACTGCCTGATCATCTGTAAGTAGGAACAATTATTTGTCTTTAGAGCAAATTCTTTTACAACTTTTGAATTTTTGAAGTTTCAGATCATATTTTAGGCTGAATAAAGAAGCTTTTATTTGTGTGTTAAGCATATTAGAGAAAGAATTCCAAAATACAAGCACATCTTCAATTCCAGGTTGTGCCTTAAGATTTTTTCCCAATGGGAGTTATCATGAACTATGTTCTACCTGGATCAGTGTATTATTGCAAAAGGCGTTTCACTTAACAACTGGAAAATGATAGAGCTCCAGACGCGACGATTTATGTTAAATACAAATTCAAATCCAGCCTTTACTTTATTCTTATTTTGAAGTTTATTTTACTAAAATATCAATTGTGGCACTTGAAGCTAACTAATTTTACTGGCATTCTAAACAAAACCCCTATTGCAATAAGAGCGAGTAAGCCGATCTTTTGTTCGAAAGAATTTCTTAAAATAAAAATTATACAATTTGTATGAAAAAAGATAACTTTCCGTTCGGAAGCGACGGAAAACTCCATAAGGCCGAATACATTTATGCCTATATGATTTTTCTCGCAAAACTATTTTGAGTAGTAAAGTTGTTTCCCCATTAAATAAATAAAATTAAATGAGGTGGCACTACAGAGTTCTGCTAGTCCAAAAAGTAGTTAACTCCTTATCGTTCGACTTCTTTTCACGTTATGCTTGTTGTTCGACAAAAAATAACATGAATGGCATTCAACTTTACGAACGTTCGATAACCACAATAGGGTGAGATCATACTTCAAAAATCATTAGACATTTTAGTCGAATCACAGGGTGTGAGTTCGTTAACCGTGATACCGATTTCTCACACTCACACGTTTTTTCGTTCGACTCGCCAATCGCAATAGGGGTACAGTGAAATCTCCCTTGGGCGGATAGCCATGGTGCAGAATTTTTTGTCCGCCTAAGGGAGTTGTCCGTTTAAGGGAAATCAACTGAAAACACAAAATTTTAAATATATGTAATTTGCTAATGCTTTGAAATCTGTGATTCCTAAGCGCGTTGCAACTTCTGTTGCCTGATGTCGAATTGCTCTTCCAGATATCTAAAACCTTTTGTTTCGAGATGCATTGAACCACTCGAAAACATTTTTATCAAGGCAGTTTGACGAAATTAATCGTCTTTTAAGATGAGTTGCATTGTAGTTTGACTGCCATTCACTCAAAGGTCAAAGCTCATTCTTTTTTTTCAGTAGATCAGCAACTTGGGTTTTTCTTATTTTAAATTCTGTTGCTTTTTCTCGTATGATTTTTTTTTTTATATTTTTGACTAAAGCTGATTACGTCTACCTTTCCCTTTAAAGTCAAAGTTCTCTTTTTTGGTGGCATCCAAAAAATATATTTCTATAAAATATACATAGGTAAAAATTATTAAAAGAATTTTAAACTGCCTGAGCGCAAATAAACTAAAATCAAAAAATTAACCCTTTTTACATCAAAACAATATCAATTCCACAACATGAATGAGAGAATGAGAGAATAAAAATATTAAAAGATCCAACACATACATGCCAATCCTTCAATCAAATACATATTCAACAGTTAGACAAAATTATCACATACATAATAGAGTTTCTGGACTCGCAACTGGCACGTATGTATATATTTTTCAAAGAATTTGATGCTCGCTGAAAACTGCAATTTAAAAAAAAATACCACTGCCAAAATTATCAGCGTGATGCCATGTTCAATCCTGCTCTGGTGTACGTCTAAGAGAAAATATTTTGTCTTTCATACGAGAAATTTCTGTCCGCGTCCGTCCAAGGGAGTGTCCGTCTAAAGGAAATTGAAAGCAATGAAACTTATATGGAGCAATTTCCGTGCAAAAAAATTGTCCGCCTAAAGGAGGTGTCCGTAAAGGGAGATTTTACTGTATATTTATGTAGGTACTATAAAACAAGTTTTGCAATCGCACAGAAAAAGTTTTTTGAAATAACAACTAAAATGACATTACGATGATAGAGAATACTAAAAAAGTGGGTCCTACAATTCTATCTGTGTCTGTCTGTCAGTATGTCCGTATATGGATCTACAGCTTGAACCGCTTGACCAATTTTATTCAAAATTGCAGTTAGGGTCTGTGGGGCAGTCTGCAGAGGGGTTATTGGAATTGGGCCTCTAGGTATTGAAATGACGGCACCTGCCATACAACCGATATGATAATATGTACCTATTTCTCTCAAAAACGGCTCTAACGATTTCGATTTATGTAAAAAATTACTTTTCAATTCCCTTTCTTATGATGCAAAAAAAAATTTTGGAAAAAGTCTAAAAACGGTACTCTCCATATTCCCGTTTTTTCAAAACCGACTTCCTCGTTAATGGCTGACACGATATTGACAAAATTTTCTATTTAAGAAATCGTAGGTGGTTTTAGAAAAATTGCATACTAACACTTGAATAATTTTAAGTTTTGAAATTTTTATTCATTTAAAAAAAAGAGAGTTAGCGGACGCCCTGGACTGCTGCAAAGCAGACACAACCGCCATCCAAGAAGTGCGATGGAGTGGACCGGGCGACTGCTACAGACAACAGAAACAGCGCTTATTTGGTTGCGGAGACAAAGAATGTTTCTACGAGCAGTGCCCTAGACACGACGTGAAAATCGTTCTTGGCGATTTTAACGCAAAAGTAGGGAAGGAGGACATATTTGGAAATACAATCGGTAAGCATAGCCTCAATGACAAAACCTCTGAAAGCGGACTAAGGCTAATCGATTTTGCTGCGGGGTTAAATCTTGTTGTATGTAGTACACGCTTCCCGCATCTCAAGATTCATAAAGATAAATGGTGATCCGCAGATCAATCAACTGTACTGCTCAACGGCGATGAGGACACAAATTCCGCTGTCAGGCAGATTGCCCCATTCAGCTTGGACAATGATCAAGAATGCCGTTCTCCCGACCTAGAAGAAGTTAAGCTTGCCATATGCAAACTTAAATCAAATAAAACTGCAGGTGCAGATGGCCTTGATGCCGAACTTTTCAAGGCAGCTAAAGACCAGTTGAAAAGGAGCATGCACCAGCTGATCTGCATGATATGGTCGGAAGAAAGCATGCCCGATGAATGGAACCTCAGTATCGTATGCCCGATCCTAAAGAAGGGAGACCCTCACAATTGCGCCAATTATAGAGGGATAAGCCTCCTTAACGTCGCTTGTAAGATCTTGTCTGCTGTAATATGTGAAAGTCTGAAACCCCACGTCAATAACTTGATAGATCCTTATCAATGTGGTTTTAGACCAGAGAAGTCCACAATAGATCAAATTTTCAAATTACGACAGATCTTGGAAAAAAACTCGAGAATATAATATCGATATAAACCATCTGAAAAGATTGTACAAAACTCAAACGTCAACACCAGAGGAACAATCTTTCAAAATGAAACAATGAAATGAGTATTGAAACAGAAGCGGCAAAAATGGGTTTGATGGTTAATGAGGGCAAAACGAAGTATATATTGTCATCAATCAAGGACACCGAACATCGACGAATTGGACAAAACGTCACAATAGACAGACATAACTTCGAGGTAGTACAGGACTTCGTCTACCTAGGATCCGCTATGCCACCCGTTGCTTCTTTGGGTTAAGAAGGCAATCGAGAAACAAAACCATCTCCAGAAAAACCAAGGTGACCTTGTATAAGACCTTGATCATTCCAGTCCTGCTTTACGGCGCGGAATCATGGACTTTATCGAAAGCGGATGAGGAAACCCTTGGTCGTTTCGAAAGAAAAATTCTCCGAATGATCTTTGGTCCCGTATGCGAAGATATTGTGTGGAGTAAAGATACAACAACGAACTGTATGAGCTGTACCGCGACATGGGCATAGCTAGAAGAGTACGCATCGCGAGGCTACGATGGCTGGGCCATGTAGAGCGGATGGACCAAAACGCTCTGACTCGACGTGTTTTCGAAAGCACATTGCAGGGAAATCGCGGAAGGGGAAGACTTCGTCTTAGATGGCGTAATCAAGTGGAAGAAGACCTCAACCGACTTAGGGTGCAAAACTGGAGAAAGCTCGCCCGAAATCGAAGTTGTTATAGAAGGATGTTGGTTGAGGCCCAGGTTCACCCCCGAACTGTAATGCCCACTTAAGTAAGTAAAAAAAATTTGATTTTTTTTTAATATTTTCAAAACGGTATTTGATTTATTTCAAATTTTTTGTCAAAACATCCTCTGGCAAGGATGGATTTTAGTTTCGGTCTCAAGACATTTTTTTTTTAATTCTAGAAATTTCATGTATTGTCAAACTAACCGGTGACAGACAGGACTATTAGCTTTGCACTCCGAATTGATTTTTCTCATTTTATTCTTCACTGAATAATTTCCGTTCCCTTTGGACTGCTAAGTCTAAATACACCCCATATTTACTTTTATGCACTATTTGAACGTCATTTTACTACCCATTGCAAAGAGCAACGCAGCTCAACAACTGTCAAAAAATTTTGAATGGCACTGTATTATGTTTTTCAAGCTCTTAAGAACAATAGATACTATCGTATGCACTTCTCGTCGTCAACGTCGCCACTTTTTATCGACTCAATGATAAAATAAATTCAAACAAATGTGTTTGTTTAATGTCGAAACTTTTGTAAGCTGTTGTTTACATTTTTTGGAGTAGCTACAAGCTGGCAAAGATACTTCTGTACATTAAACAAAGTTCAATGACTTGAGTACCTAATAAGCTTTTATCAGCGTTCAATAGCTGCCTATCATTGCAATCAGGCACACTCACAAGATGGCAATTTATAATTTTTTTATCACAGGTAAAAATACAAATAAATTTGTCACCGGGAATCATTGCCCATAAGAGGATGTTACACTAATGCTTGCATGAATTTATTTATCTATTTACATAAAAAGTTATCAACTACTCGTACTTTCTGTTGCCATAAACTTTCAAAAACAAATCGAGAACGATATCATCTTATATCATACACAGTCGATAAGAAGACAACTTCTTCATGGATAAAACGTTGAATATTAACTTGTTGTCAAAGGTCAATAGCAAGCAAATGCTCTCCCCATTCCCCGTTTAAAACAACGACTTTTTCGTAATCAACAAGTGTGTCGTCACTTTTTGCGTGCATTACACTCTTATAGTCTAAAGTTCAATAGTCTCCTCGCGGTCTATCGCTGTCGTTTTTTTTTATGTCATGTTTTGTGTTAATTCGTTTGTTTTCCTAAGAATTGTGTATCTTGGAAACTGATAATTAT
The DNA here is from genome assembly GCA_949752695.1 of Melanostoma scalare. NCBI lineage: Eukaryota > Metazoa > Arthropoda > Insecta > Diptera > Syrphidae > Melanostoma > Melanostoma scalare. Next base: position 42,605,865 of record OX456985.1, on the reverse strand, counting down.
GTGAATAGGTACACTTTGTACATATGGTACCTATAAAGTGCATTGAAAGAGATATCATATACACTACACACTTCAAACTAAGAATTTTATATGAACAAAAAGTAAATGCACTTGACTTGCAGTGGGAAAAATCGCGTGACGCTTTCTTCACTATGCTCAACCTCAAACTAACCACTGAGAGAGGCAGAGAGAGAAAGGGAGAGAGAATGCATAAGATATAAATAATAGTTACAAGTAACAACAATTAAGTGAATGTTTATGGTCTGTATGGTTGATAGAGAGTTAGCACGTTTGGGTTTTTTCTCTTTTTAATGCGTACCCTCAAGTCATAGCTTCCTAGAACTTATGGGTGTTGCACAAAATGGGTAGTCATGTTGTTGTTTTCTTTTTTTTTTTATTTATTTATTTAACGAACTTTGTTTTACGGAATATTTTTATGGTCTACTGTCATTATAAAATTAACAGACACACAGTTTAGCGGGTAAGTGCCCTTGCAAAAGCTGAATATACGAGCACCCGAGCATATACGATACACCTTCAATTTTGAACACTTGTGTTTACTTGGGGTAAAAACTGGTGGCAGCTGTATAAAGTGAGTAAACAATTAAGTTTTCAAAATAGAATTTTAAGTAAAGTTTCGTAGAGTTGTCGGTTAGCAAGACCACGATTTACAAAGGAATACAAAGCATGGCAGCTTCTTTATACAAAGTATACAAAGCGAATTTATTACGAAAATTTTTAGCATTATAGAAAAAATTTGTATGGTGTATGGCTTTTCCGAGAAAATCTGCATTTCTGCATTTCGTTAGAGTAGGAGAGAATCACTGAATTAATAGCCGCTGAAATTAAGACAGCCTCGCTGCTAAATGATGAACTAATTCCTTTCATAAAACGGTCCAAAAGTGATGTTTCTAGCTTTTATGTACCTATTACTTCATGCCTTCCCAAAACTCCTTGGGTGTATTGTTGACAAAACAATACTCTGTTATTTTAACTTAATGTCTGATCAAAGTGTCTCTTGGTTGATCTTTGCAATGCCTGGTGTAGGTATACCACAAGGAAGCAACATGGGACCGTTTGTTTTTATTTTAACTAAACACAATGTTGATTCGAGGTTAGCTATGTAAATATTTTATTTTCGTGGTGAGTGGTGACACATACGGTCTGACGAAAGAACATAGTAGTTTCTCTTCAGGCTCCAAAAGCAATGAAGGAGCGTTTTTCAAAAACACCTGGCTTCTGTCATAAATAAATAGGGTGGCGCAACAGAGCGAGGAGCCTCAGGGCCTAGCGCATTTCTTTCAACCATGCCTTGTGTGGGAATGGAGGAGACCTACAATTTTCTGCCGGTTCCAAACGGCTAATCGAGAAAGCGCTATTCATGGCAATGAACTTACTAATGGAGGACTTGCCCCTTCCTCGCCTCTGTTAGGATTCGAACCACGAACCTCTGGGTTAACAACAGTCATGTTAACCATCACGCGGTATCACGTGTTTTGACAGCTAACAAGTTTTGATTTCATGTCAGTTTGGTCTACAACTATAAATCATGAATCGTTTTACAAACGATCAACGCATGGAAAATATTGAATTTTGTTATCAATATGCGTGCTTTGTTTAGAAAAGCTCATCGCGCTTTTTATAAAAAAAATTCTGTCCAGCAAGTAAGCCCATTTCGATACGTGAACAAGCAAAATTTCCGTATTCGGAGTAAAAAGCAGCCGGAAGCATAGCAAGAGCTAAGAGCTTCGAATACATCAAGAAAAAGTCACTGTTTGTTGCGACGCTAATAATGGTCTGGCAGAATCATTGGGTCGTAAATCTCCAGAGATGATGCGAATCGCAAAGTTACAGTGAATGGTGGGCGTTACAGTGCGATGATGGATTGCTTTCATTCAGTTTCAACAACACGGTACCCACGCTTAATAACGGCCCAATTAAGGTGCTTTCGGTTAACAGTTTATTTCACGTTTGAGGGCTGTCAATTGGACGTTTAGATCTGGCGATTTTATGTCTCTAGACTCTTTCTTTATGGGGCTACGTTAAGGGTTATGTCTATAGCGACAAGCATGCTTGGATTGATACACTGGAAGTCAACATTTAAACATTTATTCGTGAGAAATTGGCCAAAATGTTAAAGTACATCAAAATTGGACTTAGCGGATGGGCCATTTGAGGCGCAGCCGCGTTTAACATTTGGATTCAATAATCTTCAAACATTAAATTATAGTTAGCATAGCTGCTTGTTACAAAAGAGGTTCATGGTTCGAATCACAACACCGTTCGTAATCCGCAGAAAATAATAGTCCGCCTCCATTCCGTCACTAGGCTTGGTTGTGAGAAACGTGTTGGGCCCTGGGACTCCCAGCCACCCTATTTATTTATCTATTTAGGTATGTCAAAATCTAACAATGAACTTTTCACACATTGATAGCAATGCAGACATAACGTCACAATAGACAGACATAACTTCGAGGTAGTACAGGCTTTCGTCTACCTAGGATCCGCTGTAGACACGGACAACAACATCAGTGCGGAGATCAAACGGAGAATAACTCTTGCCAACCGTTCCTTCTTTGGGTTAAGAAGGCAATTGAGAAACAAAGCCCTCTTCAGAAAAACCAAGGTAACCTTGTATAAGACCCTAATCATCCCAGTCTTGCTTTACGGCGCGGAAGCATGGACCTTAACGAAAGCGGATGAGGAAACCCTTGGTCGTTTCGAAAGAAAAATTCTCCGAATGATCTTTGGTCCCGTATGCGAAGACAATGTGTGGAGAAGAAGATACAACGAAAGCACATTGAAAACCTCGTCTTAGGTGGCGCAATCAAGTGGATGAAGACCTCAACCGACTTAGATTGCGAAACTGGAGAGAGCTCGTCCGAAATCGAAGTCGTTATAGAAGGATGTTGGTTGAGGCCCAGGTTTACCCCGAACTGTAATGCCCGCCTAAGTAATTAAGATAGCAATGCAGAATACAGCACATATGAAAATGGAATACACTCATCATTAAGAGCTTCTTTTTAAGCTCACAAATTAAAACCTCCTCTTTCCAACAAGAGCTGCCAAATCGACGAAAGAAAATTCCGAAAGCATGTCGGAAGCCAGATGCGAACATTTTATAAGGACCGAAAACTTGAGGTGAAGTAAAAGTAGAAAAGCCAATCGGTGCACAATTAGCTGTACGCCTGGCAGATTGTGGTGAAGACAGTGCCGGCTCCATTTTTCTTTTTCTTGAATTTCTATCGCCAATCAATGGGCAGACCAGACATAAAATTCTTTCAAACTAATAATTTTTAAAAGAGCATTATAAGATTCATAAAAACGGTACTGATAATAATTTTTAGTGTGCAGACAACAGAGATGTTGGCGAACATGTGGATGGATGCTGTTTGTATGGCAAGATCTTTTTCATGAAGTATTCTACTCAGGCGACCATTGACTGGTTGAGTACTTTTATTTCTAAAACAGTTTCAACTAGCTTCTGAGGTTAGCCAAAGAATACTGGCGTTGACACCGATAGAATTTTTTGAGGCCTTCAAGTATTACGTAACGAAATTTTTAAAGAGTTTAGAACTCCGCTCCCTTCATTTTACTCCACACTCCATGTATTCTCCTCCTACTCTTTTCTCCTCACCCTCAAGTGACGATTTTTACCTTCAAGTTGCAATTTTCGTGCGCCGGAAAGGCTTTAAAAGATCATAGTTATTGTTTGGTCGCATTTGACATAATGAGAATTAAATAAAGACATAAAAATAACCTACAATAGGTTAAAGGATTACCCGTAAAACATAAGAGAAAAGGATTTTCAACTTGAGAGACTTCGCAATTTCCTAGTTTTTTATTGAAGTAAAAAAAAAAGTTAAGTAACGCGTTGTTTCAATAATTTCTCCCACCCCTGTAACGCGCCGTAACGTTTTACTAGATCCCCTCTCCCAAAGTGGGGGTACTTTCATGTTTTCATCTTCAAAGCATTCATTTCAGCTTCGGTTCTAGCCAGTGAAAATATTTGAAGAAAAATTAGGCCTATTCTTTAGTGTGGATTCTTTTCCCATCGAACTACAGCTACATACATAAAATTCCACAGCACAAGCGAGATTTCGAATCGAAACTAGTGACGATTAGAATCCAAGAACACATTTCAACCATAAGCTTTTAAAATCCTCGTCTCGTTTAAGCAAATCTAAAAGTGCAGAAAGCGTTTTCGATTTAATAAAATTTTCAACTGAACTTCAACGGAAAATATTAAGGGAGGGATAAACCCTGAAGAGGCTGAAAAGGCTGAAAAAAAGGCTTTTTTACGAATTTTTTATGAAAAATCTGATAAAGTTATAATTTATTGATTTGCTACATTATTAAGTATAATCTCAAGTATCTTCTGTAATTTTTTCATACAAAAATATTGAAAAACAAGCCGATGATAGTGTATTTTCCGAGACGCCTCCACTATTTGGTCTTTTGCGGTGTGCACGATAACTTTTGACAGGATCATCTAAAATCAAAATTTTAGAAAGATTTCGTTAAAAGACAACTTTCTCCAGATAATAACACGAGGTTTTTTTGGAATTTTTCGTTTTTTTTGCCAAAAAATGCCACCTATGAATAGCTGTCAATTCCGGAAAAATGAAATTTTTTTAAAATCGTGTTATTACCTCTAAAAATATATCGTAAGGAAGTGTGCAAGATTTCAGAAGGATCGGTGCAACAGTTGCCGAGATATTTTGCACACCGCCCTAGTTTCGAGACAAACGCTTTTAAAGATAAACGCAAAAAAGAGCACACTGAATCAAAAATATTCCGTTAGAAGCGTCATTAGAGTGAGCTCCCCTTTCCTGAACACAAAAGAAGACCTCGAGCTAGCTGGAATCAATCATAAAAAGAGCAAAGATGCTACGCGGCCGGCCCCTCCCTATTCGCTCGCCGCGCATACCTGCTTTAAAATCACTGTAACTTTTTGAATTCAACTCGAAATGACTTGAATGAAGAAAATGCAATTTTTTGAAAATGCCCAGGGTTTAACTCTCTTTTAAAACACTAAACAATAGTGTTATAAAAATCCTTAGAAAAGGAAGGTCAAACCGAGACACTCAGTCCCAAGAGTGCGAAATCTACATTCCATGAAAATTAATCTCCATCGATTGCAATACTCTACTTTTTCAAGATTACCTGATTCTGAAAATCAAACGTATGTACATAATATATGTCATGTTGCCTAAAAGCAAATGTAGCTAAACATCCCCGAAAAATTTGGTAACTTTTTGTACACGACCTCAGAACAGGAGGATCAACGATAATCAAAACCAGGGAGAATCATTGCCACAAAAAGAGCTTTTTCGATTAACCGTTCGGAACCTGCAGAAAATTGAAGGTCCATCCATTCCCTCACAAGGCATGGTTGTGAGAAATGCCCTGGGCCCCGGGGCACCCCACTCTGATGCACCACCCTATTTATTTATTTTATTTGTCCAAATCATCTTAAAAAACGCCTCGAAGCTACCCGACTATTGAATAAATCATTTCCTGCTAGACATTTATAAAATGATATCATCATTTATCATAAAATAAAAATTCATGATTCAAAAATGATACACTATCCTTTACTCCTGCACACAAAAAACTCTGCTATGAAGAGTATTTTCTTTTTTTAGTGCAATTGCACTAAAACTATTACATATTTGAAAACCTGGTAAAAACCCAACAGTTAAATAGCAGCTATCATCAAGTTTGCATGTAGTCTTCTGCTTTCAAAAAGAATCCAAGACATGATTCCGGTGTTCATAACACTTTACTATGTGGATAGAATTTTTTTAATGTCTCAATTACTTCAACATAGGCGATTCTTCAGCAGGGAGGTAAGGCTGGTATCTTTAATGCAAAACTACCCAATGCAGCATTGAATAAAATATAGATTTTTCTTCCGTTTAAGCTAAGGAAACTAATTGCAGCACCAAACCAAATATGAAATATGCACAAGGCAGCGTACATCTGTGCCTTGCCGTAGATACTAAGTAAATGCAGTCGTAAAAATATTACGGCCTATCCTAGCAAAAATTTATAGCATAACACGAACACAAGTTTATCGACCACATGAGGGTTTTATTTTTCCCGAGAATATTTTATCAGCAAATGTGGATTAAGTTTTGTAGGTACCCAACGGCAAGGCTACTCTTTTTCGGAAAAATCTAAAAGCTAATTCCTTTATTGTACAAGTATGTGAACGCCTACTTTTTTGGTAATATCTGTAACAGGGTCATTCAACAGGATGAGCACTGACATATCTATAGCTGCGAACAATCTCTTGCTCCCAAGTACCTACACTAGTAACAACTAAAACGTTTTATATTTTTTTCAATGCCGGCCCCGAGATGTGGAGGACTGGCGATCAACTAGTGTTTAACTCTATTCTATTTTCGAACGATGCGAAAGTTGTTTTTGATTCTACTTTCAAATGCCAATAAGAATGAAAGTAGAATCGAATTTGGAACTTTCCAATTCCTTTTGATAAAAACTTTCGAGTTTCGGTCAAGTTCGAGTTACATAATAGGCCTTCGAGAGGTCACCGGTGCTGTAAAAGAGAACGAAAAATTTCGTATGATTTTGAGTATTTTGAGAGTACCTGCAAGTTGCAAATATGAATGACAGTGCCTTGCCAGACACCAGAGGTAAAGCCATTCATACGAATGGAAGAGTTTTTCCTTTATAAACGTTTCCATATGGAATTATGGGACACGAATGTGATACCAGGAAGGATATATGTGTGAAAGTTACACGGTCATATTGTGTGAAAATACCAGTTTTATAAAAATAAAATTTAGCAGTTTGTTGAACAAGGGCGCCCAACTCCAAACAAAGAGCACGGAGGACAAATCGAACCTTTAGAATGAAAGTGACCTAAACCAAAATTCCTGTAATTTATGATTTCGCAATAAAGTGGCTTGACACTACACACATTTTTGAAGACTGCTCATTTCTCACAAATGCAATTTTTCGTCAAGGTCTTTTTTAATTCTACGTACACGACCACGTACTGAGCGGCAAAGTGGCAGAGCAGCAAAATTAGAACAAAATTGAAAGCTCAGCGACAGAGAGTGCGAAATATCAAAAGCATAAAGAAATTTCTATCCTGACAGCTGATGCAAACCAAGCCATTCAAGAAATAGGGAAAAGCAACGTAAATAACGGGGCGATCATCCCAAAGACATCCGCTCAAAGATGAAAAATTGCTCAGGAGTTTCGAAATTGAATAACGATGCTCAGATGACGTCGAAGTTGATCCGTAAGTGTCGACAGTGGTGGCCCTTTAGAAGAACAGTTTCCTAGACTAGCACTTACAACAGCTGAACCGAACTTACCGGAAGTATCTCACATCACAGTAGAAGAAGTTAAATGGGCGGTTTAGAACTCCAAAAAGGTAAAGCCTTTTGTGCATATTTGATAAGGACCGTAAGGCTTGATTCACCGAAGCAAACCAAGTCAAATCAGTATATGTATACCAAAAAAGCGTTTTCAGTCCTTCACTACCTGGTCGAAGGTAAAGATCCAGAATCAACTGTTCTTTCCTTAAAACTGAGCCTTTATAAGCGAGGACCCTACATCCCTGCAACGAGCATTTGACGTTCAAGCGAACTTTTTAGAAGGAGGAACATATATACCTGCCGTGATAGTCTTAAGAGACTGAAAATCTGTAGCCTGTACTGTCCGTTTTCTGGTAGACAAATGCCTCATTCAAACATTGATTTGAATGGAATGAATTTGTGGTACCATGGCGTAATTGTAAACAAGTTTGCCTGTTATTTGAGAGTTCAAAGTTCGAATCCTAGAAATATGGAGAATTGTTTTTCCAGAGGTGTCACCTTTCGCGAGGAATTGGCCAGTCTTCCGAAAGAAATAAGCATTCGGAATCGGAATAAAATTATGGTACTTGAGTCACGTAAGGCCCGAGGTTCTTAGAGCTTTTAACATAAAAGACCAAAAGACACTTAACTACAAACACTAAAAGAAGGTTGGCTAAGTACAATATATGTATGTACTTAGCCTTTCCACACACAAAACAAAGACCCACGTTGGGCGCCAATTAGTGTGATTCTTACCAGGAAAGAAGAAAGGCAGGTTAAAAAACTCCTGGCGACTTCGCAAATGAATAGACACCTACATTTTAAAAAATCGGCAACATGCTTTCGCAAATCCAAAACCGAGAAGCTTGTCGACGGTTCTGAGCTCAACACGATATACCTCTCAGGCGAATCAGTATAGGTTAAAGCAAACAAATGAGAACGCTTTGGTCACTTTCAGATCACAACTGTCTAGGTGCAGTAATCTTTGGGAAAGAAGCCAAAGATAAGAGGACCATCTCTTGAAAAAAAGCGATTGGTCGAAGCATTGCATTCTACTCGGTTTCTATTACCCCATGGAACAATGCTTTAAAGGTCAGAATTCAATGAGCTAATGATATGCAACCGTTCCAGAGTTACAGTTCCACATCCGAAGAGCAAGGATGTGAATCATATTTGTTTCCAAAGAGCCCTCGGCAAAACAGTTAAGAGGATTAGAAGTTTCAGACAAGACAATGGAAATATGAAAATAAGGAAGAGAGTCGAAGACAAAACGGAGCCCTGGGCCACACCATAATTTATAAAGTGGGTATCAGACTAAACCATTCAATTCAACTTGTATTGAACAATCGGAAAGGTAATTTTTTATTCAACAAAGAAGAGACTCATCTATACCAAAAGCACGCATTTTCGACAAGAGAGCTTGATGCAAAACTCTAGGTTAGGTTAGGATGGGGAGTGCAGCCGCTAGCGGCAGCCCCTCAATCGGATCTCAAGGATCGATTGTGATTATTGGGGTTGGGAGCCCCTACTGAACCATTTGGAGTTCTGGATGAATTAAGGATGCTGTTTAGTGAGAAGTTAGAGATGTCGTCAAGGTTGTCGAAGAAGTATTCTCCGAGGGCTTTTTTCCTATTATGGGCAAAGCTAGGACACTTGTACAGAGGAAGTGGAATGATCCCTCCTCTGACTCTTTGTTTTGGCATCTCTTACATAAGTCGAATGTGCTAATGCCAATTTTCACATCATGTGAAAACTCAATGAGTTGTGACCCGTCATAATGCCAATCAACAGAGAGAGTCGAGGCCTGTTGAGCTGTAGCGAAAATTCTGTTTGTTTCTTGGAAAAATCGGGCCATAGGTTTCTGGTAGCCCGGCATCAGTGAGTTACGACATCAAATCACCAGTGGATCTTTTGCTACGAAAGCCATACTGTCGGTCATTATCAACGTTTCCATGATCTTGGAAAGAAGAGACGTTAGTGCAATTGGACGGTAGTTGAAAGGGGAGGAAAATTCGAATATTTTGGGGCTGAACAAATTCAGTTTTCCATCTGCTCGGGAAGACACCAGAATAGGAAAAATAGATAAGCTTAGTGGGTTTGCCAGCGTAGAACAACACCTCTTCAGAATAATGGCGGGGAAACTATCTGCACCAGATCTTTAAGGACTCTCGCAACCGAGCGAAAAAATATCTGCTTCATCACAGATTCTACAGTCAGATGGAGCCAATATACGCTCTCAGGAAGTATCGTTTTGGCAGCAAATAGAGCTGCCAGCAAATTGGCCTTGATGTGGTAGAGTCTTAATGTCTTAATGTACGTTGAAGCATTTTTGAGAAAAATAAGCTATCCTGATTACGCTTATCTAGAAGATCCTAGACTCCTAGGTAGGTTCATCCTAAGATCATAGGCACTTTGACATTTATTACCATTTATTTTGTCACGAACACTTGCCTAACACAAATACGTAGGTTATAATAAAATAGAACATCTACTTTAAAATAGTTGCACTTAAACTTGTAGGTACCTACTTATTTATAACCCTATATAGCCCCTATACCTGTGCAACATCAGGTAAATTTGAAGATTCTTGTACCTACATTGTACTTGATCTCGACTACAATCCTCAATTTCCCATTACCGAAGTGCGTACGAGTCCAAAACAATCATTCCACTCCATTGTTTAGCATAAAATCAGCTGTTCAAAACATACCTAGAAGACAAGAAGAAGCACCTCTCATCTTTCCACTGCCAGCAGCAGATGTCCGTTTGTCCATACACTACATTTCGATGAAAAGAGTCCATCTATACCTACCAGCTTAAATACATAGGCAGTGACAGGTTGAACTTAAATGTGGCAACACACAATCAACTACTACCCTACTTACTGTCGTCAAAAGGAAATCAATATGCATCCGTTTCCCCTCTGCTTTGCACTCAACACTCGGGGCAATTCAATTGCAATTTCAAGAAAATCTTAGCAAACAAAAAAGGAAAATCCACCACTCTCCTTCTTCTCATCAAAACATTAACCAGTCAGTTTCTTTCAGTTGTTGTCTTCATTCGGTTCTATAGAAATTTAAACGAATGAAGGCTTAAAAGGTAAAAGCAATCAGCAGGTAGACGAACGACCCACCGAACGGACAGATGGATGGATGGATGGATGGCTGGCTGGATGGATAGATAGGTAGATTGATAAAAGAAACACTGACAAAGCGATAAAGACAAAAAACACAAATACACACACACTAACAAAACAACAACCAGATACGACAAGAGAGAGAGAGATATTAATAAGCAAGGTGTATTAGCCCCAAAAACTCAGGTGCTATCTTCTCAAACACACGAGACACGACACACGGTAGGAAAAGAATCCGAGTAAAGAAAATCAACTACCACAAGGTTCAATGCTCTAGTACTTCACCATCAGCACACAGTACACACACCAAAAACTGCCATCAACAGAACAGTGCCAAAGATGAAGAAAACGAATAAAGGAACAAGAACCAGCCCCAGCTCAGGCATTCGCATTCGGCATTTGAATTCGACGAACAAATTTCTCATTCTTCCCCATTTTTTGTTATGAATTCTATTTTCTTTCAGCTCACTGATTTTTATTATTCATTTTGTACCTTCCTATCCTAACTATAAGCTTTATGGACTTGCTTTCGTAAATTGAGATTAGGTAGCAAACACGTGCATTTACTGAATATTCGGCGGCAACTTATATGAGGACGACCACGACCACCATCGCCGCTCAGTCCGTCCTCATCGTCGGTCGGTCGGTAGATGTGAGTAGTTTTTGAAAATTAATATCCCAACGTTCGTAGAATGAGATGGGTGCTAGGTGATAAAACCGTCTCTGATTTTTTTTCGGACGATGAATGCAAAAGGGCGAATTGTGCACCTATTGTTTTGAATAAGGAATGACTTGAGAACATAACCAACTGACTAAAGTGGTTATTGTCGTATTGTTTTTCAGATCCTGAAAGAAGATAAACTATGCATCTGAAAATGTACAAACGGGCGGATTCAGTTGTTGGTACCTAAATTACACGATTTGGCCTCTAATCACTGACATTTACTAAACCATTTACTTAACTGATGGCGATTTTGTTCATTGGAATACTAAAAAGTTATTACAAAGTTTAGTGTAGCGTGCTCGAAAGAAAAGAAATTATGTACGTGGAAGAGGTTGGGTCTGTTTCCCACCCTACCATACGAAGGAGGTTAAATTTGTATGAACTTTGACAACAAAAACACTCTTCTAGCACGATAGTAGGTAATGATTTGAGACACATCCTACGCCAATGACCCCCGAATTCAGAGAAGTAGATATGTTTGGAACACGTTCTTCTAATCAGCTCATTCGGGTCTACCGAAATCGTAGCAAACATTATTTTCATTTTACTGGCTGAACACAATACATACGGAGCTGCAACTGGAACTGGAACTGGAAGAGCTGTCAAATTATTGAATACACACAAATTCAATAGCGCGAACACAATGCGACGGAGCTGCATACGGAACTGGAATCGGAACTGGACAAGTTGACGAACTTTTAACTTTTGCTGTACAGCAAATTTGACGTTTATGATTTTGAAGAAAAAAAAACATTTTGTGTGTAAATTATTGTATGACAGCCAAGTGTTACTTTAGTTTTTTGTTTTTTGGTTTTTACTTTTAATTTATAACAATTTTGTGGTGAGTGATAATTAATGAAAGGTTTGAGTGGTTGGTGTACTAATTTTGTTGTTGTTGTTTTGTTGATGGAAATGTCAAAAGCTGTACAGCTGCATTGTGGGCCGATTAAAATCGAAACGTACAGCAATTTTGACAGCTCATCCAGTTCCGATTTTGCAGTCCAGCTCCGTTTTTGCATTGTGTTCAGCCAGTTACGCGTCAAGTTGGCACTACCACTTTCCAAAAAGAGTCAAATAAACCCAAAGCAATTAAAAATCTGCACCTACGTCTTACTCACTTATAGGTGGGCATTACAGTCTAGGGTGAATCTGGGCCTCAACTATCATCTGTTGTCAATAATTTCGGCTTCGGGGGAGCACTGTCCACTTTTGCATTTAAGATGGCTGAAGTCTTCTTACACCTTACGATTACGTCACCTAAGACGAGGTCATCCCCTTCCGCGATTTCCCTGTAATGTGCTTCGAAAACCCGTCGAGCCGGAGCGTTTGCTCTACATGGCCCAACCATCGTAGCCTCGCGATGCGTACTCTTCTGGCTATGCCCATGTCGCGGTACAGCTCATACAGCTCGTTGTTGTATCTTCTTCTTCACACATTGTCTTCGCATACGGGACCAAAGATCATTCGGAGAATTTTTCTTTCGAAACGACCAAGGGTTTCCTCATCCGCTTTCGATAAGGTCCATGCTCCCGCGCCGTAAAGCAGGACTGGGATGATAAAGGTCTTATACAAGGTCACCTTGGTTTTTCTGGAGAGGGTTTTGTTTCTCGATTGCCTTCTTAACCCAAAGAAGCAACGGTTGGCAAGAGTTATTCTCCGTTTGATCTCCGCACTGATGTTGTTGTCCGTGTCTACAGCGGGTCCTAGGTAGACGAAGTCCTGTACTACCTCGAAGTTATGTCTTCTATTGTGACGTTTTGTCCAATTCGTCGATGTTCTGTATCCTTGTTTGATGACAACATATACTTCGTTTTGCCCTCATTAACCATCAAACCCATTTTTGCCGCTTCTGTTTCAATACTCGCAAAAGCTCCTATGACATCACGCTTTTATCTTCCCATTACGTCAATATCTAGGCGAGTAATTGTACAGACTTTTGAAAGATTGTTCCTCTGTGGTTGACGTTTGAGTTTTGTACAATCTTTCCAAGTATGATGTTGAAGAAATCGAATGACAGTTTGTCGCCCTGCCTAAAACCTTTTTCGACATCAAAGGTCTCGGTGAGTTTTTTACCGACCTTGAAGGAGCAGCGTGAATTCTCCAAAGTCATCCTGCATAGTCGTACGAGTTTTGCAGGGATGCCGAAACTAGACATGGCTCTGTACAGCTCGTCTCTGTAAATACTGTCATACGCGGCCTTGAAATCGATAAAGAGATGGTGAATATCGATATTATGTTCTCGTGTTTTTTCCAAGATCTGCCGTAATGTGAAAATTTGGTCTATTGTGGACTTCTCTGGTCTAAAACCACATTGATAAGGACCTATCAAGTTGTTGACGTGGCGTTTCAGACGTTCACATATTACAGCAGACAAGATCTTATAAGCGACGTTAAGGAGGCTTATCCCTCTGTAATTGGCGCAATTGTGAGTGTCTTCCTTCTTTAGGATCGGGCATACGATACTGAGGTTCCATTCATCGGGCATGCTTTCTTCCGACCATATCATGCAGATCAGCTGGTGCATGCTCATTTCCAACTGATCTCCAGCTGCCTTGAAAAGTTCGGCATCAAGGCCATCTGCACCTGCAGTCTTATTTGATTTAAGTTTGCATATGGCAAGCTTAACCTATTCTAGGTCGGGAGGACGGCATTCTTGATCATCGTCCAAGCTGAATGGGGCAATCTGCCTGACAGCGGAATTTTGTGTCCGGTAAAACTCACTGCTGTCAGTTCAATCCGGCAGCGAACGGACGCAACGGATTCTATGGGTCGGGGACTTAAATCATTTCAAGAACCTACAATGTTATGCCGTGTCTGAACGGTTAAGTAAGAAAGCGGATTGGAACCTCGAACCTCAACGTAACAGCCCTTTTATTGCCCCTTTAGACGGTCAGTTTTCAGTTCAATTTTCAGTTCAGCAAAAAAATACTGTGTAAATAAACATCTGTTCGATGTTCAGTTGAGTTTTATTTTATTTGTGAAAAATCAAAATCAGAAAGAAACTGAGAACTGAACTGAAAACTTATCCCATCAGTTAAGTTTCAGTTAAACGCTTCAGTTTTTGGCATTTAGACATAAGTTGAACTGAAAGTTTAACGGATACCTCAACTGAAGCTGAAACTGAAATGATCGTCTTAAAAGGGCCTTAAGAAATGAAAGTTCAACTGAACAGTGCACTGACGTCTAAAGACAATGTCTTTTTTAACTGAACTGATAACTGAACTGATAACTAAACTGACAACTGATCGTCTAAAGGCCCTTTTGGACGATGAAAAATTGAGAAATTGCAAAATGCCGTCGACACCGTTAGTGATTGGACCAAAAAATAGCGTATCAAGCTCAATGAAGCTAAATCTGCACATATAAACTTTACAAATAAAAAGTTAAGCTACGTTAAAATATTCATCAACAATCAAGATGGAACCTTACACCAATACGGCCAAATACCTTGGGATGAATTTGGATGCAAAGCTAAAATGGAAAGAGCATATCAAAAAGAAAAGGGAAGAGCTCAACTTGAAGAATAGAAAAATGTACTGGTTACTCGGTAGAAATTCGGACTTATCTGTCGAAAATAAAATAATGCTTTATAAACAAGTACTTAGACCTGTTTGGACCTATGGAATCCAATTATGGGGCTCAGTTTTCTTCCTGATTTTGATTTTTCTTCAATAAAAAAAACGCTCAACTGAACATCGAACTGACTGAACTGAAAACTGAACTGAAAACTGAACTGAAAACTGACCATCTAAAAGGGCCTTTAAGAGCAGACATGCTAACCGTGACTACATCAGCAAAAAGTTAGCCTCAGGCTTGAAATAGCCAAAACCGGAATGATCTGTAATTTTAGCCAGGTTGTGATCTTTACGTTCTCCAAATGCTTTTCTCTTGGACACATCGCTGAATTTTGAACCTAGGTTCCACCAAGGGTACCTAGTCAGATGTAAGCCCATGTAAAAGAATCTTTATTCAATGATAATTAGGTTTCTTGGTTCAATGTGCCCGCACAAAACAAGTTGGTTCTGATATCTCACAACTTATTGCTTTATTTAATTTGCTTCTTGACCTATTTTGAAAGGTAGAGAGAGGCCTTAAAGCTTTAATTAAAAGCCTGATTTGGTTATCAACTCCCTATAACATGAACAAAAACAAAAAAATCAGCGCAAAGATCAAATGATAAATTAGTCCTCGATCTACACTGTTTGTTTTGGTAAGAGGATAGCTGACAGATCAATGTTGTAACGATATTTCATGCTCTTGCTTCCCACCGTACCCCACTATGCATTCTAGTTGATTCACGATTCCTATTTACAATGACACATTTAAAATTGTGGTATCCTTAGCATGTCGGCCTGTTAACCCAGAGGTTCGAGGTTCGAATCCCAAAAGAGGCAAAATTGTTTTTCCACGGGTATCGCCTTTCGCTAGGAATTAGCAAGTCCTCCGTAAGAAAATTCTTTGCCATGAAAAGCGCTTTCTCGATTAGCCGTTCGGAGCTGGCAGAAAATTGTAGGTCCCTTCCTTTCCCTCACAAGGCATGGTTGTGAGAAATGCGCTAGGCCCTGATGGGGCTCCTCGCTCTGTTGCGCCACCCTGTTTATTTATTTATTTTACATTACAAATAACGCAACTAGTCAACAGAAAGTTTTTCTGTTCGTTGACTTCATAAAATTCGACGATCAAAATTGAAGTGAAATTCATTCAAAAACTATTCAACGTCATCCCAACACCGTGGCTAGTTGCCCCAGTAAATTGTCGCGAAACATAATCGCTTTTGACGCCGATTTTTACATAATTTGCGTTTTAAACCTGTTAGTTATACCTCCCTCCAATATCGGGCGATTGAACACAACTGGACTATTTTTGTGGGGTAGTGTGAAGTCGCTTGTCTACGGAGATAAGCACGAATCGATTGACGCCTTAAAAGAGAACATTCGGCTTTCGGTGCGTTATTGCTGACATACGGCCCCAAATGCTTCAAAAAGTGATTCAAAACTGGGCCTCTCGACTGGAATTTATTCACGGCGGCTACTTGTCCGAAATCTTTTTTAAAACTAATGAAGAACCCTTATTGCATATGTACACAAGGTGACGCAACAGAGCGGGGTGCTCCAGGACCTCGCTCATTTCTCACTACCGTGCCTTGTTAGGGAATGGAGAAGACCTACAATTTTCTTCCGATTCCAAACGTCTAATCGAGAAACCCCTATTAATGAATTTTTATATCGGAGTACTTGCCAATTCCTCGCGAAAGGCGATGCCTATTCTTTTGTTTTTTGCTGGGATCTTTATAATAAAGCTTGAATTCTTGGCCATTACAATAAATCATATGCGTTTTAATTCTTTTTGAAAACCGCACGTCTGAGGAAAAAAACATAAAAATAAAGAATTCATCGTTATCGACTCAAACAAACGAAAAAGGACAATGACCTTTAACGAACTCCTTTCAGCTGGAGAGTAAATTGACGGCCTAGACAGCAGACATATTCGCCATCTAAGGAGATCAATGGAATGGGCCGGGTATACCGACGATGAAAAACTGCGACTGTTACAGACAACAGAAACAACTCTCATTTGGGTGTGGATTTGTTGTTAAAGGGAGACTGAGGGAAAAGTTTATCGGACAAAATCCGGTTAGTTGGCGTATAATGACCATCTGCATCAGGGCTAAATTTGCCAACATTACTCTAATATGCTCCCACGCCCCCACTAAAGAGAAGATTATTTTCTCGAAGAGAAATATGAGCAGTGCCCTAGACATGACGTTCTTGGTGATTTTAACGCAAAACTAGGAAAATAGGATATATTTGGAAATATAAAGGGTACATTTTGTTGTTAGAAGCAAACGTTTGTCACATCTCAAAATTCATAAAGGTATACATGGCGATTCCCAGATCAATCTACAGTCAACCAAATTGACCATGTTGCGATCGACGCAAGGCGCTCTTCCAGTGTAATAGAACTTTTCAAGGGGCCAACTCTGAATCGGACCACTACCTTGTTGTAGCAAAAGTACGAATGATGATATCTTGTTCACGACTCGTGCGAACCAACGCTGTAAAGAGATATGACGTTGGAAAGTTACAATCGCCAGAGATTGCCAGTACCTTCTAAAATCGAGTGTCCCTCCGACTATCCTTGAATCCTTTGCCGCGCGCAGCAGTGGCAGCAAGTGGTACCCGTGGTGTGATGGATAGCATGTCCGCCTGTTAATCCAGAGGTTCGAGTTCGAATCCCACCAGAGGCAAAAATGTTTTTTCTACGGGTATCGCCTTTCGCGAGGAATTGGCAAGTCCTCCGTTAGTATTCATTGCCATGAAAAGTGCTTTCTCGATTAGCCGTTCGGAACCGGCAGAAAATTGTAGGTCCCCTCCATTCCCTCACAAGGGATGGTTGTGAGAAATGCGCTAGGCCCAGGGGCTCCTCGCTCTGTAGCGCCACCCTATTTATTTTTTATTTTTTTAGCAGTGGCAGCAATGTTAAAAAGCTATCAGGACGGCAGCTTCTGAGGCTCTGTGTTTTACTCGACCTCCAAACCAAAACCCATGGTTCGATGAAGATACAAGCAAGTAAATGCAGCCAAACAAAAAGCACGACAAATGTTGATGCAAAAGAGAATAAGGGCTGCTTTCGATCAGTATGACGAGATTTACAAGGAGAAAAGAAGGGAAGAACACCGACTTCTCAAAAAGAGAAAGAAGCAGCATGAGAAGCACTCGTTTAAGAAAATTGCCATGACAGGAAGGAGATTCGGAAGTTTTTACCAAAAGGTAAAAAGATCCTGCCAGGGTGGCAAAGCCCCGAACTCAAGCCTGTACAGACCAGCAGGGAAACATATGTAGTTGTAGAGTCACAGTCGCTACTGAGGATTTGGAAAAATCACTTCTGCGGACTGCTTAATGGCGATGAGGACACAAATTCCGCTGTCAGGCAGATTGCCCCATTCAGTTTGGACGATGATCAAGAATGCCGTCCTCCCGACCTAGAGGAAGTTAAGCTTGCCATATGCAAACTTATATTAAATAAGACTGCAGCTGCAGATGACCTTGATGCCGATCTTTTCAAGGCAGCTGGAGACCAGTTGGAAAGGAGCATGCACCAGCTGATCTGCATGATATGGTCGGAAGAAAGCATGCCCGATGAATGGAACCTCAGTATCGTATGCCCGATCCTAAAGAAGGAAGACACTCACAATTGCGCCAATTACAGAGGGATAAGCCTCCTTAACGTCGCTTATAAGATCTTGTCTGCTGTAATATATGAACGTCTGAAACGCCACGTCAACAACTTGATAGGTCCTTATCAATGTGGTTTTAGACCAGAGAAGTCCACAATAGACCAAATTTTCACATTACGGCAGATCTTGGAAAAAACCCGAGAATATAATATCGATATTCACCATCTTTTTATCGACTTCAAGGCCGCGTATGACAGTATCTACAGAGACGAGCTGTACAGAGCCATGTCTAGTTTCGGCATCCCTGCAAAGCTCGTACGACTATGCAGGATGACTTTGGAGAATTCACGCTGCTCCGTCAAGGTCGGAAAAGAACTCACCGAGACCTTTGATGTCGAAAAAGGCTTTAGGCAAGGCGACAAACTGTCATGCGATTTTTTCAACATCATACTTGAACAGATTGTAAGAAACTCAAACGTCAACACCAGAGGAACAATCTTTCAAAAGTCTGTACAATTACTCGCCTATGCAGACGATATTGACGTAATGGGAAGAAAAAAGCGTGATGTCATAGGTGCTTTTGCGAGTATTGAAACAGAAGCGGCAAAAATCGGTTTGATGGTTAATGAGGGCAAAACGAAGTATATGCTGTCATCAAACAAGGACACAGAACATCGACGAATTGGACAAAACGTCACAATAGACAGACATAACTTCGAGGTAGTATAGGACTTCGTCTACCTAGGATCCGCTGTAGACACGGACAACAACATCAGTGCGGAGATCAAACGGAGAATAACTCTTGCCAACCGTTGCTTCTTTGGGTTAAGAAGGCAATTGAGAGACAAAACCCTCTCCAGAAAAACCAAGGTAACCTTGTATAAGACCTTAATCCTCCCAGACCTTAATCATCCCAGGTCACCTTATCGAAAGCGGATGAGGAAAACCTTGGTCGTTTCGAAAGAAAAATACTCCGAATGATCTTTGGTCCCGTATGCGAAGACAATGTGTGGAGAAGAAGATACAACAACGAGCTGTATGAGCTGTACCGCGACATGGGCATAGCCAGCAGAAGAGTACGCATCGCGAGGCTACGATGGTTGGGCCATGTAGAGCGGATGGACCCAAACGCTCCGGCTCCTCGGGTGTTCGAAAGCACATTGCAGGGAAATCGCGGAAGGGGAAGACCTCGTCTTAGGTGGCGCAATCAAGTGGACGAAGACCTCAACCGACTTGGAGTGCGAAACTGGAGAGAGCTCGCCCGAGATCGAAATCGTTATAGAAGGATGTTGGTTGAGGCCCAGGTTCACCCCGAACTGTAATGCCCACCTAAGTAAGTTAGTAAGTCAGTTGAATCCGGCAGCGAACGGACGCAACGGATTCTATGGGTCGGGGCCTTTAGGCTTCGAGGTCTCCATAGCTTTGTTGTTTTAACCTTTTTTTAATTTTTTCGTTTATTCAGTTACGTTTGTTTATATCGTTAGCTGCACAGAAGAAGTAGTTGAGCTTCAATTCTATGGAAAAAAAGGAACCTTCTTGAAAACATTTCTCAGCAAACAAAATGGCGAACGATAGCGAAGGAGATTTTCTTACGTTAAAGGAACGGGCTAGGACACAACAAAAAAACCCAGTAGCTCCACACTGTGGAATGTGGGGACGTAAATTGAGATAGGTTGAGATTGTAGAGCAAGGATGAGAACGGTGCTTTAAACAATACTGAAGTCCTATTGCAAATGAGAATAAATATTCACCTAGGTATGTCTGTGTTAGTTTCGTTGTTCAATAAATCTAAGGCGGCATAACTTTCAGTTAATAAACGCAATTATTAAGTCATCTACAGCAGATATAACCTCTCATTTCAAGCCTAAAACACAATTTTATACGTAGCCTGTTCTAAAATAAGAAATGACGTTTCAGGAAGGTATATCAGCCAATTTTACTTTCTAGAACAAGTACTTGCAGTCAAACAGCGTATAGGGGAGTAACCTTATCAAAGGTCAAGGCCGTTCAGTGCGAATGATCTTACGCTACGTTGTGGCCACCTGTCATTCACCCGAGTGGAAAAATAAGCTATTTCCGATGGTGTGACCAAGTACAATTATATTTCATCACTGATAGCATTCGAAACTCGTTTTCAAGGTTTTCGAGACTTAAGAAATTCTTTGCATTCATTTCGCCCTTAAATACAAAATCAAGCTCTTTATCTCTTCCCACAGCAGTCTGATTCATCATTCAAAATATCTCTCCATAGCGCTACCAAATAAGATGGCAACAAATTGAGCACAGGTGGCACACGACCGATGCGACGGCGAGGGCCCTGTTCAAACACAACACGAACTAAATAATAATAAAAGCAAAGAACAAAACAAATTCACTCGGAGATTATTACAAATAAATAAGAGCAAATAAAAAGAAACTGATTTCATAACACTTCAGCGGAAAAACAATGAACGAAAATACCCGGGTATTACTCACCAAATTTGACGAACTCCTCCAGCGTTCTTCCCCCGGCGATAAGCCAACGTATCCAGTCCATTTTGTCCGTATTGTCTATAGGCTCCTTTGGACTAAACAGATGATACATTATAGCATCCAAATCGGGTGTAGGCCCGTAGCGACTGCATTCCACATTGACCAATGCTCCGATTTCATGTTGACGCTTGTACAACGATGCCGAGCGAATCATGTTTGCAATTCTGTCCGATTCACCACGACTGGTACTAGGTACAGGTGCAGTTGAAGCTGTTGTTCCAGATGTTGCTGCTGCTGCTGCTGCTCCCGAAGACGACGGTGCGGAAGATAACGATGACGAAGATGATGGCATTGATCTTGTCATTGCGTTCTCTTGATTTGCACTGGAATCATGAACACCACCGCTGTCGTTACCCGAATTGTTAGATTCCATTGCGACCAATCAATTCCACAATTCTTCTTGCGGATTTTCTAATATTTATACCACAAAGATAAACCCCACAATCACAGGTGTTTACTGCGATTTCACTTGGACTTGGACAACGCACTTGTTTATCGCTTCTTTATTTTTTCTTTCTTATTCTTTTTCTTTTGCTTATATGATTTTCACTTTGCTTGCACTAATTTAACAAAATAACAATTTTTATTTTTTTCTTCTTCTTCGACTTGACACACAATTGATAACGATTGATGGTAGCACTGGCAGAGCATTTCTTCTTCTTCTTCTTTGCTGCTGCTCTCTGCTCACTACTAAGAGCTCAGCACAAATTCCTTTGCACTTCGATTTCTCGGTCACACACTCACATCATATTATACATATATCGCGTTCGCCTTGCGATGATTTTATTGCAACAAATTAATTGGATTTTTAATTGAATATCAACGGAAAAGCTTCTTTAAAAATAAAAAGAGAAACACAACAGAGCGATACAACGCAAGACAATGGCCCGACGATGGCGAAAAATGACGACAGACTAGAGCTGAGGCTGACACGGGCTAAAAAAGGAAAACACGCATCAAATTGTCATCTCTCATCGCGTAATTGTCAAAAGAAATGAATATTTTTTTGCGATGGTTGTCTCTCTCGTTTGGGATTTTTTTTTATTTTCTCAATGCAAAATGTATTATTTTACAACTTTTTGACCTCGCGGAGACAGAGATTTGATGAAAACTTCTTTAATTATATGCACTTAGAATTTTTGTCAGATGTTTAAATGGTAAAATTGTGTTTTTACTTTTTCACTGCGAGATTCACGTTTCACGAAGTTGAAGTTCTTTTTTTTGTGTGGTGGATAAAATTGTACTGGGGGAGTTTTTCATTTTTTCTTGAAAAGACAGTCGTGTTGGCAGGGATGTTAGCGGAGGTAGGTGACATTTAACTGTCATGATAGAATGGAAGACAGTGGGGAGAAAATGTTAAATTGCACGTTATTATAGCTTCACATTGCAGATATTTTTTTTTTAAATTGTATTTTTCTTAAGGAATTAGAATGTTGATTGATTTCATTGGACAGTTTTTGAATTAATTGAGTTTTCAAGCTCTTAAAAGACACACATTGGCAAATAAAAATCATTGTATTAATAACTTGGCCTGAATTCCGTAACTTCTTCCGTAACAAATTTCGTCGAAAATGTATTTCGTCGGTTGTATCAAAAAAATAAACTGTTATGTAACTTCGTTTTCATTGATAAAAGAATAGGTAGTTACAATCGCCTTCTTAATGTGGTTTTAATTTTTTTCGTTGCCAATGGAACACGATAACGAAAAATTTCAATTTGTCATTGTGTTATGCCGTTTTCGTTTGTTAAAACTAGAGTACCCTTTTTTTTAGAGTACTCTGATTTTTAGTCTGAAAAAATTTCTAGAGTAGCAAAATTTGCTCTGAGAGTAATTTCTGACAGCAAAAAGAGTACCCTTAGAGTACTCTTTTTTCCAAAACGAAAACGGCATTAGTGATTTTTTTTCCCCGTCGGTGAAAGTAGTGTCTATCAAGCTGACAGTTGATTGTGTTGGTGTTGATGCATCAAAAGGTAGATCCCTCCTAAAATTGGGGTCTGCAAAACTGATCCAAAATTGAAAGAAATCAATTATTTTTTGCCAATGAAAAATTTTAACAGATTTTTATCAAAAAAAGATTGATTTTTTTACCAAAGCAAAACCACATAATTGTTGGTAATTTTTTCAGTTTTAAGACGTTTCTTGATTTCTCGTTATATCTCTTTCGTGATATCGACCCATATCGCTTTATCATTTTCACTCTTTCCCCCTTTTTTCGTTTATTTTGAAATTCGTTTTAAGCGAAGTGACAGATTTAGAGTGATTGCATTGGTAGTGGTAAACTTGCTAGATTTCCTTTTTCTTGTTAAAGCTAAAAACAAGACTTAAAAAAGTTCGCTTGAGTTTTAAAAATTATTTAATTTACTTCTAAAGAAAATGTATTAATTATCGCGGACTTTTGGAGCTTACAAAAATTAAATAGAAACTGCGGTTTGCTTCGACATGCAGTCAGATGAATGTTTGCTTCTTTATGTTTTGGTGTTCACTGTTTTGCACCTAACTGCGTAAGCAAAATGAACTGCAAACGTAGTCGCAGCCGCAAGAGTTAAAATAAAGATGAAAATCGGAAAAAGACACAAGATGTAAAATTTATACTTGTCTGATAGAGAGGGAACGAACTTCCTAGTTATGGTTGCAGATGAAAAATTATGGGTGCAGATGAACATGTTCACCATAATTTTTCATCTGCAACCATAATCCTATTCGTCTCTCTTTTTAACTTTTGTGCTTTGTAATCTTCATCCGTCTCGCTTTACTTTTCTGCACTTCCGCAGTTGCAGATGCATGTAAACCATTATCTGTCAATCTGTCACTCCAACTCTCCAATTAACTCCGGATTTTCATTTTGGAAAACGACATCACAGACAACTCTTTTTATTATGAAAAATGTAATCAAACCACAACGTCTTCATCAGTTGTAATATCAGTTGTGAGAGCTTCTGGGATGTACGTCATCGAGGCACAAATTTGTTGACAAATACAAGCCTAGCAAACGCAATGTTTAATTGCATCATGGTTCTAATCGTTAATTAGATATTTAAAAGCTTTCCTTAGGCGTTTTTTTTTTTAAACAATTTTAATTTTTTTTTATTTGTAGAATATCATATTGATTTAAAGTTTTATCAAAAGTATTGAAAAAGAAGAAAATTACATATATTTGTTTTACTTCTACAACACATTTTGATCTTTAAATCAAACTAAAGATTTTACCAACGTATGGTTCTAAGAAATTTTGAACCATATCTAAACCAGGATTGCTTGTGACAAAATTTATGACCCTCTGGAATGCCTCCTTACATTCTCCTTCAAATAGTGAGACTTTCTTGTATTTCACGAGGCAATCTCTCACTTTCTTCAATATAGCATTTAAGTCTTGTTGCCAGCCTTGAAAAACAAATTTCAATTGGAAGTGAGCTTTGTAATTTTTATTAAGAAAGTCAAGAAAAATTTACCGCTTCGTTAACAGGTTAACAGCACAGATAGATAGAGTAGTAGTAGATGGTTCTTCTAGTAGGGTTCCCGGTCGAGGGTTCCCGGTCTAGATTAGCTTGTAGGCAAAATGGCACTACCTTGCCGGAGTTGATTCTCTGGTTATACTCTGTGAGTTAACAGCAAGAGCCAAGAAGATAGCTACGGCCAAAGTGAAAATGAAGAATTTCATTTTGAGATATTGGTATATTTTTAAAGTATGTACTTTGTGCTACAAAACCCCAAACGTTCTGTGCATTATTCAGCTTAAACCCACCTTTTATACCTTTGATCAAGACAAATAATTCAATTGGTATTGGAATACAAACATTTCATTCATCTAATGGGAAAATTCGTTACTCAGTAACAAGTATTCCCTTTAGTACCGAATAACGAAACGTTACTCGCAAATAATTGTCGTTACTTTTACGATGTCGTTACTTTCGTTACTTTCGCTACTTTCGTTACTTTCGCTACTTTCGTTACTTTTACTACTTTCGTTACCCGGTATTGGTATCTTCATTTCGTATGTTTAGTTACTTTGGGTACTCGGTATCGGTATCGGCATTTCGTATGTTTAGTTACTTTAGGTAGTTCGTTACTCGGGTGGGTAGTCGATTTGGTATCGATATCAGTACCAGTACCTGCTGTGGAGATAAAAGGGGTTTTTCTTTTTTAGTTCCGAACAGATAAGTGAAACGTCAAAAACGTAAGAGTATTTCTTTTTCAGTTCAGCAATATCTGAACGCTCAAAATGTTTTTCTTTTTTCTTCGGAACACTACGCGAGCGCACTCTACGTGCTCGAAATAAAATGACGGGGCATCTAGAGCAAGAGTCTGAGCGCAGCTCACTGAACACGCTCAGTTCAGAACACGTTCACGCTGTTCGTTCTCAGTTCTGTTCACTGTTCGGAACTAAAAAAGAAAAACCCCTAAAGGGTGCAACAAACAGACTAATTTGTGTGTCTGATTGGGAAACAAATGTATTTCTTTTTTCTATTGTTTCAGGTTTGTATATCTTTAGTGCCTGTCCAGACGTGTTATGCTGTTAACGTTATGCTGTTAACAACTAGTGTCCAGACGTTGTTATAATTCCTCACACAAATTCTCCATTTTGTGTTGGAAATTGTATTGAAAAAAGCATAAAGCATACTGCTTAGGCAGATAAATCAAATTTCATTTTGCGCATCCAGCCTCTTTCTTCCTCACCCCTTTTGCCCAGAAACGACCGATATAACGTTATTGGAATAACACGTGTGGACAGGGACTTAGTCTGGAGCGTCCAGAAGCATTTTCAAACTGTTCCATTGGTGCAAAAAGATCGCTTCTCATGATTCTGAGGAGTGACAGCCGCTTCTCGATTTGAAATGAGAATCGACTCAAGAAGCACTAACACATGTTACTCAAATGTCAAAAAGAAAATTTTCTTCAAGGAATATTTTTTAAGAGCCATAGGTGTTTCACTCACACAAAGGCAATGGCCGCGTTCCTGGCACCTATCTTCGAAAATCTTAACTTAAGATTCTGTCACTTTTCCCATATAAAAAGTTTCAGATTTTCAGATGACAATTCAGGAGACATTTAGATTTTCAGATTTTCGAACATAGATTTTCAGATGGAAAATCTTGGCTGAAAATCTGAACTTAAGATTTTACTTGTCAAAACAAGGAAAACAACATATATGACAATCGAACTTTACTCGGTATTCTTGGGTTATTTTTTTGTTCTACAAGTTTTCGCTTATTTGTTGAATTGAAATTGATAATTATTGGTGTTTGGATATTCTGTTTTGTAAATTAATTTTAATAGTGAGTTTATCAACAAAGAAAATACATTTTTGAAGGCACACGATTTTCATTTTTTTTATCAAAATTAAGTAAAATGAATGTAATTTTAAAACTGCTCAACATGGAAACAGTTGGAAAACAAATTGTTGAATTTCAAACTGAAAAAATCTGTGTTTTACAAATAATTTTACTACTAACTATGTAGAATCGAGAGGTGAATCACACTACCACTTTAAGACAAAAAAAAAGTTAAGATAGTCGTTCATGGACTGACAGATCTCTCCGAACTTTCGGAATTTGTCTTGAACCCGGCCAATTACGTTAAACTGAACAGGGGCTAGATTCCGCAAGAGTGAGTATAAAAAACTCACACTCACGGCCCTCTGAAAACTCACTCTCTGAAAGACCGTGAGTAAATTTGAAAGATAGTGTACACGTCTTTATGTCAAAAAAACTCACCTTCACCCTTGCGGAATCCAAATTAGAGTGTGTGCACAATTTTTCGTGTAAACATTTAAAATTCACTCTTGCGGAATCTAGCCCCAGAAATTATTTTGGGTGTTCCATTGGTTTTTAAAATGAGTGCTTCCCCGAGTGAAACCAATGGAAAGTGCCATTAGACTATTTTATTTAGACTATGCGGGCATTATTGCTTTTTCTGAGCTCCAAAACTCTTTTGCATGGCTAATTTTTGTTCAGGTGTGTCAATAAAGTTTAACAATAGGTTTGTTCGTTGAAGCCCTAGGGTTGCCATAGGGTCGTCACAAAGCGTTTTTTGAGAAACCAAAATTCGCCCTGAATGTCAAATTGAGTGTTTTTTGAGCCATAGGTTTTCCCCAAACTCGCCCTAGCTTTTTGCTGTGGCAATTTGAGGGCTGTCAAAAAGCATGTATTTTTTTTTTATGACAGGGATCAGGGATGTGTGGTGATTTGTGGTGTAGTGTTTTTTGAGGACTGGAAAACGCAGGTTTTTTTGACAACTCATAGGGTTGTCAAGAAAACCTGGGTCAACCCTGGGGAAAGTTCAACGAACAGACCTAATGTGTAGCGTTTTTTGAGGACTGGAATAACCAGGTTTTCATAGGGTTGTCAAGAAAACCTGGGTTAACCCTGGGGAAAGTTCAACGAACGGACCTAATAGCATGTTAAAGATAACATGATAAAAAAGATGTTTAGAAAATTGTGGAGAACTATTGTTCTACCTTAAATTTTTAAACATTTATGTCTTATTACTTTGGCGAAAAAAAAGTATGAAGCATAGGTATCTACACAATTTCTTCCTTTAAATTCAGTTTTTCAATTATATTACAACACCAGACTTACTTACTTACTTAAGATGGCGCTACAGTCCGGGTCGGACTAGGTCCTCAACCAATATGCTTCTCCAGCCAGCTCGGTCCCGAGCTAGCTGCCTCCACTTTTGCACGCCAAGTTGGTTGAGGTCCTCTCCTACTTGCGTGCGCCACCTGAGTAGCGGTCTTTCTCTACTGCGCCGTCCCTCGTGATTGGATTCGAACACAACGCCAGACATATGACTGAATAAAAGTTAATAACTTTTACGCGAAATTTTTCTACAATAATGATATAAATATTTTACCCTATACAACTACACAGCTAAATACACCATTCTTTAAGAGAGTTCGCCATAAAAAGTACTTTCTTAGACACCAATACCAGGTTTTCAAAAAGTAACGAAAGTAACGACATTTTTATACCGAGTACTCAGATCAAAAGTAACTTATACATACGGGTACTTATTTTATCGTTACTTTTACAGCTCTATTCAGCATTTACTTTCTTCTACACTTATTTGTTGGTCCAAACAAAATATTTCATTATTTTCTTAATTGTGTTTCAGGCAGTAAAACAAAATTGACCGTTTAATCGTTTAGGCACGATCCTTACTGCTTAAACAGATGATGGACGTGTTCTATTATTCTTCTATTTAGATCATGATCTGAATCTCAACCTGATTAAACTTTTATTCGTGATACAATAAAACTGGCTCAAACACTGAAACCACCTTTTGTATTACAAGTAATGAATAATAAAACACGCCTGATGTGAGTATACAATTTAAATATGTTATTCCGATTCGATTGCCACCGCAATCACATCATTATCAGTTATAAAAAAAACTCTTTCTTTAAATAAATAAAAAGACTTTAATATCTTTTCTTGCATTGAATACACTTAGATTTTCTCATAATCATATTGCCATTGTGGTAGAATTTCTTTTTAAGGCTAGTTACGGCTTTACATTTAAACATAAACAAAAACTTATAATCTATTCTTTTTTCTATTAATTTTCAAACAATGTTCTCTCTTTGAAAAAATATCTCTCTTTCGTAGTTGGTAAGAAAATAGATGTTTCCTGCTGTTTGTTTCGATTTAATTTACTTTCTAATATAAAGAGGATTTTTGTTTTTTATTTTTTTTCATTCGTAATGTGCTAAGATGTCTGGTGGAACAAAGCTCCTCTTGATGTCCACCTTGAACATATGGCACCATCTAGTTATCTAAAAGACAAACAAAAGTTTTTTTTTATAAATTCTGTTTATTGAAAATAAAAGCCTCTTACTTGATTTTCGTCAATATTGTCGCAGAAACTCAAATCTAGTAACTTTAGTTTTTTGCACTTTTGAAGGATTCTATTTGGAGAAGATAGGAAATTAAAAAATCTAAGTTGAATGTTTAAAAGTAAGATTTACTCATAACAGCGCTCAGTGGAAATGCCCAGCACTCCCATAAGGTCTAGTTGCTCAAGATTCGGACATAGGTTTGCGATGTTTTCAACGTCACGGTCGGTTATGCCCCTAATCGCTGCTAGAAATAGCTTCTTTAGCTTTGGACAGCCAATGAGTAGATGTTTGAGGCTTTCCCCAGGTAAGGGCTCTTCTCTTAAACTGTTGAAAATTACACATGAAACAATTTTAAGTCACTTTGCAATAACAAATGCTACTTACCACCAACCGAAATCCACTTCCTCCAGATCATGGCACAAAGAAAGCGCTTGAAGACCCTTAAATGAAAGTGAATGTGATTTCCACATGTCTAGTGAAACAAGTTGTTGGTTGAATTTAGATATTTGTATTGCAACGTCATCCATGTTCACTCCAATGCCACAGAACGCTGGGCAAAAGAATTATAATAGGTATCAAATAACTTTAAGCAACTAGTTGAAGAAGAAAACTTACCCAAGTTGAGATGTTTTAGTTTTCGGTTATTCTCAAGCATCGTTAGTAGAAGATCAGGTTCAATTACTGTACGAAAGAGATCAAGTCTTTCCAGGTTCTTAAGATTAGCCAAAGAAGAAAAATATAATATTGGAACTTCTAGGGAAAAGTTTCTTAAGGAAAGTTCTGCAAATGGAAGGCGAAGCAAAATTGATTAGTTTATAGATTTTAGATTATGCAAATAAGTACAGTCAAACCTGGATAAGCGAGAGTTCAAGGGAGCACAATCTCATTCTTGCTTATAGAGGTTTCTCACTAACCCGAGTTTCTCGCTAATTAAGGTACATGGGTAGCGTTTCTCACTTATAGAGGTACGCAGCAATAACAAGTGACAGCAAGAACGAATGTAGTTAATATGTAATAATGATAAAATTATGTGCATTTTAGTTCCACGAAATAGAATGGGTACAATACATATTGACGAGAAAACAATACAAAAACAATGGTAGAAAGTTCCACGAAAGTCGACTGTCGCTTAAAGAGGTATAGTTAAGTAGCAGTCTCACTTACGGAGGTCAATAAGGGAAAAACGACCCTCACTTACAGAGGTTTCTGTTTCTCGCTAATAGAGGTTTTGGGAGCTTAAAATGTTGGGTCCTGGCTATTACTCTCACTTATAGAGTTTTCTCACTTATCTAGTTCTCATTTATCCAGGTTTGACTGTATTTGTATTTTCGTTTCATTTGAATTAAAATCTTTTATTTTGCATTTTACATTTTAAGGACTGCTAAACACGTTCATTGCTTATTGACATGACAATAAAGAATTTTGTATGAATAAAAATTGATAACAAAAAATGTTGAGCCCTTCGGCTGCCGCCTTCGATTTGGCCTAATGTAGCAATAGGTTTTTGTTGAGTCGATTTCAGGTAGCGAATATGGCAGCCAAAAGGCATACCATTTTTCCAAGCGACAAACATTATGTTAAACACTTATTAGAGAATCGGAAGAACCAGGATTTTTCGACAACTCAACTGACCCTTCGTAAAGTTTTTTACACTTCTGTAAAGTTCCATTTGTTAAAGTTTATGATTCGTTCAATAAAAAATTAACAGTGAATGTTGATCGTGTGTACGGCTTCTAAGATTTGGAGATTTTTAAATCGTTTGAATGAAATTTCCCAGTGTTTCTACAGTGAAATAACAAGAGCCGAGACACTTAAGCCGTACGTCTCCGAAACAACCAACAGCCTCGTATAACAAAAAATTATTTCATCGTTGATGATCCGCCCAAAGAAAAAGGGCTAAGCTCGCCCAGGCTAACATAAGCCTGAAGAAGATGAAAAAGACGATACTCCCAAAGATAATTTCTATGAGCTCCTCGAAAACAGGTTACCTGTGAATTGTCTGCTGTATTATGGAAACGTCTGAAACCCCACTTCAAAAATTTCATAGAGTTCTATGCCCTACATATGCGGTTTTCGACCAGAAAAGTTCAAAATCGAACAAATTTTCACATTACGGCAGACCTAGAAAAAAAAGGGGAAAGATAAGCTATACCCTGTCTAACTTTCGCATCCCTGCAAAATTCGTACGACTATGCAGGATGTCTTTGGAGAGTAACGCTGGTCGGTCAAGGTCAGTAAAGATCTCACAGAGACCTTTGATGTCGTAAAATGCTTTCGACAAGGCGATTTCTTTAACATCATATTTGATAAGATTGTACAAAACGTCAACACCAGAGGCATAATCTTTCAAAAGTCTGTACAATTGCGGAGACCAAACAGAGAATTACTATTGCCAAACGTTGCTACTTTGGGTTAAGAAACAATACCCCTTAATGAGACTTTGATCATCCCAGTCCTGCTATATGGGGCGAAAGGTGTGAGGAAACTCTTTTTCGAAAGAAAAATACTCCGAGTGATCTTTGGTCAAGTTTGTGTAGAATTGTATGATCTGTAAGGCGACATGAATCCTCATGAGTACGCATAGTGAAACTACGATGGCTGGAAAATGTTGCTCGATAAGTTTTCAAAACACATTACAGAGAAATCGCAGAAGGGGAAGACATCGTCTTTGGTGGCGGAGTCAAGTGGAAGACCTCAACCAACGTAAGACTTGAGAGATCACCTGAAGTTGAAATTTTATAACGATAGATGTTCCTTGAGGACCAAGCCCGAAAAACAGAAAAAACACTAAACCAAAGCGTTGTTGTATTCGTGAAAAATTCACCCAAGAGTGGCCTTTGTTCAGAAAAGTGTTTTTGAAATATTTCAACTTGCTCTGATGTCAAACCGAGTGTTTTTTGAATAGGTCTACCCTTATCTCGCCCTGATGTCAAACTGAGTGTTTTTTGAGCCATTTATCCTAATCTCGCCAAATATCTAAAGTAGCATAGGCTTTTGCTGAGGCAAGTTTAGGTAACGAACAAAGCTGCATAATTGCATTTGGTTTTTTTTTATCACAGGGATGTGTGGTGTTTTAAAGTTTCTTGAGGACTGAAAACCTAGGTTGTCAAGAAAACATAGGTCAACCTTGGGTAAAGTTCAACAAACGAACCTTATGTTTACAAAGCGATATAAGAAAGTATTCACATTGGCGCGACTAGAATGACACCGCCTTCTCATACAGTAGGAGTTGTCGCAACTGCAAAAATGCTGTCAACAGCGTTTCTGGCTTTGCCGCAACTGCGAAATAACTTTGGTTTATGAGATCCTTAAGGCTAACCTAACGCTCCGGCTTGACAAGTCTTCAAAAACACAATGGAGTTTGAGATCGGCAGTAGAGTTGACCATGGGAAAAGCCAGAAAGTCGCAGGTCAATATTGCTTATAGTACCCAATATATGTCCTCTCAAATTATTTTAGTATTCTTCTTTTTCGGCGTCACGAGATTCGCTACGAGTAACTTGGACTTTAACCCATGGTCATTTCGAAAGAAAAATACTCCGAAAGATCTATGGTCCCATATGCGAAGACAATGTGTGGAGAAGAAGATACAACAACGAGCTGTATGAGCTGTACCGCGACATGGGCATAGCCAGAAAAGTACGCATAGAGAGGCTACAATGGTTGGGCCATGTAGAGCGGATGGACCCAAACGCTCCGGCTCGACGGGTTTTCGAAAGCAAATTGCAGTTGAAGAAACCTCAACCGAATTAGAGTGCAAAACTGGAAAGACCTCGCCCGAAATCGAAATTGCTGGCGTAAGATGTTGGTTGAGACTCAGGTTCACCCCGAACTGTAATGCCCACCTAAGTAAGTAAGTAAGAGTATCGTGATCTGGAAAAAGATCACAGCCATTACATATCTGCTTCACACAAGTGATCGGCCCGTGGCGTGTGCCGCGATTTATTTCTTGTCAATTCAGTAAATACTTTCAAGGAAAGTTGCAATAGGAGCACGAAAACTGGTGGCAATCTACATGTCCTCAGAAAGACAGACTTGAAGCCCTAAACGCCGGTCCATGTACGTTTTGAGATTCAAAACAATTTCTACTTGGACGAGTATTTTCTTTAAAACAAGAAGCACTAAGTATCATGCCACTACATAGAGCCCAAACAATATTCTTTCCCCTCTGACGAACACCCGAATAATAAAAAGATACAAGGCACTGCATCCCAACAGAGGCAAAATGTTTTTCTAAGGATATCGCCCTTAACGAGTAATTGGCAAGCCTTCCGTTAATAAATTCATTGCCACAAAAACCGCTTTCTCGATTAGCCATTCGGAACCGGCAGAAAATTGAAGGTCCCCACCATTCCCTGACAAGGCATGGTTGTGAGAATTTCGCTAGGCCCTGGGGCTCCTCAGACTGTTGCGCAACCCTATTTATTTATGTTTATTTAAGGGACTGCAGCTAATAATCCATTTTGCGCTAACCGAAATCATTTCTTTTGTTTCTTGAATCAAAATTTGTTACTTTTTTCAGAAAAAAATAAACTTACCCTTTAGATTATCACAGACAATTCCAACAGTTTCAATACAATTTGCATTTAGAAACCGGCACGAGTTGATTCTCAGGTGTGTTAAGTTGTCACAACGCTGTTGAATAAGCCTGAAATAAATCAAAATTAAGATACATTCTGTTCTTGATTTCCCACTTACTTTTTGAACTCCGTAGGTGATATCAAATTGTACAAACCACACCACGATACATCAAGTTTCTTAATCATAGTCGATCTCTTTGCCAGAGTGCAGAGAAGTTCAGATGAAGCTATATGCCAATATGGCTTCAAGTTCAGTTCGCTGTAAAGCAGTGGATGTGTTGAGACATCGTAAAGGAACTTCGAAACTTGCCCCACACGAAATAGTGAAATCAAATCCAAATGCGAGAAGATGTTTAGTAAAATTTCAAACTGAAAAAAGTTAATTAACATCATTTTCGTTGTAAAACAATAACAAATCTTACGGGCATATCACTTAAGCTCAATTTGGCCGTCTTTTGATCTCTGGACTCAGCTTCCCTTATTGAGATCATTGCGGTTTCTTCAATAAACTTTTCCAAGTCATTTGTCAAAAAATCCATCAAACTTTGGGAGTTCTCACTGAAATTAGGTCGGAATTTCATGCTTTCTAGTTTGCGAACAATGCGACCCATTTGATTGCGCGTTTTACAGAAATTCACAATTTCTTGGTTGCTGAAGACACTGGACTTTTTCCCAATTAGTACCACACCATCGATTTCGGTGAAATAGTGCAGAAGGCTGTGATTGAATTCCAGTCTTATGGTGCTGTTTTCATGAATCAGTTTGAGTTCAGTTTATTAGGAAATGAATTTAAAAATTAAGTTTATATTACTTTGTCGGCAGCAGGATTTTTTTCAGTGGTGGGGAGAATCGACAGGCGTTTGTAGTCGTATAAGATTGCGGGGCAACTTCCCAAAGGCAAATCCATTGTTCTGCAGCTGTGTAGGCCCAAACTCGAACAATAGCACCTGGATTGTAAGTTTCGAAGATGACGAGTTCCTCTGGTATCACGTACTCCTCGAAGCTGATTACTGAACATTTGAGAAAAGACAGTTAAGGTTATAAGAAATGAAAGTACATATTCAAATCTCTTATTTTTATCTGCTAAGAACTAAGACTGTGGTGTTGAGGTATGCACGTGCGAATGCTGCATGGGAGTTAGAGGATCGTATACAAGAAATGTCCGTTTTTCATAAAGCAGTACCATCAAAAGCGTTTTGGTAAAAATAGCTAAGGTCCCTACATTTCCTTAGAGATTATGGTTGACAGAAATACCCTAGGCCATGCCTAACCCCATGCAACGAACAAGAAGGTAGCACCACCTTCATCGCTACAATTGTCTGATTCAGTACTCGCTGAAATCGTGCCAGAGATCAATAACAGATAATCCATTTGCTATCGCATAATCCTCAACAAAGTATTGTCAACAGTCGTTGTCAACACACAACGACACAAGTCTCATTATTTGGTTAGCCCTTGTCGAACAAAACAAACCCCAAAAACAGCTAATTGTAAATCAAACACAACTTACCAATAAAGTCATGCGCCGGGATACTCGGTAGGTTTTGTGGCTTGATTTCCTGCACTCTTGACGGTGCCATGTCCCACCATTCGCCATACGTTCGCTAGAAAACAAAAGTATAAATATATAGGATTACAAAATCATAGCGAACTAATCAGTCATGTTGCATCGCATTGTTTACATGCGTGTCTGCGTTGCATTTTTATGGTTTTGACACCCAACTTACCATTGCAAAAGTTTCGGGGAAATCTCCATAATGCGGATACTGCGATGGACGTCCGGTAATGTTCAAAGCTGTATAAGATATACTATAGTCACTTCCGTATTGTGAACTAAAGTCGATCACAGACTGGGCGTACTGATTAATCCGGACATCTGAGTAGTAACTAGCTTTGTAGTCTGTGGCATCATAGATTTCATCATAAATTGAAGATGCATTGCCAACTGTGAAATCATTAATTGTAGCCACGGAAGATTCTTCGTCCGAGGTAGACATTGATGTAGTTGAATAAAGGCTGGACAAATGCGTTAAACTAAATGATTAGCCACTGAGTTATCTTTGTTACTGTTTTCTTTTTTGTTGGTTTTCACTTGCAGCAAGGCCTTTGTCTTGCATTTGGGTTGTATTTTTGGATACTAAATTAAAATTTCAATATGAAACGGCACAACAAAGGGTACTTGCCACACAAACTAACACTTTTGTGGGGAAAACAAATAATGAAAGCTAATTACTATGAGGAAGCTTAATTCAATTACAAAGTGTACACCAGGCGGGGTATTCTCCAGACATTTTGTATTGGTGCGGCCAGTTTTTTGCTCTATATTTTTATCTTTTGTGACAGAAATCGGAAACTGTGACCTTTGGACGATTGTGATGGTTATCCTTTGACCTCCAATTCCAGTAGTGTGTATCTTTTGTGTTTATTTTACTATTTTGGTGTACTTGAAAAATATTTGTTTTTTCTTCTGTCGCCACTCGTTTCGATTTTTGACATTTGACACTGACATTAGCCTGACAACCAGCGTTCAGGGGAATAGAAAACAATAAAGTAAACAGTACCAGATCTAAAAATTGGAATGTAATAGAATACAATTGTTACCTCGTTTCCACTTCGAATCGGGTAATCGAATCGGATTATGATTCAGATTTCGATGCAGGTATCTACTTACCCACTGAATCGAGTAATCTAGGTATAAAACACACTCTTTTGAATCGATCCAGCTACAAGAGCTGTATCGGATCGGGTAATCCTATTTCAATTCGATGTAGGTATACACTGGCACTAATTCGAATTGAAGTGTGATTCAATTCTAAGTGGAAACGAGGTATGTGATACAATTTACGACTTTGAGGAATGTTGAAAGTTCCATTCACATCGGCAGTAATGAACATTATTTGCCATCAGAGCGATATCTACACTTAAAAGATGGAAATAATAGGTCTGTTCGTTGAACTTTCCCCAGGGTTGACCCAGGTTTTCTTGACAACCCCATGAGTTGTCAAAAAAACCTAGGTTTTCCAGTCCTCAAAAAACGCTAAACCACAAATCTCCACACATCTCTGTCATTTAAATAAAAACACATGCCATTTGACAACCCTCAAATCGCCACAGCAAAAAGCTAGGGCGAGTTTGGGGAAAACCTATGGCAAACCTATGGCTCAAAAAACACTCAATTTGACATTCAGGGCGAGCTTAGGTTTCTCAAAAAACGCTTTGTGGCGACCCTAGGGCAACCCCAGGGCTTCAACGAACAAACCTAATGAGACTTAATTGTTGCCGGATGTAGCCATAAGTTCAAATAATGGTTCAGGCAAAGAAATAAAAACGGATTTGCAAATTCTCGGATGATATTCATAATATGTGAAAACTTTATGCTGTGTCCATTGAACGATGTTGTAGTTACCACAGATTAGAGAACAGACAGCTCTGTGGTATTTATGCTATTAACAGTTTGTTTTGCTGTGCACTTGGCATAACCGTTAGCATGTCTGTCAGTTACCTGGGAGGTTTGTGGTTCGAATCAAAGAAACGTACAAAAGTGTTTTTCACGAGAGTATTAATGCAGTCAATCGTCTCTGGCTTTTCTGAGTAGAAAAGCGACTTTACATAACCCCACAAAAAATAGTCCAGCAGTATTAAATCTTCCGATGTTGGAGGTAGACTCACAGGTTTAAAATGTTTAAAATGTAGGATCGGCATCAACATCAATTTTAATTCGACAAAATTTGCCGAACGTTTGCAATTCCCAGTTGTCGTTCAATTCTTCCGCGATAAAAATGAAAAACCAAACAGAGCATAAATCAAGTGACAGCTGTCAAAAAGATCAACTCCAAAAAAGTTATCACACGAATGAAAACCTTACGTCTAAAAAGAAGACCCATTAGGTATGATTAAAGGGTCCCCGCAAACGAAAAACTTTCTATCGGCCGATAGTTCGATAGTTCGGTCGGGTACACCAACTAAACAGTTGGGGAGGTGGTGAGTGCGCAGACTAGACAACAGTTGGCCGACTATAACCAGCAATTTAGTATAATTGGCGCAATAATAGA
Source organism: Melanostoma scalare (assembly GCA_949752695.1). Taxonomy (NCBI): domain Eukaryota; kingdom Metazoa; phylum Arthropoda; class Insecta; order Diptera; family Syrphidae; genus Melanostoma; species Melanostoma scalare. The sequence goes on along the minus strand of OX456985.1, from coordinate 42,568,496 downwards.
AACAAAAAAAAAAAAAATATGGACGAACATCCGACGTCAAAACTCGGAGAGAAATGAACCATCGACTAAAAAACTGGTCGGTGTGCGCGCTTGCGAGGAGCTCCACACCGATATAGCAGTGGGCCGATAGTTCGCCGATAGTTTAGCTATATCGCAGTTGAGTAGCCCTTCAAACTTATTTATCGGCCGATACCAAATCGTTGTAGTACATATATGAGGACTTGCATACATTTTCATACTGATTATAAGCCCAACCAAACTATCGGCCTAAAGAAAGTTTGTGGTTTGCGGGGACCCTAAAGCCTAAAGCTATTTGCAAACACATCGATTTCAGGCGGCCAGTACAAAATCGGCCGGCAATTTATCGGTAGCCAGTGTGCTAGCAATGTCCAAATTTTCACATTACGGCAGATCTTGGAAAAAACCCGAGAACATAATATCGATATTCACCACCTCTTTATCGATTTCAAGGCCGCGTATGACAGTATTTACAGAGACGAGCTGTACAGAGCCATGTCTAGTTTCGGCATCCCTGCAAAGCTCGTACGACTATGCAGGATGACTTTGGAGAATTCACGCTGCTCCGTCAAGGTCGGAAAAGAACTCACCGAGGCCTTTGATGTCGAAAAAGGTTTTAGGCAAGGCGACAAACTGTCATGCGATTTCTTCAACATCATACTTGAACAGATTGTAAGAAACTCGAACGTCAACACCAGAGGAACAATCTTTCAAAAGTCTGTACAATTACTCGCCTATGCAGACGATATTGACGTAATGGGAAGAAAAAAGCGTGATGTCATAGGGGCTTTTGCGAGTATTGAAACAGAAGCGGCAAAAATGGGTTTGATGGTTAATGAGGGCAAAACGAAGTATATGCTGTCATCAAACAAGGACACAGAACATCGACGAATTGGACAAAACGTCACAATAGACAGACATAACTTCGAGGTAGTATACAGGACTTCGTCTACCTAGGATCCGCTGTAGACACGGACAACAACATCAGTGCGGAGATCAAACGGAGAATAACTCTTGCCAACCGTTGCTTCTTTGGGTTAAGAAGGCAATTGAGAAACAAAACCCTCTCTAGAAAAACCAAGGTGACCTTGTATAAGACCTTAATCATCCCAGTCCTGCTGTACGGCGCGGAAGCATGGACCTTATCGAAAGCGGATGAGGAAACTCTTGGTCGTTTCGAAAGAAAAATTCTCCGAATGATCTTTGGTCCCGTATGCGAAGACAATGTGTGGAGAAGAAGATACAACAACGAGCTGTATGAGCTGTACCGCGACATGGGCATAGCCAGAAGAGTACGCATCGCGAGGCTACGATGGTTGGGCCATGTAGAGCGGATGGACCCAAACGCTCCGGCTCGTCGGGTGTTCGAAAGCACATTGCAGGGAAATCGCGGAAGGGGAAGACCTCGTCTTAGGTGGCGCAATCAAGTGGATGAAGACCTCAACCGACTTGGAGTGCGAAACTGGAGAGAGCTCGCCCGAGATCGAAATCGTTATAGAAGGATGTTGGTTGAGGCCCAGGTTCACCCCGAACTGTAATGCCCACCTAAGTAAGTAAGTAAGTGTGCTAGCACACTCACCGGATTTTTGCCGGTAATGCATTTTGTCCCTTATCCTCCAAAGCCTCAAAATCGATTTTTAGAGAGCAGTAAGCTCTCCATAAATGAATGGTTGCAATACATTGGCAGTGATAAAGGATGCTCACCGGCATTTTACTGGTACCTCTTCAGCGGTCGGAGTGTGTGCCAGGTCCCATTCCCACAAGTGGTTCGGTATTGGAATTTGAACGACCGGCATAAAATCGGCCGTCTAAAATCGGTGTGTGTGCATTAGGCCTAAGGCTAGTTGCACACACACCAAAAAATTTTCACTGCAGCACGCACATAAAATTGGCCCAGATTCCGTAACTTTATAGGTATACGAAATACGATGATCGTTCCATCGCTATCTTCCATTGTATAAGGTCCGTTCGTTGAACTTTCTCCAGGGTTGAACCAGGTTTTCTTGACAAAAAAAAAGTTTTCTTGTCAAAAAAGCCTATGTTTTCCAGTCCTCAAAAAACGCTAAACCACAAATCACCACACATCCCTGTCATTAAAAAAAAAATACATCTCATTTGACAGCCCTCAAATCGCCATAGCAAAAAGCTAGGGCGAGTTTGGGGAAAACCTATGGCAAACCTATGGCTCAAAAAACACTCAATTTGACATTCAGGGCGAATTCAGGTTTCTCAAAAAACGCTATGTGGCGACCCTAGGGCAACCACAGGGCTTCAACGAACAAACCTATAACCAAAAGATGGTTTCATGTACCTACTATATTCGTTTAAAAAACTGTTTTGACACACCATCAGAGCAGTGGTCTATTGCAGCGATCTTATTGTTGTTCAAATTGGGTCAAAATGATAAAAGTTTAACTTTCTACAGCATCTGCCTCCTGTGAACATTTTCCACAACCGAATCTGTAGATCGGCTTTTCTGAAAACTGGGGCTAAAATCCACCAGAGAGAATTTCGATTCTGCACACGAAGAAATATGTCTACTCTCTTTAATTTCGATTCCGCAAAGGTGAAGACGATTCTTCAAAACTGACTTACATATGTGCGAAATATGGCCAAGAATGCACCATTTGGCCGCAATATTGGAGGCTAAGATAACTTCCACTTGGCGAAAAAATTAGTACGTTGAATTGTCTCGGATCGATAAAATCCCGAATGCCAAAACATAAAATCACAAACTTTCAAAGATTAAGTTTATCACCTTCGTTCTAAGAAATTAATTTTGATCCCATTTGCCAATTCCCATCGCTGTCAAACTGAAACACCATGTAACTTTAGGAAATCACACTCATCAACGCGATCTCACGTTACGTAGAAAGTGAATACTACCTTCCACAGATCACGCAACTTTAGGCCGCTCTGGTTTGTGCAAAGTTAAAATCATAACCCGAAAAATCGTTTTCTGGAATTCGTTCAAAACAAAAAACAAAAAAAAGTCTCACTGCTTTTAAGCAAATAAATAAAAATTCCTTTATTATTCACTATTAAAATTTATTCAAGTACTTATTACATAAATTTAGCATACAATTTAAAAATGTACAAAGTTTATTTAATTGCTTTATTTTTATATGGCTTAAAGTAAAATTACAATATACAAATGTCACTATATGATTTAAGATTTATTAAGAACTTTAACAAAACAAACTACAAAAGTTTTCGATATTCCCATAGTAGGTAGGCTAAGTAAAACTGACTAAAACAAAATATTGCTTAACTTAGTTTAATTAATTGCGAAAGAAATTTGTCAATTAAAAAAAAGGTAAAAATAAATTTTAAGAAACTAAAGAGAAAGAAAACCATGTATATCCTCTCTTCAAAAAAAAAAAAAATAAAATTTAGTTTGCTTTTACAATTAAGTTGAGTGCTTTGCTTAACACTCTGATAGCAGAGACATTTCTTCTTATTTTCATTAGGAAAAACTTATGATTTAAGAAAAAAACCAATTTTTCGTTTCTAGGAGGTAAATACAAAATAACGAAATCGAACTCAGAGCACATTCAAATTAAAAGAGATTGACATTTGAAGTATTATGATGGTTATCATTAACCACAACTCACAGATCTCTACCAACATTTCAACACATTTACTACTATGTACGTTTTTTTTTTTTAATAAATATTGTTACTGTCTCATGGTTTTAATGTCTATTAACAGTTATGACATTTAACCAATCCAACTTCGTCACAGTTCATACATTTGAGTGCAACGAATTCAGCAGTGAAATGATTTCGATGGACAGACTTCTTTGAGCCATTGCATGATGGACATGGCAGGAGACGGTAGCCGCCGCAGGTTTGACATGTGTATGTTGATGAAATTGACTAAATGGAAAATATTTTGTTTTTAAATTTACCGTTAGAAAAAATGAATTAAAAAACATGACAAACCTTGTAGGGCTTCAAAAGCTGGCGTAGTTCTCCAGACTCATTTAAGCGTTCAACATGCTCCGCGTCCTAAAATGCAAAGAAAAGGTCGTAAATAATAAATTAGTTGTTTTCTTATACAAAAAAAAAAGAAAATATAAATACTATTACTGACCAAAAGTATGGTCAAAACATGCAAATGTCAGAAAAGAATGAATTAAAAAAATTAACTTCTAACCACATTCGCACAGTGGCAACGGTTTTGAAAATAAATTGAATTCAATAAAAGATGGCGGATAGAACACAAATCTCTCGACTTAAATAAAACTTCAAAATAACCGCATTTTAGGCGGTGCACATACACATTCTCCTATACCAGCCAACAATGGTTTGGCTGAAAAGATGTATTGCTTGACGCATCAACGACTCCACACAAGTGATCACTCAAAATCATAATCACAAGTTCAGTCTTAAACTCACTCATTTGATTGATCTGACCGACAAGTTAATTTTGTGTATTTCTGCTTCTCCCTCATCATCTTTAACTATAATTTACCTTTAAAAGATCTTCTGTCATTAAGACCGAATGTCCGCATCATAAGAAACTAGTTTTTTTGTTTTGCATTTTAATCGACACGATTTTCTTATTAGTCAATCAAAGCTGTAAGTTCAACTTTTTTGTTCAAATAAAAAAAAAACATCTGGAAGCGCATAGAAAATTAACCTGACAACCAGTAATATCTGACATTGGAAGTGATATAAGAAAACTTGATCAAGAAAATACATTTTGCCTGACTAAAAACAATAAGTTGAAAATGCTAAATGCGTGGCCTTCCACGGAATCGATGTGCTAAAACACAAGTTTTGTTCAATCAAACCATTTCAATATTCACTGCGTTTTGCCAGCTTAAAAAGGAATCTCGTTTAGCATTTGATTTGTTTCAAGCTTTTTTTTTTTTATAAAAAACAACAACTGAAATCAATAAAAATCATATAAAGGAAATGAAAAAAAAAAAATTGTTAAAGCCATAGAAAGTGAAATGTTAAGGAAATTTCCAGCACGACACATTCGCGCCCAGTGATCGCCATCAACGAGCGCCGAGTCGCAAAGTCGAATTGCCATTGCCGTTTGTAGACATTACTTTTCCATCACGTCTCTTTTGATGCCTGACTACAAACCAGGAATACATCTTTTTCTTAAACATGGAGTTTTTGTTTTCTTGAACATGTGAAACAAACAAAAAAAAAAAAAGAAGCTGCAATCGTTTGAATAAATTTTCATCACACCAAGAGCATTTGGTTAAGGCCAGATCACATTGATAAATTTTATTCACCTCACGCGAGAGTGGTGCCGAAACGTTGAGGTATTTATTTGCAGGTAGTTTTTTTCGGATCTTTATAGACTGTGTGCTCTCTGTAGTAATTTTAAGTTAAATAAATTGAAATAACACGTGGGTCTCATAATAATTTTGTTTGTGGTTATTTGTAGTACGTTAAAAGTGAAAGGTGAACAATTTTGGGCATAATAATTATGATTTTTGTTGCAACTTGGTAAAGATTTATAAAATATATAAACTGAAAGAAGTCCAAGGTGTGAATTATTTAAGGCTAAGAGCATATTTAAAAAAAGCTGTGGCATAAGAACAATACAACAACAATTTATCCTATTCTGGGCACTAGATTTCTGGTTTTAGCGGTTTGTCCTCTGGGAAGTCAACTGAATTGATCAGTAAACCAATTTTGAGCGTCCTAAACAAGAACATTCGAAGAAGAGTGTGGAGACAAGTGTTCATGGCTAAAGTTCGAATTTGCATTGGAAGTTTGAGGTACTGAGCACTGTTTTCACAAATAACAGTGACCAGCGATTAGCTCAGTGCTAGTTTTGAGGGTTTTCTGTTAAGGTTTCGTCGGAGTTTCGACTAGAGGAAGTTTGAGAGGTTTCTTGTTGAATACTTTTGGGTGTGCTGTGTACCAAAAGTGGCTTCTGTTCACACCCAAAAGCTGTCAAAGGTCGTCGAGTGACGACGATTGCTAGATAGTCTGCCAAATCATTTCATTGTAACCCTTTTATGCTAGAACCAATAAAGGGTAACAGATTTATCATTTCCGCACATTCGTTGACAGCGAAGACTTTCTGAAGAGTTTATTTTAGGTTAGTCAACCAGTTAACTTTGGTTTGCTGTTTGACAGTTTTTAAAATTTAGCAGAGGTACAACAGAACCATTTCTTTCTTAGAACTATCTGAAGGTTTTCAAGAACTTTTATATCAGCTGATGGAAAAACTGTTTCTTGAAAAACGTCAAAAATCAACACTCTATGAGACCCTGATGATATATAGGGCAAAGAAGCTTTAACTTTATCTAGAGCTGATAAGGAAGCCCTTTTTCGTCTAAAAGAAAAATATTTAGCTTAGCTCTTGAAAAAATGGTGGGAAGAAGAAGATTCAACAACGAGCTATATAAACTGTAACGCAAAAAGAGCATAGTTAAAAGAGTTATAAGAACTATAGTCCCGAGACTACAAAGGCAGGGACATGTAGAAAATAGACACCACAGTTTTGGCTCTACTAGTTCTCAAAAGCACAAAGAAGGAACATTCGTCTTAAGTGGGATAAGGAACATAAGGAGTATCGGCCCTGAACCGGCTTAGAGTGCAAACTGATTGGTGGTTTGTTACTCTTAGTTGCACTTTCCGGAAATAAGTAGCAACCCAATGAGGTTTTCAACTCAAATGACTGCAATAAGTTGGTTTGAGATTGACCATTAGGAAACAATAAGACCTTTTCCATTATAGAAACTACTGAGTGATTTCGTTTTAAACGCACCAGCACGATTAACACGATCTGTGTTACCCTCTAACGACTTACTTGAGGACGTGTTATTGAGCCCAAGACGGTTCGCACTCAAATCCCCGATGACCTACCTAATAAGTTCCTTTACGCTTACTTAGACAACTTAAAATAGTCCGTCAGCCTTTTTTCTTCTTCAGATACACGTTAACCCTTTGAGTCATGCTTTTTCTACTGCATATTTTGACCTGCAATTTGGTACTCGGTGATTTTTGGGGTCGCCGATCACGAATCTGAGTCCATTTTCTGCCATTTTCATTTTTTTAAATCTAACCTTAGACTCGTGGTCCCGAAAACCCATATTGTATTTACGTTGAGTTTTCCAAAGCTGATAGTAGTTTTGTAATCAACGGCCCGAAAACACCCGAATACAAATTTGTTGTTTGATTTTGTTTTCTCGAAATGGTTAGTTAAATTTCACACATTTTCCGCCATCTAGGATCCGCCATTTTGAATTTTGCAAATTTAACTTTGGTTTTGTGATTTACGAACCTGAAAGCCCTCATGAACAAATATTCAAACCAAAATATGCAGTGAAATAATGTTTGTCTGGTTAGTCTAAAAAATATAAGTTCAGTTTCACATATTTAAGCCCACAATCTTGGGTCCGCCATTTTGAATTCCGTCAATGTAACCTCAGATTCATGTTTAGCGACCCCAAAAACTCCCGAGTACAAAAATTCAGATCAAAATATGCAGTAGAACATTTTTGACAGCGGTTTAAATAAGTGGTACTCTGGTAGTACCACTGTGACTCAAAGGGTTTTAAAAACCATATGCACTTTTATGGGACATTACACATGAGTCAATTGCTCTGTCAATGACACAGCTAGGTCAAGATAAGAGCATTTCGCATCTAAAAGCTTCGTTATATTAACGACAAACAGTGACTGTCTTTTATTGAAGTTGTACAAAGTTGCTATTAAAAAAAAGCAATTGTGAGCAAAAAATCCATAATGGCCGGTATGCCATAAACAAATTGTGTACCCGTCAAAGTTCATTTGCACGTCGCGTTCGTCGGAGTTCAACAGATGACGGGCTCAGTGAGCCATGGAAATTAGTTGCGATTGGAATCAGGATGTGGTTTTAGTGATTCAAAATCCCTGCTTCCCTATGAGAACGCTTTTCAGGGCATCTTAGAGTCTGCAGACGGATACCTTCAAGTGCTAGACAGCAATCTCTTAGAGTGCCCTATGAAAACTAATATAAATGACCACAATAACTAGTCACATATCACGATATGAATTAATTTAATGTTATTTTATAAGACAGACGAGATATTTGATGTGATATTGCATCATAGTAAAAAAGAAAAACATCAAAGTGGACAGTTTGTATTATGCAACAAACACAAGTACAATAAATTTTTAAGAAAAATTAACTGTCACTACTCGCAGACAGGTGTTTCAATTCAATTCATTAACTACAAGAAACCAACCGACTTTTCATCCCATCACTACATAAACTGGCTAACAACATGCAAACTTTCAACAAAGATTAATCAAAAGAAAATCTCTATATCCTCATGCATGTTACTCTGCTAGTATGTATCAGTTTCAGTCAAATTGTTATCCACAATTTATTTTATTCAATTTGTTATTAACTTTGTATAATTTCCATGAGTAATTTCCCATCATTTGCTTAAAAAAAAAGAGCATAAAACCGGAACGCAACGAATTGCAACATGACAAACGAACGAAAGAAAAGAAAAAAAAACTTTCTTTTTCATTTGCAGCTACATGTTTATTACAAATATCTTTTGTCATAGTTTCAATTGTTATATTTCTGTTTTAACAAAACAAAAAAATAACACTTAACGAAAGTGAACTCGTGGTTGGAAAATTGAATTATTATCAAGCCATTCAAGCTTATCATGTGAAAAATTCACATGACAAAGGTATTAATGTCAGTTGCTTTTGAGCTCAGGCTAATTTAAACCAAAAGAATGTAAAAATGTAAATAAAAAGCGCAGTTAATTTTAGAGATACCGTTCTTAAAATTGTTCAAACTTGTGTGTACCACTTAACAAGAGCCTTGCCTATGACGAGAGTCAAAACCCGTTGTTAGATGCAATTGCAACGATGTACAATTGGCAGCCATCATTGTTGCAACTGGTTATTTGTCCCATTTTATTGCTGACTCTGTCAACACGTTTGAGTAGCTGTATACGTCTATATATGCCATGATACCGCTACATGCTATTGCCTCATCTCTCGTATATTCTCGAGGGCTTGTTCCTTATAATCAAGTCTTTATTGTTTTTGTTTTTTTTCCTCATCTCTTCTCATGAATCATCTTCTTTTAATGCAATTAGCCGTAAAATGTTGTCTTTTTCGTTTTTGTTTTTCTTTCACTCTTTAGTTTGACATTTAATGTGTGTGTTTATTTTTTGGATGCAAAATGCCAAACTAGTCTCACTCCAGAGTCAGAATAAATAAATTTGCAATGATATAATAGACTTTGCTTGATATTTTCGAACTTACACCAATATGCTGACCCTCTACAAACAGCTGAGGTACTTTAATATCATCTGACTGCATTCGTTCTTTGATTTCCTGTTGATACTCTGTGCTCATGAAGACGTCACGTTCTTCGAACTTAACCAGAAGTGTTCGTAAGATTTGTTTCATGTTGGAGCACTTGGCATAGGTTTCACGTATAATTCCCATGCTGGTCGTATAGAGAACTACTTTGCCGAGATCTTTTTCCTTGTAGTTCTGAAAATAGAGAAAGGAAAAATTGATTATCTTTCAGAATATTGTGGTGTGGAGTTTGGATATTTTTATTTTCATGGAGAGAAAAAAAATAATTGCGTATACGCCAGAGTGCAAGAAAAAAATTATGTGGTTTAGGTTTCATATTATAATAGAACGGAAATAAAATAGAAAAAAATATAATTGCGTCTTTGAATGTAAGAGAAATAGTAACTATCCAGTCATGAGAGGAATACAAGAACAGAACTCATCGAAATAGATAAAAAAAAAATAAAAGTCGTTGGCTGAAAAATTTGTGTTATTTAATTAACGATATTGGGCTGTGAAAGACATTGTAAGTACGATCTGGAATTTTAAAATTCAGTGTTGATGAGACCCATAAGAAGCACAGCTGATTTTGCAATATAGCGTTCACTGGGGCCAGATGCATGAATTCTTGGCAGATAGAATTTTATTGCATTAAAATAATTTAAAATTAATAAGAAGTCTACTTTTTTTTTTTTAATTAAAAAACTATAAGGTGTGGGAACAACTATCTGAACATACATATATCAGCTGATGTTGAAGAAGTATCTACAGCTAATAAGAAATCAGTTCCCTTCTACAGATCAAGAATTCGTTACTTGAGCTTGCAAGACTTACTCTGATTTTTTAATAGCCGATTGAAAGTAATAGTAAAACCAGCAATTTAATCTCGAAAGCAGTGTCCGAAACCGTTACAAGTTTTTCGGTGGATGAACGCCCCTTTTGACAATCTGGATTTCTTTTGTACACTTTGGGACTTATTTTTCAATATAATGACTTTGAACTGGTGTCGGGTAAGCTTGACGTCAACGAACAAAATGAACGAAAATTCATGGTTACAGACTTCACAACTTCAGCAGCTTCAACTTTACCAAAGAACCGCAAACTCATTTCAGCCAGCAAAAGTTAATCCTTCAGACGAGTACTTATGCCTCAAACATCAGTCTTCTGGCGTTTTGGTTTTTTCCGATGTCGACGCAATATTGAAATCTTTTCTTACGTGACTTTTCCCATAACTTGTAGACATATTTTATCATTATGACTCCATTATAAAAAGGGGGAGTTTTGACAACTTAGTGTCTTTTGTAAACAGAGATGACGAAGAAATCATTCCAAAACCATGGATAAGTTCTCTGCAAAAGTAATAAACAGTCTCCAACACTTAAACTTATTTTCAAAAATGATCTCTTGCCTTAAATTTCCTCTCAATTAATTTTCTGACAACTTAACCCTCAGTTTTCATGTGATATTGCATCATAGTAAAAAAGAAAAACATCAAAGTGGACAGTTTGTATTATGCAACAAACACAAGTGCTTCAACATAGTTAGAGTACAATAAATTTTTAAGAAAAATTAACTGTCTTAACCCTCAGTTTTCATATTCGTTTCCAAATTCAAGTCTTTGTCTTCGTATGTGGAACTGCAAGGGTTACTTACTTATTTACTTAGGCGGGCATTACAGTCCGGAGTGAACCTGGGCCTCAACCAACATCCTTCTATAACGACTTCGATTTCGGGCGAGCTCTCTCCAGTTTCGCACTCTAAGTCGGTTGAGGTCTTCATCCACTTGATTGCGTCACCTAAGACAAGGTCTTCCCCTTCCGCGATTTCCCTGCAATATGCTTTCGAAAACCCGACGAGCCGGAGCGTTTGGGTCCATCCGCTCTACATGGCCCAACCATCGTAGCTTCGCGATGCGAACTCTTCTGGCTATGTTCATGTCGCGGTACAGCTCATACAGCTCAATGTTTTATCTTCTTCTTCGCATACGGGACCAAAGATCATTTGGAGTATTTTTCTTTCGAAACGACCAAGGGTTTCCTCACCCGCTTTCGATAAGGTCCATGCCCCCGCGCCGTAATTATGGGAGGATTAAGGTCTTATACAATGTTACCTTGGTTTTTCTGGAGAGGGTTTTGTTTCTCAATTGCCTTCTTAACCCAAAGAAGCAACGGTTGGCAAGAGTTATTCTCCGTTTGATCTCCGCACTGATGTTGTTGTCCGTGTCTACAGCGGATCCTAGGTAGACAAAGTCCTGTACTACCTCGAAGTTATGTCTGCCTATTGTGACGTTTTGCCCAATTCGTCGATGTTCTGTGTCCTTGTTTGATGACAACATATGCTTCGTTTTGCCCTCATTAACCATCAAACCCATTTTTGCCGCTTCTGTTTCATTACTCGCAAAAGCACCTATGACATCACGCTTATTTCTTCCCATTACGTCAATATCGTTTTCATAGGCGAGTAATTGTACAGACTTTTGAAAGATTGTTCCTCTGGTGTTGACCTTGGAGTTTCTTACAATCCTTTCAAGTATGATGTTGAAGAAATCGCATGACAGTTTGTCGCCTTGCCTAAAGCCTTTTTCGACATCAAAGGTCTCGGTGAGTTCTTTACCGACCTTGACGGAGCAGCGTGAATTCTCCAAAGTCACCCTGCATAGTCGTACGAGTTTTGCAGGGATGCCGAAACTAGACATGGCTCTGTACAGCTCGTCTCTGTAAATACTGTCATACGCGGCCTTGAAATCGATAAAGAGATGGTGAATATCGATATTATGTTCTCGGGTTTTTTCTAAGATCTGCCGAAATGTGAAAATTTGGTCTATTGTGGACTTCTGTGGTCTAGAACCACATTGATAAAGACCTATCAAGTTGTTGACGTGGGGTTTCAGACATTCACATATTACAGCAGACAAGATCTTATAAGCGACGTTAAGGAGGCTTATCCCTCTATAATTGGCGCAATTGTGAGGGTCTCCCTTCTAGGATTGGGCATACGATACTGAGGTTCCATTCATCGGGCATGCTTTCTTCCGACCATATCTTGCAGATCAGCTGGTGCATGCTCCTTTCCAACTGGTCTCAAGCTGCCTTGAAAAGTTCGGCATCAAGGCCATCTGCACCTGCAGTCTTATTTGATTTAAGTTTGCATATGGCTAGCTTAACTTCCTCTAGGTCGGAAGGACGGCATTCTTGATCATCGTCCAAGCTGAATGGGGCAATCTGCCTGACAGCGGAATTTGTTTCCGCCGTTAAGTAGTCTGCAGAAGTGATCTTTCCAGATCATCAGTAGCGACTGTGACTCTACAATTATGTTTCCCTGCTGGTCTTTACAGGCTTGAGATCGGGGTTTGCCACCCTGGCAAGATCTGCGTATGATATGCAAGGGTTGCGTATGATAAACTCATTGAATTCTGACCTTGACAGCATTGTTACAAGGGATAATAAAAACCGAGTAGATTTCAATGCTTCGAAAACTCATTGATGTCATTGCTGCTAAAGCTTAACATCCCCCAATTGGTTAGACGATCATTTCAGTTTCAGTTTTAGTTGAGCCCTCAGTTAAGCTTTCAGTTAAACTTAAAAATGATCTAATAACTGAACTGAAAACTGAAATGACAACTGTTTTCCATTAGTTTTTTTTTTTCAGTTCTCAGTTTTCTTTCTGATTTTGATTTTTCTCAAATAAAAAAAAGCTCAACTGAACATCGAACTGACGTCTATTTACACACTGAACTAAAAGCTGAACTGAAAACTGATCTTAAAACTGAACTGAGAACTGACCGTCTAAAAAAGGCCTTAAGAAACCGAAAAGCTGTCAGTTCTTGGTGTGTGGGTAAACGATGACCTTCATTGGAATGACAACATATTTGAAGTCGCCAAAAATGATGCAAAGTGCTTAGGTTATTTGAGACGATGCAGGAAATTTTTCACCCTTTCTGATATGGCCACAATTTATACAGCCTATATCCGCCAAAAACTAGCACAATTCACACATCAAGCACAATTCACACATCAGGCACTTCTCAAACATCTTTGAGCTTCCTTGTTAGTGTACATTGCAGAGCGTTGAAATTGATAGGTTATAGTTCCATTGTAAGATCGATTGATTCTCTTGAACACCGCCAAACCGTTACCAGTCTCAGTTTCTTTTATCACTTTTTCTAGAAACAGTGCTCCAGTGAAATAGCCAGTTACATTCCTCCCTTGAAACAATTTGGCCATAACACCCGCCTCGCTAGGAATATTCATCAGTTTTAAAGATTCATTTTTAAGTCACACTACCCGTATGCGGAATGCTATTCCTGACTCGGTTTGTCCCTTTTATTACGGTTCACAAAAATTCTTAAGCAATGTGCATCGATCGGTAAATAAAAATAATTAAATTAAATAGGGTGGTGCAACAGAGCGGGAAACTCCGCGTCCTAGCACATTTCCCACAACTATGTCTTGTGGGGGAATGGATGGAACATACGATTTTCCGCCGATTCCAAACGGCAGATTGAGAACGAGCTTTTCATGGCAATTAATTTACTCTCGGAGGGGTTTCCAATTCCTCGCAATAGCAAAAGCCGTATTTATTGATATATTTTCGTTTGATTTTTCTCATAAAAATAATACAGGGCCGACAACGGCCTTGTCAACCGAAAAGAGTCGGTTCCCATTAGAACACCGTAATTAAGTCGGAATGAGCGCTGTTAGTGACAAGATGGGGGACCGTTCTGTACTACTGCGTGCTGTTGTCATTTGTTATTTGTTCTATGTAGTATTTGTATAGTTAGTCTTTTGGTGTATCAGCCAAATGGTCTTTGTCGCCCGGCTGCAATCCCCCCTACTCCGCAGATTTATGTGTGGAGTAGGTTTTCATGTATATGTAAATGTATAATACAGGGCCACTGAGGAGATACTACTCTGTGATACAGACACAAAATACATGAGTTTTGTAGTAGAGATATTCCACGTGTTTTTTAATATAATAAATAAAAAGATTAATACAATTTTAAACAGTTAAAAACACTTTTTATATTTCCTCAAATGTACATTTCAGAAACAATGCTTCCATCGTCAGTGAGATTTATAAATTAAATTAAATATAAATAAAATTAAATTAAATTAATTATAAATTTAATTAAATCTCACTGACGATGGAAGCATTGCTTCTGAAATGTACATTTTTGGAAATATAAAAAGTGTTTTTAACTGTTTAAAATTGTATTAATCTTTTTATTTACAAAATACATTAAAATCAAAGGTGGTGTGATACTAGCGTAGACTCCTTTTGCTTCTATTGGACAGGCAAGAGCTTTTTTCGTGCGATTCACAACTTATAAGCCAGGAATCAAATTCCTTCTGAAATTAAGTTCCGAAAGCCATACTTTATCCTAGAATTGCACGAATTAGTATACTTGTATGTTGTTTTGCAGAAAAATACTTATTTATATGAAAGTTGAATGGTTTAAATGATTAATGAGGGAATACTGCAGGCAGCATTTGTAAAATATTTCTTTTTAAAGTAACATCATGCCCAGTTTCACTGCTGCCATAGCATAAATCAAAAAGTATCTTATTTGGTTTTTCTAACACTAGATAACATCAGTCAATTTTTATAAAATGGTAGGTTTTTAAATCATCAGAAAATCAGCCCTGTTGTCGAGCACATGTGCAAATCATTGAGTAAATTGTCAATGATAGACTATTCGTCATTTCTCCTTTGGAACATGAGTATGCCAATCATTCGGTTGGCTTATGTCAGTAACTATGGAGCCATGCAAATATGAAAACATTGCTATAGCATGCAGTATCTGCGTTTCCTTAAAGTAGTGATTACTAAATGTATTACCCTTTGCAGCTGTGTCAGAAGAATGCATCTGCGATGACGAAAGGATGTACATTGTACAATTATTGCATTCCAGTCAACACTCTTATATTATGAACGTTTTCCATAGAAATTAGTAAACTGGCTCCAAAAAGACCCACTTTATATGCTGGTAAGAAATGAAGTAAATAGAAAAAAGTGACTTTTGGAGAAGCCAGACAAATGTTAATAAAGATAGTTAAACTAACCAACTTTTACTTACTTAGGTGGGCATTGCAGTCCGGAGTGAACATCTAACGCCAAAAATTTCGATTTCGGACAAGTTCACTCCAGTTTTGCACCTAAGACAAGCTCTTCCTTATCCACCACGATTTCCCTGCAATGTGCTTTCGAAAACCCGTCGAGCCGGAGCGCTTGGGTCCATCCGTTCTACATGGCCCAGCCATCGCAACCTCGCGATGCGTACTCTCCTAGCTATCCGAAGCTGCATTTCAACTCAAAACATTCATTAGTATAGGCGTGCTCATTTTATGCATACGCTTTGTGAATAGCAGCATCGAGACATTCAAAATTTATTTGTGTTTCTTTTGAAGATTCTAATCAAAAATCTTCTCAAGAAAAGAACATTTTCTCCGTTCAGACTTTCTATCATTGTCATCATTGTGTCAAGTTATTTGAAATTAAATATTCAACAAGTTCATTACCGTCTTTACTATAAAAACCTGCTGTATGTTAGCACCCCACGAAGCTGTTTTGTTACGTCTTAATTAATACTTAAACTGAAGAGTCTTTAGCAATTCAGGTTGTGCATTAAAGTAACCGTATACGCGTAGGTAATCATGTAGAACATATGGCTTGGTTTTATAAGGAAGTATAGTCCGTGTGCTTCAGTTTAACTATCCTCATAAAAAGAACCGCTTGACTATTATTGTTGAAACTTTATACGTGGATTTACGGGAAACGTGAGTATTATTGAGTTACATAACAAATTGTGCCCCTTTCCTCATTTTATCGTATGCCCATGGGCACTTGTTTCATTTTGGACAGACTTTGTTAAGAAAATATGTCAGAGATTGGACACTTTGACTTATATAGTTTATCTAAGGATTAGTAAAACACATTTTTCTTTCATTAAGAGTGAAATCTGCAAGAACACGAACGATTTGTCAATAGAAATTTTCCATCAGTTTGGAAAGTCGCTCGAAAGAAGATGCTTCCCACCAGTCTTTCCGGGTATTTTAATCCCGTAAAAAATTGAACTAATCAGTTGAATAGAATTGTATATCAATCCTTAACCGATTTCTATTAATAAAACTCATAAATTATGCAAAGTAGTTTAGTGTGTCAGCAAGTTCAGTGGTTGTATATCAATTACACAAACATGACACAGTAACCGAAATACTACGCAGTCATATCGATATAACTTTTATTTTCTCTCCATCAACGGCGTTATTCAAATATAACAGCAATGTACTTAAAAGTCCGGAAAAGTGTCTATCAAAACACTTATTGTAATTATGCCGCCCAAAAGTGCCGAGTACCAGTGAAACTCTGGCACGATTTCCGACCAAGATTATGGAGTGAGTTTGGTTACACTCTTTACAATCTACGTCAACGTTCATGTAGCGTGAATGTAGCGTAGCCGAACGTGTAGGATAAGTTCAGCAGGTTGGCCATTGCCCATGGTCGATGTGTTGCAAGAAACCACTCTTCAGGAAAGAAAAAAATAAGCAAAATGTTAAAAAAGAAATAAACATATACAATCACCTGAAACTACGTGAGGGAAAACTTGTAACTTTGTCGCACGGAAAAGTCAACGACTGTGTGCAAACACAGAAGAAAAAAGACGTTTGTGTTTGGAGCCGATGGCACTATTTGCTAAACGTGTGCGTTTAGCCGTGATCTTGTTTCGTGACTTTTCTATTTGGAAGTTTGGCATTGCCGCAGCGATAAATTATGTTGTTCGATGAATATAACCCCTGGTGCTCTGTCTGATTCAATGTCTAGGACAAGCAAATGGCTGTGTGGTAGGGACTTATTTAGCATATGTGGAAGTTTGAAATTTTGTTGCAATTTTTGTTTCTGTTTTTTTTTATTTGTGATTTTAATGATATGCATAAATAGTGAGAAAAACATTTAACAAATTAAGGAGTTAATAAAACCGATTGGGTAGATTATTTCGACTGTTATATGACAACGGAAATAGCCTTACGCAAGTTAGCAACTTAAAATGCGAGTTAATCTGGAAATGTCGACTTTGATTTAACGTGATAATTAGCGCATTAACAAGACATAAATAACGTTTTGCTTAAAATATTGAGCTTTCGATACATATGTAGCTTAAGAGTAAAATATTATCATCATCACTGGGTTTTTCTTTTCTCTTTTAACAACATCTTGCGAGTGTTTGAAATAAAACATGTTTTTAAGTGGTTGGCAAACTCATTGATTCCAGATTAAAAAGTGCTTGAGCATATTAACTCAGCTTTTCTTCATATCCGGAAAAAATTGTATCGTAAAGACTTTGAACTTTCACCCCCAAAACAGGAAAGGTCGCCTAGGTTGTGAAGTTATACACTGAAAGTGGTTTTAAGTTGATTAAGCTATTTTGCCTGAAATGTATCAAAGGATTTTCATTTTTAAAGCAAAAACTACTTACAAAGAGCTAAATTAGAGGTTATTAAGTGGAATAGTATTCTAAAGATCAAATGAAGTGCTTGTTAAGTGCTGAGCAATTTTTTTGCATAGCTCTTATGGAGCTTGTGTGCTGCATGATTTTTCTATTATACTTCATAGCGAGGATATTCTGCGAGAAGCACATCCTCAGACATCTCACTCAAGATCTCAAGATGGGACTGTTCTACCAGGCTTCCAAGTGAGACTCTTCTGTAAAAGATTGGTTTGGAAAATAGTACACTCAAAGACATCGCACTAAGGATCTCAAGACGTTATTGTTCTACTAGACTACTTAGTGAGGCTCTTCTTTGAAAGACTAAATCGGTGAAGGGCACATCCTCAGACATCATACTCTGAACCTCAAGCCGTGATAGTTCTACCAGACTACTTAGTGAGGCTTTTCTACAAACGATTGGATCTGTGAAGAGCACCACGTCAGACATCTTACTCATGACTTTAACCACCGACCGCTTGTGTTGCCATGCCTTTAGCAAGGTTTTCTATGAACGATTGGATCTTTAAGAATCTCAACTGCAGATGACATGCTTCGGTTGAACGTAGACATTTCAAACGTATGCTTAGCATCTTTAATAGGAAAGTGGTAATATTTTTGCTTGACCCTAGAAGAGATGATTACAGAAAAATTTTTGGTTCTTCAGAATAATTTCTAGATTGCTTAGCATACAGAAGAGCCCGGTCTAAGTATTATTGCCCTTTAGAGAGGCAGATGACAATGCGGAGCATTTCCTCTGTAGTAGTCTCGAATTTTCTCGATTCATGTTACGGCCACTTGGCGCAGCGAAGTGAGGCTGATAATATTTTCTACTAAGATCTGTAGGGCGTTGTTTTTAGCTGCACGAGAAGTTTCGATCATTGTTGTAGTTTTCTTTGACGGTTGAGAATGTTAAACTGTGTTTACATTCCTGTTCAGTAAGGCTTTGGCATTTTATCATGAATCGTCGAACGCTAAAACAACACTTCCAAATTGTGAAAACTTACTTTGAAAGTAATAAATTAGTGAGCAAAACTCAATTCGTCCATTTTACGTTCAACATAATCGACTTTGTAAGTAAGCAATTCGTTCAATTGCTCATTATTTCCGCACTAATTTTACTCTTCTCGATTCAAAAACATGAACAAGAAAAAGTAATGCGCTTAATGGCGGAATCATTGGGTCTTGTTTCTTTCGCTCTTACTTATGAGCTGCCGTTATTGGCAAGTGTTATCGAGACATGCTGACTTCTCATTCAAAAACTCTTTAACTAAAAATTGACGATATTTGGTAGCAATAAGACGATGCACCCGTGGTACCCGTGACGTGATGGTAAGAATGTCTGCTGTTAACCCATAGAAGTTCATGGTTCGAATCAAAACAGAGGCAAAAATGTTTCTCCGCGGCTATCGCCTTTCGCAAGGCATTGGCAAGTTCTCCTTTAGTGAATTCATTGCTATGAAAAGCGCTTTCTCGATTAGCCGTTCGGAACTGGTTGAAAATTGTAGGTCCTCTCCATTCCCTCACAAGGCATGGTTGTGAGAAATGCGCTAGGTCCTGGGGCTCCTTGCTCTTTTGCGCCACCCCAATTTTTTTTTAAGACGATGCAAATTGTTTTACAGTGAGCTTAGCCATCAATTTATTGCAAGTTATTTGGTGACAACTTTATTTTCAGAAGTGGTGGGGAAGTGGTTTACGTCTCTGGATTAGTTTTTAAGGCGTTATGTGAGTTCACTGCTTTATGGAGACAAACCAGCAACTTTTGAAGCATTGGAAGCCAATATTGAAGCCGCCATTGACGCTATATCGAGCGGACTATGCTACTCGTAGCCGCGGTGGACATATACCAAAAAGAGTATTTAAAAATTAAATGCCATGAAATTATTCAATAGATATTCGAGTAATAATATTTTCTTATTCTCTTAAGAAATACCCGTTATTTGTGTCTGCTTGCTGGAGTAAGTACTAAAAAGACATCATGACAGAAATGTGGTGGACATTTCTGCCAATTACGTGGGAGTTACTAGAGTTTCGAATCTCAGCAACTTTAAAACTAGTATCACCGTCACTAAGAATTGGTAAGTCCTCCGAGAGAAACAACACTCTCACGAAAAGAGCTCACTAAGCCGTTTAAAATCGGTAAAATGTTGTATATTCTTAAAATGCGTTAGCCCTCTCGACTTCCAAAACTTTGCTGCACCACCCTATGAGTTTATTTATTAAAATTTTTTGTGTTCTCTGAAAACAAAGAATTTATCAATCAAAATCTTCTATTTGGTCTGCTTATTTTATTCCACGAAGTTTTTCACAAGATTTTATAGTAATCTTCTTTGAAATGCTTCTAGCTACGAACGTAAACAGAATTAATCCCCTTAAACCAAACATTGCTATGGCTTCAGCTACACAAATAGACTTTGTTTACAAAATATTCCACGCGAAAGCCTCTGATTTTGTTTAAATAACAATTAAAATACGAAGAAAGAAATGCGAAGCCAAGCAAAAGAAACTTGTTCTCGTATCATATATCTCTAGACAAAACGTGACTCATAAACAAGTGAGCTGAGAATATGATTTATCTTGACTTTGCTGACAATATCTTTCTAAGCAAGGCGTTGTTTAGCTTTTTAATAGAACACGTTCTGAGAATAAGAAACGAAAACAGGAAGAAAACCAGAAATGAAACCCTTTTTAAATTCTAAAGACAGACGTTGTCTAAGAAAGAGTCGTATTGGTAAAGCTTGCCATTTCAATTTCAAACCAAAGTTATTATACACTGATTCCACTTGATCAGGCATCAGAAAACACATATGTATGTACATAGAATAGAAGCTGGTTGTCAGTAAGTAAATGACATAAAATAAACTTTGAATGGTTGCATCTAAGTCAATTAATTTATTGGTAAGGGTTTTAATCAGTGAGCTACTGTTAAGTTTTCTTAAAATCTACATAATCTGAAGATATGTTTGGATGCAGTTCCCCACTTTTATTCAATATCTTGTAATTATTCTCAAAAAACAGAACTTAATGACAATCAGATTGGAAATCTCTTCTCTGTTCATCTGTTATGTTGCAGTAAGCTTAAGACTCCAAGTTCTTGTAATAAGAGGAATGGCCCATAATTTTCTGTTTTTGTTGATGTTTTAAGATTCTGAACAGTAATAAAATTTATTTTCAATAAATCAAACATACATATAAAAATTAGAACAATTTAATAACAATAAAATAAACAAAGTATTTAAAAACAAAGTATCAAATTTGTTAACGAAATTTTGCTTAATTTTTCTTTCTTTCAAAGTTGATGAAGCGGAACCAATACTTTTCCATGAGCTGATGAAGAAATCAGTTTTCAGATCGGCAATAATATCAGTTACATCATTTACATCAATGAAATGAATATTACGAAATAATGAAGCTTCCACTCCAAAACACATTGCGATAGTCACAATAAGCCCTGACCTATTCATATCAAAGATGTAATAGATGATTAAATGTATCCGTCGTAAATTTCTAGCTAATGATTTCAAGTTCTTTCCTGTTTCTGCTTTAATATTTAGTTGTAAAAGAGCAAAGCTATGTAAATTCGTAGTCTAGTAACAGTAATCTAATTTCAGAATTTGTTAACCATTATCGAAATTTCAATCAAAGGTTAAATAATGTAGAACACAGTCAAACAAACATGAGATCTCATCACCATAAAAAAATATCCATCAATCTTCGATGTTGATGTTTAAAAGTTTAATTTGATTTTCAATGAAATCAAATGGAAATTCTAATTTGTATGAGTTCAGCCATTATTATTGAACTGCCTTCAAAGCTCATAAAAACAAGCAAGTTAGTTATGTAAAAGTTGGAAGAAGAACTGGCCCTGATAGTGCTTGTCATTAGTTTGAGTGAACCGCACTCGACCTCAGAATAGAGAGCACCGTTTTATGACCATACTTCTAACCTTGTATCAGTAAACTAATTAGAAAAAAATGTCGTGCAAGGAATTAAAGTTTTATCGACAGACAGCCAAGGTTAACTCTATCTTTATAAACAAATTTCCAGCATTCTTCAATGCAATCCAAAAATCATAAAGTCTGCATCGAATTAAGTCATATTCGCATTTAAAACCACTTAAGTTTAAAACATCTTCCCAGCTGAGAGAAGAATGGACTTGAAAGAGCTAAAGTGGTGTATTTTATGTGGCTTCAAATAAATCTTAACTAATCGCACAAATTTCAAAACTATTAGAGACCAAATCAGCAAATAAATGCACAAATACAATAATTTGGGGTGTGCAGTGCATTTCTCTATAATCTCAAACAGATATTTTCTGAACATATGCAAAACGAAAGATAAATACAACGAAGGTCAGATGGACCGTTTTAAAAGTGCAAAGAAAGATATCAAAGTCTCAATGGGAATGAAAATTTAGGGAACCACATAATTATCAGGTAGCTTTGCAATTAAAACAGCCTTACTGCAATTTCTTTATTGTAACAAAATAAGAAAAAAGCACTTCACTTATCTTCTCTTTATTTTGGGAAGCTGAGTTTAATCTTCGAACGTCTTCTACACTCCTTCTCTGTCAAGTTCTGGACTACTTTTTCTTTCTTTCCAAAATCGTTTCCTCGATACATTGTCTTCCAAATTGTCAACAAAAAAGTTCTTCTATTCCAATATCTGTGGTACCCGTGGCTTGATGGTAAGCATGTCTGCCTGTTTACCCAGAGGTTCGTGGTTCGAATCCCAATAGAGACAAAAATGACTTCCACGGGTATCGCCTTTCGAAAGTAGTTGGCAAGTTTTCCGTAAGTTAATTCATTACCATGAAAATCGCTTTTTCGATTAGCCGTTCGGAACCGGTAGAAAATTGTAGGTCCCCTCCATTCCTTTACAAGGCAGAAATGCGCTAGGCCCCGGGGCTTCTCGTTCTGCTGCGCCACCCTTATTTTATTATTTTTATTCCAATATTTCGAAAATTTTTCAATAAATTGAATGTTTTCAAACCAATATGTTGTCAGTTTGCTAGCTAGCGAAGAAGTGTCTACAACCTCAAATTGAAATCTTTGCCTAGGACCAATTCAACCACTTTTGTGGATTCAGTATCATGATACTAATATCCATTGAAACGTTATCGAGTATTAACGAAAGACCGCATGCTCGATTCTTTCGTTCACAGCGCTCGGCAAGATGTTGCTGTCAACGATAACTTGCTGATATCTTTGGGATCCCTCTTTCTTGCCAGATTGTGGTTCCCGAGGTGCTAGAATGTCTGTCTTGCTACTTTAGAGGTTTGAGGCTCGAATCCCAAAAGAAAAAACAAGAAGTGTTTCCAACGGGTATCGTTTTTCACGAAAAAATGTCAATTTTTCGATAATAATTTCATGAAAAACACTTTCTCGATAAGCTGTTTAGAATTGGCAAAAACTGAAATTCCCTCGATTCCTCACAAGGTATGGTTTTGATTTGTAGGAAATGGGCAAAACTCAGGGGCTCCCCGCTCTGTTGCACCACCCTATTTACTTTATTTATTTACTGTCGCCAATCACAGAGTTCTCGATGGGTGAGTTCAGGCAACTAAACAACCAATAAAAAATATCGACAACCGAAGGAACTGGAAACAAGTTATCTATGAACATTCTCTCAGTAACATTTTACAACGCACAAAGTGAATCGAGTGTGCCCCAAAACCAATGAGAACTGTTTTCAATTTTAAGCCCTTTCCCGAAGAACTTAAGGAGGATGAGATCTCAATCAACAGAAAATTATTATCTTTCGACTGCGGAACAATTTTGAAGATTTGGAAAGAGGAGGGAAGAACAATAACTTTTCGACTTGTTGAAGAAAGTAAAAATTAAGTAAAACAAAATTTTTAAGTAAAAAATGGCCACAACTGGGCCGCGCGAACCTGCGATTGTGTACTAAGTACAATAATAAAGTCTTGAGGCTGAGTACAAGGTTTCATGATCTTCATAATATATTTGGTGGTACAGATTTGCAACTACATATTATTTATGTAAAGTGAATAAAATCGCAAAAGCGAGGATCCTACATCCCTGCAATGAGCACTTGACGTTTGGATTGATGTTCTGGAAGGAAATGGGTACCGTATTAGCGCTAAAAAGACTGAATACCTGTGCTGCCCTTTTTCTGATCCAGACAAGCCTATTCCAGACATTTATTTGAATGGAAATGTGCTTCTTAAGTGTGAAAAGTTTAAATATCTGGGATCTATGATCAATAGTGAAGCAACTTGTGATGACGACATCAATCATCGAGTAAGCGTAGGGTGGATGAAGTGGCGAGAAAACTCCGCTATCTTCTGTGATCGAAAAATGCCCCCTAAGCTGAAGGGAAGACTCTACACAGCAGTTGTCCGTCCAGCTCTGACATACGGTTCACAATGTTGGACAATGTACAAAAAGTATGAGAGCAAATTGACGGCAGCCGAAATGAAGATGCTTCGGATGACAGCAGGAGTAACAAATCTTGATCGAATTAGAAGTACTAAGATCCGTGGAAGCCTTCATGTCAAAAGTACCATCTTGGACAAAATTCAGCACGACCGGCTTAGTTGGTATTGTCATGTTCAAAGGAGAGATCCGCAGAACCCCGTCCAAAAGGCAATATCGTACAACGTTTCAACAAATTCGCGACGAAGAAGAAAAGGCAGGCCAAAGCACTCCTGGTACAAGCAAATGCAAAAACAGCAGCATTTGGTTGGCCTCAGACATGGAACAATCCAAAACCGGGAGGCTTGCCGACGCTTTCTGAGGTCAACGCGGCGTACCCCACAGGCGGATCACTAGTGTGAAGCAGAAAAGTGGGAGAGTTGTGATCGCTTCAAGATCACTACTCGTAACGCCGGAAATGAAAAGAAGAAGAAGAAGAAGTAGAATAAAATCGCAAAAGATATTGAAAAAATTTAAGAAAAAGTTGTGAAAATATTTAAAAAAAATTTTTTTTTAAAGAATAAGTAAAAATTTCAAAAATAAAAATGTTGGTTTACAATCAAAAAACAACCTAAGACCTCTTTACTTCTTCTTCTTCTTTTCATTTCCGGCGTTACGAGTAGTGATCTTGAAGCGATCACAACTCTCCCACTTTTCTGCTTCACACTAGTGATCCGCCTGTGGGGTACGCCGCGTTGACCTCAGAAAGCGTCGGCAAGCCTCCCGGTTTTGGATTGTTCCATGTCTGAGGCAAACCAAATGCTGCTCTAAGACCTCTTTACTATAACATCAAAATCGTGCAAGCCATTCCATTAACGAGAAAGTCGGTACTATGGGAGTTCCGTTCTTAGACGATTTACAGAAAATTTTTTCATTTAAAAGAAAAATAGCAAACAAGTGTTTGTTATTGGTTTTGTTTTGTCCTGGAGTTGTAATTGAATTGAATTATTACAGAACATTTTTAAAAAACAAAAAAATTTTTTATTAAAAAAATGTATGATGAAGATCTAAAAGATCACCTCAACTCTATATTGCGTTTCGCGCTTGTACTGTTAAGTTCTAACTGTTACTTTCTTGCTTTTGCTGTATAAGCGCAGCTCGCTTCAAATTGATGGCTAGAGAGCCGCAGTTTGATAATGAATTCACAGTGTAAGGAATGGAATTGATTTTATTTACATTTTCTTACAGCTATTTATACCTAAATTATATTACACATCTATTTGGGATATCCCCTCTTATGAACTATATTACAAATAAGAATGCATCAGCATTCTGCTTCTCATAAGTTACTAATTGGGACAGTCGTCTCATTTCTAATGTTGACAAACTTGCATTCGGGAGTAGTGTAACAAAATACATTCAGTGCCACTCACAAAGCAACGTAGTCAAAACGATGTCTTTGAACTTAGCTTTTGTTGGCCAAAGGGGACAACAAAATTGTGTACATCGTTTTACTATGATATTAAGTATCAATGAAAACGTGCTTTTTGTTTGTATCTCGTATTTTGGTTGTGGCTCTTTTCGAATGAATGTTATTACACTACAGTACTCAGAGAAGGATAAGAGTCGCTTTATTCGCACATAATTTCAATAGTTCGTGTAGATTTGATTTTCGTAAACACCCTTTGCCCTCCCTTACCTCTTTCCCAATGTTTGAGTTGGATGGTGTTGTCTTGTCTGGTGTGCTTTTGGGCAGTGTTCACACGGGCAGTTTTAGTGTTGTTCGCGAATTCGTGAAATCACCTGTCTGTTTGTTGGTTTACACTCGTTCGGGATCGCTCGTCTTTTTTGCGGTCCTGCTACGATGACTTTTCTGTAAGAAAGCTACGACGGATTTTTTAGCGCAATGCTGAGTATGGCTGATTGAACCTAGGGTATCCCCAACTTTTCCAGAATTGCAGCCACAGCCGAAAACGAAGAAGTGATAGGAAAAGAAGAGACGGATAAAACTCATATTACGCATATTACCATCTTATAGGAGTTCGTCCCTCAACAAATCCAAAAAGAGAGATTTAGTAGGCTACTGGTTTAAATAATTTAAAAGATGATTTGAAGAAGAAAGTAAGCGGAACTTAATATGAAACTTCATATTTCACAACTTTGTCTTGAGCTTATATTTTCTGTCAATGAAGCCAAGCCCTAACTATTTCGAATTTTAAAAAATCTGCAGTTTCTAACAAAGTCAACTAGCAAAATTTTCCATGTCAGACTGTGGTTCCCAAGTCGTCAAGGCTTAGCACCATATAATTGACAGTTTTCTTGTTGTCACCACATTGTGTTCCTGCCTAACCTTTGCCATCATTCAAGCCTTTTCCAGTGAATGGTGATCCTTTTTCTTGACAGATGATCACATTTTGGAAGATAACGTCAGCTAGTCCTTCATGGGTTTTATCTTCTGTCTAATGCACTAAACATCTTTATTGAAAACTAGTATATTATGATAACTTCTTTCCCATTTATAAGCTGCACGATTATAAAACACCGTTCGTATTCATCACTACGATAAATCAATGAATGAATTTTTATTCATCGGATTCTCCAACTCCCTTTATTAAGTGTCATACACTCGGAAAACACCACTCCATTTGTCATTGAAGCTTTTTATTATTAATCTATACGACCAAAAGACACCATTTACCATCATTGAAGTAGCACAAATACCAATCTGTATTAATAAATTATAAAACCTCAAGTATATGAATTTTACATATATAATTTACATTTTAGAAAGCTAAGCTGTTGATTTTGCTAATAACCGGTCATAACTAGATGGTCCAAAAAAATAAGAACTCTTTCACAGATTCATTTGATTCTGATTCATAATACCGATGACAATCTCAATGTGATGGCGGAAGTTATTTGGTTGACTTTCATTTTGGAAGCGGAAAATTAGTTCGTTTTGTAAATGAAGAAAATATTTTTCTTTTTTTTTTTTAGTTTTTTTCTTCG
Source organism: Melanostoma scalare (assembly GCA_949752695.1). Classification (NCBI taxonomy): domain Eukaryota; kingdom Metazoa; phylum Arthropoda; class Insecta; order Diptera; family Syrphidae; genus Melanostoma; species Melanostoma scalare. Next base: position 42,541,320 of record OX456985.1, on the reverse strand, counting down.
TTGATCAGTTAATCGTACCATAACCAGAGAGATATTAGGTGTAGATGATGGCTGAAGATGTGCGTTGAAGATGTTTACAACGAACGAGGTTAATATGTAACCGTTAGGCGAGGAAAGATATACCTGATATCTTTTACGCTTAGCACATGGTTTTCTTTTATTGTCTGCAAGCACACATTATAATTAAGATCTCTTTAATACGAATAGAGCGTAAATGAGTATAGTTGATGCAGTTCTTGTTATGTTGAGTGCCTGGAGCGATCGTTAAGAAAGTAAAACTTTGCCGCGCTTTACATTAACGCACTGGGAGTAATAAATCAATGTTTTTACAGGGTTTGGTTGGTCTGTAGGGCAGTTGGTCAAGGTAATTAAGGCTGGGAACTTGGGTGCTTTGTTTGTACTTAGTTCGTAGGCTTTCACTACGAGGTGCATTTTCTTTCAGATTCGACGTTTGATGATTGCTGAACTCGATTTCTACGGTTTTGTTTATTCTTAAAACACTTTTAAATGATGCGATCAATGGCGCCCAATCAGAACACCACAGTTCATTGTGGTTTTTTTTTTACATTACACTCAGGAGTCTCTTTAGTAGCTATAAGAATAGGACTTTTCTTCTTCTTGGTAATGATAACAGTATTTTAACTAAAAGTCATAGGAGGCGCAGCTACTGAGACTCTGGTTATCACTAGGCCATCAATTAAATCCGTGGTTAATGAAGATAGTGAAATTCAGCCAAAGGGTCATTCCATTGTGAAACACCCGAAACGCACACTTTTCGATTCATAAAATTGTTAATCCTTATGCTAAAATCTACAAATTAAGATAAAAAAAAAAAAAATTCAACGTAAATAATAAGACATTTAAAATCGCTAAAATATCATTTCAAAATACATTAAAATTTTGACTTTATGTGAACACATGTAACACTCGAAACGATGGAATGACCCCAAACGTAAACCCAACCAAGTTACAATGAAAAAGGTATACCAGAACTGGACATGATCTTTTCCCGCTTAGAAAAAGAAAGCATAAGAATCAATTGTTTTAGCAATAGGTAAAAAGATCATGCCAGTGTGGTAAGCCTCTAATTCAACGCAAAGACCAGTCAATAGCAGAATCCCAGTCATTACTGTAGATTCTCTTTCTACATAAGTTAGCGGCAATGAAGACATAAATCCCGCTGTCATGTAGAATGTCCCATTCAACTTGGACGATGATGAAGTTTGCCAAATGTAAACTCAAATCAAATAAAACAGCAGGTACAGATGGCATTGACAACGATTTTTTCAAGGTAGCTGGTGATCAGTGGACCCTCACAAGGCACAATTGCTGTACACCGACATAAGCACAGCTTAAAGCAGCGGTTGTGACTTGTGCTTGTCGACACTAACACTGCGACTCAACGAATTTTTGAAGGCACACTAATAGAACAAGAGTATAACCTTCCCCGACTTAGAGCTCGCCAGAAGAAGAGAGCTCGCCGATAAAGAGAGCTCGCCAGAAATCGGAGTGGTTGACGAAAGATGTTGGAATACCGACGTTATTTAGTATTGCTTTCCTAAAACTCTCTCTGTCAGCTCTGATCCTAGGAGTTCAATTTTTAACAGCATATTTTCCAGTCAACAAAGGCCAGACCTAAAATTCAAAAGTAGTCGACGTGTTTGGTCATATCAGACAGTCGGAGTTTTCAACCATCGTTTTCCATAGCATCGTAATTTCGAATGAATCACAACTCTCCCCCCCCCCTCACATTCCATCTGATCTATTTACATATGTAGGTCAAACGAGCTTATGATATCAAAATGACGCAGTTCAGCGCAAATCGATCGTGATAGGATCGCCGCTCACTTATTTTTCTGATTCACACTTGTAAGACGCTTGTGTTGTACACCCTTGAGCCTTGACGCGTTCACTTCAGCACACGTCAATATAAGCATCCAGGTTTCGTACTATCGATGTCTAATCAGTTCAACATTCACCTTTCATGGGTGCCGGGGCACATGGACATACCAGACAACTGTATAACAGACGAACTAGCCAAAAAGGGCACGATCACTTCCCTACGCTCAGAATGAAACAATATGGGTATACCTATCGCTACATGTAAACTCCTACTTAGACAAGACGCTTCAAGGATAACAAACACTAGATGGACTGAGAGTAACAACTGCCTTGCAACCAAAAAAGTTTGGGCGTGTGTAGAATCAAAACGCTCGAAGAGTTTGTTAACCTTAAACCGCTTGTACCATAGGTGTTCTTACAGGACACTGTCTAATAGGAAGACACGCCAAAAGACTTGGTGTGTTTTCCAATGATTCCTGCAGAAGCAGCATTGATGAAGAAGAGGAAGAAACCGTTCAACACCTTCTTTATTTATGCCATACACTACTTCATAGGAGGAAAATTCATCTCTCGGTGAATTCTTCTTCGATGATACAAGCGACTTAGCTTACATAGACACTAAAAGCCTTTAAAAATACATTAAAAGTTCCGCGTGGTTCGACTAGCGGGTTATTAACCGGCTAGTCCCGTAATGGAAGATTAATGGGTGATCAACTCGTTAATCTTAAATCGGGTTTCTGAGATCAGTAGATGATTAACTTGCTGATCTCTGTGCTGTGGTATCACCTAAGCCTAAGTGTGTCAGGCAATGTAGGTACGTAGGTATTACTCATTGGCAGACAGCCACTTCCACCTAACCTAACCAAAGTATCGAATTTCTTAGGAGAGCTATTACGCTAGCCTGACACACACGCATTTCTTCAGCAGCCATTCTTCTTTAATGATCGTTTCGAAACGGTGTACTCCTCTACTGAGTTCTCTGGAACCTTTTTTTATCTCAGAAGCAAGGATTACATAGCATACTTATTTGCTGGGCACACAACTAGGGGTAGGATAATCCCTTCAACTCAAGAGATAGTTACCGGTCATAGAAATAATCGGATATTTACCATACCTCCGTCCCTAAGGCGTTTTTCCGGCTTCTGAAAAAACACAAATCTCAAAGTTTTGCAACTCTGCCCTGAATGCCTGTTTTTTAATTCAAACTCTTTTACTTTCATTCGAATTTAAAAACGAGTGGAACTGCTACCACTCTTAAATAAAAAATAAATCAACTAACTTGCTAAATGGTCTTAAATTGGAGAAAAGAAAATACATTAAACGTAAGTAAAAACCACTGGCCAAAGGAAATACACTGACATACAAGCTCTCCATTCAGTCACTTTTACTCATTGCTTAGAATCGTTTAGTTTACGACACTCTATTCGATTTTCAAAGTGCACCATTTTGTTGATTTAAGTGCTTGACATTTAAACCCAAGACTCCACATTAATTAGTACAAAGCAAGTATTTTTCTAACACATTACATGTGCCAGCTTACCAGCTCCACGTAATGAATTTTCAATTTCAAAACACTATTAAGTAGGATCAATAAATCCATTCGATTGGTCGTAAGTTAAGCTGCTCTTTAGCTAATGACATTTCATTACGTTATACTGTTGGCCTTGGCGAGAAGCTTAATAGTTCAATAACCATCCGTTTGCTTGGCACTGTGCCCGAGGATTAATTGGCCATTAAGAGAGTGACCACATTCCCAAGACTGTCGATTGTCGTCAGCGGACACTCTTCATTTTCTCATTCGAACAAATCACTTGATGAAAAAAAAATTGAAACCAGATTCATTTGCTTTTTCAGAATTGCAGATTAAAAGACATTGTCATCTGTTGTGACTACTTCGAGAGGAAATAAGACTTACAAATGCACATGTTTAACAAAAGACTGTCACTTTTCCTCCTGAGTCTTGTTTAAGTTATCATCTTACGTTTTTTTTCCATTGTAGCTAAATTAACTGTGCGTAGAGGAAACACATTTCTTAGCCAAAACAAGTTTAAATGGAAATCAAACTAAGCAAACAAGATTTTTGCATGTTCATCGGATATTGTAGAGGCTCACCAAGGAAAGGATTCTTGGAAGTGAAAAGAAGAAACAAAAATAGAAATAGGAAATCTCGTACCGATGTATCTAACAAAATATCTTTTGAGTCTCATGTGCAGACTCGCCTTACTCGTACGAGCCTGTATTTGAATCTGTTCACTCAGCCTGAATCAGAAAATCCAACGCACTTTTGATTAAATTGTGTATCCATCCTCTGGATAACTCTTGAGGCTGAATCCATACTCCCCATTCATGTTACTCAACATTACTTTTTGTTTTATCCTTCAACATCTGCATATGCTATGCTGTCTCTTTGGTGAGTTCAACAAAGTATACGGCTAACTGCCGATTTTGAGTTCAAGATAAATTGATTATTATTATTTGTGCACACACTATTGCTATCCACCAGTAATTAACTAGATTTAGCGTGTTTCATTAATTGCCATCGAGTAGTTGTACTAAGACATCTGGTGAATAGACTGGCTGTGGCAAAATAAGATTTTAGGAGACATCAAAGTGCCGACAGACGATCGAGTGTGTTTTTATAGATTTATTAGGGGAGGCAAAATAATTATACTCACAGCGGAGCAATCAACACGTCCAGTCATACTTTGTAACGATTTAGAGAGATCTTTAACCGGTAAATTATGGGAAAAAATTATTCAATCAATAATAATTTAGTGGGTATCAAGCTGTACTTGATGATTTTAACAATTCGTTAGCTCGTGGATTTATCTTTTTGAGATGTTGTGTATCATATCTGTCTGGGACATGTTTGATTTTACATAACAATTTTAAAAACTTGTTTAATTGACTTGAATTGAATTCATTGATAACCTCATATGAAAAGATCAAGTCTATCAAAGTAAAATACATTGCGGTTGCTTTCGAAAGATTAAAATATTTTGTTAATTTTAATCAAAACAAAAATCATCAAAAAATTTATTTTTAAATAAATAAATTAAACAAGACTGCGAAACAGAGTCCCTTTGGCATATACCTCTATAAAACAATTTTCCATAAAGACACCTATTACCACACTGGTGTGCTTCGCGTTAAGAGAGATCAAGCTCAAGACCTTGCCTGGACCTGATTTGTTTCATTGTGTTTAGGTAAAACTGATTGACCATCTCAGCTTGATTTTTTGTATGCGTCCGGGTTAAGTAAGAGCTTGAGTGTTGGTATTCTTATGATATGGGCCATAGTGTTCCGTTTTGGGTAAGTTCATCTCTTTGCTTTACACTTTCTTGAAACATGCCCCTGCAACCAGTAAAGCAGAGTGTTCTGGTGTAGTCAAAGTCCCGACTAGAGTTAAAGGATTTTGAAACCAGAGATTTGGTTGCAGATTAACTGTCTGAAAAGACACACATATCCTTTTCAGATAGCAAGTTTCTATTAATTAAGACAAAATTTCGATTAACGTCTCCTTTGGGAACATGCTACGCAGTAATCCGTTTAATTCGTTTGAACGAACACAACGACCTTCTCCCTTTGATACATACATCAGTAAAAAAGTAAACGCATTCATTTTTCACGAATTATTGGTTCTCCCAGTGCGAACTGGATGGAATTCATGTGGCATCAGCCACATACTTTGAATCCACAGAGTAGTACACATCAGCTATTGTGTGGATGTCCAAGATTCTTCAGAGATTGTGGAAACAGTTGCAAAATATTCTATAGTCTATGGTGAACAAGAGCTTCCAGATGGTGAAGAGCGATACGCAAATAATGTTAGAGAAGGCTATTCAGAAAAACAATATCCAGTTGCAACCAAGGCTACACAGCACCAAACCTGATGTACCCAATGCATTCTGAAAAATCAATAATGCCAAAGAGAATCAGCAACAGACTACTTGAGACAGCCGAAGGCAAAGCATAAACTTTTGTGAATTTTTTAAAGGAAAATGTTGTGCCAGGACCTGAGATTTCTTAAAGAGGTTGAAACAACGCTTCATCAGCATATTGGAACTTAACTATATTCAACGTATGTATGTAACTCTCCCTTAATGTGATCATGTACTTGTAGAAAGCTTCATTTATCCATGCACAATGCAATTTAACGAAGCACTCAAAGTCATCCGAACCCAACATGATCTCCAAACTCTAACTACTTCATAAAAAATGTTCCCCAAGACATGATACGGTGCGGCGTCGTTATAAGATCATCAGTAGCCACCAGATTACCGTTTTGATGCTTCTTTGACATCAGAGATAAGAAATTAATTAGATGGCAAACTTCACACACACATTGAAACTGCCTACAAGCTGATTTACCGAAAATCACCACTACTACTTTGAGTACAGCTTCCAGTCCACACACAAAATCTAACTACTACCACTTTGAGTACAGCAAATCTCACTACTACCACTTTGAGTACAGCTTTCACGTATTCACAGACAGAGGATGAGATTACAAAAACAACAATGTAAACAAATGGTTGTTGCGGGGCAAGAGAAGTAAAGGATTGCCATCTAATTAATTTCTTATCTCTGTTTGACATCGAAAAAGCGTTTGACACCATATCTGCATAAAGCTGCGTCTGCACTATGCCGACCGTCAGTTCCATTCTGTTCGAATTCGGGTTGGCTTTGGTAAGGAGGAGTACGATCGGGATCTCCACACTCATTCGGTATTGCCCATCGGCATATGCTGAATGGTGCGTTCAGCATAGTGCAGACGCAGCTGAATATAATAAAAGCTAGTTCTTTTAATTATTCAGATATGTATCTTTTTTTCATAATTGCAGGTCGTTCTTTGTCTAAATACAAAAGAGGGCGTGGATTCGGTAACGTTTGAGACAAGTATCGTCTAAATTTCGGGTACTAAAAAATGTGTTACTAAATAGCTTTCTTTCAATCGTAGAAAAAAAGCTACATGAATCAGACCCAGCCAGGAAAACAGTAACAATATGAACTTCGTTTCAATCCTCGTACAACAGCAGCAAAAAGGCAAACAGCGCATTCCAACTCAATCACCCAGGCTCGACTGTAACAACAAATTTAGAATTCAATAGTTTGAAAATCCAATGCATTCTATAGTCGCTGAAGTTCACAGTGGTCCCTGAATTCAACTAAATCAATAAGCCAAATGGTCAGTGCTCGATATGTGTGCTAAAGTGATGTACGTTGGAACGCACCACGTACTTAAAAATACACTCAAAACTTAAAAAGTTTGACGATGTTTAGCCAAATGCCTAATTATAATTCATATTATCGATCGAGTGAGTGGCATCAGTGGTCGAGTGAGTGAGTAACCATTTTATGTCGCTTTCCTTTTGTTTCACTCGGGGAAGCACTCATTTTGAAAACCAATAGAACCTCCAAAATTGTTTCTGTTCAATTTAACGTTGTACGAAAGACCATACCAGAAACACATATATATACCGATTGTGCTAGAAACGAACTGGTCGTGTTTTATTTTTTCTTAAGCAAAGTTTTTTTAAGAGTTATTTTTTCCCTAGTTTTTTTTTATATAAATAAACCTAGTCAGAATCATTTGGTCCTTCGAGCCGGATTTTTACCATTCAACAATTGTCTGTGTGTGAGTAAACACCTATGGCTCTCGAAAAATATTCTTTGAAGAAAATTTTCGGTTTGTAATTTGCGTAACATGTGTTAGTGCATCTTGAGTGGATTCTCACTTCAAATCGAGAAGTGGCTGTCACTTCTCAGAATCATGAGAAGTAATCTTTTTGCACCAATGGAATGGTTTGAGAATGCTCCTGGACGCTCCTAGAGGGTTCTTTTCATCTAATGGAAAGCAACATTAGAATCACAGAGTACGTGATCTCACGCACCTTAAACTATTTAAAATTGAACTAGAATATTTACCAGCATATTTCGAATCTCTATTAACTCACAGATGTCACTGACGTCTCTTTAGACAAATTAAAACTTTTTTGTAAACACTGCTTTTGCTGAGAATTTCAGAAAGTTAAGACATTGGATGCACTCAGCTGATGTTGTTAAAAGAAATGTAGATTCTAGATACCTAAACGGTTGCGGATATCTTTCGGTGGGTCACGAAAGTGATTGGTTTAAACGGATGGGAACTTCTTTACCGGATTCGGTTGGCTACTTGTAATCTAAACTCGTAAGTGAGCACTTTATGCGTCGAATGAAATCCTTTTCGATCACTGATGAGAGATGCCAAACTGAGGTACTAGATTACTCGATAACAAGGTTAATTCCGTAACGAGCCATTCGATAACGTGTGTCGTAATTCGACACCAGTGCCCCTGTTCTGTAACTATCGCCTCGATAAAAGCAGGCGATAAACGGTGGAAAATGGAACGAAATCCTACTAAATTCATAGAACTTCGTTCCATTTTCAACCGTTTATCGCCGAGGCGGTAGTTACAGAACAGGGGCACAGGTAATATGATGGTTTGCCGCTTAATAGTAGGGTCAACGGATAATTTCACATCGTTGCAACGGTTTCTCTCTCAGTCCTTCAGTCAGTTTTTGTCTCTCGGTCTTTCAATTTTTCGGTCTTTCAGTCTTTTGGTCTCTGGGTTTGTTACTCCCTCGGTTTTTCAGTGACACGGTATCTCGGTGTTTCGGTATCTCGGTGTCTTGGTGTCTCAGTGACTCGGACTCTCAGTCTGTGTGTCTGTCTGTCTGTCTGTCTCTCTTTCACTCTATTTCTACTTTTAAGTGCCTTAGAGTAATCCAATTTCAAAAATTCGAGCCAACTTCTCTTTTATTGTAATGGTCTATTTAATAATCATCTCAAAATAAAAAATTTACGTTCTGCAAAACTAGGTAATATGGAAAACAAATAGTGTTTTGGATACCGGCGCGTGCTTTACAAAAGTAGCAATTTTTTATGAAGAACAAAATGTAGGCATTATCATTATAACTGCCAAAAGTTCCAACGAACACATTTCTTAGCGCTTTATCATTTGATTCATTCCAAAACAAACTTCGCTTTAATAATTTGCTATTATAATTTGAAAAAACAATTAACATACTACCAATGTCCTCCATTTCTATTTAAAACACGAATTTCGGGTTAATTTCAAGTCTTTTAGCAAATGGAAATATCTAATATAGAAAAAAAGACAATTCTGGGATTAACCAACTGCTCTTTCATGTCTTCGCGAACCTACTTAATCTTAAGTTGTCTTTTGAACTCGAAATTTGAGTTAATTTATTCTCCAAAAAAAAACATGTTTTTATTTTTGCATATTAAATGGCAATTGGACAAAAACACTTTCAAAACAGAGCTACATATTCAAGTCATTCGTTTTTAGTGTAAGGTCTCCTCATTTAAAATCTCTTTTTAACTCACGCAGATAACATAAATTAAATTCTAATTTTCGACGAAGTTTATGCTTAATAACAATCAACGCCTGTGGTATTGTGTGAATGCCCTCACGTGTCGAGCTGAGAGAGATAATTAAAAATAAACCAAGTTGTCCTTCTTCTTGTGGATTTGCATTTTGGTTATAATTTGTATCCCAAGGCGGATTTCCTGCGCTGCTGCTACAAAAACTACACCAACAAGAAAAATACTTCGGCATTGGATGGCTTACGCATGAATAAAAGGTAGAATCTTGCCTGCATTGATATTCTTGCAACAAATCATTTAATGTCCTTCAGTTCCTGTTTTAAATGCATAATACTTGCCAACGCCAGTGAGGAGATTGTTTGTTTAAGTTTCAAGGCGTCCGTCGTCGCCATTGCTTTTGATAAATTACGATGATTTCGCGCACACTTCCATTACAATTTTTAAGAACGTACTTTCCAATAAAAATAAAGCAATGGTAGGATTTTACATCCAAAAGTGACTCCTAAAGATTTTTGTATTTAAAATATTATTTATCAAAGGTTACTGAAAACAGTCATCAAGACAAAAGTCGAATTTACTAAAAGTGATCGTGTAACTTGCGACCGACTTAGCCAATTAAAGTGATTAACACAAGATATTCTCTTTGCTTTGTCGTAGTTACGCTAGGCCAGCTAGGGCTCAATAGGTGCCGCTGTAGTTAAGTTGTTAACGTAGCCAACGTAACGTTCTTTAAAATAATAACCATCCGTTGCTAACGGTTATTATAGGTGTTATTAAAATTACAAACACGTCACTGAACTGCCTCGTTCAATTCGTTCAGGCGACGCGACGTGATGTATCACTTTCATTTTCCATACATTTAAATTTTCCCACAAAACAATGAAATCGCCTGTCTCATCGCACACACCTCGCTTACGTATTAACGCTACACCGCTGCCGCCCCAAGTTTCCTCCACAAAAACATGCATATAATTGTTACATGAATATCTCACCAATTATCACTATAGCGTCTGAGCTCTGAGGTTGTTATTCACATAAGTCAATCTATTGTCAACTTTTCACCTTTCACGTAAATCCCAAACACGACATTCTATTTGATCTGGAAATTATGCCGAATGACAAAGGCGATTCCAACAAATAAAAGCAAAGCCTCTCCTCACCATCATGCATCATCATGTAATCGCAAATTATTCATCTCACCACAGATTGGATGGAAAATTCCAAAAAAAAAAAAAAAAATTACCACAGCATTGCACATTTTGATATGGCAGTACCAAGCAATTGTTTGCGCAAAAACTAAATAATACCCCGTGACTAGAAGATAAACAGCGATTAATGCGGTAGTTAGACTCTCAAATGCAGGGAAGAATGGTAAAATTTATATAAAAGAAGTGCAATACGATATAATTTAGATAAGTTGGCGATCCGATTGAATCACACATATAATATAGGAGTTGAACACTGAACAGTGATCTTTTACCCACTCGTTTGTGCATATACGAGTGAAAAGAGAAAGCAGGTCACTTGTGTGACGGGTAATACCGTTGTGTGTCTTATAAATTTTTTGATATCAAATTGTAGAAGATTGCAAATGGAAGCAGCCGCCTGCAGACAAACAACTTGATTGATTCCTTAGGGGAGTCAAATGATCTCAACAATTTCTATGTTAGACTCCCACAGTAGTTGCGATGTTAAATTTTTTGACTGATTTGAGCATGCATACGCTCACCTTCTCATGTCATGTCAATTGGTGTAAGCATTGTTTTTTAGTTTCATCTGATTTGACAGATAGAATGACAGCTACTTGACGTACGCGTCAATAAAGCCATTTTGGATGATGTACTTAATAAATGGGAAAGTTTGTTTGTCGGTTAATTGTCTCAAAGATAAATTTTACCTGATTTCTTCAATGAGTAGAACCCCTCCAGCTAAAAACTTATAATTGTCTTCTTTCTTTTTAAGCAATGAAAACAAACACGAAAGCAGAATGGTTATACAATTTCAAGTTATTACGCACTGGAATTAGTGGGTTTTGGAAAATTTCTTTATTAAGAAGCAGAAAAGATTGCCAAACAATTTTACCTCAGATATATTTTAATGAAACAGAAACAACTATGAAGTCTATTGATCGATCTAGTTTTCTGTTAGGCTTTATGGTTAAAAAAAAAATTGTTAGTTATGAAATCATGCTTAGGAGCTGATATTTCGAACTGAAACTCGAGGGCTGGATGGTAATTAGCTTCATTAAGAATTGGATCAGCTCGGTGGACAAGAAGTCCATTTACACCATCACATAAAATAAGATCCAGATTTCTCTGAAGTTCGTTCGTATTGTGCCCAATTATTTTCTATAAATACCATACTGACTTTACTTCTGACTACTAAACCAGAAGAAAATTGATCTCATTATATTTTTAAAAAGGAATACGACTCAAAAAGTACGAATGTTAAGGAATCAAATTGTAACTTTCCGAGAGATGGTTGGTGCCGTGACATTGTGCCAAGCGACATTATGCCAAGTGCAGAAATTTGGCACAATGACGCTTTGGTAAAGCGACATTAGGCTGAACATTAGCGTTTGGTACAGTGTCGCTTGTGTAAAGCGTCATTCGGCCAATTTGGTACCCTGACGCTTTTTTACGATTTTTCAATATAACGAAACAAATGAAGATGCACTTGCTCAGATTTGTGAGTCATAAGAACTATACAAATGGATAAGTCTATGAAAATACAGATCTCTTGTTAGTAAAAAAGTCAATAACTGACTAATCATAAACTAAAGACTTGATTATGAAACTAAAAAATCATTTGAAACAATCGAATGTATAGGTTTTGAGCTTAAGATAAAATAATAGTAAGAAATTCGCCTGTGTGTGTAAGAGATGTGTTCTTACTTAGTTCAATTTTAAGATATAAGTGATGAAATTAAAAAAAATCTGCAGCCGCCTCGTTAAATACAGAAAAGGAAGCTAAAAGCGAAGCGGAAAAAAGTTTGGCAAGGGGAGTATGGGTTTGTGTTCTGAAAATTAAAAATTCGCGCGAATTTCTACATTTGGCCCAATGTCACTAGCTAATTTGGCCCTATGGCACTTCTACAAAGCGTCATTATACCAAACCCCAACGTTTGGCACAATGTCACTTTGCAAAAGCGTCATTGTGCCAAATTTCTACATTTGGCATAATGTCGCTTGGCACAATGTCACGACACCGAGATGGTTAGCATTCTTATAGGCTGTGCTATAAATTGTCTAAGTGACCATTTCATCAATCAGAAGAAGTATTGGTTAGTCCAGAGAAAAGTGGCTCAGAATATCTGTGAAAAACGAAGTGCATACTTTAATTTCTTATGTGTTTTTCGGCCTTGTACCTTTTCGTGTACACTTCTCTATCTCCACGCTAAAAAACAAAATAGTTTTCTCGTTTTCCATTGAATAATCCGTTCCGTTTATGTAAAAAGATAGCTTCTCATAATTCAGCGAAGTGGCAGCCACTTCTAGATTTAAAATTGGAATCAACTCTAGCCCTAACACATGTTATTCAAATTTGAAAATGAAAATTTTCCTTAAGGAATATGTTTTATTCACGTACCACTTTTAGCTGCCCTCTGGGACACCGTCAGTTACTGTTCAAGTATTGATTAGGCTAGACACACACATTTTTAATATCTACTTATTTTAATTTCAACGAATTTCGTTTGTTGTTCAGGTAAAAGTATAAATCTTTGTGTCGAAATGAATTATAAATACAAACATTCCTTTTCTATTTGAATTGGAGTTTGTGGTAATAGTTTGTAATGGGAAAACAAACCAAACTTCACGTCACTCTTTTAAGACTATTTAGGTGAGTGTCCGTTTGAAAGCAAAAACACCGTGAGTAATTCTTGAGGGCAAACTCAAGTGGACTCCTTTCACTACTCTCCTTTGGATGTTCTCTTGAACAACTGTGTCAACTGCTTTTTCAACGTTATGGAAACAGCGGAGTTGACCCTTGACCGACACACAAAACATCCAAAAATACAGGGCTATCTCATTGCTTAGCTCCATTAACAAGACCCTGAAATCGTTGCTTGTGAATAAGTTAAAATAATTATGCGTGGATAAAACAGGAGGACCTGATACTTAACCACTGCACCACCACATGTGGAACTCGCTCAGCAGTCAATCATGCCAAGTTGTCAACAACTACGAAGAAGATTCAGTTCTTTGTATTGAAAGTTTTTGACACAGTAGAAGTATTGTTCGAAATAGATGATTTAGGAGAGAGCAAGACTGATTTTCAAGTTTAATAGAATAATCAAATCCATAAGTAAAAAGGGAAAGAGTACGAAGAGCTTTGAAAGAAAATGCACCACGGTTAAATACTCATCGAAGAGCCCCAGACGACGATGTCTTAAGATTGCAGACAGTTTTTAAATTTATTGACTTAAGAAAAGTCAAATTGGGTTTTTCGAGATAAATAATCCAAAAACCGATGCGCTCGTATGCACACAAAAATGGAGCGCCAAATACTGTGCTGATTTAAGGATGTCAATTTCCCAAGCCCAATTTTAATTTCATACACAACAAGTTGCAGTACAGATGAATAACTTTTAGATACTGATTATAGCGCCATCTGCCTGGCTGATTTCTGAATCTAAACCATCCAGGGCCCTTAAAAATTTATTTAAATCGGTTCAGCCGTTTAGGAGGATTCCAGTGACATAAAAACGCACAGTAGATTTATGTATGTAAAACATTTCAGTTTCAAATACAAAAATTTTAGCTGAGTTCGATTGTAGTAGCTATGTTTATGAAAGCCAGCGCTATACGCCTTAATCATGTCTAGCGACGACGATTTGGGGATGAGTGTTGGTTTTAATTTTTAGTACAACTCTTCTCTATGCTTTTTTTATTGCAGTTTTTACTTTCATGGTAGATACTTAATGCTTGCGGCAGTTTAGAATGAAGTTTTCATCATTCTCAACTGTTACAAACTTCCAAAAAAGCGACAACACGTTCACTTTTTAAAAAATCAATTTCAAACAAACAATGGCGACGAGGGTTTCCGGTCTAATTAAGGTTGTAAGCAAAGTGATTCTACCTTGTCGCAGTTCAGTCTCTAGTTGTACTTTGTGTTGGGCTCACACCTCACAGGACTGGCTAAAAGTGTAGGACAAAATTTTAGGCTACCTATTGCCGTTTGAATGTCATTACTCAATTCCAAAATGGGACTGTGTTGCATATGTAGATTGGGTGTATATAAAGTGGACGACGAAATGAAATCCTTTCAGTAGGTTGTGAAAAACAATAATTGCGAAGTGAAAGTGCTTATTCTTATATTTCCAATCATTTTGAGTATCCTCGACATTAATCCGCCAACAAACTCTTAAATTTGTCAACACTTCACTTCGAATTAGTGTCTATTCTTTATCCAAACATTTAATTATTGAATAAAAAGATTATGTTAATATTTTCATTTTCAACCTTCACTTTTGTCTGGTTGCTTAAGTTCTAATGTGTCGATTCTCGTTGAATCCACCGAAAAATGTGTATCTAATAATTATCAACATTTTAAAACCTTAACCAAAGTAAATACATAAATATTTGTGATTGTTCCCATTCTTCAGATCTATCTTAATGAGAAACGAATACAAGACAGCGTCAATATGTTTATCCAACGGCCTCTGAAAACCTTAAGCCATGCAACAATGTGGTGACCATTTATTCAAAGAATGATGGTAGAAAAACAACAACAACTCAACCATTCACCTCTAGCTGTTTTTTTTTATAGCCAAACATTGTCAATTAACCAGAAAAGACACCTTTGAAAAATCCAACTACCAATAAAAAACAGTCATGCCGCACCAGACGTTGGTGGTCGTCGAATTGTTGCGATTTTGTGTTTCTAGCTTCATATAGGAATTATGAAATTAGTTTTGCTTCACCTCAACTTCATGGTGTGCAAAAACTAAACACTGACAGCAGCTTTAATCAGCGTAAACTATCAAATAGTATAGGTACATACCTGCATACCTACATACCTATCGCTAAAATTTAGTAACGTTTGATTGCATTTAAAGCACGTATTATCCGCAGAGTGTACGCGCGACTGCTGCAAAACGCAAGATTACATTTGTAAAGAGTGACTTGTCGGTTCGTTTGTTTTTTCATATTTATTTTATAGCTTTTAGCATAAGAGATGCGATCCGTCATGCGATCTAAGATTAGAAGCGTCTGTCAGAAATAATTATGCAACGGATATGTTGACTCACATTTGACAGAGTAATGTCTACATTTGATTATGTATATGGTGAACTAAAGGAAGATGTAACTCAAAAGCATATTTGAAATTTCTCTAAATTGTAACGATGAAAGTTAATGGGAGGTGTATTTAACCAACTGCTGCAGAGCATCGTGCTCTTAAGCCTTTTTCAAATTTGTCAAATGAACTATTTTATGATACAACAGGGATGTCATATTTCAAATTGTGATAACTTCTTTTTTCAAAATAATTTAGTTCTTACAGCTTTTTAAAATGTTGTTTGTGGACTTAAGGTACTGGTTCATTACGTATGGCACCGTACACATGATTAAAGTTAAAAGCAAATACATTTAATAAATACTGAGCACTGAGCATCTATGATGTCCGACTGCTCAGTTTCGTTAACTTTTCGTTCAATTTAGAATGGCATCTAAGTTTTCGGTTGTAAAACAAAAGAAAGTGTTCACATTTTGTTTAAATGCTTTAAACCTTTCCCAAACCAGAGCGCACTGCGATTGCAATCAGTGGAAGCTAATCGCGCGATCGATAATGAGATCTATGGCCTGCTTAAAACTTAGGGGCCAGATATAGCAGTAAGAAAAACGAATCAGGAAAACTTTCAAATGGAATAATGGAATAATAACTATGTATGTTATCGTTAGAATTGAATAACAAAGAATTTCTTTTACCAAAAAATGTTTTATTGAATTAATAATTTCTAAAGTCAGTTAACCCGCCCGATGATGGAATAGAATCTCCGAAACGCGTCGCAGAAACGAAAACATATTAAAAAAAAACTATTTTCTTTTGTTCATTATCAATCAATTTTTTGTTGGAATTCTATTTTTCTAGTTTCCATTTGTTGCAGCATCTGGAAAAGATGGTTTTTCTTTATCGATGTAATCGACCACTTGAACTTGAATCACAGTGATCTGTGTTCGTTCTCGATTTAATCAGGCGATAAACGGTGGAAACTGGAATGAAATTCTATGAACTTAGTAGGATTTCGTTCCGATTTCCGCCATTTTTCGGTCGATATGCGATAGCTGCAGAACAGGGATAGTGGCCTTAGTCGGCGATTGTAAGAAATAATTTTCCATCAAAATGTCTGCAATCTACATGCATGGATTTTGAGCATGTTCTTAGGATTATAAAGCAGAACGATTAGGATATTGATGATCTCATCTCAATAACAACGTGCTTTTTCAACCTCAATCAAGTAATTCGTTTTATGAAGTTAAAATCAAGCATTCTTAGCTGATCTGCTCCTCCAAATGAAATTAAATCACGTGCAAATTATTTATAATTGCTTGCGATCTATTTGTGCCTTTTTTATTAAAAAAATTTATGTTTTTCGAAAAGATGGTCTCGAATGTGAAACCAATTCAGAAGCAAAAGTTGTGAAGCTCAAGTCTCAACTGGAAGACAGCAGTCATTACAGTGATGACTTTCCAGAAGGCCGAAAACATGAAAATCAATAGGGAACAAAGCTTACGAAAGATCAAATCCAACTAGAGTCTCGTATGAAGCACAACCTTTCGGCTGAGTGAGACCTAAGATCAGTAAAAATGAATACAAAAATAGAACTACCTACGCAAAAAGAGCAACCTGGCGCAACTTCTGCACAGATATTGAGTGTGACGCGGCAAGGCTAAGGAAAGTCATGTCCAAGGTCCAAAATACTCCTAGTTTTCTGATAACAAATGGACTGCGACTCATGCTCTGAAACTCTATAGTAACTCATGAACACCCACTTTTCAGGGTGTTTTCAAATGACATCTCCAGAACACGGAAACCTTAGCGCTAATAGCTCCAACATAAGAAATCTATTATTTGATAAAAGGAAGTTATTGTGGGCCATTGACTCATTCTCAGCACACAAATCTGCATGCCCTGACGGTATTATTTCAATGATGCTCCAAAGCCCTTAAGACTTGATTGTGCTGATTCTAGTGGAAATATTCACCTTTATTCCCACTATTTGGAAGGAAGTTAAAGTCATACGCATTCCCTAAGCCGGTAAGCCCTCGCACACTGAACCAAAAGATTTCAGACCAATAAGCATTTCTACTCAAGACTCTAGAGAGGCTTAGAGAAACGCATATCCGAACAAAAATGAACAACAATGTGATCTCTACAGCCCAACATGCATATATAAAGGGCAAATCAGTTGAGACTGCACTTTATGAAGTAGTCAGAACAATTGAACAGTTAATTCAGTATAAAGAGTACACGTTAGCTGCATTCCTCGATGTAGAAAGGTCCTTCAACAACGTTGAATAAAGTGCCATTCGCCTGGCATTAAGCTCCATAAATATCGAGCCAACGCTATCAAATTGGATCGACTCCATGCTCCAAACAAGAATAGTAAAAGCAGAAATGGGTGCAAGCAACCTAAAGGTCAAAGCTCGTAGAGGTACATCTCAAGGAGGAGTGTTATCCCCGCTACTCTGGCTCTTAGTAGTTAATCAAACCCTGACAAAACTTGACATGAGCGGTATAAAAGTCGTAGCCAATGCTGACGACTGCGACGTCGTCCTCATGACATCCCTTTGATTCAAGGAAGGTTTTTGTTTGAAAGACGATATATGCAACTAATGCTTAATATTTACAGTTTGTCCCTAAACATGAAGTAAAAAGCCTTTGAATTCGTTTACTAATAATCTGTTTTCATTAGCGGAGCAGTTATTTTTTTACCTCAACAAATCGGTAATCGAGTTCAAATGGAATCATAAGTTGTGTTTAACCAAAAACTTTGTATAATTGTGAACCTTGCTTTTTAAAGTACTCATCTTACCATATTCAATTAACCAACTGCTAACTCACCCTATCGATCCAATTCACCTTGCACAGTCGTATTGCAACGGAAAGTCCTATTTCGATTCAATCTTGGCACACTGAAAATGGTTTAATTTGAAGTGTGATTCAATTCTCAGCGGCGCATCGATTGAGAAATCGTACATGCCACTGCAAATTCATGCATTTTGTACCATAATATCAGACTGTGACTATTGAGTTTCGTTCAGTTTTCGTTCAATTTTGGGTACGTATGAAAATTACAATTAAAAAATTGGAATGAAACCCACTTCAATCAAATATGAGTTTAAGCCAAAACAAATTCTATGATTTTCAACTTTTACCAATGACTTGTTCGCATCACAGGCATTAAATCAATAAAAAGAAACGAGTTAATTTCGTTCAGATTAAAAAAAATAACCTGTCACAAGTACTTGGCAGACCTCATTATAAAGCACACCAAATTTAAATGAACTATTTTATAAGATAATAAATAATAAACATGCTTATGCTATGACAGTAGATGTTCAATTACAACCATAACACCATCAACTATTCAACTATCTCCACATTAATCATAATTTAATTGAAACCACACACCAACCTGTTCTTCTTATTTGTTTTTTACCCCCCAAGATATGTCGTCGTAGTCAGTGTCCAGTCCATAATGCAAATAATGACATCCACGAAGACGAGAGAAACAACCACAGGTAATGTGCTTAATATTGAGCCATCCGATGGTCCATATGATCATTTAATTAAACACAACATCGTTTTGGAAACATTGACCTTATAAAACGTATACTCTTCCATCCAGATGGTTAATTGATGAACTGTGTTTTTTCTTAATACGCATGCACGCAACATTGATATTTCTCTTTCAAGCTTTTCCTTTTTTCAAGTAATGTTTTCAACAATTATAGTCGAAGTTTTCCATAGTGGAAAATATTATAATTAACAAAACGAAAGACAATATTAATGAAGTCAAGGTTGGCGGGGCGGTTTCGGTAATGTGGAAACATTTCTATTGAGGTTGAGTGAGGAGTTCTTCGAACAAATAAATATTGAGAAATCTCTTACTTGTTTAAATTTTCAGGGACGTCGATCCGAACAATGGAAATATTGCTCAAGCTGTAATAAAGATTTGTACCTTACTTAATTGCTGGTGCTACAGAGATACAGCGATGCACTGTAATTGCAGAGACTTTAAATAATGGCAATGAAGCGATTCTACTAATACACACACTGATCGAAATTTGATTCAGTGAATTCAGATATAAATCGCTGTAATTTACAAAAAAAAAAAAAAAATGGATAATAAAGAGCTTCTCTATTAGGGTGGAATAAACAATTTCTACAAGTTTATATTTTTAATAGCTGCGACTGCTTTTTAATGTGTATCTAACTTTCTCCTTCGTCCATAATATTTACATATATCTAGCACGAATTGTTTGATTTGATCAACTTCTGAGTAATTCCTTTGGAGGTAATCTTCATAATTCATTAGTCAAAGTAGCAAAAGAATTTTTTACGAGCCTTGAGTTGCGCCGGTAGGTTAGAGTGCCTAGTTTTGGGTTTGTGTCGAAAAATATCTTAGCTTTAGTTAAATCTAACATAACAATGGTTTCTGTCATAAAATCCTGATTGGGTGTCGCCGTATATATGTATGTACATAACTATACTGCCCAAATGAATCTACTTTTTCTGTATTTGAATTTCGTTAATCTGCATTTTTTGGTTTAAATATTTGTAGCCCTGTAAAGTCTTCGTGGAAGAGATTATAGATCTATGTTCCATATGTTGCGTATCACCCAGGCTACAACAAACTCGCCTCAGGTCTCACTTAAAGGTGTAAGAAAGTTTACTGAAAAATGTTTACAAATTCAATAAACACCTGCTCGACCACAACTTAATTAAGATTGACGAGGTCTAAAAGTGTATGTTTATTTTATAAGGCACCGCACAAGGTTTGGAACTCGTTGTTTTCTTAATTGGACTAAAATCAGAGATGAATTAAGCATTTGAATTTTAATATATGTATTTGATGTTTGTAACTTGACTTAAGTTTTGCGACCTATGCAAAAAATCAGAGCACCGACTCCCCGTAACGTAAATATTCAAATAAACTTAATTAATTATAATGTTTAATGCCCAAACAAATCAAAAAACTGCCAACTAGAATACGTTTCAATTGACACTAGAACCTCCTTTAATGTTCGTGATGTTCAAATCTTTCGAAGTGTCAATATCGGCTCTGGCTACTATATATACCTTATTGAAATTATCTGTCATGTCAATACAGAACAAATACTGTGAAGGGATAAGACCTTGCGTCACGTTGGTTAATTACAGTAAAAAGACATAGTAAGTGCCTTTTCCGATCTTCTGTTCCTGAATTCTAAGACGTCAACATCAAAAGACCAAAGGCAACAATTCCAACTAGCCAATAAGGTCGGCAAATGGAAAACACTGGTTTTACAAAGAAAACAGGCAAGTGCTAGTGCAAAGGGATCCCAAGACTTCTAGTAAGCTCTACAGGCAGAGAAAAAGATAAGAACGTCATATTTTCCTTCATTATGAAGAAGAATAGTCAAGAGATGCGATTAATCCCAACAGAAAATGAAAATGTTTTTAAATAGGAATCGCCTTTTGCGAGGAATTGGCAAGTCCTCTGATAGTAATTTCAAATTACCCTCAAAATGGGCTAGGCCCCGGGGCTCCTTGCTCTGTGGCACCACTCTATGGATGCATAAGCAACATTGTTTGGGTTTTCCATTTGCAAAAAGAATCAATTTATTTTCGATCCAAATCTGTCGTGTAGTAGATTTTAACACAATTAAGTAACCATTTAACGGATTAAACATGAATTGATTCTTTTTACGAATGGGAAACCATTCCATGCGATAGGATGTATTGATTCCCTACAGTTGAACTCATAAACAGGTGAAACAAACGATAAAATATTTTATAAACAAGTTATAAAAGAAAGCGCATTTTTGAAAACGCTGGCTATAGCGAACATCTTCCCGCCTTTTTTTTTTTATATACTGAAGAGCAGGGATGAAAATGCACAACCCAAGAAAATAAACAAAGTAGAAGAAAGTTGCTTCGTAGCAAAATAATAAACTAGCAAAAAATGTAGTAGATCTGAGACATATTAAGAAATGTCTGCTGACGTCTCGTCAAAGATTATTCCATTAACAAAGTTTGGGCGACATAACAATAACGACAAAATAATTGTGGCCATTGACCGGGCTATTCGCTATTCCACAAAACTGTTTCCAGCAAGATTGACTGTAAGTAGGCTGTTAACAAAAGAATTTCATCGAAAATGAAATTTCAATGAAAAATTCATTACGTTTCTACTCATGTTCACTTCTCAAAATCTTGAACTTTTTATTTACATTTATTTTGGCGTTACCCAAAAAAAAAAAAAAAGAAGACGAAGAACATGTCGACTTAAAGAGCAGCGAAGAACGGTAATCCGTTTATATTTTGGGCAGCCTAGAAATTCCATTAATCAAACAAAGTGATAAACACATTAGTGTTCCAAAACCAAATTTGCATAGCCCATTAATGAAGAAAAGGGTTACCTGTTCACGCTATTATCTCACACGTTCATAGGCTGACGAAAAAGGCACATTGAAATCGCAGTTTTCGCTCGTGGCATTCCATTTACGCACACTTTTACTTTTTGTAACAGAGTTGCGCCCTAAAACACACCTACTCCATATGAGGAATGTTTTCTCTTCATCAGACATTCTTCTTTCAATTTGCAGATGATGTATGAATTGACATTTTCTCATCCAATTAACATCAAAAGTAAACAAAAGTCGTAGGTTTGATTTCCAAATTCTGATGTATGAATGACATGCAAGCGAGAAATTAACCAAATGAACCCAAAACCGAATTGCAAAAAAAACACATCAACTGTCACTGGATGACAGATTGTCTCAGGGTGGAGTGTGGAGATCGTGTAGTGAGTAGGTGGTTTAGCGCACAGCACTTTGTCAGAGATGGAGCATTGTCTTTGGATTAAAATTTCAAATTAATCCATAAAAAGAAGCGTGGTTAGAAACAATGCGCATGACAGGCAATCGTGACTCTTAAAATAAGAGTCTCAGAGCCTAGGCTTGAGGGCACACTGTTCAGATTAGATTTTTCAATATAAAAAATTTAATTGCAAAGTTTCACAATTCCTTTTTGTTACAATTGATGAAATACGACGCAATCTCCCACATTAAAAAGGTGCGCTTTCAATGATGACTTATTGTAGTAATGGAATTCGTGCGTACTAATTGGAGGCAATAAATTTGTTCGCAGTTATATGTCTTTAAACTGTCAGATTAAGTTTATAGTTTTCAATAACTTTGACGTTAAGTTTTGTGAGAAAAATTAACTTTTATATGCATACTTAAAATACCAGCAGCGATAATTGTGCAATGAACCACATCACCATCCCTTGCTTGTTGTACCGCAATACGTTAAAGGTTAATGTTGTTAGTACTCAAGTGTTAAGTAACAAAAGGAAAGTGAAAGGACTTACATATAAAGATCGTTAGTGGAAATATTTATTACTGCTATTTGGATCAAATAAAAATGTTTTTAACCAAAAGATTTAATTTCGTAAGGTAGGCGTGATTTTTCAATGAACAGTTTATTTGCTGTAATTGCAATCAAAGGCACTTACCGATAAGATTTGTAATAACAATAATTGCTATGAGTGAAGAGCTGTCTAATTACAATTACAAACTTGATCACTTGCCCACTCTAGACTAGAGAAATAAAACCACTCATAAACAAATGTGAATGGTGGGTATTTGCATGGTTATTAATGGTTTCACTGGTAGTCGCTGATTTTGTGTGTGAAAAGATTCATTACACAGATAAGGACCAGATTGGTGTGGAAAAACAGAAAAAGTGCGGAAAGCAAGGATTGATATGTCATGTGTTAGGATTTTTGACATTTTGTGAGAATTGCCTGTAAAATAAATAAATAAATAGGTCTGTTCGTTGAACTTTCCCCAGGGTTGACCAGGTTTTCTTGACAACCCTATGAGTTGTCAAAAAAACCTGGGTTTTCCAGTCCTCAAAAAATGCTAAACCTCAAATCACCACACATCCCTGTCATTAAAAAAAAAAAAATACATGCCATTTGACAGCTCTCAACTCACCACAGCAAAAGCTTGGGCGAGTTTATGGAAAACCTAGGTCAACTCTAAGGCTCAAAAAAGACTCAATTTGACATTCAGGGCGACTTTGGGTTTCTCAAAAAACGCTTTATGGCCTAATATGTGGGCGCAATATAATAGTCCAGACTGAGCCTAGTATATGTCTCTCAATAATTTCTATGGAAAGGTACAAAAGGCAAAAGGTTCAACTGTAGTCAGCAGACTTAAATATAATATCTAAAATGGATCAATCTAGCAACACTTTTATCACAGTTGGTCGTTTTGACAGCTGTTGATTTTTGCTCATCAGTTTGGGTTGCAATTCTATCGCAGAAGAATTGAAGCCGCACTATCAAATTGTCTGGGGCCGAAATCCGTGTTGACATCGATTTTTACATAATTTCGAGTTTCAAATCTGTGAGTTACCTCCAAGATCGGGCGATTAACCGCCGCTGGACTATTTTTTGTGGGGTTATGTGAGGTTATGCAAAGTCACTTGTCTAGCAAGATTGATAGCTTGAAAGAGAATATTCGGCGCGTTTTTGCTGACATACGGCTCCAAATGCTGCAAAAAGTGGTCGAAAATTGGGCCTCCCAGCTTTATTCGAGTAAGCCGGGGAGGCCTATGGCACGAAATCCTTTTTAAAATAGAATGAAATAATAAAAATAATTAGTAAATTAATAAAACTGAATTGTTGATTATAACATTATGCTAACTTCAAAACAAATAAATGACTGACTTACTAGCTAATAATTGAAGCACTTAGAACATGAAGAGGCTAAGTGACATTTTCAAAAATTTTAATAAAATGAGTTCTAAGTTTATCTAAGTTTTTTGTATGCATATAGCGCTTTCACCTTTAGTTAAGTAACCTTTCTAGACAAGGTATATACGAGAAGATAATTTTTTCGCTTCAACTGGTACTTTACCTAATGATTGGCATGTGCCCCGGCCGGCCGGCGCAGCTCGGCGCCTAGCGCATTTATCTCAACTATACCTTTCAATAAAAGCAAGGGACGTAATGTGTCGGAAAACGCATATGAAAATTCAGATTAAAACAAGTGAAGTGAACTGCAGTTTGACAAGGAAACTTTACAATGGTCTAAGTCTTAGGGTGCAACTATATTCAGTTGCTTACATGTGCTTTTACTCGAAAAGCAATTAACACGCATTTCAGAGACTTACAATTGTATGCATATTGCGAATGGCATGGCAGTGTAATTTAGTTGCTCTCGGAGAGTTGCTAGTTCCTCACTTGTGGTATTACCACCCCCAATAACCGCGAAAAACAATTTCATACCTTTAGAACTAGCACACATGCACCTTAACGCCACGGGCGCACTAGATGACGTCTTCAGTATTTGAAGTAAAAGGTGTTTTTTCGAAGTGTGGTTTACAAGAAGAAATGAATAGCATACAATTTTATGGCCTCAAATTAAGCTTCTTTTTAGGAAGATTTGGCGGTTGGCTCAAATAAATTCCAACCGATATGACCATTTTTCGACCACTTTCTGCAGCATATGGAGCCGTATGTCAGCGTATGTCATCTCGGGCTTATCTGCGTGGATTAAAGAATTCACATAAACCCACAAAAATAGTGGTGTTAGATCGCCCCGATCTTTACAAAAACTAACAGGTTTAAAACTCGAAATTATGTAAAAATCGACATCAACGGCGATTTCGCTTCGAGACAGTTTACTGAACAAGTACGCAGTGCGAAGTAGGGATGCTCATGGAAAAAAAACATCGATGTTTTATTCGATGTGATACATCGTAGCCTTACATCGATGTTTGTCGATGCATCGCATAAAAACATCGATGTTTACGATGTATCGATATTTTTTGAGCAAAGCGTACTCGTCGCGTTTGCAGCTGCACATCGTGTAGTCTGTCTCTGGATATATGAAGTAAAGGAGAAGAGAGCATATTATGTATGACATGAATCAGGGAGCTGCAGTGAATGTCTCGTTTTGAGAATGCATTCATTTATTCATTGCTTTACACACCATTCAGACACCATTCACCTTAATCCAAAGCAATACACACAGTGCACTCTCTTTTAGTCAACAAGACCAGGTTCTCACTCTCATTTACTTTACTGAAACAATGGCAGGCAATGAAAATATGTATATGCGTATGAGCTTTCGTGAATAGTGTCTAAGGCAACGAATCATCTACAGTGCAACGAATACCTCATAAGGCAACGAATACTTCACAGTGCAATACTGTGATAAAGAACACAAAAACAACAACAACAAAACCCAAAAAATATAAATAACGACCAAGTCAGGTCACAAAATGTGTATTCAAACCTATCTATGAACATGAAAAAATATTTGTTGTCATCCCTCATCATTCGTGAACATTCGCTTTTTTTCGAATACAAGCGAATGGTGTACCTGTTTGAGTTTGAATGGTCTATTCATTCATCATTCATGGGCACAAGCAATGCGAAGACTCGTATTCACAAGTGTTGTGTACTTTTCTACAAGCATCACACTTGTTTCATCATTGTGAGTGTGAGACTGTGTACGGCTTGTTTTTTGGGGAATGATTCCAAAACGCTAGTGATTGCACTCATGCAGTTCTCTGACATGTATTAAACAGAAAAAGAACACTGAAATCGATTTGGTTAGGTACTGTAACTGTGAGTTGTGAGTGTGTATTGTACGATCTTGCTTTATTCAATATGGATCGAATGAAATACACCATCCCACTGATATGAAATAAATTTAACTGTAGATTTGGCACTTTGAGTGAGTCTTTTCAATGCTTGCTTCATTCGATGCATCGAATAAAAAAACATCGATGCATCGGTAAACATCGAAAGGGTCCGAAACATCGGATTTATTCGATACATCGAATAGTAAACATCGATGTTTTCAATGTATCGATGTTTTTTGAGCAACCCTAGTGCGAAGTAGTCGTGTGGCTTGAATTCGTTCACCATAAAAAGGCAAACCAAACTTGGTATGTATAAATCAAAGGACAGCTGTCAAAAAGATCGACTCCGAAAAAAGTACTGCCAGATTGACACCCACAGTCCTTATAAATTCTATATAGACAACATTTAGGTTGTGTGTGTGGTTATTCTTTTGATTCATTTTTATAAAAGGAACTTCCACGTCATTATTTTTGGACGACCGAACTGCTTTCATTAAATTTACCACAAAATAGAAATCTTCTACAATCTAGCCAAATGATGATACAGTAGAAGGGCCAGCTTTCATTGAAGAGATGTAATTGAAAAGTTTTAACTCAGATATCAGGAATATTAGCGAGCAATAATTGCTTAAATTGGTATCATTAGGTGTGATTCTTTTGTCAAGCTTGAAGGCTTGATCAAATAGAGAGAAAAAACACGATTTAGCAATTTGGTAGCACTATGTATTTGGCATATGGCTTTTGGGTGCAAGCGTCGAAACTAAAAATTAAAAAATTAAAATTGAAACGGCCATTATCTATTGTTGAAGAAATTGAAGAGCTACCTCCACAAATAATAACTATCACAATAAAGAAAAATAGCCAGTTATAATATTTTACTTGTCATTTCCAGGTCTAACACATTTCGCGAGGAATTTCAATGAGAAATGTCATTTGGTACATTGGGTGGGTTTGGTGATGAGTCTACATTTTTGTGAACTAAATTTTTGTCAAGAAACAAGGATTTGTTAACAACTGTTAGCATATATACGAGTTTGTAGCTACACCAAACAAACCCAAAGACAATTTCTGCCGTTTTCGATAACATTTCCAAAAAATAGTTTGGTAGCACATTATTTGTTATCGGGCTAAGGAAATAAGCCCGATTAAATTATGAGGCTGTGGGAAGCGCAGACTGCTAAATTTTTTTTGTATTTAGCACGTGAATTTTTCTCAGCCACAACGGCTTCAGAAAAAAACACACCTAATTTATAAAGTTTATAAAATGTAGAATTCTTTTATAGAAAAAATACTCTCTTCCTTCTAAAAATTCTTGAATCCACTTTCATACTTCAATGAAAAACATTACTTGACAATAAACATTGAATGAACTGGAACTGAAAATGGAAATAACAAAGTGGATTTAAAGAAAAATGTTGATATGAATCAAGTTCATTTTTCTACAAAATTGTTCTACAGCCTATATAGGTCTATAAGCATTTTTTGACACCATCAATATTGTTGGTTAATAGACCATAAATCTAAGTTCAAAGCTTTCGTTGACAACTGATAGTTGATTATAGGACTGCGACTTAATTTTCAATTATTGTAACTCTGCACTTAGAAATAAAGCTGATCTTACATCTTATTCAAAGTACAAACCAAAAAAAAAATTAACCTGAAAAAATTGCAAAACTTATGTTGTTACAGCAAGTTCTACTCTACAAACTTCTCATACCTTAACCCATATTTACTTACAGTAACCCTCTCCAGCATGCTTTTATTACTAAAGGGTCTGAATTCAAGCAAAACTTTCACTTCTCGATAGATAACATCAAACAACACAAATACTTACAATAACCTTACTGACAGTGAACTCAGTTCTCGTTGACTAATTCTCAACTATGAAGTCAATATAAAAGTTATTTAACTTAACTTGTTTCTGCAAACCTGTAAGCCTCTTATGATACAAAATTTTTTACACCTGAAATGCTACCACCATCATCGATGGGCCCATAGAAACTTTTGATCAAAAGCCGAAAAACGTGCGATGACGATGAGACGTGTCTTTCTTTGGTGGCTACTAAAACAACATGGAACATAAAACTACCTAGGGAATCTTAATTCCCAGTTGCAAACGAAAGTGAAAACTAAAATCTTTAGCAAACAAAAGTGCACTAAACCGAAAAATGTTTATTAAACCCATAAACGTTATTGGCAGATGTATTTGAACACTAAGCACACTTAGCGTAACATTTTGGCATTTAAATCATGCCCCTATATAAGAGAAAAAAGATCCGGATATGGAAAAATGTGAAAACTTTGTCTTCACAGCGGTCGATGATGACTGATTTTGGGGAATAGAAAGAGGAAATAAAAATAAAAGTGAGTGAAATGCATTGAACTTCAAAGCCAGAGCAATCACAAAGAAGAAGCAGACGTGATTTTGGAGCTTTTTTTTTAGTATGTGAGAGCTAATGGAAAATGTGTATTTACATATTTGTTTTTCTAAGACCGTATTTCCGTATCTACCTTTATTTGATCATTGAACATATTTGACAAAATAATTTATATGGTTCTAGTATTCTTTTATAATAAGAGTTTCGAATTAATTTTGTATTAGAATAGGAGCCAGTTTCCAAATTGCTAATTATTTCAACAAAGATCACATTTTTAAAGAATTGTCTTAAATGTACAAAGAGTTACTTAAAATAAATGTTCTTTTTGGTCTTTTAGTAAAAAATAAAGTAGGATTTTGCCTCTTGAAAATGAAATTGTGCACATTTAATAGATAAATTTGTTAGTTTCCTGCACTGAATAGACCGATTTATGATTGACCTTGATAAGCCTTGATTTGCATTACAATTGAATTAGTTAACACATTAACCGTGCCACTTATGATCCATGCATATGATTCAATTTTTAGTATTTTATAGTCTTTTTTGAATTTTGGAAATAAACCCAAAGGCATTCAAGGCTATTAAAGAAAGAATGGATTATCATCGCCTCGGGTTAGCTTATTTCTGGCAAACAATACAAGTCATAAAAATTGTTGCTAATTTCTTGGCCAAAAATTTGGTTTTTTTGCTTTTGTTTCAGTTTTTTGTCATCGCAGTCCTGAATGAAAAGATATTGAAACAAAAATATTTTTATTTATCATAGAAACAATAACTCAGACCTTTATTTGGAAATCATTATCATCTATTGATATTCTGACCTTTGATTTATTTACATCTATACTTACAGACATAACAGTTTGTAGTTTGACTAACAACATTCGTCGGTGGGAAGAAGTGTGAAGATATATGATAAGGAAATGTCTCCAAAATATTGGTATCTATGGGAATAATTACATAAGGGTGTCTCGAAATCACTCTTTTTCTACAAAAGAACCATAACGGATTTTCTGAAAGATCCAAAGTTTATGACTCAAAGCTTTCTCTCTTCTTATTCGAGGGGTTGCATGGTAGACTTTTGACGGTTTGGGATACATAAATTAATAAAGCAGAATTTTTCTCCTTGAATGCAATAATAATGAATGTGAGTGATTTGAAATAAGGTTCTCAATATTAAAGTTCCATCTGGTAACTCAATTTATTGTGGAAAAATTTACTTTTCAAGCGAAATATTCACATGTAACAGAAAAATATGCTAAGAGTTGCCAGAAAACTAAAAAAGTAATTTGTGGATATGTATTTGGTAAAGTATTTCTCACTATTTGTAAAGAAGGAAGATCGAAAAAATAGCTTTAAATGGGAATTATATTAATACATTACCTAACTGGCATTTGCCACGGGCACTACAACTTTTCTACTAGCCTGATTCTGTTTGACATCACTGATACCTAGGTTAGGTTACCTATCAAGTCAAAACCTTCCAGGAAAATCACAACTTTCCAATCAATTCTCAAATTAATATGTAGTTTTGTGACCAGCTCACAACGTTGTGACTGGTTGTGACTAAAGACTTCTAGGCAGAAATCGCTGCGCTGAAGAAAATTCCAGGCACACCAACGGGTAAGTCACAATTGAAATGTGACTTCAGTCATTAAACTAAAAAACGTCAGTCTTGTGTTGCCGCTCACAATTAATTTGTGTTGGATAAACGAAGGTCTAAGTATATCATGTATGTAGTATTGTAGTTCTATCCAGACTTTAGTTAAAAAATGAACAAAACTTTTCTTTTGAAACTAATCTTTTATAACTTGCAATTTCTGTTTATTGTAATCACAGATATCCAGGGGCTAGATTACGCAAGAGTGAGTATAAAAATTTTACATTCACGGCCCTCTGAAAACTAACGCTCTGAAAGACCATGAGTAAATTTGAAGGATAGTGTACACGTCTTCTGTCAAAAAAAACTCACCCTCACCATTGCAGAATATAAATTAGAGTGTGTGCACAATTTTTCTTGTACACAATAAAAATTCACTTACAACATCTTGTCTGTTAATCTCACAAAATCACATCTATTATTTTTTTTAGTTTCATCCTATTTTCGTCACAATTGATCCTACTTTAAAATACAATATACAAAGAATACTGTGTGAAAATTTCAAAGGAAAACATCAGAAACTAAGGCAACGGCAGCAACGGAAGCGTCTCGAAAAAAAGGTGAGTTCCTCACTCGGTACTGGGCTATCCTAATTAAAATCTAAAGTTATTCCGTTAGATTATTGTTTTTTCCAGGCAACACTGGGAGAGTTTTTTGAAATTTAAATTTTTCACTTTTTTGGAACACTTTGAAGGAAAGATGGGATTTTTGAGAAAAAAATGGCGCATTTGTTGTTTTTTAACAACAATAACAACAACAACCAGCGTAACCTCGTAAATCATATGCAGTAATAGATTTCAAAAAGATCGATGCAGTAGTTTTGAAGTTATGACTTTGAAAACGTTCGTTGTAATACCGCTCTTGGGCCGAGAAGGTATGAAAATATTCAACGTCATTAAATTGTTTTGATCGACTTGAAATGTTGACACAATATTCTTGAGGTATGTATAATGCATTCATTAAAAACTAATGCAAGAATATATTTAAAACCCTACCTCCCCTTTAAACTCCTTCGTATGAAAATTTACTTTAACTTTCGCAATCAAATAGCTGTAAGTCTTTGTGTGATGTGCCTATAAATAGTTTCACACCTTTGAAAGAGAGGAACTGTACAGATTATAATTCATAAACTAAACTTAAAGTAAAACCAAATAGCCTAAGAACGGTACAAGAAAAAAACCTAATTTAAAACGAGTGAGAAGAACATAGAGATAAAATACAGTAACATAATGGCTACAGTGTATTGTCAAGTTCTGATATGTGTGAAGCTATTTTTGAGTTTTTATCGCTGTACCAAATCATACACCTTCTGATTGCCTTTTTCCAATTTGGGAATTTTTACCTCCTATTTAAGAAAGTCTTCTGTAAAGAAAATCTTAAAATATGTTGATATGCATTTAAAAATTACTACTTAAAACACTGTGTGAAGTTTTTTGATAGCCAAAAGCAAGTTCTGCATTATTTTTTTATTTTTTTTTTATTTTTATTTGTAAATGCTTAGCTTACACCGTAAGATATAATATCTTATTTGGGGTGTAGCTTTAAAAAAGTTATTCAGCTACTTATTAAAGAAAAAAAAAAAAAGAATTACATACAATGTTTCATTATTCAAATCACGCATTACTAAAGTAATTTCTAAGTTTGCTCTTTAAAAGTATTGTACTATTTGTGCTTCTTATATCTCGCGGCAGTAAATTCCATTGACGTATAGAATTAACGAAAAACTGTCGTTC
This sequence comes from Melanostoma scalare, assembly GCA_949752695.1. NCBI lineage: Eukaryota > Metazoa > Arthropoda > Insecta > Diptera > Syrphidae > Melanostoma > Melanostoma scalare. Next base: position 42,509,451 of record OX456985.1, on the reverse strand, counting down.
AGATGTGAGGCAATTAAAGCGAGGAATCAAAAGGTTCATTGATCTATTTGAATTTAAAAATCTTATTTCTTGGTACAAATCAGCTGGTTGTTGATTAAGAAGTATATCCGAAAACAAGGTTAAAGCCCGAAATTCAATAAATTTTTGAAATGGCATCCCCAGAAAATTTATTGCGTGTTGTGAAATACTGTCAAACCGTCGTAGTCCATAACGTATATCATTATTGAAAGCAACGGTGAGCTTTCTTTTGCTCACATAGTCTAAGTTACAAAAAATTTCACAACCAAAGTAAGTAGAGGTAAAATCATTGTTTTTACGAATAAGGTGCGGATTTTTAAAGGCATGAAATACTGCGTTGGCCAAAATGTACGGAGAACACCATAAGACTTACCATCAATTTGGTTTACGTGATCTTTCCAGGTTAGGAAACTATTAAAGACAACCCCTAAGTTTTTCGATGTCTCAACATATTCAATAGAGGAACCATTTAAATTTATGGACGGAAAATAAGATGTATCAACCTTGCTCCTAGAAATAATAATACACTTGGATTTCTTCGGGTTAAGCATTAAGCAATTTTTTTCTGACCACTGTACAACTGCACCTAGATCATCGTTTATACAGGACGCAGTATTTTCGATTAGTCCCAATGGGCTACTAATGTACAACTGTGCATCATCAGCATATAAACGTATAGAACAATGCTTTATTACTGTGGGAAGCTCATTGACATAGAGTGAGAAGAGTAGTGGGCCAAGAATAGATCCCTGAGGTACACCGCTAGCATTTGGTAGAAAATCAGAAAGGGTTTTATTTACTTCAACTGCTTGCATTCTTTTTGTCAGATAGGAATGAATCAAACTGACTGCACTAGGTGAAAATTTATATAAACGGGAAAGCTTTCTGCAGAGTGTAGAATGATTTACCAGATCAAAGGCCTTAGAAAAGTCCAGAAGCACCAAAAACGTTATGTCCTAATATCTTCAATGACACTAATTAACGCGGTGATGCAGCTATTATTCTTTCGAAATCCAGATTGTTTTAATGTTAAGATATTTTCATGCTCTAAGAAGTTACTTATTTGCTTCTGAATAATTTTTTCAAATGCTTTTGATAAAAAAGGCAATATATTTTGCCATTTTCCATTGCATGGGAAATTCATTAGTAGAGATAATTGTATTAAATATATGCGTTATATGTGGTAAAATTATAGGCAAAAGAAGTTTCAAGAATAAGGGGTGAATTTCATCAAGCCCAACGGAGTTAGATTTGATCAAAAGGATTACTTCTACGATATCTTCGGGAGAAACTGGAGAAAAGTTAAAGAGGTTTGTATTTGAAGTATCACTGTCGAAATCTGTAGGTAAAGACGTAAAATGCATTGTACTTTTCATATCAAGTAGTTCCAACTTCAATGAGTTTTACACTTAAAGAAGTGGCAATTTTTGGATAATGAAGTGTTAAAAATCTGTTTTATAAAATTTTTCCAATATTTCGGGCTCTACTATATCATCCTACCCCACTGCGCGTCGCATTGCGCGCCGGCGACGATCAGATTCAAAAAATAGTTTTTGAAATCTAATTAGTAGAAAATCACAAAAGTGAAAAGTGATTACTATTAAACCACATGGAAAAGCGAGACTAATAGCCTATTTACACGGGAACAAAAACGCAGTTTTCAAAAATATTACAAAAACCCTGAAAAATGGTACCCCTCTTTTTTCTTACACCACATGTTTTAATACACGAGATGTTTTCAAGACGTTTTTAATAAAACATAGTATAACAAAACGAGTGGTGGAGTGAATTCGATTACCCAAAACAACCTTCACGACCAATTATTTCCCTTCACTTTAAGCAAATGATTTTTGAGTATTTAAAAACATGGATCAGTTTTTTGTCGGATCAATCTCTTTATTTTACAATAAATAAGTGCAATAACACCAATGTAAAATATAGTAAATCAAAAAGTCGATTTAACAATTTTATGGACCGAGGGACACCGGTGGCGGTTGCGCAGTAGTCGCTTTTATATATATGTAGTGGTGAAACCGATAGCTTGAAACGGAAACTGCTAGGTTGAAATGGAGACAATACGTCCGCCACAAGTTCAAAAGTCTACACAATCCAACTATAGATTATTTATAATAATAGCCGTGTTTTATTGGGAATCTATATGCAGGTTTGCAAAAGATCGCAAAACATGGCACATGGGAAAACAACAACGATTTGTGAACAAAGATAAGTGAACAAATATAAGTCAGTGCTCAAAAGTGAACAACAGCGATGGCAGATAAATGGTGTTTATGGAATAATGTTGCATTAGTGAGTACAGCGTTTTAATGAAACGTATTACTGCACAAGCTATAAGATTTTAAATAAAACGTACCTATTAATACTAAAAATTGTGTATTTTCTCAAAAAAGGAATATAAAAGTGATCGAATGTCAAACAAAAACTTGTTTTGGTCTGAATACCCAAACATTTTTACGTAAACGCACCTCGTTTCTGAGGCAGTGTGAATAGCTTATAGCTTTTATATAGACAGCAGTTTTTGTGCATGTACTCGATGCTCGAAAGGAGCTAGGAGCAGCAGCCTGATTTCATTTAGACTCGGACTTTCAGGAGTCCTCCTACACGCTCTCCAAACATCGAATTACATTTCAATCAAAAACATCAAACACACTTACCTTAACACCTGAGTGCTGTAGCTGCAAGAAAGTTGCAATTCCATTCCTAACCCGATTCTTAACACCTCGGACAGTTCCCTTGGAGCTTCTGATTGTTGACGTCGCAGACGACGGGCTACGTATATCCTTATAACCGGCAAATGCATCGTCACTCAAACTTTTTGGTTCACTTTCGACTAGGCTTCCGAAATCATGTTCGTTCACATGGAACGTATAGTATTTGTCGTTTTCGAATTTACGCGTTTCCATCGAACTGACCGCGTACGTACCTTCTTTCAATATAACACAACTTTTGTTATTATCTTTACGATAACTACCATTGTCGAATTGATTGTTAGCATTATTGGTTGCGATACGTTCACTCACTAATTTATCATTCTTATCATTGTTATCCGCGCCGGCATATTTGAAATCGATTTTTGTTGAAAAACCACCATTCGACGTCGGTGGAGGTAGTGATTTTGGTACCGGCGGTGGAGGAGGAGAATTCGATAGTTTTCGATCGCGAATGTCGCGTAAAAGAGAGTCCGGAAGAAAAGATAGCTTGGAAGGAAGTCCTTCGGATAGACTCAAGGATTCACAACTTAAACTGGACTCACTTTCCTCGCTGTCGGTTAGCGATCCAGCTCTTTGATGGTCATGATGTACTTTCCGAGGGCGATGGTTTTCTTTCATCATAATTTTGGTTGTTTTCAAATGCATCTCAAGTTTGGGTCCTACTTTTTTCGGCAATGGTGGAGGTGTGGTTGAATTGGTGGTACTACTTCCGTTATCCATGTCACTGCAAGTTCCACTGTCCAGAGTGTCGCTTGGTGAGAACTGTCCACTGCTCATCATGTAATAAAGATACGTCGGATTGCTGACATTCAGATCGGTGACCGAAGTGCCACTGCTGTTGGACTTCTGGACCATAGTGTCTGATATTTCTTCACTGATATCCTTTTCGATGTTAAGCTTGAGCTGATTCTGATTCTGATTTTCACCACTTGTCAAATTGACAACAGTCACTTTATTGCCCACCTCACCACTTGGAAGAATACTCGACTTCAATTCTGATTCGATTTTATTTTTATTTTGTACTGTTTCACTTAACAACTCCGATTCCGATAGTATTTTTATCTTAACAACATGAAAGTCTTTTTCCGTCGATGAAACTGATTCGGTCAGTGCACTTGCACAATCTGCTACCACTGCTTGACTATGGTTAGTAATCTCGATTTGTGAAACTGGGGAACCAACAGCAACAGCATCGGTAGTGGTGCATGGAGATGGTAAGATACAACCAATACTATTTTCGTCAACATCTATACCATCATCCTCGGTTGGTTTACTATTACCAACACTTATAATCGTTGGCTCCACTTTCATCGCTGTCGCCAAATCATCCTCTTGAATTGCTGTACGAATGACTTCTTCCATCTGTGATGGCCGACACAAATTTTCTTCTTCTCCTTCTGCATTGTGTTTCTCGGGTTGAGATCGCCATAAAGTGGGGCTAGGTGTTGAAGTTGGAGTTGTGGTCGTAAAAGAAATGGTCTCCGATGGCATTTCACTCGTGTATCTTTTATGGTTTTCTTCTTCGTATTTTTGGATGTCTTTGGAGTTTCTAGTCGTCGTGACGGTCGTAGTCTTCGCCGTCGTCGTCGTCGTTGTAAGTGGAGCTACACCGTTTGCTATATCAATGTAAGTTGTGGATGGCATGTTGTGAGAAAAAGAGGAGCAAGTGGAGACTCGAGATACAAAAGAATCTAGATTGATTGATTGAATTCGCACTTTGAATAGTTAAGAAAAGTTTAACAATTTCATTTCATCTTTGGCATATCAATGAGCAGAGCACAGAAGGAGAAGCACTTCCAAAACAAATAACAATAAAAAAAAAAAAAATGCTTTCGAAGCAATTTCACTGTATCTAGATTAAATTATATTTTCTTTATTTTTCTCTTGTCTTCTTATGTTTTCTTCAACTACCATTTGTATATGAAATTCAATCAGAGTTTTCCTGTTTATTTTATGTTCACTTATCGATGGCAATATCTTACGAACTTTGGCTCAAAGATGCGCCTTGCCTTCCGTTATGTGATATGTGATTATGAAATGAGGAAATTTAATCGCATAGATACGAGTACTCGCACTCGCTTTGAGCATTCCTTTCTGCCTTATGTGTTGTAAAAAGTAGCGCAGTTTTATTTATTTTTTATATATTTCCAACAGAGTCTGGTTTGGATTGTTCCAGTTTTGCTGTTTATTTAGTCAAGTTCAACCATTCACTATTTACTGTGAGGATACCGGCTTTTAAAACGGATCACCACATAAAAACCGCTGGTTTTCCTGCTTGTTTGATTCTGGTTCTAGTGATGTTCTGTATCTAAACACAAGTGAAGAGTAGTTAAATTAAACACAGCACTCGCCGTATAGCCAGGAACACGCAGATGCATAAGCAAGAGAAAAAGTATCTTTGGCAAAGCAAAAAAATAAAAAATATCTTGTATATTTCACTAGATGAACAGGTATGTACTTTATTCGCGAGAATAACGGTGTGGAGCAGCTTAGCGCATTGCGGTGTACATACAGCTCTTAACAGTATCACGACGGTAACTAAAGACCCAACAGTCGACTTGAGGTTTTGCCATTTTTTTGTTTCTCTGTGGAACGAATGGAAAAATAAGTTAACAAAAAAAATAACAAAACAAAAGCAAAAACAACAATACATTAATTCGCGGCTAAGATCGCAATGAGTGGCGTTGGCGTCAGCAAGCAGGTAGATTGTAAAATAAGGTTTGGTGAAGATGTACGTAGTACAGAAAGTATGATAATGGATAAGGTTTCGGGGGTTTGGTGGATGTGGGTTTTTTTCATCTCGACGATTGAGTGGAATTCTCTTGAATGATGGTTTAGGAGGAGCAACGTTTCTTCTTTGACACACTGTGTTCTTCTTTGGTGTTTTGAAAGAAAATTCTTTATATTGTTGTTTTTTTTTGTTTTGTTTTATTTGATGTGGTATTTGCTAAGTTCTTGTGGTATTTTCGCTGATGGGTGATGATAGTGGAATTGAGTTTTGAAGATGAGGTAATTTGTGGTTCGATATAGAAAAAGAATAGCAATTATTTGAAGTGTTTAACGGAGCTTTGAAGGCATTGGAAATATGTGCTGATAAAAGGTCTATTGAAAAACTGTCTATTGACAATGGTGGAAACGGATGGGTTTCTTTTCAGTTGCTGTCTGTTTTTCTGGTTTGATTAAGGCAAATAAATAATTATAGATAGTCAGTAAACGGTGTGTTGAAAAAGTGAAACCTTTGAATATTCATATAACAATGGCATGAGTTTTGGAAGAGACTTTTACTTTTAAAAAACGTGACCATAAAGTAGACGTCTGCTGTGTTTAAAATTCATAACAGCTATTTAGGTATGCGGTTTCTTATTTTAAATCAAAATCAATTCTTTTATGTTCTAGAGCTTCCCAGATGTGGTGAGAGTTCTTATAACAAGAAGAGAACTCTCGATTATACAAACATGTATTCAATTACAAGTGTACACGTGTACTGAGAAACTATTTCTGCTACAATTGTACACGTGTACTGAGAAATGGTTTCAACATGTAGACATGTAATTTGTACCTAAATACTCGAGTAAATAAAAATGATGGAGGGTAATTTCATGTCCGAGGGATTACATCTTAACCTGGCTCCTTTCGAATCAGCTGAGATTTTTTACTCTATTCAAAATGCTTTTCAGAATTTTTTTTTTTTTACAAATCTTAAAAAATTCAAAATCTTTTAAGACTTTCAAATTTCCGAAATCCGAAAGTTTTTTTTTCTTTAAATTCACCACACCCACAGAAAAATACAGGGTGTCTGAAAAGAAAGTCTCTATGTATTTGCTTAGTCAACTGCCTGGACGATTTAAATCTGATTGGAGGAGGGATATAATAGTAGTAGCGTTGCTGTTGCGAACTCAGGCATCTTGGAACGTTCTTCAGGAGCTGACCTAAAAAAACCAAAACCTGGGCGGCCAAGATCGTCAAGAACTGTGTAATGTAGTGCTTTTAAATGGACTTGAGAATGGCTCTCAGTACGACGTTATCTACGCTGACTTTTCCAAAGCTTTCGATCGAGTAAATCACATGTATTACTCATGAAGATAAACAAAGTTGGTATTCACTCGAACTTGTTAAATTGAATCAATTCGTACTTAAGATATCTTATTCAGTACGTTCGCATAAGCAATGTTCTTTCTACACCGGTATATGTTACTTCGGATGTCCCACAAGGCAGCCATTTCGGTCCCCTTCTTTTTTTACTTTTTGTCAACGATATTCCTGAAATATTTTTGAATTCAGAGTGCATGATGTATGCGGACGATTTAAAAGTCAAAATCTGAAAATGATATGAAATTGATAGGTTGTCGAGGTGGTGTACAACTAACTTGTTTAATCTTCTTCTTCTTTTCATTTCCGGCGTTACGAGTAGTGATCTTGAAGCGATCACAACTCTCTCACTTTTCTGCTTCGCCTGTGGGGTACGCCGCGTTGACCTCAGAAAGCGTCGGCAAGCCTCCCGGTTTTGGATTGTTCCATGTCTGAGGCCAACCAAATGCTGCTGTTTTTGCATTTACTTGTACCAGGAGTGTTTTGGTCTGCCTTTTCTTTTTCGTAGCGAATTTGTTGAAACGTTGTACGATATTGCCTTTTGGACGGCTGCGGATCTCTCCTTTGAACATGACAATACCAACTGAGCCGGTCGTGCTGAATTTTGCCCAAGATGGTACTTTTGACATGAAGGCTTCCACGGATCTTAGTACTTCTAATTCGATCAAGCTTTGTTACTCCTGCTGTCATCCGAAGCATCTTCATTTCGGCTGCCGTCAATTTACTCTCATACTTTTTGTACATTGTCCAACATTGTGAACCGTATGTCAGAGCTGGACGGACAACTGCTGTGTAGAGTCTTCCCTTCAGCTTAGGGGGCATTTTTCGATCACAGAAGATAGCGGAGTTTTCTCGCCACTTCATCCACCCAACGCTTACTCGATGATTGATGTCGTCATCACAAGTTGCTTCACTATTGATCATAGATCCCAGATATTTAAACTTTTCACACTTGGGAAGCACATTTCCATTCAAATAAATGTCTGGAATAGGCTTGTCTGGATCAGAAAAAGGGCAGCACAGGTATTCAGTCTTTTTTGCGCTAATACGGTACCCATTTCCTTCCAGAACATCAATCCAAACGTCAAGTGCTCGTTGCAAAGAATAATTGTTGTACTTTATTGTCCGTTACTTTTCCTTCGAGCAAATAATCCAGAACAGCAATAAAGAGCAGTGGACTCAAGACACTTCCCTGATGTACACCTACTGTTATTTGGAATTCTTCGGTGACTCCAGCTGGGCATCTCACTTTTGTAACTTGTTTTAAACTTGTTTAATCTAAACATGTCTAAATGTCAAAGTTTAATATTTTGTCGAAATTGATCGCCAGTTTATTAAATAAACTTATTTTACTTACATATAAAATAAATCAGAAAGAAATGTCCGTGATACATTCTAAAAAATATCTTGGTGTAATTTTTGACGAGAAGCTGAACTTTATACGACACATAGATTTTTTAGTTGCTAAAGGCAATTCAATGTTAGATTTTATTTTGCGTAGCTCCAAAGAGTTTTCCGATCCACAGAGTTTAAAATGTCTATTTTTTGCCTTTGTGAGGTCTAATTTGGGGTATTGCAACACAATTTGGAATCCTTCATATGCTGTTCATTCATTTCGAATTGAAAAAATTCCAAAACAATTCACGAGAGTTGTTGTGAATCAAGATGAAAATTACTCGGTTTTTTGCCTCTAAACAATCGAAGGAAGTTCACTGTTAGTTATTTCATAAGTAAGACTCATAGCTCCTTAAAAAACTGTAATAAACTCTCCTCAAAGTAGAAACAACCAACAATAATAATAATTTATGGTTTTGTTTGTCGTGCTTCTAACCACTTTACCTTCCTTATTCTACGAGTAAAAAAAGGATATTTTTTATTTCATTCATTCATTGACCGATATAATGATAAACAGTTAGTCAATGAATAGGAAAAAAGACTCTGTTTGAAATTGGTGCACTTTTCCTCAATTTTCTAGTCTGTCGGTTGAAATTTTTTATTCTTTGGCAGCTTTTGGTGAAAAGATAGATATATGATCGCTTCTAAGAAAAGTGAAATGTTAACAAAGACAGGCTTACAGTCTGTTATGACTTATGGGTAAAACAAGAGTTTGCTAGTGGCATAAGCTTTTTCAAGATGGCCGTGAGGACGTTAAAGATGACGAACGCCGGGACGCCTCGGACATCTCGAACGCTTCGGAATCCTCAGCACATCAATAACAATAGATTGATCGCTGAATCACAATCGAAGAAGTCATTGATGACGTTGGTCATGAAATCTTTTCTAATGTTTTGTTTATAAAAAACGTGGCGGCAAAGTGCGTGTTACAAAATTGTTGAATTTGTGTGAACAAAAGTGAAGGGTAGAAGTTGCTCAGAAGACACTTAACGCAGTGAACGACTATACTGAATAACCGAAACGTTTTATAACAGGTGACGAAACACGGGTTTAAGGATACGTCGTTGAAACTAAAGTAAAAGCTAAATTTCACACAAATTCCTTGATCAATTTTTTTTACAAACGAAAGTCACTAAGCTCATACAAACACGTGTAACCTTAGAGGCTGCTGCTTTAAAATTGTATCATACTTCATGTTTAACAATAAACTACAAAAAGTTTTGACTAATCGTTCTCAAAACCTTACAAATTTTTAGATTCCCATTATTTTCTAAGCACATGTCTTACACCAAGAAAAATCGGTTATAAAAGAACTCTCAGAAAATCTCAATAATTCAACTCCCAATTGAAAAGTTACTACAGATTAACCGATCAACTCATTAATATACCGAGCAAGGAGCAGAGGGTTAAGAAGACAACCTTGCTTTGAGCCTATTGAAATCTTAAATCATTTCGATAGTTCTCCTTCATACCACACTGGCGACTCTTTGTCCTCATAGAGATATCTATTTCGTTAACCATTTCAACCGACACTTCCATACTTTTTAGTTTATAGATACAGCAGCGTTCTACTGTCAATGTTATCAATGCGGCTTTAAAATCAATATGTGCTGGTTAATTGGTTGATTCAGTTAAAATTCAATCCAATTAAAATTCCTTTTCAGATCTTTGAATCCTTGTTTAGACGATGCCAGCAAAGATCTTTGCTGTGCTGTCCTTTAAAGATATTTCAGTGTACAAAGTCTTCCACAAAATTGCGCTCTCATTTTTGAGAATATGATTTTTTAAAGACATGTGCTACTATGCTAGATGGTGAAAAGTTGTGTCAGCCAATAGCTGAAGTTGGGGCATTATTTGTAAGAAATTCGTAGCATACCTCTTCATATCCCGGAGCTTTAACATTCAAGGTACACTACATAATAACTCTTGAATGCTCTTGAAAAAATAAAACGTATTCTGCATGAATAACGCAATATTATCAGATTTAACGTATATTCCAAGACTAGTAATAATAATAATAATAATATTCCACGACAGCCATGAAGAAAATTCTTTCAACACTTGATTATTACGCTGAATTTCTTTCTACAGATGAAGATTTCAAGTTCCCAAAAATATAACGCAAAACAGTGCATTTACTTCAGAAGACATTGGTTTTAATTTTTTATCACTTAACACTACTTGCCACTACATTCCATGCAGCCAGTTAATATATTAACAATAGTTGTCTTTCATTACAATTGACATTGAAATTGATTAAAATGCTATATCATATTATAATCTTTAGTAAAATCAGTAAGACCTACAGCTGGGTACATGACACAAGCACAAGACATAACTGCAATCTTCTTCACAAAAGACATAAACAACAATAAAATATGTCAATCGTGTGTAATATCGAGCCAAGCCCATGTTCGAAATTATACTATGGATCGCCGCTGTTCATTGAACAAGTTTTCATCAAGAAAACAAACTGGAAAACTAGTAAAGCATAACTGTCGAGTGTGGGGCATGCTACTAAAAAAGAAATAGTAATTTTTTTTTGGATAATTGTTTTTTGTGAATATTGTACTGGACTAAGAACATAACAAACGAAAAACGAAATAAAATAAAACAAAGTATGTATGTATAGGTGAAGTGGAAATCTGTTTTGTACAAAAATCAATGTGACCAAAAAAGCCGACGGAAAAACAGATTTCCACTTCACCTATATATCCAAAAATTGGTCAATAAATCAACTCTATTCAAAATATGTATGTTAATATTTCATATTAGCCCTTTGTTTAAATCCTTTTGCATATAATTTAGACTCTTTCAGTTTTATAGAAACTTATTGGAGATCATTTTGGTCCTGACGACTATTCACATGAGCACGATCAATTAACGACGAATGAACGAATATTCGTTAATTTTGGCATTGTATTCATATGGGAACTTTTTTTTATTCATCTCGAATGATGTTCGTCTTTAAATCCAAAACAAAATCAAAAATGATTTTAAGGTTAAACACGGCCTGTAGCTGCGATTCGGTCGCTGTCAAAAATAGACATTTGACAAAGTTCACATTGGTCATTGGTTGAAGCAACAAATTGACCAGAAAGATTAGGTACATTGTTAAACGACAAATTAGTGTAACAGATAAGGAGAGCAATAAAAACGTCGCTTTTCGCACGAGGTTTCAGTAAGTCGACCAATGTGAACTTCGTCTTTGTATTGTAACCTTATGGAATGGCACACATCGCTACAGGATGCGGTACATACAAATATGAATACGTTCCACAGATCGCTATTGCAGGCCGCACTGGTTACATGTGTTTTATTTTAATAGCGATAAATTGCAAACGCAGGCCCCCACTGGTTTCCGCATGGCCTTAAGCCCAGCTCAAACCACTGCTGCTTGCGTTTGCGATTTGATCGCTATCAAAATGAAACACATGTAGCCTTATGGAGTGGCTCAAACCTACGTGGACTGAGGTATATACAAATACGTTTCACAAGCTGTCGCATTCACAGGCCGCACTAGTTTCCGCAGGGCTTTATTAATTGAAATGTGGATTGTATGTGGAACGATAATAAAGTTCAACTGTTCGGACCATCTTAATTCTTATTCGTGCAGAATAAATTTCTTTTCTTAATTTCTTTAATTTTGGATATAAAAGTTAAAGTTTATGTTTCTTAAAATCAGTATAAACTATATTTCCATCTTTTCCTTGAGAATTAGTGAAGGATCTAGGCTTGTAAAGTACTTCAAATCACTTGCCTTAATTTATTGGCTGTTCGTTGGTCGGGCTCAGGCGAATAGTGCTTAAGGAACAACCTTTAAGAAGTAGATGTAGTTTTTTTTTCTTTAAACGATGGCGTCATTTGAAAATTTTTACCTTTCTCAATTTTGTCTCCAATAGTTTTCGTTGTTGATGAGTGTCCAGAACTTATAAGAAAGCCCCAGTCTTCAAATATTCTGTCACTCCTGCAGCTTAGGTACACAAGAAGTTGACAGGTAACTACGCTTCGAAGAAATAAATGTTTTTAAAAAAATTCTTTATAAGATTCCTTTAGGACTCATTTTAGGAAGATGTACAATTGAACAAGAGTAGTATAAGCTTTATGTTATTTTGTGATTCCCGTGGTGTAATGGTTAAAGTGTCGGACACTTCGCGAAGAGCACATTCCCCCATATTGGCTCTTTCACACCTAGAAAAATTTTTGTCTTCCTATTCCTCATTGAACTTATTGAAGGAAACGCACTATAGGCTGATGTACTATTTTTTCTTTTCTTATTTTTCTTACAATGCCATGTCTGGAACCACAACATAACTCACCCTGTGATAGGATAGACATAATTACTAGCTTTATCAATTGCAGTGTAAACGGGTATTCAAAGAATTTCTCAGTAGGCACTTGCAGCAGTTCACTCGAAAGAAGAAAACATAAAACCTGTTGGTGTTGCGTCTTGTAAAATTGTTTTAATAAAGCTTCATGAAGCCCTGAAGGCCGTCTCGGTATCTCTATAATTTTTGTTATTATTTTCTCTTTCATCTTTTATATTCATAAGATCAGCATCCAATAAAAAAAAACTGCTTCAGTGTTACTAACGTGATGCGATCAATAGAGAAGAGAACTCAGGAGTTAGCACGAGTTATGGGTGCGGTATTGGCCAGTAAGATTGCTTTGAATGGTGTGTCTTCGAGTTATAAGATAACACCACGATCATATCCATACCATACGTAGGTACATATTTTGTGAAATTGAAGATGAATGAAGAAGAAATTAAAAAAAAAAATAGTAAACTGGAGAAGATGTATTGAAAAAGGAATGCAAATTAAGTGTGAAGAATCATTATATTTTTGCAATTGTTATAATGGGGGGTATTTTAATCAGGCGATGGATAACAGATGAATTTATTACATCTCCAGCAAAAGCAAACTTATTCAATTAAAACGATAATATTTAGAAAGTCAAATATTTAAAGGTAAATGAAAAAAAGTTAAGCATTGGCAATAAGATCAAAGCCAACTTGAAGCTTACTCGTGTCTGTATAAAATTATGTATACTTTTGAATTAAATTATTTGCAACTGCAAGGTCTTATTTTTTTTTTAACTGCAACTATTGTGTCTTATAAATTAGACGGATATTTCGAGTTGGGTATGGTTTGGAACTGAAGAAAACAAAATTCCTCAAGTAGTTAAATAAACAGTGACCCACAAATTATATGTTAATACCAAACCGTTTTATGGAAATGCAATAAAACGTTCATAGAATTGAACGATTTCTGCACTCCCAATTGCCGATTTATTGGAATTCCTTCCACATTCTTCAAATCCGCAAGTATGTTTTCTTTCAAATTTTATTTGTTTCATTTTTGAACGAGAATTCCAGTTCATCAATATTTACTTAAAAGCGCGCAAAAAAAAACATTCAACAAAACAAGTTTGACACGATGATGAACTTGCCGCGTTTCATATCATAAAGACCTGTCAAGGACAGGTACAATAAGTGGTTCGCATAATGTGTAGTCTCTTTAGATGCCAATTATTCGTTGGAAAAAGTAAAAGCGATTGTTGTAACAGTAAATTGACAACATAATTAACCTTCGCTGGATAGAAATTGATCTTATTAGAAGAGGATAGTTAAAGTGTCATTTACACACGCTATTCAGTTGAGTTCTCTTTTTTCTGAACAACGATATGCTTGTGTGGTTTGATATCATAAGAAGGATCGGCTATTTGAATTGAAAAGATGATGTATAAAGAACTTGAAAATGGGGAATAGGAAACAGGTTTAATATACAAAACAAGAACTGCGAGCGCTTAGGAATTTGTTGATCTCATTATTTAAATCGAGATCTTGTTTTTGGCTTTGCTAAAGAAATTTTAAAATTCGTTGTACGTAGGTTTGTATAATTCAGTGAGCATTTGAAAAAGATTGTAGGAGTAAGTCGCACATTGAGAACAATCATAATCACAAACAGTTGCCTATTATCTGCGCATTTTAAATTATCCTCAGTTTTTGTTTGTGATTTTTCTTAGTACAAAATATGATCCAGTCAAAAAACTTTGAGTAAAAAAAGAAAGCTAGGCTCAGTTCACACTGTTTCGGTTCCGTTCGGTTCTCATTTTGAGAAAACACCGCATAATTTCCGAAACCTCTTCACAAACAACAGTTTCATACAGACTTGCTTTTAGAGACTTGACATCTGAATCAGAAGCCCAAAACGTATCATGAGAAACAGAAACTGATCAGTGGCAGTGCAGGTGTCAATGCCACGTTGGTTTGTGAGAATTATACTCGAATTAGTATCTTTTTGACAAAAACCGATTGATGTCAAGCGAAAGCTTTGTGCTTTACGATGTCTATATACCTACTGCTCAAATATATTTCCCAACAGCTGTTTACATTTTTCGCGAGGAATTGGCAAGTCCTCCGTAAGTAAGTTCATTGCCATCAAAAGCGCCTTCTCGATTTTCTCTGCAGAAATTTGTAGGTCCCCTCTATACCTTCACAAAACATCGTTGTGAGAAATGCGATAGGCCCCGGGACTCACCGCCGTCGCTCTGTTGCCCCATAGTATATATGCATGTTTACACTTCTCAGCCCAAACCGAATCTCACAGAACGAAGCATTGTGACACTACGTTTAGTAAGAAGCGCGTAAATTCAGACGCCTGAATAACAATGCCGCTTTAGCTTTGCTTTCGCCTGGCGGTTATGAGTTTAATCAAAGAAAATCAGTACGTTCTATATAACAATGTTGCTTTGACTTCGCTATTACGCTGGTTAGTGTACAAAACGACGTAACGTGACTCCAACTCAAAGCGTAAAGTTCAGTTTGGCTGAACTTTTGCTAGTTTTAAAAGGAAAAAAACATCAACAAAATCATAAGGTTAATTCAAAGCGAAAACAAAGCGCTCGCACGTAACCTAGCCTAAGCCGAAGCCTGATCGATTTAGCCATAAATGGCTGAGTGCGATTCCTAACGTAACGTAAACAAGTTTTTCTACTTCAATCCTTTTTTCTTAACAGCATTTTTTACACAGCGACATACTTATGATGCAATCCAACAAAACTTAAAAATTATTTATTAAAAAAAAAGTTGCGTATACGCCCCAGTTGCTACTAATTTTCAATTTACACTTTTTAAACCGTTTTTTTTTGTGTTTCTTAAATCTTTATAACGTCATGTTTAATATATAATTTTACGTACATAAGTAAATGAAAAGATTAGTAAAGTTTTTAACAGTTAAAACACTTATTTTATTTCCTCAGATGTACATTTCAGAAGCAATGCAATTTTCATCGTCAGTGAGATTTATAAAAGTACATAAGTAGCTATCTAATTTGTTTTTGCATATGTTTATCAATAATTTTGTAATACTTTTTAGTTCTGTTTGTCTTGAGTGTGTTAGACTTAATTTTTGCTTACTAACAATTAACACCTCGCTAAATGATGACAGTGACACATACTTCTGAGTACTTAAGGGTGAAAAAACTCTTGAAGAAAAGATACATTGTTTCACAAACTTGAAATAAGCTGTTCTGATAGTGTAACAAAAAAAAATGGAATAAGAAAACGAAAATACTCTATAATCAGAAAGATGTTAAAGGTTTTCAAGCACCTTAAAGTAAGGCTTAGCATTGACATACTTGGGAACCAACTTCACGTAGAGACAACTTAATAAATAGGAGCGTTTTTGTAGCAACTCAGCAATCCTATATTCTTATATAATCACATCGGCAGGATTTTACCACTGAACATAAAAAAACTCCATACTAGGAACTTTTAATTCGATACTAATTTTTGAAGTGAAACTTCTTTAGAAATATGTTGTGATTTGAAATACGACGACACAAAAATTCGTCACAAAAAAGAAACAAAAACATACATGTAGAGAAAAAAAACAGCGAGAGAATGAGATAGAATATGTTATACATTGTTTCGTATTAACGGAGTGAGTTTTAAGACGGCCGTGAGTTGGAGTTTTTAAAACTCAGTCTTGCCCAAATTTGGATCTTGTAAAAAGAATATAATTACAATTTTTATTCAGTACTCTGCTGCGTGAACCACTTACTGTTGAATATTTTTATCAACAACATTTATCAAAATAGTGTAAATGGGTGCTAGTAATATTTTCCAACATCATGTAAACGTCTCATTAGCTGTGTTTTTGCATACGAGCGTTTGCTTATTTAAGTATTTGCAAGTTACAAATCATGCAAATTTATTAGTCAAACATCCCCCTTGTATTCCTTATACACGAATTTGTTAGAAACAGACTAAATAAATAAATAATTAGGGTGGAGCAAGTGGCGCAACAGAGCAAGGAGCTCCAGGGCCTATCGCACTTCTCACAGCCATAAAGCCTTGTGAAGGAATGGAGGGGACCTACAATTTTCTGCCGGTTGCGAACGGCTCATCGAGAAAGCGCTTTTCATGGCAATGAATCTACTAACGGAGGACTTACCAATTCCTCATAAAAGCCGCGATACTAAAAAAAAATCCTCTGCTGGGATTTGAACCACGAACCTCTGGGTTATCAAGCAGACATGCTAACGGGTACCACCAGTAGACATAAGGTATAAAAATTCATACCTGTCTGGATAGAGAGCGGGAAGACACCAAATATAGACGTCTGCACTTCTGTACTGCAAATGCATGTAAATACACTTTAAGCGAGTATAAACGCAAGAGCTTCTAACGGGTGTTTTTTTTAGAACATGTGGTTTTCAGTTTCACTTCCGGAGTTGGCCTTTTTGACAGCTGTTACTTGCAAATTTTTAGTTTGCCATTTCACTGTGAACAAATTGAAGACGTAAGACCATTGGGCAGTGGGCTTTGCGTACGTTTGGCAAATTGTCTCTCGCTGTTGATGCCGATTTTTTTTTTTTTTTTACATAATATAGTTATTTAAACTAATGAGTTTTCTTCCAAGTCGGGCGATTTAACACCGCTGGACTATTTTTGAGGGGTAATGTTGTTTTTACAAATAAGCCCGAGACAATTAACTCATTGGAAGCGAATTTTTGGCGCGTTGCTGCAGACATACCGCCAAAAACGCTGCAAAAAGTGATCAAAAATTGGGCCTCTCGGCTGGAATTTTTTCGATCCAGCTGCGGAGGACACTTGCCCGATTTCTTTTTTAAAACATAATGACAAACCCTTGTCTTTACAATAAAGCTTAGCATATCCATATTTTATCAACGTTTTATATTTCCTTGGAAACCACACGTCTACTACTCCGGCACACGGGTCCAACGGGCTCCATGTAGGCTATTATTTTCATTGAAATGCGAAAAGTAACAAACTCACAATTTATCGCCCTGACTGTATTTTCAGTTGCTTCTACTCACCACTAGTAACGCTGTATATAATTTGCAAAAATGTGTCAGCCAGCTGTCATCTGCACACACTTTTGTCAACATATTTTTAATCAATCAACGAAATTTCTTCTGTAATTTAAATTTCTTGTAAAATCCAAGAAAATACACTCAAAAAAAGAAAAAAAAAAAACAAAACTTGTTGTGTAAGAATATACTTTACAAAACTCATTTATCCTGATTGCCTTCCAGGCCAACAATACAAAGTTGTTTTATGCTCGCTAGTCAGCCTTCAGAAAAACCAAAAACAAATAAAAGCCATCATGTCTGGTTGGGATGTTTACGACGACATGAATTTGTAAGAACAATCTGTCGATAATTGAATTTGCTTCAAGACCTTCTGACCTCATCTCACTCATTTCAGGTATATTACCCCAGAACGATTTATGGTTGAACCAAATGGCAAAGATGAACTTCTTATCATCGATCGGGTCTCGAATTTTGTCAAAGTCCAGAGTGAGTGTTATATAGAAACAATAAAAAGAATAAAACATCATTCTTTACCTCCTCTATCCTGTTGCAGTCAAATCAAATCAACTAGATAATCAAGTACCAATTAGACGGGTATGTGGGATTCTTGGAACTATCCGCCTCCTTGGTGGTCAATATCTGATTGTTGCTACCCATCGACTTTTTGTTGGCATTGTAAATGGTGCAATTATTTGGAGACTTGCCGGATACGATGTGATACCATACATTCCATCAATTACACATCTCAGGCAGGCTCAACGTGAGCAGAACGAGACATACTTGAATATGATTCGAAAGACCTTGGACACACAATATTTTTATTTCTCATACTGGTATGATTTGACCCACACTCAGCAGCGACTTCATTCCATGCCTCCAGAGTTCTTGAAGGTGAGTGTGAAGGTTGTTCTCAAACCCTCTTACTGTCTGAAATGTTTTTTTAGAACGGACTCCTCGAACGTGCAGACAATCGGTTCGTTTGGAATGGAACACTTTTAAGGAACTTCAACTGCCCTGACATGAAAAAGTTTGCCCTGCCCCTAATATTAGGATGTAAGTGTTGCGTAACGTTACACAATGTTTTTCCATTGTTTGCTTGCATAATTCGAGCAACACTGTTCAAGATTTCTGGTACTGGTTGGGTGTTAGTAATAATTCTTGTTTGGGGTGGGTTGTGATTAGATGGGTGGCACACGGGTGTAGGTAAACAGTTTCGAGTAGGGTAGTTGACCAGTTGAATGACGACAATGCCAAAACAATTTAACTTGCAAATCAACAAGGACGCATGTATTACGAAACTAGAAAAAGGATTGCCAAGGGGAAAGAATCATTTTCGCTCCAAATAAGTGCCTTATTTGGTTTTACAAAAGAAATCTGATTTTTTTCAGAACAGAAGAAGAATCAAACAAACCTTTTACCAACTCATTGTTCATTCTAATGATTTTTATTCTCGCACCTTGTTCCTCCAGTTGCTTCTGTGAACCAAGTCACGATCAACGGTCAAACGTTTTATTGGTCGATTATTTCCCGTCGATCGATACATCGCGCTGGGACTCGTCATTTTAGCCGCGGCATAGACGAAAACGGAAATGTTTCTAATTTCGTTGAAACCGAGCAGCTCATCGAATACAACGGACAACGAGTATCTTTTGTCCAGAATCGTGGCAGTATGCCGTTCTTCTGGCGACAAACACCCAATCTACGCTACAAGCCACCACCAGAGTTGATCCAAGGAAAAGATCACCTCCTCGCTTGTATGAAGCACTTCGATGTACAACTTCAGCTCTACGGCAAACAAGTTCTTGTTAATTTGGTAAGTTCGAGGTTCAAAGAACCGAGAGAAACAAAAACTTGACGACTTTCCTTCTTCCACAGGTTGACCATAAAGGCGCTGAAGGTGCTCTAGAGAAGGCTTTTGCCACATTCGTCAACCAAATGAATAATCCTCTAGTGCGTTACGAATCGTTTGATTTCCATCTTGAGTGCAAAAAAATGCGTTACGATCGATTGAATATATTAATCGATCGTCTTGCCTACGAACAGGATGAGTTTTCAGTGTTCCACCTTCGAGGCGATGGCAATTGGATCTCATCACAGGATGGTGTTTTCCGAACAAATTGCATCGACTGTCTTGATCGGACAAATGTAGTGCAGAGCATGCTAGCGAGGCGGTCTCTAAACCAGGTTTTAGTGAAACTGGAAATTCTAAGATCTGGACAGAAGATCGAAACGGTTTCGCCAAACTTTGAAGCAGTTTTCAAAGGGGTAACACCAAAACAATCAGCATTTGTTTGCATTGAAGAGCAATTACTTGTTTATAGGTCTGGGCTGATCATGCGGATATGATTTCGTTTCAATACTCAGGTACAGGTGCGTTGAAAACCGACTTTACACGCACGGGCAAGCGAACCAAAGCTGGCCTCATTCAAGATGGAGTAAATTCACTGACACGTTACTATTTGAATAACTTCTGCGATGGTTTCAGACAGGTGATTAGTTACACTTTTTTGCTTGACTAGTTAAACAACCTCCACAATTGTAGGATGCAATGGACCTTTTCCTTGGAAACTATGTAGTTCGAGATGGTGAAGGAGAAACTATTCGATCACCACTCACACAAAACCGTGGCTGGAAATATGGAACGGTACTACTGAGCCACTTCAAAAGTATAATTCTTTGTGTAAAACTTTATTTTTTTCTATCTATAGTTCCCTCCTGTTTTGTTCTTTGCTGTTTCTATGTTCTTTGCTTCAGTAATTTTCCCAACCGAAATGCGCACCGAGAACCTTCTCTTCCTGCTCTTTTGGGGGGCAATGGTTGGAGTGACGACCAGTGGAATCTTTCGCTATGGCACCGAATTCGTCGACTGGCCACGACTCTATCCTCCATTCAAAATCGAGGCCTAACATTTGGCCTCCGGTTCGACTCAAGTATTTGATTATGCAGCGCAAGTAGATGACATGGCAAAAATTACCTTCTAACCATAGAGACCATGTACGAGGAGAGTGACGCCATGCCAGAGGCGTATTATGATAACAGAAGCCATTTATCTTCTCATTTTTATTTTGTTTTTTATCTTTGCTGTTTTGTTATGTTGTTTCTAGAGTGTGATTTATTGTTACAACAATTTTCATACAATTGCATGAATTCCTCAAATGTTCCATTCGGTTTGTCGGTTTTTTTTTCATGTGAAAATTTGTTGTTAGTCCAAGCTGACGAATAGTAGCGGTACATAGTAATTTATTATTTGTAAGGGAAACTGTTTAGGAGAAAACTTAATTGAACAATATCACAATTTAATTATTATCTAGAAAAAATAGAAGAAAAACAAAAACATCAACTGAGTTTTGTTTTAATTTTTTGAAGATTTTTCAAAACAGTCGTTCAATGGAAAATATTTTCCATAAGGTTAACAACAGATTGAAGAGTCCCTGGGCCGATTATTACTTTACTTTTACTTTCAATCATTGGTGAGGTATGAAGGTAATCTACAATTTTTCGCGATTTCGAACGACTAATCGAGAAAGCGCTTTTCATGGCAGTAAAACCACTCCCGGAGGGCTTGTCAATTACTCGCCAAAATCACCTCGAACTCCCACGTTTCAAAAAGGCATCCTTCTTTACCATTAAACCATAGGCATCACAATCGATTAGCATCACTTTCAGATTATTTGTTTGACTGTTATAACAAAAACTGAGGACAAAGAACGAAATCTTTAATTTATTGATGGCATTCGGACCTATCGTGGTAACCGTCGGAGTGGAATTCTCTCCGATCGGAGACATTTTGCTTCGTGGTAGTTCTCCGATCGGACGATCCGACGTTCTACGACAAGTTTTTGTTGCGGAGATTTTAGTTTTGGGAATGCAATGCTTTGCCGCATTTGTGAAAAATTTCTGACGACGATAACTACTTCGAAGCAAAATTGAATCTCCGAAAAAAGATGCGTTGCGGAGAAAACTCCGCTCCGACTGTTACCACGATAGGGCCGATTGAGCAATCGGTAAACAACTTTTGAGAAGTATTACGAAAAATAATTTAGTTATTCAGTTGTCTTCTAATATGGGGTCTGGGAAATTTAAGAGGCCGTGAGATTTCGGAGTGCTTTTAAAGCTTTTTGGAGTAATTTCACTGTTGACGATCTAAGTAAACGAAAATTTTCCTGTCGCTGGCTCCCCTAGACCTTTTCACGAAAGAGACGGCGGCCTAAAGAGCACAAACAATGTAATAATTGGAAAACAGGCATATCAGGCCATAGAACCATCATGAACCATACCGATATAGACATTCAAACAGACTACACCCCCTCATATTGATTCCAGTGGTCCTAACAGTCATTCTGATAAGAGAACGCTGGGAGGAAAACAGGATTATAAAAGAAAATCACGTCTCCGTTTTCACAAACGGTTCCAAAACGGACGAGGGGGTAGGGGTCAGGCATCTTCTCAGACTAACCTCCTATGAACGGACCAATAAAGCTCCCCGACTTTTGCAGTGTCTTTCAAGCAGAAGTACTTGCAGTCTGTGAAGCTGCAAAACACCTGGCTACGCAAAACATGATCAACAAAAATATTGACATCTTCATAGACAGCCAGGCGGCGATTGAAGTTATCTCATCTATTGTCACAAAATCCAAATTAGTAGAAAGCTGTCGCAGCAATCTAAGACTGCACCCTGGCACAATTGGTTTCATTCAGACACCGCAGTGCCCAGAGCTGAGCAAGGTCTACCCGTCCCCTAAATCTAATCTAATCTAAGACTGCTCAGCTCAACGAACATCGTAAATTTAATTTGGGTTCCAGGACAGGAAACGAAATGGCGGACAAACTAGCTGAAATCGGGTCAGCACTCGAATCCAGTGAAACTAATAAAACAGTTCTCAAGCCACTAGAACATCTTTAGAAACATGCCGAATCTCCAGAAACCTTTTGCCAGATATGTATTACCAAGAAAAAAACAGAATTTTTACTCCAGCTTAGGAGACCTCGGCTCTCTCTGTTGATTGACATTCTGACGGGTCACAACCTCACAACTCATTGGGTACCCACATGATGAGAATTGGCCTTAGTACATCCGACTTATGTAGGGGATGCCAAGACGAAGAGGCAGAGGAGGGATCTTTCCACTTCAAGATCCCTCCTTAAAGTTAGACTCGGAGATAATGTTATTATAAAAAATCGAATAAATGAGCATATTATGAAAATCCGACAAAATACGTCGAAACTATGTTGATATGCGCCGACTCCACCACAGAAAAGGAAAGAAAATACTTTCAGAAACTACGACCTCCTCGAAAAAACATAAGAGCAATGTCCTAGATATGAATTCAAATTCGTGCTTGTCAATTTTAACGCAAAACTAGGGATGAAGGACATCTTTGGTAAGCATAGCCGGGCAAGCCAAAACCTGCAAGACTGACTGAGGTTAATTGATTTTGCTATTGAAAAGGGCGCCTGTAGTGCACTGGTAGAGTGTTCAGTAGGTAGACCGTATGCGTGGGTTCGAATCCCACTCTGGGCATCTACATTTCTTTCAGCCTCCCAGTTTCATCTGGACGCCGTCCTTGAGGTTTCATATATGAAATTACATCCACCATATTTCAATTTACTGCACCACAAAAAAGGGAAGGCTGCTACTCTCGTAGTACAATGGACCGGCCTTTAGGTCTGAGTGCTCCAGATTAGCAAACCCTCTTTCTTTTTATTTAAAAAAAAAAATTGATTTTCCTGTAAGGTTAAATTTAGTTGGTAGTAGCAAACGCTTTACGCATCTGTTAATTCCGAAAAGTACATGACGAAACCCAGATCAATCAACCGCCAACCAAATTGACTTTGTTGCGATCGACACAAGAGTCTCTTCTTTTTTAACGGAAGTCCGAACTTTCCGAGGGGCCAACTTTGACTCAGATCACGACCTTGCTGTAGCTTATATACGAATGAGGATATCCTTTCGAAAGGTGTGAAACGATAAGGTGCCGGTAAGCTACAGTTGCAAGAGATAGTCAAGACTTCTTTCAATCGAGTGTCCCTAAAACTGTCGCTATTTTATATGCAGCCAGCATCAGGCAGCAATGCCCACCAGCTATCAGAATCCCCTCTAAAATTCTTGGTTCCATTTGGCAAACAAAACCGACGATTTTATGAAAAGTGCAGACTGGCAAATGTACCCAAAAGAAAACCAAGGCCCTTCGTGAGCACTATAAGGAGAGAGAAGAAAATAAAGGAATGAAAGGAAGAAGAAGCAGTATGAGCTCGTTTCATTAAATTGGCATGAAAGGAAAGAGATTCGAAAGTTTTGCGAAAAGATAAAAAAATCATTGTCAGGGTGGCAAGCATCTAACTCAATCTTTTACAGACTAGCAGAGAAACATTGAAATGGAATCGCAGGTCTGCAGAAGTGATCTTTCCAAGATGTTCAGTAACTTGGAAAAACCACTATGCAGTCTGCTTAGCGGCGATGAAGACATAAATCTCGCTTTTTGGCAGAATGATGCTTTAGAATGTCATCCTCCTCTTCTGATTAAGCTTGCCATTTGTAAGTTTAACAGGCCTTTTCTTTTCTACCCAAAAGTCACAAGTCAGAACCTGCTAAGAGCCACATCAAAATTTGAGTGTTGAGGGGAAAGTTGTGACTTGATTAAAACGTTGTGACTAATAAGATATCGGTGATTTTGGGCTGTAAATCTTATAATACTGCAGGCGCAGTAGTCTCTGACAACGAGTCTTTCAACGCAGCTAGAGATTACTTGGAAGAGAGGATGCAGAAGCTGAACTGCATGATAGTTGGAAGGAAGCATGCCCCATTGATGGATGAAGACCTTGTCAGCTGTAATATGTGAAAGTCTGAGATCCAATGTCAAAAACTTGGCAGACATGGAAACAGAAGTATGTCACTCCCCCGTGATCTTCAATAACGGACAGAACATGATGGAAAATGAATCAACTACAGCTACACTCGCTGACCCGCCCGGCGTGGTTTATATCCTGCGGTGATCTATTGTATGGCATCGAAACGTAGTTTGCGTTATGTGCGTAAAGATTTCTACCCCAGATGCAGGCTTCTACTAAATAGACAAACTCTGGACTAAAAAACGGGACACTCCCCAAGGCTATGCAAGCTAACAATGGAGATGAAAAAGTAAATTTTATTTTAAATTTCTCTTTATTTCTACTCAAGATATTTATTTTGTTAACAACGCTCACTTACACTTCTCTACAATGGTGCACAAATATTCATCAACCGGAAGGGATTCGAAGCACTCAAGACCTTCAGTTCCATGTCAAAGCCTGGTTCGTTATTCTGCAACCACCTTCGATCCAAATAATAATCAATGCAACTACTGAATTCTTTCTCATTAAAGTTGTCCACCCGAATCGGAACAAATGGGTCTACATGCTCGAAGCCATCTTTTTCAAGTAAATACCTAGGCATATGTGACTCTCTGAAGCCTTCAGAAGTGGCTAATTTATCAACCGACAGTACACAAACTCCATTGTTCCAGTCGTAGTTGGTGATATCCAGGAAAGGCTGGGTTATTGTAATTTTGTTTGGACTCACTTTGGCTTTGTTAGCGGCAATAACTTTTGTGATAGGATGGAAGAGTGCATTGTAGCCATCAATTGCAACCATTATTTTGCATTTGCCACTAGTTGCATGTTGCTTGAGTTCGCTAATTAGTGCGGCTATTGTGTCCGAGGCGAACTTCACCCTAGTGATGCCATGTTCAATTAGTTCCAAAAGGGAAGAACCAGCTGGGGTGGTTTCACGTTTACTCCACACATAGTCTTTGGTGGTTTTAAGGTCGAGAGTAGGGAGGAGTTTGGCATTTTGGGTTTTAAAATGCACCAACCAGCTTGCTGCATCGAATGGGAGATCAATGAAACCGTCCATTGATGTGGAATCGGCTGTTTCTTTCGGCCGCTTAAACCAATTTGCCACCCAGGGGACGTGAACGAGTATAAAATTGTTCTGGTACCCATAGTGAATGATATGAGCCATGCTGAGGCTCTTACCTACACCATTGTCGCCATAGAGAACATAACGAACGGCAGGGTTACTAAGATTCGAAGACTTGATGTAATCAATGACCTCCAATGCTGGTTCCCGAATCATCAAACAAGCCTCACCAAAGGTTTTCGATTGTTTTTCGAATGATTTAGGAAGCCCTCCGTGAAGGAAAAGTGTCTTCTTGTCTTCAGCTGGAATTTGATAATATTTACCCAAATGATTACTGGAGTGATTAGAGGTGTTGTCTTCCTTGGTGCGAAAGTCTGAAAGTCGTTGTACTAATGGCTCGGCAGCGGTGCTATAACAGGCTACGGCTTTTCGAGGCAATCGACTCACCTGACGGAACATATTCGCTTCTGAAACAAATGAATTAAACACTTTAGTTAGCGACCGGTTCAATTTTATGTAATAAAAATATGAAAATTACTTTTCTTGTGTTGGATTGGTGTTGTGAAAAATGCGGTGGAAGAAAGAAAGCAGCTGAAAAAAATATGACAGCATGTGTCAAAATAAGCAGCTGATATATTGGTTTTCAAAATGCACACAATTAGCGCTTGTATAGTTAAAAAGCATTGCATACTCTTAGGCGCAAAAGGAAACAGTGTGCCGCCATTGATAATGTAAAGTGACGGTTTCAAATTTGTATTTTTATTTCAAATATAAGATTTTGCTGTTGGAGGTTTTTAAAAGTACTAGCTGGAGCACTCAGACCTAAATACCGGTCCATTGTACTACCAGATAGCAACCTTCTATTTGTTGTAGCTTTCCAGATGTTCGGAGAAAAGCCAAAAGACGCTGCCATGATAAGGAGTCTAAGTTACCAGCTGTCACCATGTCTGCGCCGAGTATCTGTAACCTGATACGAAAAAATGCAGAACATTCAGAAAGGAAGCCCTCCGCGGTGTCCTCATCTTCTCCACAAGATTCACACAGCGTAGTATCACTTAAGTCTAACACGTTTAAATGCTTGACAAAAGAGAATTCCTCCGTGGCAACGCTAATAAGCTTTCTATAGTCTTTTCTGCTACAAGATAGCAAAAATGTTGCAGTCTTCCAATTAACGTTGGGAGCATACGTTTGGTCTGACTGCATCCACTGGAAGCATGTCATCTACGATTGTGTTCTAGATAGATCCAATCGTTGATTGAAGCCCTCAATGAGGACCCAGGCAGACCAAGCGACGGTTCAGGTGCTGAACTGTCTGAGAACCTTGCCTCGCAAGCTCATCGGCGATCTCATTTCCAATTATGCTGTGATTGCTTGGAACCCAAACGAGACTCAACTCTTCCGACCGCATTCAGACAGAGAGCTCTTGTATACCTATATCACTTTCGAAGTAGTTAGAGGGTTGAGAAGGGCTTTAAGCACAGCTTGGCTGTCGCTGCAAATACAGATACTTCTTCTCATCCACCCATCGTTCGTAACGTAGCTTATAGCCATTTGGATAAGGTTGTGCATTATCTGGTATCAAATCAATGTTTCGGTATTTAATTCTCTTCTGGTGTGCGGGCACCGTGATCTCAAAAGGATCACAGTTCTCCCACTTAACTCCCACTTAACTGCCGTTATTGGGGAATGTGGGATTCTGTTGTAGAATAGTTTTGTCATTTCTCATAGCGTTTTTTATTGACACAAAGATCTAAAATGCTATTAGTTGTGCAATAAAAGTAGCTAATTCTGTTATTTTTATTACTCAAAACTGAACCGGTTATCTACTCGATATTTTCATGTGTTGTCTCAATTTATTCTCAAAGAAACCAATTAAAATACAACAAAGTAATGATCATCAAATAAAGATCTTTGGCATCAGTCGTTGTACAACTATGGAATTTTATGGTCACATGCGGTGTATTGTGTTACATCTTTATCTGATTACTGTCATCATTTAATTTTACAGCTTTACACAAATATTCTCATTCTAAAATTCTCTAAAGTCTTATAACTCAACTCTGAACAGTGTTTGCTTGCTTATAGCCTCCTCTCATTGACTGTAAATGAAGTGGGTGAATAGACAATGTTTTCGAATAGCAATTCGGAATGTGAGGCTCATCGAAAAGGTTCCTTTCGGTGTACCTTTTACGTTTTTATACTCCTTGTTATCAAAGTGTTTGGCATATTTGACTTGGAAATGTTATCTCCACTTGTATAGTCAAACACGCTTTGATGTAAGCAGATCTTTGAGCTTTAAACTTTATTGTTCTTCTTCGCAAAATTGCTAAACACATCATTTTCAATAATTTTCGACTTATTTAATTTTTTTTAATCAAAAGTGAAAGGAATTCCAATCATTTTCGACTAATTTAATTTTTTTTAATCAAAAGTGAAAGGAATGTTTAACAGCAGTGGGTTCATCAGTTAGATGCTCTCGTACCCTTCTAAGAACCTTCTAAGAAGCAATATTTGATGATTGTGCTGATACTTAAAAAATCTCAGAAGATACGTACTGTGAGTTTTATTTTACTTTTTTTTTTCTTTTTACTTCTTACGTACAAGAAGGTGCAGCTCAGCTACATTCATTTCTAGACTTGTTCGTTGAAGCCCTGTGGTCGCCACAAAGCGTTTTTTGAAAAATCTCAACTTGCCTTGAATGACAAACTGAGTATTTTTTTGAACCCTTGGTTTGAGCTCAACTTGTCCTAAAGTAGCACTAGGTTTTATATGAGGCCAGTTAAGGTACCGAACTGGGCTGTCGAATGGCATGTATTTTTCTTCAAGTGACAGGGATGTGTAGTGATTTCGTTGTTTAGTTTTTTAAGAACCGAAAACCCTTTTTTTAACAGCTCATAGGGTTGCCAAGGAAACCTGGGTCAACTCTGCGTAAAGTTCAGTTAACGGTCATTCTATTTCCAATGTTACGCTTGTTGCAATTTCAAAAAATCGATCGGATTAGTGGCTTTGCGGTAGCGTTTCGTTTGTCTTCTTCACTTTTATGCGTAGAAACCCGTCTACACTAGCATAGCTAATTTGTTAATTGAACGAATGGTGATAGAAAGCTGTTATTAGGTTTTTTCGTTAAACTTTACCCAGGGTTGACCCAGATTTGCTTTACAGCCCTACAAGTTGTCAAAGAACCAGGGTTTCCGCTATGCGCAATTTTATTTAGTTGTATCATGACTTTACGATGAGTTGGGGGGAACCGAAGAACCAAATTCCGTAAGAGCGAATTTAAAAAACTCATACTCATGGCCCTATTAAAACGCTTAGTTATAGCTGAACACGAACAGTGAATAAATTTGGAGAATATTGTACATGACTTCAATCAAAAGAACCCACTTTCACCCTTGCGAAATCTAAGTAAATCTTTTTTCGTGCACACATTTAAAATTCAGTCGTTCGGAATTTGGCCCCAGAGCTTAAAAAATTTTCAGCTGACTTTTGAGTTGAAATTTTTCAAAAACCTTCATGTTGCGACCACAGGACAAACACAAGGCTTCAACAAGTAAACCTTAAACTACGTTAAGCTCGAAACAAAAAAGTCGTAAGTGGACGTATCTTTCTGTATTTTTCAAGCCGTAAAGTAAAAATAAATTTCGGAACGTCACGTCGCGTCGCTTCGTAAGAAATGGTATGGATTACTGAAGCATCATTAAAAATGTAACAGCGCGCAATAAAACAAGCAACTTTGTTATGAAACATCACTTCAATCAAAACTCTTCTTGAATGAAAGATCATAGTATGGTACAACCTGCTAAAAACAACTTGATGGTTGAACTGAACTGTTTTCATTTTGTATTTTTAAACAAGGTGCCGTAAGTAATATATTCAAATCATTTGTTGATTTCTCAAGTACCAACTTTGTGGATATTTCTTTATCATCACGTAGAATGAGTAATAACTGTTTGTTAAAGACGAGCAAAGCATCATATACCACTATGACCATAACCTTAAGGCTAAAAGCAGGTGACTAATACACGAAACATCAAATAATGTGCTTGAAGGTAACAAAATCTTAAGTTTTATTTGCTTTTCATCACCTTGGTCTTAAGAAAAATGAAGCTGATGGGAGATGGGACACCATGGTTTTGCTTAAAACGAGCTAAGCTTAACCTGTGAGAAACTGATGAACTAAATAAACAGAAATTATGTTGTTACCGGTAAGCTTGTATGATGAGAGACAGACGTCCATTATTTGTAAAAGATGCTTGTTGCTAAGGTCAGGGTGTTATGTGTTGACAAAAACAAATC
This sequence comes from Melanostoma scalare, assembly GCA_949752695.1. Taxonomy (NCBI): domain Eukaryota; kingdom Metazoa; phylum Arthropoda; class Insecta; order Diptera; family Syrphidae; genus Melanostoma; species Melanostoma scalare. The sequence goes on along the minus strand of OX456985.1, from coordinate 42,479,685 downwards.
ATATGTTTGGCGTTTAATGAATTTGAAATTATAAATCAAGATTCTGGGAATTGCGAGAAGCAATAGGTACGTGTCAGTCATTAAGTAGCTAAATATGCTTCATTGAGGAGTTAGTTCAATACCGCACACTCATGTGGTCGGTCTTATTTTAACTTACAAAACGATCCGAGTAATTGCTTCGTCAGAGAGGGCCCCTCTGCATTTAATGTTTGTTTTCTTATACCACGCACCTTTCAGCAAATGTTTTCCTCCTACAACTAGGGCCTTTCTAAGCAAAAGTTTTAGTTCTTCAGTCCTTTTACTCCACCCCGGTTTCCGGAAAACAATTGTTTTCTAGATAGTCATATCAATCATTTTATTTCAAAAAAAGTTGCTCATTGTTGTCCCCCCTTTTCAAATGTATCCTGTTCAAAATAGATATTTCTTTGGCAAACCGCAATTCAAATGGAATCCGTTTTGCATTTTTAAAATTTTTCCCAAAACCCGTCAACTTCGTTTGCTTTTTTATTAGAAGTTCACTTCCTTTACAATGCAAATAAGTTATCAGTAAAGTTCTGTAAAGTAAATTTGAACACTTCAAACCATGTCGAGTTTGAGTACGTCTTCAATTTTATCATTACTATTGATAAAGGTCACGGCCATAAGTTTGATACCTTCAAGCTCTTTTTCCTCATCATAAAGATACCCTGAATGTCAAAACCGACTTCTTCTCGTGTCATCTTATAAATATAAAAACTATAGCTGCCACACCCGGAGGGATCGGTGATCGAATTGAGTAAATTTAGTAAAATAGTTTTTAAGTACCCGTCAAAGTGGAAATATAGGGATGTCTATGTTACCTACTCGGGTATAATGATGCACTCTTACGGTGAAGGAATTATTGAAACCGGTCTGGTATTTTAAGTTCTCGTTTTCGTTTCCGTCCCTAAAGAAATATGGGAATGAGATATATAGCCTACGTCATTTCTCAGGCTCTAGACCATATTCAATGTAATCAAACAAATAAACAAAAAAATTTGTTCTTTATAATAGGGTAAACTTAATTTTACCTTTTACTCTGCTGGTTGCATTTTTTTTAAATGTTACAAAAGTTGGATTACACATTTTTTACGATAGACGAGATGATAGAGCGACACGAAAATAAAGTTAAGGAAACTGTGAAAGTTGCGGAATGACCCCCTTTAAAAATGTGTCATCGAAGTTTTTTAACGGAACTTATTGTGTCATCAAAGACGAAGACGATAGAGCTATTCGAAAGTAAAATTACGGAAAGCGCTGTTCGGGCGTTATCGTCGACGATAGAAGAACGAACGATGATCGTCTGTGAAACTTACGGAATGACCCCCATGCTAAGTGGCTGTATATCTAGTATGTCAATGATTTAAAGGTTGGCTCCATTGGTAAACCTGAGGGGTCATTCCTTAACCTTCACAGACGATCATTGTTCATTCGTCTATCGTCAACGATAACGCCCAAACGGTGCTTTACTGATCCGACAACTTTACTGGAAAATTTTTGGCTTGATAGCCATGAAGGTGGTGGTGCTTGTCCATCTTCCATGAGTCTTGCTCTAGCATAAGTTTTCAAATAGCAAAAAGAAAGCTAATTTTTGCTTTGTTTGGTGACATAGGCATAGAGGTTCATTTCCTGGAAACTTCATCGGCTTTGCAGTACCACGGAATGTTTCTATGTCCTGGTACGCAAAAAATGAATTGAATAACATGGTTCTTTGTGAGATGGTGACTTGGAAGTTCTTATCGAAAACTAGTTGAGGATAGTGGTGTAGTCAGAGTGACTTGGCATTGATCCGAATAGGTTCAAAATGGTTGAATTAGAAATCGAGTTATTGGTCCACTTTCCACTAGGAGGAGGCTTGGAGACGACTTGCTGTGTTCGACGCCTATTGTTTGCTGTAAATGTCGAGGGATAAGAAATATAGGAGTATGTCTAATGCAGCCGAAGGTTTTGAGCGTAGAGCTCCACAGACACGTATGCTTGCTGATCTTTGGACTTTGCTTAGTTTGTTTGACACGATAACTAGTTTTTTCCAAGGCTGTCCACCATACTGTTACCCCGTAGATATGCAATTTATCGGTCTGACGACCACTGTGTATAACTAGTGAATAGTGATTAGTGCAGATATATTTCCCATTTGCTTCCTATGGCGATTATATTTAATCAATAGAGGTTCTCGAAAAAAAGACAACGGTCTCGGGGTGCCTATCTGAATCCGGTATATTAACCGATCCAGTTCCGGTGCTCTTTTTGGACCATGACCGATCTAATGCAGCCAATGGTCAAAAATAGTACCACATTTTGGAGATCGATGAAATGAAGCTAAAAGTATTGGATTCCTAGCCAAACTCGTGGGGTAAGTAGCTTCGTTTTTAACAGTACGTTTTTCGACCATGACTTAACTCATAGAGTTAATATGTATAAGTATCAAATTGAAGACCCGTCAGAGTACTTTTCCAAAATACTGGGTGCCGTGAGTCAGCCGTGTCAACTCGCTCGCAGCCTCAAAAGAATGCAAAAAGTTTACGAAGACTATTCAAAATATTCACATTTGATCTCAGCAAAATAGCCTATTTCTAGATCTTTCTAAAACAAAATCTATGGTTATATCAGAGAAAATACTAGATGTTTCCTATTTTCCACTCTTAGTACTAAATAATGTGGCTATTGATTCTGCAAAAAATCTGGGAGCAACTTTCAACAGAACCTTAAGTTGTTAAAATCATATTAATTCTTCTATTGGTAAGGTATATGAGAGTTCTTCATGAGTCTCAATATTTTACGCAAGCTCATACACGTATGATGTTGGCTCAAACTATGATTATGCCGCTTCTTACGTATGGCTAGGAGTTATACATAATAGTAATTGTTATGCGGAGAGTCGACGAAAATTTACAATCTTTCGATATTCTGATCTTTCGCTCTTTGATATTAAGATCTTTGTTCTTTCAATCTTTTGATCTTTCAATCGTTCGGTCTTTCGATTCTAAAATACGAAATTACTTTGACTGAACAACAAAACCGAAAATGGCAAAATACACAATACCTGCTGGCTCATATAATTTTCTTTATTTGACGGATGCAAAGTTTAGGATAGTTTTTTTTTTGACAGGGCTGCCAACTACTAGAAAACTATGAAAATGGGAAATATCTGTATGGCGTTCTCTTAAAAGTCACTTTGATTTGGGTTCCAGGAAAAACAAACATAAATGGGAATGAAATGGCGAGTAAACTTGACGGAGTCGGGTCATACTTAGAATGGAATGAGGCCAACATCTTTGTTCTCAAGGTTTTCGAGTCAGAAAAAACCAGAATCCAACAAAACTTTCTAAGAACTGCCAAAGACTGATGATCTTCGCAAGAAAATTGCCGATTTATGTTGAGGATGCTACGACGCGACGAAGAAGCAGAGGAGGTGTCATACCACTTCCTCTATTAGTGCTGAAGCTTGTCCCGCACAAGAATAACAGCACTTGAAGAATACTTCTGCAACAACGCGACGCGACGTTTCAAGCCTGCTACTAAACAAAATCTTAGAGTGTACAGGGGAAGAAATTTTTCAAATCTACAGCTTCACCAAAATCGACTAAACCACCAATGAGAAAATCGGACTTGACGAAAAAGGTACTCTGGGAGGTACTGTTTTTATGCTTTTCCTGAAAAACTGAGTTCCCTTTGGTTTTATCAAAATTGTGCTGTTCCAAGAACTTCCTTGGTGGACGATCTCAAGACACATTCTCAAGTAGAATGAATAAAATAGCTAAAGCAAAACTTGAAGTAAACTAAACATACTTTAAAATTTTTTTCTATCAACTACCTCCACACAAATTAAGCCATGAATGTATTGACATGAGGGCATACAAATAACCACATATCTATTTAAACTTAAAAGATGCGCAATGCGCACCCTCATATGCGATTAGTTTACGTAATTTCAACAAGAAAAACCAGACAAATCTGTCAAAATAACAAATTCATTCATTGCCCTCATTGAGCCAACTTCAGTAACCTGTAACACACTCAAAACATCATAAAAACCAAATTGGTATCATGCTCACGATGTTAGTTTATGTTTGCGTTTACTTTTGACACTTCCCACCGCACCCAATGCTCGTTACTACATGCGGTGCAATACAAACAACACAAAAGTATCTAATTTTCTGCTTTGTTGAAACTACTAACCAGCCAAAACGAAAGGGAAAACATGAGTTAAGTTAAGTTTTTCAAGTTCACACGAAAACCAAAATGAGTACACTGTGGAATAGTAATGAGAGTTGAGGCAGAAAAAGAAATAAACAAAATTTGTTTTTGTAGAAAAATTTAATTCGACAGTCATACATGATGAAAAATAATAATCAAATCATCAAAGGAACTTCTTCTTCTAAATCTAAGTATAATCTTGTTCTTGATTAGGTGCCTTGAATAACAAGAAGCCGGAGTTTCCAAGCCACTTGCGATATTGACTTTTGAATTGTGTCTCAAACAATTAAAAGTAAATACACAGTCTATGAATAATTGAATGAATCTTTTGCATGTTGACAATACAAATTGACGCTTTTCACTTTCATTCTGAGCTTCATCCGCATTACTCTCCATTTTGAATAATTTAGATGAGAGGTTCTATTTCAGTCAGTAACGACCTGGAACACATACTGTGTATGTGTATAAGAATTTAGAACACATCACTCACCGAATTATCTCTGGAAGGTTGACATTGAAAAAAGGTGCGAAAATTCAAAACCCATAAAGACTGTTGCCTTATGAGATAAGTGGGTAGGTGTGTTACAAGCAATGAACAGAGACTTTTGTTTACAAAGCTTTTTGGGGAATAACCAACACCATGAAAGTAAACAATTCGGTGAAACAACTCGGGTTAGACTAAGTAAGTAATGGACAGTTTATGGAATTAACGCGAATATAGTGCTAACAATCATTCCATAGTGAACCCAAGTGGAGAGCGGTAGGTAGGATAAGGGAAAAAGCACGATGCGTGTCTCAAGTATAAAAACTAAGTGTGATGTAAGAGTTAGCATCAGTTTGACAGTATCCTTCCATTTGAGTGTTGAACGTCCCGTCCGAATATCTCAACCGTCATGAAAGTGTTCTTGTGTATCATTGTTATTGTGGCAGCAGCATCACCATTGCATGCGTTCTTCCTTGACAAGCTTGTGGGTGGCAGCTCTAGTGGAAACTCTATTGGCGGATATAGCGGTGGAGGTGGTTATGGACAGGGTGGATATGGAGGAATCGGTGGAGGATACGGTGGAGGATACGGTGGTGGATACGGTGGAGGATACGGAGGGGGAAATGTCAAAGTCATTAAAGTAATAGTTCCTGGTGGAGGATACGGAGGTAGTGGATATGGTGGTAGTGGATATGGAGGTGGTGGCTACGGAGGGAGTGCATACAATGGAGGTGGATACAGTGGTGGATACGGTAGTGGATACGGGAGTGGATACGGGAGTGGATACAGCGGTGGATATGGCAGTGGATACGGCGGTGGAAGTGGTCTTACTTACACACCTTCTGTTGTAACTCATGTGGCTGCTACTCCTGTGACCTACGGTGGAGGATATTCAAGTGGTGGCTATGGAAGTAGTTATGGTGGAAGTTATGGGTTAGGAGCTGGTTATGGTGGCGGATATGGATCAGGATATGGATCAGGATACGGTGGTGGATACGGTGGTGGGTCAGGTTATGGAAGTGGCGTTATATCAACTCTGTGTTAAATTGTAAATCGAAAAAACTGGCTGTTCGGCTGAGTTTATGTTTGAATATGCTCAAATTATTTGTTTAATTAGAGTTTATGTTAAGTGAAAATGCACATTTTGCCGAAAATAAAACTAAATTATGTTCTATATAAAAAAAAAATATTATTTTGGTTTAAATGAGCCAAAATCAACACTGACTTGTTTGTTATTTTTTCTCCTTCTTTTCCTCTTTTACGTTCCCTTCTTTTTCTTCACCTTTTTCTCTTCTTTTTCTTCTTCTTTTTCTCTCTCTTCTCCATCTTCTTCTTCTTTTTCTTCTGCAAAATAGTAGTTTCGATGTGAATGAACCTCAAGAAGTCAAAAAAGCAATGTCATACATCGTTTGGCCTCGATTGCTAAGAAAAAAAAAAAAAAAAACAAAAGCAGACCAAAATATTCCGAGCGCAAACAAATGCAGTGACATCATAATTTGATTGGAATAAAACACAAATTAAGTTAATAGATTGGCGCAAAAGAGCCTAGCGCATTTTTCTCCTGCGTTTTTCTCTACCTTAGTGAGGAATGTAAAGGACATACATGTTTTGGTCAATTCCGAAAGGCTTTGTATTCACTTCATCTGCTTTGCTCCTCTTCGGAATTTTTTTTCTTAAACCTTTCACATTTTTCAATTCAAAGTCAAAATATATCTGATAATGGCTTATTTAGATTTGGTTTGTAATTTTCCTTATTTGGAATAAAATCAGCCAAAGATAAGAATGAGGTTAGCTGTTTGAACCTTTGCTCCGAAATTTAATTACAGCAGAGGGTAGATCAGGAATTGAAGTTTCTTAAAGTTCATACTAAACGTTTGGTGGGTTGAGTCCCAATATACCAACACCCTAGGAATAATGATGAGCTTTAAAGAAATATTTTTGTCCTTATCTGCATAATTATTGGTTTGGATATACTTACCTATTTAGGTGGGCATTACACTCCGGGGTGAACCTGGGTCCTGGGCCCCAAATAACATCCTTCTATAACGACTTCGATTTGAGGCGAGCTTTCTCCAGTTTAGCACTCTGAGTTCTTCCACTTGATTGCGCCACCTAAGACGAGGTCTTCCCCTTCCGTGATTTTCCTGCAATGTGCTTTCGAAAACCCGTCCAGCCGAAGTGCTGATGTCCATCCGCTCTACATGTCCTAGCCATCGTCGTCTCGCGATCTCCTTCTGCCTTGAAAAGTTTGACATCAAGGCCATCTGCACCTGTAGCCTTATTTGATTTAAGTTTGCATATGGCAAGCTTAACTTCTTCTAGGTCGGGAGGACGGCATATTTTATCATCATCCAAGTTAAATGGGGCATTCTGCCTGACAGCAGACTTTGTGTCTTCATCGCCGCTAAGCAGTCTGCAGAAGCGGTCTTTCCAGATCCTCAGTAACAACTGCGTCTCTATTACTATGTTTTCCTGCTGGTCTTTACACGATTGATTCCTTTTCATGGCATCTCTAAATTTTCTAGAAGAAGCGCTTCTCATGCTGCTTTTTTTTTTTTTTTTTTGAGAATTCGATGTTCTTCCCTTCTTTTTTCCTTGTAAATCTCGTTATATTGGTCCTTTGGCATCAACATTTGTCGTGCCTACAACACAGTTTGGGGTGAATTTACGCCTCCACCAACAACCAACATCCTTCGTCAACAATTTGGGTTTGGGGGGACTCTCTTCAGTTACCCACTCTATGGAATACGGGACTAGGAAGATCAGTATTTTATAAAGGGTTGCCACTGCTTTTTAAAGACCGTTTTATTTCGCAATTGCCTTCTTAGTCAAAGAAGTAGCTATGGGCAAGAGTTATTCTCCGTTTGATCTCCACACTGATGTTGTTATCCGTGTCTATAGCGGATCCAAAGTAGACGAAGTCCTGTACTACCTCGAATTTATATCGGTCTATTGTGAAGTTTTATCTAATTCGTTGATGTTTTATGTGATCATTTGATGACAGCATACGAGTATCCTTCGATTCACTCTCATTTTAAACCAATTTCTGATGCTTCTACTTCTATGCTTGCAAAAGTACCTACCTATGATCACGTTAAAATTTTTTCGTAAGCGATCGTTCAGACTTCTGATAGATTATGCCTCTAGTGATGTTAACGTTTGAGTTTTGCAATGCATTTTTAAGTATGATATTAAAAAATAATTCGTATGATAGTGTGTCATGTTGTCAAAAGATCTTTAACCGATGAAAGGGCATCTTTTGGGATGCCAAAGCTATAGCCATGGCTCTTTAAAGATCATCTCTGCAAATACTGTCATAGGGACCTTGAAATCGATGTTATTTTTCCGAGATCTAAGGCAATGAGAGAATTTGGTGGACTTTTCTGGTCCGCAACCGCATTGAAAAGGACTTATTAAATTGATGACCTGGGTTTTCAGATACTCACATTTTACAGCAGACAAGGTCAAGACAAGACAAGATGTGGTATTAAGTAGGCTAAATTGTCAATATTTGGCGCCATTATGAGGGAGTCTCTTTTCGAAGACCGCACATACGATACTGGGTGTCCATTCATTGGGGACGATATCATGGAACTCAGTTTTCGTATGGTCTTTTCAATTCCATCTAACTGAAGTGGTGACGGCAACACATATCAAGAAGTCTTGTCTTAAAAGTCTGGACTATTGTGAAAATTAAAAACAAAAATTGAGAGGTGGCGTGATTTTTCTAACCAGAGACACCATATTGGGCTAAGTCAATCAGTCTCGTTCATTGATCAACATACGTGCGGCATTTATTTCGGGTAGCTTTTCATCATAAACAAACGCTATGCAGTCAACTGTTTTGATTTGTTATCCGTTACGAACAGGTAGAAAAGGGTTGCGATAAACAGCACAGGTCTAAAGACTCATTCTTGGTGTACATCAAACTTCTATATGATTTCGTTTTAACATCCTGCTTTTGTAAGTACTGCTCCCTCGTCCATGATAATCTGCATATATACGAGTAAGTTTTTGGATATAAATACTCGTTGTTTAAGAGCTACCCAAATCAGATCTCGTGGTTATCGATTGGATGCTTTTTCGATTACACTTGAGGATAACAAACACAAATTGCAGCAAACTTGTCAGTGAACCTAATTATTTTTTGTAGTCGACTACCCAACACCCGCTCAACGGTGTATACCAATAATGCGAAGCATTAACTTGCAACCAACTGTAGATTCTGCCCAAGTTCGCTATGAATACTATTTAGTAACGTCGCTGACTTTGTTTTTTCTTTCTCCAAAAGCTTTGTGACTATTTATCTGCGGAGTTTCAGTTAAAACAGTAGTTTACGAATGAGGGGACACCACACAAGTATATCAAATTTTAGATACTGAGTTCTACGTATTCCCGTACTTTTTTCTTTTAACAGCTTTATATTTGGTTAATTTTAAATGTCATTTCAGTTTACAGTAAAGAAAATAGTCAAGTCTGGCATACTGTCAGCCCAACAAGCCATTTACCTTGACCAATAAAAAATAGGTGTTGGTCTTAACTCTTAAGTCATACAAACTCTTTCGATTTCTTTCCGAAAAAGCATTGAAACACAGTTAACAGGTAGTTAACTGTTTGCTAACAGAAATCGATATATCTAAAAATCAATTAGCAACAGAGTGTGACTTCAAGTTTCAAGGGAATCTCCATCACATTCAAAAGACATCCGATTCGTGATATAATTCGTTTTATTCTCAAAAATTAAAATTAAAAAAACAAAAAAAAAAAAACATTTAAGACTTGTAATCTCGTACTCAACAATAATCGCCTATCTATGAAAGAATGTTTCTTTTATTTAACATCCGCCGCCGCCGGCTGGTGCTCCATACTGATATCCTACTTGCGGTGGGTTAACTGTGTACGCCGGTGAAGACACTTGGCCAACAGCCAAGTTACCAGATGAATATCCTCCTGCATAGCCCGTAGAGTAACCTCCACCAGTCGAATAACCAACATTACTTGAATAAGTTTTAGGAATGATGACCTTGATAACTCTAACGATGCTTCCACCACCTGATCCTCCGTAGTAGCCTCCACTAATTGGTTGTGAAATGACTGGTTGTTGAACTGGAACCTGAACTGGAACTTGGACAGGTGCAGGGATAGGAGCAGGAGCTGGAATATATGAAACAGCTGGCGGTGGTGGTGGTGGTGGAGGTGGTGGTGCTGGAACTGCTGAATATGAAATCGCAGGAGGGGCAACAGAATATGAACCTCCACTAGAATATCCACTGGCAAAATCGCCACCGGAACTGTATCCACCACCGCTATATCCACCACTGCTGGGAACGATTACTTTGATCACTTTGAAGCTATCACCGCCTCCGTATCCACCTCCATATCCTCCAACGTTACCGCTTCGATAAAGACCACCTCCACCGCTATATCCACCAAGGTTGTAGCCACCACCACTGTATCCACCGCTGCCTAAACCATTGTAAACACCAGCGCCACCACCACCACCGAGTCCACCACCTAATCCACCACTTAGTCCGCCGCCAAGTCCACTGCCTCCTTTGAGTCCCAGAATTTTGTCAAGAAACGCTACGGATGGCGACACCGCTGCTGCCACAGCCAATACAAACAAGAACACTTTCATAATTGAATAGAATATAGACGAAGATACTTTTTGGTACAGTGCTAATCCACAAGCAGGATGCTATCGAACTGATGTCAATTTCATGGTCCATCTTCGTTTTATAGCACTCACCTAAGATAGGTGACAATTTGTTGATCAAACATCACTCTTTGTATGATGACATAATGATTTTGTTTGCTCTTTTGACATTGAAATAGCCAAAATAAAGTTTTTCGAATCATGATTTTTCCCGCCAATGAAGCATTTATCGAAGCTCTGATATTTGCTCATGATGGACCACAGCCCCAAAATAATACCAGGCAAATAGAAGTTTACAACACATGAGCACTGGGAGTTGGGCATGCGTAGACGAACAAACCGACGAACAAACCATGCGTAGGTATACAGTTTTTGTGTACCAATCCATTGGTTTTGAATGGGCGAATGTTGAGATTTGCAATTTGCATATAGATTCTAATTTGAGAAGATAATGGGAAGCAGTTTTAGCTTGTGCTGATTCTGCCAATTAAAGTGATAACAGTCTCAGTTGGATACTGGGGTCGAATCGAAACATTTGCCTTAAAATTTTATCAGAATCTAATGATGTACAACAAATAAAAATCAGGGCTCGGTTAGGTCTTGAAAGTCAATATTTGGTGGGTTTCGGCCAGTTTAAGTTACTTAACTTGTTCTGCTGAAAGTATTTCCGATAATTAGACCTACCACTGGCCTTTTGGAATCAACTTCACTTTGAAGTCGACTTGTAAAATCAAAAATAATATTTTAGTTTTGCCAAGGAGACCATAGACCAAGCAACATTTCCGGTGGGCAATCTTCTGATTGCTGTCACGCATTGGAGTTACTTACTTAGGTGGGCATTACAGTTCGGGGTGAACCTGGGCCTTCTATAACGACTTCGATTTCGGGCGAGCTCTCTCCAGTTTCGCACTCCAAGTCGGTTGAGGTCTTCATCCACTTGATTGCGCCACCTAAGACGAGGTCTTCCCCTTCCGCGATTTCCCTGCAATGTGCTTTCGAACACCCGACGAGCCGGAGCGTTTGGGTTCATCCGCTCTACATGGCCCAACCATCGTAGCCTCGCGATGCGTACTCTTCTGGCTATGCCTATGTCGCGGTACAGCTCATACAGCTCGTTGTTGTATCTTCTTCTCCACGCATTGTCTTCGCATACGGGACCAAAGATCATTCGGAGAATTTTTCTTTCGAAACGACCAAGGGTTTCCTCATCCGCTTTCAATAAGGTCCATGCTTCCGCGCCGTAAAGCAGGACTGGGATGATCAAGGCCTTATACAAGGTTACCTTGGTTTTTCTGGAGAAGGATTTATTTATCAATTGCCTTTTTAACCCAAAGAAGCAACGGTTGGCAAGAGTTATTCTCCGTTTGATCTCCGCACTGATGTTGTTGTCCGTGTCTACAGCGGATCCTAGGTAGACGAAGTCCTGTACTACCTCGAAGTTATGTCTGTCTATCGTCGATGTTCTGTGTCCCTGTTTGATGACAACATATACTTCGTTTTGCCCTCATTAACCATCAAAACCATTTTTGCCGCTTCTGTTTCAATACTCGCAATACGTCAATATCGTCTGCATAAGCGAGTAATTGTACAGACTTTTGAAAGATTGTTCCTCTGGTGTTGACGTTTGAGTTTCTTACAATCCTTTCAAGTATGATGTTGAAGAAATCGTATGACAGTTTGTCGCCTTGCCTAAAACCTTTTTCGACATCAAAGGTTTCGGTGAGTTCTTTACCGACCTTGACGGAGCAGCGTGAATTCTCCAAAGTTATCCTGCATAATCGTACGAGTTTTGCAGGGATGCCGAAACTAGACATGGCTCTGTACAGCTCGTCTCTGAAAATACTGTCATACGCGGCCTTGAAATCGATAAAGAGATGGTGAATATCGATATTATATTCTCGGGTTTTTTCCAAGATCTGTCTTAATGTGAAAATTGGTCTGTTGTGGACTTCTCTGGTCTAAAACCACATTGATAAGGACCTATCAAGTTGTTGACGTGGTGTTTCAGACTTTCACATATTACAGCAGAGAAAATCTTATAAGCGACCTTAAGAGGGCTTATCCCTCAATAATTGGCGCAATTGTGAGGGTCTCCCTTCTTTAGGATCGGGCATACGATACTGAGGTTCCATTCATCGGGCATGCTTTCTTCCGCCCATATCATGCAGATCAGCTGGTGCATGCTCCTTTCCAACTGGTCTCCAGCTACCTTGAAGAGTTCGGCATCAAGGCCATCTGCACCTGCAGTCTTATTTGATTTAAGTTGGCATAATATGTCAAGCTTAACTTCTTCTAGGTCGGGAGGACGGCATTCTTGATCATCGTCCAAGCCGAATAGGGCAATCTGCTTGACAGTGGAATTTGTGTCCTCCTCATTGCCGTTAAGCAGTCTGCAGAAGTGATCTGTCCAGATCGTCAGTAGCGACTGTGACTCTACAACTATGTTTCCCTGCTGGTTCTTAAAGGCTTGTGAGGGCTTGAGGATAAAAGTAGCGTGTCCCAGGACTTTTCAATTTCGGGTTTATTTCACTACCATCAAGAAAAATGAATATTTTACTAAAATAAATATGAAATCGTTATTTCTTCCTGACAAAACATTTTTTCTGCCTGGAACTTTATTAAAAACAGAAATGGAGTAATGCACTTAAAATATTTTTCTTCCAATGACAGAGATGTGTGGTGATTTCGTGTTTAAAAAATTTTTGAGTACCTAAATAATGATGCCTGTGCTAATTTAGTACTTAAATATTATAAAACATGACTATATTCTTGACGTACCTATGTTTTTTTGTTTTTAAAGAACCGGTTCTCCTTGATACCTACCCTCAATTTCAAATTTCTCAATTCGAAAAATCTTTGGTTAAGCCATTTCTCTCAAGGCTTTGTATAAGACTTAACTTCTGAACACAGTCTTTATATAGGTAAAGTCAAATTGTTCTTTAATGACAGTCAGTGATGGTTTTTCGCTTAAGTTCATTGATATCTCCAGATTCCATTTGGATAAGTAGGTTTTTTCGGGTAAGACATTAGTAGAATATTCAACACCCTTTGAGATTCTTTATTTCTCACGCAATTGCCATTGACATTCTTCCAACTTGAATCAAAAACAAAACAACTGCGTGACACCATTTGAACGCACTCATGCAAGTCGAGCTCTTTCAATGATTTTATTATCTCAACAATCTTAAGATTGACTTTGGTGTGAGTATATAAAGAATGCAATTTTATTCATGAATCATTATTGAAGAAGCTTTGCATAGAAAATGGACAGCAAATTTATGTTCCTCATGTCAATTTTTATAGTTTGTACAACTTTTTCGCTGTCGAAGTCCGTAAACAAACGAGCAGCCCAAGGTGAGAACTGAGAAGTGTTCTACGAAGAATTTTATTTATCTAAATATGCACAAACAAACCAACTTATTTACAGAATTTGATCCACCGACCCGTACTAAGTCGTCTGTCTTTAGTATACAGTTAAGTGAAGAGCACTTAGATACAGAAACAGATGAAAACAGTGAGTCTTCAAATGGTGATTTGGTCCGACCGACGACACTGGCGAGACAAAATGGAGCTGCAGCTGAAAAGGAATTCGAAATAATTGGTGTGCGTAGTAGCGAATATTTGAAATTTATTGGAGTTATGAACTCTGGACATGTCTATGTACCAGTTAGTTCTTCTGAAAAGCAATATGAAAAATTAAACTTTGGCACAAAAGTAGATTAGAGTTAATTAACAAATAAAAAGATGACGACGTAAAAAAATATTATAGGATTAAAACCTTCACAATGAGTTGGAAAATAATATATTCGAGTTTTTTATTGAACTTTTTACTTAAACTGTTTAGTTGAAAGTGGCTCAAGTACTTTTTTTCCTGTCGAAAGAATCGAGGTTTTAGTCAGAACTTCCATTGGAACAGAGTCGAATAGAAACTCGGAAAGGCATTGTATAAATATATAAACTAGTACATATAAGGATTATGTAGACTTTTGGACTCGTGGGGAACCTGTTGTCTATCCGGTCCAACCTAGCATTCTCCGTTCCAAACTTTTGGTTTCAACATTAAATATATAAAAGCGATAGCTGCGCCACCGATGTTCTCCAGTCCATAACATTGTTAAATCGCCTTATTACCGTATAGTTTACATGTACAAGAGAAAAAATAATTTTCATCATGCTATGTCGGTCGCACACTGTGGCAGAATGACCCAAAAGACGCCCTTAATTCAAAAACCTTATTAATTAACAAAATTAGCTAGATTAATTTTTCGTTCAATTATTGTTAAGTTTTTTATTTTAAGACTTCCTTTACTTTTCACAAGGCAACTAAGTTTCAAGTTTACTTTCTTCCAGCTTACTTAGGTGGGCATTACAGTTCGGGGTGAACATGCGCCTCAACTCTAAGTTGGTTGTGGACTTCTTCCTCTTGATTGCGCTACCAAAAACAAGGTTTTCCTTTTTCGCGATTTCCCTGCAGTGTGCTTTCGAAAACCAGTCGAGCCGGAGCGTTTGGGTCCATCTGCCCAACATGGCCCAGCCATCGTAGCCTCACGATGCGTTCGTTCTCTTCTGGCTATGCCCATGTCGTGGTACAGCTCATACAGCTCGTTGTTGTATCTTCTTCTCCACACATTGTCTTCGCATACGGGACCAAAGATCATTCGGAGAATTTTTCTTTCGAAACGACCAAGGGTTTCCTCATCCACTTTCGAAAAGGTCCACGCTTCCGCGCTGTATAGCAGGTCTGGCATGATTGAGGTCTTACAAAGGGTTACAAGGGTTGGATTTTCTAGAGAGGGTTTTGTTTCTCAATTGCCTTCTCAACTCAAAGAAGCAACATCTCCGCACTGATGTTGTTTTCAGTGTCCATAGCAAATTCTAGGTAGACGCAGTCCTGTACTACCTCGAAGTTATGTCTGTCTATTGTGATGTTTTGTCCAATTCGTCGATCTTCGGTGTCCTTGTTTGATGACAACATAATACTTTGAAGCGTTAGTTCGTGGGAGTCGTGAACAAGATATCCTCATTCATACCTTGGCTATAACAAGGTTGTGGTCCGAATCAAAGTTGGCCCCTCGGAAAGTTCGGACATTTAACTAACTGGAAGAGTGCCTTGCGTCGATCGCAACATGTGTCAATTTGGTTGACGGTTGATTGATCTGAGGATCGCCATTTGCCTTTATGAATTTTGAGATGCGGGAATCGTGTACTACATAACAACAAGATTTAGCGCCGCAGCAAAATCGTTTAGCCTTAGTCCGTTCTCGTAGGTTTTGTCATACAGGCTATGCTTAACGATTCTACTTCCAAAGATTTCCTCCTTTCTTTTTCCTTTAGTTTTGAGTTAAAATCACCAAGAACGATATTCGTAGAAACAATGTTTGGAGTTCTCGTCTCCTTCTGCTGTGTGGGAGTGGGCGCATATTAGACTAATGTTGGCGAAATTAGCCTTGATGCGAATGGTCATTTTATTAACTGGATTTTATCTGATAACCTAACGTTGAAGTCATAATAATTGTTATCCGAGGCTATTGGTTGTTTCAAGACCATGTAGTTTTTACGAGGTTGGGTAGTTAACCTCACGCAAAATCCCCAACCTGGAGGTTCATCTCCTTTTGGTATCCCCGTGGACATAAAGGGCCGGATAATACGGAAGCAATACCCTTCTGCAGGGGTATGAGAGCCGTTTGTTGGCTTGCCAGGAGGTCATCCACCACCATCTCTATTTGCAGCGATGAAGGACCCCCACCAATGATGCCTCCATCGTCAGCGAAGAAGAGTTGATGTACTTTGGTGTTCTGTACTTTATCTTTTAGCAGGTAGTCAAGGACTTCAATGAATTGCGTCACTGCTCCTTATACATATCCTTGATCATCCGCCTTTGCCCGTAGTTGCTCGTAGTTTGACAGCACCAATATTAAATCTCGCGGTTGTTGATCGAAAGATTTGTCGAAAACAATTAGAACGTGCCAAATCTCTAAGGAATCGCTATGTTTTTCCATGAGGATCCTTATACTTCTTTACACTTGATTGCATCTCTTGGTCTAGAACCAACACCTCTTCAATGATCTTCAATATTAAATTCATAGCGGTAGTATACTAGGGAGATGATATTTGAATATGTTGCGGTCAATGAGCTTACTAACTCACTGACTTTGTAAAGCTTGCTGTTTGATGGACACCGAGCTCGGTTCCTGAACGAAGCATTATTTTTTTGACGTCGAATATTGCCTGGCGCGAGAGGCATCTTACGAAATGTAACTGACAAGTACAATCAAACATGCACTACCCCGATTCTGTTCTTGGTAAGCGGGAATGGTCATTTAATAGATCGTTTGAGTGCTCTTGTCATTACCTTCTTTGTTCCCGATTTCTCATTAAAAGGCGCCCTTCTTTTGCTATAGCGTTGGGGCACATAATGAATACTTTTATCTTAGATTATTTACAGACGTTGATGTTAGTTTGTTAATCGAGAAGTTTTAAATTTCATGAAGTCATCTCGTTACTCTCGACGTAAGACATTGACTGTTCGTCATTGATTGATTGCCTTTTAGCTACATACAAAGAAACGGAAGCAAAGTAGACCATGTGCCTTAATTGGCCACCATTTGTTTGAACCTGCTTCTGTCTTAAGTTGGGCATTTTGATTTCCTGAGTGGAAAACTGTGCTAACTTGTGGCAAGAAATCATATCACATCAGAGACTTTTAATGCATGCGCATTCAATGGCTAACCTCATTACAAAGATAAACCCATTAATCGAACCGCAACCGTTCCACCCACTGAAAACCACAAAAAATGAATACAATTGAAGCTTCTTTGCAATCGCAACTCTGCTCACCAAAACTCATCCAATAAAATTTCCTCATTACAAAAGCCAATAACATTAAATAACAAAAAAATGCAAGTGCTTAACTTGCTCCACAATCACTATTGATGCAGACATCCAAACGCATATGCGAAGCCATTCGAATAATCTTAATTTGTTTCGTTTTCACATAATTACCTCATGATTATCACCTCCTGTCTGCTCCTCGCGTATTGAAAACGCACGACTGACCATCTCCAAATGACCATATCATTTTAATCAACAAAACAAAAGGTTGTTCGATTAACACCAACGAGAATATAGGCCGAAGCTCTAAAAACGTTGTGTGGACTTAAGTTCCGACAGCGAGTGTGGTTTTGCTGTCTGTAATTGTCTATAGCCATTTGCGGCAATCCAGACACACATTTTTACTCTGTTGGAAAAGAGTTTTCCCTGAAAGATATAAAAAGAGGTGGAAATAAATGCTGAGTTAAACCGATCGAAGAGGGATGACACTGCTGTCAGTTGTGATTGGGTACAAAAAAGTGCGTTAGCGTCAGCGTCGTCAGCCTTCTTCGAATCCAGTTCTCACTTTTCCTAATGAGCATATCTTCCGTTTATATCCGCACTTGTAATAGTTTGATGTTAGATAAGCAAACAGAAACAAAATCAAAACACGAGCTCAAAAGAAAGAAGAAATAATAGCCATCGTTGTTTTCAGCTAATGTAGACCATGAGCATTTCTTTTAGTGCATTGAACAATTGCTTTGCGGTATCACTGCGAGAGGAAAGTTGTGTTGTCTCGTTTTGAACAGTGGCATTTGAAGTGGCATTTTCTGAGCACAGTTTGTGAACGTTAGGTTCAGCACCTTTCTTCTTGACTTGGCGGTTTTTCCCACAGCTTTGCCATTGAGCTTAAAAGGACGATATGGCATCTGCTTCAAAATAATGCTCAAACCTGCCATATTCAAACCGATTTCTTAGCTAAAGTCATACAATAACTAACGATTACGGATGGCAGGCTTCTGTAAATCTCAAGACCATCTAAAGATGTCAGCAACATTACTGACCAAATGTGATATTTTTCCGATATTGCAAAATTTTTGTTTAAGACTTGCAAACGCCAAGAACTTTTCAATGAAAGTAGAAACAATGGCCAACTTCCCAAGTCCGTAGTCCCCTTACATAAATTTGCAGCCCCACTGTTCACCACATTCGCTACTTCGTTAATGAAAGTTAACCACTGAATGATTTTGAGCATTGTTATGATTTAGTGCACATGATGATGGTGGTGAGGCACAATAGGTGCCACCACCTTACTTGCATATGTTGACAGCCGCATGAAGAAGACGATGACGCTGAGTTTGCAATTTACTATCTACGAAAAAAAAAAACAGTGAGCAATAGCGGGGAATAAAATAAATTAACGACCGAGTAGCACGTTTAACCAAAACCTGCATTAATCCCAAGAGGGGCACGAACAGAAATACCGTTGTCTACTTTATCGATATATAAGTCTGAAACGAGGAAGGCAGCAATTTAGTGTATCATCGCGTTTTCGCCAGACAAAACTTCCACAAAAGAAAAATATGATGACAAAGTTCGTTTACAATGCTGCCATCCTCGGGATTGTATCGTCGTTGATGAGATTAGTGCATTCAGGAAGTGCCAGTGATGGACTCATCAAAAAATCCGGATTTGACAGCTCTTACCATGGATATCTTGGGGAGTATTCTGCTGGAAAAGCATTAGGCGAGATACATAGCTTTGGTGAGTCTTCGCGAATCGTCCCGGAACACGGAAATCATTTCGATGATGAGGGAGAAGCTCACTTCAGTGAATCATTTGGACAACATCAAAGTGATGATGGACATAGCAGTCATTTCGAGAGCTACAGTGGTGGGTTTGAGCCATCGAAATTTCCATCGGATCTAGAATCACATCATTACACAGGAGGAGGTTCATCGGGCATAAGCTTAGGTGAAGAGGATCACCAACATCAGGAGCATCATCAATTTGAACACCATCATGGCTATCAATTCGATGAGCCTGCAAAGTCATCAGATTTTAAAGGATTCCATGGCTTCCATGGCACACAAATAGTTCCGTATATTGGCAATGAGGAGGGTGAGCATAAAGAAGAACAGTTACCAAAGTATTCGGGACAAGAGGATTCTCACGAGAACGATGTCATCAAGAATCCTTCCCACGGTCATTCATATGAAGCTCCTGAAAAGGTTCCGACTTCATCATACAGTCATTCTTACGAAGGCTCGAAGATACCGTCTTCTTCGTATAGTTCGTCTTATGAAGCCAATAAGTCACCCAGTTCTTCTTTTGAATCGATAAAGGCCCCTGGTTTGGCTCATGAGTATTCGTTGGGATCCTACAAAACTAAATACCAGCAGCATCATTCAGCCTCAGCTCCAGAAGCACCATCTAAAGTCGACGTAATCCATAAATTCAAAAGTTCTGGACTAAAAAGTTACCATTCCGCGCCACTGCAGAAAAATATTATGACAATCAATCACGGCAAAGGAGGATATAGTTTTAGTAGTTTGTATAGATCGTAGATAAAACTGTTAACTTTAAATTAAAGTAAATCTGTGTTAAAAAAGTGCAATAATAAAGAAAGCCAAAAAATTAGTAGACTTGTTTTGATTTTAGTTAAAATACATGGGCAAAGAATAATGGAAAAGAGGGCATAGAGATATGAAGGTTGCGACATAATGAAGTAGCAAAAAAGAGGGGTGATACGTAAAATGAAAGATACAGGAAGAGGGAAAAAGATGGGAATAATATAATTGAAGTTTAAAGATATTTGAACTGCTTCAAGAATATGAAGGAATCTCGAGTTTCATAAAACTTAAAGTTGGGTGTCGAACAAGGCGGACATTTGTACCGCATATCAAGTTTTTTGGGATGAAACGAGACTAATATTGGAGTAAATGCAGGTGTATCAACTGCAATCCCCTGCCGTTAGTTTAAATTGGTATCTGTTATGGAGAAAAGCTATTGAATATCTTCGTATTTGCAGAGTTTCCTAAAAGAATGTTACCTGCTAAATAGGAAGTGTCTTGAACAAAGATATTGAAGAAAAGACACTCTTGAAGCTTCAAGAACCCATGATCCAGCATAACACTATGTAAAATTGGATTGTCAAACTAAAACTTAATTTTTTACGTTGAACTGCTTCAAGATCCCCGGTGAACATCTGGCCTAATTCACCAATTCACAAATTTGTAATTACAAGAGTTTTTTAACAAAGTTTGTAAGTTTTTGTAAAAATGTTGTTTCACCAACATTGCAGTTTTATTTTACAAAAGGAAATTTGTGGAAGAATTTCTATTTCGGTTTCATCAACACAAAATTAAAGTTGTACCTTACAAGACACAAACTTGTTGATACAACACCAATTTGTGAATTTTCATTTCACCAAGGAAAATAGATTTACAAAATTTCTTCAATTGGTAAGAATGTTCTACAGGTGAAGGTTGACGTGTAATTTTTGCTACAAATTTTTCTTTCCTTTCATAACAAAAATGTCTTTGCGACTGAAGCATAACAGCAGCGATAGCAGCCAAAGTGATGATATTTTGATATTAAGGAAAAAAGTTTATCGGCCGCGTATAAATTATGATATACATATACATATTTGACTTATTTCATTAAAATGAAAAATTTCGTCTCAGTCGATTCAAGGCAGAGGAGATAATTTCAATTATTGGACCGCCGCGCCAATAGCCCACTCGAGTGAAAAAACTGTGCCTTAACCCCAAGACAGCAATTTCTAACAGCTTTGCGTTGGCTAGAGAATGGAGGACAATACCATGGAGTTGCCGATATGCATGGAATATCTAAGTCAGCAGTTTGCAGCTGCGTACATAGAGTTTGCACCGAAGTCGTCAGTTAAATGTTCGAAAACGTTGTATGCTAGCCTAACGAACATCAATGTTTCCAGTCTTTATTGATGAGAAGCGTCAAGCGCTGCAAAGAATGAAGAATGTTTTTCCATTTTCTTACTTTGTCTAAATGTGTCAAGTAATCGGAAAATTTTCCGAACAATTTTTTTTGTCTCTTATCAAAGTGGCTGCAAATATCTTATTTTCCTTGTTCATTTTGATGTCTACGCAGCACAAAGTTCAACAATATTGTGAGAAAACTGTTATAAATAACAAATTATTCTTAATGCAGGTGCAAAAGTTATTTTGAACACTTGTGAGTTGTGACTTACAATTCGTTTTCTACAACTTTATTAGGATTGATCACAAGTTTGTGAACTAAGATCTTGCAATTTCGTGAAACAAAAAACGAGTTTAAAAATTTGTAATTGTAAATTACAAGTACAAATTTGTGGTTGTAACTTTCATTTTGGTGAAATAGGCCACTACCTATGTGGCCCATGCAAATTTCAAGCACAAAATAATTTAAAACAAAACCATATTTTTAAAGGAAAACCTATAACCTACTTACGTTGGAGAGTTCCTGGTGAACCTGTGCCGAGATTTAGGTAATCTCACTTTACAGGGAGTGAGTGAGTAGAGTCACTGCTGAAATGCTAAGTGAGTAGTCTGACAGCCAATTGTCACTAACTCACTGAATTCTTTTATAGCTAAATCGATTTTCAATGGAAAGTGACTCACTTCACTCACTCTCGGGAAGGTCAAATTACCTAAATCTCGGCACTGGTCCTCAACCAACATCTTTTGCCAACAATTTCAATTTTTTTTTATTCTGATGCGCCTTCCACTTCATTGTGCCACATAAGACTCTAGGTCTTTCAAAGTTCAAAGTTCTTTATTATAGCATAATATACAGTGATTATTCATATTCATTGTTTCTACTTATTTAAGTGATTTAGAGTACACAGCTCTTTACATCTTTAATTCTCAGTTTATATAATGAAGAATAAATTAGCTTAGTATTTATTTACATTAATTACATTAAGGGAAAATGCTATTGTCGAAAAACCCCTATTTGAATCTTAAATACTAATATTGCTTAAGCCCCATTATCTACATAAATGCAAATTTATATTTAATTTTAATTATTATTTTGATTTTTAATTTGACGGATCAATTCATTTTCGGAATAGGAGCAGTTTAAGAAAAATCTCTCTTGATGTATATTAATAAGAATCGTTATTGTTTTTGCATGGAGTCATGGAGTCTATTGGTTGAATAATGCCATGGCAATCCCAACATCATTTTTAATATTTGATTTTGGCATACCTGTAGTTTTTGAATGTGCGAGTGAGCACAGTCAAACCATATAGGCGCACCGTAAATAAGTATTGGCTGGAAAATAGTTTTAAATATAATTAACTTATTTTGCATGCTCAAACTAGAGTTTTTGTTTATAAATGGATATAATATTCTTGTTGTCAAATTGATTTTATTTATTGTGTTACTTATGTGTGTTTTAAATGTTAGCTTTTTGTCTAAAAATACTCCTAAGTATTTGCAACTATCTGACCATTCGATTTCTTTAGTACAAATTTTAAGTTTTGTAGTTGGTAAGAAACAGGATTTTCTACGACGCGTGAACCAAGTCGCTTGTGTTTTTGTTGCGTTTATTTTAATTTTCCATTTATGAAAATATTTTTCAAGTAGGACAAGAGCTTCTTGCAATTCTGAAAAGACATTTTGAAATAAGATACCTGAAGCAAATAAAGCAGTATCATCAGCAAACATTGCTAAACAAACGTTTGTGTTGGGAACAGGAAGATCAGACAAGTAAATATTGAACGAAATTGGGCCTAAAACCGATCCTTGCGGAACACCTGCAGGTACTTCGTATAATGGAGATTTCGTATTTCCCAAATGGACTGCAAATTGCCTGCTTTCGAGAAAGCTTTTAATAAGCTTTATTAATTGAACAAGGAGGTTGAATTTGGCTACTTTGAAAATAAGGGCGTTATGCCAAACTGTGTCGAAGGCTTTTTCGATGTCTAAAAGAACCATACCTGTTGATTTTTTTTCACCAAATTTTTGAACTATTGAAGATTTGATTCTGGCAATTTGGTGACTGGTCGAATGGCCAGGTCTAAAACCAAACTGGTAATGTGGATATATATTTAAGTCATCAATAAGGACTTGTAGTTTTTCTTTGATAATTTTTTCTAAAATTTTGCTCAGAGAATTGAGTAAGCTTATAGGCCTATAACTTAGAGGACTATCGTGGGGCTTTCCTGGCTTAGCAATTGGTATCACTTTTGCTACTTTCCAACTGCTAGGAAAGTAGCACAGCTTAAGGCAGGAGTTAAGGAGAACGGTAAGGTATTTTACACCACTTTCTGGAAGTCCTTTCAACAGGGTGTTGTTGATGTTGTCTATGCCAGGAGATTTTTTAGATTTATTAAATTTAATAATTTGCTTCACTTTTGAATGGCTGGTATAATAATTTTCATTTACTATGACTTCTCTATTCATTAGTTCAGACAGGACGTTCTGTATCTCTCTTTCAGTATTACTGCTACTGAGATTTGCAGAAGCAAGATGATTTATATAGAAAATTTCTGCTATAGCATTTGCTTTTTCATTTTGGGTAATATAGACTTCATTTTGAATTTTTAATGGAGGAATACTTTTACCTTTTTTCTTAATTACCTTAGTAATTTTCCAGAAAGGCTTACTAGCCTTGTCAAAACTTGATAGTAAGGAATCCCACTGTTTATTTTCAAATATCAAAATCACATTTTTAATTTTGTTATTTAAGAACTTATAGTTGAAAAGAAAAGAATCTTGCCTATAGCGTATCCACTTTCTTCTTTCTGAATTTCGTTGTTGGATAAGGGAGAGAATATAGTTTTGTAGAGTAAGCTTGTGAATATTAGAGGAAGGTTTCTTAGGTATGGAGACATCGGTTGCCCTTTTAACAGTTTCTGTGAAGTACTCAACAAAGTTGTCAATTTGGCTTGTAGAACTAATGTTTTCAATAGCTAAAACTAGGTCTTTCAATTTTGTGACTTCCTTTAAATGTGCCTTTGAAAACTTGTCGATCCGGGCATTGGTGTCCATTTGCATTCTACAGTAGAAGCCGTGTAGTCTCACAATGCTGATGTGGTGCTGAGATTGTTTGTTGTTGAATCTTGATCTGCATACATCGTCTTCATAAACAGGCCCAAAGACCACTCCGATTGCTTTTCTTTCGAAAAGACCAAGGTTTCTTCATCCGCCGCAGGACTGGGAAAGTTAAGGTTTTATAAAAGATT
Organism: Melanostoma scalare; assembly: GCA_949752695.1. Taxonomy (NCBI): domain Eukaryota; kingdom Metazoa; phylum Arthropoda; class Insecta; order Diptera; family Syrphidae; genus Melanostoma; species Melanostoma scalare. The sequence continues at coordinate 42,455,313 of OX456985.1, read as the reverse complement.
ACCTTGCCTTTTCTAGTGAGGGCTGGGAGTCCGTATCTAAGGCGAATCCTTGGTAGACGAAGTCCAGTACTACTTCATCGGTGCTCTCCGCCCTTGGTTGATGACTCCCATTACGCCTATATCTTCTGCAAGTATACCGACCTTTGAAAGATATTGCCTTTAGTTTGAATTTCGCACAACGTACAATCTTTGCAAATCTGATGTATTACAGACCTCAAGATATGATTTATTTCTTCTTCTTAAGACCTTGTTTCCAGGTGGTTTTGCTTAGTTTAAGAAGGCTGTAAGCTTATTGTTGTTCAGAAGTGACTGAGTTTTGAGCGCTTTTTGACAACTGTGCAGAGGTTGTAAGATTTGCGATCAACTCCTGCAAACCTGTATTGTGATGAAAGTTTGTGATATACTTACAAGTGTACATCAGTGTCTAACAGTTTAGACACTGATGTACACTTGTAAGTTCCTATATTAAGTCCACATTTAAAATTCGAACCGAATGATTTTTCGTAAGTTTTCGGTAAAGCAACCCTTAGGGGTATTTGCTTTGAAAAAGCGCTCATGTACATTTTTTTCTCTGTATGAAGTGATATTTGGCTAATACTTAAAAAGGGCTTCAAAAGCCATGTAAATAGCTTTAAAACAAGGTACACACCTGCAACTGAAACCTCCATAACAAAAATTGTAGGCCTACAATAGCAAAGCCCAAAAAAAGTTTATTAATAAGCGAAATAATTTTTCACAGTACATATTAAAGACTTACAAGCGATGACTTCAACTGATGTCAGCATCAGTTACAGTGAGTGCATTAAAATAAAAAAAAGATACGGTGCAATCTTCTATAGGTGTTTACCTACAGTTAAAAAAAAAATCACTACTCCATTTTGCATTTTGCGAAAATCTTATATGATCGGTTTTTCGAGACAAATACCCCACTCTGCGACGAACGCACCGATTTTGAAAATTCTCCCCCAAACAAATGTGAAAAATGTCGGACTCGGTATAAGGAAAAGTATTTCAGTCACCTAATGGGCTTTAAGTTACACTTCCGAAATGAGTCAAATAAGCAGAATTTATAGCATGAAAATCGACAATGGATTAGGGGCCGTGGCGATTTGCAGGCAAGATAAGGTTGGATTTTCCAGGCGTTGATAAAAATTCACTTTTGGTATTGATTAAATGAAAATTAGGTGATATTGAAATTGATTTTCTCGGACTCTTGTGACGCTCCTTTGGTTACACACTTCCGTCGCCAAAAATTACTGATGACAAAAATTTTATGCGTACTTTACCCAAAACTCACCTACTTAGTAAAGGGCCTAGTCCTTTAGAATATCTCATTATTTTCGTAGTTTTGGGACTGGAGCTGAACCTCAAGCTTAACAAATAACCCGAAAACATTGTTTGGATTTTTGAAAAACTATAGAGATGCCCATGAAGTAATAGTTAGCTTGTCTGCCTGTTGCATAGGAGTTCAAAACTCGAATTCCAAAAGCATCCAATTGTTTTTCTACGGTTTTCGCCTCCGCCAGGGCGCCAGGAACTGACAAGTAATTGCAAAACTGGAACGAAAAGCGCTTTCTCATTTAGTCCAGCAAAAGTTTGTAGGTCTCACAACATTTGGTTGAGAGGAAGGCGCCCAAACTCCAGGGTTCCCAGAGTTCAGCTATGACACCCTTTCTAACGGGGTTTTCAATAAGAGCGCTACAAAAGTTTTTTTTTAAATAAAACAAAAAAGGTTTTGGATATCAATAAAATTTTTTGTTCTTGTGAAAGCACGTTTAGTAATTTTTTTTTCATGGCTATGGCTACCACGGCACAGTGGTTCCACTCTCGAACAATGGCGGCCATAATTATTTTTCCTAATATTATTTGGGCTCTCTGATTACGAAACTGCCATTAGTTTTGATATATCTCAGTGTCTTGAGATAAGTGCGGTAAAAGGGTTCAAGATCGGTTTACTTCAGTTTAGCTATTGGGACTAGATAAAATTACGTAAGTGGTATGTTTTCTACATTTACCGAATATGTTTACATAACTTGTAACGGTATGCTCGTACTATATTGTGTAAAAATTAAACTCTTAGAATCAGCTAGCTATCCAAGTATTCAAATTAAGTTTATTTTTTTTTTAATAAGACTTTTCTAAAAGTGTTTTGTGTGTATATATATATATGTACATTGGTAAGTACGTATACATTTTTTAAAAACTAACTTTGAAACGTAGGGACTATTTCTAGAGATCTATCAATGGTGTTTTCTATTCCTTAGACCTTACCTTAGCGTCAAAACTGTTAAACCATTTTGAGCCAAAAAAATTCAACAACACGTATTTTTGTAGGAAATTAGATTTCCTTGAAAAATGTTAGTTTGAAAATTTTTGTCAGGCTAACCGTTTCCAAGTAATCAAGCTTGAGAAACTGGTATGTATTTTTGATTTTGCTCTCTTACTTTGAATTTTTTTGATTAACAAACAAATTGATACACGATAAATTGCAAACATATTTCTTAGAGAAAATTTAATGCTCTACAAAAAAGGTGTTCAAATATTTTTCAATAAAGTTCTTCCTTCAGAAGTTATTCACGATTAATGTTGAAAAAATAATAAATATCTTGGTTCGCTTAAAAATTAATTAAAAATCAGTCTGCAAATTTCCGCAGCTAACTAAACGTGCGCTAAATAGAACATTTAATAATCTTTCTGGCAATATACAATACACTTTGGGTTCACTGCGAGGCGTAACAGCTAAAAGTTTAAGGCAAATAACATTAAGATTTTCAATTTTTTTTTGTTTTTCTATCTAGGCCCAATTTGCAAACGTTTATATTGAGCCTAACACTGAATCTAAAAAAAAAAAAAATAGTGGAGGTTTTACCTTCCAATAAATATATACACATCAAAGAAACGTTCCACAAAAAGATAAGAAAACGTCAAAACCAACAAATGAAGTCTTACTAACATTTGGAGCTCTAAAATTCAAATGTCATGTGTTTGCAATGTTATAACTTCGAAAGTAAATAGTTAACGGCATTTAGGTTTTCATTTATTATGACTTTGGGATGTTTTCAGCTTATTAAAACGGTAACGGGTTTTTATTATAGCCGTTGCAATGATTTTTTTTAATTTTGGCCTACGGTGGAACCACTGTGCACTGGCACGCTTGCAGAAGTCCAGACGCTAAACCCAATTTTCGACGGTTTTCAACTTTCAAGCACAGGAAATAGTCTAACGGCTTCAAATCGCACGACCGAGGCGGCCAAGCGACTGGACCATTTCGTGAGATAACACGTTCTCCAAACTTGGTTTCCAATAAATTGATTGTGACATTAGCTGTGTGGCTTGTGGCGCCGCCGGCCTGATGGAACCACATGTCCTCCAAGTCCATATCATCCAATTGGGGCCAAAAATATTCGGTTATCATTGAACGGTAGTGATCCCCATTCACAGTAACATGCCGGTCCTGATCATTACGGAAGAAGTAATGAATCAATGACGCCGCCGGCCCATAAACCGCACCAAACCGTAATTTTATCGGGATGCAATGAAGACTCATGGGTCATGGAGTACGTGTGGATTGCTGCCTGACTAATACCGAATATTTTGTTTATTGACGAAGCCATTCAGCCAGAAATGAGCCTCATCGCTGAAGATGATTTTTCAATGAAAATCCGAATCATAATTATGGCGTCGTTTGCTGTCCCTGTCGCTCTATTTTTGTAGCGTCCCTGTTGAAAAACCTTTTATGTTTTACTGATCTAGAATTACTAATTCTTAGATGCGGGTTGTTGTCAGCAGCAAGCTTTGGATTTTTCTCAAACTTACTTCAACCACAATATTTGAACTTGCCTTTCCTTTCCTTTTTTGAACTTGGTATTGCCTTTTTGCAAAATTAAGTATCACTATTGATGGGACCGTGTTAGTTACATGAGTATAACAGGAAAGGACTAACAGCTTTTACATATCGATAAATGGGCTAACAGTGGATAGAAATTCATTTAGCTCTGCCTTCGCCTAATCCAACTGTTACAAGAAAATACATTTTTACCCGCCTTCAATTTCTGTGAGAGATCGTAACTTTTCACTGAATATTTTGTAAAGATATGCACATTTTGTAAAGCACTATCAAAAGTGTCGTGTAGTTGCATTTATCGGTTAAGCTCTACCCATTAGCTCTGCTGTTCTTCCCGGCTCCTGGGTAGGCTTGAAAGCGTGCCTTACATCTGTTAAAACATTTTTGAGGTAATCTCATTCAATGTGCTTGCTATAAATTTCGATTGACATTACACAAGAATAATTAATCACCCGACACTGTTGTAAGTTAACAAATGGGCACCTTAAATGTCCCAGACGTTGTGCGTCGTTGTGCAAAAGTAAAGAGTCAATTTTACCTAAAACGCTTACATGGTCTGTGGGTGTGTGTTGTCAAAAGAGTGCTGCTGCTGCTTGCTTTGCTACAGAGCGCCACTATTAAAAAGAGTCATGCTGGCTGGCACCAAAAGATGCGAAGAGCAGATACGTATGGTTGCGTAATATTTAATAACTTTCAGTCGATTATGTACTTTGTTAAGGAATTTGACGCCACGAATTACAACCCGCGCCGTGGGCCATTAATTATTAATTTTCAATCCCGATACGTGATGGTGACAAAAAAAAAAAGTAAAAAAAACTTAAAGCGATAAACAGAGTGTAAATTAATTGATCTGCACAGCTTGAGTGTTTTGACAGTCGTAATGAAAATCAGTGAATCACCATCAGGCAGATTATCGTTTATTTAATTGACATGTCGGATGTCGTACAATGCGTGTAGTGCGAAGCGTAATTCAGAAGCTATAATGTCTTGAGACCTCCATACAAATCAAGTTTCTTCGCAACAAGCCAATGATATTAATCAAAAATGTGTGTATTGATGAGTGTACCTATTCGCAATAGGGTGTCCCATATGTTTATGTTTTTTTTTTGCCAATGAAAGAGAAATTGTAACAGGCTTATTTTTTATAATATTTTATGTTTATATTATATCTATACACGACTTCTTATTTTAAAAAAAAATTTTCTCTTCAAAAAAGAAGAAGAAACTATTGCTTTGACGAAGGTTTTTTAAAAACAACTTTCAATGTTGTTCCGTATATAAAATCTGCCATTTCAGATATCTTAGATTAGAGCCGGTTCAGGGTGATCTCTGCTACAACAAGGAAAAATTTTTTTACGTCGTTCCGAACTCCGATGGTTCCGAAATTTGGCACTGCAAACGTGGATGTGTGTAACTCTTCAGTCATGCACTCGAGTAGTTTTATTACCAGCTTAGACTAGTCTATTTAATTTCGATCTGAATTGGTGACTTTTTCTCCGGGCTCTGCCAAGGGTAAGATCTTGGCTTCCATTTTCTGGATAAATTTCCGAATCCAGCAAAGTCGTTTTCAGTCACAGAAACCCAGCTTTGAGGAGTCACCTTTGCGTATCTTCTCACGGCAGTTCTGGCATTTTCCAGCTTCGTTTGATCAGGGTGCCTTCTTTTTTGCTCTCTCAGATGATCACCTTTACCCTTAGTCGGCTCTGCTGAGTGGTGGCTTTTGCGTGAGGCTTTATCGATGCAGACTTTGTCGGGGCGCTCTTTTCTGGGCCTTTGCTAGGCGTTGAGGTTGTTTTGGGTATTTCATCGGTTTTCCACAGGTACTCGCCTCTTTTGAATGACTGATATAGTCGCCGTCCTCGAGGAAGCGAGTTCTGAAGTTATCTCACGTCCACTAATTCCAACAGATCCACCATCAGAATCGGTGAACTCCATAAAGTTCTCTGAGAGCCCTTCATCGATTAGGATGCCTTCCCTGATGTAGCCAGGAATGCATTCTTCTGTTTCTTATTCCTGTAACTAGGAACTTATCTTCTTTTGAACCCAAGTCATCGCCGACGGCTGTGTCTTCTGCCGACATATATATCCCCGCTGGAATTTTCACTTCTTTATTTCTAATTCTTTTTTCCATATTTTTAGATAGACATCTCTGTTTTGAAGTTTTCCTATTTGTTTCACACTGCAACTGGTCTGCTGGAGCACCGATACGTAAGCTTGGAGGGGCTCATTTCTGATGTAACATGTAACGGTGGGGGATTAACGGAGTAATTTAATTTTTAACGAACCGAAACGACTAACACTATGTGGTTTTTGACTTCATTTAATTTAAATCATCGTGTTAAACGAACGAACACGAACTACATCATCGTTTTAAACCCCACAAATGAACCATGTTTGCTCATGATGGGTGCATATCTGTCAAAGCCACAAGCGATATCGATTTACCGGCGCGGCGTGGCGTTCGGATCAATTGAGTGTGTCATACACCTTACCTTTTATGTGGATTTTGCATTTTGCTTCGAATCTCCGTCCTTATGAAGTTCTAATTGCGCATAGATACGATTAATGGGTTTCGGAAAAGAACGATTGAACGCGCATAACGACATCAAGGAAGCTTCCACTCTGTTTGAATTTCTTCACAATTTAACCGATTGCTTGCATAGTCGGTTGATTATGACGAACATTAATCATAGAATGCACAAAAGTTTTGAATTACCACTTCTGTAGGAAATTTTAATAACTTTAACGATTTGTCCATCATCATTAATGGCGAATGTTCAACTAATATAAGGTCGGTTCGTTGAACTTTCCCCAGGGTTGACCCAGGTTTTCTTGATAACCCTATGAGTTGTCAAAATAATCTGGGTTTTCCAATCCTCAAAAAACGCTAAACGACAAATCACCACGAACACATCCCTGTCATTAAAAAAAATACATGCCTTTTGACAGCCCTCAACTCGCCACAGCAAAAAGCTATGGCGAGTTGAGGGAAAACATCGGCCAGCCCTAGGGTTCAAAAAACACTCAATTTGACATTCAGTGCGACTTTAGGTGTCTTAAAAAACGCTTTGTGGCGACCCCAGGGCGACCGTAAGGCTTCAACGAACAAACCTATTATGGCACTTCAAATGACAGCTGAGTTTGAAAAGTGTCAAATGCCAGCGGTGCCAACTCGAAAAACGAAATGAATGACCCTTACCCAACAGTAAGGTACAGAAACTTAAGTTTTCATTTTCTTCTAATGAAAAGAAAATGAATAGGAATCCCGAACCTCACAGGGGGAAGGAGGAAACTCGTTGCTACTTCCTAGCTCATGCTTAGCTGGCTACCAGAAAAACAACTGATACGATTAGAGGAGCAATAAGTATATTCAGATATCACGAATAAAAGATGTGAAGGAGTGCCTAACTAGCTAAGCCACTTCGAGCCTTCGATGAAGCGATGGAGGCAGTAAATGTCTGAATTAATCAGATCGCTTGAATTGCGATAGCAGAAATATGGCCGCGTTACAGCTCACGTTATCGAGTGAGTGGCATCAGTGATCGAGTAAGTGAGTAACTACTTTGAGATTACAGCATACGTTATCTTACGTATCGTATAGCAATTTATAATTGTACTAGTGACATCGACAATTCACCGGTTTATTTCGGTTTCCTATTAACTCATAGATGCCGCTGAATTCTCTGTAGACTAATTTAATTTGTTTTTTTTTTGTGAGCACTCCACGTGTCAATGAGAGAGTGTCAAATTGTGGTTCTAGATTACTCGATAACGTAAGCTATTACCGCTTACGTTATCGAGTAATATAGAACCACAATTTTACATTCTCTCAATACCAAATTCACATAATTTCGTCACGAGTTATTCGATAACGTGTGCCGTAATTCAGTACATGAACAAAGTAATTGTCTGACTGGCTTTTCTTCATCTTCATCTTCTGCAAAAGCGTTCTATAAAATGTGGCGTTTCTGTCTATGAGGCAGTGTTCGTCTTGTTTATGAATAGTAAATGTGTAGTAATTTTTATATCCAGTTTTGACCAGATCTGTTTGGCCACCAGACATCTTACTTTAGCAAACTCATTGGTACACCAGTGTTCACCCTGCTATGGTTGAATTCAGTACAATGGTGCCAGTCCTGGCAATTTCCCGGAATGTCACTGTGCCAATGACAAGGCACCAAGAAAGGTGAATATTAATCGGTACTGCCATCTCCATCAGAGAAGATCAACAGTTGCGGGCGAATAATGAGTTCGTGTAAACAGTGCTAATCGGTTTGAAAGATGTTTTGCTGTCTGAAAAGATGCGGGTATCCGCTGAGGATATCACTTTTCCTTTTATCCACGATAGAACTTCTTTTACTGCCCAGTATTTGCTTCTAATGATGCAACAATTCCTTTGCTGACTGGACTGTTTTCGGTAATTGAGATTCTGGTCCGATCGCCAAATAAAATACACAAAATCAAAGAAAAAAAAAAACATGTCAACAACAAACTTGTGTCAAGTTAATGGCTTAAAGCAAAACCATTAAAAAAGTTAACTACGCACAGCTTTTTTTAAATTTAAATTGAACTACTATGTGTCATAACTCAGTATCAGCATTCGAAAATCTCATTGTCGACAGTATACTTAATTGTGTGTTCATATGAGAAGTCTTAGATCTTTAGGCACATAGCCCATATCCATCAAGTCACAAACCATTGACATAAACACCGCCATTTGATATTCTTGATTGCAGTGAAAAGATTTCGCTGTTTTATGGGCGATTGTTGGATTATTTCCAAAAATCATATCAAAACTAAGCTGACACATCTGAAATCTTTGCACGATTTGATAAACACACCCCCGCCCAGAGGCGGTTTCGGTGTCTGCATCAGCATTGGTTCAGATGCACGCATTTTATTTGAATTTTAACGACACTCTTTTTTATCTTTTCAGGTTAACCATGACTTTTTTTTTTACTTTGTATCTGCTTTTTTATGTTTTGTGAAAACAAGAATTTTAATACAAGTCGGTTGTTGTGACAACAGTGTCAGTGGGCAATGGGGCTGAAATAAAGTCCGTTTTATATAAATACAAACCACGGAGTAGTTATCGGGGTAGTAATTGAATTGAATTCCGCGGGTCTTTTACAAGAAACAAATTTTTATTTAAGAAAAATGAAGTGTATTTTTGTACTGATGGCTTTGATTGGAGTTGCTTCTGCTACTTGGAGTAGCGGATGGTCTGGCAGTTATCCCAGCTACGGAAGCAGATACTCGAGTGGTTGGTCAGGTGGATATCCTAGCTATGGACACAGGTACACCAGTGGATACGGTGGTGGTTATGGACATGGTTATGGACATGGATATGGAGGTGGATACGGTTCAGGATCGATTCGAGTGATTAGCGGAGGCAGTGGATGGAACAATGGCTACCATGGTAACAATGGATGGAGTCCAAGCAGATATAGCAGTGGTGGATGGAATTCTGGATACAATAATGGATGGTGATAGAAACTCCATATTCTTGAAGATATAAAAAATAATTATAATAAATAAGTGTCAGCAGAAATTGTTAATTGTAAATAATCAGTGAATTTTCTTGTACATTAAAAGAACTAACAACATCAAAACAACTGTTTGGTTGACAAATGCTTCTCTCCGGTATGTGTTTATCCTGGTTGTCGTCATTATGGGGATAGTGCTTAACATATTATCCTTTGAAAGACAACAGTGTATTGAGTAAGCTGTGAAAACCTCTGGGACTAGAATTCTTTGCCGACTCCGAACGGTTGAGCTGAAAAGCGCTTTTATGGTAGTGTATTTGGTTTCAGAGTAGGTACTTACCAATTCCCCTCGAAAGGTGATCCCCGTGAAATAGTAATTGGATGTTTCTGGAATTCGAACTATCACGTAGCAGGCCATGGCTCCACAGGCCCCAAATCAGTTTGTGTTTTAGCAAGGAAATATTCTTGGGAGGAAAATTTCTTAAAAACTCTTGATTTCAAAGTTCTGAAGGATTTTTGTGAGAAAAAGGACGTCTGATATCCTTTCAATGTGAAAATCGTCTAAGCTGTTTTGATTAGGTGTCATATATAAGGACAGATCAATATTTTGGATGCCACTCTTTACACAAGTTTCTGGAGTCGTAACACAGGGTTTTTTTTTTGCAAACTTTGTAAACTACCTTCTGCCTCTAATGAATGTGATTAAACTTTAACTGAAATGCTTAGCATATTTCGTTGTCACCCATGCAGGCGAATGGATTAATTTATTAGTGGATAAGCAAAACTTAGGAGATAATCACCATTAATTAAAGGCTTAGAATTAAATGATTATCTATTCATGAACAATTTCAAACGATACAACTCATACGATGCGTCGAAAATGTGAATAGTAATTATTTTTTCATGATGCTGCTACTTGTCGATTAGGGTTGGTCTTACTTAATTTATTAGTCAATGAATCGTTCCCTGTGTAACTGCAAATTAATCAATCAATCGAACTTATTCACACAGTAGTAAGAAGAAGCCCCGTTGAGTGACATATTATTACTTGCACTGCACCCACGAGCGTGAAAATGGAATCTACGGGTGGACAAAATTATCATACCTATGAGAAAACCATTCAAATTCATCACTTTATACTAAAAAAAAGTCATAATTTTATGACAGAAAACGAATTAGATATTATTTCACAGCAATAATCAAGGCTCCATTCCCTCACATGGCAAGGTTGTGAAAAATGCGATAGGCCCAGGGGCTCCTCGCTCAGTTGCGCCACCCTATTTATTTTTATTTTTAATCAAGGCTAGGCGCTCACGCGTTTTTGATGTGGAATTTAAAAGTAAGTGATGAACTCAGCATACCATTCACCATTTATATGCTTTTTGACGTCATATCGCTTTCGAGGTTTGCTAAAGTTGTAAGATTTCATTGTTGATCTTTATGGCTATTATAAAAAAGTGTATTGAAAATAGTTCCATATGCACATGTTTATAGTTACTTAACTTTCTTACGAAATATCTGCAACGGATCTGGATCTGATCCTAAACCCAACAGAAATGCTCGGTTCAGATGTATACGGTTTCCGGCGACTAGCTAAATTATGCGACGGTGTGGAATGGAATTAAGTGTCGGAAGTTGGAATGCATGACTGGTTGAAGTTTTGAACTGGAAGAGGAAATAAAAATTAGGTGAGTAGACACTTTGTGTGTCTTAGAAACTAAACATTAAAAACAGACCCGGTTTTTTGGATGTCAAAAATGTAAAAGTGTTGCACTATGAAACGGATTGGGGTAAAAACGGAATAGGTATCATCGCTATAGAAATGGCTCACAGTTCTCATCTTCAAACTTGTGGGTAGTCTATCAAGCAGTAGGGAGAGCTACGTTGACAACGCACAAAGGGAAGGCAGATACACGAAATTGCGATACCTACATATACCGTTCAATGAAGTTGATCTCCTAACCTTCAATATTGTTTTGAGCAGGTTTTTGTTAACCGACCGCAGAAAACCAATTCGGATTCCACTCTGGGAAGTCAACCGAAGATGCAATTCTCAGGCTTTGTAGTCAGCTATATGGCAGCTTAAATAATAATAAATCGACTATGTCTCTTTTCATTGATATGACCAAAGCTTTTGACATGGTTGATCATGATTTATTACTAATGAAAATGTATAATTCAAGTTTTAGAGGAGTTATTTTTCAATGGTTGAAGACATATTTAAAGGCAAGAGTGCAAAATGTTAATATAAATGGTATACACAGTGGTACTCGTTTTTTAAAAAATGGGGTACCACAGGGATCAGTTCTCGGCCCCTTATTTTTCCTATTTTTAAACTACGTTTGATCGGTATGTCAACTGCTTTTGCAGATGATATATCATTTACTTATCAGTCTAATTCTGACCATAATTGTGTTCTTCTAATAGAAGAAGACCTCGAACTTTTAAGAACTTGGTTCTCAAACCATAAGTTAATTATTAGTGAAAAAACTAGATTTATGACCTTTAAAACATCTGGTCATTGTTCTTATAACTACAATTTGCTTTTCCATGCTTCCAGCTGTAAACAATTCAGCTTTCCAGTTCATGATTGTGGTAAATCAAATTTCGAACACAACGGTCGTTGTTCAAGTTCCTTTTTTAAAATAGATTCTGTGATGAGCTATAAGTATCTCGGTGTTACAATTGATTCAAACCTTAATTGGAAAGACCATACCAACAATATTAAAAATCATATGATGGCCGTTACGAGAAAAATGTACTTTTTGAAACCATTCTGTTCGAAAAAAATTTTGACTTCAATATATTATGGGCTTGCGCATTCTAATCTGCAATATGGTTTATCTAGCTATTGTGATTCCTATGCAAATACTTTTAGACCTTTACTAATTGCTCAAAAACATCTAATTCGAATTATTTGTAACAAAAGTCGATACACGCACAGTTGGCCTTTATACAAGGAATTACGAATTCTACCTATGAGACATTTATATATTTTTAAAGTGCTAAAAGAATTCTTCAAGCAAAGTGGTAATATTCCTAGTAGATCCTCGCAATTATACAACCTAAGAATAAATAATATGCACCTTGTCAATGTACTCTCAGTTCACAAAGCTCATTTCTCTCACTTTTACACCGCCGCAGCACCGAAAATATTTAACAAAGTGCCTCTGCCTATCCGAACAACCCCAAATATAAGCTCATTTCTAAAAAAAGTAAAAGACTGGTTATTCGCTGTTGACTTAATCTCTATCGAAAACTATTGTTAATATATGAATCCTAATGCTGTAAACTAGAACAAATCTATCATTCTGCTGTATTTTATTTATTTTTTTTTTCTCTTCTCATTTTTCAATTAAACATTTATCATTTTACTCTCAGTAGATTTATCATTGTAAGACCCTTTAAATTTTTTTTACTTATTTATTGTTTTTTAATTAAATATGTCCTGATTGTCACCCCACATCAGTTATTATCAATATACAATTAATTCAAGAAAGCATCATTCAACACTAACTTTATGTTAAAGAATGATAGCCTTCATTTATTCACTTAAACATCTTTATTGCTGTACTAGTTTTAAGATTTAAATGACTGAATAAACTTTTTAATATCTAATATCTAAATTAATAAGCTATATGATCACCTATATGCATGTTTGTCGTTCGAAAGTCAACAATAGATGCAATCCAAAATATGAGGATCCTTATACAAAAACATCGTGATTCCATAAAGGATTCACATGTTGTGCTGTTTGAAAAAGCATTCGAGCGACTATTGAGAGAAATAATATGAATAGCCCTAAAATAAAAAGGGACCGAATTAAAGCTCACGTTATCGAGTGAGTGAGTGGCTTCAGTGAGTGAGTGTGTGAGTGACCGTTTTGGGTCGTAACCTTCTTCTGTGTTTTAAGTAAAAACGAATTTTAAGCCACTCCTTCCTTTAAACCACTCTCCTTCGCTATGCTCTTGATAAATATTTTGCCGATTCAACTTTTTTGCGGAGCTCGGCATAGGCTGACGCTTACACCTTGGTATAACTTTCGTAACTTTGATGTCTTGGGTTTTAATTTTGCTGAAAAGGTAAAAAGTCTATGATTTGCAGTTCCTGCATAAAAGAATATCTAACTTTGAATATGTTTCTTTCTCTCTGTTTTAAAAGCGTTATTGCTGTTTGTCCTATTCTGTGGACAGCCCCGGATCTTAAATTTTTTTAGACGGGGCAAATACTGAAAAATGCCGCCCCTACCAACCTATGTGTATTTTTACTTTTATCATCTTTAAAATTTCATCAGATGTCGAGTAAACTCGCAAAGTAATATAATTATTTGAAAGGTGCGACAGTTCTTCACATTTTGTCCAATCAAAACAATATTTATTGACCACTTTGTTACCTTTAACTCTTACAAAAATATATCGTTGCTAGTCTAACATATATACACTTGCGAGTGAGATAAGCTGCGATATAAGGTTGATCAGTGGAAGAAAAGATTGAAAAAAGTTTAAAAACGGTGCCTTCCATAGTACCGTCGACAGTCGGCTGCACGCGTCGGCTGCACGCGTCTCTGCACGCATCTCTGCACGCATCTCTGCACGCGTCTCTGCACGCGTCGCTGCACGCGTCGCTGCACGCGTCGCTGCACGCGTCGCTGCACGCATCTCTAAACGCATCTCTGCATGCATCTCTGCACGCGCATATCTGCACGCATATCTGCATGCGCATATCTGCATGCGCATATCTGCATGCGCATACCTGCACGCATATCTGCATGCGCATATCTGCACGCATATCTGCATGCGCATATCTGCATGCGCATATCTGCACGCATATCTGCATGCGCATATCTGCACGCGCATATCTGCATGCATCTCTGCATGCGCATATCTGCATGCGCATATCTACATGCGCATATCTGCACGCATATCTGCATGCGCATATCTGCACGCGCATATCTGCATGCATCTCTGCATGCGCATATCTGCATGCGCATATCTGCATGCGCATATCTGCACGCATATCTGCATGCGCATATCTGCACGCATATCTGCATGCGCATATCTGCACGCGCATATCTGCATGCATCTCTGCATGCGCATATCTGCATGCGCATATCTGCATGCGCATATCTGCACGCATATCTGCAAGCGCATATCTGCATGCGCATATCTGCACGCATATCTGCATGCGCATATCTGCATGCGCATATCTGCGTGCGCTTATCTGCATGCGCATATCTGCATGCGCATATCTGCACGCATATCTGCATGCGCATATCTGCATGCGCATATCTGCATGCGCATATCTGCGTGCAGATATGCGCATGCAGATATGCGTGAAGATATGCGCATGCGTGCAGATATGCGCATGCAGATATGCGCATGCATAGATGCATGCAGATATGCGCGTGCAGATATGCGCATGCAGAGATGCATGCAGATATGCGCGTGCAGATATGCGCGTGCAGATATGCGCGTGCAGATATGCGTGCAGATATGCGCATGCAGAAATGCATGCAGATATGCGTGCAGATATGCGCATGCAGATATGCATGCAGATATGCGTGCAGATATGCGCATGCAGATATGCGCATGCAGATATGCGCATGCAGATATGCGTGCAGATATGCGCATGCAGATATGCGCGTGCAGATATGCGTGCAGATATGCGCATGCAGATATGCGCATGCAGATATGCGCATGCAGAGATGCATGCAGATATGCGCGTGCAGATATGCGCATGCAGAGATGCATGCAGATATGCGCGTGCAGATATGCGCATGCAGATATGCGCATGCAGATATGCGCATGCAGATATGCGTGCAGATATGCGCATGCAGATATGCGCGTGCAGATATGCGCATGCAGATATGCGCATGCAGATATGCGTGCAGATATGCGCATGCAGATATGCGTGCAGATATGCGCATGCAGATATGCGCATGCAGATATGCGCATGCAGAGATGCATGCAGATATGCGCGTGCAGATATGCGCATGCAGATATGCGTGCAGAGATGCGTGCAGATATGCGTGCAGAGATGCGTGCAGATATGCGTGCAGAGATGCGTGCAGATATGCGTGCAGATATGCGCATGCAGATATGCGTGCAGAGATGCATGCAGATATGCGCATGCAGATATGCGCATGCAGATATGCGCATGCAGATATGCGCATGCAGATATGCGCGTGCAGATATGCGCATGCAGATATGCGTGCAGATATGCGCATGCAGAGATGCATGCAGATATGCGTGCAGATATGCGCATGCAGATATGCGCATGCAGAGATGCATGCAGATATGCGCGTGCAGATATGCGCATGCAGATATGCGTGCAGATATGCGCATGCGTGCAGATATGCGCATGCAGATATGCGCATGCAGATATGCGCATGCAGATATGCGCATGCAGAGATGTATGCAGACATATCTGCATGCATCTCTGCATGCGCATATCTGCATGCGCATATCTGCATGCGCATATCTGCATGCGCATATCTGCATGCATCTCTGCACGCATATCTGCATGCGCATATCTGCATGCGCATATCTGCATGCGCATATCTGCACGCATATCTGCACGCGCATATCTGCATGCGCATATCTGCACGCATATCTGCATGCGCATATCTGCATGCGCATATCTGCATGCGCATATCTGCACGCGCATATCTGCATGCATCTCTGCATGCGCATATCTGCACGCGCATATCTGCATGCATCTCTGCATGCGCATATCTGCATGCGCATATCTGCATGCGCATATCTGCACGCATATCTGCACGCGCATATCTGCATGCGCATATCTGCACGCATATCTGCATGCGCATATCTGCACGCGCATATCTGCATGCATCTCTGCATGCGCATATTTGCATGCGCATATCTGCACGCATATCTGCATGCGCATATCTGCACGCATATCTGCATGCGCATATCTGCATGCGCATATCTGCATGCATCTCTGCACGCATATCTGCATGCGCATATCTGCACGCATATCTGCACGCATCTCTGCACGCATATCTGCACGCATCTCTGCACGCATATCTGCACGCATCTCTGCACGCATATCTGCATGCGCATATCTGCACGCGCATATTGCATGCATCTCTGCATGCGCATATCTGCACGCGCATATTGCATGCATCTCTGCATGCGCATATCTGCATGCGCATATCTGCATGCGCATATCTGCACGCATATCTGCATGCGCATATCTGCACGCATATCTGCATGCGCATATCTGCACGCGCATATCTGCATGCATCTCTGCATGCGCATATCTGCATGCGCATATCTGCATGCGCATATCTGCATGCGCATATCTGCACGCATATCTGCATGCGCATATCTGCACGCGCATATCTGCATGCATCTCTGCATGCGCATATCTGCATGCGCATATCTGCATGCGCATATCTGCACGCGACTATCTGCATGCATCTCTGCATGCGCATATCTGCATGCGCATATCTGCACGCATATCTGCATGCGCATATCTGAATGCGCATATCTGCATGCGCATATCTGCACGCATATCTGCATGCGCATATCTGCACGCATATCTGCATGCGCATATCTGCACGCGCATATCTGCATGCATCTCTGCATGCGCATATCTGCATGCGCATATCTGCATGCGCATATCTGCATGCACATATCTGCATGCGCAAATCTGCACGCATATCTGCATGCGCATATCTGCATGCGCCTATCTGCACGCATATCTGCATGCGCATATCTGCACGCGCATATCTGCATGCATCTCTGCATGCGCATATCTGCATGCGCATATCTGCACGCATATCTGCATGCGCATATCTGCACGCATATCTGCATGCGCATATCTGCATGCATCTCTGCACGCATATCTGCATGCGCATATCTGCACGCATATCTGCACGCATCTCTGCACGCATATCTGCACGCATCTCTGCACGCATATCTGCACGCATCTCTACAAGCATATCTGCATGCGCATATCTGCACGCGCATATCTGCATGCATCTCTGCATGCGCATATCTGCATGCGCATATCTGCACGCATATCTGCATGCGCATATCTGCACGCATATCTGCATGCGCATATCTGCATGCATCTCTGCATGCGCATATCTGCATGCGCATATCTGCACGCATATCTGCACGCATATCTGCATGCGCATATCTGCATGCGCATATCTGCACGCATGCGCATATCTGCACGCATATCTGCATGCGCATATCTGCATGCGCATATCTGCACGCTTATATCTGCATGCGCATATCTGCATGCGCATATCTGCATGCGCATATCTGCATGCGCATATCTGCATGCATCTCTGCACGCATATCTGCATGCGCATATCTGCACGCATATCTGCACGCATCTCTGCACGCATATCTGCACTCATCTCTGCACGCATATCTGCATGCGCATATCTGCACGCGCATATCTGCATGCATCTCTGCATGCGCATATCTGCATGCGCATATCTGCACGCATATCTGCATGCGCATATCTGCACGCATATCTGCATGCGCATATCTGCACGCGCATATGCAGATATGCGCATGCAGATATGCGCATGCAGATATGCGTGCAGATATGCGCATGCAGATATGCGCATGCAGAGATGCATGCAGATATGCGCATGCAGAGATGCATGCAGATATGCGTGCAGATATGCGCATGCAGATATGCGCATGCAGAGATGCATGCAGATATGCGCGTTAAGATATGCGCATGCAGATATGCGTGCAGATATGCGCATGCAGATATGCGCATGCAGATATGCGCATGCAGATATGCGCATGCAGATATGCGCATGCAGATATGCGCATGCAGATATGCGTGCAGATATGCGCATGCAGATATGCGCTTGCAGATATGCGTGCAGATATGCGCATGCAGATATGCGCATGCAGATATGCGCATGCAGATATGCGCATGCAGAGATGCATGCAGATATGCGCGTGCAGATATGCGCATGCAGATATGCGTGCAGATATGCGCATGCAGATATGCGCATGCAGATATGCGCATGCAGAGATGCATGCAGATATGCGCGTGCAGATATGCGCATGCAGATATGCGTGCAGATATGCGCATGCAGATATGCGTGCAGATATGCGCATGCAGATATGCGCATGCAGATATGCGCATGCAGAGATGCATGCAGATATGCGCGTGCAGAGATGCGTGCAGATATGCGTGCAGATATGCGCATGCAGATATGCGTGCAGAGATGCATGCAGATATGCGCATGCAGATATGCGCATGCAGATATGCGCGTGCAGATATGCGTGCAGATATGCGCATGCAGATATGCGTGCAGAGATGCGTGCAGATATGCGTGCAGATATGCGCATGCAGATATGCGTGCAGAGATGCATGCAGATATGCGCATGCAGATATGCGCATGCAGATATGCGTGCAGAGATGCATTCAGATATGCGCATGCAGATATGCGCATGCAGATATGCGCATGCAGATATGCGTGCAGATATGCGCATGCAGATATGCGTGCAGATATGCGCATGCAGATATGCGCATGCAGATATGCGCATGCAGATATGCGCATGCAGATATGCGCATGCAGATATGCGCATGCAGATATGCGTGCAGATATGCGCATGCAGATATGCGCATGCAGAGATGCATGCAGATATGCGCATGCAGATATGCGTGCAGATATGCGCATGCAGATATTAGCATGCAGATATGCGTGCAGATATGCGCATGCAGATATGCGCATGCAGATATGCGCATGCAGAGATGCATGCAGATATGCGCGTGCAGATATGCGCATGCGGATTTGCGTGCAGATATGCGCATGCAGATATGCGCATGCAGATATGCGCATGCAGATATGCGCATGCAGAGATGCATGCAGATATGCGCGTGCAGATATGCGCATGCAGATATGCGTGCAGAGATGCGTGCAGATATGCGTGCAGAGATGCGTGCAGATATGCGCATGCAGATATGCGCATGCAGATATGCGCGTGCAGATATGCGCATGCAGATATGCGTGCAGATATGCGCATGCAGATATGCGCATGCAGATATGCGCATGCAGATATGCGTGCAGATATGCGCATGCAGATATGCGCATGCAGATATGCGCATGCAGATATGCGTGCAGATATGCGCATGCAGATATGCGCATGCAGATATGCGCATGCAGAGATGCATGCAGATATGCGCGTGCAGATATGCGCATGCAGATATGCGTGCAGATATGCGCATGCAGATATGCGTGCAGATATGCGCATGCAGATATGCGCATGCAGATATGCGCATGCAGAGATGCATGCAGATATGCGCGTGCAGAGATGCGTGCAGATATGCGTGCAGATATGCGCATGCAGATATGCGTGCAGAGATGCATGCAGATATGCGCATGCAGATATGCGCATGCAGATATGCGCGTGCAGATATGCGTGCAGATATGCGCATGCAGATATGCGTGCAGAGATGCGTGCAGATATGCGTGCAGATATGCGCATGCAGATATGCGTGCAGAGATGCATGCAGATATGCGCATGCAGATATGCGCATGCAGATATGCGTGCAGAGATGCATTCAGATATGCGCATGCAGATATGCGCATGCAGATATGCGCATGCAGATATGCGTGCAGATATGCGCATGCAGATATGCGTGCAGATATGCGCATGCAGATATGCGCATGCAGAGATGCATGCAGATATGCGCGTGCAGATATGCGCATGCAGATATGCGCATGCAGATATGCGCATGCAGATATGCGTGCAGATATGCGCATGCAGATATGCGCATGCAGATATGCGTGCAGATATGTGCATGCAGATATGCGTGCAGATATGCGCATGCAGATATGCGCATGCAGAGATGCATGCAGATATGCGCGTGCAGATATGCGCATGCGGATATGCGTGCAGATATGCGCATGCAGATATGCGCATGCAGATATGCGCATGCAGAGATGCATGCAGATATGCGCGTGCAGATATGCGCATGCAGATATGCGTGCAGATATGCGCATGCAGATATGCGTGCAGATATGCGCATGCAGATATGCGCATGCAGATATGCGCATGCAGATATGCGTGCAGAGATGCGTGCAGATATGCGTGCAGAGATGCGTGCAGATATGCGTGCAGAGATGCGTGCAGATATGCGTGCAGATATGCGCATGCAGATATGCGTGCAGAGATGCATGCAGATATGCGCATGCAGATATGCGTGCAGAGATGCATGCAGATATGCGCATGCAGATATGCGCATGCAGATATGCGCATGCAGATATGCGCATGCAGATATGCGCATGCAGAGATGCATGCAGATATGCGCGTGCAGATATGCGCATGCAGATATGCGTGCAGATATGCGCATGCAGATATGCGCATGCAGATATGCGCATGCAGATATGCGTGCAGATATGCGCATGCAGATATGCGCATGCAGATATGCGCATGCAGAGATGCATGCAGATATGCGCGTGCAGATATGCGCATGCAGATATGCGTGCAGATATGCGCATGCAGATATGCGCATGCAGATATGCGCATGCAGATATGCGTGCAGATATGCGCATGCAGATATGCGCATGCAGATATGCGCATGCAGAGATGCATGCAGATATGCGCGTGCAGATATGCGCATGCAGATATGCGTGCAGATATGCGCATGCAGATATGCGCATGCAGATATGCGTGCAGATATGCGCATGCAGATATGCG
The DNA here is from genome assembly GCA_949752695.1 of Melanostoma scalare. Classification (NCBI taxonomy): domain Eukaryota; kingdom Metazoa; phylum Arthropoda; class Insecta; order Diptera; family Syrphidae; genus Melanostoma; species Melanostoma scalare. Next base: position 42,434,278 of record OX456985.1, on the reverse strand, counting down.
TGCAGATATGCGCATGCAGATATGCGCATGCAGATATGCGCATGCAGATATGCGTGCAGATATGCGCGTGCAGAGATGCATGCAGAGATGCGTTTAGAGATGCGTGCAGAGATGCGTGCAGAGATGCATACAGCGACGCGTGCAGCGACGCGTGCAGCGACGCGTGCAGAGACGCGTGCAGAGATGCGTGCAGAGATGCGTGCAGAGATGCGTGCAGAGACGCGTGCAGCCGACGCGTGCAGCCGACTGTCGACGGTACTATGGAAGGCACCGTTTTTAAACTTTTTTCAATCTTTTCTTCCACTGATCAACCTTATATCGCAGCTTATCTCACTCGCAAGTGTATATATGTTAGACTAGCAACGATATATTTTTGTAAGAGTTAAAGGTAACAAAGTGGTCAATAAATATTGTTTTGATTGGACAAAATGTGAAGAACTGTCGCACCTTTCAAATAATTATATTACTTTGCGAGTTTACTCGACATCTGATGAAATTTTAAAGATGATAAAAGTAAAAATACACATAGGTTGGTAGGGGCGGCATTTTTCAGTATTTGCCCCGTCTAAAAAAATTTAAGATCCGGGGCTGTCCACAGAATAGGACAAACAGCAATAACGCTTTTAAAACAGAGAGAAAGAAACATATTCAAAGTTAGATATTCTTTTATGCAGGAACTGCAAATCATAGACTTTTTACCTTTTCAGCAAAATTAAAACCCAAGACATCAAAGTTACGAAAGTTATACCAAGGTGTAAGCGTCAGCCTATGCCGAGCTCCGCAAAAAAGTTGAATCGGCAAAATATTTATCAAGAGCATAGCGAAGGAGAGTGGTTTAAAGGAAGGAGTGGCTTAAAATTCGTTTTTACTTAAAACACAGAAGAAGGTTACGAAGATACGAGTATAAGTAACTTCCTTCGAGTTTTAAAAAATTCTTCAAAAAATAACAAAGTAGCAGAAAATAGCTACTATCTGGCATCACTTTAATCTTTCTGATTGGTTATAGTGAAAAGCTATTTTCTTATTTCTTTCATGTTTCTATACAACTCTAGATGGCCATAGCGAATTTGGTTCTGTAACCAAATGATAGCGAAAAGCTCCTTCATTGTTTTTCTATACAGCGCTAGATGGCCTACAGCTAAAGCTACAAAAAAAGGTTTTTTTCTGTTAAATGACTTGAGAGATTTTTAAAAAATGCGGTGTAACACCGCATATTTTTTTACTCATACTGTTTTTATACTTGAAAAGCTACTAAAAAGCATTCTCAAAAATGATTGAGAGATTTGAGAGATTTCTAAAAAAATGCGGTGTAACACGAACCTACTCCATTTATTTCCACTCATTATTTAAAATGCGGTGTATTGGTTATTCAAAAGTGCGGTGTAACACCACCTAAACGAACTACACTGTGGGTGCATTTAGACACGTCCTTAGGAAAATAGGAGAGGATTTGAAAGGACGCATCGATGCACGTTGCTTTTGGACCTTTGTGAATTGTAACGCAGGGGAAAAACAGGGCCAGGTAGAGCATCCCACATTCGGGTGGTGCGACTAAAATATGAATCTCTATACTTGACTGTACGACCGAAGTTGGGCTCAGGGTAAGACTGATAAGCTTTCCTGGTATATTTCGAGTTTCTATTAACACACAGATGTCGCTGATGTCTCTTTAGACTAATTTCATGTTTTTCGTTGGCTAAATTCATTCCTTAGTAAAAAAAATACAATTTTTAGTGAGTATTTTAGAAAAAAAAAAAAAAAAAAATTAAATAAACTCGAGTGGTCTTTTTTAAAGGACTCTCGTTAATTACTATATATACGATTGTGATTGTCTTCCGATGCATGTGCTGAAGGGAAGACTCTTTATTGCGGTACGTCCAGCACTCACATACGGTCCACAATGTTGGGCAATATGCAAAGAAATATGAGAAAAACAGACAGACAGTAGTAAGAGAGTTTCATCGGACTAGAAGAACAACGATCAGTGGAAGCCTTCGCATTAAAACACCATCTTGGAAATAAAGAGCACGACCGGCTCAAACACGATCGCGAAGAGACGGAGAGGAATTCAACCAAAACAATGCTGGTATAGACAAAAATGAAGAAATCTTCATTTGGTTGATCTTACAGATGGGACTTTTGCCGACGTTTTCTAAGTTAAACGTGGAGTACCTTACGAGCGGATTATTAGTGAGAAGCAAATAAGTAGCAGAGCTGAGATCCCTTCAAAATCAAGATGCTCATACCGCCGAGAAGAAGAAGAAAAAGCTCTTCCTCAACTCGATAAATTTCGCCTTCCAGACGAATTGGATGAATGTGGACTAATTTAAGAAGCAATTTTTTCCTCTCCCTCAGAATTTTCATTTTCAGTTTGTTGCTACTTTTTTGTTGCTGATTAAAAATTTAATATTTTGGCTATGCTTGTATCATTCACAAACATCTCTGTGATCGTATCTTATCTTTATAGTACGTCTCAAATGGAAGGATAAACAGAAATGGCCCAAGAACACCGCCTTATGGAACACTAGACTGAATATCTTTGATTTCTGAATCTACCTTTGTGTTTCTATCTGGAGTAGTTTTGTTTCGTATCAAGGCAAGTCACAAATCTTTACATTGTTATTTCACCGTTAGAGCGCTTCATTATCCGCGAGTGACATATTTTATTTCCATATTTCCATACAAACGGGAACGTAAAGTGGAACATAAAAACTTCTGAACAGATTACCAAAACTCTTTCAAAATTCAAATGCTTCAATATTCTTCGACTACATAGATTTCATTTCATCAAAATAATGCGGAACTCGATTCTATACACTTGATTACCCCAAGGAGCACTAAGTGTATCATATAATCAACTTTTTTTATGACATCTTAAAATGTGTTATGGTAGGATACAAACCTCAATGATTAGAGCATTTTTTATTGAAATAAGATAAAAATAGTATTCATCGTTGTACCTTTCAGACGCTTTTATCATTACTTTGTTCAGCAAAAACATATTAAAAGACTCGTGGAACTTGCACAACCGCTTAGAAAATTCAAAAACATTCAAATTGTTTTTAAACTATTTCCCATTAGAAATCGGAGACTTAACATGAATAGTATCATCGTCATTCTTGAAATCGAATCAATTAAACGGAGGAATGTTGTTGGTGTTGCTGCTTATCTACTATTTTCTAAATTCTTTTAAGCCTTACCGAAGTCCAATGTATGGGCTCATCCTTTTCATTTTTTTTCAGGGAAAGAAAAGTTACAGCTGCTATCCTGAGTGTTTTTTTTTTCTTTTTGGGGGTTTTAAAATACTCACTGGAGCATTCAGACCTAATTACTGGCCCAATGTACTACCAGATAGCAACCTTCTTTTGTTTTAACTTTGCAGATGTTTAGGGAGAAACCAAAAGACGCTGCGATGATAAGGAGCCTCAGTTACCGGCTCTCACCATTTCTGCGCCGAGTATCATCAATGAATTCATTCGAGAAAACAGAGGACTTTGACAGAGGCAGTATCGTCATCCTCTCCACACGATGCATCGCTATGCACAGAGTGTGGTATATCTTAAGCCTAACACGTTTAAATGCTTGGCAAAAGAGAAGTGCCCCGTGGCAATTCCAATAGCTTTTCTAAATTTTTTTCTGGTACGAGATAGCAAAAAGGTCTTCAAAAAGCTGTCTGAGATCCTTGCCTGGCAAGTGCATCGGTGATCTCATTTCTAGTTATGCCGCGATAGCCTTGAACCCAAAAGAGACTCAAAGAATTTAGTCTTCCGACCGCATTCAGAGAGCTAATTAGGGTGTTAAGAAGGACTTTAAGCATAGCTTGGCTGTCGCTGCAGACACAAATACTTCTCCCCATCCAGCCATTGTTCGTAACGTAGCCTGTAAGCATTTGGATACTATACCCCTCCGCTTGGAAGACGGATGAGTATTTGCATAGAGAGGCGTGCAGTCGTATGCCATCCTTCTCCACAAAGGCACCAGGACCTTTCCTGTGCGTGAAACTATATTTGTCTTCAAGAACAACGCCTATACATAATTCTTGCTTTTGGTATATCGATGGCTGATAACAAAGTTGTGTGATAGTAAATTTTATAAACTTGTGCCCCTTTCCTGTGACAATCGCATCGATAGCATTGATCAGGAAATATTGAGAACCGGAACAAAATCCTACTAAATTCATAGAATTTCGTTCTATTTTCCACCGTTTATCGCAGGATTTTATCGAGGCGATAGTTAGGGAACAGGGACACTGTATGGAAAACTTGCTGCTAAGCCTAAAATCGTGAAGTTTCTTTAAAACGCCTAATGCAAGTATCAATATCATAAGCCAATTCGTTTACAAAGCGCTTATGAAGTCTTGTCATAAGGCCCCCAAGGGGGTTCCGAGAATAGTCACCAAATGTTTAACAAAATAAAAAGAACTAAGATAGCGTTAGCTTCCAAAAAGCAGGAATCCTTGAAGGGAAGTAGAACATCAATTGACATTCATGTGAAGTGAATTAAATTTTTTCAAAATTAAAACGATTTTTTATAAAAAGTTACATACAAAACATTTTTATTGCATTTCTTCGAAAAATTATAATGGAAAGTGTTTACCACCACCCACCTCCTTGGCCACCCTGTTGCCATCCTCCAGCGGATCCACCTCCTCCACTTTTCCAACCACTGCCTCCAGATGCACTTGGCCAAGCACTACCACCTCCAAGACCACCCAGGCCTCCTTGCCATCCAGATCCAGATACATGACTAGCAGTGCTCGAGCCGGCAGACGGCCATCCTGCGGATGCTCCCCCAGTCTTCCATGCTCCAGCACCAGAAGCACCTGGCCATGCACTTCCACCTCCGAGTCCTCCTTGCCAACCATCGGAACTAAGACCTCCACCACTTTGCCAACCACTGGCACCAAGACTTCCACCACTTGGCCAACCACCGGAGCCAAGACCACCACCGCTTTGCCATCCACTGACACCTCCACCAGCTCCTCCGAGTTTCCATCCACTGCCACCACTGCTAATCAGTGGAGCAGATCCTTGCCATCCCGAACCACTTCCACCGCCGCCGGAAGACCATCCTCCTCCAGAACCACCTCCATTCCATCCGCTACCACCAGAGGACCATCCACGTCCAGAGCCACTACCACTACCAAGCCATCCTCCAGAGCCGCCACCAATTGCTCCAGCACTAACAGCTGCAACTAAGCCAAAGGCAATAATCAAAAACTTTTGCATCTTTGCGAATCGATAGAATCCACTTGACTGATACTTGATCTAGTCCCTCGCGGCATATTTATATCCAAGTCTTGAAAAAGAATATTGGACCAAATAATCAACCTCCCCTCTTGTATCATACAATTAACTTTGCATTGAATTGCGGCACTGGTTCAGCGAAGACGTGCAATTAAAATCGTTTTTCTAAGGCGAGCCATAAATTACACCGAAGAAGACCATTGCAATGGTTTTATTGTTGTTTGTTGTTGGTGTTACTTTTTCGGAGTCTAGCCGATGCGAGATCTAACTTCGACGGGAAGTAGTTAAATTTGACCACAAGAATGACCTTTAGCCGATCGGATCGAGTGAACGTAATAATTACCGTACCGCAATGGACGCAGAATTCTTATTTTCAAATCTCAATACGGGGAGAGGTCATGCGTCGGTAGGTGGTGCAAAAAGCGTCTACATCGCAGCGTTAAAAAGATCACTGATCATGTACTAATCATTGTTAAACCAAGCAAAGTGGAGGTGCGTGAATGCCTGTCATAGATTCTGCTTCTGATCGCTTTAGCGCACGTATAGTTTTAGTTATTTTTGTTTCTTTTTTTTTAATGAAAAATGTTGGATTTACTGTGAAGGAAGATCATAAATTGTGGTTTTCTTGTGTACATGGAAGATTGATTGTTATTGTGACTGAATGTGGGATTAATAGTGGTGATCTATTAGAGATCGTTTGGGTCGGAAAAATCATTAATTTAGGAGTCAAAAGTGCTTAATCAAGGCAGCAAATGGAATACAAGTGTTTTGTATGAGACAGTTTGCCTTGAGAAAAATTGGCTTAAAAGCGTGCGCTTTTGCGGGATATCTTTCACTCGATTGCGGAATTTTTATTCGATGTCGACATCAGAGCCAAAAGTTTATTTAACGAACAGAACGACGCCGACGGTGTGGTTTCTTGTTTGGCTATTAAAATACAAAGTATAGAAGATGGTATTTCCTATAAGTCTTTTGCCGTTTTTGAGTTTTCAATTAAATTCGTCAAATTGAGCTTAGAGTTCTTACAATTTTCGGCTTATGTTCACGTCTACCGCAAAAATATTTGAGTATATAAATAACTGTTCACGGGAAAAATGAATTACGGAAGCTTAACAATCACATTTGCGCAAAAAATTCTTCTGATTCAGACTCCTGGCAGATTTGAAAAAAAAAAAAAATTGTTAGCAGATTTTGAATCGGCCTCGTAACGAGGCCTTCAAAATTTATAAAAGTCGACTGATGTACTTAATAGCATCACGTGTATTCAACCAAGTAAAAAGCCTGCGTTTCAGCATAAAAATAAGAAGAACTTTGTCTTCAGATTGTTTCTCATTTCAAAAGGCATCGCCTCGAGCAATGTTTTGAGCTCCGTTTTTAAGAAAAATTCGTTTAGGAGTGAAGGTATGCTAAGACTCTTCATTTAAACAGGCACGGCCGATTTCAAAGACATTGCTCTTTTTTGCAAAGTCGTGTTCTCTTTAATTTTTCTGCTTTATCGACTCCCTAAAAACTAAAGTTCGACAAAATCAAACTCTCTGCAAAAGTTTTTTTTTAAACCTCTTTTACTTTCTATAAGGCTTTTTTAAACTGAATGTGAATGGTCTCAAATATTTTTCGAAGAAAACTGCTTTCAAAATTAAAAAAAAAAAAATTTATCGAAGCGTTAATATTTGAAGTACCGTTTCTTTTTTTATAACTTGAAATACAGGCTTAAGAAATTTGTAAACTGACTCAAATACCGTAGGTAGAGAGTGTGGAGAAAATTTGCCAAGTTCTTCATGCACATTTTTTTTATAGTACCTAGGGTCGCTAGGTGCTGCCCGTCTTGTAATAGCATGGCTGTCGGTTACGCGGGAGGTTCGTGCTTCGAATCCTAATCCACGGGTCTTACCTTTTCCGAGGAATTAGCAAGTCCTCTGATGGTATATAAATTTTTACTTGCGATTAAAGGTACTACGAGGCAAGTTTCGCAATCGTGCAGAAAAAAAAATTTGTGATAACAATTAAAAATTACATTACGATGAAAGAGAATAAGTGAAAAGTGGGTCCTGCATTTCTGTCTGTCTGTCTGTCTGTTCGTATATAAATATACAGTCTGAACCGCTTGACCGATTTTCTTCAAAATTTGCAGTTATAGTCTCTGAGGTAGCCTACAGAGGGGTTTTTAGAATTGGGTCTCTAAGTCTTGAAAAAACGGTACCTGCCATACAACCTATATGATAATACCTATTTTTTATAAAATTTGTAGGATTGCTTCTGAATTGCTATTTTTATGATGTAAAATTCTTTTTTGAAAAAGTCTAAAAACGATAACTCTCATAGTACCGTTTTTTTCAAAACCGACTTTCTTTGCTAATGGTTTGCACGATTTTGACAAAATTTCATATTTTAGAAGTCCTAGATTGTTTAAAAAGATTGCATATCAATATTTGGAAAATTTAGTTTTTTCGAATTTTCATTAATATTTAAAAAAAAAAATCGTTTTTTCGAATATTTTCAAAACGGTATGTTTGATATATTTCAAATATCTTAAGATCTTAAGACTTAGTAAGAAATACAATAACAAGGAATTTGTTATTGTCAAAAGTTTTTTGAGTTGAATTTAAGTCAAAAGACATGGACCTGGGCGAAACGCAAACAATTTTTAAGAGTTGTGGTCATGGATCTTTGATCCTTCCATGTCTTTTGATCTTAAGACTTGTTTACTTGAATTTTTAAAGCTTCATTAAAAAAAAAATTTAAATACCGGTTTTTTGAAAAACGGCTCCAACGATTTTGATTAAGTATTTAGGACCTATATGCATTAGTAACTGCAAGAAAATTCCTTGATTTTCGCTTGAAACCTTAGGAATATTTATTTTATTTTTTTTTTTTTAATATTTTGCGTGATTTGATTCAATTTTCATAATTAATGTGTAGTTGGCCGCCCTGTACCATCAAACACACAAAGAGCAAATATTAAAACCTTTTAATCAGCCTTACGATTTTGGTATTGTACTTAGCACATAATCACAAGTTCGTGCGACCCAGTCGAGCCCATTTTTTTATACTCGTATAATTAACACGCACATCAAGGGGTTAGGACTCCCCTAAAAATGTTATGATGCACGGTGCGAGCATTTAGGGAAAAGACACCGATGCGAACTGCTTTTAAACTTTTGTGAGTTGTAATGTGGGGGAAAAACTGAGCCAAGTAAAACATTACACATTCGGGTAGCACTGCTAAGAAATGAATCTCTATACTTGACTGTACGACCGAACTTGGGCTCAACGTTAAACTGATGAGCTTTCCTAGCGAGGCCAGTGTTGCGCCTTAACTGTTTCAAGGGAAGAATGCAGCTGGCTATTGCATTAGAACACTGTTTTTTACAAAAGCAATAGAAGAGAGTGAGACTTGTAACGCTTCCGCGATGTTTATTTCCTGGGTTCCTGGGCATGAAGGTGTACAAGGTAACGTAGAGGCTAACTTAACTGCCTAGCTAGACTTGGCTGTCAATCCAAATTGAAGTGCCTGGAACCCTACTGCGGTCTTCTAATCAGTCGCATTAAACATGAACTGGTTACTTGGGAACAAGAGAACATGATCCACACCTGGAACAACTCTACGACCACCACCGGTCAAAACTATTCATCGACTTATGTACATACCTGCTCTCTCAAATATCACATTAAAAACATGGGCATCATGCAAGATCATACCTGCCGTCTCTACGTCGAAGAAATTGAAACAGCTGAACACATTTTATGTGAATGCCCTGCCATAGCCAGATCCAGGCTAAAACGCTTCCAAAAAGGATTCACTAGTCCCTTGACATCAGAAACACCTCTTCTTCGAATATTCTTTAGGTTCCCACTTGACCTCAACTTCGAATGACCAACTTTACTTTAACTTTACACTAGCGCTTTTCTCACAACCATGTCTTGTGAGGGAATGGAAGAATACGCACCGCCATTAAAACAATTTTAGTTGATTCAAAGTGTTAACTGAACATTCTTCAGCCATTCAGACCAAATATATAATGACTTCTCGGCAACTTTTACTCTCTTTTTAAGAAGAGTAAATTTTTTGTATTATAGTATATTACACTTATTTAGCTTTAAACTACTGTAAAGAGGAAATATTTTATTTGTTTATTTGTCTGTAGAGCCTCGAAAGTAACATAGACCGTATTTTATGCCGATATTCCTTAGGGAACGGAAAAGGGAACGCTTACGAAAACTTAGAGTTTGTATTGATTTGACAGAGAATACGAAAAAATGGGTCCTGCTATTCGGTCTGTCTGTCTGTCCTCACATGGATTTACAGCCTGAACCTCTTGACCAATTTTCTTCAAAATTTGCAGTTAGGCAGAGGGGTTTTCAGAATTGGGTCTTTAGGTCTTGAAATAATGGTACCTGCCATGCAACCGATATGATAACACATAATTTTTGTCGAAAAGTTGTCTTTCTTATGACGTTAAAATTTAAAATCAACAAAAAGTCTAAAAACGGCACCTCCCATCGTACCGTTTTTTAAAATCCAACTTTCTCGTCAATGACTAACGCGATTTCAACGAAATCTTATATTTGAGAAGTTCTTTGTTGTTTAAGAGAGAGATTACGTATCAACATTAGAAATATTTTGATTTTTGAAATTTTTTAAGAATTTCTAAAAAAAAATTTTGATTTTTATAAAAATTTTCAAAAATGTTTCCTTGAATTTTAAAATTTTTTTTTGTCAAAATATCTCCAAACCACATCTTAAAGTTAGTTTTTTAAAAAAGTGTAAAAATAAAAAAACCGTTTTTAAGAAAACTGCTCTAAAGATTTTGATTTTCAGCTTTCATATGTATTAGCATTTGCAAAAAATGACGCTATTAGGTTTACGATTAAATCATTTGGAATATTTAATTTTATTTCAATATTTTAATAATAATAATACTTATACCTTGTACTCTGCCTTAAGGTTTTCATATTGTAGTTAGTATACTATCGCAAGTTCGTGCGACCCAGCCGTGCCCATTTTTTCTCATTCTATTGATTACACCGCGATTGAAGCTAACTAGCTATCCATCGGAATAAGGGCTCTAGTTAAAAGCTTTGTAAGCCAACACATCATTGATAATGAGCTAGTAAATCGAAAACATTTGGCAGACAGACATTTTTTAGTCTATCGTGTTTCTATTTCTTAAATTTTCCCTTGTCCTTATTACAAGTTTTCAAATTTCAACACAAGGCTATTGGTATGCTTTCTTTCAAAAATTCTTTTGACTTATGTTATGTCAACGTAACCCTGTCTTCAGCAGTCTGTCATTTCAAGCGGTTTTTCCTAAATGTTGCTTGGAGTTTTTACTCTATTTTCCGAGGTGGCATGCATTCGATCTTGCTTGATATTTCTTCTTACGCAAATATCAGATAGAGCTTTCAAAACGTCTGGTTGTTTCTAAAATGTATGCTGACTAACTAGCGCTGCTACCCTCCGATTTGAATGCACATGCAGCAAGTAGAGACGTATCTTATTCTTTGAAAAAAAGAGAAAAAAAAACTAATGCAAGTGGAGCGTACACATCTGCAATAAAATTACTCATCAAATTTTAAGGCTTCCAAATATCTTTGGGCCAGAAATAACTTTTAGTACTTTTGTCGCTTTAACCCTACATTTAAGGTACAACTGTCCTAAACTCCAACAATTATGTAAAGCAATCCAATTTAAAGCAACTGAAAAAAATCAAATTTGTAAAAGAAAAAACTAAACGAGATTGGCTTTGTAATTGACAACCAATTGATAACCAATTTTGTAATTTTAAAAGTACGAGTATCTTTCACCAGTCAGATAATAGCTAACGGGCACAATTAGGTTAGTTGCTGGTGCCACACCAGACGATTGTAAATTGGTTAGTAGTCTCGCTCGTCTTGTAGCCACCTACGTAAGCATAGGCTTATTGGCAGCGAACCCAAATTGATGGTAATACATTTATACAATCGATGAAAAGTTGAACGTTTGCTGCCAATTGGGTTGTGATTTTTGAATTTCCTTATTCGTGCAAACAAACGCAAATCAAAGTGGCTACTTTATTATAAAACACAAAATTCGATGGCTGACTCGTGTTCCTTTTTGATTACATGAGTGAAATAGGTGCAATTGGGAGCAAGCTCACATTTTCATCGAAGAGAGTGTGTTTCATTGTAAAGTGAATTAAATTGATGTATCGATTGACAAATGAATGACTCACAATCTTTGGGGTGGATATCATACCAACTTTGAGTTTAGTTTAGCCTTTAAACATTCACCTTAAGAAAAAATAACGAATCAGGACAAAAGTTACTAAGGCCAGTATGGTAGTTTTGACATGAATCTACATTTCTACATAGTTTCAATGTCTAGTTCAAGACACGGAAATATAGTTGATTGGTTAACATCACTTCCAAAACAAACCCAGAGAGTCAATTGCACACACATTTTAGGTTCATTTTTTCATTTAAAAAAATTACTCATTCGCCAGAGTGTTTTACAAAATATTACAAAGCGCTTTTTATTAGATTCATAAAGAAGAACATTCAATCAGAATTTTTACAATTGGTCTATTTGCGAAAGTGTTTGTGGGAATTTACCAAGAGCCTCCATGTCCACCGCCACTTTGTTTCCATCCGCCACCACCACCTCCGCCGCCCTTTTTCCAACCTCCTCCACCACCTCCACTAGACCACCCGCGGCCACCACCTCCTCCGGATTGCCAGCCAGAACCACCACCACCACCCTGTTTCCAACCGCCTCCACCTCCGCCAGATTTCCATCCACCACCTCCACCTCCTTGGGACCATCCTCCACCGCCTCCTTGTGACCAACCACCTCCACCACCTCCTCCTCCTCCCTTTGACCAACCACTACCTCCGCCTCCAGAGAGTCCTTGCCATCCACCACCACCACCACCATGGCCTCGTCCACCACCTCCTCCTAGTTTTAGTCCAACTAGTGAGCCTAGATTAAATCCACCACCTCCTCCGGATTTCGATCCTCCAAGAGAACCCAGGTTCCAGCCACCACCGCCACCTCCACCACCTTTATTCCAACCGCCTCCACCGCCACTCGACCATCCACGACTCTTTCCACCGCCACCTCCATATCCACCACCGCCGCCTCCATGTCCACCACCACCTCCATATCCACCACCGCCGCCTCCATGTCCACCACCGCCACCACCTCCACCAAGCCAACCAGCAGTTGCAACTGCCGTTACTCCCAAAAGGATCAACACCGTTTTATGCATCTTGCACTTTAGATCGCACTGTTCTAACTGATACCCTACCCAGATTTGAATCTTCTATTTATATTCAACCACAAGTCGTCGTCGTGTCGTCTCATCGCCAGCTTTAATTGCCACACAAGTCAAACACTCATATGAGTAATCATCATGCGCAGCAGTCCAGTGGAAGTCTTCTAAAGCCCATTCACATGTTCAAGATGAGCCAAGAGTTACTGAATGGGGAGTTCTTACGCTATTGTAATGCTGGCGGTCTTGTGTTGGTTTCAACTTTTGATTTCAACAGCAGCGCAATTTTACAAAGTGACGCGACGTTTCCCGCTTCTAGAAGCTCATTTGCGATTTCTTTCATGGCTACAATGTGGTAAAGTCTTTTCCTTATCTCATAGTGGTAGCCATTTAAAATGAGCAGCACCTGTCAGCAAGCCAAAGTGATGATAATCGGGATTAGAAGATCATTTTGCATATTTACCTTTATATCCACAAAAAAAAGAATGAAATAGAGAAGATCCAGAGACACGCACACTCACTAGGTGGAATGTCCACAATGCTCTAGCCAATGATTTCGAATGACTTCAAAGACAAGCCGGGTAATGAATGTTCGTTAAACACAACAATTTACTTGAGAGTTTTACTTGGTCATTTGTAAATTTTGAGTAGAAAATGTTGTTTACTGTTTGCCATATACTTTTTGCCCTCATTACTTATTCTATAAATTCATTCCATTTCATTTTATGATCAAGAAACTGATAAGCTGTTTGGACTTATGCTGTAGTTCATTTAACGACTGATAGACAAATAAGTACAGTTTTGTTGTTCGTATTTCCATCTGGAACAACTAAGAAATCGCAGTTTTTACACCTTCTTTTGTTTCAAAGTCTGCTTTTGTCTTTTCAATTTGCGATTGTCAATTCGCGAAGAGATGATATTGACCATCAAATAAACTGCTTGTACCTGTTACTTTACCCACTTAAGAGAGAGTCAATGTAAAGAAGGGAGGGATTAAGTATCCCTAGTCTCTTCGTTCAGAGTGACGCCATACGCCATGTGACTCGTTAGTCACATACGCCACAGTCTTCCAAGCGTAAAAATATATGAAATGACTGTAAACTACGCTGTAAGCTGTGGTCCAAGTATAGTTAGTAACCCTCCAACTTAGTAGAGCCTAATGCACAGCCACAAAACTTTTATCCCGTCTAAAATTCCATCTGTGCTTCAGGCTTTAGTCAGACCTTTAACTGCTTTGAAAGTTCTCCAAGAATGCGAGATTTCTCTATATTTGATCGGAGGACTGAATTCATTGAGTCCTGTTTGAGTATCAGATCATTTCGTTCGCTGGTAAGTTTACCAACCGAAGATCTCTAACAACTTCCTCTGAACCTGAACCACCGCTAAGTCTATCGGTGCCCGTTGGGAGTTCTTCTACTAACGATTAGACCTATCAGGAGCACAGCCGCAGTTGTCAGAACTTCGTTGAAAGCAGAAAACAACGTTAAACTGCAACATTTTTGCCTTATTAAAAAATACCGGCAGAAGACATGTCGGTGTTGCAACAAGACACTTGTCTTTTGATGAGTAGGCCTAAGCAATACTACTGTTTGTGAATCTTGTGAAAAAAGGATGACACCGCGGAGCAATACCTCTACGACGGTGCAGGGAACTAACTTCACGGGCACTACCTTCACATGGGAAATAACTTCACCTCAAGTGGGAATAAATTTCACTTTTTTGTGGTGAAGATATTTCCCACTGAAACCTGGGAAATTTGTGTGAAGTTATTTCCCACCTGCAGTTTGAAGATTGTAGACATTCAACAAAAGAGAAATTAGATATAGCTTTTGGGCGGTTTATTTCAAACAAAAAAAGTTTTACAAAATACACAAAGGTACAAAAATGTAAATAGTTCGCGTTCAAAAAATATATAAAAGAACTCAATGCTGGAAAAAACATAATAATGTCAAACTATATTTTCAAAACAACAGCGCTTTGAAACGAAGACTTGGAAAGTTGAAAATATGCTAAATAAATTTTTATGTAACACATTTTCAAAAACAAATTTCTCGTTTTTATGCATTTTGTCGCGCGAATTTTTCAATATTTCCTTGTATAAAGCACTAAAACGACAAGATACACAAAAACGAAAAATTTGCTTTTGAAATACATATAAATTTATTTAACATATTTCAAATACAGATCTTGCAACCCTAAGCCTATAGAAGTCCAATTTAAATACAGTTTTAAAGATTATCATTTCTCCAAAAAATTAAGTCTAAAATTAGGTCTCTACCATCAGTATTGACAGAGAAATCGAATTTAACACAGGTCAAGGTACACCAAAGATAGCCTTTTTTTGAAATGTCAAAAAGTGATGTCAAAGTGGAGAAACGGATTTTACTGTATAAAAATTTTTTTCTTGAAATACGACCAAGAATCATATCCCGAAATATATAGCACGAATTACGGGACACCCTGTATACATATTTTCAAAAACAGATCTGCACTGCAACGAAATGTATAAGTTTTTTCCAATACATAGCTTAACATAAAAGTGAAACTCGTTCCCACGAAAAAGTGAGGTTATTTCCCACCTTCAGTAGGAAATATCTTCACCACAAAAAAGTGAAATTATTTCCCACATGAGGTGAAGTTATTTCCCATGTGAAGGTAGTGCCCGTGAAGTTAATTCCCTGCACCCTCTACGACTGTTTTGCATTTTCTCGAATTAGGTTACAGTCACTCGGCTCACGTATTTTGAGAGCTGGTAACCTAGTCTTCTCTTTATCTTGAAATCATCTTTACAGATCCGGAATGCTTTAAACAAAGATGGTTGCTGTCTGGTAGTGCAATGAACCGGTATTAAGGAACTGTGTAGAACGAAGTTCTTTTGTAAATGAACTGATAAAGAATCCATCCTTCAATCCAAAAGGCAAGAGAATCGACGAATGGAGAAAACCAAATTTGGAGCTAAAGACCCCGACCCATAGAATCCGTTGAGTCAAGGCCGTCTTATACTATGCTGGGGCCCTTGGGCACACAAGAATTTGGGGCCCTTTTACACAATAAAGAAAGCTAATTATACTAAAATTTTTCTCCTATGATCATTTATTATGGGTAATATACAGTTTGATAAAAAATATGTGATTAATTATATTGGTATGCTGCAGGTGTTTTTGGTTACCATTACGATCTGTTTTTTTCTGGATTTTTGTTGAGCAAAATCATCTATTATATCGTCAAATTAAATTTTTTGGAGGATATCACTTTCTATACACATTATTGATAAATTACTCAGCCGCTCTTGTGACATTGTGGTTCGCAATTCATTTTTTATCCTTTTAAGCCTTGAAAATGACCACTCTCCAGTACAATTAGTAACCATTAGGCGAAGGAAGATTCTGGTAGCAATTTCAACGTATGCAAAAGTTTCTTCCAATTTATCTGTCTTTATTAGGTTATGTAAAGTTGAGATATTTAAATCCACTGATTGCTTTGATATGTTTTTTAAAATGTGTTTTTTTAAATGTGTATTTAATGTGTCAATTATGGGAATGAAAGTATCTACACGAAACTTTTCCTTGCCTTTCAACTGTGCAGTCTCCGATGTTCCTTCGAAAAAAGTGATACGTGTGCTGCGATTTTTTTTCTTTCAAATGTATCTTTGTAGTCAGCATCTGGAGTTTTGTTTTTAGCAGCCGTTTCGTACTGATCAAAATTATTGCGTGCGCTATTGATATAACTGATCAGAGATTCGTAAAGTTTTTTTACAACGTCCATGGTCATAACGCTATTCTGTAAACTCAGATTTGTTTTATTCATTATTTCCAAAAGATCATTCCATATAACCGTTAGAAGAGCAGTCTCAAATTTTCACATTTTTTTGGCTAGGCTTTGGGCTTCGTTTCTTGTGTCTCCTGGTTGATTGGTGTCACTTGCGATTGAAGACAATGCTTCAGATATATTGAAATAACTGTTTTGCAATGCATTAATTGCATTGGCACGTGCAGACCATCTAGTTTCCGAAATAGACTTCAGGACCTTATGCACCTAAATGCTCTGTCAAAATTTAGTAGTAGTAGAGCTTGTAGGCAGTTTCATTGTGTGTGTGAAGTTGGGCATCTACTTGATTCTCATCTGTGGTAGATCCAGAGATTAAAATGAACTAAGTCTGCTTGTGAACTATGAGTATTTACTTGAAAAAAACGAGTTTGAACAAACTGAGTCAACCCACAAGCAAGTAAATTTGAACAATCTTATTTGTGAACCAAGCAACTCTGAACAACCCCTATTTTCAAACGAACCAAACAAGTAGACTTGCTTGCAAGTCAAAATGAGTTTGAATAACATTGAGTTAAACTGCTTGTGAGCAAAGTGCTTGTGAATAAAAGTGATCACAAGTAATTTGATCGTAAGCAAGCAATAAGTTCATGAGCTAGCAGTGTGCTTGTGAATAAGCAGTGTGTTTGTGAATAAGCAGTGTGTTCATAAAGCAAGCAATGTGATCATACCAAAAAGGGTAGTTTGATGGCGTGATCGTTTTAAGTAAAATAAAAATCTAGGTATACCTAGGTGAGAAGTACGTTTATTTAATAGCATGGTTATTATACAGTAGATATGGAAACAATTTATTGTATTCATTGAAGTAGATGTAAGTAAGTATATAGAACAAAAAAACTAAAACTAAAAAACTCATCAAGTATATAGAAACAAAAATTTCAAGTAAACAGAAAACTCAACTAGAAGTTAAAAAAAGCAAAACATTAAAAAAAAAATATGCAACTATAAAATAGGTATTTATACCTACATGTTTATAACTCTTCCTAATTCATTGATGACCTTTAATTTTTGTACCTACCTAAGCTTAAACCCAAACATTTGCATGCCATAAAACGAAAGGATAAGCAATCACTTGTCATAAAAAAATGATAAGCAAAATCCATTTCCGCAATAAAGGCATATAAATTTATTATACTGTAAAAATTATTATTATATTAAAAAGGGAAATTTTGGAATCAGAAATTAAAATATTTTATCATCCAGCAATGCAACCAATCCGTTCTTTCTCATATCCAAAGCCAACCATTTGTATGCCTTTCTTTGTTTTTCAATAGAATTATAGTTAGGTATAAATGTTCAGCGCATTGCTTTCCGATGGACACACTGCCTGCTTATAAACACACTGCTTGCTTGTAAGCACGCTACCTGCTTGTGAACACACTGCCTGCTTGTGAACACACTACCTGCTTGTGAACATTTTGCGTGCTCATGAGTATTTGAATATATTCAAGTAAGTTCAAACAAGTCAATTTGCTTGCAAGTCATTTGCTTGTGAGTTCAATACAGAAAAAATGACTTGTGAGCATCCTTGCTGATTTAGTTTGTTCAGAAGAATTTTTGCTTGTGAGTAAATATGCTTGCGAGCTATTTGCTTGTGAATAGGGGTGGAAAATGATCAAGTCTGAGCGATCGTTGAGAAATTTTTGATGTGTTTGAACAGATTTGAACATACTCATTTTGATCTCTACTAGATACCTGCATCGAAATCTGAATCATAATCCGATTCGATTACCCGATTCTAAGTGGAAACGAGGTATATGAAATCGGAGTGGTTTGCATGAGTGATTGTTAGATGGCGTGCATAGTAAATACGGTAGTAGGATACGTTCGGAAATATGTATTATTAATTGATACAACAGGAATAGGCGCAGACTGATTTGGGAAAACAGGGTTATGAGCCCGACAAAAATGTTTTGAGAATAAGTGAAAAAATTTGTCGGCCTTCGGGGCCCCCCTGAGGATGGGGGCCCTGGGCACGGGCCCCGTGTGCCCTTATGGTAAAGACGGTATTGCGTTGAGTTCGCTGCCGAATTCAACTGACAGCTCAATCAAATACACATATTCTTTTGAGAGGTGACTTACAGCCAATTTCCACTTGTCATTCAAATTTACTGCCAAAAAATTACCGACGCTGTTCGTCAGTTCAATGACTGTCAATTTTTGCAGTTTCCACTTGTCATTAGGTCGTTCATCATTTAAAAAATGGCAAGTGGAAACCTAGCTTTATAAGCATCAGATTCAACGGACGAAACGGAAAAAGAAGCTTTTAACTTTTTGCGTCCGGCAGAACCGTTGACATAAGCTGTCAATTTGAAGTTTTTTCTTCTGCTAGTGATGAAATGAGTAAAACCGATACCAAAAAGAAGTGACTTAATTTTTACTGTGGATAGGAAACCATGTTGAAAATTATTGAAAAACTTATCTCAATGAAAATCTTTAAATGAAACATTCTTGTGCACATTATTCTTTTTTATATTTTATTTTGTTTTTTTTTTAATAAAAGTGATTTAATTGATTTTTCTTATACATACTCTTTACAATGAAAATCCTCACTTTTAATACCTTGGGATGAATTTGGATGCAAAGCTAAAATGGAAAGAGCATATCAAAAAGAAAAGGGAAGAGCTCAACTTGAAGTATAGAAAAATGTACTGGTTACTCGGTAGAAATTCTGACCTATCTGTCGAAAATAAAATAATGCTTTATAAAGAAGTACTTAGACCTGTTTGGACCTATGGAATCCAATTATGGGGCTGTACAAAGAAAACAAATACTGAAATCATCCAAAAGTTCTACTATTTACTATTCCTTCGTGGAATAGTAAATGCACCATGGTATATAAGAAATAGCGATTTACATCGTGACCTAAAAATAGAAATGGTTACAGAAGTTGTAAGAAAACATGCTGTATCACACAATCAGCGAATGCATAGTCATATCAACTCTGAAATGGAGTTCGTATTAAATACGAGAGGCTATGTTCGGAGATTAAGAAGAACCAAGCCACACGAGCTAATGGTCTAAAAGTCATGGGAAGCATTAAAAGTTTAAGCTTCCCTTAAAGCGATTATATTATTGAGAAAGAAAAATCTGTTGTCGATCGTTCATAGATTGGTTCTGATTACGAGGAGTTTTTAGTTAGGTAAGAGTCCCACACTACTTGGTATCGAATACTGCCAAGTGTCTTTTGAAGATTTCCTCCTGACAAAAAAAAAAAAAAACTTTTATACTTTGTACTCGTAATTCTTTAATCCGCTGTTCTTCGGGAGTTACTTAAATAAAAACCTTGCATAGTGCTATATATTCACATCACCTGAAAAGAACTCCAGCTGAGAAAAATTTAATAAAGGGCTCATTCAGCTCTAGTTCTACATAGTTAACTCATCGACTCATTTCTAAGTTCTTTTACTCGTTTTGACTAATTTATGTAAGTGAAAACACCGCAACGGATTCTATGAGTCACCCCTACGCGTTGAGTCCGACAAAACTCACAGCTGTCTGTGAATCTGGAAGCGGACGTAACGGATTTTTTGTGCTGGAGCTCTAATTCAAAGCATCAAGTCAAACAGACTCGGTTCCGCTTTTTTTTTTTTTTTTTGAGCACTCAGACCTAATATCCAGTCAATTGTACTACCAGGCTAGCTGCCTTCACTTTTTTTAGTGGTTCCGCTTACAGCAAAAGATTGTCAAGAATATGAACAACTAGCTGTGCCCGCGAATTCGTCCGCGTGGAATAGTGACTTTCAGAAGCATTTTTAACATTTTAGGAAATAAAACTTCTAGCCTTAAAAATGGCGGTATTTCCAAAAAAAAACATTCAATCCCTGTTTCAACACCTTGTAGCCCTGTTAAAAATACTTTTGAGACCGTAGTTTTTGAATTCCCATTTCCGTTCCCGTGGGAATATAAGGATAGATATATAGCTAATTTAATAAAATCTGTTTACCAGTTTGAACGGGAGACATACGAAAAACATACCGACATAGCTACATTCGCATTTTCAATATTAGTAAAGACTACCGTTCCCGTGGGAATATGGTGACCGTTTTCGTGGGAATATGTGGAGTGTTAAAGTTAATGTTACTCCGGGAATATGGAGCTTTCCAACGGTGGAAGAATTTTTGAAATCGGTGCTGTAGTGTAAAAGTTCCCGTATACGTTCCTGCTCCCGTGGGAATATAGGGAAAAAATATATAGTCTATGTCTTTCCTCAGGTTCTGAACAATCTTTGTTTAAAATTTTATTTAAATCGGTTTATTATTTTGGGCGGGAGATGGTAACATAGAACGACGGACAGACAGAGCTCCTTTCACACTTATTATATTAGTAAGGACTTCCGTTCCCGTAGGAATATGTGGATGAATTAAAGTTAATGTTACACAGGGATAATGTAGCATTCTAACGGTGGAAGAATTTTTGAAATCGGTGTTGTAGTGTCAAAGTTCCCGCATACGTTCCTGCTCCCGTAGTAATATGGGGATGAATTAGTTTTTATGTTACTCGGGGATATTGTAGCATTCTAACGGTGAAAGCATTTTTGAAATCGGTGCTGTAGTGTCAAAGTTCCCGTATACGTTCCTGCTCCCGTGGGAAAACGGGTCTCGTCTGGAATAGAAAAAGTTCTTATCCCAGCTAAAAGTATACAATCAACATGTATAATTTGGTAAACCACAATTCTTTATTTCAGCTTACACCAGTATACACAGACAAGACAGCTCCATTTTAATTTCACACTCTTGAAACGCTTTTGAAGCATTTCCAAAAGCCTTTCCTCGGAAAAGAAATTCAGAATTAAGATATAACTTCAATATCGCATTCAACTAAAATTCTCTTGGTTCAGTACTTAAAATCGAATTATTATAAAATTCAGTGTCACCTATCGTCTGTCATCTGTCATCTTTCATCTCTTATCTGTCATCTGTCATGTGTCATTTGTGATCTGTAATCTGTCATCTTTCATATGTCATCTGTCATCTGTAATCTGTCATCTGTCACCTGCCATCTACACATCTGTCATCTATGATCCGTCATCTGTGATCATTCATCTGTCATCTGTTATCTGCGTTTCTTTTTGTTCTTGAGAATTTTAACTTTTTTTTGTTTGGCATGAGAAAAAAAACAAAAAAAGTTTTTAATTCATTTTTAACTTGATAAGTATTTTGGCTCTTTTGAGAGCTTTGATTGAGAAACTAAACATATGAAAGTGAATTAGTAGAAAACAATTTTTATTTTATTAAAACTAATCATCTGGACAGTGCTGCCCAGATTTCACTAACCTTTTGCTTGTGACTCATTTTTACTAAACCAAACTATGTACTTTAAAACAGCGAAAGAAAGAAAGAAAAATGGGCACGACTGGGTCGCACGAACCTGCGATTGTGTGCACAATACCAATACCAAAAAATTAAGGCTGAGTAAAAGGTTTTAGTATTCGCCCTAAATATTTTTGGTGGGCTCAGGGTTGCCAACTACATTTTAATAATGAAAATTGAATTAAATCACGCAAAATATTGAAAAATATTAAAATTAAATATTCCAAAAGTTTCAATCGAAAATCCAAAAACGCCATTCTTTTGCAATTGCTAGTACTTATAAACGTTGAATATTTAACCAAAATCGTTAGAGCAGTTTTTTAAAAAATCGGTTTTTTATTTTTCATTTTTTAATAAAAAAAGTTTTTTAAAATCTAGGTATGCAAGTCTTAAGATCTTGCCAGAAGATGTTTTGACAAGAAAATTGAAATAAATCAGCAATACCGTTTTGAAAATATTCAAA
Organism: Melanostoma scalare; assembly: GCA_949752695.1. Lineage (NCBI taxonomy): Eukaryota > Metazoa > Arthropoda > Insecta > Diptera > Syrphidae > Melanostoma > Melanostoma scalare. The sequence continues at coordinate 42,412,182 of OX456985.1, read as the reverse complement.
AAAACCAAATTATTTTAAAAAAATTAATAAAAATTTCAAAATTTAGAATTTTCCAAATGTTAATATGCAATCTTTTTAATGCCATCTACGACTTCTTAAATATGAAATTTCATCAAAATCGTGTGAGCCATTAACGAGGAAGTCGGTTTTGAAAAAAACGGTACTATGGGGGGTACGGTTTTTTGACTTTTCCCAAAAAAAATTTTTGCATCATAAGAAAGACAATTGAAAAATAATCCTTCAAATAAAATTTTATCAAAATCGTTAGAGCCGTTTTCGAGAGAACTAAGTATTATCATATAGGTTGTATGGCAGGTACCGTTATTTCAAGACCTAGAGACCCAATTCCAAAAACCCTCTGTAGGATGCCAAATAGACCCTGACTGCAAATTTTGAAGAAAATAGGTCAAGCGGTTCAGGCTGTAGATCCATATACGGACATACAGACAGACAGACACACAGACAGACAGACAGAATTGTAGGACCCACTTTTTTCGTATTCTCTATCATCGTAATGTCATGTTTAATTGTTATTTCAAAATTTTTTTTTCTGCACGATTGCAAAACTTACCTTAAAGTACCTATAATCGCAAGTAAAAAACAGATGGAGATAAACAATTTTGAATTTTGTCTTTTTGTGTATAAAAATAAATGAAATTTTCTGATAACCAAAATGATGTAGTTCTAATGACTGGCGAGCATTGATGTTGCCTTGACAAACAAAACAGATCTGCTTATCAAATTTGTCGGTTTCTTAAGTAAAGATGATCATTGCATTCATATACTAGTCACCCAAATGGTTCTCTCGTTCACATTCACACCTACTGATACTTACTTGTATAGTAGACGAACTTCATAGTAAGGAAGTTGATAAGAAGGGTCACTTTGTGAAATTATTTCAAGAGAAATGCGGTATTCTCTTTATCAAGTTATTTGAAATAATGTATTGTTTTCAACTATTCTTCAGGCTAAAACAAACTAGATTAGTACGAATTTACCTTTCGGAAAGCTGTGGGAAAAGATTTTCTGAATCTTTTTTTCTTTTGATTTTTGTATACAGTTCGCAAATCAATTTTATTAAGATGCTCCGTGTAGCAGGAGGTACGTTAATACAGAGATCGGTAAACGTGAGCTTTCAGCGGTTTTCTTTTCCTAGTTGATGTAAAAAATGCAACGTTGAATTGGTTGTTTTAAAGTCTATAGGAGTAAAATGATGTAAGCCGACGAGGGCACCTCAGCGTCGACAACTTAACTTAAAATACAGGATCGATAAGGAAACAAAAAGGCAGACGAAAACATTCCTGGGAGACTAATGCAACGAAGCTGGTTGGACTTAGACGTGTATCAATTCAAAAACAAATGGTTTGGCGACGCACTATGAGTTTCATTCAGCCTACCATTCGAGTGGATCACTAGTGTAAAGCAGTTAAGTGGAAGAGCTGTGACTCCATCGGAATCACGATGCTCGTAGCGTCTGTTAAATTGAATATGGTCTTTGTGTGAATTTCTAAGTTTTTTTAGCCAGAGTCTAAGAATACCTTTTTCCCATTCAACGAAGCCCTTATTTTTCAAAAATCAATAAACTTTTTGATAATTTCGCTAAAGAAAAATATTTAATTTTTTTTCAGTTGCTCTTCTCATTTTATCTTTGTCAACAAACTGTTCCTCAAACTGCACATGCAAATGGGTCAAAGGCAAAAAATCGGCTATTTGCAATTCTCTGACAGCCATACCAACAACTCTAAGCCCGGAGATACAGTTGCTAGACCTCAACGACAACCACATAATGAGTCTCAATCGAAATGAGTTTACCAACGCAGGCCTTTTGAATTTACAAGAGCTAAACATTAAAAATTCCGGGATAGAACAGATTCATAAGGAAACTTTTAAGAATCTAGATCTCCTTGTTAGAATTGATTTGCGTGACAACAAGATTGAAATGATCCACAAGGACACCTTCATAGGTAACACTAACCTAAGAGTTTTGTACCTCAATGGCAATCCACTGAAAAAACTAGAAGCATATCAATTTCCACCTTTGCCGCACTTGCAGTTATTAGATTTACATGAATGTCAGATCAGTTTTATTGATCCGATGGCTCTGGTTAATCTCGGTTCCCTAAAGCTCATTAATTTGAAAAACAATCATCTGGAAAGCCTTTCGAGCAATGTGTTCCAACACATGGACAACCTTTGGACTTTGGAACTGGAAGAAAATCCTTGGCAATGCGATTGCAAGCTGAAAAATTTTCGATCTTGGTATGTTAAGAGACGGATGGACAGCATAAGTCCCACTTGCAAAGAGCCATCAGAACACAATGGTAAGCACTGGGAGGCAGTTGACGAGGCTCAGTTTGGATGTCTACCGAAAGTGGAGATATTTAGCAACGAAGACGTTCAAGCAATCGATGTTGGTAGGAATACGAGCGTGAGCTGTCGTATAAATGGAGACCCATTGCCAGAGGTGTTTTGGGAGTTGAATGGAAATATTCTTGACAACAACAACAAAAATATCCTAATTAATCAGAAGCGTGTAACTGACGACATGATGTGGAATAACCTGACTGTTTTTAACGTAAATAGTTTGATCACAGGAATATACTCATGCTCCGCTCAAAACGTGGTTGGTTCCGCTAAACAAAACAAAAGGATCTACATAAAGAAAAATCTACAGCCTTGAATTGGGGAGATTCAATGAGTTATTTTCCAATTACAAATAAATTACATACATGTTTTGAATTCTTTTTATTTGATAGCATCGAGAGCTCGTAATTTTTCTGGTTTCATTCGACGTTTTTTTGACTGACTTTAGCTAAAAGGTTTTTTTCCCCAGCTCACATTTGCACACATCACTGACTCTGTAACGATGGATTGTGTCTGAGCTGAATATGTGCAACTGTGTGCACCTTGTTCATTGACTTAGTTCCAAATTCTTTCTTAGTTATTTTTGAAGCTTATTAGGTATACACTTTTTCCCTCACCATAAACTGACTGATAGAATCTGTTACGCTAGATTGTGTCTTGATATGAGACATACTTAGCTCTTGAAGAACATCTGCTAGAGAAATTTCAAAGTGGTGGCAGTTATTTAGTTGTCGAAAGGCCAGACGTGGAAGCTCAAAGCTCGTGCAGGATATGCGCTTTGCTTTCAGCCTCCCAGTCTCGTGTGAACGCCGAGGCCGAGGTCATAAGCCTAAAAACAACTCCTTCAATTTCATCTAACGAGTTCCAAGAAAGAGGAAAATAGCTAGGAGTTTTGTTGTAATTCTGCTGCTTTACCGTACTGACGCTCTCTTCGTGCCCGGGTAACTGTAAAAGTATGTTATTCTATTTTTCTCTTTAATGTACGGATATTTGTGTGTTAAACATTCTTCAAGGGTTACTGATATTCCTTCGCTATATCACTTAACTGCAGTGAATTAGGACAAATGCGATAGAGCTCATCAAAGGCACATCGACTGATTCACTGACTGCCTCTGTAACGCTGGAAGATAAAGAGCCACTTAATACAAGAGTAGTACCTCACAAGCTGGTTTTGCAATCTCAATGTGACCACTGCAGTAGATATTGACTGCGTCATGTAAGTCATTGCAATCATAACACAACGAGTCTTCTACAATTAGTTTATTGTTCGGGCATTAGGGTCCTCCTTTAAATTTATGGATCTGTTTGCTGCCAGGGGTATTTCGCAAACAGCATTCAATCCTTAATCTAATCGAAACAAATTTGCTTCACTTTTGAAGAGAAAATAAAATCTGCTACGAGGCTCCGATTTCTTCGAGATTTGCCTTACTTTTCCACTTATAAAATTTTGGATACCTAAACTCCAAACAGCCATGGGTTTGAAATTGATATTATAAATAAACAAATGAAAAAGGCATTAGGGGGTGCAACAAAACGCGGGAGGTCTAGGGGACTAACGTATTTCAAGGATCTGCAATTCAATCGGTTAAGTGTAATTCTCTTGACTTGCGAGTTCCTTTCGAGAGTTGATACGTGCCCTAATAGCTTCCGAATTCTTGACAAAACATAGGTCCTCCACTGTTCCCACCAAAAATAGTAGAAAGAGGTCAAATTGTTGCTCCGGAGCGGCTAATTGACAGTACTTAGATAACTGAAAACACTATATTTTACAATTTGGAGTGAGTGCGGATTGAAGATTGATTGCGGCGTAGGATGTGCGGTATGACATGTCAACCCGAGTTCGTCTAAGCCCATGTCATTAATCTCATTGAAAAAAATTTGGTGGTCAACATCTATAACGCCCCATTGTATTTATTAACTAAAGTAACACCACTGAGGGAAAAACGCTGGTATCGCCCGCTGTCTATACCATCAATTTGTCCCTTTTGCGGTTTTGATAATTTTCGTTTGGTTGTTGACTTAGATATGTGGATGGTTTTTCTCGAATACTTGAATGCTCTTCAAACTGTTTTATGACAAGTTTAGCACAAGAATGCAAAATTTTTTATATAAAAAATCAAAACAAATAGTTTTTTGTTTATTTTCATCATCGCAACCTTTGCTCCCTTCTTAAAACATCAATAAATTATGCGTTCTACAGGTTCTACGATTCGCTTTTCCGGTTTCAGTAGGTGGTAAACTAAATGGTGAGTATATAGACTGCAATAGCATCAATTGAGGCTTTGAGAGCCAGAGCGGCCTTACAATAACATATAAAGGCTGTTTTTTTTTTTAGAGATATAGAACTTCGAATTGAAATAAAACACCAGATTTAATGTCCATCAATTTGGCTTTATTGAAAGTATAATTTTATGCCATTAATGTTTAAATATGATTTTGGGCATGTAGCCACCGCCGCGGCTGGCTAGAGTAAAGCCAAGTCCAGAGGTCCAATTTTATACCACTTTTCGAGCATTTGAGGCCGTGTGTCGGCAATAACGCCACGAATGTTGGTTTCCAAGCTCCCTAACGTTTCTGATTTGTTGACGTAGACGAGCGACTATCACATATCCCCAAAGCAAATAATCCCATGGTGTCAAATCAGACGATCTTGGTGGCCAATTGACAGGTCCATTCCGCCAAATTATTCGCTCATCAAATCTTTCCTTCAATAAATCGTGTCGTGCGCTGTGTGGCATGTAGCGCCGTCTTGTTGGAACCACATCTCATCCACATTCATGCCATTCGGGAACAAAATAGTCGGTTATCATGGCTCTATTCCAGTCTCCATTAACAGTAACTGGCTCGCCAGCATCATTTCGGAAGAAGTATGGCCCAATGACTCAACCAGCCCATAGAGCACACCAACCATATAATTTTTGTGGATGTAATGGCGTCTCAGATACTCATGTGGATTCTCTTCACTCCAAATGTGGCAATTTCGCTTGTTGACATAACCATTCAACCCAAAAAGAGCTTCATCACTGAACAAAATTTTGCGATTAAAATTAGCATCGAGATCAATCTCATTTTTGGCACATACACCGAAATCACGACGCATTGCATGGTCTCGCGGCTTTAATTCTTGCACAAGCTGGATCTTCTAAGGTCGTAAGCCAAGATCTTTGCTCAAAACCATCCGTAAAGTTGACGGACAAAGTTCCAATTGCTGTGCACGGTGGCGAATCGATTCATTCGGGTCCTCGCAATTGTTTCATTGGTGCGCACGTCTCTGCGGATGCGTATTATAACATAAAGTGAACGTAGTGCGAAAACGATCCATGGTTAACGGAATTAATTGCTCTGATGGACGATTATGTCGACCATAAAATGGACGGAGCTAGCGGTAAACTTCGCGAATTGAACCATTATTTTCGAAATAAATTTGCGTGACTTGCAAGCGTTGCTCTTTTGTCAAACTGTTGATAATAAAATGACAAACCAAACTGAACATGAATGACATTAGAGTTGGCCGATTTGACCACAAGATGTTTGTTTTATCCTTATGTGAAAAACCAACCTCTAAAAAAGCTGTCCTATACAATGACTATAACTTTTTCAAAACTTCATTTATTCGAGCAAACTGTTGTCAACAGCAAACCTTTAAGTGTCTTTATGGCCTTAAAATTGTACAAACAGTATTTCATAGATGGCGTTGTAATATAATTTTTGCCTATTGGATATTCATGAAGTTTGGTAGCGATACAGTGGCCTCTGTGAGTTAGGCCAGCTTCTTCGCTTTATGAAGTTAAACCGCTCTGGCTTTCGTGGAGTCAATTTCTCTATAGTTTTCTACTATATGTAGTTTATAAATGCAATGGTAACGCCCACAGACAACCGATGAGTGGAAACGTGTTCTTTGATTGAATCTCACGTATTAGGGGCCTGTCTTCACTAAAATAAACTTTTTTCTTAAGAAAAAGTAAAGATTTTCTTTTTGTTCCAAATCCCGGAATCTTTTTTTTTAATTTGTTCCGGAATTTCATGATTGAGGTTCGAACCATGTTTGCAAACTTGTCTGATAGGAACTGGGGACTGAAAGAAAAATACATCGTAACGAAATCAAATTGAAGTATAAAATATTTCCTTGTCTAGGAATAGAGTCAAGGATCCTCACTGCACCAAGCGTTACAGAGTCAATGAGTCAGTAATAATCGAAAACATAATTTATATTAGAAGTTCTTGAGCACTAAGATGGCAAAACTTTCGCTCTGTTGAATGCATAAGTAAGTCCTTTAAACAAAACTATTTTCCTTTTCTCCGATTCCTCGCCAAAACTCGAAGTATAGATGAGGTAATCTCCTGAGTTTATGACGAACAAAATCTCGCAACTGTACCTACCCATGCGAATATGATATATTTTACTGGTCAATCAATTAAGTTGAACTGCAAAGTGCGTATCCAAAGTATAACCCTCAAGTAATGATGATGGGTTAATATAGCTCTTGGCAAAGCACTCATCACCTTACCCAAGAAAACATATAACCCTGTTCAATTCACCGCAACGCACACAAAAAACTCTGTCACTTCCAATGAGAACCTTTACTGCATACAACAGCATTCACTTCAATGCCCCAAAAGACGATTGCACTGTGTTAATGATCGTGAACGATGTGCGATGCGCGATGATGCAATTTCCAAATGAATAAGCTTCAAGATACAAACGTGTTGTACAACTGCAGCCAAGTTCTTCGTTTCAGGTGCGCAATGTTAAGTTGCATGAAATAATTAATTATAATTGTAATGTATGAGTAGAAGTACGTTAGTTCAACTTATTATAATTCTTTTTTTGTTCTCATGCTGCTGCCTATCGAATAGTTTTTCGTTTTTTTACAAATTATGAGAACGCAATGCGAGTTTTTATTTTGTGGTGTACTGGATTTATCTTAGACACTTATACAGCAGTTTTACTTTTATTTAATTTACATAGCGTTTAAGTCTTTGTTTCAGTAGGCAGGTAGGCAGGTAGGCAGGTCCAGCAAACATTTACGAGAGTAATGAGTTGTTTTTCAAAGTAGCAATTTATTAATTTGTCCATTTTTTCGTAGCTTGAATGAACACGGTTTCTTAGGAATTATCATTTCTTAAATGACGAAAACGTGAAAACATGTTCAAATGTGAAGATGCAGTACAGAACATCAATTAGCAGCTTGTTCGATGTACTTATCTTCGTTTTTTGTAAATATTCTATTTCTGTGGAGAATAATACTAAAGTAGATGCCAGGGCTTAAAATTAGGCTTATATTGCTTCTGCTGTAAGCGCTCTAAGAAATAAATGGATTAAGTAGTTATAGTCCAGATTCTAAACGATTGAATATCGAGAATTAGTCTTTGGCTTGTTATTTGTCTTTACGTTATTTGTTTTCGTACACGAGTTACAATCTTACGAAATCCTTGTTCTTGGTGACTTCAACCTGCCTTATTCCTATTCGGACCTGTTAGGTTATATAATATGTCTCATTCAACTCATTCCAGTTTGGGTCACATGTCCCACTCTGAAAATCTATTGGGATATATCTGTCCCAGCCATCGATGAAGAATGAATTTTGCAATTATTTTTGCAATGATTTAATATTAGTTAATTTAATTTTGGTGGGGCTACCGCCCATTTATTAGCATAATGCAAGCTTAAAATAACTTAAACACTAAAATTGCAAGGATGAGAAACGGTTTAAAAGGAGGACTTTCAGACAGGGACTTGGTAGATTGAGGTCGAAAAGAAATGGAACAGAATTGATGTTACTCATCATGCGGGTTAAGGGTTTGTTGAGACCATAGGATGTACGATGAGCATGAAGGAAAAAAAATCGGGATGATCTTACGTTTCGGGAATTAGTGTTGAAGGAGATAAGGTCTTAAAAAAAGGGAGCAGTCAGTGTTACCAGTAAGAAGTCGGTGAATGAATATGATGTCAAAGACATTCCTTCTGTTTTCTAGGTAGTGGAGAGGGTGAGAAAGTTTCTTATACGTCGTAGAGATCTCGAAGGGCAAACAGCAGAAAACGACGTTGAACACTTTCGATCTTTGAGATATGAACCTCTTGATATAGCCCACACTTGCGATGCATACTCAAGGAGAGAGCGAACATAGGCAATATAGAAGGATTTCGTTACAAGCGGGTTGTGGAACTCTTTGGGCCATCTGTTGATAAAACCAAGGGCGGAATTAGCTCTTGATATTAACTTCGTCAATATGAGAACGAAAATTTGATTCGCCGTCGCAAAGAACTCCTAAATCTCGAATAAGCTGCACACGGTTTATAGAAATGTTCTGAAAATGATAGGATCTGGGGGAGGTTTATTACTTTAACGAGAAAAAGTTATTGCCTCGCACTTGGCAATGTTTAATTCAAAGAAGTTTTTAGAACAGCAAAAAACGAATGAATCGAGGTCATTTTGAAGCTGGAGAGAATCTCGATCGGAGGTGATGACTTTGAAAATTTTAGCTTCATCCGCGTAAAGTGAGATAGAAGAATATTGGATGATCTCTTCGACACCATTAATGGCAAGGATGAAAAAGAGGGGGTCCAAGATGGCTGCCTTGGGGCACACCGGAGATTGCCACAAATCGAACAGAAAGAGTAGAACGGAAGCGAACTCTATATTGGCGGTTATCCAAATATGAAGATATCCATTTGAGTATTACAGGGCTGAATCCGAGGAAGGAAAGTTTAAAGAGGATTAAAGTATGAGAGATTTTGTCATCTACTTCGTTTCCTTTTTCCATAGCAGAAAGAGAGAAGGAAACAAACTCAAGTAGATTAGTGGCTGTAGACCTTCCCTTACAAAAACCATGCTGTTTGGAGGATATCTTTGATATGCACTGGAAAGAATGTATTTCATACAGAATGCTTTCGAAAGCTTAGGGATATGAGAGAGTTTAGCTATGGGTCCATAGTTGGAAACTAGGTTTTTTGGGCGTTTTTATGGATAGGTAAAATAACGGATATTTTCCATAAGTCCGGGATGACTCCACTTGAAAAGATAGTTTGAGCTTAATAGTCACAAAAAAGGCCAAACATTTCGATGTTGAAAATTATCGTCCAATTGTAAAACTTTCTCATGTACCCAAAATCTTCGAAAACATGAAGTTTTGAGTTTTCATTGCAAATCTTGTACTGCCACTCGACAACAAGGCCTTTTCAAATGCAGGTCAGCAACCAATATTCTTTCCGAATTCATCTCACCTTTTCTGCTCGGAATAAGGAAAAGAATAGTCGATGTTATTTCAACAAATTTAAGTAAAGCTTCCGGTAAAATTTTCCGTAAACTAATTCTTGTTAGACTACCCTCGTCCTGAAAGTATTTTATTGGGATGGATTTCCTCCTATATGGAACACCGTTATTATTATTTTTTTCTGTTGGAGGTTTTTAAAAAACCAGCTGGAGCACTCAGACCTAAATACCGGTCCATTACTACCAGTTAGCAAACTTTTATTTGTTATAGCTTTCCAGATGTTCGGAGAAAAGCCAAAAGACGCTGCCATGATATGGAGCCTAAGTTACCAGCTCTCACCATGTCTGTGCCGAGTATCTGTAACCTCATGCGAGAAAAAGCAGGACATTCACTGAGGAAGTGCTCTGCGGTGTCCTCATCTTCTCCACATGATTCACAGAGTGTGGTATCACTTAAGCCTAACACATTTAAATGCTTAGCAAAAGAGAAGTGCCCGCTGGCAACGCCAATAAGCTTTCTACAGTCTTTTCTGCTAGGAGCTAGCAAAAATGTTGCAGTCTTCTTACTAACGTTGGGGAGCATACGCTTGGTTTGTCTGCATCCAATGGAGGCATGCCATCTACGGTTGTGCTCTTCACAGATCCAATCGTTGATTGAAGCCCTCACTGAGGACGCTGGCAGACCTAGCGACGGTTCAGGTCCTGAGAGAGCTGTCTGAGATCCCTGCCTAGCAACACCGTTATAATAGTGTTCGCTTTAGATCTTCTCTATCTAGTCTACTTTTAACTATCTGACGTCCTTCAGGGTAATCATTTGGGTCCTCCTCATTTCATTCTCGCTATTAATTATCTCGAATTGAACATTCACCATTCTGTTATTTCACTTCAAGACTTTTTTTTCACCTACCGATTCTTCTCATTTTCAGCATTTTTGATCTCTAAAAACGGCTAAGAATTAAAAATTTCCAAGTGTAAATCCGTTGTCTTCTCTCGTAAGCACTTCAAATATCCTCTCCTCCTTCACAATCGAACCATTTCAACAATTTCATCTCACAAATTGATGATATTTTATCACGTTTTCCAAGAAGGACCTAAACTCCTTTATTTTAAAATGCAAACTATTTGAAATATTTCAAACATTTTATTGTAGGCTTGAAGTTGCAATCAAAACATTTATCAATGGAACTCACGACTCACCTTCGTTCGCCACTCTGGGCACGTTCGCTGCGGTCAATTCGTTGTTCTCAGGACACCATGGAATTAACTGATTTGGATAGTTTGCTAATATCGTTTTTAATTGACGAAACGAGTTACTCCTTTTGTGAAAAGATTTACTCTTTTTCTATTTTTCATGTTTCATTGAAAAATAGAGTAGATCCGGAGTAACTCTAAACGCCACAGATCTACTCCCATTCCGTTGGGAGATCTACTCTGAATTCACGCATACAAGAAAAAACATTTGTTCTGTCAAACGTTAAATGGAAAATAATTTGATAATTTTAAATTTATTGTGTCAGCGCAATGTTCAAAAAATTGTTGGAAATTATGAACAAGCGAGTAAATAAGTTAGAAATCAGTAATTTGCTGGAAAAAACCAAATTACAAAATGTGAAAATATGAATTCCTATATGTGAACATCAATTCAACCCCCAATACTAAGAAAAAACTTAAAAACATGTTTCATTGAAAGGAGTAGTTCTCGATTTGAGAGTAAGTATTTCGAATTTCAATGAAAAACGCTATAAGAACTCCTGAACGGCAGCGATATTTTTGACACTTCGACCAATCCGTTGTCTAACTCACAGACCAAAATCAAACAGCAATTAAGTAGAATCAAATTTTGTCACTAAACTTGGCCGTCTGCTAGGATGAATATTTCGACCGGGTTCTTAAAGTTGCGGTCATTGACTCCGAATTTCGGTACGAAGTTTTTATAATTTGCAGACGTTGCTAGTTTGTGTACTAATGTTGAATCTTCTGACTCAATTGATAACGACATTTCGATGATTAGTGAAAAGGCTCGTTCACTAATTAAATTCAAAGCTGTCAAGTCCCTACTGAGAAACTCTATAGCTTGTTCGAATGGCTCCATTTTGCTTCAATACTTAACTAAACTGTTAATGAATTTAGATTATGGAAATATCCAAATTACTCTTACAGACTTTCTGTTAGAGGTTTTTAAATATACCAAATAAACCACTCAGACCACTTCTCTGTATTAGCAACCTTCTATTGTTATAGCTTTCCAGAAGAATATATAAATGTTGTAAAGAGTCTTCACTAAAAATTGCAAATATCCTTAATTATGTAGAGCATAAATAAATACGTATATCAGTCTGTCTATAAATAGGGTGGCGCAACAGAGCAGGGCTATCGCATTTCTAACAACCATGCCAGATGTTCGTAGGAAAGCCAAAAGACGTTGCCATGAAGAAGCCCGGGTTACCAGCCTTCACCATGTCTGCCCCTGAGCTGAGTATCCAGGCACGAGAAAATACAGGACATTCACCGAGGAAGTGCTCTGTAGTGTCGTCATCTTTTCGACAGGATTTACAGAGCATGGTATTACTTAAGATTCACTCGTTTAAGGGCTTGGCAAATCAGAAGTTTCCTGTGGCGAGTCCCATCAAGTTTCTTAAACTTTTTTCTGCTACAGGATAATGCAAGGGTTGCAGTTGTTAACGTTTGGCAGCATACGCTTACTACGTCTGCATTCAACGAAGTAATGCCAAGGATCTGTCAAGACCTCAGCTTGACAGATCCAATCGTTGATTGAAGCTTTCACTGAAAATCGGCAGAACAAGCACCGCCGGCGCCGGCCACGCCGGTTCAAATCCTCAAGTCAAGCTATCTGAGATCCATGACATGCAGGTTCATCGGCAAATTTTTTGTTATGTTGTGACGGCCTGGAACCCAAACTAAGCATTTCTTGCATCTATACTACATAGTTTTCGAAGTAGCAGAGGATTGAATAGAGCCTTGATCTTGAAATACTTCTCCCTATCCAGCCGTTCTTATAGCCATTTGGTAAGCAAACGTCCTTCCTTGAAAGTCGGACGCATATGTGCCTCAAAAGGTGTGCGACCGTATGTCATCGCTCTACCTCAAATGCCCCATATAGTCAAGAAGTTTTGCGAAAAAAGCAAGAATTTACTTCCAAGAGAACTTGTTCCACCGAACAGCTGGTGCATAAGTAATAAAATTAATCTTTTCATAGCCCCATAGATCCTAAATACCTTTTTCGTCGACAGACCTCAGGTTTTCTCATTGTTATAAAAACACAGCAACTTAGCTATTTTTGACAATACAAGCCTGCTATCTTTGTAGGTCCTCTCCATTCCCATGGTTGGTCTACCAACCATTCAAAAGACATGCTTGTAACTTTTCAAGTATGTATTCTATAAATCTTGTTTTTTAGCCAACTCTGGGGTTCTTCACCTACAAATTTTTGGGCAAGGAAAAAGCAACTGAAGTAAATTCGGTACTTGAAAATAGAAGATTCACACCATTTTAGCAGAACACTTTGAGTTTGGTTCCTCCAAGCCTCAAAGACAAACTATCTGCTCACTCTGACTTGATCTCCACAAAATTCAAAACGTTGTCCTATCCACAATCCAAATTCTACAATTCATTAAAAAAAAACTATTAATCATTTTGATTCGGTCTCTCAAACATTACTCAAGACGGATCCAATTTTATTATTTTCCATTCCAATTTCCAATCAAGGCAATCGCCACAAGTAGCAATTAAAAACTTTAGCACGTTGTGCGGCAAAACATTAATAAAGTGTTTTTATTTGAAAACACTAAGGCATGCTGCACTTGCAAATGTCAATTCTTACACACTGTTTCTGCCTATAGTCACTCTGCTTCAGTAGAACGCGTCGCCCTTACTCCCATTCAATGGTCAAAGCTACAATCAGTGTTGCCGAAAGTACTCCCATAGGAGTATTGTACTACTTTCAACACCTCCGTACTCCCGTACTCCTCCTTTCACATTCGTACTCCCATTTTTTTCAAAGACCTAAAGTATCTTACACTTGCAGTAAAGTGTAATGTCAACCTTAATAAATTTAATTCACTGTGAATTTCGATCGTTTTTTTTTTAAGAAAATCCAGATATGTTCACTTAAGGGTGTATGTGCCATTCGTTACATAGCCCAAAGAAGCAAATCGAATTTAAGGAGTTTCAAGAATACTTTAATGTTGAAAAACATAAAATTCTAAAAACTTCTTTTACTAGGTGGCTAGCTCTTAAACAGGTTGTGGCAAGAGCACTAGACTTCTTGCATTGCTACATAACTTTCTGGAAAATTCTTTTGAATCTTCTGACAGTAACCTAGATCTTGTTCACAAGATTCAAGGAGAGCTAAATGATACCACTCGTTTGCATTTATTATTTCTAGCCTATGTTCCTTAGTTAACTAAACAGCTTAACTTAGAATTTCAATCAGTCGGTCCGGTTTCATAAATGTTTGCCAACCGTTAAAACTTTCTACAAAACTATCTTATAAAATTTTATCAGATCGGTGTTTTTACGTGACAAGTTTCTCTGCAATCCAAATTTTTCGGAAAATTATTTAAAAATAATTGATTCTGTATACTTTGGGTTAGGTTCGGTTAGGTTAAAAATGGCTGTCAGGAATACAACTGACACACTTAGACCAATATTAGGTCCATTGTGATACCATATAAAAATTGTGCGAGGGAGTACCTCACTTAACAAAACCATTTGGAGCTTTTAATAAAGCGAAGGAGATGCAGGGGATCTGTGTTCACCAGATCGCTTGGATCATCGAGAAAATATTTTCCTAGATGCCGTTTTCTTTTAAAAGAAGAATGCAGGACATGAGCAGAGGAGGTGTGGAATTGTCTCTTTCTCCTCCTCATCTAAGCAACTTCTGCAGAAGTCATTAGAGGGAACGCCGAGTCTTATGGCGTGTCTTCCTATCAGACAATGTCCGGTGATGACATTGATTACGGAGCTAACGTGCAATCTGATTATGGATTTTGTTGTCTTGTGCGTTTTGGATCTAGTCCTCGCCATATACGTTTTGTTGCCACACACGTGGTGATATTGTTCCACCTATAATTTGTTCTATCCATTGCCTCTTGCTTTAGCATAAGTTTACATGTAGCGATTGGTATACCAATATTCAATCTACTGGTTGAGATCGGTAGAACGGTTCCTTTTCTGGCGAGTTCATCGGCTTTGCAGTTACCCACGATATCTCTGTGCCCCGGCAGGCACCCAAATAAGGTGAATATTAAACTGTTCAGCCATCTCCCTAAGAGATAGACAACAGTTAAGGGCGTCGGGGCTAAGGCTGATTTTTTTAATAAAACAAAAAAAAAATTAAAAAAAATCAACTATTTTAAAGGTGTTTGCCGAGAGTATTATAAGGCCCTGTGTGTTCAAATTTCACAGCGAATCGATTTTGACGACGAAATTTTGAGATCTATACAAGGCGTTGACCCTTTAAATTTAGCAGAAAGTGCAACTTCAATAACTTATTCTATTCCTGATTTAATTATTGAAAATGAAATTGAAAACCTTGACATGTGTGGCGAACACTTCTTAACCAAACTATGGTTTCTAATTCCTTAGAAATAGAAAAATTTTGGTCAGAAATTTTTTCCTTAAGAAATGTTCTTAATGAACCACTGTTGTTGAGTCCACACAGCAGCGCAGCGGCAGAACGAGTTTTTTCCCAACTGTTTATCATTAAAGATAGAAAACGGAACAGATTGGAACTTAATACATTAATGCAGTTATGAGCTGCAAGGAATTATTAAATGCAGTTGATTGCTGCAAATGGATTCCTTTAAAACAACTTTTGAAATCTAATAAAAAGTGTAATAATAGTTTCTTTTTGTAATTTTTGTTACACTTACACTTTTATATGAATCAAAATACCTTACTTGTGTCAAAGTCACTTGTATTTAATGTATTTTAACGTGTACAATAGTTTCCTAGTCTTGATTATAGAAAAAAACAGTGAATTGACCCAATGCCGTTAGACAGATTTTTTTTTATTATTAAAGAGATATATGTTATTTCGCCTAATTGATTTTTTTTATTTAAATAAAGCTTAAACAAAAAATTTATTTATGAAAATGTCTGTACTACTATTTTTTTCAAAATACTCCCCTCTTTTGGCTGCAGTACTACCTTCAAATATTTTTACCCGGCAACACTGGCTACAATCAATCAGTGCTGCAAATCGCACATACATTGTCATTCGCAGCAAAGATGAACAGATAACCAATCGAAAAACTCAAAACATTGTATCATCTTCGCGTAAGCCCACAGCAATAAAACGATTAACCGAATAGCTAAAAGATAATTACTCGGTCTTGAAGCCACAAACAGAGGCGCTTGGCACTTGAGAATAGAAAAATTGTAATTAGATTGCTGGGAGCTTGACTTGGCTCTTTTAGTATGCACAAGTTGCTGTTTATGGTTTGCTGCGCTTATGAAGAATTGCCAAGCGATCCGTTCATCGGTACCGGTAGTTTAATGGGTTAATGCATGGCTGTCAAAACGTTTTGTTCAATTTGTTCGACATAAACTCTTGAAATAATTTGCCAATAGGATGTTGCTTTGAATGTTGGTGTCATTGCCAGTATATTTAGTCGAGATCTTTACACGATTATGGGAAAAACATATATCGCAAATAATATGCTTGAGCGTTATTGATTACTGTACATTATGTCAAAATGCAATTTCCTCGCTTTTAATGATGAATGTGACGGGTTAATATGAACATCTGCGTCAATTACCTACCTAAACTCTATAATCTTGTAGGTGGATCGAGTGGATTCTGAAGAATGGATTCTCAATTTACTACCCGTTTTATGGCTGACCTTGAAGAATGTTTTTATAATGGTTTTTTGTTATTTAAGTTAGGTCTATATAAAGGAGAGGGTTTGAATTAAGCTGGCTTAGTCTTTTAAGCATTTTGCTAGCACGCGTTAAACTGTGAGGATCTTTCTTAGTAAACACTTCAAAGGGTTAGTTTAAAGTACAAACGCTACACATTTTGTTTTCAGTTGTCTATCAAATAAATAAAAGCAATTCTTGAATTTTATTCCAAAGTGTGTCAAATTGAATCTAGTTAATCAGGCAGACTTTTGGAGGATCTACCGAGTCCCCAGGAGAGGTTAGTCGCATCACGAGTGGATGTGAAATATCCTCAGATCGACTATCATCCGGTTGCTGACCAACATATATGTTTCTTCCTTTTGGGGATATTTGGTATTGGCATTCACGATCCAAAAATTTTCACACCATATTTGATTGGTTATTTGAGCATTTTTACATTTTTAATGGGCATCTTGATTAGCTCTTTTGGAGGATGATAGAAATTGACAAGGTTATTTTGAAACAAATATATCTTAAGGCAGCGAGCTTATCTGTTTGGAGGCGAAAAGCTCGCGTTCTTCCATCGTCGAAACGCATAAACCGGCTTATTTTCTCAAATCTCTGTAATGACATAACTGCACAGTAAATTTGCCATATTGCTTTGGTGGAAAAGATCTTTTGCCTCTACACCATATGTTTTTTCAGCACCACCTTGCCGTATTACGGCAATGTATGGAAGCTGCAAAAACCTCATCCTCTGTTGTGTCATACCCCCGAAGCATAACTTTTGGTTGACAACCGATTTGCTTCGTACATTCTTTTGGCTTTTTTTTTGTTTCGAGCACTATATTGGTACAAATGCTTGTAACAATCAGCTTTCGTAGCAAATATTTCAGAGCACTTAGCATCAACCGTTCACTTCGATCTCTAGTAGATCTAACTTTTTCAGTTGTATCTGCCATTAAACACTAAACGTCGTTGAACTTCACATTTCGAGCTGTGTATCGGATTTCTCGATTGGGTGCAACAGGCTCTCTCTCGACCACTTCCCCACGGAGATGTGCCTTTTTTCGTGGCAACTCCACTTCAGCATCTTCCTCCATATCAAAACCAGCCCACTGCGCGCGTAAGTCTAGCAAAGCTTCATTTGGCTCGTAGTTTGGATCATCAGCATCCAAGAAAATCTGCGACATCATCACTGTCCTCATCCTCAGGGTTAATTTGATGAACTATTTGCTCTTCGCCCTCCTCTTCTTCCATTGCTCAAAAATAAATTTGATCGAAAAATTATTTCTCCTCGCTAGTCAAATCAATAAGATCATTTTCGTGTATTTTGGACACTGAATGCCTGAAAGTAAAAACTGTCTGAAGCATATTTATTTATTGAATTAAATTATAAAGTTAATTTATAAATTTATTTTATTTTCAAGGCATCAAGGTAGACAGAAAACATGTTTTTTAGCTTAAGGGGGTATTCTAGTCTAGAGACATGAATTTTAAGTAATTTTTAAAGTGTCGTAAAAAAAGACAATCAATATTTTTATAATCCATGTTAAAAGAGTACAGAAAAAAAATTTTTTAAGAAAAAAGTTAAAAATTTTGAATTCTAGCAGGTGATGAAGTGAGGTATCTTAAAAAATTGACACAAATAATGTACCATACCCATGATTTCAACCCTCCTAGTCATCCGATTTTAAGAACTCCAAAAAAGGCAAAGCGATTTGGCCAGACGAGGTACCATATGAGTTTTGGAAAAATATGGGAGACATCGGGTTGAGATGGCTCACGATTCTCATCTCCAAACTTATAAGAGGTGACAGTTTGCCTAATCAATGGAGGGAAAGTTTTCTTCTTCCAATGTACAAGGGAAAGGGAGATACCAGAAGCTGTGACAACTATCGTTCGATCAAGTTGATGTCCCACACTATGAAGATCGTTGAGCGGGTTTGAGAAGCCGACTGCGGAAAATAATAAGGCTGTCTGATGACCAATGCGGGTTTGTCGCGGGTAAGTCAACTACAGACGCAATCCAAAGTATAAGGATCATTATGGAAAAACACCGAGATGCCTTAGAGGATTTGCATATTGTGTTGGTTGACTTCGAAAAAGCATTCGATCGACAACCACGAGATCTGATATGGGTGGCCCTCAGACACCGAGGAGTTCCTGAAGCCTATGTGCGAATAATTATGGACATGTACAAAAGTGAGATGCCCAGCTGAAGTCACCGAAGAATTCCAAATAACAGTAGGTGTACATCAGGGAAGTGTCTTGAGTCCACTGCTCTTTATTGCTGTTCTGGATTATTTGCTCGAAGGAAAAGTAACGGACAATAAAGTACAACAATTATTCTTTGCTGACGATGGAGCCATCATGAGCGAGGATCCTACATCCCTGCAACGAGCATTTGACGTTTGGATTGATGTTTTGGAAGGAAATGGGTACCGTATTAGCGCTAAAAAGACTGAATACCTGTGTTGCCTTTTTTCTGATCCAGACAAGCCTATTCCAGACATTTATTTGAATGGAAATGTGCTTCCCAAGTGTGAAAAGTTTAAATATCTGGGATCTATGATCACTATTGTAGTGAAGCAACTTGTGATGACGACATCAATCATCGAGTAAGCGTAGGGTGGATGAAGTGGCGAGAAAACTCCGCTATCTTCTGTGATCGAAAAATGCCCCCTAAGCTGAAGGGAAGACTCTACACAGCAGTTGTCCGTCCAGCTCTGACATACGGTTGGACAATGTACAAAAAGTATGAGAGCAAATTGACGGCAGCCGAAATGAAGATGCTTCGGATGACAGCAGGAGTAACAAAGCTTGATCGAATTAGAAGTACTAAGATCCGTGGAAGCCTTCATGTCAAAAGTACCATCTTGGACAAAATTCAGCACGACCGGCTCAGTTGGTATTGTCATGTTCAAAGGAGAGATCCGCAGAACCCCGTCCAAAAGGCAATATCGTACAACGTTTCAACAAATTCGCGACGAAAAAGAAAAGGCAGGCCAAAACACTCCTGGTACAAGCAAATGCAAAAACAGCAGCATTTGGTTGGCCTCAGACATGGAACAATCCAAAACCGGGATGCTTGCCGACGCTTTCTGAGGTCAACGCGGCGGATCACTAGTGTGAAGCAGAAAAGTGGGAGAGTTGTGATCGCTTCAAGATCACTACTCGTAACGCCGAAAATGGAAAGAAGAAGAAGAAGAAGAAGAAGTCATCCGATTTGAAAAAGAAAAAAAGATTCTCAATCTGCAATGATGTCGCTCTCGCTATCGCATGAACCAGCGACAAGCAAAAAACTTTTTTGACAAAATTGCGACTCTTTCAAAAAAAAATACATATCCATTTTTCTTACCTTTTTTTCGTTTCTCGCATTTTTTTAAAATAGTAAAAATTGAAATTTGGGGATGAGGTTCATGCCCGAGAGAGGTTTATAGAGATTTCAAGTGACCGATTCACTTAAAATTTTCAGAGAATCTTCTTTATAAACCTCTCTCGGGTTCCAGTTAAACTCGAGATATCGTGGGTATCATATTCGAAAAAGTATGTTCTGAAAAAAGTTCTGAAGTTTCGCGTAAAATGAAATTCTAATCTGTTTCTACGTCAAGAGACGGCTATAACTTCGGAAATAATTTGAATTATGAAAAATCCTTTTAGATAGATATTTTTGAATATCTAAACTATCGGTTTTTTAAAATTTCTAGACTAGAATACCCCCTTAACAAGAGTTTAGCAAACCTCGCGAGTATAATAGTGTTTGCTAGTGAACAGAGTTTTTCCTACTCTGACTCATAATATTTGTATACATTCTTCTCTACTTAAGGATTAGTTGAGCAGGATACGGGTATTAACGGGTTGATGCTTTATTGAAGAAATGTTGCTTTGAAGCATAATACAGAGCAGTCTAAACGTTTTTTTCTGATTTGAAAATCGCTGTACACGCGTCTAGGGAACAAAATATTTTATTCAAAAAACAACAGTATCTCTCCAACAAAAACACCCCTTACAGCAATTTCCTCTGATACGTTTGACTAATTTACGCGAACTGTTTCCAGTATTTTTAGTTTTACTGAACTCTGCAATATTTCAAAATGAACCTTACTCGAGAACTTTATTGAAAATTGTGTTTTTAGATTCTTAATTGACACCTGTTTCATCGCTTTGCAGCCCAGTCAGTATCTCATTTCGAAATGTTCAAAAATTGATTGCCCTCTCAAAGAAATCAGAGTTGCTACTTTGATCAAGTCATTGAAGTATTGAAGAACAGGCTGTTTAAATGGTTTGGAATTGATATGGTTAAGTTTGCTATGACTCTTTCGAACGGCTAATAGAGAAAGCGCTTTTCATGTTATGAATTTACTATCGGAGGACTTGTCAAATCCTAGCAAAAGGCGATACCCGTGGAGATCATTTTTGTTTTCTGTTGGGACTCGAATTGCCACGAAACAGGCAGACATCCTAATTACTACGACATGGGCACCACACTCTCGTGTTGAAGATATTCTGATTATTAAAGCTTAAAAAGTTACACGGCCTTTGAACATTTTAATCAAGCAATACATGACACTGAAAGTTGCAGTTGCACAAACGAAAGCAAAATTAATAATAATCATTTGGTTGCCAAATCGATGGGGTCTGGGATGAAAGACCAAGTGGTATGATCTGGACACAAAGATTAGCAATTCATTTAAAACTTTCAAAATCATCTTTGTAGCACCATCAACTCAATCAAAACGCAGTGAGCCCAGCACAAAGTATTTACATATGAGATTTTCTACAAAAAACTCTTTTTTTTTTATTAAAATAGAACCAAGTCATTGTTAAGAGTTTCAAAGGCGCACACTATCAACACTTCAAAGAAACATAAAATTGGAATAATGGGTCCAAAGCATCGATAAAGGAGGAGAAGAAGTTCAAGGTAAAAGCTGAGATAAAAGTCTCATCTTGAAGTGGCATATAGATGCTCTAAGAACGGAAACGAAACGAAACATTACATTACATACTGCAGCACTGGTAACAAACACCATCGGCTGATACACCCACAAGAGACACAACAGAACAATTAACAACAATTTGCTCTAAGAAAAATGCAAGAAAAAAGTCGTTTGAGCTTTGAGCAATAGGCTCCGAGACTATATATCGAGAGCTGGAAGAAAAAAAGTTATCCCCAGCTACAAGCCTTTTGCGACAAAGAAAAATAGAAAAATGACAATCATTTTCTCAAAGTAAGAGAAAGACCCTACCCAGGAGACTCGTTTTAAAAATAATTAAAAACGTCGACGCCTTAGAACAGCTTCTTTTAGTTGAGGACATTAGGAGTATTATGATGGCAAGAGTACTTTCTTAACCATAATACCCGCGACATCAGAGTCAAAGAAGTTAATAAAGTAGTAAATAACTCCAAAAAGGCAAAAAAAATGTGTGATAGTAAGCTGATCACTAGTGTTAATCAAAAGAGTCGAAAAGCTGTGTTTTTTTTAGAGATCCCAATGCTTTTAGCTCCCCAAAATGGTCCCTGCAGAGACAAGTTACATTGCATCAAGACGATGTGAGGATGCTTTTTGTCAAATGTTGAGGTAAGCTCAGCGGATCCAGGGTCTTTTAAGCAGCAGCAAAACTTTTGATTATTGAAGCTAGTTTTATTTCCAACTAGCTGTGCCCGCGACTTCGTCCGCGTGGAATAGTGACTTTCAGCAGCATTTTTAACTTTTGAGGAAATAAAACTTCTAGCCTTAAAAATGGCGGTATTTCCAAAAAAAAACATTCAATCCCTATTTCAACAAATTGTAGCCCTGTTAAGAATACCTTTGAGACCGAAGTTTTTGAATTCCCATTTCCGTTCACGTTTGAATATAAGGATAGATATATAGCCTTTATCCTTCCGCATGTTCTAGACCATCTCTGTAGCTAATTTAATAAAATCTGTTTAACAGTTTGAACAGGAGACATACGAAAAACATACCGACATATTTCAATATTAGTAAAGACTTCCGTTCCCGTGGGAATATGGTGACCGTTTCGTGGGAATATGTGGATAAGTTAAAGTTAATGTTACTCCGGGATTATGGAGCTTTCCAACGGTGGAAGAATTTTTGAAATCGGTTCTGTAGTGTAAAAGTTCCCGTATACGTTCCTGCTCCCGTGGGAATATAGGGAAAAAATATATAGTCTATGTCTTTCCTCAGGTTCTGAACAATCTTTGTTTAAAATTTTATTTAAATCGGTTTATTAGTTTGGGCGGGAGATGGTAACATAGAACGACGGACAGACAGAGCTCCTTTCACACTTATTATATTAGTAAGGACTCCCGTTCCCGTAGGAATATGTGGATGAATTAAAGTTAATGTTACACAGGGATAATGTAGCATTCTAACGGTGGAAGAATTTTTGAAATCGGTGTTGTATATAGGGAGCCGTATTAATATGGGGATGAATTAGTTTTTATGTTACTCGGGGATAGTGTAGCATTCTAACGGTGAAAGAATTTTTGAAATCGGTGCTGTAGTGTCAAAGTTCCCGTATACGTTCCTGCTCCCGTGGGAATATAGGGAACCGTAGGAATATGGGGATGAATTAGTATTTATGTTACTCGGGGATAATGAAGCATTCTAACAGTGGAAAAATTTTTGAAATCGGTGTTTTAGTTTCTAAATTCCCGTATACGTTCCCGTTCCCGTGGGAATTTAGGGATAAATTGTAGCCTATGTGTTATTCTGATGTATAAGCTATATTATTGGAAAGTTTAATTGAAATTCATTCAGTAGTTTTTGCGTGAAAGAGTAACAAACATACATCCACACATACAAACTTTCACGTTTATAATATTAGTAGGATATTCAAAAAAATAATTTTCTTTTGAAAATGTTACACAGTGGTTTTGAGATTTAATTCAGGTTCATAATTCCAAAGTATTCCAAAGTATTAGGTAGGTATTGGTAGGTTATAGTCAGGCTTCTTCTGATGAGGGAAGTTTCACTCGGAGGGATGTTGAATAGTAGGGATTCACGACTCGGTTCTCGGATGATGACCAGTTGGGATTTCAAGTCTTCGGTCCAAATGGGTGAATGCTTCCTGTCCTGGTTCTGTGTCTTCCCTTCTTGGACTCGGACTTGTGGTAATGCTGTGTTCTTGGTAATTCTCTCATGGTATGGTGATTGCTGAAATGATACTAGAGAGAGAGAGTTAGTGGTGGTTCTGAGGTAGCAGGAGCCACTTAATTAACAACGAGGTATAGCGTTGGACACTATTTACTTACGCAGTCTTGGGTCGTGATGACTGCTTATCCTTTGACCTGAGTACTCCAGTGAGCTCCTGGTTCGTCCACTACCGGGACCAGAATCCTACTCTTACTCGAGTTTTCCAAATAAGCCGCTTACTTGTCCACTGCCGCGCCGGGACCAGACTGATTTTTTTTTTATTAATTTTTATTTTATTTTGCTTTTAACTTTGGTTCGTATAGGGGCGAAAATTGAATGGGTCCTTACAACGAGAAGAAATTTTTTAACACATGACTTTTTAGGCGTCTTTTAAAAGTTTCACATTTTAAAGCACTGACGACCTTATTTTAAGAAAAACAAGAAGGTTATGGTCTTCACTTTAATTTACAGTAGGCTACTTGCTAGTCGCCACTTGCCAGCGACTTGCATTTGCAGCCCACTATCGGTCCCTACTACCTACTCGTCTGCTACTTAATATTTGCAAGGAGCACCAGTGACTGACAAAAACAAAGTTTGGCTCTTAAGTTTTATTTGCAATGGCAGCACGTTATTTTTCAATCTTTGAATCTATTGAAAGTGTAGAAATTTATTTGCTTCCTGCCAAAAGTTGAATGTGTTCGTCTTCGCCAGTCGGTGTTAGATACTCGCCGGTTGACACCGAATATGGCAAATTAAGTGTTCACATTAAGTTGATCCAGGCGGACAACAAAGCTTAGATTACATTAATGTAACGAGACACAGACAAGGGTCAAGATTATTGACTTTGTTGAGCGGAAATAGCGTAACTGATGAGGTTCTATTGAAGCTCGACTACTGATGTGGAGGTAATATCTGCTGCGAGGCGTCATTATTGCTTTTAGTAACTAGGACAGAAATTAAGGAATCATTATTTTGATGAAAGCCGAGCTATAATGATCCATTCGAGAGCCTCTTTATACGTAGATACCAGCGATCAGAACTCTGAGCTATAGGGAAACCCGATTGATCAGTCTTATCAAGCGTTTCTGCATAATGAAATCGTTAATATTGTTTCTCCGAGTCAAATCCAATGATTTCAAAAAGTTTTGGTTTGTTCTCCTGAAGTAATGAGCCGTGCAAAACTCTCCCAACATCACAACTCTCTGAAGTCATACACCGTTTAAAGTCTGTTTAAAATGACTGTCAAAACCAAAGTTTGTTGGATTTTCTTCAATTGGTGTTCTCCATCAATTAATTATTATTAAACAAGGAAATAAGTTAGTAAATTAGCATTTTTAAATAAATGCGAATGACTCCATCGCAGTCTTCATAGTAACCACGCAAACGAACTAAAGTGACGTGTTATTTTTTCGACCTTAGTCTAAGAAAAAAAAAAGAAGGTGATGTTCTTCACTTTAGTTCATATTGATCGATTAATTTTGAATCGCACTCAGTCACGACAACACCTTGAAGTTAAAATCCATATCGGTGTCAGAATGAAATTACCCGTATTTCAACCGACCACACTTGATTATAATCTTCGTTGATTCCAACCTATCTCCGAGTTTAGACTTTGAGTAAAACAAAAACACCAACAAAAAATTACTACTAAGCTAACGGCCATAATCGTTGTGTTTAATACCCTTTTGTTGGGTGAGGTGAAGTGCCTTTCGAGATCAGCACCTATGGTATGACTGAGGTGAAGATTACCCCGTACATCGTTCAAGAAAAAACAAAAGCATTTTGAAGAAACAAAAATCCATCAAAAAAAAATTACAAAAGACGTGAAAAATTGGTATCAATGGCTTAAGTGTTGTTGCTTTTGTTACACTCCAATAGGTAATGAGCTTGCAAAGGCGTCTCAAGGGTGACAGTCGATTGGCTATAAATATAGTGGGCCTCAACTTGAACCAGCACAAGATCACTTTAATCCCCATAAGCAACAGTACAGTTCAGCTCAAGTCGAGATATTATGGCAAGGAAGTTTATTTTCGGTGTCTCAATTTGCCTTTGTTTGGCATCCTTGGTGGTGGCAGTTCCTTCCAGATCATGGACTCCAAGTAGTTGGACAACAGAGCAGAGTCCAAAGGCTGGTGGTTGGGATAAAACGGAAGTAGGTTATTCAACTGGAGATGATTCTAAGGGGAAGGGATGGGTGTCCTCCGAGAACGCGGAACCATCATACCTTAAGTCGATTCCAACGAGTTGGCAAAAGATTGAAAGACATCATGGAAACTCAGTGAAAAGTGGTGGATGGAAAAGTGCGGCGCAAAAGAGTGCTGTAAATCCTCCTGCTCAAGAAATTGCTCAAGGCTTTGTTGTTCGTCATCCTGTGCCGTCAACAGAAAAGTGGTCTCAATCACCCATTTCAGCTGATGCATGGAATTCACAAAGCTCTCCAGTCGAATATTGGCCAAGTGACACCTCACAAAAATCTGCTCCACAGGCAGGGTGGGAGAAAGCCGTTGCGGAAGAGCAATGGCAGCAGAAACAATCTCAAGTTCAAGAGCAGCATCACGCTCGTCTTCAAACTCCAGAACAACATCAAGGCCAATCCCAACACGCACCATTGGACTCGAGTTCCACTTGGGAGAAAACTTCATCTGCTCAAAGTCCTTCAGCATGGAGCAAGGATACGTATCGTAGTTCATGGGACAAAAGTGCAAGGTCTGATAGAGAATCTGCTGCTGGATACGCGGCAACTGGACCAGCTCAATATCGTTCCGATAGCACAACTTCATGGGAAGAAAAACCGAGCACGAGTGGATGGGCAAAGGATTCATCATCTTCCCCTGCCGCATGGAATAGTGACCCAGCGAAGTGGGATAGACAAGCTCCAACTGAAAATTCTGACTGGCAAAACAATGCTTCGTCAAATGGATGGGATGCCAGTCCTAATTACAAAACTTGGCAAGCAAACAACAACGGCTGGACAACCTATGATGTGACTTATGAGACCAAACCCATCACTGAAAGCTCTTGGCAAAAACTTCCTTCCGCTGCTCCCCCAAATGCATGGCAAGATAACGCTGTCTCAAATGGATGGGAGAAAACTTTGACTGCACCTGCAAACGCTTGGGACAAAAACACACCCAAGAAAAATCATGCTTCAACTCCCTACAAGAGGGTGTAACGAGAGAACTGATTGGGGTAGTATAAGTAGTGAGTGGGCTCCTTAGTATTTAGTGCTTGTGTAACTTTAAATAAATCTTTATTTTGTATACGACTTTGGTTGGTTTTTATTTTTTGTTCACACAGATGTTAAAACATGTCAACGTTAGAAAGTCATTTCCTCGACTTCGAAAAATGCTGATGGCGTCTTCATTTAGAGGAGGAATCAGAACATAACCAAATTATTTCTAAGGATTTCAATCTTCGTGAACCAAAAAGTATTAGCCTTTGTTTCAACTGGTCGAGACCACTTTCATTACATTAGAGGAGGTTGACTGTTTTTATTCAACATTTTTTTTAAATACTACCCGAATTTCTACTTTTTGAAAAAAACCTTGCTTGGGACAGCAAAAGTTACCAAGGTCTCTCAAACTATGACTTAAACC
Source organism: Melanostoma scalare (assembly GCA_949752695.1). Lineage (NCBI taxonomy): Eukaryota > Metazoa > Arthropoda > Insecta > Diptera > Syrphidae > Melanostoma > Melanostoma scalare. Next base: position 42,385,002 of record OX456985.1, on the reverse strand, counting down.
GATTTTCATCACAAGTTTGTCGTATTGTGTTTTCCACTTCATTTAAGATCATGTTAATCTTTAAGGGGGTCTTACTGTGTAATACTAATACCTCATTTCCGAGCGCTATATTCCATAATTGATTACTAGAAAACTACGAATGATTTCGGGAAGCAGTTTTTTTGTAATGTTATCATTCATTATTGAGCTTTACATAGTTTTTTTTGCTTTTACATAAAAATAACGTATGTGACCGCTACACGTCCTTCACTGCGTCCTCGTCAAAAGTGTCCAGTGCGCACGGGGTGAACGATTTTGACTGATCAGATGATCTCTGCAACCAAAAAACTTTTAAAATTTATTTTTCTCATCCCTTTGGCTATGAATAGACACGAACTTTTTTAAAAATTCAAAAAATTCTTATAGTAAATTCGTATCGAAAAATTTATTTTGGGACTTTTTTCTGCTATTCAAGGTTTTTAAAAACTTTTGGACAAGAATAACAATAAAAAGTTCGTGTCTATCTGTTGCGACATGTTTTCTGATAATAAAAATGTTTAGTATGCCAAGATCGGTCAGGTAGATTTTTCGAAAACGTTCACCCCACCTCAAAAAAGACGACTTGCGGAAAAACACGTTTAAAGACTCAGACAACGTAATAAAATATTGTTTAAAATTCTTACGATCAATCTGCGATCCCAGGTCCGTAGAGTTCACCTTCTTGTTCGAGGAGGAATTCGCGTTGAATCACTTGCTCTTCTCTTTGATGTTACATAGTAAGACCCCCTTAAGCTCTGATTTGAGTTCAATTAGAAATGATAAATAGACCCAACCCAAAAGCTTGTTTTATATTTCTCTGATTTGAACAATGAACTTCTACCAAACAGTAGATATACCAAGTATTACACTCCGAGACATTCGCTTTTTTAATAAGAGTGGTAAGACGTGCCTCTGGTGCCCCTTTCATAGCTACGCATGTGAATACTTCTTAACTTTTAGTTGTATGGTTTATCGAACCAAAATTAAAGTTAAAAACATGTCCCACGTTTAAAATACCTGGTAAATGAGTGTACGAATGTGAATGTGAATATTTAATATAAGAAACCGTTTAAAAGGCATTTTTCAGAAAGAGAAACTATGTTAAATTTTTTTTATGAACCGATTGGTATTTGCCAATAAGATAGGCACTGGTACTTCACCCATCATAATTTTATTTTTATTAATTATTTCTAATGAAAACTTGAACTTAGTCTTTAAAAATTGACTTAGAGCCAGCAGCAAGGCTTGAAAAGCTAAACGGTTGCCGTAGTCACAGCCCTTGCTAAAGTCCCAGTGTGACAAAAAGTCTGTTGTTTTTTGTGGGCTTGAGCCGGACTACGCGCATCAGAAAACTTTGTTTTTACAAATGTAATGACATTAAGCTAAACTGCTTTTTGTTATTTTGTTGTGATTCTAAAAAACGGTCATTATTGTATCAATACTTGCTTTTGTGAATTGTATAATGTCGGGTAAATTTCGGGTCGATTTTAGCAACATTAGGGGGTTGCGATCGAATTTCTTTGCTGTGTACGCTCACACTGCAAAATACAGGCCAGCTGTTTTGGCACTGAGTGAAACACAGGTTGGTGTTGATTCTGATCCCTCAGAGTTCAACCTGCCTGGATATAGCTTAGTGCCATTATTCTTTTCTTCCCATGGCCTCGCCGTATATGTTAGGAATGATATTGCTTACCAACTTCTACCACAATACGGCCTATGTTCTAATACGAACTTTAATTTCATGTGGTTAAAATTCACCGTCCGTAAGCATATCATTCACTATTGTTTTATTTACAGAAGCCCCAATTTAGATAGCAATTCAACCTCTAACGAGTTTGATGCGCTATCTGACTCCATAATAAGAATTATCTCCCTTTATCCTCACACTGAAATCGCATTTGCGGGCGATTTCAATGTACACAATTCTGGTTGGCTTCGACATTCTGGCCAGACAACACCCGAAGGAAAATATGTTGAGATCTTCGCTGAGTTTAACGAATTAACTCAACTTGTTGATGAGCCCACTCGGGTTCCAGATATTGAAGGCCATGCGGCCAACACTCTTGACTTATTTCTCACTTCTCATCCCGAAAAATACAGGGTTGTAGTATCATCTCCTTTAGACCATTGTGTCATATCGGTAGATTTTTCGCTTTCCGTCACGGTAAAAAAAGATAAAGTCCCTAAAAGAACTGTGTGGCAATACGAGAAAGCCAATTGGGACGGCCTGAATAATTTCTTTCGAAATTTTAATTGGTCATTGTGCTTTCTCGACGGAAACGTTGATGCATCAGCTGATATGATATCTAACGTAATTCTCAACGGCATGAGAAATTTTGTTCCTCACAGAACAAAAAGTATCATCCCCAAAGAGAATTTGTGGTTCGATTTAAGCTGTAAAGAGGCGATTAGGGATCGAGAAAGTAGTTTTCGAAAATTTAAAGATAACCCTACTGTAGAAAACCGAAATTTGTTCAAACGGGCCAGAAATTTCTGTAATGCTCAAATAAAAAGGGCCAAGTTTTTACATGACCAAAAAGTAAGGCAAAAAATACTATTGTGTCCAAAAGGAAGTAAAAACTTTTGGTCTTTTGTCAAGAACATTAAGAACTCGACCACGTCATCGGTCCCAACGCTCGTCTTCAATGACTCTCCGTATGTCAGCTCCATCGACAAAGCCAATTTGCTGGCAGCTCAATTTGCTGCCAACTCGACACTTCCTTACAGCATATTGGCTCCACCTGAGCTCGAGTCTGCAAATTCTTTGATGAAGCAGATATTTTTTCGAACTCGCTCGGTTGCGAGAGTCCTCAAAGATCTCAACATACATAAATCCGCTGGTCCAGATGGTATCCCCGCCGTTATTCTGAAGAGGTGTTCTTCTACGCTGGCAAAACCACTGCGTAAACTTTTCCATCTTTCCTATTCTGCTGGGATTTTTCCGAGCAGATGGAAAACTGCATTTGTAAAGCCGGTCCCTAAAAGAGGCGAATCTTCCTCCCCTTCCAATTACCGTCCAATTATGCACTCACGTCCCTTCTTTCCAAGGTCATGGAAACGTTGATAAACCGTCAACTTATGAAATATCTTGAAGAACGAAAGCTTCTTAATGACCGTCAGTACGGCTTTCGTAGCAAACGGTCCACTGGTGATTTGATGGCTTATCTCACCGAAAAGTGGAACCAATCTTTACATTGTTTTGGAGAAAGTAAGATTATTGCGCTGTGGTACCCGTGGTGTGATGGATAGCATGTCCGCCTGTTAATCCAGATGTCCGAGTTCGAATCCCACCAGAGGCAAAAATGTTTTTTCTACGGGTATCGCCTTTCGCGAGGAATTGGCAAGTCCTCCGTTAGTATTCATTGCCATGAAAAGCGCTTTCTCGATTAGCCGTTCGGAACCGGCAGAAAATTGTAGGTCCCCTCCATTCCCTCACAAGGGATGGTTGTGAGAAATGCGCTAGGCCCAGGGGCTCCTCGCTCTGTTGCGCCACCCTATTTATTTATTTATTTTAAGATTATTGCGCTTGATATTTCTAAAGCATTTGATAGAGTTTGGCATCAGGCTCTTTTATCGAAAATGCGTGCTTTTGGTATCGATGAGTCTCTTCTTCGTTGGATTAGAAATTACCTTTCCGACCGTTCAATACAAGTTGTGTTGGATGGCTTCAAGTCTGATACCCACTTAATAAATGCTGGTGTGCTCCAGGGCTCCGTTTTGTCTCCGACTCTCTTCCTCATTTTCATTAATGATCTCTTGTCTGAAACTTCTAATCCGCTTAACTGTTTTGCTGACGACTCGACCCTCAGCTTTTCATATTCGTTTCCAAATTCACGTCTCTGCTCTTCGGATGTGGAACTGGAACGGTTGCGTATGATAAGCTCATTGAATTCTGAGTAGAATTCAATGCTTCGAAAACTCAATGCTGTCTCTTGTCGTTGAAGCTAAACATTCCCCTATTGCCATTATCCATGAATGGTACCTGCATCCAAGAAACCGAAAAGCTGTCAGTACTTGGTATGTGTGTAAACGATGATCTTCGTTGGAACGACCACATATTTGAAGTTGCCAAAAATGCTGCTAAATGCTTAGGTTTCTTGAGACGATGCAGGAAGTTCTTCACCCCTTCTGATCTGGCTACAATTTGTAAGGCCTTCATCCGCCCAAAACTGGAGTACAACTCCCATATCTGGTCAGGTGCTTATCAAACATCTTTGCGCCTACTTGATAGGGTGCAAAATAGAGCGTTAAGATTGATAGGTGATAGTTCAATCGTAGATTGATTCTCTTGAACATCGTCGAAACGTAACCTGTCTCTCTCTCTTTTATCGCTTTTTTCACAAACAGTGCTCTAGTGAAATAGGCAGCTGCATTCCTCCCCTGAAAAAAATTAGCCGCAACACTCGCCTCGCTAGGAATGCTCATCAGTTTTACCTTGAGCCCAACTTCGGACGTACAGTCAAGTATAGAGATTCGTATTTCAGTCGCACCACCCGAATGTGGAATGCTTTACCTGGCTCTGTGTTTCCCCTGCACTACGATTCACAAAGGTTCAAAAGCAACGTGCATCGGTGCCTCCTTTCAAATCCTCTCCTATTTTCCTAAATGCTCGCACTGTGTTTTTAACATTATAAGGGTAGTCATAACCCCTTGATGTGCGCGTAAATTATAAAAAAAAAAAAAAAAAAAATACCGCCGACTACCGCAGAAACAAAGTAAATGCCATAATCACAACAGAGTTCTTGTGCCTAAGAAAAAATACTATTAATTGGCATAGAGTCTCGTGCCATCACTATATCACTTGTGATAGCTGTGATCTTTTCGAAAACGGCAGAAGAGAAAAGTGAGGAAGAAGAATCTACACAGACTTTCTCCGTAACCGCTGCGGAGTTGTCGTAATCACTACAAAGTTTCGTAATAGGTACTAAATTGTCCTGATCGCTACAAAGCTATCGCAACGTAAGAGATTTACCGAAATAGTGACACAAATATCTCAATCGCGTCTGAGGCTCGTGACCACACCAGAGAGAGTTACAAATTTGTTAACATTTTGAGAAATTAGTTGAAAAATAAACCAAAGCAAAAAATTTTTTTTTTGACACCTGGTCATCAATCAAGCAGTTACGACTCGCAAAATCTGTGGTAAACCCAAGCGCTCTTCAAGCGGAGAAAAATTTTGAAATGGGTACGACTGAGTCGCACGAACTTGCGATTGTGTGCTAAGTACAATATCAAAGTCCTGAGGGTGAGTACAATTTTTCACACTCTTTATGTATATATTTGGTGGCACAGTGTAGCCAGCTACACATAAATTATGTAAATTGAAAAAAAAAATTAAATTTAATATTCCAGTGGTTTCTAACGAATATCTGAAAACGCCACTTCTTAGCAGTTTTTACATATACACTAGTTGACTCAGCCCCGCGTTGCTGTGGCTACCCAACCAACTCAAATATCTCTTATAAAATACTTAAAGAATCAATTTCAGAAGAGTTTTTACGCAATGAATCTTCATAAAGTAATCGATAAGACCAAAAAAGGCCCAAGGGGAGGAGCCAACTGCATGAACTGAAGAATTCTTAATACATATACTCTTCTTAGGAACTCTGGTTTCCAATTGTTATAATCATTTCAGTAGGGGAGATACGCTATGAAACGGACGTTTTTCTTTGAAGCAAAATTACATACCGTAGTTAAAAACCAAGGAACTCGTGAACTGTTCTTAATGAATTCGGATATAATACTGTACAATTACTTATACACCATATTTTATGAAAACAAAAATTAAAATAAAAAATATTATGTTTTCTTATAACTCACTTATGTCCTTTTCATAACACAGGTAGCATTGAATAGGACAGTGGGTGTCTTGAAACGGACTAGGAACCAATGGCATACTTTGAGCGATATGAATACCAAATATTTCACAATTTCTTTGCTATTTGATAAAAAACTTTTATTTAAATTATGTCAAACATTTTAGTACCAACATTGAGATCATAAAAACAAAACAAAACAGTCCTAGCTAATATTATAAATGTGGAAGTAACTCTATCTGTCTAGCTTTCTATGTTACCGTCTCCCGCCCAAACTACAGAACCGATTTAAATGAAATATTGTACAGAAATAATCTAGAACCTGAGGAAGAACATGGATTATATAGTTAGTCCCAATATCCCCACGGGCACGGGAACGTAAACGGGAACTTAGAAACTACTGCACAATTATTTCAGTTAGTCCATAGCACATCTTCGAAGATCTTTTGAAATAATCTGCTAGTAATTCCTTGCTCATTGGTGAAAATTACTTTATTTCCAATATTTGGATTATGAGTAAACGTAGTTAAAGATTCTTTATAGCTTTCTTAACAATATCCGCCAAATATGATTTCGATATTTTGTATGCTGATGCAACTGACCGAATTGATTGTCCTTTTTTTAGTACTTCTTCCACAGCAGACTCTATAGTAGCTTTTTCTGAATGAATCCTTTTATTTGGCGACATCGATGGCTAAGAATAAATAATTTAAGATATAATATGAGAAGAACATAATAAGAAAATGCAGGAGTAATGAATCGGACAGCCACTGGTGCATTGAATCGGACGGCCGTTTCACTGCGAAGGCACCTGTCCGATTCATTGCACATCTAACCTTAAAACTGTTTGACCAAATTCCAAACAATTCGGTTTTGATAAGGCTATAACTCACCGCTCAGTATATTTTTGACAAGTTTGCACAACAAATAAAACCACCACAGCTTTAGTTTAAGATAAGACTGAGTTTTTAATCACTTTGCAAGTACACGCTTTTTTTTACAAAACTAATGCGTTTTTAACACGTGCGAAAATGTGATCGAAATGGTGGCGACTGCAGACTGTCATTATTGTGGGTTTATCTACGTTCATCATTGCTGCCAACAACCGAAACGTAATTTTTTTTCGTTCAGAGGTTTTTGAGATATTTGCAGTGTCCGTTTCAATACCCGTCCGTTTCATTGCGTATTCCCCCTACAATGGAAGAATAAGTTTCTTTCTCTTTTTCACAAATACTAATTGAAACCAGTATTTGTGAAATGGAATAAACTTAAAATGAGAGAAGAAAATATTATGTGCAGTTTACTTTCGTCAATGACTAAGTAGATAATTTTGTCCATGATATAAGGAAAACATTAAATGTATTTTTCTAGCTCTTTGAACGTCGGTTTGATGTGCCAGAAAATATTTACTTTGAAATCAAACATTCTGCCGCCCTTAAAATTAACTCGCCTTCACAAAAAAAAAAAAAAATTAATTCACTAGAAAAATGAAAATATCTATAATATATTTTTTGTTTGCTTTTATATCTAATCATTAGGTGAAACTAAATCAAACACATCGAACTGAAAAACACAAAATTGAAATCATAATAATATTTATTGATTTCTTGTTTTGAAAGCTATTAGTGCAAGTCTATATGTTGCAGAAATAAAAAGCGACTCAACTTAAGATTTAACAAAAAGAGATGTTTATTCGATAAATGTATAGAAGCAACTGTGCTTCTTATTTGATACGTTGGGCATTAGAGATTAGAGAAAGTAAAACATGCGGGCTAGAGTATGTAATGCATATAGATACTGTTAATACTTAAGAGAGAGTATTGTGTTGATTTACAGCTTAAGTTACAATGGTGCACAAAAGTATTCCAACACTCCCCCACAACGCAATACGATTAAAGAATTCAAATAAAAAATTTAATCTAATAAGCCCATTAAGTTGACAAATTTTAAATGTTTAACTTTAGCCAAATTCTTAGTGAGTACATCAGCCATCATGTCTCCTGTGCATTGGTAGTTCAACTGGATGATGCCATCTTGAAGCAAGTCTCGGACAAAGTGATACCGTATATCAATGTGCTTCGTTCTAGGGTGATGAACCGGATTCCTCGCAAGTTGTTGGGCACCTATATTGTCATTAAAAAGAACAATATAATTATTTTGTAATTTGATACCCATTTCAATTAACAAATTTTTAAAGTAAACTGCCTCTTTACTGGCTTGAGACAAAGCCATATACTCAGCCTCTGTACTGCTGAGAGCAACCGATGTCTGTTTTTTCGGTTCCCATGAAATGGCAACGCCTGCTATAGCATAAATACAAATCCCGTGTACGATTTTCTATCGTCAATATTTCCCGCCCAATCTGCATCGACGTAACCTTTAATATCTTCGGATTTTTTTTGGTATGTTAGCTTCATATTACAAGTCGTATTGAGATATCGCAGCAAGTGCTTCAGAGCTACAGAATGCTCGGTGTGCGGATCGCTGTTGAATTGTGAGAGCTTACTTATTGTGTGCACAATATCTGGTCGCGTACATACAGCCAAATACAAGAGAGCTCCAACTACCGATTGGTAAGAACAAGGGTTATCCCTTTTACATGTTGAATCAGAACATTTTTGCAGTTTTATGCCAGGGTCCAATGGTGTGAACTGTGTCTTACACGATTCCATTCCTTCACGTTTAAGCACATCGTTCATATACTGCTTTTGATGTATACTAATTGGTCCCCTTAATCCTTTACGCTCAACCTGAATGCCCAAAAAATATGTGAGCGGGCCTTTATCTACACAATCGAACTCTTCACAGAGCTTACGCTTTATTTCATTCATAGACACTTCATTAGAACAAGCGATCATAATGTCATCTACATAAATCGCTATTATGTTAAGACATCCACCTTTGTTTGTAACATAAAGGCAATTATCGCCATTACATTTCGTAAAGCCAATAGCAAGCAAAACACTGTGAAGTCTTTTATTCCATTCTCGACCTGCTTGTTTGAGGCCATATAAGGACTTTCGAAGCTTGCATACTTTATTTGGGTGCCGATCATCTATGAATCCTTCCGGTTGTGACATGTAAACTGCTTCATCTAAATTCCCATTCAAAAATGCTGAAGTAACATCTATATGGTCCAGCAACAGTTCTTGTTCAACAGCTATAGCGATTACTAACCGAATTGTTGAAAAGCGCGCGAACGGTGAAAAGGTCTCATTATAGTTTACTAAAAACTTTTGGGCACAACCTTTTGCCACTAACCTGCCTTTCAATCTATCGACTGATCCATCACAATTCCGCTTCACACTGAAAACCCATTTGCATCCTATCTTTGGAGTATTCTCTGGAAGATCAACTAAATCCCAGGTGTGGTTCTTCATAAGCGAATTCATTTCGACTTCCATTGCATTTCTCCATCTCGAAGCATCTACGCTTGACATTGCCTCTGCAATTGTCAAAGGAGCAGCCGGAACTTCTAAGGCGTTAACTGCTTCTATATAGTTGAACTGCTTTGCTGGGCGACCTGGTCTCCCAGTACGGATTATTTTTGGACGACCTGGTCCTCGAATGAGATCCTTAGCTTCAACTGGTTCTTCTTTATCATTTTACTCTTGTTGTTGGTGCTGCTGTGTCATTGCTTGAGATTGATACTCCACTTCTGTTACTAAGAAATCGTTTGCATTAACATCTCCATCAAAATTCGTTTGAAACTTCTCGAAAAATCTTACATCCCTGCTTTTCTCAACCCTTCTTGTTCTGGGGTCAAACAACCGATAAGCCTTTGACTCCTCTGAGTATCCGACCATGTAATACTCTTTTCCTTTTTCAGAAAACTTTGAACGGCCTGGTTTCTTCTCTAACACAACCGCTTTAGATCCAAAAAGTTTCAAATGGGAAATTATGGGCTTACGACCTGACCAAATCTCGTGAGGTGTTGAGTTTCCAGCAATATTTGTCGGTGATCTATTTCTTAAATAAGCTGCAGTATTTATGCCTTCTGCCCACAAATACTCGGGAAGTTCAGAGACAATAAGCGCATGCATCTGGCCATCTCTACTAACGTACGATTAGCTCTCTCTGCAACTAAATTCTGCTGAGGAGTGTATTCTACGGATAACTGTATTTTTATCCCGCATGCATTTAAAAAATCTTTAAAACGATTATTGGTATACTCCGTTCCATTATCACTCCGAATTGATTTTATCTTGCGGCCTGTCTGTAATTCTGCCATCGCCTTAAACTCTTTAAAAACACCAAAAACCTCATCTTTGCTTTTAATGAAATAGACAAAAAATTTTCTGGAATGGTCATCTATAAATGTAACGAAAAATCTAGCTCCCCCAGCTGAAGTCATCCGCATAGGACCGCAAATGTCCGTGTGTACCATCTCTAGCAAATCCTTGCTTCGAAACAAGGACTGTTTCGGAAAAGGTTTGACATTAATTTTTCCCTTAGCGCAAATAAGGCAATCCATTTTGTCGACAGCTTGCGGTGAGTTGAAATTTAAACCAACAACCATATCATGCTTTTTTAAATGCCTTAGACTTTGGCCATTAAGGTGGCCAAAACGCTGATGCCATTTACTAAAACTATCAATATTCTCGCTACAAGAACCATAACTCAAAGCATAACTCAAAACTCCTTTTTCGACTAGCTTTTAATACAGGTTGATTGTCTTCATTTTTTATAATGGCTACATTCTAATTAAATTCAACGGCACAATTATGCTGAGTAATTTTGCTAACCGACACAAAATTTCCACGTAGCTCAGGAACAAACAGTACATTATTCAACGTAACGTTTCCATGTGACGATGTAAGGTTAACTGTTACTATTCCGCTAGATAAAACAGTTTTGTCATTTGCTAGATGTACTACTTCTGAACTATTAGTATTAAAACTGTTAAAATATTGTTTCATGCAACACATGTGACTAGTGGCCCCGCTATCTAGACACCATTCGTTTGGATTCAGCACACTGGAGTCATTATTTTCAAATTTCGAAAAAAGTCCAAAGGATGCCGTCGGCATTGGATTTGACAAACTGCTCTTCTTTTGACGACCACATGCATAGCATTTCCCTTTGCTCCTCATACCGTTTGTCTTATTTTTATGAAAACTATTTTTATGGTTAGATTTTATTGTAAAAATTTGGTGATTCTCTGAGCTTTCATTTCCCTTCTCATGTCGCCTCTGTTCTTCCTCCAGCAGCTTAATTTTTAAACTAACTAGCGATGGTAAATTATCTCTACTCTCAATTGCAACAATAAAGTTTTCATATGAATCAGGCAGGCTACATAATAAAATTATACTGAGTAACTCATCTGGTATTAGAACCTGAATTTCATGCAATTTTTCCACTACTTCATAAAAATCATTAAGATGAGCTGACATGGACTGACCATCTGTCATCTTGGCATGCATTAACTGTTTGAACAGACTCACCATTCGAGCTGGACCTTTCGGTTGATATATTTCAGATAATTTATCCCACGCTTCCTTAGAACTCTGGCAGTGCTTCACATGTAAAAGCTCAGATGATTTTACGCTAAGTAAAATTATTGCGAGCGCTTTACCATCACTAATTTTCCATGCTGCTAATTGTGTGTTCCAACCTGCTAATTCATCTTCTTCTTTTGGCTCTTCTGGTAAAACATTCGACCCATCTACAAACGGCCACAAATCCGCATGCACCAGGACACTTTTCATTTGGATTGTCCAAGTCGAATAATTGTCTCCATTAAGTTTTTCAATTTGGTATAAAGAACTCATTTTCATGTTTAATCTCCTTTTTTTTTTAACAATAAATTACAAAAAAAGGCTAATAATTGGATTGTAAAAAAACCCGCAATTTCTTTTGACTCTAACGGCTTAGTCTTCGACTGACGAAAAAAAAAAATTGCAAAACTAAACTTAATCTTTTGTTCTATTGCAATCTGTGCCCATAACCTGTTGCAGAAATAAAAAGCGACTCAACTTAAGATTTAACAAAAAGAGATGTTTATTCGATAAATGTATAGAAGCAACTGTGCTTCTTATTTGATACGTTGGGCATTAGAGATTAGATAAAGTAAAACATGCGGGCTAGAGTATGTAATGCATATAGATACTGTTAATACTTAAGAGAGAGTATTGTGTTGATTTACAGCTTAAGTTACAATGGTGCACAAAAGTATTCCAACACTTTAGTCATTTAAAATCGACTTAAAATGTCACTGTCACTGCCCCAAATATTACTTATGAATCACTTATGGGTTATCTTAACTTCACACATTCTTTAGAATAAATTTAAATTCAGACACACTGCATTTTAAATATTTAAAAACTTGCCGTAACCCATTTGATGTTTGTTAATCTAAGTTCTGAGTCAAGTACTTCTAGACAAAAACTAAACTCTCATCTCGAATTTTAATTTAATTTTAATTGAAGCTGTCGTCACTAGTTAATGAGATATTTATAAATCCTTTTAACAACCCCATTTTAAAGGTAAAGTGGTTTTACCTAGAACCGTCACTTTCACTTGTAATCTCACTGACTTTAAATTCGCACTATTTTGAATTCAAATGAAACCAAAAGGCATTTTCATGTTTTGCCTCCGAATATATAACTATTTGGATCTTTTTAAGAAAAAAGCTCAATCATTCTCTCGAAACTAATATTATAAGTACTCTCAGACTAAATTAAAAAAAAAGCTTTTGAATGATTTTTTTTTTCTAAACTACATCTTTTATAAAGATGCACCCTGTGCCATTAATTACCTTGCAATACACAACTCAAAAATGATCTATAAAACCATTTTAAGACTCTTTAAAGAGTGAGTAGACAAATTTTCATCGATCTCTGTGCAAAAGCTACTTAACTAGTAGTCCGGTCAATCTAGACATTTGAAGTTACATAAATTCGCACCAAGCTGAAAGTTGGTGAGATCGTTTAAAATATGATTCCAAATAAAACTTGAAAGTTCCCCAACTTTCCCCTGCATGGAAAAAATCAAAGGTCAAAAGTCAAAGGTCAAAAATGTGATTTTTTTCCGATTTTTTGCGATTTTCAGCAAAACGGTAAGTTTTATCAAAAAATATTTCAGATGCAATTGTAGATTATAAATTTATCTATAAAAAATGTAAAGCTACTTTTTTTCTTACGAGCCACTGTTTAGCAGATATAACGATTCAAAAATTTAGAAAAGTTGTGATCGTGTTGTGTTGTGTACGCTTCGTATTTGCATTAAATAACAGTTTTCAAAATGTTTGAAAAGCAAGATCTACTTCAATTTGCTGAAGTATTTAAAAACAATAATTCAACTCGACAAGAAGTTCTCACCAACGGCATTCGCTTTCTTCTTTCTATGTACGGAGCTCCTAAAAAAACTACCTGCTTAGATAAGTATAGATATGAATGTTTCGTTAAAAACACTGAAAGCAAAAAACAAGTTCAATTAGCTTGTCTTCCTCCAACTTCAGATGCTGCTCATCAACATCTTTTTCGCGTATATTATGAAGTTCAAGTGTGGCTTGGTAATCAGCTTGACCCTACAGACTGGGGTTGGAAACTAATCAACAACACTCTAGAACCAATTCAAACTGCACTTCCACCTGCACCGGAAAAACTGCTGAACACAATTTTTTGTAACTGCAAAAAGGGATGCAGTGCTAAATGTGGTTGCATAAAAGTTGGACTGTTTTGTTCTATGGCATGTACCAATTGTCAAGGCCGGTCATGCTCTAATGTTGAATCACCAACAGTGGAGGATTCGTTTGATTCCAATGGGGTGACATCCGAAACATCGCTATTGACGCAATTTACTTGCATCCAGCATGAATATGAAGAAGAAGAACAAGAAGAAGATCAAGAGGAAGAACAAGAAAAAGATTTTAATGGCTATGAATTAGAAGAATAAACTTCACTACTTTGTTTTAATTTACTTCGTATTTTTCTTTTGCAGTCTTTGCCAATTTTTGATATTTTGTTTTTTATTAAATAGGATCATAACGGATAGATAGAATAGAATACTTGGGAAAGCAAGTTAAAAAAACGCGCTATACTTTACTTCATAGGTGGCGTGAAAACGTGCGCTTATTATAACGATTATAACTTTTCTAAATTTTTGAATCGTTATATCTCCGAAACAGTGACTCGTAAGAAAAAAAGTAGCTTAACATTTTTAATAGATAAATTTATAATCTACAATTGCGTCTGAAATATTTTTATGATTAAACTTACCGTTTGGCCGAAACTTGCAAAAAATGGGGAAAAAACCATATTTTTAAACTTTGACCTCGAATAAAACTTTTTCCATGCAGGAGAAAGTTGGGGAACTTTCAAGTTTTATTTGGAATCATATTTTAAATGATCTCACCAACTTTCAGCTTGGTGCGAATTTATGTAACTTCACTATCGATTTTTGGTTTAATTTGACCGGATTATAGGCTTAAAATGAGTCCTGCAAAGTGTCCGTATGAGAAACGCTTAGATATTAAGAATTATTTAAGATATCCTAAATAACTTTTGGCTACACCTTAAACAAAAACCAGAGATAAATTAGAGGTTATTAAGTGGAATATTAGTATTCTATAGATCAAATTAAGTGCTGAGCAATTTTTTTGGATAGCTCTTAAAGAGCTTGTGTGTTGCTTGGGTAAGTTATCTTACATTGTAGTTAACTTTTTAAGAGGAACGGTAGGAGAACATTAGTCATGGGTACCAACATGCTATTTTAAATAGATACCATTTTACACTTCAGAATTAGTAACTCGCGGACCGCTATGCTAGCTCAAAAAATTTTAAAAGTAAATACAATTATATTTCACTGTTACTCGTTTACTACAAAATTAATTCAACTTATGTGTTTTTCCATTGGTAAAAAAGTATCAATCTAAATGGTAATTTTGACACTATTTACGTTCCATTGGGAAAAAAATAATTGATTTTTCTTAGGTTCTTGGATCAGAGATAGCGATAGACCTCTCAATGTACCACACAATCACCTGTCAGTTCGATGGACACTCCTTTCACCGACGACGCACGGGAGAAAAAAACACTTGCACAATGACAAAAAGAAAATTTTCTCGTATCATGTCCCAATGGCAACGAAAAAATTATTTCTTTTATAGAAATCCTAATTTCCCAATGGAAAACAACATTATACTTTAGGCTCACCCACACGAGGTGCTTTTGAATTGTAGCTTATATGACACGTTTGTAGGTTTAACATAGCAGCACCATCTATTGATTACTTACTCAATCCAGTCAACAGATATCCCATCTATAAAAATCATTTGAAGCTAACAGATAATTGTGGTCAACGTCAAATGACACGTTTGTAAGTTTAGCCTTTGAGTGTGTATGCGTAGAGGAACCAAGCTATAGCTTGTGTTAAGTCGACGATTGGTGTCAGGTTTTAGAAAATTAAGTAAATTTCTTATCAAATTGTTTCTCCCACCTTAACGGAGGGCACAGACCCTACCTACCCACCGATTTTTTTTTATGTCTTGACTCAACCAATTCATTATAACAATTTAACTATAAAAGTCTGGTATCCTTACTTGTGTAAATTAGTAAAAGACAAGAACTTTTTTTTGATCATGCAAACCGGAAACCTTGCGGTCGGATAACATGGTGTGAAGCAGATAAGTGAGAGAGAGGTGATCCCTTCGAAACCACGATGCTCGTAACGTCATAAATAGAAAAAGAAGGAGAGCGCCGAACCATCCAAACAATCTTCTTTATAATAATTTGCTCGTATTACCTCATCTTTTTCTAGGTGATCAATTAATAACCATTTCACTAGCTTCCATCTTACTTATTAATTTTCATTTGCTTAACTGTTTAAGCTCAGAGCTTACTTTGCAAATGGCTTTCTGCGAAACAAATTTCGTCTGTCTTTTTATGCTTCTGCATTTTTTACTGAGTTATTCTAAATAATATGAGTTAATTTCCTAACCGAGTTGTTTTGTTTCTTTTAGGGACAATCTTTATCTTCCAAAGATAATCTTAAATTCATTTGACATCAAAAGTTTTATCTTTTATTTGCTTTTAGTCTTGAGATTATCGTGTTTCAAGACTTCACTACTTCAGAGCACAACTTCAGGACACAATTTAAAACAACGATATCGTGCAACGATTTTAGAACACAGGATCAAACTTCATTTGGTTTAGGTAAGAAGTCATAAAAAAAGAAATTACACAAAGCCTGTTTGTTTTCTATTAAATTATTTTTATTTGCACTGCATTCGTAAAATATGGTCGAAATTAATTAAACTTAACTTTTTGCTTATGATCTACCATCCAGAGCTTCCCCATCCTTGGTTACCACTGGAGTATGAATATCCGCCTCCGTGACCGCCACCACCGGAATATCCACCATGGCCTCCGCTGGAGTATCCTCCACTAGAGTGTCCTCCACCTCCTCCGCTGCTGATAACTTTGATGACGGAAACGGATGGGCTTGAGCCACCGCTGTATCCTCCATGACTACCACCACCGTATGAGCCGCCATATGAACCGCCTCCATAGGAACCACTTCCATGAGAACTACCTCCGTATGAGCCACCTCCATATGAGCCACTTCCGTATGAGCTACCTCCATGGCCACCGCTTCCAGAACTAATAACCCTCAAGACGGTAACTGGAGCTGAAGATCCACCGCTAGAGTATCCACCTCCTGAGTGTCCACCGCTAGAGTATCCACCTCCTGAGTGTCCACCGCTAGACCAGCCGCCACCTCCTGAGTAACCACCGCCAGAGTATCCACCGCCGCCGGAGTATCCACCATGAGATGATCCACCGGAATATCCACCACCGGAGTATCCTCCAGAGCCACCAGAATTGCCACCACCGATAATTTTAACAAAAGTTATTGGGGCACTGCTGTAGCCTTGAGATGGGGCGTAGCTTTGGCCACTGGAGTATCCACCGGAGTATCCACCGGAGTATCCACCTGAGTGTCCACCTGATGAGTATCCACCTGAGTATCCACCAGAGTGTCCTCCACCACCGCCACCTCCTCCTCCTCCTCCTCCAGTCTTCAAGGATACCAGAGCGCTAAGGATGCCGCCGATTCCACCGCCACCACCGCCTCCGCCGCCACCGCCACCGCCTCCAAACAAAGCATCAAGAGACCGCTTTTGACGGAATACATCCTCACTGCTTGCAATAGCAACCACGACGGTAAGAACCAATAACACGGCGAAAGGTTTCATTTTACGATTCAGTCAAAGAACTATCGGAAACTAATCTGCAACTCAGCTTGCCAGATTATTTTATATCTAAAATCAATGCTTACATTAACATATCAAGAAGTCTCTTTAGGAAAGAAGCTTCCAAAGGCACGAGTTTGGTTTTTTTTTCTATTGTAAAACAAGAGAAATCCAAATGGGCGGTGTCTTAGCCAAACAATAATGTTCTCCAGGCATAGGAGACAATTGCCAAACAAGTTTTACATTTTGTCAATAGTTGTCATGCAGATTTCGCAATTCAAAATATTTAAATTTTGTTCTGTCAACGTACTTAAGTGTCAGAGAGCTGAAGAGAATCGAGTAGCTATGCTTAAAGGTCAAACAAACAACAGGGCTTGACTGAGATTGTTTGCCGGTGGCAAAAGCCGTAGCTCGCGTCCGTATATGCAAAACCGCAAAGTTGGTTATTTATTTATGAATTCACATAATATATGGATACACATGACAAAGACTATACTTAATTTTGTTCTAATCGGAATATTAAGTTAGAGCAGCCAACTATATTTGGTTTGGATGTTTTGATGTGTGGAGTTGAGTGGTACTTCGTTAGCATATTGAAGAACTCGACAATTGCTGAAGGAAGTACCGAGAGATTTCTGACTGATTATGAAAGAAAACTCATAGCGTATTTTAGCTTCTTTGAGACTTGGAAGCTTTGGGGACTAGACATTATGTAGTAGGCTGCTCCTTCCGTCTTCCAAAAATCACCAATTTTTAGTTGAACAACTTTGAAGTGTGCTTGGATTGGAACTTTTATCTCAAACTTATGGACTAGTAACCGATACATGTTAAAAAAAAGTTGAATCTGCAGGTTTTGTAAGTTCTTTTTTTGTTTCGATTATTAACCGGATCCTTTCTCTAGTCATCGACAAAAAATCCTCTAAAACTTGTTGTATCGAAAGTTGATTGCTTGATGGGGCTTCCCATTTTCTCCAAAATATTATGTGATTCAGTTTTGATACTTTAAAAAGGTGTTTAATTATTCCCGCTGTATTTTTTTATCAAAGAATGATCAAAAGGAAGTCTTTAGGCAAACATTTGTTTGTGCATTAAAATTTAAAGCAAATTGCACAACCTTGTGAATGGTACTAGAACTAGAAAAAGGATCAAATGCATATGCAAATTGAATTCAAAATAAACTACTTCGACTCATAAATAATTCTGTTTACTTTACCCGACTGATTTACATTGATGCCAATTTAAATAAATAAAATGAGACACACATGTTGACAGAAAATCAATGCATGAGCTCAAATACACATTGAAGCAAATGTCAAGATAATAGACAGGCATCAAAGCGGAAAAGCATCAACATTGCAAGTCTGACTTGAGATGTTTGTGTTCATTTACATTTTTATGACACAATTAGATCGCCGGCTCTGTTTGTGATGTGTGTGGAGAGGTGCATTAAGAATTCACAGAGAATTCAAATGAGTTTGTCGTTTGTTGAAATATCAGCAGAATATTAGACAAAACATAAATAAACAAAGCTTTTTCTTCTACAAGCAGAAATCAAAGTGGGATGAGTTTGCATCTCAGCTCTTTTGTTTGCGAAGTGCAAAAAAAAAAACCAAAACAGTTTTACTGTTATGAAAAATTCATGAGCGAAGCCATGTATAGGCTTATAAGTATGAATGAAAACCTGTTGTAAAGTAACTTTTGACCAAATGTGTGAGATTTATGACTTCACTATTGAAACACTTAGAAGTCATGCTAACTTGACAAATGCGGAATATTTTTGAAGCCGGTTTTTGTGTGACAAGCTAATTTTTTTCTGTGGAAAACTTTGATGTTATTGTCTGACAACATCAAAAACCCCACGGACAGTTGAATGCACTCGGTTGACTTAATCAGGATGGACCTTGCTTTTTTGTAGCTATAATCAAATGACAGTCTGCTAACAGGCCGTTATTCTTGTTTGAAGAAGAATATTTGCCCTTCCTGCTTTCAAAAGTTCTAGAGGAAATAAAATTCGTTGGATTATTTTACTCTTCTCTTTTGTGGTTTGTGTTCTCGGAATGCAAATGAAAAAATCACCCTAGACAGTGTTTTGAAGTAAAGAAATTTGGGTTGGGATATGGCGGACTCATCACGTGTTTGCTCACAATACTTAAGAGTTTTCGAATATATTTCAGTTCGAATTGCTGTAACTTTATCATAGAAGTGCCGTTCGCATCATCAGAACACCAAAGTCAGCCGTTAGTTAATAGCTATCCAAAGAATCGAGGAAACCAAGTCCTCCAACTGCTCTAGTACAGTGGTATAAAGGTCTAAGTGTTCCAGCCAGCATTTTAAAAACCTCCAACAGAAAAAACTCTTCCAATCGACTTCAAAGGTCAGGTCGGCTGCGATATTTGCTATTTCAAAATATTTTAAATCGGCGTCAAGCAAACGGTTGAGCTGTCTCATGTGTTCTAAAACGAAAAAAAAAACAGCTGTGAATGGTAAAACGATTAAGAAGCAAAGAATGGATATCTATTTTTTTCATATCAATGGTTTATATGACACTGACAGCTGTTTCCCAAACGATATCTAAACTGAAAGTCAGCGTCATACATCCGCTAAACGAAAAGCATGCTTAACTCTTGAATCAACGTTGGAAAATGTTTCCAAAGTAAGCACTGAGTACGAGTAGCCCAAACAGTAAAAAAAAAAATATGGTGGCGCAGCAGAGCGAGGAGCCCCAGAGTTCGTCAGCGCATTTATTTTATAACCATGCCTTATAAGGGAATGGAGGAAGCCTACAATTTTTTGCCGGTTCCGAGTGGCTAATCAAGGAAGCAGTTTTCATGACAGTGAATTTACTAACGGAGGACTTGCCAATTCCTTGCGAAAGCCGATACCCGTTGAAAAACATTTTTGCCTTTGTTGGGATTTGAGCCATGAACCTTTGGGCTAACAGCAGGATGCTAATCATAGAGCCACGGATACCACGCACTTTCAAAATTCCACCACACTTGATGCACAATATTTCGTTAAAATAAAGACTGGCATTTAAGTAGACAACACCCATGGCAGAGAGTGTGCAACTCAATTCATGAAAATCAACTCAGCATCGATCTAAACAGCTCATCATTTCAATCTACCATTAGGAGAATTTTGCTCAGAGATCTCGGGTTATCCCTCTTGGTCCAATTGACTCAGTAATTAAAAGCGCATGTCCATCCGACTTGTTATCGCTTCGTAGGTTTAGGGCCTGAGAGCAGCTTCAAGTGGATTTCGATTTTGGGTTTGAAGTCATCATAATCAAGGCGCATTTTTATACATTTCGGCGGTAGAGCTAACAAATAAAATTGTTACATCTGGGGCTAGGAAAACAGTTGTCGAGAAGCCAGGGTATTCCCAGAAAGCCATCATTTAGTGCAGGTGGTGGGTTGGTGACATCACTGAAAATAAAGGTTATAGCAACATTTCGGTCTACTGTGGACCATTTAAAATCATGCTTATCGACTTTTTTTTATGACCTACATTCCGAAATCATCAGCAAGTTCTTGGAAAATTGGAGTGACAAATTGCCGTACTGTGAAGCCAGACAAATGCCACTTGAAAGACGATATGTTTCACAATCAATGGAAATATTTTTTCTAACTAATAAGGACAAGTCCGAACTTTCCAAGGGGCCAACTTTGACTCGGACCACTATCTTGTTGTAGCCAAGGTACGAATGAGGATATCTTGTTCACGACCTACACGAACTAACGCTGTGAAGAGATATGACGTCGGAAAGCTACAATCGCAAGAGATTGCCAATGCCTTTTCCAACCGAGTGTCCCTTCAATTATCCTTGAATCCCATGCTGCCAGCATTAAGCATTGAAGACCAGTGGCAGCAATGCCAAGAAGCCATCAGAACCGCTGCCTCTGAGGTTCTGGGTTTCACTCGGCCACCAAAACGAAACCCATGGTTCGATGAAGAATGTAGGCAGGCAAATGCAGCCAAACAAAAAGCACGACAAATGCTGATGCAACAACGAACAGGGGCTGCTTACGATCAGTATAACGAGATCTACAAGGAAAAAAGAAGGGAGCAACACCGAATTCTCAAAAAGAAAAAGAAGCAGCATGAGAAGCGCTCGTTTGAGGAAATAGAGAGGTGCCATGACAGAAACGAGATTGGGAAGTTTTACGAAAAGGTAAAAAGATCCTAGCAGGGTGGCAAGCCCCGAACTCAAGCCTGTAAAAACCAGCAGTGAAACATAGTTATAGAATCACAGTCGCTACTGAGGATCTGGAAAGATCATTTCTGCAGACTGCTTAACGGCGATGCTGGCAGATTGCCCCATTCAGCTTGGACGATGATCAAGAATGCCGTCCTCCCGACCTAGAGCAAGTTAAGCTTGCCATATGCAAACTTAAATCAAATAAGACTGCAGGTGCAGATGGCCTTGATGCCGAATTTTTCAAGGTAGCTGGACACCAGTTGGAAAGTAGCATGCACCAGCTGATCTGCATGATATGGGCGGAAGAAAGCATGCCCGATGAATGGAACCTCAGTATCGTATGCCCGATCCTAAAGAAGGGAGACCCTCACAATTGCACCAATTACAGAGGGATAAGCCTCCTCAAACGTTGCTTATAAGATCTTGTCTGCTGTAATATGTGAACGTCTGAAACCCCACGTCAACAACTTGATAGGTCCTTATCAATGTGGTTTTAGACCAGAGAAGTCCACAACAGACCAATTTTCACATTAAGACAGATCTTGGAAAAAACCCGAGAACATAATATCGATATTCACCACCGCTTTATCGATTTCAAGGCCGCGTATGACAGTATTTTCAGAGACTAGCTGTACAGAGCCATGTCTTGTTTCGGCATCCCTGCAAAACTCGTACGACTATGCAGGATGACTTTGGAGAATTCACGCTGCTCCGTCAAGGTCGGTAAAGAACTCACCGAGACCTTTGATGTCGAAAAAGGCTTTAGGCAAGGCGACAAACTGTCATGCGATTTCTTCAACATCATACTTGAACAGATTGTAAGAAACTCAAACGTCAACACCAGAGGAACAATCTTTCAAAAGTCTGTACAATTACTCGCCTACGCAGACGATATTGACGTAATGGGAAGAAAAAAGCGTGATGTCATAGGTGCTTTTGCGAGTATTGAAACAGAAGCGGCAAAAATGGGTTTGATGGTTAATGAGGGCAAAACGAAGTATATGCTGTCATCAAACAGGGACACAGAACATCGACGAATTGGACAATTCGTCACAATAGACATACATAACTTCGAGGTAGTATACAGGACTTCGTCTACCTAGGATCCGCTGTAGACACGGACAACAACATCAGTGCGGAGATCAAATAGAGAATAACTCTTGCCAACCGTTGCTTCTTTGGGTTAAGAAGGCAATTGAGAAACAAAACCCTCTCTAGAAAAACCAAGGTGACCTTGTATAAGACCTTGATCATCCCAGTCCTGCTTTACGGCGCGGAAGCATGGACTTTATCGAAAGCGGATGAGGAAACCCTTGGTCGTTTCGAAAGAAAAATTCTCCGAATGATCTTTGGTCCCGTATGCGAACACAATGTGTGGAGAAGAAGATACAACAACGAGCTGTATGAGCTGTACCGCGACATGGGCATAGCCAGAAGAGTACGCACCGCGAGGCTACGATGATGGTTGGGCCATGTAGCGCGGATGGACCCAAACGCTCCGGCTCGTCGGGTGTTCGAAAGCACATTGCAGGGAAATCGCGGAAGGGGAAGACCTCGTCTTAGGTGGCGCAATCAAGTGGATGAAGACCTCAACCGACTTGGAGTGCGAAACTGGAGAGAGCTCCCCCGAAATCAAAAACGTTATAGAAGGATGTTGGTTGAGGCCCAGGTTCACCCCGAACTGTAATGCCCACCTAAGTAAGTAAGTAAGTAAAAAGGACAAGCAAGTTAAAACCACACACACAAAATAAAACGACATACGCTATTAAAAATCCTTGAAGTTTTGGAAAACTACCAACGCCCGATCATGGAGGTAAGTAATAGGCTTAAACTTCGAAATAATGTAAACATCAACAGCAATTCCGTTTCGAGACAATGCAAAGTACCGAACGAATGCAGTGCCCAGTAGTGGTGCGGTTTCAATTATGATAAAATGGCACACCAAATTAAGAGTAGATCAAGAAACAGCTGTCAAAAGGACTAACTCTGAAAAAAGTATTGCCAGATTGAAAGTCACATTTCCAAAAAACACACTTTATAAAATTGGTGAACATTTCGCAGT
Source organism: Melanostoma scalare (assembly GCA_949752695.1). NCBI lineage: Eukaryota > Metazoa > Arthropoda > Insecta > Diptera > Syrphidae > Melanostoma > Melanostoma scalare. Next base: position 42,361,714 of record OX456985.1, on the reverse strand, counting down.
CTCAGCTAACATCAAAAAAATTTTGTGTTGCCGTGACGCTCCTTTTTGGCCAGCAATTTTGAAACCGACGAAATGTGCTGTAACAAGGTCAACAATCAAACTCGTCTAGTCACTCAACACTTTGCGGTTGTAACCAGTATGGTTGGAGAAAAGCCATGTTTCATAAGTCTTTGGAATTGGGTATTCAACAAACAATAGTACACCAAATTTTGCGTTGAAAATTCATTTAACAGAACTCCAGCCCTATGACAGTCAACAACGTCGGGTCCTTGCTGATTCGGTTCTTGACATACAGGGTGTTCCGTACTTCGTGTATTATCCAATTCTCAACTTTGACATCACATTTGACAATTTAAGAAAAGGCTAACTTTGGTGTACTATGACCTATGTTAAATTCGATATCTCTGTCAATATTAATGGTAGAGACCTAATCATAGTCTTAATTTTTTGTAGAAATAACAACCTTTAAGACTGTATTTAAGTTTAGCTTTCAAAGGTTAAGGGTTGCCAGATTTTCAATTTTAAGTGCTGTTCAAATTTTCTTCCCGAAACAAAGTTTTGACTTTGAGGTAATTTTTTTGCAGAAAATGCCTGGTAAACATGGAGTTTCTTTATTTTTTACAGATGAACTAAACAATAATAAAAAAAAACTTATTAATAAGTGCACTCAAAAACCCATAGGTTTTATGATATTTGAAAAAATACAAAATGGGTAAAATTAAAAAAAAAAGAAGAATTTCAAATTTGAGGTTTGTTTGAATAAAACAATAATATGGGCACTTTTAGTAGTTTTTTTATGTATTTAATACAAATACAATTAAAACAAGTGCTCAAAGTGCCTACGCAGACATTTTTTTCTTATATGAGTTTTACAATAGAAATTCAAGAAGAGCACAGCGAATATACCAGGAACTTTATCCTTACTGAACATCTGGCAACCCTAAGCCTGTAGGAATCTAATTTAAATACAGTTTCAAAGATTACAAGACTACAAGTAAGACAAGAGTTATCGAGAGCAAAGACCCAGAATGAAATCCAAAAACGGGCTCTGGCATGCATTTAAAACGAAATAAGGCACTTTGAGCACTTGTTATAACTGTATTTGTATAAAATACGTAAAAAAACTACTAAAAGTGCCCATATTATTGTTTTATTCAAACAAACCTCAAATTTAAAAATCTTTTTGTTTTTTTTTAATTTTACCCATTTTGTATTTTTTCAAATATCATAAAATATATGAGTTTTTTTTTTATTTTTGTTTAGTTCATCTGTTAAAATCAAAGAAATTCTATAATTACCAGGCATTTTCTGCAAAAAATGACCTCAAAGTCAAAACTTTGTTTCGGGAAGAAAATTTGAACAGCACTTAAAATTGAAAATCTGGCAACCCTTAACCTGTGAAAGCTAAACTTAAATACAGTCTTAAAGGTTGTTATTTCTACAAAAAATTGAGTCTAAGATTAGGTCTCTATCATCAGTATTGACAGAGATATCGAATTTAACATAGGTCATAGTACACCAAAGTTAGCCTTTTCTTAAATTGTCAAAAAGTGATGTCAAAGTTGAGAATTGAGCTTTACTGTATAACATTTTTTTTCTTAGAATATGACCAAGAATCACACTCCAAAGGATAATACACGAAGTACGGAACACCCTGTATTTAAAAACCGAATAATCCAAAACTTGATTGAAAAGTCGTATATAACGCTCGTTTTCACCTAGGAAGCTATTTTCTCAAGAAGAATAGAAGTATTTAGATTTCGAAAAACCCAAGAATAATTTTTCTAAAAACAACTGTTCAATCTTCGGACCCTTCGATTGATATTCAAAAGTCGAAAGCTTTGACACCATTACACCAATAAAACCCCTTGTCTTACAAAAAAAACTATTGCTTTGTGCAGTTTGTCCCCAACGCTAATAAAGTAAAATAAAACTTATTCGAAATTTGACTACCATTAATTTGATGAAGCTACTTGACTTGCTTGTCAACTGCGAATTTTCACGATGGAATTTAGATTCCGGATTTCTTGATGATTCACACTCAATTATTTCAAGCAGCAATTTGCTTAATATACTTCCGTCAAACAACTTCTCGCAATAATACGAATACGACTTTAATGTGATAAATTCTTTTTGTCACAACTACATCCTTCTCATCAATCAATGCTTGCAATGCTGCCTCCATTTACACTCTGTCATCTTCGTGTGTTAGTATTCCATCATCAGCTTTTTCCACAGACAACATCCAGCAAGGAACTATTTATAAAATTTAACTCAAAAGCGATTACGAAAACCCAAATCATTAGATATTCCAAAAGTGTCCAAAGTGTCACAGGCATAAAGCATCAGAATCGGAACTCTTGTGGCATAATAATATCTTGACTTCTTGGCTTTGAAAAAAAAAGAAAAAAATATGAAGACTTCAGTACAAATTGTAAACGAGTATTGTTTGCTACTTCTTTATGAATGTTTTTATTTACTTTTCCTTTAGCAGGTGCTTTTGACTTGAAACAAGGGCAATAAGACTATTAACTTGAGGTTTTCTTAAGTCAAAGCTTGATTGCAGATGGGAGTGGCGTCGTCATAGTCGTCAACAATTGCGTCTCTCGAATATAGAAAACAAAAAAGAATCACGACTCTCAGATTAGTTGAACTCAGAGGTTGTCCCAATTTGCATTTTCAATTAGCCAAACATGAGCAATGAAATTGCTTGAGGAAATAGTTGTCTCCTGAGTAGATGATGGTCGTTAGGAATTTCCCTCGATCAATTTCGTATGCATACAGATTTGGATTATATTGGCATTTTTTGACACTTTTTTGTGTAAAGGAGATAATGAAGTTACGTTGAGAGAATTAAGTAGGTAAGTCTACAGTCTACACAAAATATTTATAATGATCACTTTTATGCTTCAAATTATCGTCAGGTCTTCGGTGATCGGTGTACCTATATGACATGAGTTTTGGTAATGCTTGGAAAACAAATCAAACAAACCATTTATGACACATTATATAAAGGTTTATGCTAGACACGAATTGCTCAAAATGAAATTGGTTACATTGCCACACCCGTCTGACTGTTGGTATTCTGTTAGTTCAACTTGAAGACAGTCTAAGGAGCCATTTGTAGCGTTTTGGGCTTTTAGATATTAAATTACTTTTCTACTTGACTACTGAGAGAATCGTCTAGACATAATTTGAAGGAAAAAACCATTGACAGGGCACAGCACGAAAGCGAGTGCAAGCATTGCTCAAAACAAATGTACTAAATTAGTCTAAAGGCGACGCGTTTCTTACTCTGTTCATTTTATTTTGTTGGTTTTCTTAAAAAATGATAGCGGTTGATTATAGTAAACACAATGATTCTGACAATTTTGTTATACCAAGAAACTAGGAAATTTTTTTTTTTAAATTTCCCATAAACAAAAACACAACCAAATCGTTTATTCTATAATTCTGTCTTTTATTTATCATATGACTTGATGCATTTGAACGTCATAATGACAAATTCCAAGTCCTCCGTTGGTAAATTCTTTGTCACGAAAAGCGCTTTCTCGATTAGCCGTTCCGTACCGGCAGAAAATTGTAGGTCCTCTCCATTTCCTCCCAAGGCATGGTTGTGAGAAATGCGACACCCTATTTTTTACCAATACGAAATGTATATATACCCTTTTCATCTGAAATGACTAAAAAAATTCGTTTTAAACGAACCAACACGAGTAACACGATGAGTTTTTTTTTAAAGCACAAAAAATCGTATGAAACGATAAAACAAGAACCAAACCATCCTCTTTACCCCTCGAACGACTCATCTAAGCTCTTATATTGATTGCACTAATACTTGTAAGGTATATACATTTATACCAGTCCTCCGTTCAATTGGGTCAAATGAATCGACTGCTGCACACGTGTCCGCTGTGGCCATATGCACAAAGTCGAGTTCCATTCATAAATATTTTGATTATTCATCAAGGCAATAATTATGTTTTGAAAATATCTCAAATATTTTGGTAAAAAAAAAAACGAAAAATTGTCAAGTCCTTTTAGGAAAACCCCATATTTCTGTTTAGTTGTCAATTACGCGCAAGCGTAAAAGCCACTTCGTGAATCGGTTATTATGTTAAAAGTACGAGAAAATGTCTGCCTCGACTGCGTTGACCCAAACCAAGGTATTCAAGAGGTACGAAGTACGATAAAACGACTAGCTAGAACAAAATGCAATCACCTTCAAAATAACCGCTCGAAGGACAAACATTTACGAGTCTTGTTGGCGAAAAGGTATTTACGATGTTCAAAACAATTTCACATACAAAATTCTGCATAGGTGGCGACAGATTTGTGGTGGCCACAAGGCTTTTTTCTTTTAAACTGAATTTTTGGAACGCTGGGTTTGCCCTCAACTCGCCCTTAAATAGGCCTACGTCTTTTGTATCTTTCTTCTAATGGCAAAAATGTTTGGGGACTTCGTTGTTCTGTGTTTTTTGAGTACCGACAGCCCCAATGCATGGAGTTTTCAAAGAAACCCTTGTCTATCCTGAGTGAAGTTGAATTAACGAACTTTTATTTAATTGGGCTTTTAATGTAGCTTCTAAAAGGTGCACCTAACTTTACGGAAGTATCGGATGCTACAGAGAGAAAAGTTAGTGAAGCGAAACTGGCAGACAAGATGCTCTTCAAGCTGTACATGCACCATCGCTCATAAAAACTCTCCCCCTTTTTTTACTCTCATGAAGGCCGACGAAATTCCAGAGAGCGTTTTTTAGACAATGGCATTCAATCTAATTTACGGAGTTGGTCTTTTCAAAAGCTGTCGCTTAATCCATACTCAGTTTACTTTGCCATTTCATCATTGTGGAAGAAAAAATTATTTCCAATATCCTGCGATTTAAAACCGCTGAACCCTTTTTTGTTTGGTTTTGTGAAGTTGCTTTCCCGAGAAAATTGACGCCTTGGAAGAGAATATTCGGTACTTTATTGCAGACATACGGTGCCACTTTCTACAGAAAATGGTCAAAAATAGGGGTTCTCGAATGGAATTTGTTGGAGCCAGCCCTTGCTTTGAAATTATCTTTAAAACATAATAACTAAATTCTTAATTGCTCATAACATCAAATTCTGCTGGGATTTTTCCGAGCAGATGGAAAACAGCATTTATCCAGCCTGTCCCTAAAAAAGCGAATATTCCTTCCCCTCCAATTACCGTCCAATTGCACTTACGTCCCTTCTTTCCAAGGTCATGGAAACGTTGATCAACCGTCAACTTATGAAATATCTTGAAGAACGAAAGCTTCTTAGTGACCGACAGTACGGCTTTTTTAGCAAAAGGTCCACCGGTGATTTGATGGCTTATCTCACCGAAAAGTGGAACCAATCTTTACATTGTTTTGGAGAAAGTAAGATTATTGCGCTTGATATTTCTATAGCATTTGATAGAGTTTGGCATCAGGCTCTTTTATCGAAAATGCGTGCTTTTGGTATCGATGAGTCTCTTCTTCGTTGGATTAGAAATTACCTTTCCGACCGTTCAATACAAGTTGTATTGGATGGCTTCAAATCTGATACCCACTTCATAAATGCTGGTGTGCCCCAGGGCTCCGTTTTGTCTCCGACTCTCTTCCTCATTTTCATTAATGATCTCTTGTCTGAAACTTCTAATCCGCTTAACTGTTTTGCTGACGACTCGACCCTCAGCTTTTCATATTCGTTTCCAAATTCACGTCCCTGCTCTTCGGATGTGGAACTGGAACGGTTGCGTATGATAAGCTCATTGAATTCTGACTTTGACAGCATTGTTTCATGGGGTCTTATAAACCGAGTAGAATTCAATGCTTTGAAAACTCAATGCTGTCTCTTGTCGTTGAAGCTTAACATTCCCCCATTGCCATTATCCATGAATGGTACCTGCATCGAAGAAACCGAAAAGCTGTCAGTACTTGGTATGTGTGTAAACGATGATCTTTGTTGGAACGACCACATATTTGAAGTCGCCAAAAACGCTGCTAAATGCTTAGGTTTCTTGAGACGATGCAGGAAGTTCTTCACCCCTTCTGATCTGGCTACAATTTGTAAGGCCTTCATCCGCCCAAAACTGGAGTATAACTCCCATATCTGGTCAGGTGCTTCTCAAACATCTTTGCGCCTACTTGATATGGTACAAAATAGAGTGTTAAAATTGATGGGTGATAGTTCAATCCTAGAATCGATTGATTCTCTTGAACATCGTCGAAAAGTCACCTGTCTCTCTCTCTTTTATCGTTTTTTTTTTTACAAACAGTGCTCTAGTGAAATAGCCAGTTGCATTCATCCCCTGAAACAATTTAGCCGCAACACTCGCCTCGCTAGGAATGCTCATCAGTTCTACCTTGAGCCCAACTTCGGTCGTACAGTCAAGTATAGAGATTCTTATTTCAGTCGCCCCACCCGAATGTGGAATGCTTTATCTGGCTCTGTGTTTCCCCTGCATTACGATTCACAAAGGTTCAAAAGCAATGTGCATCGGTGTCTCCTATTAAATCCTCTCCTATTTTCCTAAATGCTCGCACTGTGTTCTATAACATTATAAGGGTATTCATAACCCCTCGATGTGCGCGCTAATTATAAAAAAAAAATTATATGCATTTTATTCCTTGAACGTCAAAAAACACCCTTTACTTCACTCCGTGGAAGCCGTTTATAAGTGAACGTTGATGCTCAGCTACAAGTTTGAGGAATAAATCGGGTCCATATGGCAAATGATTTTCACTTTGAAACAAAAAAAAAAGTTGAAAAAGAAAAGTTGGGCATACTGAGAGTTATAATAAGTTATCTTGATATAAGAAGCTGTGGCATTAAACGTTAACAACCAAGAAAAGACGGCAGAGCTGATTCAATCTGAATAATACTCGTACACCATAGGATATATGATTATTGAAAAAGGTTTCAGTTCCCTTAAAGCTTTGAATATGTCATCAACTCGCAGCACAAGTATTTCATACAGCTTCTCAAGACTATTGAGATCGTGCTTCAAAAGTTTATAGCTCTATGCAAGGCAAACTGCATCGACGGCGACGAACCACTGACGACACAACCCCCGTATCTTGCCTACATCCCTTAATGTGCTTATTATAAATATTTTCCGCCAAACCAAATGTAAAAAATTCACTTTTCATTACGTGTTAAATGGAATCCCCCAATGTGCACCAACCGTAACCCTTGTTAGGCCCTTACAACTTTCAACTCGTTCGCAATTAGCATTCATAAACCTTTGTACGTGCTGTTATCAACTGCTAACCACCCACCTGGTAGTATTTACCATAACTTAATCAATTAATAGCGTGCTGTGGTGATGCATCTAAAAAAATAGACTCCCACAAAACCATTACCGTCTCTTTTGCTATGAGGTAATTCCAGAGAGGAAGAACAATAAAAAAAAAAAAACAAAACACAATCGCTAGTAGCCCGCGGAATTCCCAGTTTATATCGTGAATATACTTAATTGCTGAGCGTTCAGAGGCGCTTCGCACCATGTGTTCTATCTATTCGTGGCTGCCTGTATAATTTTGCCTGTCTGAGAGTTGTCTTATTTTTATTTTTAATATTCGCATAGCGTTTTGCGGGACATGATTGGAATAAATTCTCATCCTATTGAAGTATAAAATAGATTGTCAACCTTATGGGAGGCTCAGTTTAATAAGTGATCTCGAAATTAATCGAACTGTAACAACAAATTTTCTTACGAACATTGGTCCATCATGAAAACGGTATAAACGAGCATTCAGGATACGCGTAGGTGACTCACACTAATCGAAAGTTGTCTGTTTTAGATTTCCGCAATACTTCTGTTCAGTCTGTCAGCTGCAATGGCAACACCGACCCTTCATAAGTTAAAGGGCGTTCTTGGAGGTGGTCTGGGATTGAGTTTGGGACTGTCGAAACATATTGGAATTGGAGTTGGCGGTGGTGGTGGAGGCGGCTACGGTGGAGGATATGACAGTGGATATAGTAGTGGATATGCATCAGGTTATCGTGGAGGCTACAGTGGTGGTAACTACGGTGGATATTCCAGGCCACAGACAGTACAAATTCACACAGTGGAACATGTTCCTGTCCACACCATAAAAACTGTACCTGTGCACACAATCAAAACTATTCCCGTCTCCAATGGTGGATATAGCGGACATGGTGGTTACGGCGGACAAACCGGATACAGCGGATACAATGGACAAAGTGGATATGGAGGGCAAGGAGGTTATGGAGGACAAGGGGGATATGGTGACCAAAGTGGATATATTGGCCAAGGTGGACATGGTGGATATGGTGGATCGATTGCTAGTGCAAATGCCAATGCCAATGCAAACGCCATTGGTTCCGGAAACTCTGGATATGGTGGAAATCCAGGCTATTCTAATAATGGAGGATGTTGCCAAGGGAGCAACAATTTCAATGGGAATGGCAATGGTGGTCAATATGGAAGTTATTCAACCGCCCACGCACAATCATCTGCATCAAGCAGTTCCCGTTCGGGATCGTGGTAAAAGATCTTATGTTTGTTAGTTAGTATGAGTTTTAAGTGATTTGTTAAATTAAATCGAATGTGTTGAATGCAAAATAATCAAAGTAATTTTTATATAAAAACGTTTTCTAAATGAGAGAAAAAATTGCATAAGCTTTTGAGACATCGGTTTTTACAGTCTACAATCTCATTGCCAAAAGATCATCTTATCATTTGATGAGAAGAAAAAATGTACAAAAGTGTAGAAACACAAGATTTTTTTTTAGGAAAGAGAGCGTTGCTGTTTATGCGCTCTCATGTTCCAACAATCTCAGTTTCGTAGTCCGCACTGTTTAGGATATGCTTACATCATGGATTACTTGTCTTCCAAACGGTCTAGGGTTTCATCGACCGCTTTAAGTTCTGTGCACAGTGCTCATACTCCGCATCGTACAGCAAGACTGATATGAGTTGAGCTGTCATTTTTGAGAGAGCTACTCCCGAGAACATGCACTTGCATTAGTTTCAGCTACAGATATTGTTCTTTAATTCGTTCTCACCAAAACACTAAGTTGAAACCCAACACTTCGATAGTAACCTGAACTGGAAGTTCTCAGTATTCTCAGTTGTCCAGATAAAAATCACAAAATTTCCACATGCAAGTGGCTGGCCGATCGACAAAGTAGAAAAATTATGCTCTCAGAAAAGCTTTTGCACCATTAACACACAAATGAGACTACGATGCTTCCGCATTTGACTTTTTTGTAAAACTTTGCTATTCCTCAATCCTCAAATAATAAAGACAGCAATATCTTCTTTACTATAGATTTTAATACAAAAGTCTTTCTAATCAACCTCGCAAACATTTTTTTCTCTTCAAGTTTAATATAATGAAGCTACACAACAAAATATTTTCGTTTTTTTTCTTCAAAAAGCAATGACAATTTTCCTTGCTTCTTGCTTCTTGCGCTTCCTCCGAAAGTTGTCCGACTGGTATAATGCAATTGGAAATTATTTGTTTTAAGTGAAGTAAAATTTTATGTACGCTAACTGGCATATAAAACCGTCTTTAGTTTCTGACGTACAGTTATCGAAGGAATTTATGTCTAATGGATATCCAGATTCAAGCACTTCTAAGATGATGTGGAATTTTTTGATAATTTCTTTATCTCTTCCTGTTATGTCAGTAGTGTTTTTTCGTCTCTGAAAAATCGTCTGGTCGTATTTCCGTCATTTTTATTGCCTGACTGCCGAGTTGACGCATCAATCATTAACCAAGTTTCAGCCCTAAACCTATCCTGATTTAACTCTTTTCCTGCTTTAAATTTATTATTAATTAAATTAAATTTATCCTTAACCTACCAAACTTTTAGGAGACATTCTACAAACCGTATCCAGGAAGTGAAGAGGGCTCAACTCAAGATACGTTGCTTCTTAGTCCACTTCTTTTCTGAAAGTTTGAAGAAATTAGCCACGGAAATGTGCTGACCCAGAGTCATGAAGTTGGAGGCTTCTTCGTTCAAAGTGTTCATCATGCTTAGGTACCTTGGCTCGGGGTGTTGGCCCTCTCATCCTTCTCACCAAATGATTCGGGTGGTTTTTAATTTCTGCAGCCGTTTTGTTTACTGTCAATTTCGGCTTTCTCGTACACAATCTGGTTACTGTAGTGTCTTTGTCGCTGGCGGTCGAAAATGAGGCCGGTGTAGAGTCTCAGAATTTTCCTTTCGCAAATAAGGAGCTCATTCATCAGTTGATACCTTGATACTTTGCGTTCAGTTGAGCAGTCAGCCTGGTTCCATCGGGTAGCGATAGTGATGTTGCTCTGCATCTTCCAGCAGTACAGCAGCCTATATTGACTGATGAAAATGTTGCTTGTATGCGTTCTGCTTCCTTATGCTCAGTTTTTAAATCTGACACAGAATCTATAGCATTTTATTTAGACCAATATAAATGTTCAATACTATGATTTACAAAGCGTTGTAAGCTACATTCGATAGAAGGCTCAATCACAGTTTTTTTTTTAGGATAGCATTTCTCTTTAATTTGGTGGTGCTTTTCTTTTAGTTCTTTCAAAGCACTCATTAAAACTTTTTCTTGGTCTTCCTAATATTTGAGACCCACGAGAAAAAGAAGTAATTGCATTAAAAAATGGTTTACGGTATAGTATTAATGTTTCAGTTAACCAAAAACTATTTGTGCTTCTAAATAGCTAATTTTTTGTTCGACATCCGACATGTAACGGGATTTTTTGGCAGTTTGTTTAGTTTTACGTACTCTTTTTTCCTATGGAAATTTTTTAGTTCGTTGCAAGTAGTCGATCTGAAAAGAAGTTTTCGCGTGTTTTGTGCATTGTAAGTGTTTTGTACAGTCAATAAATGTTAAAGAATACGCCTGTGTGTTTTTTTTTTTTTGTTTGTATTTTTTCTTGAGTTTTTTAAAGGAGTGCTCCCTAAAGGGGTCTCTCCTTCGTTTTGGGAGAGATGCCGCACTTTTGTTTGGAGAAGATGCCGCATGCTGAATTGGCTTTTGTATTTTCCTTTAATAGAGTATTAAGCTTCAGTATGCCCTTAAAATACATCTGTAAATGAACCAGGGATAGTGGAACATAAGAGGCGCTGAAAGAAGCCCAAGAAAACATTGACAAAAGAATGTCTCTCCGAAAAGCAGAAAAACTGTTTAAGTACCTGCCAGAATTTCAAGAACCAACAGCCATTTTTTCCGAAACGACCGTTTCATGTTATGAAACAATCCTAGGACCAGTAATTCCAACTGCCTACCATAGGTACATCATGCAGTCATTCCGAAAATGGAACGCACACCTCATCGTGTTTCAACAAACTAAAGCCATCAAATATCAAAACTACTGCAATCAATTTTTCTTTTCTAATCGTAGGCTATTGGCAGAGGTGTTAACTTCTCTTATTTCAATTGTAAAAAAATTTGAAGCCGCCGAAACGATAAAAAAAGAAAGAAAATAAACGAAAAGAAAGGTTGAGCCAACGGTCGATCCCAATGCTATTTTTAAATGTTGGGAGAACTATTTCAAAACCACAAAAAAATAAGACTGGATCCAATGTTCCATTTGTCAAAAATGGCTACATGAAAATTCCACACGATACAAAACGAATAATTCCACTCTGTGTACGGACTGTGAACGGGATCAGGAAATGGAAAGGCATATTTAATACTTCAAAGTCAATGAATTTGCTATGCGGCATTTCTCCCACACATGCAGGGAGCAGTGCCGTAACTAGCCTCTTATGCGCCCGGTGCGAGCTTTCAAAACTGCGCCCCTGAAAAATGTTCTAACCAGGCTCTGAGAATAAAATGGAAAAATGTGCGTACAAATAAATCTATCTTTTTATTGTTTACCGAAGTATATAAGTAGCTACTTAGTATATTTGTTTAAGATAGCTTTTTATTCAAAAATGTTTGCTTAAAATGAAACAAAGTACTCGATAGTAACCCAAGGCTGACCTTACTTTTTTTTTGCGAAGTCCTTGATTACATTTTCATTTGACAGGAGCCGTGCTATGTCGCGTTCTATCGACAAAATCGCTGGGCCAGACAATCTTTCTTAACCCATTGTCGAGCGGAGGTAAGTTTTTATTAATTTGAGATTACTGAACGATCTCTCGCAAGAAGCTACAATCACTGGCATCGTTAAAAATATCTTTATAGCGACTACTAGATTGGGAAACATTTCCTTTAAATCCAGTTCCACTACAACTTTGAGAAGACCCATACTTGACTGACATTCACATTTATCAAATAATGTAGTCGCTTCAACTTGACTCTTCAAAGTTTCTATTTCGGACCAAAATTTATATCTGCAGAATATTTGATACTCAGATTAGCTGCATGTTTTTTTAGTTCTTCAACCGAATATGTATTAATGTGTTGTAAGGTCAAAAAACCGAAAGAGTTTTGTATATCACGTAGTTTTTCGAATCGCCATTTTAATTCAAAAAAAATTCTGTCTATTGCTTCATTTATCTGAATTTTGAAACTTTGTTGCTGAGTAATGTCGTAGCCGGTGTCTGAACTTTCACTTAAATCTTGTCTTTTTACTAGCTTTCGTCACTTTTCAGGAAAATTGTCTTCAATGTCACATTGTTCACAAATTCTTTTTGCCTTTTCGAAAACAATGTCTACAGTCTCGCGAATACTTTGTATCTGGCTTGTCAGTCCCTTGATAAGTTCAGAAGCCTTGTCCTTGAGAACCTATCGGATAGCCTATCTCGGATAGCCGTATCTTGGATACCTTTTTGAACGATCCAGATATCTTTTTTCAGATTCCTGCAGACAACAGCTGTGAAATATTAAAATTCGACTTTTGAAAATAGAAAAGCATTCAAAATATCATTGCTAGACGATTATAACTTATTTTTTTCGATTTCCCATGCGTTTTAAAAGACTCTTATGCTGAAATAAATGCACACCAAAACAAAAAATCAACATGAAAAGAAATAAAAATAAATTTTCTATCAGCTGATCACTTGAATAGAAAGGTATACTAAAAATACTCGGATACCTTTAGATAGCTTTTTAGTTGAAATAGGTGTGTGACTCTGCTAAAAGTTTAACACGTAAACAACAACAACAAGCTATCCGGATACGATTCTCGAACGCCCCCAATGACAATATGTGTATGCGTATGAACTTGTGCACATAGTGTCTATGGCAACGAATCATCTACAGTGAAACGAATATTTCATAAGGCAACGAATACTTCACAGTGCAATAGGTACTGTGATGAAGAACGCATCTGTCAAACTGAAATATCTGAGAGAAGAGTATAATTTTTTTTTAATGTAAATACCCTTTTAGAGAAATGTGTAAATAACACTGATGAGGATGTATTTAGTAGATGCTAGATGTGTGCAGTGCTGCCGTTTCTACTGTCATGACAGTAGACTACTGTTTTTTCAATCTAAAAAAGTCCAATCTCCTGTCTCCTGTTACCAAGTAATTTTTTTCAAAATTCTACTGTTTTTCTGACTTTTCTAACTATTACATTGAGTAACTCAGTAGTCAAACATTTTATTACTTTTTACAAATATTTATCATAAGTTCTTAAGAATTTTTTTTATCCTCGTACCACAATATTCTTCATCTTCAAGAAAAGATATTATAAAAGAACATACCTGTTCAAGTTCTACCTCGAGTTCTGTTGGTATTTCAGATGCTGATAATTATATAAACTTGTCTCAGATTTATTTGGGGCCGAATGTGAGGAATTTTTAAGAAAATCAGTTTTTTGATGATGTTGAAAATATTCGGGAAAATGCTTTAAATTTCTACATTAAAGGATGCAGTGAAATAAAAAATCGTTTTCCAATAGATAGTTTACTTTTTCAACAGTTTCAATTTGTAGATCCTTGTATCTATAGCTCTTAATTTAAACAGAACACAAAACTTGAATTCTTTGCAAATACTTTGTAATCATTTTTCAAAATTGATAAATACAGTTGATCTTTTAAACGAGTGGCATAGTTTGCCTACGTACTTTAAAGAAGAAGAAAGACAAAAAGTAAAAGACGCAGGTATTGAAGAATTTTGGAACATGATTGCAGGTATTACAACGATGAGCTAATTTTTAAAAATATTTTTAAATTGGCTGAGATTGTTTTAAGTTTGCCACACTCAAATGCAGAATGTGAGCGAATTTTCAGCATTGTTACCGATGCAAAAACAAAAAAAAACCAAAATGTTTAGGGAATAAGACTCTCAATGCAATTGCTGTCATAAGATCGCACTTAAAAGAAGATGATTTGAATTGTACGGCATTCCAAATTACGGAAACACATTTGAATTTAATAAAAAATCAATGAGAAAATATGTGATTATATTTTAAATAATAATTTCAACTAAAAGACTGATATATTGTCCTATTTTATTTTAGTTTTTAATTCTTTTTTGATTAGTAAGCCATACATTTAAAAATATGTAATTGTGAACATGAAATTTTTTTGTTTAGTTTTTGGATAATTTTATAAGTTTTTTATTTTGTTTGCTTTGAATAATAATTAAGTTTTGTTTTGAAAAAATAAATAAAAAATAAATAAATAAATTTCCAGTTTAGTTTGGTGAGACCAAACAGAAACCTTAGAATTTTTTTCATTTTGTAAGGTTGATGTATCGAGTTTTCAACTCTTTGCATAGCATTCTTATACAATTTAGAAGAAACATTGCTAAATCTTGATTTGACTTAAGGTGATGCCAGCACGTTATTGATAAATACTGACGTAAGCGAGGTTCACTAACACATTCGAGTCCAGTTGGACGTTCTATTCGAAAAAATTAAATCTCCGGTTTTTTCAACCCGTTGAACAGGAAATCTCCTGTTTTTGTCAATTCATCGAACGGCAGCACTGGATGTGTGGCTGTTGAAATCTAAACCGCAAAGTTTTTTGAAATAATTTGGGATGTAACGTAGAAGAAAGGTTAACATCAACTTTTGAAAGATGCCTTGTTTTTTGTGCGTGTTAGTGGAAAATGTTATTTCTTCTCATAATTTTTCGTCTCTTATCAGTGTCGGTTCGTATCGGTAGCTCATATTATAACCTAAAAAACACACGACATAACATCAAATGACCCGCCTCCATGTCGAGTCGACATAACAAAAATTTTATTGCAGGCCCGCCATCTAACGTTTTTTTTTTTTTCAACTAGTGCTTATTTCGTGAATGGTAACACTTAATTCATGTCTGAGTTGGCGGATAATTTGTTTTATCCTTCCGCTGAACGAATATTGTTGTGTATACGCTTGAACAACGCTGGGAAATAAATATTGCGACATTACTTTGAAAATCATGGTAATGTTGCAGAATGTGTGCGAAAATTGCGAACGGATTTTGGAAAAAGAGAAGCACCGTCAGCGTATGTAAACAAGCAAAATTGTCGCATATGGGCCACACAAAATCCGCACGCTTACAGTGAAAAGCCGATACACCCAAAACGAGTTACTGTTTGGTTCGGATTTTGGTCCAGAGGCGTAATTGGGCCATTTTTCTTCGAAAATGAGCAAGGAGTGGCCGTTACAATCAATGGCGATCGTTATCGTGTCATGTTGTACGAATTTTTGTCCACAAAAATAGAAGAGAAGGATATTGGCAACATTTGGTTTCAACAGGATGGCGCTACGTGCCACACAGCCGAAGCTACACTCGATGTTTTGCGCCCTGTTTTTGAAGATCGCTTTATCAGCCGCAGAGCTGATGTCGTTTGGCCACCTCGGAGCTGCGATTTAACACCGTTGGACTATTATTTGTGGGGTGCCGCAAAAAATAAGTGTTACGCCGACAAGCCAGAGACAATTGACGCTTTAAAGGACAATATTCGTGAAGCCATTTGTAAAATACATCTGCACACAATCGATGATGTGCTTGCATGGCCAGCCGAGGCAGCCATTTGAATGAAATTATTTTCTGTTATCAACCGGAAGGATTGTACTTTCAAATAAAAAAAGAAATTTGAGAAAATATTCAGCAGTTTTTTTTTAGCATTTTAACAAAAAAAAAAAAAATTTGAGGACCCTTTAGATACTAGTCTGGTCATTTCTGCGCCCCTCCAGGGGATGCGCCCTGTGCCTGGGCACCGCTGGCACCGCCCTAGTTACGGCACTGGCAGGGAGAGATGGCACATGTGATATTTTTTTGTTTTGTGTTATCTTTAATGAAAATTGTTCTCTTCTTTGAGCTAAGTTCTTTTTTATGGTAGGAAATAAATCAAATTTTAAGTTTTTATAAGCAAATAAAGTTTATCTCACTTTAATATACAAATAAAACGCGTTTTGGAAAAACCGCAGCATCTCTCCCGCAATTACTCAAAAAAAAATCTATACAGTCATTGAGTGGGAGAATTCAGCTAAAAGAAAAAACTGTTTTTGTTTGCATTGGTGAATGTCGATTTTTAAATTGAGTCCCGCTAGTTATGCGAATTGGCACACTGTACGACGACGGGAACGATGAATTTTGTCAATTAGAATTCCAGTCGTTCGAGTTTGGGGCGGTGTGTATTTCATTAAAAAAAGCGCAGTGTTTGGGCAACAGAGCAACCACTACTCTACTACTATCAAAATAAATTTTCCATGTTGGAAAACACAATAGTTTTCGAATCAACTTTCTTTTACCATGTAACGAAACGATCACAAGCCTTCTACTTCCATACCATCGGATATACCCCGTTGATTCCAGAAGGCTCCCATAAGCCTCTCGCATTCAGTTTGTTTCATGTCTAAGATACATTGCACTTTTCCATCTACCATTCATTTCATTATTTTGAGATCGTGTCTGAATAACGATCTACAACAATGCTTTTTGAGGGCGTTCTCTGGGTTTCTCCTCAAAGTATGGCAACACTGTTGCCAAAATTCCAAAACAAAATTACAACTTCTACAGGCTATCAATTACATCAATACGAAACTCTAGCAGTGCTAGCCTATTTGACAGGTTTCAGGATATTAAATAAATGTTCCAATGCGATCTTGTGTTGTGGCGAAAACTAAGAATCGACTACTGCCGCTACGATCAAAAAAAAAATATAAATAATTCATTCAAAAGCTTGATTTCTTGCATGAAAATGAGTTTTTGGGCAAATCTCCTTCCTAAACTGTCGAAATGACCAAAAAAATCTATAGGTATTACCATAGTAGAAATACGTACTCGTAGAACTAAATAGAAAGTCGTTCAGATACTATCTCAACAAACAACACAATTCCTTACATTTCCATGTATTATGATTTTGGCAAAAGTTCAAACAACTGTTTTTAAATGGGTGTGTCCATGAAGGCTTACTTTTTACTTGTCACGTTGAATTGGAAACCGAATCATCGAAATTTATTCAGATACATAATCAAACATGTGAAACATAACGAGTCACTATATCGCTCCAGTCACCAAAAAATTTTGCAAGCTTTGTAATGTTTGCAAAAAAATAAGGAAATCGAATTCAACATGCAAGGTGAGGTAGACTAGTTCCGAAAATGTTTGATTTTATGTCTTTGTTTGTTACATCCTGACTTTTTAAGAACCAGCATAGACTTTACGAATGTCTCATTGGCATTTCAACCGAACGCACCTCTTGACCATGGAGATGTTTGTTTCTATTTAATCAAGATGCGAATTTTTGTGGGCATTTATACTATAGTCAAATCTATTGCCGAACAACAAATTTAATCTTCCAGTTTTTTTATTCAATTCTACTTTTTGTTTGATCTTTCAATGGAAGATGATCTGCAACAATATTTCTTAGGAGATGGTCTGTATTGAATATTCATAGTGCGACCGCAAAAAATAAGAAAACAATAATTATTGAAATTGATTCAAAAGAAAAAAATTGTGTTTATCTTAAACAAATGCAAAATTATTAATTAAAAACAAAACGTATCTCGCATTTCTTAAATTTTGATCAAGTTTATTTTTTGATAATATTTTTCACGTTCATTTGATTATATAATTGCTTGACGAATTTTTTAAGCTCTTTCTTTCCGAATTGGTTTTGTTGACACGCGCCTCGAAACAGGTTTCATAGTTCATATTTTACCGCTCATAGTTGTGTTGTAAATTGGTAATTTATACAATAACCAAACTTGCGCACCTCATAAAGGAGATATGACTCTTCATACTTTTTATTGATCTTAGAGAATCCATACCAAATAGTCGATTATAACCAAGCCAATTTAACTAGCTTATTTACCGAGCATCAGAAACCAGTTGAATCGCTAATTCGAATAATGCCTCAATTCAATCTGGGAACTTCCACCATTAGAATTCTTTCCTTTTGTTTTTGTTTTCTGTTTTTCGTAAAATAACCGGTAAAGATTTGAGATTCTCTCCATTTCACAACCTGATCCACTGATAGCCAATAAAACACCAACTAACACAAATCCGTGATCATGAACTTGAATTTACTTTCTTGTCCACATTCACTGAATACCTCACCATCAACTAACAAGCGAGCGGTTGCATCATAATCTCTACCATCTTCCACAACGAAAGTCGCTAGCCAACATACTGTCTGTAGAGTCAATAAGATACTCAATTTTATGAACGGTAAATAACGTGCGGCGCTCATATGTGTGTATTCAAATTACAAATGAGGCAAGCCATTAATGAAAAACCTGCTCACCGTTCGAAGCTTTCTGTTGCGCAGTTGGCGCCATCTCAACGAAAAGAGAAGAATCTTTTCAAAAGCTTTGATAGTTTCAGGTTTTTTTCATAGAGGACAGACTGAAATCTAATGAAACTAAGCGGAGACACTCTAACAGCAGTATAAAATGAACTGCTAACCAAACAAAAGAGCTGAGTTACGAACTTGAGCTGCATTTAAACGGATGTAATTTGGTAGCTGATGTGTCAAAATGAGTTTCCTCACAAGATAATAAAAGAAACACAATCGCTATAAGATATTCTCAAATCACCACAGCACATTTTCTAATTTGAACAGAAGAATGCAGTTTTCCATCTCCAAATGCTTCTGAATTTATTTCAAGTTTGTCTAAGAAAAACTTGAAAACTTAAACTCATCAATCTTGTATTTCGACACATTTTTCACGCAATCTCAGCTAAAAGCACGATTGCTTCAAAAAAGTCATTTCAGCTTTGGAATTGTTATTAATTTATAACTGTGGGCTGTGCCCGAAAACAAAGATGTCGTAATTTGCATAGTTAAAATAAATATTAATGATTTTGATCCACATGAATATATACGATTGCTTATTTTATACAAATTTTTTGATTTATGGTCACAGATAGTGACACCAAGTGGTGGGAAACCTGCACTATGAAAGTCAACGCTCTAACATAGTTTCAGTTTCTTTAAAACGATGCACGAACAGGGAAGTAATTAACACTTAAGGCAGACAATATGAACGATTAAAAGAAATATATGTACGAAATGCAAAAGCGCTGAGCATTTAGGAGTGTTAATTTTTTCGCTGAATTGGTTTTAAAAGGGAGTTGAATATTCCGTTTTGCTTACAAGTTTATATGCAAATCATTGTCAATAAATAAGTGATTTGAGTTCGTTTTGAATTAAGATGTGGTACATAAATTAGTTCCTTATTTTTGTTTACTTTACTTTGCTCAGATCAGGTTCGGCGTTGGTAGATTAGATAGAGCTGTGAATTCTGGTTCTTTCTTTTATGTTTTTAGTCTACGGCGTGTTAAAAGTTTTGCTGCTCTGTTTTTTTTTTGTGCTCGTGGTAGGCTGACTGACTCCTAAGCAAGCAAGCCTTCACATAGTATTTGTTTGGTATTGTATGGTTTATTATGAATATTCGTATAAATTCCCTTAGATACTACAAAGTTGAAGGTGGAGTCTGTGTTGGCTCTATAGATCGTGTGGACGTCCAATATTCTGGAGTCATGATTTCAGTCGATCACAATATTTTCGATCCCGTCAACGGCTTATTGATCTCGATATTGAAAAACGAGATATGGAAGTTAAGGGCTGACCATGGACTGGAAGGCAAAATCTCAGCAATTTTGCCTTCCAGTCTAGGTCAGTCTTGAATTGCTACCGGGTTTGTTGTTGGGTCCATCGTTTTCACTTCCCAATTTCATATTTAAGTCGCCAAGGCTTAAACATGAACTTAGAAAGATGGTTTCACGCCACTTGGGCAACTTATCTTGAAGAGATCGTAAAATGCTTCTTCGACTTAAGCATATTTCTCCCATGTAGGGGCTTATGGACTCTGTTCAACGTGACGTTAGAAAGCTGAGCGCCATCGTTTAGCGGGTTTGTCGCTCAGTGCGCTGCTTCCGGATTTCTGTCTTACTCTAAAAGCCACTCATAACGTTTCCTTTAATAGAAGCCCTTACAAGTAGCACAAATCTTGATATTTTTTATACCCTCATCTTCTCACTAAACTAACTGAATATTTTTCTATGTCAGCTAAGTAAGTCTTTTATGAACACAATACACAACATGGTGCTCAGATGAAGGCCTCTCCCACAATCGTTATAAAACAGTGACTATCCCATACACAAAAAGAAGAAAACAAGATTTTCTAATACCCCCTGTCTCTACGGGGAAATTATACCATTCTCCAAAGAATCAAAACACCTTAAGATCATTCTAGACAGCAAAATGTCATGGAACCCGAAAATAAAAGGTATCTCCAAGTTCCTATGGGCTTGCCGTAGCATATGCGAGAAAAATTGGGTTTGAATCCTAAAAAGATACACGACTTATACACGTTTGCAGTCAGATCAACAAAACGTATGCAGCTGCAGTATTGTGGCCAAAAATAAATAAAATAAAACCACTCCTACATATGCTCTAAACGTCAATCTAGGACTACCATCAATTTGCCTTTTTATGAAAGTGGAAGCAAGACTGGCAACCCACCGTCTCCTCCAACAAGGACACATTAACTCGAACCCAAACCTCAAGGGACACCTTTCGATAATGCACAATCTAAAAAAAATTCAACACTTTTGGTATGCTCTAGGATGCTACTATTTCCGTGAAGACTTTAAACTCAACTTCTCCACAGTTATACCGTCTAAGGAAGACTGGGGTAACACAAAGCCCCACCCTTCAAGGCAAGAAATGGTCTGGTATACTGAAGGCTCAAAAATGGAAACTGGCACAGGTTCGAGAACAATTTATGTTCATCGTACACGAAAATCAAAACAATATCCATTTTCTCAGACAGTCAAGCTGCCCTTAAGGCACTGAGCTCACCAGTCATAAGATCTGAACTAGTTCGAGAGACAATAACTTCCGAATTAGCAAAGAAAAACTTTGTTATCCTCCACTGGATCCCAGCACACAAAGGGTAACGAGAAGGCAAACTGGCCACTGTTCTCTAAAGAAACTTACTTACTTACTTAAGGTGGCGCCACAGTCCGGGTCGGACTAGGGCCTCAACCAACATGCTTCTCCAGCCAGCCCGGTCCCTAGCTAGCTGCCTCCAGTTTTGCACGCCAAGTTGGTTGAGGTCCTCTCCTACTTGCGTGCGCCACCTGAGTCGCGGTCTTCCTCTACTGCGCCGTCCCTCGGGATTGGATTCGAAGACTTTCCGGACCGGAGCCTTGCGTTGGTGTTCATTCGATCTACATGACCCAGCCATCTAAGCCGCTGGACCTTGACTCGTTTGACAAGGTCAGTGTCGCTGTACAGCCCGTACAATTCGTCGTTAAATCTTCTTCTCCACTCTCCATCTATGCAGACGGGACCAAAAATCACCCGTAGAATTTTTCTCTCGAAGCATCCCAAAGCGTTCTCGTCTGCCTTTGACAAGGTCCATGCCTCTGCGCCATATATAAGAACCGGGATGATAAGTGTCTTATACAGGGACACTTTAGTTGCTCGAGAGAGGACTTTTACTACTCAATTGCCTTCTTAGTCCGAAGAAACAGCGATTGGCAAGAGTTATTCTTCGTTTGATTTCAGCGCTGGTGTCGTTGTCTGAATTAATAGCGGCGCCTAGGTAGACAAAGTCCTTAACTACCTCAAAGTTAAAGCTGTCTATCGTGACGTTCTGTCTAAGACGTCGCTCATAAGCGCGCCATTGACATCACGCTGCGTTCTTCCAATTATGTCAATATCGTCGGCATATCCGAGCAATTGAACGGATCTTTAAACGATTGTGCCTCTTGTGTTGACGTGGGAGTTTTGCACTATTCTTTCAAGAACGATGTTGAAGAAGTCGCATGACAGTGCATCGCCTTGCCTAAATCCTTTTTTGACATCGATGTATCTGTGAGATCTTTTCCGACCCTGATGGAGCAGGGAACATCTCAAAGAAACATCTTCACCAAATCTGGTTGGTAACAGATCCCATCTGCAGGCTGTGCGACGAAAATGAAAAATCATCTCGGTGTATGTTCAGTACTTTTCCGCCTTAAAAACAAAACAAGGTGGCGCAACAGAGCGAGGAGCCCAGGTACCTAGCGCATTTCTCACAACCATGCCTTTGTGAAGGAATGAAGGGGAACTACAATTATCTGCCGGTTCCGAGCGGTTAATCGAGAAAGCGCCTGTAGTAAAAAATGTTTGCCTTTTATGTGATTTGAACCGCGAACCTCAGGTTTAAAAGGGCAGACATATGCTAACCATCACGTCACGGGTTTCACTTTTCCGCCATAGAAAGGAAATATTTGACTATTAGGTTATCCCCTTAGAGAAACTCAAACTCATTCACCCATAGAACATCTGATTAAGGAGCTGGAGAGCTACTCAGAAAATTCACATGGGTTGGCGTAATGGGTTTCAGAACAGCGCCAGTAGGTTGCCACTATATAATATAATCTAAGCTAATCTAATCTTATCTAAGCAAAACTTTTGTATATACCCAAAATATTCGAAAGTTATTTTTTTGAAATTTTGAGTTTTCATTGCAAATCTCACATTTCCACTCGACAACATGGTTTTTTCAAAGGCAGATCAACAAACTCTAATCATATTGAATTCGTCTCATTCACCCTTTCTGCCTTGGAAAAAGGGAAAAGAAGTCGATGTAATTTCAACAGATTTTGAAAAAGCCTTTGATAAAATTTTCCATTTCTTTTAAACTATCCAATCTCGGCTTCGAACCCATTGAAATATATTTCGTCTTATTTGGAGAACCGTTACTATAGTGTTCGTTTTAGATCTTCCCTATTAAGCAATATTTTAGCTACCTCGGCGTCCCAGAGGGCAGTCATCTAGGTCCACTTCTTTTAATTGTTGCTTTCAATGATCTCGAACAGATTACACATCATTCTCTTATTTCACTCTACCCAGATGATTCGAAGTCTTACATGATCATTTCTTCACCTACAGATGCTATTCCTTTTTCAACAAGACCTCGACAATTTTCACACACTTTTGCTTACACATAAGATCAGTGAATGAACAGTTACCAAAAGAAAAGAACTCGAACTCTGTAATGTGACTTTCCTTTTCCTGTTAGGATCATGGGCCTTCTTTAATCTCGGAGTAGAGCGGATTTAAATAAAGAAAATAAACGAGGACAAGACGAAGTATATGCTATCATCAACAAAAGTCCAATCCCACCACCGACTTGGTCAAAATGTCACCATTGACAGGTATAACTTCGAGGTAGTCAGTGAATTTGTCTACCTGGGCACTGCTGTAAACTCAGCCAACAACATCAGCGCGGAAATCAAACGCAGACTAACTCTTGCTAATCGCTGTTTTTTTGGGTTAAATAAGCAATTGAGGAATAAAGCCCTATCGAGAAGAACCAAGGAGACACTTTACAAAACACTCATCATCCCGGCCCTGCTATATGGTGCAGAAGCATGGACCCTCTCCCAATCGGATGAAAAGTCACTTGGAGTCTTCGAGAGAAAAGTTCTGCGTACGATTTATGGTCCTGTTTGCGTAAATCGAGAAGAAAACGTTTGGCGAAGAAGATACAACGACGAACTATACGAGCTGTACAGCGACATAAGCTTAGCCAGAAAAATTAGAGTCCAACGACTAAGATGGCTGGGCCATGTAGAGCGAATGGACATCAACGCTCCAGCGCGTAAAGTCTTCAACGCCAAACCAGATGGAGTCAGAAGCCAAGGTAGACCTCATCTTCGATGGAGCGACCAGGTAGAAGGAGATCTCCGCCAACTTGGAGTGCAAAATTGGAGACGGCAGGCTAGAGATCGAGCCGGCTGGAGGGGCATATTGGACAAGGCCTAGGAGCACCACGCTCTAGTTGAGCCACCTAAAGAAGAAGAAGAGCGGATTTAATGTCCAACATTCATGCCCATTAGCCCTGCAGCTTAAGCCCTGATGAACAAAAGCACCTAAACAGATAACCGTGAATCTGATCAGTGAATAAGCCACCTTTCTTCAATAAAATGGGGGAACTTAGTAGTGCACATCACTTTCTTAGTAACTGGGTTTAACTTCAAGCTGGACGCAATCCATGAGTCTAGGGTACGCAAGAGAAAAGAGAAAAACTAAGTAAGCCATTGAAGCGATACCAAGGAAATTAGCGAGTAGTAGGCATTTGAAATCGTGAAGAGATCACATTTTTATCTTATGCCCAACAGAGTAACACAGTCTTTGTTACATCGCTGGTATTTCTTTCAAGCTATAAACACAAAAATAGACACCATCACTTACTGGCTAGCAAAGCTGTCTTCAAGTTGCGCCATTAGGTATCATCAGATTATTTCGTTAGATGGGAGGAACTTACCAACGTGAACTGTTTTTTTTTTTTTTTGTATTCATTGATTATTTTTACATACAATCGGTCATGAATCAGCACTCTGACTTTAAAATTTCTTAATTTACACCGAACATTTTCCCGCGACTAATTCATGGGCATCTTATGGTTTTGCTAAGCCTATGCGTTGTGTAATCAAATCAAAACGATTTGATTTTTTTTTTCTTTTATTATCGTCAAACTTGAATGCAATGTGAACAGAGTGTATTTTTTCGGTTTCATTTACTTTCCATCTCATTAAGAAACTCCCATAATTCGCACACACTCATTAGTTCGTAAAAACTGATTCAACAATCGCGTGAGAAACCAGTGCTGATGTTTCCCATTCAATCCATTCTCCGTATGAATGAACAGAGACAAAGAACTAAAAGTGAGTGGGTGCTGTCATCATTTCAATGAAGATCAAAGTAATGAAACAACTATCTGGCTGCTATCCATTTTTCGTCATCAGTTTCATTAATTTAAAAAAAAAAAAAAACAACTCATTCAAAGAAATATTTTCCTAGTTTATTGATTTTTGTTTTTGGAAGAGAAAACCTACCCTTTTCCAACGACCATTAGCCCAACCTGCTTGACCTCCTCCAACAGCACTCGAGCTGCCAGCCCAAGATCCACCATTAGAACTACCAGCATAACGACCGCCTGCATGTCCTGCTCCTTTATTGAATCCATAGGATGAGCTCCCACCTGAGTGCAAGGCAGCACTATATTTTTTTGGCGCTGAAATTCCGCCTCCATAGCCTGGTGCATGGCTTGATGGGAAGCCAGAGTTTGCAGAAGATCCCCCTCGGTATTTGTAACCTGTAGTACCACCAAATCCACCTTGGCTAATGCCATGTCCTTGGCTATATTTTTGTGAAGAAACAGCGGCAACTGGTGCTCTTCCTCCAGCATGGAAGCTTTGCACGTGTCCTGAAGAAGCTCCTCCATGCTGTTGGAAAGATCCATGGGAAGCACCAGTTGCACCATGAGAATCACCATTATGACTATGAGAAGCGCCAGTAGAACCACTAGTTACGTGTCCAAATCCTGATGAAACACCACCATGTCCTTGAGGAGCACCACTGGGGCCAAAAACACCACCACTGATTCCATGTGAAGCAGCAGTACTTCCGTGTCCTAATCCCGAAGAGACACCACCCTGCCCATGAAAAACACCACTTGAACCATGAGGAACACCACTGGAACCATGAGATGCACCGCTTGAACCAAAAGAACCACTACCGAGTCCATGAGAAGCAACACCTCCGTGGCCTAATCCTGAGGGGATGCCACCTTGTCCATGAGAAGCACCACTTTGACCATGAGACCCACTTGAACCATAAGAACCACCATGGGAACCAGCACTTCCATGTCCCAAACCTGAAGAGATCCCTCCATGTCCGTGAGAGGAACTGATTCCACTGGAAGCACCACCGAATCCATGAGAATTACTGATGGCTCCTTGACTGGGGCCATAACTGTTAGTGTAAGCACCACTTGATCCTGACGAAGAACTTCCATGTCCTTGATTTTGTCCATGTGTTGAAATGGCTGCAATCGCCTGACCTTGGTCATGAGATATCGACCCAGCTAAACCAGATGAAACGACTCCCAGCCCATTAGCGTTCCCAAACGAAGGAGCAGTCAATCCTTGGGAGAAGCCTGAATTTCCTGAATGAGAATCAAAGGAGGAACTACCGATTCCAGAAGAAGAGCCTCCGTGTTCATAGCTGCCACCATGAGCACCTCCAAAGCCAGCTCCTCCACTTCCAAAGCCTCCGTCGAAAGAACCACCGACACCACCACTGCTATGAGATCCACCGGCACTACTCAAAGCAGACGATTGACCAAAACCGTGCGACGCTCCTCCATGACCATGGCCTTGTGATTGTCCACCCGAGTAAATGTATCCAGGTCCTCCAGCTCTGGCAAAAGCTAAGCAGGCCAAAAAAGAGAAGAAAACCTAAAGGGGAATAAAATTATTCGCCTTGGGTATATGTAAAACTCTTCTATGTACTAACTCTCATGTTCAAGATTGAAATATTCTGAATATTCTAGAGCTCAGAATCAAAGACTAATGCTGCTGTTGCCCAAAAGTGTTGCTTTTATATGAACAGGAAGCAATATGGTCAATCGGTTCTAACCGGAGGCTCGTCTGAGTCTCAAAAACACAAAAATAAACTCGAAATAATCAATCTCATCAAACTGCTCATTATGTTTCATGATTAGCCAACCTATGTATTTGCATAGCGAGATCCCACGCCACAGTCTTCAAGAAATATAAAGAAAAGAACAATCGTTGCATCCTCCTTCAAATTGAGATGATTTACCCAAAAAAACACACACAAATAGGTAAGTACCCATTAGTGCAAAAAATAAGAGAAAACTTTTAATGTGTTTACGAAACGTAAAGAGCGTGATTTAGACAAAAACAAAAAAAAACTAATAATGAGCTTCGCCTCTCACTAGCCTTGATTATTTTTTGGCAAGTTGCCGCAGCTTATATAAAGTTTAGTGCTGCCCAACAGGTAATCATAAATTAACTAGCAAAATATAGTTAATAATATGCGAATGACGTTGCCGCCCGTCTCTCATTTAAGCTAATGAGTCTAAGCCGATGACTCAAAAATTGTTTATTGCTATATATTTTTGCATAAATGTTGATAAGCAGTCGAAACACTAATCAGCATATTTGGTTAAAGGTGAAAAACCACATAAATATTAAAATTACCGACTCAACTTCCGCGATGACTTTTCCGATAATCAAAAAGAATTCCGAAAAGATTGATTACTGGATTCGTATAGAAATTTCATTGAGAAGTTAACTGCTTACTGCCTTGAGACAGATAATATGCTAATGCATTTAAATTACTTCTGGGTTCGATTACTTTTGGCGAGTTGGAAATACGAATTTGATGTACTTACAAAATAAACAGGGAAAAAGTAGGAAAAAAAGATATGAAATACTCATACTTGCTTTTGGTTCTCACTTTGTTGCACTTTTTTCCCACAAAACAAATCACCACCGAATCCACAACTTGGATTATAG
Source organism: Melanostoma scalare (assembly GCA_949752695.1). Lineage (NCBI taxonomy): Eukaryota > Metazoa > Arthropoda > Insecta > Diptera > Syrphidae > Melanostoma > Melanostoma scalare. Next base: position 42,334,033 of record OX456985.1, on the reverse strand, counting down.
CAAACTAATATAAAGGGTTTTCCATTAAGAGCTATCCATTTTATTTTTTGTTGATGGTTGCATGAGCTGTATGGGCTGTAGCTCCATCCTGCTGGAACCACATGTCACTAATATCCATAATCCATTCCACGCAACTGACGCCAAAAAAAAACGCCGTATCATGGCCCGATACCGGTCGCCATTGACAGTGACATGTTGGCGACGTGGAATTGACTGATTTGGGTCGTTCTGAACGGATGCACTTACGGCCGCGATATTTTCAGCACTCCGTCCTAATCTTTGTCTCACTGGCACGGGAACATTGTGCAGCGAAAACGTGGATTCAAATTTGTGCACTAAACTAAGAATTGCGGCACGGGTGGGAAGATTATAACGACCAAAAATCGTTCTTAAAGTTGCAGCGACTGACTCAAAATTTTGATAGTACACTTTAATAATTTGGAAACGTTGTTGATTCGTGTAACTCACCATGATGAAATGGTAGACCTGAATGAGCAATCTGACGTTTACAGAATGTCAAAAGACCTTAAGGGCGCGTTTACATAAAAGAAACAAAATGGATAGTCCCTAATGGAAAACCCGATATTAATTAATCGCAACGAATGATTAATTAATTATTTATAAAACCGATGTGCCGCGGCGATGTTGAACGAATTTACTTTTAGGACGAACTGTCAAATGACAGCTGGGTGGATTTTAATGGAAAAGAGTGCAACTGGTAGCAAGATAATATGCTGCCAATGCCAGCTGCTCAGCAAGGGGTGGTCCGCAGGTAGTCTTAATTAGTGAAAATCGAAGAATTGATATCAAAAGGAATAAATGATATAAACAATGTTCTATCAAAATACAAGTAGGGTGCTTCACAAATTTAAGGGCGCAAGGAAATCTTTGCTTGGAATTTCCAAACCAACTTTGATGCTGAAAATGGTCTTCAAATGAAATAAAAGCAACGCGATTGATTTCCAAAAGGTATAAAATAAGTTATATTTAGGAAACCTTTACGGGTATAGGTAGAAAACCTGAAATTTTTTTATAAACAAGTGGGAAATCTGGCAGAGGGCCAGTTAACAATTTAGAATTTAGATAGGATGTAATTTAAGATCGAAAATGGGTTTTTACTCAGGTTGAAACACAAAACAACAACTTGTGTGCACAATACACCCGCAAACAAACGACTTTTTGGGAATTTTCTCGAACAGACCTAAAGTCAATTGGAGGTCGCGTGTCCTGCAATCTCAGGATGAATTACGGAGAGCGAAGGGTTACCGAAACAACAATATGACTCAATAGTCAAAGCCAAAACAGACGTACAACTAACACTTTTCCACCTTTATAAGATTAAAGTACTAAGGTATAAATATACTTAACTTTCTTCTGACGAATTCTGCCTGAGTTCTCATGCCCGTACTGGCACTAACTCTTCCGAATTCCTGCCTGCTTGGAGCTTTCCTGCACAGAATCAAAACACTGTTTAGTTTGGCCTTCCTGCCAATCAAACACTATATAACAATTTAAACTTGCACTACTTGCAAATATTAAACACTCGATTATAAATTCTCCGAACACTTTCTCAACTTTCAAAACTTTCTGGCACTATGTCCTTTTCAGAGGTCAACCAAGAAGTCCATCTTCTTGGCGGTCTCTTCGTTCATCGGCGCATTCAGCAAATTCCACTCACTTCGACCAATCAGAGTCGTGGAGGTTCGTCACGGGGTATCTGCAGTGCTCTCAGCAAATTCACTGGAGTCTGCGCCGTAGGCGAAACGCATCCATCGCTCTTTTCTAAACAACTTTGTTGCTGAATCTCTCGGTCGTTAGAGATTCGCATCAACTCGCCTGAATGAACGAATCCCAGACCTGTTCCATTTCATTACATTCCAGAATAGAAAATTGAAAAACTATTTCTAAAACAAATTCCCTCGGCCCAACCGACCCAAGTTACATTATGCAAGAAAACTATTTAGGCTAGGATTCAGTTGAAGAGGATTCGTCATTTTTCGCGAAAACTACTAAACTATTTCGTTGAACCTTCGCGCAGATTTGGGGGAATGGGGATAATCTTATAAAGAGTCAGTCATTTCCTTGCTTAGGTAAAGCACTTTAGGTTGGGCACTGGCTCAATGATGGGGTACCTATTTCGGTTGCTTTTCCCAAATGCTTTGAAGTACACCACTAGCTGATGGACTAGGGTTGCTTTGTACTCTGCCAGCACTTTGAAGCCACAACAGAAGAAGGGGGTGAAAATGGGAAAAGGAAGAAAAATAAAGGTCTAACTTGTTGTGGTAAAATATACCGTAACAACTTAATCACGTTATTTTAATTAGAACTTTTAGCTTTGTGGATCAAATGATTGCCTTGTTGGTTCACTTCTGAGTTTTCAACAATACTTTTTTCGTATTTTATATTGGCTTCTCTTGCAACGATGAACAGCATTTTGGATATGCTGCTCCTGTGAAACTTTCACCTGTTCCCATGTTCTGTATCTTTGGCGATAAGTCATTGCATCGTTAAAAAATTAAACAATTCGTTCCCTCTTTATCGCCTCTGGAGAGAACTGGGTCTCTTTAAGCACATGCGATAACTTTGAATTTCTGTTTGAGTTTGACTGGAAATTCCAATGGAAAGCGATAAGTCTATCTGCCAACCGTCTTAATGAAAATCTAGACGGAATCGTTATGCAGCACTGATTTTCTTGGGTGAAATGACTCCTTACACGACAAAAAGCAGTAGGCTTGCTTTTTTGCACCTGAAAATCATTAAATTTATGTGTGGTTCCCGTGGCAACTTACCCTTTTCCACTGCTCAACTGACTTCTGCACTGATCCTTGGGAGTTGAGCTTTGAGCTGAGTAGCTCACAAAGCTTACCTTTTGTGCTTAGCCATGATTATCCTTTTGTGCTGTCGTCTGCTATGAACACAGTGATAAAATTTGACTTAAAATAAACAGTATATCGACATTTGATCATACAGAAACCCATTTTTATCGCCTTTTCAGTATTTCCATTCCAGTTCGTTTTATACGTGATAAATTTATCGCCCGTTATCGCCTGCAGGACCCCCATCTTTTCTCTACGGATTTTATCGATGCGATGGTTACTATACAGGGGCACTGGTATCTTAGTAGTTGTTTTCTTTGTAAAATATATGAAAGCCTTCAGACTTACCGACTAAAGTCATTCCAACATGAAACTCAACAGTTTTCCTTTTGGTCAGTTGTTACATTACCCCTTGGAACAATACCTGAGCTGGGCTTCACGGAAGGTATCCCACTTTTAAATGACATTTGCCTCACTTTGGGTAGCACATCTACTTGCCTTTACAAAAGTATATGCAAAAGTACTGTGACCAACTCAACTGGAGGAAATCTCATCAGAGATTCACTCGGAATCACATCATTTCTGATGATTCTACCACGCAAAAATCTTCTTAGCTGGTATTCCTCCCAATACCGCCCAGTGTAATGTCTCAACTAGCAAGTGATAGTGTGGGGACGTTTGGGAAGGCATAGGCGACAACGTTTCTGGAGCTGCCGCAAATGAAAAATCTTCTTGGTTTGGGAAAACCGGGAATTGCTACAAAAAACGTATAACCGCTATAAGAGATTTCCAAACACGATAAAATTGTAAAAATTGTAATCGCATTCTCATCATCGTTACAGCGCCATCATTATCCCGGCATGGTCGTTGTAACTGCTAGTAAACTGTTGTAATTGTGATAGCGCTGTCATTATAGAAAGTGAGCTGACATAATTGCTACAAAATCATCATAATCATGACAAAGCTGTCGTAATCAACACAAAAGCTTGTGAATATGGTCGAAACTGTAGAAATAGGTGCAAATTTATTGTAATTAGGAGAGTGTTCGGACAATTTCTGCAACATTAGCCGTGTTTCAGTGAGAATTTATATTCACTTCAGCAAAACATTGAAAAACATCGCTCATGGAAAAACAACAACTCTAAAGTGAACAACGTAAGTGGACAAAAATAAGTCACTTGCAGATGTGAACAACAGGGATGGCTGGTAAATGGGATTATGGGATAAGGCTGTCAAGTGAGTACAGCGTTTCATTGAGCGCCTAAGTGAAGTGAATATAAAAATTCCCAATAAAACTCGCCTATTATCTCATTTGACTCACAAAAAAAGTTTTATTAGAAGATAAAATAAGAAGTAAGTAGGGCATCAGCTTTAACTTAGGCTTATTGCATCAAACAATAGAACAGAATGGATTTTACCGTAATTGTTCCCATTTACAAAAGCAAATCCCCACATCAAAACTTATCCTTGCTATAGTCACCGGAACTTGAAAGATCTTTATGAAAGATTAAAAAAATTGCGTTGGAGTCGCTATTTAGTGCTTCCATTAACTCTAGTGCAAAACAAAAGGATGCTTCTATTGTGGAGTGATCAAAATGATTCAACACACCGTCCAACTAGCTACCTTTGCTATGGTTTCTTTTCATATCCTTATCAATTTTTCATAGTATTGTAACGCGAACCCAACATTTAATTCCCATTTCCTAATCGAAAACGTTCAACCGAAAACACAAGCGGCAACACTAGTGTAAGTGTAGAAATATACCATGAGGGAAAAATGTTTGACAGGAGTGGAGAGTGGAGACCATGTGGAAAATACTGGAGAGTTCTGGATATAATGTCATTCGATATAAATAGGCCGCCCGCGCCGAGGCAACCAGATGTCAGTTTTGATTATAGAGTGATAAAGTTAAGAGTGAATTGTTGTTAAGAAGTGATAGTCCAAAAGTCGAGTTGAGATCGAATAGAGTATAGATACTGAATAAAAGTGGTAGAAATAAATTGAAAAGTGAAATTTTATTTTGCGAACTAAGCGCACGTTACAGTATTATCGTAGGTAGCCTACATACAAGAACTTTATTTGAAAATGAGTTCTATGAACCATCAAAAAGATATGTCGAAAATGTTTTTAAAAAAAAGTAGACCCTTAAAATGCTCCTACAAATTTTTGTTTTAAACACAATCAACTGTTTTCGGTATGTTTACCTGAAAGCACAGCAACTGTCCGATAAAATTTACTCCACTCGGTAAAAAAAGTTGCACGTTGCGGTCCAAAAGAGGACACTGTTAGGTTTTCCATGTAAGGAAAACTTACACGGATTGCTAACAAAAAACATTAAAACTTCATTTAACATGAAATTTAAATGTAAAGATAAAAAGTGAACTATAGAAATGCAGACATGTTGATGTTTTTCTGCAGATGCGTTTGGCTCTCGGTCGCAACCACCATACTCAAAACCTCGAACACGAAAAATTTCTCGATCGAACTACCGCATCGTTGTCCTGCACGTCGTACACTTGTTCTTATAATTGGGCTTTTTCTTTTTTCACCGACCCGTGATCCGCCTGAGAGGTACGCTGCGTTGAACTTAAATTTGATTTTTTTGAATTTTCCCATATCTGAGGGCAACATTTGGCTATTATAAACGTTGTGAGATATTGCCACGACTATACCAGCTGACTCGGCTGACTCTATTTTCTGCAGCTTGGTATTTTTGACATGAAGGCTCACACAGATCTTTGTACCTACTTCCATTTCTACCGATCTCGTTATGCGAAGGTTGTTTTGTTGTTGGATCAGAGTTTTTTCCTTAAGGTGCGTCCCCACTATGCCGACCGGCAGACGGATCCATTTCATTCGGTTCGAATTCGGTTCGTCTTTCGGTGTTTAGGAAAACCGATCGGGACGTCCACACTAAGTCGGTATTGCCGATCGGCATATGCCGAATGATGCCACTCGGCATAGTGTGGACGCACCTTTACAATAGACGAGTTTTTTCAAAGCCAGTAGCTAGTACAGCATCCGAGTTAAAATTGGTACCAGTAGTGTTCAACGTCAAAGGCATCTGTGAAATTCAAGAGAAAAAAAAACAAAAGCAAATTCATGCATAAGATTCTTTTATAAAGCTCTTTTTTAACAAATTTTGGAAACGTTGTCCAGCAGTGAAGAAAGCTCTAAGTCAGCTGTTCTATTGAAAAAACTTTCGGGTATGTTCACGTTCAGGGAGTATGTATGTGTGATTAAAAATCAATCTTTGATAAAATTTTCCATTGTGTTGTCCGAATCAATTTATTTTGGATCCCAATCAGCGTAAAAGCTATTTCGACAATATTTACCTGCCTTTTCGATAGATTTGGGATTGATTCTTTTTACCAATAAACCGTTAAATTGAATTATATTGCCGCGTAAATAATAAACTGTCAAAATGAATTGATTGGAATTATGAACTCTTGATTCGAAATGTGAATTTTTATGGGGGAATGTTAGATTTTCATTAATTTTCTAATTCAAAAATCTATTTTAGCGCCATCTTTTGGAAACTTTTTATTCACAGCAATGCATCCTTGCTTTTACTGTGGTAAAATACGACAGGATAATACTTTGTTGTTGTCCTCCTAAGGAAATTTTACTGTACTGTCTTAAAAAAAAATGTCAGTATCATTCGAACAAAACCTTTACTTTCAGGCCGTTCAAAATAAAAACTTTATGAGGACAAAAAAATTCCAAAATAGATTTACAATCAATTAATTACCGTGACTTGCAAAATCCATAATTTAAGAAAAAGTGAAATGTTTACCACGGGCTTTGCAAATTAACATACACCATTAGTCATTAGTGCCTCTATAATTTCAAATTAACATAACATTCGTGGGTAGTCTTCGAATCGACCGATAGTTTCAATAAAATCGCTTACCTTGATCATGATTAATTAATTTGATTTCGGTTCGTCATATTCGTAAATATATTTTTTGCTCTATTTCTGTGGGTGATGGTCAAACTCGCTTCGCAAAAGTGGTAAGTGGATCATTATGTTTCTAATGGTTTCGGTAATGAATATCAAAACATCTTCACCACGATGAGTACCTTATAATTAATTTGACTGGCTCAAGGCTTGAATCGTTTGTTTAAAAAATCTAGCGTATGCACGAAGTAGAAAAAGGAGGTGAGAAGTGTGTGCACTTCAGTAACAATTTTAAAAGTATTCATCAACGGGGACATTTCCGAAATGGAGGCCAAACTGAGGACCATTTCAGGGTTGTTGTTTTCCGTTTAAGATTAGTTTGATATGCTATGGCGATGATTCAATTTTACTAAGAGACCAAATGTTCGCTAGTTTGAATCAAGGCCTTTTCACTAACGAGGACTATTGGACTCTTATGCTGCCGTCCTATGGAAAAAAGGCGTAATCGCCAAAAAGTTAAGTGAGTTATATTTGGAACCGTTGAACAGTGTCCTACTTTTGTGTAAAAATAAAAACCATATTCCCGAACCTAAATGCAAAAATTCAAAACGACGAATGAAAATGGTTTGATGGTGGGAAAACCAAAAATAGTTAAATGCATTCAGCTCAAAACTACAAAATTAAAGATGAGCCCTTTTTTCTTAGGACGGCAGTATGGTGGTAGCCCAGTGTGAAATGTTAAGAGTTGGGGTTTTTAGTTCTTCTGACTGCACGACACCTTTACCGACGTGGTTTACAGAGTGCGGAAAAGAAGGAGAATTCGGAAAGGCATTTTCAGATTGTACAGAACAATGCTTATGGTTCACATTTTGTTCATCTGCTTTTCCGATTGCAATAAAAATTTAGCAATTGTCGTAAGTCACCTAACATAACATCAAATTCAGTTTCAGGGCTCAGAGCATTTCTCCCGACCATAACTAGTGAGGAATGAGGCCACCTACAAATGCTTCTATTATGAACGCCTAAGTGGAAAAGTGGTTCATAGTCACTGTTTTGGGAGAACTTTTTGCAAAATTCTGTTGAAGTACGGTAGTCGTGGAAGTACAAGTCGATACTATGTTTCACGGATTCGAAGTTGGGAAGCATACGTTTGGTCTGTCTGCATCCAATGGAGGCATTCCGTCTACGGTTGTGCTCTTGACTGATCAAATCGTTGATTGAAGCCCTCTTTGAAGACCCAGGCAGACCAAGCGATGCCGGACGTTCAGGTTCCAAAAAATCTGTCTGAGAACCTCACCACGCAATTTCATCGGCGATCTCATTTCCAGTTATGCTGTGATGGCCTGGAACCCAAACGAGACTCAAGGAATTAAGTCTTCCGACCGCATTCAGAGAGCTATTGCATTCCTGGATCACTTTCGAAATAGTTAGAAGGTTGAGAAGGGCCTCAAGTACAACTTGGCTGTTGCCGCAAACACAGATACTTCTCCCCATTCAGCCATTGTTCGTAGCTTATGGCCATGTGGATAGCATACGCCTCCAGCGCAGCGCCAGATCCGTCATCGGTTTTGGAACTATCTGTTAAGGATCCTTTCCGGGCTCAGATTCTAGAGCGGACCAGTTCTGACTGTATGTTTTTGACGCATTTTGAACTTTGGGATCATCGCGTTGGACGGCATATTCATTAGACGTGGGTCAAAAGATTTGCTGCTTCCGAGTTCCTCAAAACTCCAGTGCGAATTGTGCCAGGGACCACATCTTTTTAAACGAAAAATGGTTTCAGGCATGCTAAACCACAGGCACTATTTTGGTGCCTAATATTTGTTAATGTGTTAGGTAATGAACGAGAGCACTACTTCCCATAGCAATTTTAGCAGCAATTCATGCGATTGCGCATGGTCAACAGAGTTTTGCACGTGAAGGTTTTGAGAATTGAACCAAAATCTTAGAAAACTTTATTTATATTATTCGTTTATTTATATTAATTTGTTTCGATAACATCTCGTAGTCCTTTCAGTTCTATTGAAACATTTTGCTGAACAAAAATAAGATTTTCTTTCGCAAGTTCTGACCATTTCTTGATTCAATGACGGACGAGACGCCTTTGGTTTCGATTTTTGAGCTTGAATATTGATTGGTGCAACACAACTATGGCTAATAATCGACAATAGAACAAACATAATTTTTATCACAACTTTTTTTTATTTCTTAAATCTCGTTTTTTTTTATCAGATCAACAACTTCCTTCTAAATGAAGGATAATAACTGGTTGTTCGCGTACATATTTACAATTAATCAGGAAAATCTCGAGAGGTATCGTTTGAGTGATTACCAACCACCACCTCCACCGGAGGACCATCCACCGCCACCTCCACCGGAAGACCATCCACCACCGCCGCCGCCACCACCTCCGTGACCGCCAGAGCTGCCTCCATCAATAATTTTGATGATTTTGACTCCACCGCCGCCACCGCCTCCATGGCCACCTCCGCCTCCACCGGATGACCATCCGCCACCTCCGCCTCCGCCGGAAGACCAGCCGCCACCGCCTCCATGACCGCTGCCGCCACCTCCATGGCCTCCGCCGCCACTGGAGATGACTTTGATGACCTTAACCTCTCCACCACCACCGCCGCCATGTCCTCCTCCACCACCACCTGACCATCCACCACCTCCACCTCCGCCGCCGGACCATCCACCACCACCTCCTCCTCCGCTGGACCATCCACCGCCACCTCCGTGTCCACCACCTCCTCCGCCACCACCCTGGCTAATGACCTTGACAATCTTCACTGATTGTCCACCGCCACCACCTCCATGGCCACCACCGCCACCTCCGGACCATCCACCGCCTCCACCGCCTCCGGACCATCCACCGCCACCACCGCCTCCACCACCTCCTAGAAAGCCAGCAGAAGCGATCGCCGTGATCGACAACAAGCAAACGAAAACCTACAGGAAGAAGAGAAAGTGTTAGATAATCCTTCGATAGTGTGTCCAATAGGGTGAGTGTTGTACCTTCATCTTGTGTTAGTTCAAGTGTAAAGCGAACGATAGCACAAACTAAACTGATGCCTTCCACAGTCATCAGGGCATCTTTTTATAGTCACATTTGGAGTTTTCCCTATGCATGACTATGGTATGGAAAATGAGAGTGGACCCCACTTAGTCGTCCAATGTCCGCATCAAGTCATTTCCATATTCAACATAGATAGTACCCATACTCAGTATAATGCCCCTCCAATAAGGCGCACAAATTTTGTGTTGATGACACTCAAAAACCAACAAAGCGTCTTGTCAAAACGTGAGCCATTGTGTAATCATCATGTTTATTGCTTCTTCTTTTGTTTTGTCTTGTAGTCAGCTTGCTTGGCTACTTGTTTTTCTCTACTCTGCCATCAGCAACACCTCCGCCGTTGAATGAAAATTATATTTTGACCAAAGACCATTGGCAATGGAATTGAGCTGTGTTGCGGTCATTATAGCCATAAACATGACCAACCGAACGAACGACGATGTAACGGCACAAATCTAGCCGAGGATTGGGTCATTTAATTGGGTTGCATGTAGATTTTCATGTAGGTCAAGTCCCGCAGGGCCCAATGAGCTATAGTCTGTTTGGTTAAAACGATTATTTCTTTGCCAATTTATTAGAGAGATATTCTCGTAATGCAGTCTCCGGCGTTTTACCACATAAGAGTAATGAAGGAGGAGGTGGTGTTGGTTCAGACATGTGTGTGTGTGTGAGTGGAGTCTTTTTTGTTGTTGATTGAATTTCAACATCCGCGAAAGTATCCATTATAACAAAAATGTATGATAGGATCACCGTCTGAATACAACGATGTTGATGTAGCTGCAGTAGGAGTATACGTGGTGCTTTTGAAGTTTGATGATTCAAATACACCGATTTTTCAATGCTCATTGCCGCGGCGCGGCGGTTGCAGTATGATATGCAGCTGCAGGTCAACTTTACTCAACTTATTTTGCTACTGAAATTAGTCATTCCTGCTGAACAGGATTGGATACAGAAGAGGATAATGAACTTTTAGCTTTGTTACTTAGATAGGCGTAGTTGTTTTAAGAACCAGTTACAGCGCTTATAGCGAACAGAGAAAATAATTCAGTTCCCAGGCTTTATGTTTATACTCTTCGCAGAAACAGCTTACCACATGGTCTTTCCTACGTAGAGTTGTGATACACACTACAAAAATGAGACTATCAGTGGAAGGACATAAGAAATGGAACACAAGCACATATAAATTACAATCAGCTGACACCGAAAAGAAATTACATCCTGAAATTAGAAAAATATTATTTGAGCCTAGAATATATTCTAATTTTTCGAGTTTTTTCCATCGCTATCGATTGACACTAAAAATCTTGCGTCTGCGGCTTATTGGTTAGCACGACTACGATTTACAAGCGAGTTCGAGGTTCGAGGCTCAGAAACGTCCAATGGTTCTTCTATGGGTATTGTTTTTCGTGAGGAATAGGCTTTCTCACTTTGTCTTTCGGAATGGGAAAAGAACTGTAGGTCCCCAAAATACGTAAGGCCCCGATGCTCCCATTGCTTTTCAGTGGAACTCTATTTATTTATTTACCTGCAGCCTTCATCAATATCATTAAATGTTTCATTAAATGTTCAGTTTATTTAAAATCAGTTTTTAAACTTCTTTTTTTTCGACAAAAACTCGTTGGTAGTTGAAGCTGAGAGCTCCTTATGCGATGAAGCTACAAGGGCTCAAGCCTTCGCTTACGGGTTTCAAATACATAAATCAGGTTAGGTTATAAGATGTGGCTGCCGGTATACGGACACCGACACACTTTGACCACAGAGGGTTCATTGTTCACCACTGACACCAGAAGGTTGATCACACTCTGGTTGTTATCTAAGGGATTAAAGAGTTAAAAAACCCTCTAATCGAACCTGAACTAACGAGTTGATCAATTAGTCAAACCATCCAGAACTTCGTACGAAAAAGGAGAGACTCTTAGGGTCTTTATTAGCTAAATCGCTAATGCCATCACCTAGGTAAGCTTTCAGTCTGTTAGCAAGTGAAGGGCATTTACAAAAGAGATGTTGTATTGTCTCCTCTTCCTCCTCGTTTAAGCAGCTTCTGAAGAAGAAGAATAGTGGACACAAAGTCTTTTCTGCAGACGACTTAGATTCAATAAGCTCTTTGACCGCTTCGAGTTTACACATAAATCAGACTCTGCCAGACTCTGCAAAGTTATTAAATTGGCATCTCTGTTCAAAGCGAATTTGATTAAATGGCAAACACAAACACTCTTTGCTAAAATAAATCGAAAATAAACTGCATCAGTTTTGTGAGTCGGTGTGCTGGAATAAGTCATCATTTGCTGAAAACACAATTCTTATAGACAGACAGAAGAATATAGTCATCCTGGTCCTTAGGCAGTCTGCGGGATTTGTTTCTTTTGATCCCAAAGAACAGCTTCGACTTTTTTTACATAAAATATCAACGCGCACATCAAGAGGTTGTGACTATCCTTAGAATGTTATAGTGCGAGCGTTTAGGAAAGTAGGAGAGGATTAAATTGAAGATACCGGTGCAAGTTGATATTAAATTTTTGTGAATCATAATGTGGGGAAAGAACACAGGTGGGCCAATGCTGGTCTTTACAGGATTCAAGTTAAGCTTTGTAAGCTTGGCGAAATTCTTTCTAGTCTCAATTATCTCCATTTCTTCAAGAAGTTGTTTTGCTCCTCGCATAAAAATAAGTAAATGAGCTGGCGTAACAGAGTGTAGAGCCCTAGGACCTATCAATTTCTCTCAACCATACCTTGTGAGGGAATGTATAATGGAAGGGAGCCACGTTTTTTTGCCGATTCCGAACTTTTAATCGAAAAAGGGATTTTCATGACATGAAACTACTATCGGAAAAATTGATAAATCCTCACGAAGGCCATACTCGTTGAAAAACATTTCTTTGTTTGATGATTCTACGATTTGAACCTCCCACGTAGGAGGCAAGACCCGCTAGCCATTACAAAACAAACACCACCCTTCTCATACTCTTAATTTTTCCAAAGGAGTAAATGTTGTTTTCACAATTTTTTCCGTTGAAGAGCTTACATTTCCTTTGCAACCTTTACGTATTTTCGGTTCCAATCTATGCCGATCCAATGAAGCCAAATGCTTGGGCATCCAAACCAACGCGACGGCTTGTGGGCATTGCTGCACCGTTCTTGTTGAGTTTCAGTGCTTGACACTGGCCACATAACACCTAGATAAAGTTGAAGTTTAATGCCGTTAAGTTGGAAAAGATACTGGCAACCTACTTTGATATAAGCTGCTGGACGTGAACTATTTCAATTACTTGGTTAGTTTCTTATTTTCATATTGAGTTAGGGTTTTTCGCCACCGAATTCAGTTTCCGGCAAATTCTCTCCAGTTCTGCTATTCAAGTTGGTTGAAGGTTTCTTTTTTCTTTATTGTGCCGCTTAAGTCGTCATCCTATTCAGCGACCTCCCTGCAGTGTGGTATTGAGAGCCGAAACGTTGAGCATCTGCACTACATGTCCAAGACATCTTAGTCTCGAGATGAGTAAGTACTCTTGGAACTATGGTCTTGTCACGGTAGAATTCATACAGTCGTAGTTGAAGTAAGATTTTAGTATTTTCTTTAGAAACGACCAGGGGTTTTCTCACCCACTTTTGATAAGATCCTTGCTTCCGCGCCGGGTAGGACTGGAATGAACAGTGTTCTATAAAGGGATGCCTTGGATTTTCTAGAGAGGGTTTTGTTTCTCAACCGCCTTCTTAGTTCAAAGAATGGGCAAGAGTAGTTCTCCGTTTGATCTCCGCACTGATGTTATTTTCCGTGTTGATAGCGTATTCTAGGCAAACGAAATTCTGTACTACCTTGAAGTCATTTCTTTTTGTTGTGACGTTCTGAATTCTGAATCTTTATCTATGTCTCTGAGTCCGATAGCAGCTCATACTTCGTTATGCGTTCCTTAGCCATTAAACCTAGTTTTGCAGCTTTCATTTTGACCCCCGCACAAGGATGAAAGACAGTACGCTTGATTTTTCCCATTGCATCAATACCGTCTGAGTAAAATGCTTGTATAAGCGAGTAATTGAACAGACTCTGGTGTTGACGTTTCAGTTTTCGACAATCTTTTCAAGTACGACGTTAAGCTAAGAAAATCACATGTCGGAATCGTTTTTAGACATCAAATGTCTCGTTGAGTTCTTTACCGACCTGAACGGATCCTGTAAAGTTGTGACCAAAACCATCACATCGCTGTACATCACGTTTCTACGTAGACTACCTTAAAGCTGGGTCTGTCTGTCTGTTCAATAATTGAAATGCTATAATAAAAATAAAATACAAAAAACCAAAAGAGCAATCGAATTGCCCAAAAACTCGATGATAGATCGGATGATAGGTGACCATGAAGAGATTAGATTTATTCTTTGGTTTAGAGAACGCAATTTCACTGTACAATGGCTTAACCGAATTGGTGTCTATTTCTCCAATTGCCATTATATCAAGATCCTGACGTGACAGAGTAGGTTAGGTTAGGTTTAATGGGGGGTGCAGCCACAAGTGGCAACACCTCACTCGGATCTCAAGGATCCATTGTGCTCCCCGGGAAATCAGAGGATGAGGAAATGGGAGGATTGGAGAGGTAGATGGTTATTCACGACGTGACAGAGTAACTACACTATTAGCTGTAACTAGATTTTATCACACTAAACACTTCAAGCATGAATCTAGGTAAATCCCTTAGAGTCAATTTAGTTGAAAAAAACCCATGCCAAATTAGATCGCGTTGATGAATTGACGGCTTAAATTTTTCCTCTTAAAAGTGCGATCGAGGTAATTTCATTGTTGTTCCCTGGATCATAGTAAATCATACGACTATTAGTGACAATCACGCGTTGCCAATACAGTTTCTTTATCAAACAGATATTTTTGCTCCTCGTAGATGAATGACTCGAACAAGTTCATCTTTGGAAGGATGAGAGTAAGACAAAGGCAAACACCAATTCCAAAGCTCGTTGTAGGCCAGTTCACGAAAAGAAATCACATAATTTTTGTATGAGTAAAATAGATACTAATAAATAAAAATAAAACTCCAACTCAGTAGACAGGCCAAGCGAAGTTTTGTTCTATTGCCGTGCAGGTGCTGCTGTACCTACATTGTGATTCAGCTTGATATGTACATATGTAGCCATTGATTTCTTTTCTATTCATTCATTCAACTTTATTTGGAAAGAATAAAAATTGCATAGGATCCCTTCTCTCACTTTTTTACTCCAACATGATGATAAATAATTTTGCAATCGATTTTCTTCTCAAAATTTCGCTTCCAGCAAAATAATCTTTTCAATGCAGAGGCAGACATAAAGGTAAGTGGGGTGAACTCTCATTTTTAGTGCGTGTTGAAGGAAAAAAGCCAAAACTGACTATAAAAGATGAATAAATGACAGTGGAAGACATTAGTTTACTTTGTACTATCGTTTGTTCCACACTTGGACGAACACAGAATGAAGGTGCTTCACATTAGACTCATTGGATACGAACTCAAAGGATTACTTAACACTCTTTTTTCCCTTATTTAGATTTTCGTTTGTTTGTTGTCGATCACAGCGATCGCATCCGCTGGCTTCTTAGGAGGTGGTGGCGGTGGAGGTGGAGGTGGATGGTCTGGAGGTGGTGGTGGCGGTGGATGGTCCGGAGGTGGCGGTGGTGGCCATGGAGGTGGTGGCGGTGGTCAATCCGTGAAAATTCTTAAAATCATTAGCCAAGGTGGTGGCGGAGGAGGTGGACACGGAGGTGGCGGTGGATGGTCTGGCGGTGGAGGTGGTGGATGGTCCGGCGGCGGAGGTGGTGGTGGATGGTCAGGTGGTGGCGGAGGTGGACATGGTGGTGGTGGAGATGTTAAGATCATCAAGGTCATCTCCAGTGGAGGCGGCGGCGGTGGCCATGGAGGAGGTCATGGAGGAGGCGGCGGCGGTGGTCATGGAGGTTGGTCCGGTGGCGGCGGAGGTGGTGGATGGTCTGGCGGTGGAGGTGGTGGTGGCCACGGAGGCGGTGGTTCAGTAAAAATCATCAAAGTCATAGATGGTGGTAGCTCCGGCGGTCATGGAGGTGGCGGCGGTGGCGGTGGTCATGGAGGTTGGTCCGGTGGTGGTGGCGGTGGTGGTTGGTCCTCCGGCGGTGGTGGATGGTAATACAGTGCCAAACGCCAAACCTTCTCTAGGCATTCCTGATAGTGTTTAAATAATTTAGTGAACAACCATTTGTTATCCTTTATACAAAAGGAAATTGTTGATCTTCTTTGAAAAAACGAGTTTTATGAGAAATAAAATGAAAAAAATTGTGATAAAAATTTGACTTTTTCTTCTTCCTTTTCTGGCGTTACGAGTTTCTTGATCTCAAGGCTTTCTACTTAACTGTTTTCCGCTAGTGATCCGCTCATGGAGTTTGCCGTATGAGGAGCAAGCACTGCCATCAATAAGAGCTATTGGAAGACGAAAGAGTTGAGGTGCAAGTTTGTTTCAAAAATACGGTAGCCATAGTTCTTGGGGTTCTTTCTCATCATTGGTAAACTTGAGGAAACGTATCTTTGACGTAGTGGCAGAAAAGACACTCTGCCTTCATATACATATTAATAAATGGAATGGTAAACCTTATTCCCAGATATTGGCCACACCTCAGCATTGCTCCATTTTCTTAATTTTTAGTTGAAGCCTGTAGTTAGTGTGTTTGATCAAATCTCCGCCGTAGTAACTCAAAGCCGAGAGCTAGCCCGAAATCTAAATTGTTATCGAATTGTGTTCAGGCTCACCTCGAACTGTAGTGCCCATCTAAGTACGTAAGTTATTCAAAGCGAGTGGAGTAATTGGCGGCAGATTGTTTTTGAAATCAAACTCGAAAAGGTTTCCGATAACAACGAAACTGGGTTGGTAACTTTGACTCTATGCAAAGGTCCATAACGTGTATTGGTGCGCACAAAAACGGTTTCGTGTCACTAGTTGACCTCCAGACTCTGGTAACCCAATTCAATCACGAAAACTTGGTAAATACTGAAAAATGTGTTCGTAGTTGGCAGTCAGACCTGAATATTTCCAGTTAAAAGCTTTTAACGTAAAAAATTTTCGAGCAAATTGTGATATTTTCTTCCGAGTCAAGAACCAGCGGCAACTGCTTAGGTGTGGTTCACACGTCGGGTCGACCAGCTCCGACGGCCCCTGTTTTAAGCTGTAGATGAATACCTTAAGTTGATTTTTATCTTAAATTCCATTTATATACATTAAATAACATCTAGGAAATTGTTAACTCTTGGCTAGGAAAAGAATCGGCCTTTTCCATTAAAACAGGTGTTGCTTGGTCTTAAACTCAAGACAAAAAACAAACACAACCCTCTGCATTTAATAGCCATGACTTTACACGCCACAGCGCAAAGAGGTTCATTTAGCGTAGCTTCATAGTTAAAAAAAAAAAAAAAAAAAATATCATTTCCCCATGTAACAGTGTCTCTTGTCTAGACGTTTTGTGCAGTGTTTTTTGTTTACCATGCGAAAATTCCTCAAGATGCTTCCAACAGAAGACAACAGAAGATTAGGTAAGATGATTCACAATGAATTGGTATTAGGAAATCTTTTGATCATGTTTTCATATATTCACAGTCTTTATTAATGTTTGGAGTTTATTTTGAATGGCGGCGGTGGCGGCGCGGCCGGCGATGGCTCGTCAGTATAAGGCAGAGTGAGAGTAGCCTCTTGTTGAATGGATGGTGTTGTTGATGGCCAGTGGGATGATTAACTCTCTTTTTTAAGAGGTGTTACCGAGGCGGAATTATGTATTCAATGTCAATTTGAATGTGTATATTCACCTTGCATTTGCTTAAAGAGTTATTTTCCGGGAGTTCTTGTGTTTATTGTGATTGGCTTGTGCATGTGCATTTATGTATATTGTTCTCTAATTAAAAGATTGATCCGACAGAGATTAACTTCTTCATATCCGTGTGTCTATATAGACGTATCGGATGTATCGAAATCTGCCTAACGCTCTTAATTGATGTCGTTTACACTAATGTTATTTTTTATTACAAATTTATGCTAATCTTTTGATGGAAATATTCTCTGCGAATTAGTGCCATAGGCCTAAGAAAAACAAAATTGTATGGTTATGCAACAGTTTTTTACAAACTTAATGGCGATTGAAAATAAATTAAATTATTGCATAAACCAAATGGAGTTATTTCTGTCAAGTCAATGAAGAATATCCCGCCAAAAAGTGAACGGTTTAAATTGGCCAGATAAACAAATTATGTGAAAGAAATAAAACAAATACAAAAAATTATGATTTTTAAACTTGATTTTTCAAAAATAGCAGCGTGATTTAAATTTCAAATAGGACCAAGGCATCGGTCAATAGACTTTAGATTAGTATGCTTGTTTTTGTTATGGTTGTTGCTACTACATTTTTCTGACATTCTCTGATTTTGTGTTTTGAGAGGTCGGCGGCGGTAGAGTGGTCTAGGCAAGCTCTAGCATTGGAGGTTGAATGTTTAAATTAAAAATCTGAATAATTAAATGTTTTTGGTGCATATCGTCAAGTTCTGTGATTGTTTTATATTGAAATTGAGACATAAGCTAAAAACATCAACAACGTATTTCTACGGCATCCCATATGCAACCTAAGAGGCTTGTCAGTAGCAAAAGAGAGAGAGAGTGAATAATAACTTCACCAAAGTAAGAACAACGAATGATTTGACAGACAGATTTAGTCTAACAAATTTGCCACTACTTATTGGAAAATTCTTTATAATACCACATACATTGGCTCGTTGTTGTAGAGGTTTTCGATCAATTAGGAATGAGTCTGAGACCTTCATATGAGAGGTGCCTGTTGTAGCGGAGCTAGAAGAAAAACCAATATTTTCCGCTATATCGTAACAGACACTAAATATCGCGGATACTTCAGATAGCGGAAAAATTGGAGTAAAGTTGAAATGCAAGGCATTGGGCAATCGATGTGCAACGAGTCAACTCAAATTGCATTGAGTTCAACGCACGACGACTTCCTCTGAAGGTGTGGGAAATTAAAGCATAACACCCAAACATTACGAGAAAAAGTTTCGTTTTAATAAATAAAGAAGTAAACAGAGCGCGGAGCACTATAGCCTAGCCCATTTCTCTCAATTTTACATTGTAAGGAATGAAGAGGACCTACGATTTTTCGTTGATTCTAAAAGTACAAACAAAAAAGCGCTTTTCATGTAGTGAAATTACTATTGGAGCATTTGCCAATTCCTCGTAAAAGGCAATAGCCATGTAAAAACAATAAAGTTTTTCTGGGATTCGAACGGATCCATTAATTGCGTTTTGCAAGAACATCAGGTGTTCAACAATTGTTAGTCAGCTTGGTGATACGAGGGTGGGTCAATAAGTCCTTGACTTTTTGAATGTATAAAAAGTTATTTTATAAAAAGATTTTTTATTTATTATAATACTAGCTGAGCCGCCCGGCTTTGCTCGGGTCTGTAGTTTTAAGGTTCCCGTTCTCGTTTTTCCTCTTCCGTGCGAATAAGGGATGAAATTTAATCTTTTTACTGTGGAATTATGTGGCATCCTAAAGCTGAAAGAATTTTTGAAATGTGTCCAGTAGTTTCTAGGTTTCCTTTACCAAACACGTGAGAATATTGAGATCCTACTTTGACAGGAACCATCCCTGGACTAAACTATAAAGTTTTATAGAAACTCTTTCGGCCTAGGAGTATACCGTAGAAACAAACATATAGCTGGACCGCCCGGGGTTGCTCGGGTCTAACTTCTTTCAATCGTTGTGGACACAAAATTGTCTGAAAGGTTTAAGTTCAGCGATAAACCTCGCGCGTTTCTACTCCCAAGATAAGAAATAAATGTATTTAATGGGAAATTTTGTATTTTATCTTAATGCTAGCGGATAAACAATATTTCTGGTCGTTGTGGTTGGTGTATAAATGTACAAATTTTTTGGATCGCCAACTCGAGAGCACGCAACATATAATTGGCCATGCGAAAAACATGAATTTTCCAAATGTAATCCAGCTATAGCTAACGACTGTCCTTGTGCTTTGTTAATAGTTATCGCGAAGGCAAGACGTAAAGGAAACTGAAGTCGCTTGAAATCAAATGGCAAATCGTTGGTAATCATCGGTATGCGTGGAATCAGCACGTCTTCCCCTTTGAATTTGCCAATGATGATTGTTGCTTCGATCAAATTTGCTGTCAATTTTTTGACCGTCAGTCTGGTCCCGTTGCACAGTTTTGGCGGGTTTAAGTTTCGAATAAGCATCACTGGCGTTCCAATTTTCAATGTTAGTATGTGTGGTGGCATTCCTGGTGGTTCCATCGAATTTAAAAATTCGGTTGGATAGTTGACTGCTTGTTCTTCATCCATCACTGTGTCAATTGATTTGTATTTGACTGGTTCGCCGGGCAGTTTCAACTGAATTTGTTCGTTCAATCTATTAACATCATCATTCTTAGGCGCTAATATTGCACGTTCGCACAGCCAGTCTGAATTTTTGTAGTTGCTGGTCAAATTTGGAAAAACCTTGTCCACAACAGCTTGAATACTTAGCTGCATTTGACAAAAATGTGGGGGAAACGTAATATCATTTGTTTTCCGATCAATTGGAATTTCGCCGTTTCCGATGTCCAAAAGTTGTTTGGAAAATGTTTGGGCAGACCCATCTTGCCGCAAATGCACACGCATGTTCGTCGAGAGCGTGATTTTTTCGACTTGGTTCCATAAATATGATGCTTTTAAGCAAGCGTTCAGCTCATCTGCAGGCGTTGATCGAGGTAAAACGGGCAAGGTTTGCCGAAAATCACCTGCAAGAAGAATCAGAGCGCCTCCCATCGTTTGAGTTTTTTCTCGAAAATCGCACAGAGTCCGGTGAAGCGCCTCAAGTGATTTTTTATGAGCCATTGTACATTCGTCCCAAATTATGATTTTGCACGTTTTAAGGATTGTGGCCATTCCGGAATTTTTGCTGATATTGCAGGTAGGTGTTTCGGTCTGGTGCAAATTTAGTGGAAGTTTAAGTGCTGAATGCGCTGTTCTTCCGCCATCGAGTAGCGTTGATGCAATTCCCGATGATGCCAGTGCGAGTGCGATGCCACCCCGCATTCGAACCGAAGCCAATATCAAATTGATGAGAAATGTTTTGCCTGTTCCTCCTGGAGCATCTAGGAAAAAAATTCCGCCAGTTCCGTTGGCTACACGTTGCATAACTTTGTCATATGCATTTTTTTGATCAGCAACTAAAAGTCTTTGTTGCGTTTCAACAAAATGCTGTTGCTGGCTTCCATCAAACTGGCGTTCCCGGACCAAATCCCTGTCTTGTATGTCATTTCTGTTTCGTGTGGATGACGGCATACCAAGTTGACAAAGAACTTTGTTGTTGATCGATATGCATAAATCCTCAATCAATATAAGAGCTTCATTGAAAATGTCGTTCGAATACTCTTGATTTGGATCGATTTCACGTCTTTGCCTGAGAATGTCCTCACTAAGACTTTTGCGATGTGTTTCCCAGAGTTCTACGGGGTTCGATGGTGCACATGTTGTTAAAATGATTGCAAACAAATTACGTATTTGCTTTGGAAGACACGTAAGTGACGCCTCTGTTAGTGTTGTGTTCCAATGACGATCATTTTCAAGTAAGCCTAGTTTGAAGCATGCTTCTCTATACGTTTGGCACACTACACTGTCTACTGTTTTCAAAGCAACGAATGATGTAGGACCCTTGACTGTATGCAATAACAATCGCAAATAATAACATTCTGCGTTATTGGGATGTACGGTATACACACGTCCCAAGGCATCAGACGAACGTAAATCAGCATACTCTGGAACACTTGCGCCCCGCTTTCTTCGTGCGTACTTTTTTGTCGACGTGTTCCAAGTGTAGTATTTGGGCACTTCGTGATACAGCAACGTTTTTGCGAAATCATCCGATGCACACAATTTAAAAAAGGCAGTGAGTGTGGTGTTTAGTGGCTGTTCTGCTCTATTTTGTGCATTTTGTTCGGTAAGTATACACGCTGGCCATTTTCCAAGTGCACAGCGAGATGTTGAACAGTTGGATAGCGTTCGTGGATGTTAAATGCTAATATTCGCCAAACTGCTTCATTGCTACTGATGTAGCGTCCCATTTGGAATTGAGTAATTTCATCAGTTTGATTGGCCAGGCCAAAAACTGCCATGTCACTGCCCTTATTGACGTATTTGCAAATGTACTTGATCGACTTCACCGAATTGCAATACTCGACATTAATGTGAGCATCGAACATTTTTGAAAGCAGGGAAGAGTACGGCACGATCCATCTGTTGTCTATGTCAACATCTACATTTCGGATTCTAATTGTAGTTGTGTATCCACCGTCATCGGGCTTCCTTCGCCTATACATAGGATATCGATCACCTCCAGTTTGAGTTTCATTTATTAGCTCCCGTGGATATCCTTTTGTGCACTTGCCATCCCTCATGCATGGTGAATTTGTGTTGAGTGCACCACATGGCCCATGAATCATATGTTTTTTGATTGTTTCAAACAGAATTGGATCTTCGTCTCGATTCGGAAGTTCAGCCGTAATGACACTATCAATTTGTGATGGGACGATTTTTTGCTTCAACCAAATTAAAATGTGAGCGTGCGGCAGGCCTCTTTTTTGCCATTCAACTGAGTACATCCAGCATCGAGTCTCTCCAAAAATATGATTCTTTGTGATAACGTCCATGAGTTTTATTAATTTTTGCTTAAAAACTCGAGCGAGAAGATCATGTCTGTGCGATGAGTTTTGGCCGGTGAAAAGCAGATGTGTAATTTCACTCCACGTTGGATTGCATGTGAAGGTGATGAACAAATCTGGGCGTCCATACTTTCGAACATACGTCATGGCATCCTGTGCGTATTCGTGCATCTGTCGCGGACTGCCGGTATACGTTGCTGGCAAGACTACCATTTGTCCGATATTAGCAGCGTTCCCATCATTGACCATTGCATCACGTAAGTGAACGTATTCTTCAACTCGCAACTTCTGTTGATTTAAACGAATGAAGAGAAGACGCTCGCTTTCAATTTTCGCGTACATGTCCACAATGAACTGATGGTATAGTTCACGGCATTTCAGAATGTGGTTGGTTTCATTTGCACGAATCATAATGCGGTAAGCGTAATAATCCATGCACGAAACTTTCTTTGTTGACTCTTCATTCGTGTTAGCGTTGATTTGCATGATGTTGAAATGGTAGCCATCTTCTCCACGCGGAAACAACAGTGGATATTGAAGTGCATCGTACGAACGATGTGTTTCCGAAACGCGTTGCACAGTTGTATTCCGGCGGTGGATGACAATGTCACGTCGATTGAATTCGGTGCCCACTATTACAACTGCTACATCACCTATCACCGGTGCATTGAAACGTCTTTCATGTTCCCCAGTCGGTGTTTTGTCTGCTCTTATTACAACAGCATAGTCATCTGATGGCATCTGGTCTATAGCAGTTTTAAATAGACGAATCAAACTGTTGCTTCCGTGCAACATTGTCTGTAATTCCGAAATGATTTCGCGTCTGGTTGCAGTATTAATCGCGCATCGCTGTTCGGTTTCTCTTTCCTCGTTGCCAGTAAAATATATTTGCAAAAACTTTGCCTCTAGATTCGGTAAAGGAAGCAACGAACCGATTCGGTGATATATTTGGCCTTGAACTTTAAAAGTGGGCATGTAACCGGCGTTGTTGTGAATGTTT
This sequence comes from Melanostoma scalare, assembly GCA_949752695.1. Taxonomy (NCBI): domain Eukaryota; kingdom Metazoa; phylum Arthropoda; class Insecta; order Diptera; family Syrphidae; genus Melanostoma; species Melanostoma scalare. The sequence goes on along the minus strand of OX456985.1, from coordinate 42,310,531 downwards.
GTTGCACCGAAAGAGGTCATTTGAAAGCATGAGTTGTAGTTGCGAATGTTCATCAGGAATTGTTTTGAAAATGTAGTGTCACCAGAAAGATAACTTTTTAGCGGCTCAGGTGGCTCCATCACCGGAACCAAAACTACTTTACCGTTCGAACAACACATTCCAGGAGACTCCTTAGCGAACTTCAAACTACGACAATGCACGCAAGCCTTATTCATTGGTCCAATAGCCACATCTATGTGATTCCTATAATCATAGTCTCTATCATAATTAAATGCTTCCAACTTCAAATCAATCCGTTCTCTAGATCGAGTCAGTCGTAATCGATTGTTATCAAGTCGTTCGCTATATCGTTGGGGTGTTTCTTTTGCTCTGGAGGTTGAACTTCTGACGCGTAATGTTTGAAGGCGGTTTCCACGTTGTTCTTCATTTTCCGTGGCTCTGGAAATGGAAGCTCTATCGCGCATTTGTTGAAGGCGAAGTTCGTGCTGCTCTTCAGCTTCAGAGGCTCTGGAAGTAGAAGCACTTTCACGCATTTTTTTTAGGCGAATTTCGCGCTGCTCTTCAGCTTCAGAGGCTCTGGAAGTAGAAGCACTTTCGCGCATTTCCTGAAGGCGAATTTTGCGCTGCTCTTCAGCTTCAGAGGCTCTGGAAGTAGAAGCTCTTTCGCGCATTTGCTGAAGGCGAATTTCTTGCTGCTCTACAGTCTCAGCACCTCTTTTTTGCCTTTTATTCTTTGCCTCTAAAGATTTTCTTCCAAGTGACTTTTTTTTTGGTGACATTATTGAAAACTGAGAAACATACATATCTTTTTAATCTTTATTGAAATATGAAATATAGATTGTGGAAAGACCACTTCCAATCGATTGAAAATGAAAAAAAGAAGGAATGTAAAATAGAATTCATACATTGGACGCCACGTATGTTTGCGTCCGAGAAGACCACTTGCAATCGATTGAATGGAAATGTCGTTCAAACGAAATAACAATTTTAATGTGTTTTTAAATCATCACAAAATATGTACTTATAAATATTTACCAATTGTATTTTCTGCTAAAAAGGTTTTTGTTAAACTTGCAGCCTTTCTAATTGCGTTGTTAGCTTTTTCGACTAATGTCTCAGATGGGTAGATTCGTTTGAAATCAATAAATAATTTTTATTTTTTCGCTAAAGATAGCAAAACGTCTTTTAGCTATGGATTCAAATCTCTTTAAATATTACTATTTTATTGTGGAATATAAATATTTACCAATTGTATTTTCCGCTAAATAGGTTTTTGGTAAATTTGCAGCCTCTCTAATTATGTTGTTATCTTTTTCGTTTAATGTCTCAGAGATCAGAGCAGAGCACAATATGATTTGTTCAAAATCAATAAATAATTTTTATTTCTTCACTCAAGACAGCAAAAACTATGTTAGATAGGAATTCAAATCTCTTTAAATATTACTATTTTACTGAGGAACATAAATGTTAACCAATTGTATTTTCTGCTGAATAGGTTTTCTTTAAATTTGCAGTCTCTTTAATTTTGTTGTTAGATAGCTTAAATATAAGTCTGTGTTGAAAGAATTTTTAAAATCGGTTAATTAACTTTAAGGTTCGCGTTCTCGTTCCTGTTTCTGTTCCAGTGGGATTATAGGGATGAAGTCTACGCTAAGTTACTGAGTGATTATGTGGTATCCCAGTGCTGGTAGTCCAGTAGCTTCTAAGTGCTGAAAGAATTTTTGAAATCTGTCAAGTAGCTTCTAGGTTTCCATTCCCAACACCGTTTCTGTGGGACTTCCGTTCTCATAGAAATATGTGAATGAAATGTAGGTCTATGTCACTGAGGGATAATGTAACATCCTAGAGTTGAAATAATTTTTGAAATGTGTTAAGTAACTTTAATATTCCCGTTCTCGTTCCCGTTTCTGTTCCCGTGGGATAATAGGGATGAATTATTGAATAAGTTACTTATTTAGGCGAATAATGTAGTACAACTAATGCTAAAAGAATTTTTGAAATCTGTCCCGTAGATTCTAAGTTTCCATTCCCAACCCCGTTCCTGTGGGAATATGGGGATCAAACCTTGACAGGAACCATCTCTGGACTAAACTATGTCTACCCTGAAAATTTCATAAAAATCCGTTGGGTGGTTTAGGAGTATACCCCGGACATACATACATACATACATACATACATCCTACTTTATATATATAGATATTTATATATTACTAGCTGAGCCGCCCGGCTTTGCTCGGGTCTGTAGTTTTAAGGTTCCCGTTCTCGTTTTTCCTCTTCCGTGCGAATAAGGGATGAAATTTAATCTTTTTACTGTGGAATTATGTGGCATCCTAAAGCTGAAAGAATTTTTGAAATGTGTCCAGTAGTTTCTAGGTTTCCTTTACCAAACACGTGAGAATATTGAGATCCTACTTTGACAGGAACCATCCCTGGACTAAACTATAAAGTTTTATAGAAACTCTTTCGGCCTAGGAGTATACCGTAGAAACAAACATATAGCTGGACCGCCCGGGGTTGCTCGGGTCTAACTTCTTTCAATCGTTGTGGACACAAAATTGTCTGAAAGGTTTAAGTTCAGCGATAAACCTCGCGCGTTTCTACTCCCAAGATAAGAAATAAATGTATTTAATGGGAAATTTTGTATTTTATCTTAATGCTAGCGGATAAACAATATTTCTGGTCGTTGTGGTTGGTGTATAAATGTACAAATTTTTTGGATCGCCAACTCGAGAGCACGCAACATATAATTGGCCATGCGAAAAACATGAATTTTCCAAATGTAATCCAGCTATAGCTAACGACTGTCCTTGTGCTTTGTTAATAGTTATCGCGAAGGCAAGACGTAAAGGAAACTGAAGTCGCTTGAAATCAAATGGCAAATCGTTGGTAATCATCGGTATGCGTGGAATCAGCACGTCTTCCCCTTTGAATTTGCCAATGATGATTGTTGCTTCGATCAAATTTGCTGTCAATTTTTTGACCGTCAGTCTGGTCCCGTTGCACAGTTTTGGCGGGTTTAAGTTTCGAATAAGCATCACTGGCGTTCCAATTTTCAATGTTAGTATGTGTGGTGGCATTCCTGGTGGTTCCATCGAATTTAAAAATTCGGTTGGATAGTTGACTGCTTGTTCTTCATCCATCACTGTGTCAATTGATTTGTATTTGACTGGTTCGCCGGGCAGTTTCAACTGAATTTGTTCGTTCAATCTATTAACATCATCATTCTTAGGCGCTAATATTGCACGTTCGCACAGCCAGTCTGAATTTTTGTAGTTGCTGGTCAAATTTGGAAAAACCTTGTCCACAACAGCTTGAATACTTAGCTGCATTTGACAAAAATGTGGGGGAAACGTAATATCATTTGTTTTCCGATCAATTGGAATTTCGCCGTTTCCGATGTCCAAAAGTTGTTTGGAAAATGTTTGGGCAGACCCATCTTGCCGCAAATGCACACGCATGTTCGTCGAGAGCGTGATTTTTTCGACTTGGTTCCATAAATATGATGCTTTTAAGCAAGCGTTCAGCTCATCTGCAGGCGTTGATCGAGGTAAAACGGGCAAGGTTTGCCGAAAATCACCTGCAAGAAGAATCAGAGCGCCTCCCATCGTTTGAGTTTTTTCTCGAAAATCGCACAGAGTCCGGTGAAGCGCCTCAAGTGATTTTTTATGAGCCATTGTACATTCGTCCCAAATTATGATTTTGCACGTTTTAAGGATTGTGGCCATTCCGGAATTTTTGCTGATATTGCAGGTAGGTGTTTCGGTCTGGTGCAAATTTAGTGGAAGTTTAAGTGCTGAATGCGCTGTTCTTCCGCCATCGAGTAGCGTTGATGCAATTCCCGATGATGCCAGTGCGAGTGCGATGCCACCCCGCATTCGAACCGAAGCCAATATCAAATTGATGAGAAATGTTTTGTCTGTTCCTCCTGGAGCATCTAGGAAAAAAATTCCGCCAGTTCCGTTGGCTACACGTTGCATAACTTTGTCATATGCATTTTTTTGATCAGCAACTAAAAGTCTTTGTTGCGTTTCAACAAAATGCTGTTGCTGGCTTCCATCAAACTGGCGTTCCCGGACCAAATCCCTGTCTTGTATGTCATTTCTGTTTCGTGTGGATGACGGCATACCAAGTTGACAAAGAACTTTGTTGTTGATCGATATGCATAAATCCTCAATCAATATAAGAGCTTCATTGAAAATGTCGTTCGAATACTCTTGATTTGGATCGATTTCACGTCTTTGCCTGAGAATGTCCTCACTAAGACTTTTGCGATGTGTTTCCCAGAGTTCTACGGGGTTCGATGGTGCACATGTTGTTAAAATGATTGCAAACAAATTACGTATTTGCTTTGGAAGACACGTAAGTGACGCCTCTGTTAGTGTTGTGTTCCAATGACGATCATTTTCAAGTAAGCCTAGTTTGAAGCATGCTTCTCTATACGTTTGGCACACTACACTGTCTACTGTTTTCAAAGCAACGAATGATGTAGGACCCTTGACTGTATGCAATAACAATCGCAAATAATAACATTCTGCGTTATTGGGATGTACGGTATACACACGTCCCAAGGCATCAGACGAACGTAAATCAGCATACTCTGGAACACTTGCGCCCCGCTTTCTTCGTGCGTACTTTTTTGTCGACGTGTTCCAAGTGTAGTATTTGGGCACTTCGTGATACAGCAACGTTTTTGCGAAATCATCCGATGCACACAATTTAAAAAAGGCAGTGAGTGTGGTGTTTAGTGGCTGTTCTGCTCTATTTTGTGCATTTTGTTCGGTAAAGTATACACGCTGGCCATTTTCCAAGTGCACAGCGAGATGTTGAACAGTTGGATAGCGTTCGTGGATGTTAAATGCTAATATTCGCCAAACTGCTTCATTGCTACTGATGTAGCGTCCCATTTGGAATTGAGTAATTTCATCAGTTTGATTGGCCAGGCCAAAAACTGCCATGTCACTGCCCTTATTGACGTATTTGCAAATGTACTTGATCGACTTCACCGAATTGCAATACTCGACATTAATGTGAGCATCGAACATTTTTGAAAGCAGGGAAGAGTACGGCACGATCCATCTGTTGTCTATGTCAACATCTACATTTCGGATTCTAATTGTAGTTGTGTATCCACCGTCATCGGGCTTCCTTCGCCTATACATAGGATATCGATCACCTCCAGTTTGAGTTTCATTTATTAGCTCCCGTGGATATCCTTTTGTGCACTTGCCATCCCTCATGCATGGTGAATTTGTGTTGAGTGCACCACATGGCCCATGAATCATATGTTTTTTGATTGTTTCAAACAGAATTGGATCTTCGTCTCGATTCGGAAGTTCAGCCGTAATGACACTATCAATTTGTGATGGGACGATTTTTTGCTTCAACCAAATTAAAATGTGAGCGTGCGGCAGGCCTCTTTTTTGCCATTCAACTGAGTACATCCAGCATCGAGTCTCTCCAAAAATATGATTCTTTGTGATAACGTCCATGAGTTTTATTAATTTTTGCTTAAAAACTCGAGCGAGAAGATCATGTCTGTGCGATGAGTTTTGGCCGGTGAAAAGCAGATGTGTAATTTCACTCCACGTTGGATTGCATGTGAAGGTGATGAACAAATCTGGGCGTCCATACTTTCGAACATACGTCATGGCATCCTGTGCGTATTCGTGCATCTGTCGCGGACTGCCGGTATACGTTGCTGGCAAGACTACCATTTGTCCGATATTAGCAGCGTTCCCATCATTGACCATTGCATCACGTAAGTGAACGTATTCTTCAACTCGCAACTTCTGTTGATTTAAACGAATGAAGAGAAGACGCTCGCTTTCAATTTTCGCGTACATGTCCACAATGAACTGATGGTATAGTTCACGGCATTTCAGAATGTGGTTGGTTTCATTTGCACGAATCATAATGCGGTAAGCGTAATAATCCATGCACGAAACTTTCTTTGTTGACTCTTCATTCGTGTTAGCGTTGATTTGCATGATGTTGAAATGGTAGCCATCTTCTCCACGCGGAAACAACAGTGGATATTGAAGTGCATCGTACGAACGATGTGTTTCCGAAACGCGTTGCACAGTTGTATTCCGGCGGTGGATGACAATGTCACGTCGATTGAATTCGGTGCCCACTATTACAACTGCTACATCACCTATCACCGGTGCATTGAAACGTCTTTCATGTTCCCCAGTCGGTGTTTTGTCTGCTCTTATTACAACAGCATAGTCATCTGATGGCATCTGGTCTATAGCAGTTTTAAATAGACGAATCAAACTGTTGCTTCCGTGCAACATTGTCTGTAATTCCGAAATGATTTCGCGTCTGGTTGCAGTATTAATCGCGCATCGCTGTTCGGTTTCTCTTTCCTCGTTGCCAGTAAAATATATTTGCAAAAACTTTGCCTCTAGATTCGGTAAAGGAAGCAACGAACCGATTCGGTGATATATTTGGCCTTGAACTTTAAAAGTGGGCATGTAACCGGCGTTGTTGTGAATGTTTGTTGCACCGAAAGAGGTCATTTGAAAGCATGAGTTGTAGTTGCGAATGTTCATCAGGAATTGTTTTGAAAATGTAGTGTCACCAGAAAGATAACTTTTTAGCGGCTCAGGTGGCTCCATCACCGGAACCAAAACTACTTTACCGTTCGAACAACACATTCCAGGAGACTCCTTAGCGAACTTCAAACTACGACAATGCACGCAAGCCTTATTCATTGGTCCAATAGCCACATCTATGTGATTCCTATAATCATAGTCTCTATCATGATTAAATGCTTCCAACTTCAAATCAATCCGTTCTCTAGATCGAGTCAGTCGTAATCGATTGTTATCAAGTCGTTCGCTATATCGTTGGGGTGTTTCTTTTGCTCTGGAGGTTGAACTTCTGACGCGTAATGTTTGAAGGCGGTTTCCACGTTGTTCTTCATTTTCCGTGGCTCTGGAAATGGAAGCTCTATCGCGCATTTGTTGAAGGCGAAGTTCGTGCTGCTCTTCAGCTTCAGAGGCTCTGGAAGTAGAAGCACTTTCACGCATTTTTTTTAGGCGAATTTCGCGCTGCTCTTCAGCTTCAGAGGCTCTGGAAGTAGAAGCACTTTCGCGCATTTCCTGAAGGCGAATTTTGCGCTGCTCTTCAGCTTCAGAGGCTCTGGAAGTAGAAGCTCTTTCGCGCATTTGCTGAAGGCGAATTTCTTGCTGCTCTACAGTCTCAGCACCTCTTTTTTGCCTTTTATTCTTTGCCTCTAAAGATTTTCTTCCAAGTGACTTTTTTTTTGGTGACATTATTGAAAACTGAGAAACATACATATCTTTTTAATCTTTATTGAAATATGAAATATAGATTGTGGAAAGACCACTTCCAATCGATTGAAAATGAAAAAAAGAAGGAATGTAAAATAGAATTCATACATTGGACGCCACGTATGTTTGCGTCCGAGAAGACCACTTGCAATCGATTGAATGGAAATGTCGTTCAAACGAAATAACAATTTTAATGTGTTTTTAAATCATCACAAAATATGTACTTATAAATATTTACCAATTGTATTTTCTGCTAAAAAGGTTTTTGTTAAACTTGCAGCCTTTCTAATTGCGTTGTTAGCTTTTTCGACTAATGTCTCAGATGGGTAGATTCGTTTGAAATCAATAAATAATTTTTATTTTTTCGCTAAAGACAGCAAAACGTCTTTTAGCTATGGATTCAAATCTCTTTAAATATTACTATTTTATTGTGGAATATAAATATTTACCAATTGTATTTTCTGCTAAAAAGGTTTTTGTTAAACTTGCAGCCTTTCTAATTGCGTTGTTAGCTTTTTCGACTAATGTCTCAGATGGGTAGATTCGTTTGAAATCAATAAATAATTTTTATTTTTTCGCTAAAGATAGCAAAACGTCTTTTAGCTATGGATTCAAATCTCTTTAAATATTACTATTTTATTGTGGAATATAAATATTTACCAATTGTATTTTCCGCTAAATAGGTTTTTGGTAAATTTGCAGCCTCTCTAATTATGTTGTTATCTTTTTCGTTTAATGTCTCAGAGATCAGAGCAGAGCACAATATGATTTGTTCAAAATCAATAAATAATTTTTATTTCTTCACTCAAGACAGCAAAAACTATGTTAGATAGGAATTCAAATCTCTTTAAATATTACTATTTTACTGAGGAACATAAATGTTAACCAATTGTATTTTCTGCTGAATAGGTTTTCTTTAAATTTGCTCTTTGTCTCTTTAATTTTGTTGTTAGATAGCTTAAATATAAGTCTGTGTTGAAAGAATTTTTAAAATCGGTTAATTAACTTTAAGGTTCGCGTTCTCGTTCCTGTTTCTGTTCCAGTGGGATTATAGGGATGAAGTCTACGCTAAGTTACTGAGTGATTATGTGGTATCCCAGTGCTGGTAGTCCAGTAGCTTCTAAGTGCTGAAAGAATTTTTGAAATCTGTCAAGTAGCTTCTAGGTTTCCATTCCCAACACCGTTTCTGTGGGACTTCCGTTCTCATAGAAATATGTGAATGAAATGTAGGTCTATGTCACTGAGGGATAATGTAACATCCTAGAGTTGAAATAATTTTTGAAATGTGTTAAGTAACTTTAATATTCCCGTTCTCGTTCCCGTTTCTGTTCCCGTGGGATAATAGGGATGAATTATTGAATAAGTTACTTATTTAGGCGAATAATGTAGTACAACTAATGCTAAAAGAATTTTTGAAATCTGTCCCGTAGATTCTAAGTTTCCATTCCCAACCCCGTTCCTGTGGGAATATGGGGATCAAACCTTGACAGGAACCATCTCTGGACTAAACTATGTCTACCCTGAAAATTTCATAAAAATCCGTTGGGTGGTTTAGGAGTATACCCCGGACATACATACATACATACATACATACATCCTACTTTATATATATAGATATATATAAATACGTATTCTTAAAAGTCAATAAGTCACGGATTTATTGGCCCACCTTCAGCTTTTCATATTCGTTTCCAAATTCACGTCCCTCCTCTTCGGATGTGGAACTGGAACGGTTGGGTATGATAAGCTCATTGAATTCTGACCTAGACAGCATTATTGCATGGGGTCATAAAAACCGAGTAGAATTCAATGCTTCGAAAACTCAATGCTGTCTCTTGTCGTTGAAGCTAAACATTCCCCTATTGCCATTATCCATGAATGGTACCTGCATCCAAGAAACCGAAAAGCTATCAGTACTTGGTATGTGTGTAAACGATGATCTTCGTTGGAATGACCACATATTTGAAGTCGCCAAAAACGCTGCTAAATGCTTAGGCTTCTTAAGACGATGCAGGAAGTTCTTCACCCCTTCCGATCTGGCTACAATTTATAAGGCCTTCATTCGCCCGAAGCTGGAGTATAACTCCCATAGTCAGGTGCTCCTCAAACATCTCTGCGCCTACTTGATAGGGTACAAAATAGAGCGTTAAAATTGATATTGATAGTTCAATCGTAGAATCGATTAATTCTCTTGAACATCGGCGAAACGTTACATGTCTCAGTCTCTTTTATCGCCTTTTCTATAAAATAGTGCCTTAGTAAAATAGCCAGTTGCATTCCTGCTCCTGAAACAATTTAGCGGCAACACCCGCCTCGCTAGGAATACCAATCAGTTTTACCTTGAGCACAACTTCGGACGCACATTCAAGTATAGAGATTCATATTTTAGTCGCACTACCCGTATGTGGAATGCTTTACCTGGCTATGTATTTCCCCTGCATTACGATTCTTCTATTAAATCCGCTCCTATTTTCCTAAATGCTCTCACTGTGTTCTATAACATTATAAGTATTCATAACCCCTGGAAGTGCGCATTAAATAAAAAAAAAAAAAAAATATTAACTATTGTATCTTATTGTTCTTTATTTTAAGATCCTGCCAGGGTGGCAAGCCCCGAACTCAAGCCTGTAAAGACCAGCAGGGAAACATAGTTATAGAGTCACAGTCGCTACTGAGGATCTGGAAAGATCATTTCTGCAGACTGCTTAACGGCGATGAGGACACAAATTCCGCTGTCAGGCAGATTGCCCCATTCAGCTTGGACGATGATCAAGAATGCCGTCCTTGACCTAGAGCAAGTTAAGCTTGCCATATGCAAACTTAAATCAAATAAGACTGCAGGTGCAGATGGCCTTGATGCCGAACTCTTCAAGGCAGCTGGAGACCAGTTGGAAAGGATCATGCACCAGCTGATCTGCATGATATGGGCGGAAGAAAGCATGCCCGATGAATGGAACCTCAGTATCGTCTGCCCGATCTTAAAGAATGGAGACCCTCACAATTGCGCCAATTACAGAGGGATAAGTCTCCTTAACGTCGCTTATAAGATCTTGTCTGCTGTAATATGTGAACGTCTGAAACCCCACGTCAACAACTTGATAAGTCCTTATCAATGTGGTTTTAGACCAGAGAAGCCCACAATAGACCAAATTTTCAAACTACGGCAGATCTCGGAAAAAACCCGAGAATATAATATCGATATTCACCATCTTTTTATCGATTTCAAGGCCGCGTATGACAGTATTTACAGAGACGAGCTGTACAGAGCCATGTCTAGTTTCGGCATCCCTGCAAAACTCGTACGACTATGCAGGATGACTTTGGAGAATTCACGCTGCTCCGTCAAGGTCGGTAAAGAACTCACCGAGACCTTTGATGTCGAAAAAGATTTTAGGCAAGGGGATAAACTGTCATGCGATTTCTTCAACATCATACTTGAACAGATTGTAAGAAACTCAAACGTCAACACCAGGGGAACAATCTTTCAAAAGTCTGTACAATTACTCGCCTATGCAGACGATATTGACGTAATGGGAAGAAAAAGCGTGATGTCAAAGGTGCTTTTGCGAGTATTGAAACAGAAGCGGCAAAAATGGGTTTGATGGTTAATGAGGGCAAAACGTCATCAAACAGGGACACAGAACATCGACGAATTGGACAATACGTCATAATAGACAGACATAACTTTGAGGTAGTACAGGACTTCGTCTACCTAGGATCCGCTGTAGACACGGACAACAACATCAGTGCGGAGATCAAACGGAGAATAACTCTTGCCAACCGTTGCTTCTTTGGGTTAAGAAGGCAATTGAGAAACAAAACCCTCTCTAGAAAAACCAAGGTGACCTTGTATAAGACCTTGATCATCCCAGTCCTGCTTAACGGCGCGGAAGCATGGACTTTATCGAAAGCGGATGAGGAAACTCTTGGTCGTTTCGAAAGAAAAATTCTCCGAATGATCTTTGGTCCCGTATGCGAAGAAGAAGATACAACATTGAACTGTATGAGCTGTACCGCGACATGAACATAGCCAGAAGAGTTCGCAACGCGAGTCTACGATGGTTGGGCCATGTAGAGCGGATGGACCCAAACGCTCCGGCTCGTCGGGTGTTCGAAAGCACATTGCAGGGAAATCGCAGAAGGAGAAGACCTCGTCTTAGGTGGCGCAATCAAGTGGATGAAGACCTCAACCGACTTGGAGTGCGAAACTGGAGAGAGCTCGCCCGAAATCGAAGTCGTTATAGAAGGATGTTGGTTGAGGCCCAGGCTTACCCCGAACTGTAATGCTCACCTAAGTAAGTAAGTAAGGATTATTGTTCACGTATTTGCTAACCCATATTCGGCATACATCTGTGTATTTCAACAAATGTGATCATGATCATGCAAAACGAAATAATTTCTTGTGTTTTCTACAGTTTAAAAGCTTGGAAAGCAAATGGTCGTTGTATTCAAAACACATACTCTACCACAATGCTCTTGAGTGCCATCTACAACTTCAAGACGCTTTCAGTGTTGTTTCGACTATGTTTTTAGTACTAATGTGCGTTTCTGAGCGGACGAATGAATTGCTGAGACTCAACTGAAAGACACCAGACCCTTGTTGTTGCAATTAAGGAATATTTGTTAATAAATATTTTGTATTATGGTTTACGCATACCTCTGACCATACGACAGCTGATACGGCTGGCGAGTGGCGAATGGATGGATGGTGCTGTAAATACGTAAGCTGTACTGTGTTGTTGATGATACGACTGTTGATAAGACTGCGGAATCGACAGCCAATGCGGTTTGGATACGGCTGCCGATATGACTGACAATAAGGCTTTGAAAGCGAATATGGATGCCGGCTGCCAATTCGACTTTGAATACGGCCATGAATATTACTGCGGTATTGTTGCCGATACGAATGCATTCCTATCTACACCAGTGTTCGCAATCGCATCCACATTTTTTGTATATTCACTTTTTTTGCTCACTTCAAAAATGAAAAATGATCCAAATCACTTAGGAAAAATGAACCAAATGCACGTTGAGCTAGGGGGTCAATTATATTATCGATCAGTGAAGCTGTGATGTGCGTCTTTCAAAGTTTGTACCAAAGAGAACTTAAGCGTTCTAAATGATAAAGTGCAAGAATTGTCACTTGCCTGCGACATTTGAGAGTTTTCAAATTAATGTTAGAGCACCTTGACTTAAAGTCAGTTAAGGATCCAACCTAATTAAATTTTCTCAGAGCATAGTTAGCAAATCTTTTTTGAATCGATTCTAAATTATTTTCATAAAATGGTGCCCTAACAACACAACAATACTTTAAAACTAGTGAAACTAAAGACAGAAGGTCTCAAGCGTAAACGCATCATTAAAATCAGCAGAATTTCGTTTTAAAAAAAGAAACCTAACAAAGAATTGCCAATAGACACCACACAATCAATGTGTGTACTAAAGTCTAACTTTGAATCAAAATGGACTCCCAGGTCCTTCTTAGTGCTGACTCTTAAGGGGTTAGGCCACACTAGTATTTTCGAAAAATCGATTATTTTTTTTTATTCCAAATGGTCCCTTAGGACCTCAAAAATGATGTCCCGGAAGATTATGGCCGGGAAAAATATTTAGGTAGTCGGTTTTCGAATTTTAGTACACGGCCGTCTGTTCCGGAGCGAGTTCCTTTTGTGAGCGCAAGGGGGAAGGTAGGTTAGGGGAGTAGAGCATGTTGTTATTGAAAATATTTATTTCCTGACTAGTCTAGACGAGTTAGACTTGCCGAACGTCTCTTTCAGGCATCGCAGATTAAAGGTATTGTAAAATTATTTATAATTTCCTACAACTCAAAATTTTAAACGCTATTATCTCAATACTGTATTTTTCAAGTTGGCCGGACTCGTAACTCAAGCAATTTTCTACCGATCAACTTGAAATTTAAAAAATGTCTTGAAATGTACATTGTCTATGGAAGTACGTAGGACTTTTTTTATATTGCGTAGTTCATTTGTTAATAACAATTATCTGACAATTTTTCAGGCAAGTTTTTCATTTTTCACTTTAGAAGGGCGCCATTTGACCAAAAATCAATAGATCGCAAAAATCCTACGTACTTCTATAGCAGTTAGTATATAAAATCGAAAAAATTCCTTGCTCAATATTATTTAAAAAATTACAGGAGTTGTTGGTCCGGATGAAAACTGTTGGTCCCGAGAAAACAGACATCGTCGCAAAAACGCTGCACAGCCGCCATTTTGTAATAAATCGCTTCAAAAAACATTATTGTAAGCAGTCACTGATATAGATAAAAAAAATCACGTTTCTGTTATCTCGATTTATTTTGTAGTATTTCTGAAAAAAAATCCCCAAAACAGCCCCTAGATTGGCCTAACCCCTTAGAGAATAAAAACATGGAATTTTTATTCAAAACAAGCTGAGCCACCCAGCGTTGCTCGGGTCTGTAGCTTTAAGGTTCCCGTTCTCGTTTTTCCGCTTAAATGGGAACTTGGGGATGAAAAATAATCGTTTTTACTTTGGGATTATGTGGCATCCCAATGACGAAAGAATTTTTGAAATCTGTCCAGTAGTTTCTAGGCTCCCGTTCCCAGCCCCGTTTCTGTGGGAATCTTCCGTTACCGTGGAAATATGTGAAATATAAGTCTATGTCACTAAAGGATAAGGTAACATCATAGAGTTGAAAGAATTTTCGAAATCGATCAAGTAACTTTAAGGTTCCCGTTCTCGTTCCAGTTTATGTTCCGGTGGGATTATAGGGATGAAATATAATCTAAATTACTAATTGAGGGGGATAATGTAGCAATCCTAGTGCAGAAAGGGGAAGGGTTATAGAAATCTGTATAGTAGTTTCTAAGTTTCCTTTTCCAAACCCGTTCCAGTCGGAATATCCGCGCAATTTTTTAAATTCCGTTCCTGTGGGAATATGGGGAACAAACCTTTACAGGAACCATTTATAAGTCATTGTGACTGAGGGATAATGTAACATCCTAGAGTTGAAAGAATTTTTGAAATCGGTCAAATAACGTTAAGCTTTCGGTTCTCATTCCCGTTTCTGTTCCCGTGGGATTATAGGGATGAAAGAATTTTAGAAATCTGTTCAGTAGTTCCCGTTCCTGTGGGAATAAGGGGAACAAACCTCGAAAGGAACCACTTATAAGTCCATGTCACTGAGGGATAATGCAACATCCTAGAGTTGAAAGAATTTTGGAAATCGGTCAAGTAACTTTAAGGTTTCGGTTCTCGTTCCCGTTTCTGTTCTTGTGGGATTATAGGGATGAAATATAATCTAAATTACTGATGGAGAGGGATAATGTACCACCCCTAATGCTGGAATCGTTTTAGAAACCTGTCTTGTAGCTTCTAAGTTTCCGTTCCCAAACCCGTTCCTGTGGGAATATCAATTTTAAAATTTTTTATGTCATAAAAACCTTCTCCTGACAATAACAAACACAACAAAAAAAGAATTGGCCAAATTGGTCCAGGCCTTGTTGAGTTATGCGCTTACCAACACATTTTGCGATTCATTTTTATATATAAGATTTATAAGAGATGGAGATCACTTAATATCTTACAACCTTGTTTGTAATAGAAGACCATGATGAATGCTTTAACAAAGTCGGTGAAGATGACATCAACTTGCTTACCATTTTCTATTTGATTACTTCAAAAATTAGTAAAAGGGGCTAAATTTGTTCAAGTCGATCTGCCTTTGAAAAATCCGTGTTCGATCGGTGATAATGATTCCTTAGTAAAAAAGTAGCCTTTCAGTAATAATTTTTTTCTAAAAGCTTAGGTACCGTAGAAAGTTTAGAAACATCATATGGTCTGGCTACCCCGATGCGATGCCTTTTACAAAATAATTTGCAAATTAAATTTGTGAATTATTTCAATAAATAAATAAATAAATAAATAAATAAAGTTTAGAAAGTCTATAGTTTTTTACTAGATGCTTAAGAACACTTTTGTATATGGGATCAATGAAATAAATTTGAAAACTCAGTTAAAGAGGTCACTTTACTCAAGCGCTCTCTAGATATACTGACTTTTCAAAGGCTTTCGATAAACTATCTCACGATATTATATTGTTTAAACTAAATGCATATGGATTTGGATTCCCTTCGACCTTCGTTGATTGGATCAGATCGTACCTTACTGATAGATCATATGCGGTAAAATTTAGAAGCATTCTTTCAGACTCCTTTAAGGCGCACTCAGGAGTACCACAAGGTAGTCACCTTGGCCCTATCCTCTTTATTCTAGCCATTAATGATGTTACTTTTAGCTTGTCATCTAGCAAAATTTTGATCTTCGCGGATGATGAAAATAGACTGCGCAGCCGATCGTCTTATTTTTCAGTCTGATGTTGAAAATTTTGCCACATGGTGCGGTAAAAATGCTGGATTGATTCTCAATCCAAGCAAATGTCAAAGTATAACTTTTTCGAAGAAGCGTACACCGGCTTTGCATAATTACTCGATTTTTCATAAAATATTATGCAAGGTGTCCAATATTAAGGACCTTGGTGTTTACTTTAGTTCCAATTTAGAATTTACATCTCATATCAATTATGTACATTGTTAGTAAAGGAAATTCAATGCTTGGCTTTATTAAAAGATGGGCTAAGGAGTTTACGGACCCCTACGTCACTCTTTCGCTGTATAACTGTCATGTTCGACCCCATCTAGAATATGCTTCTCAAGTATAATCTCCTTATTATGCAGTCCACAATTCAAGAATAGAAAGTATACAGCGAAGATTTATTAGATTTGCTCTCAAGGGACTTCCTTGGACTGATCCTTATGACCTTCCACCGTATGAGCATCGTATTCAACTTTTGCAGATGCAACTACTTTCGCATCGCCGAATAAATAATGATTTAGTCTTTATTCACAAGCTTATAACAGGACAAATTGATGCACCTGACTTGCCCAGGGAGGCTCATACCAACTGCGCAACTTGGATTTACTTCACTGTACCCATCATAGAACTAATTATGGAATGAATGAGCCTATTACTCGTATGATAAAAGTCTTGAACCTAAACTCAAATTTAATAGATTTTCATATTAGTAAAACTACGTTAAAGTCCTTAAATCGAACCAGAGTTCCACTCTCTTGACTATGTTTTATATGTTTCTTATCTCCTAATAATTGTAACATTTAATTATTAATTTTATGTATGTAGCTATTTAATTTGTTTTCGTATATGTTTATCAATAATTTTGTAATATTTTTTAGCTCTGTTGTCTTGAGTGTGTTAGACTTAATTTTTGCTTGACAACTAACACCTCGCTAAATGATGACAGTGATACATATTTCTGAGTACTTAAAGGTGAAAAAACTCTTGAAGAAAAGATACATTGTTTCAGAAGCTTGAAATAAGCTGTTCTGATAGTGAAAAACTAGTTCTCGTCAATAATTCGGGTTTTAGGCTTCCAAGCTATTTTTTCATTTTAAGCAGCAATAAATTGGTGCGATAATATTTTTCGGAAGGTTTTCATACAATTTTGATCTCCTCAACAAAAGCCGTAGTCGTATGCTTCTCGGATCTAGCCATTTACCATCCATGTAAATTCTTCTTCTTTCCTTGGCCATAATTGGCCGGTTCTAAGTCGAACGTAGGGCTGCAACGATTTCTCTCCGTCGTGTTCTACTAGTATCTTGGGTTCATCGTTTAGTTTCATTCCAGGATCCGATATGTATACTTTCAATCAGACTCTTTTCGTTCCCAATTCATATTAGGTGGACATCTTCTTCTGTTGCCTTGGGGGTTGCATTCAAATGCCATTTTGGCAATGTCGTTGTCGAGCGCTCTATTTGCGCTCTAGATTCAGCTTACACTCGGTCAGTACTTAAAGCTGTTCGTTTGATATGGTGTTTAAAATAAATAAATAAATAGGGTGGCGCAACAGAGCGAGGAGCCCCTGGGCATAGCGCATTTCTCACAACCATCCCTTGTGAGGGAATGGAGGGGACCTACAATTTTCTGCCGGTTCCGAACGGCTAATTGAGAAAGCGCTTTTCATGGCAATGAATACTAACGGAGGACTTGCCAATTCCTCGCGAAAGGCGATACCCGTAGAAAAAACATTTTTGCCTCTGGTGGGATTCGAACTCGAACCTCTGGATTAACAGGCGGACATGCTATCCATCACACCACGGGTACCATATGGTGTTTGGCCAAGATAAATTAAAAATTTTCTTTCAGCAGGAGCTGACAAATATCTACTTGAAATTTTCCCCATACAGCCCCAGTTGTTTTCCCCGTCTCGGAGCCGTACAATAAAGCAGACTTTACTAATATACGTATTTTGGTCTTTTTGCGATGTTGGTGGATCTGAATGTTCTTCCTAGTTTAGGAAAATCTGCATATGCTTTTGCTAATTGGACTCTTACATCAGCCTCAGTACCACCGTTCTTAACAATCATGCAGAAGCTATCTACATCTTCTTTGTGATGTTGGATTCCACTTGCTAAGCTTATTTATTTCAAAAATTTTATTTGTACCTCTTACTTCTCTTACTTTTTGGTAAAATGAAGCACTTTTTCAACATAAAATTAGACTACGACTTCAAATTGGGCGCAATTATTTTGAGTCGTGTAGGTGCACTAGGCAGGCGAAAAGCAAAAGCGAGAACATTGTGTAGGAAGCTGCAGAAGCTTAATTTTAATTTCGATACAAAATCCAATACAATAATTAGCACAACAAGGAAGTTCACGATCGATTTTTCAATTTGAATCCCACTAGTCTTTTTTTTAATTGCTAGCATCAACTTCTGGCGATGAAGGTCAAATTACGAACACTCTACACCCGTTATCAAAACTATCTATGTTTGCAATTTCCAAGGCTAAGCACTTGGTTAACTAAACTATTGCCAAACAGCAGCAAGTGTTTACTTTTCAAAGGTCAAAAATAAAAGCATTAAAAATTAACGTGTGTGACGCCTTGCACTCATTAAAAAAGTAGGTACTTAAGTCAATCCGACCTTCACTGAAGTCCTCCTAACGGTTTAAATATTAAACCATTTTCATCATCGACACTAAAGTGCAAACCTGAAAAAGTAAAAAAAAAAATAAGTGCTTATAGTCTAAGAGCTGGAAGCAAATTTTTGGAGTGGTGTGATAACCAAAAAAAATTCACATGTATGTGTAGATACACGCATCATGATATCAGATTCAACCGTCTGGCAGGTTTCTTTTTCAGCCGGGGGCGGGGGTGGGCGTTTGAAAATGGTAATTTTACAGATTTTGAGGTCGAAGTGATAACCACATAAATGATACATCAAAAAATCAGAAAAATTCCCCTGATTACAAAAAACTCGGTCCCAGACGATTTGGTTTCAGCCTACTGCTTGCCAGACGCATTTTAACACTTTTTAAGTGCATTTTTCAGCTTAAAGCACTCATAACTTTTTTCCTATCACATGTAACCAAGAAATTGGTACGCCAAAATACCACAAAAGTTCCCCTGATTACAAAAAACTCGGTCCCAGACGATTTGAATTCAGCCTACTGCTTGCCAGACGCTCTTTAACATTTTAGTAAAACGCATTTTTCAAAATAAAGTACTGGTAACTTTTTTCCTATAACATATAACCAAAAAAGTGGTACGCCAAAATACCACAAAAGTTCCCCTGATTACAAAAAACTCGGTCCCAGACGATTTAGATTCAGTCTACTGCCCGCCAGACGGTCTTTAACATTTTTTCGAATGCATTTTTCAGGTTAGAGTACTGGTAACTTTTTTCCTACCACATGTAACCAAAAAAGTGGTACGCCAAAATACCACAAAAGTTCCCCTGATTACAAAAAACTCGGTCCCAGACGATTTAGATTCAGTCTACTGCCTGCCAGACGCTCTTTAACATTTTAGTAAAATGCATTTTTCAAAATAAAGTACTGGTAACTTTTTTCCTATAACATATAACCAAAAAAGTGGTACGCCAAAATACCACAAAAGTTCCCCTGATTACAAAAAACTCGGTCCCAGACGATTTAGATTCAGTCTACTGCCTGCCAGACGCTCTTTAACATTTTTTCGAATGCATTTTTCAGGTTAGAGTACTGGTAACTTTTTTCCTACCACATGTAACCAAAAAAGTGGTACGCCAAAATACCACAAAAGTTCCCTTGATTACAAAAAAATCGGTCCCAGACGATTTAGATTCAGTCTACTGCCTGCCAGACGCTCTTTAACATTTTAGTAAAATGCATTTTTCAAAATAAAGTACTGGTAACTTTTTTCCTATAACATATAACCAAAAAAGTGGTACGCCAAAATACCACAAAAGTTCCCCTGATTACAAAAAACTCGGTCCCAGACGATTTAGATTCAGTCTACTGCCTGCCAGACGCTCTTTAACATTTTTTCGAATGCATTTTTCAGGTTAGAGTACTGGTAACTTTTTTCCTACCACATGTAACCAAAAAAGTGGTACGCCAAAATACCACAAAAGTTCCCTTGATTACAAAAAAATCGGTCCCAGACGATTTAGATTCAGTCTACTGCCTGCCAGACGCTCTTTAACATTTTAGTAAAATGCATTTTTCAAAATAAAGTACTGGTAACTTTTTTCCTATAACATATAACCAAAAAAGTGGTACGCCAAAATACCACAAAAGTTCCCCTGATTACAAAAAACTCGGTCCCAGACGATTTAGATTCAGTCTACTGCCTGCCAGACGCTCTTTAACATTTTTTCGAATGCATTTTTCAGGTTAGAGTACTGGTAACTTTTTTCCTACCACATGTAACCAAAAAAGTGGTACGCCAAAATACCACAAAAGTTCCCCTGATTGCAAAAAACTCGGTCCCAGACGATTTGGATTCAGTCTACTGCCTGCCAGACGCTCTTTAACATTTTAGTAAAATATCCTTTACACTGTGTTATTACAAAAATCAAAGCCTGGGAAAAGCATTGAAGTTTTGTATGTCATTCAACAAATTAATTTGTTAATAACCGTTGCTGTGCTTTTTGTAATAACACAGTGTAAAGGATATTTTACTAAAATGTTAAAGAGCGTCTGGCAGGCAGTAGACTGAATCCAAATCGTCTGGGACCGAGTTTTTTGCAATCAGGGGAACTTTTGTGGTATTTTGGCGTACCACTTTTTTGGTTACATGTGGTAGGAAAAAAGTTACCAGTACTCTAACCTGAAAAATGCATTCGAAAAAATGTTAAAGAGCGTCTGGCAGGCAGTAGACTGAATCTAAATCGTCTGGGACCGAGTTTTTTGTAATCAGGGGAACTTTTGTGGTATTTTGGCGTACCACTTTTTTGGTTATATGTTATAGGAAAAAAGTTACCAGTACTTTATTTTGAAAAATGCATTTTACTAAAATGTTAAAGAGCGTCTGGCAGGCAGTAGACTGAATCTAAATCGTCTGGGACCGATTTTTTTGTAATCAAGGGAACTTTTGTGGTATTTTGGCGTACCACTTTTTTGGTTACATGTGGTAGGAAAAAAGTTACCAGTACTCTAACCTGAAAAATGCATTCGAAAAAATGTTAAAGAGCGTCTGGCAGGCAGTAGACTGAATCTAAATCGTCTGGGACCGAGTTTTTTGTAATCAGGGGAACTTTTGTGGTATTTTGGCGTACCACTTTTTTGGTTATATGTTATAGGAAAAAAGTTACCAGTACTTTATTTTGAAAAATGCATTTTACTAAAATGTTAAAGAGCGTCTGGCAGGCAGTAGACTGAATCTAAATCGTCTGGGACCGATTTTTTTGTAATCAAGGGAACTTTTGTGGTATTTTGGCGTACCACTTTTTTGGTTACATGTGGTAGGAAAAAAGTTACCAGTACTCTAACCTGAAAAATGCATTCGAAAAAATGTTAAAGAGCGTCTGGCAGGCAGTAGACTGAATCTAAATCGTCTGGGACCGAGTTTTTTGTAATCAGGGAAACTTTTTTGATATTTTGGCGTACCAATTTCTTGGTTACATGTGATAGGAAAAAAGTTATGAGTGCTTTAAGCTGAAAAATGCACTTAAAAAGTGTTAAAATGCGTCTGGCAAGCAGTAGGCTGAAACCAAATCGTCTGGGACCGAGTTTTTTGTAATCAGGGGAATTTTTCTGATTTTTTGATGTATCATTTATGTGGTTATCACTTCGACCTCAAAATCTGTAAAATTACCATTTTCAAACGCCCACCCCCGCCCCCGGCTGAAAAAGAAACCTGCCAGACGGTTGAATCTGATATCATGGTGCGTGTATCTACACATACATGTGAATTTTTTTTGGTTATCACACCACTCCAAAAATTTGCTTCCAGCTCTTGGTCTATTAGTTAGGCACCTCAACTTTTTAAATGATACTAATCACCAATTCACCTTCATTGACTTTATTGCCAAAAAGACAAAAACACTTGTTAGCCACGTCTTCAGAAGCATTGACAATCTAACCACCCGCACACCTTTTGGATCAACAATCTCTGCAAATAAAATCTATTCAATTCCTATCACGATAGTACAACAAAACATCATTGATCCCATCCAGTGATTGTGAACAAATAGCTCAATTAAAATTCTCGACAGATGTACAACATTGTGGTCCGATTACCCAATACACAGCCAAACCATTAAAAAACTGGTTCATACTCCCCTTGAGGCTGAATAGTGACTTCTGCTTGAATTGGGGTCTGAATTGTGGATTCACTCTGATTGTTAGGCCAAGCCAGCAATAGAATCGCGCCTGGTAATGCATTGAAATACTTGTATACCTGCTCTGCGTGTAACTATTTCCTGCCTGCAACTTAGTTATTATGGTGGCACTTGGATTAGCCATCTTATGCAACAATCCTTTGTTGCACATTCACATTTTGTATTAGACAATGCCCACGGTCTCCATAGGCACTCAACGGAGTGTGATTGCGTCTAAATAGCAGACAAGTTTCCTAAGGTGAGATAAAATCAAAATGCTGACTTCGCTATCAGTCGAATTTGATTGTCATCGATCATTCTGCCATTGTTTATTGCCAAAACGTTGGGTGATTCACCTGTTGGACAATATGCGTATATGCAGTTAGTGTGTGTTGTGTGGATCAAGGATGACACAAATTGAAAAGCTTGGACAGATTGGTTGATTGTTTTTTTATATTGTTGTTATGAGTTGCTCTGCTGGTGCGGTGCGAGCGTGTGCCGGTTTGTTAACAGTCAATTTAAATGACAATTTGCAAAGCGTGCCGCTGTATATTTTAGTGACTTATAGCGCCATGATGTCAGTGTATGGCAAAGAATGACTAAGTGTACTTGGCAAACAATAAATAACATCAATTAGTAGATAATGGTTTGGGTATATGCTATTTGGACAAAAAATGAACAAATCGAATTAGTGTGGTGCCAAAGTAAACGACACGTGAACAAGTCCCTAAGGCTGTATTTTGCAATTGATAGGCAGAACCATTTGGTAATAGATTAGTTTGCTGTTCAGTGAATGGTTAGAGATGTGGCTCAGTTTTCCTAGTGTGAGCCATGCTTGGAAAATCACAGACGAAGTCTCCTCGCCTCTACATAAACCGGATGTGCTAATGCCCATTACCAACATATGGATAACTATGAGGTGTGACCCATGAGAGTTCCAATTAATGGAGAGATCCAAAGTCTGATAAATGGAAACGATATCTACCAATAGTTTCTTGAATTCCCTGGGTTGAATTCAGTTTACGGTGGGGTGTAGTGTGTTTTACAAATAATATTACATTGTTTGACCTGCTGTGTAGTTTTGGTCGCCATCTCTTTGCCGGAAAATGCTTTGACCCCGCACATCTTTAATTTAACGAGGATCTGGTTAACGGCCAGAAATCAGAGTAGCATAGATGAAACTCCCCATCTTTGGGTACCTTTAAGATGTTTGTCTGCTATTGAACTTGCATCCAATACTACTATTTCCATTCATCTTGGGAGCATAAAGTTAAATATCTTTGACAACGTTTTCCCGTACTGATGGTGCTTAGTGCCTGGCGAAAAGTTCTTTAACTTTGAATCGGCTTAAAATTGTCGGTGCTTGAACTGCGTTGCGCTTCGAAGTTGTCTGTTTCGTGCTTATATTTGTCCATAGAGAAAACCAGATAGACCAAACTTGAAGCCTATTACAATTAATGTTACGCGTTTATTGAAGTGAAACTTCTTATGCGACTTGCAAACATGAATGCGTAACACGTTTAACGCGAATTATCGATTGCATACTTTTCGGCACTCCTCGCAATTAGTCATTCAGCCAGACGATTTAATAGTAGTGAAATGTGTTATTCGCTGGAAGTGGCGTGTAAATAGCGCGTGCGATGACGCATGTAAATGACGCGTGCGATAACACTTACGATGACGCGTGCGATCACACATGCGATGACACATGCGATGACGCGTACGATGACACATGCGATGACACATGCGATGACACATGTGATGACACATGCGATGACACACGCGATGACACACGAGATGACGTGTGCGATGACACATGCGATGACACATGCGATGACACACGCGATGACACATGCGATGACACATGCGATGACACATGCGATGACACATGCGATGACACACGCGATGACACATGCAATGACACATGCGATGACACACGCGATGACACATGCGATGACACATGCGATGACACATGTGATGACACATGCGATGACACATGCGATGACACATGCGATGACATACGCGATGACACATGCAATGACACATGCGATGACACACGCGATGACACCTGCAATGACACATGCGATGACACACGCGATGACACATGCGATGACACATGCGATGACACACGCGATGACACATGCGATGACACATGCGGTGACACACGCGATGACACATGCGATGACACACGCGATGACACATGCGATGACACATGCGATGACACTTGCGATGACACATGCGATGACACACGCGCTGACACACGCGATGACACATGCAATGACACATGCGACGACACATGCAATGACACATGCGATGACACATGCGATGACACATGCGATGACACATGCGATGACACTTGCGATGACACACAAGATGACACATGCAATGACACACGCGATGACACACGCGATGACACATGCGATGACACATGCGATGACACATGCAATGACACATGCAATGACACACGCGATGACACATGCTATGAAACATGCAATGACACACGCGATGACACATGCAATGACACATGCGATGAAACACGCAATGACACATGCGATGACACATGCGATGACACATGCAATGACACACGCGATGACACATGCAGTGACACATGCGATGACACATGCGATGACACATGCGATGACACATGCGATGACACATGCAATGACACATGCGATGACACATGCAATGACACATGCGATGACACATGCGATGACACATGCGATGACACATGCGATGACACTTGCGATGACACACAAGATGACACATGCAATGACACACGCGATGACACACGCGATGACACATGCGATGACACATGCAATGACACATGCAATGACACATGCGATGACACATGCTATGACACATGCAATGACACACGCGATGACACATGCAATGACACATGCGATGAAACACGCAATGACACATGCGATGACACATGCGATGACACATGCAATGACACACGCGATGACACATGCAGTGACACACTCGATGACACACGCGATGACGTGTGCGATGACACATGCGATGACACACGCGATGACACATGCAATGACACATGCGATGACACACGCGATGACACATGCAATGACACATGCAATGAAACACGCGATGACACACGCGATGACACATGCAATGACACATGCGATGACACACACGATGACACATGCAATGACACATGCGATGACACACGCGATGACACACGCGATGACGTGTGCGATGACACATGCGATGACACACGCGATGACACATGCAATGACACATGCGATGACACACGCGATGACACATGCAATGACACATGCGATGACACACGCGATGACACATGCAATGACACATGCGATGACACATGCAATGACACACGCGATGACACATGCAATGACACACGCGATGACACACGCGATGACACATGCAATGACACACGCGATGACGTGTGCGATGACACATGCGATGACACACGCGATGACACATGCAATGACACACGCGATGACACACGCGATGACACATGCAATGACACACGCGATGACACACGCGATGACACATGCAATGACACATGCGATGACACACGCGATGACACATGCAATGACACATGCGATGACACACGCGATGACACATGCAATGACACATGCGATGACACACGCGATGACGTGTGCAATGAAACACGCGATGACACACGCGATGACACATGCAATGACACACGCGATGACACATGCAATGACACACGCGATGACACATGCAATGACACATGCAATGACACATGCAATGACACATGCGATGACACACGCGATGACACATGCGATGACACACAAGATGACACATGCAATGACACATGCAATGAAACACGCGATGACACACGCGATGACACATGCAATGACACATGCGATGACACACACGATGACACATGCAATGACACATGCGATGACACACGCGATGACACACGCGATGACGTGTGCGATGACACATGCGATGACACACGCGATGACACATGCAATGACACATGCGATGACACACGCGATGACACATGCAATGACACATGCGATGACACACGCGATGACACATGCAATGACACATGCGATGACACATGCAATGACACACGCGATGACACATGCAATGACACACGCGATGACACACGCGATGACACATGCAATGACACACGCGATGACGTGTGCGATGACACATGCGATGACACACGCGATGACACATGCAATGACACACGCGATGACACACGCGATGACACATGCAATGACACACGCGATGACACACGCGATGACACATGCAATGACACATGCGATGACACACGCGATGACACATGCAATGACACATGCGATGACACACGCGATGA
The DNA here is from genome assembly GCA_949752695.1 of Melanostoma scalare. NCBI lineage: Eukaryota > Metazoa > Arthropoda > Insecta > Diptera > Syrphidae > Melanostoma > Melanostoma scalare. The sequence goes on along the minus strand of OX456985.1, from coordinate 42,284,259 downwards.
CACATGCAATGACACATGCGATGACACACGCGATGACGTGTGCAATGAAACACGCGATGACACACGCGATGACACATGCAATGACACACGCGATGACACATGCAATGACACACGCGATGACACATGCAATGACACATGCAATGACACATGCAATGACACATGCGATGACACACGCGATGACACATGCGATGACACACAAGATGACACATGCAATGACACACGCGATGACACATGCAATGACACATGCGATGAAACACGCAATGACACATGCGATGACACATGCGATGACACATGCAATGACACACGCGATGACACATGCAGTGACACATGCGATGACACACGCGATGACACATGCGATGACACATGCGATGACACTTGCGATGACACACGCGATGACGCACGCGATGACACATGCAATGACACATGCGATGACACACGCGATGACACACGCGATGACGTGTGCGATGACACACGCGATGACACACGCGATGACACATGCGATGACACACGCGGTGACACATGCAATGAAACATGCGATGACACATGCGATGACACTTGCGATGACACACGCGATGACGCACGCGATGACACATGCAATGACACATGCGATGACACACGCGATGACACACGCGATGACACATGCGATGACACATGCAATGACACATGCAATGACACACGCGATGACACATGCGATGACACATGCGATGACACATGCAATGACACACGCGATGACACACGCGATGACACATGCAATGACACATGCGATGACACACGCAATGACACACGCGATGACACATGCAATGACACACGCGATGACACATGCAATGACACATGCAATGACACACGCGATGACACATGCGATGACACATACGATAACACATGCGATGACACATGCGATGACACATGCAATGACACACGCGATGACACATGCAATGACACACGCGATGACAAACGCGATGACACATGCAATGACACATGCGATGACACACGCGATGACACATGCAATGACACATGCAATGACACACGCGATGACACACGCGATGACACATGCAATGACACACGCGATGACACACGCGATGACACATGCAAAGACACATGCGATGACACACGCGATGACACATGCAATGACACACGCGATGACACATGCAATGACACATGCAATGACACACGCGATGACACATGCAATGACACACGCGATGACACACGCGATGACACATGCGATGACACATGCGATGACACACGCGATGACACATGCAATGACACACGCGATGACACACGCGATGACACATGCAATGACACATGCGATGACACACGCGATGACACATGCAATGACACACGCGATGACACATGCAATGACACATGCAATGACACATGCGATGACACACGCGATGACACATGCGATGACACACGCGATGACGTGTGCGATGACACACGCGATGACGTGTGCAATGACACACGCGATGACACACGCGATGACACATGCGATGACACATGCGATGACACACGTGATGACACATGCAATGACACACGCGATGACACATGCGATGACACACGCGATGACACACGCGATGACGTGTGCGATGACACATGCGATGACACACGCGATGACACATGCAATGACACATGCGATGACACACGCGATGACACATGCGAAAACACATGCAAAAATGCAAACACATGCGATGACACAGTGCCATGACACATGCAATGACACATGCATTGACACATGCGTTGACACACGCGATGACACACGCGATGACGTGTGCGATGACACATGCGATGACACACGCGATGACACATGCAATGACACATGCGATGACACACGCGATGACACATGCAATGACACATGCGATGACACATGCAATGACACACGCGATGACACATGCAATGACACACGCGATGACACACGCGATGACACATGCAATGACACACGCGATGACACACGCGATGACACATGCAATGACACATGCGATGACACACGCGATGACACATGCAATGACACATGCGATGACACACGCGATGACACATGCAATGACACATGCGATGACACACGCGATGACGTGTGCAATGAAACACGCGATGACACACGCGATGACACATGCAATGACACACGCGATGACACATGCAATGACACACGCGATGACACATGCAATGACACATGCAATGAAACATGCAATGACACATGCGATGACACACGCGATGACACATGCAATGACACACGCGATGACACACGCGATGACACATGCGATGACACACGCGATGACACATGCGATGACACATGCGATGACACGTGCGATGACACACGCGATGACACATGCAATGACACACGCGTTGACACATGCAATGACACACGCGATGACACACGCGATGACACATGCGATGACACATGCGATGACACATGCGATGACAAACGCGATGACACACGCAATGACACATGCGTGACACATGCGATGACACATCCGATGACACATGCGATGACACATGCGATGACACATGCGATGACACACGCGATGACACATGCAATGACACATGCGATGACACATCCGATGACACATGCGATGACACATGCAATGACACATGCGATGACACACGCGATGACACATGCAATGACACATGCGATGACACACGCGATGACACATGCAATGACACATGCGATGACACACGCGATGACACATGCAATGACACATGCGATGACACACGCGATGACACATGCAATGACACACGCGATGACACACGCGATGACACATGCGATGACACATGCGATGACACACGCGATGACACATGCGATGACACATGCGATGACACACGCGATGACACATGCGATGACACATGCGATGACACATGCGATGACACATGCGATGACACATGCAATGACACATGCGATGACACACGCGATGACACATGCAATGACACATGCGATGACACACGCATGACACACGCGATGACACATGCGATGACACACGCGATGACACACGCGATGACACATGCAATGACACATGGGATGTAACATGCGATGACACATGCGATGACACACGCGATGACACATGCAATAACACACGCGATGACACATGCAATGACACATGCGATGACACACGCGATGACACATGCGATGACACATGCGATGACACATGCGATGACACATGCGATGACACATGCGATGACACATGCGATGACACATGCGATGACACATGCGATGACACACGCGATGACACATGCAATGACACATGCGATGACACACGCGATGACACATGCGATGACACATGCGATGACACACGCGATGACACATGCAATGACACATGCGATGACACACGCGATGACACATGCGATGACACATGCGATGACACACGCGATGACACATGCAATGACACATGCGTGACACATGCGATGACACATCCGATGACACATTCGATGACACATGCGATGACACGTGCGATGACACATGCGATGACACATGCGATGACACATGCGATGACACACGCGATGACACATGCGATGACACATGCGATGACACACGCGATGACATATGCAATGACACATGCGCTGACACATGCGATGACACATGCGATGACACATGCGATGACACATGCGATGACACATGCGATGACACACGCGATGACACATGCAATGACACATGCGATGACACACGCGATGACACATGCGATGACACATGCGATGACACACGCGATGACACATGCAATGACACACGAGATGACACACGCGATGACACATGCGATGACACATGCGATGACACACGCGATGACACATGCAATGACACATGCGATGACACACGCGATGACACATGCGATGACACATGCGATGACACACGCGATGACACATGCAATGACACACGAGATGACACACGCGATGACACATGCGATGACACATGCGATGACACACGCGATGACACATGCAATGACACATGCGATGACACACGCGATGACACATGCAATGACACACGAGATGACACACGCGATGACTCATGCGATGACACATGCGATGACACACGCGATGACACATGCAATGACACATGCGATGACACACGCGAGGACACATGCAATGACACATGCAATTACATATGCGATGACACATCCGATGACACATTCGATGACACATGCGATGACTCATGCGATGACACGTGCGATGATACTGCGATGACACATGCGATGACACACGCGATGACACATGCGATGACACATGCGATGACACACGCGATGACACATGCAATGACACATGCGTGACACATGCGATGACACATCCGATGACACATTCGATGACACATGCGATGACACACGCGATGACACATGCGATGACACATGCGATGACACACGCGATGACACATGCAATGACACATGCGTGACACATGCGATGACACACGCGATGACACATGCGATGACACATGCGATGACACATCCGATGACACATTCGATGACACATGCGATGACTCATGCGATGACACGTGCGATGACACATGCGATGACACATGCGATGACACACGCGATGACACATGCAATGACACATGCGATGACACACGCGATGACACATGCAATGACACATGCGATGACACACGCGATGACGCATGAGAACTCGATTCGAACTACATTACTGTTGACTATAATATCCGGCTAGTAAGCATTTGATTGATGCCCAGTACTTTTTTGTTTTAGAAAGAACTTTTTAGCAAGCCCTTGTACCTGCTACGAGTATTTAAGGGTTCAATAAATTTGATTAAAAAAAATATCTGCATCAAACCTTAACTCATAACTAAGTATTTAAAAATAATATTTACTGTCTGTAATCGCATTAACGGTTGTTTACTCAAAGTCCTTGCCACCCAATAGTCTATTTAATAAATGTAATCCGAAGCCTACACCAAAAATATGAACTAATGCTCCACTTAGTTGTTAATCCCTCAATTTCGTTTACTTGTTTACAGGAAAATGCTAATTAGATAAACCTGTCAGCCCGATTTGCCATCATATAAAAGCCTCCGTTACTTGCCTGTTTTGCTCAGGGTGCTCTAAAAGTTTCGGATAGTATATTCTGAGTAACGAAAATTATTTGCGGATACAAGAGAATTTCAAGTCACAAGAACACTGTGCTACACACTAAAATCTAACTGCTATGACATAAAATAAAACTGTTTGCCTTTTTTCTTATCCTAAACTCAACATCATCAAAACCAAGTCAAATCATCATGGAGTCGGCTGGCTTTCCCAAATATGAAAGATTCACCAACGCAGCAAATGTTTCGTTGGCGGAAAGTGTTCCACCTGAAATTTATCATATGATGGATCCATATTGGTTTCAATATCCGCCAATGGAACCCATGTGGTTTGCTATTATCGGTTTTGTGATAACAGTGCTCGGTATAATGTCGTTAACGGGAAATTTTGTTGTAATATATATCTTTACGTCGACCAAATCACTTCGAACTCCGTCAAATCTTTTCGTTGTTAATTTGGCCGTGTCGGATTTCCTGATGATGTTTACAATGTTTCCACCGGTTGTGCTAAATGGATTCTATGGAACATGGATCATGGGACCATTCCTGTGTGAGCTGTATGCACTGTTTGGTTCGTTGTTCGGTTGTGTGTCTATATGGACCATGACAATGATTGCTCTCGATCGATACAATGTAATTGTCAAGGGTCTATCCAAACCACCACTAAAGATCAAGGGAGCTATCCTCAGGTTGGCATTCGTCTGGGCTGTTTGTGGAGTCTGGTCGGTTGTTCCTTTGTTCGGTTGGAATCGATATGTGCCAGAGGGAAATATGACAGCCTGTGGTACGGATTACTTTGCCAAGGATTGGTTCAACAGGTCATACATTATTGTTTATTCAACATGGGCCTATTTCATTCCATTGACGACAATCATTTTCTCCTATTATCACATTTTGAAGGTAAGCATCATTTCTGTAAAAAAAATAAGGGGTGAAAAAGAATAATACGGGGCTCTGAATGTTATTGGTTTGTGGTTTTAGGCTGTGTCACATCATGAGAAAGCCATGAGGGACCAAGCTAAGAAAATGAATGTCCAATCACTTCGAAACTCCGATGGCGACAAAGCAAAATCAGTTGAAATCAAACTGGCCAAAGTGGCATTGTGCACAATTGCACTTTGGTTTGTCGCATGGACTCCATATTCGATTATCAACTATGCTGGCATTTTCAATGTTTTGAATTTGTCACCGTTGAGTACAATTTGGGGATCAATTTTTGCTAAAGCGAACTCCGTTTGCAACCCCATCGTCTACGGTCTTAGGTAAGAAACTCTTTGAAAAAATTAAGCAAAATCTATATTTGCCGGATTTGGTTCTCGTTATAGCCATCCAAAGTACAAGCAAGTCCTTAGAGAGAAACTACCTTGCCTTTCATGCTCTGATGCTCCAAGCAGTGCAGCAGATACAAAGACACAGGCTACAACTGAAATGACAGAAACCGCAGCATAGTTTCTTTAAATTTAAATTGTTGTTATGTAACAGAGTTATCTTAAGTTGTTTGTGTTAAAAATGTTAAGAAAAAAGAAAAACTACGATGTGATCAATGACAATTATTTTATTTTTATTTTATTTTTTGGAAATGTGAGAGTTTCAGCTTCCGTTGAGATAATTTCAGTGCGAAAACTTCCTGCGTCGATATTTTTTATCCAAACAAGAAGTTTTGTTTATTCTGTTTGACTTTAAAGCACCAAAGGAGCTTGTTGTACTGGGCTCTTCGAATTCACTCTTCTCAGACAGCTTTTCTGCGGGTCATGCTCATAGGGGACAGTGGAGTGAAAGTGACAATGCCTTAGACTTATGATACCATTGACATCTTTCGGTTTCAGGACTTCAAAGATGTTTTATGCTTCTTAGTTTTACTTTCGCTGTTCTGAGACATTTTAATTATTTTACGGACCTTCAACGACTAGCTGCAGTTGTCAAACGAAATTATTTGATTCTGCGACATTTTGACAAAAATGATAAGTCCGTGATAAGCCGATCCATGTCCGTAAAAATCTTCCTTTAACGATGTTCATTTAAGTAAATCCAGAGTTGAGTTTCATCCGCCAACCTGGTCTACCTCATAGAGAGTAGACGGATCGATGGGGCTCTTATTCGAGAACCATGGATCGCAGGAGGGAAAATTAAGTGCCTGCACTCCAGAGAACAGTCATTCCAGAACATTGGTAAGAGCAAGGAAGCAAATAAACCTTTTTACACCAACCAAGGTCTGCGCTGGGACAAAAAGATGCGACCTTGCGGTAAACCCCATCAAAATAGATCTGGTACTCTTCACGAATAGGAGAAAATTGTCAACTTTTGAGATGCCGAGATTAAATGGAACCCCACTTAAAATCTCTGATCAAGCAAGATAATTTGGAGTGATCTGAGACAAAAAAACTGAACTGAGGCCCCAACATACGAAAAGGATACAAAAAAGCCATTATGATAGCACTGTGTTCGTGTAACAGAATTTTCGGCAGAAATTGGGGACCAAATCCTAAAATTATCATTATACTAAAATAACACCGCCATTGTTAGACCCACTGTAGCATATTACAATTTGGTTTGGTGACCTAACCAAGGTAAAATGAACAGCCTGCATTAGCGTCACTGGAGCAATGTGCATTTTCAAATTTAATTTTGTTGTTTCGGCTGCAAACAGCGCACTTAGGCTGAAACTCAACCAGCTTCCCCAATAGACAGGATTGAGAGAATGAAACACATCATACGAACGAGACGTCTATTATCAATTTCTACCGACGCGACGCGACGGCTTGAAAGTGGAAGTTAGAACGGGGCAGTTTCTTTTCAGAAAACCTTAGTCTTGCCAGTTCCTTCAAACTTTCAAATCACTGCAGTGTATTCCAAGAAGAGATCTTGGCAGTTACAGTTCGAGATGGCGCTATCAAGCGAAAAGCGATTTCAACCATTCCTTTAAAATCAAAGCTTGTTTCTTGCTGTCGCGAAGAGGCAAATGTTCTTGTCACGCAGCATAACGTTAGACTCTGCTGGGTTCCCGGTCACAGTGGCATACCAGGAAATGAAAAAGCGGATGAACCGTCGTGACTAATTAATCATGGTTCCACCCTGTGCAATTAAACAGATCATTGGTAACAAAAAAATACGACAGTCCAATGAAAGATGGGAATGCCTAGATTCCTGTGTCATGCCAAAATGCGATAGGAACAGATCAGAAAGGTTACTATCCCTGAATAGGCCTTCACTACGATTGCTTATCAGTATTCTAACAAAAAGAAAATGGGTCTTTGCACCGGTGACTTATATGTAGAGAATGTAATGATGAAGACGAATATGAGGATACCACTCACTTCCTTTATCACTGCCCAGTAATCTGTCATGCCAGGATAAAATTCCTGGGTGGTTACTTCTTCAACGAACTGAAAGAACTATCGACCCTCCAGGTAGGATTTTTAGGACGTTACAAAAATCAAGGGTATCCACAATGGATCAACATTGGTCTAACTGTGATGGATATAAGGTCAGCCGTCAACACTACCTAACCTAACCTCAAACCCAGATGACCACTTAGTAAGATTTTTCTGAGCTAAAGCGAATCTACTGATTGAAAAGTCAACAAATCAACGAATCATGATAGCGAATTGTAGAATAAGCTAGAAGAACTTTGCTTTACTAAAAAATTGACAAAGAGTGCTCCCAGCCTGGGTGAGGAGTGGAGGGGACCTAGAATTTGTTTGTCGATTCTGAACAGCTCAGCTAGCGAGCGCATTTCATGGCAATGAAATTGCTTTGGGAAGACTTGCCAAATTCTCACTAAAGGCGATAGCTGAAAAAAAGCATTTCTATGTTTCTTGGATTCGAAATTTAAACTACTACGTAACAGACACGAACTTTTTCCAAAAATTTTTGTAATTTTAGAAGAAAAGCTGTTTCAAAAATCATTGCCTGTAGTTTGACCCGTGTTTTATTTTCATTCTTTGTGTGGGTGTTTTTATTTCGTCTTTTTTTCTTCCAAAACAAACACATGTACAAATTCGGCCTGACAAGATGCTAAGTTGCGATAAATATCGATCGTGGTCGTTCTTGAAAAAAAAGCCCAGCGAAACTCATCTCTGAAAAGATAGGATACAAACACAAAACCCGCGATATATTATTTCATACTGGATTCCGAATCCCTTTACAAGAAAAACAATATGAAAAAGTACTTAATGTTGATTTAAACGATAAATTCATGGAGGAGGGCATTTGACAGGAATTCATGATGATATGAGGACAGCTGCGATGAAAAACGATCAATGGGAAGCGCGTGACAACATCGCATCCTATAAATAAGGGCCATACACGGCCATATCTTCTCATTCCAAAAATGTCACGCGCCATGTGTTTTGATATGATGTATACAGTTTTCTTTAGTAAGAGTTTGAATCTTATACCGAACCTGGTTTTCTGTCTGTCTGGCAGCAATGTTAGCTAATTCGTTTCGCGCGGTGCGGTTCAATAGAGTCTCGCAATGATTCAATTGGCACGGATGTGGGCATGGCCGTAGCCAGGTAGGGGCATGTAGGGGCAAATGCCCCAACCTAAGCCAAATGTCCTCGAAAATTTCTGCGTTTTTTAAAGAAAAAATTAATCTTTGTCCTCGAGGACATTTGGAGACAATGCTGAAACAACGAGGACTTTTCAAAGAGTATTCTTTAGCATTATTAAAAAATGAGGACAATTCGCAAAATTGCCGAAAAACGAAGACTTTTCAATGAGATTTGCAAAACCATAAAATCATACTTTTAAAGTATTTCACAATATTCTTGTCAATAAATATTTCATACTTTTTTTTTTCAAAAAAATGTCCTCGTTTTTTCATTGATTTTTAAGAAATTGTCCTCGAAAAAAGGCCTAAAAAAACTCCTCGCTACGCCCATGGATGTGGGTGTTCTTGCTGCTCGTTAGTTGTTCAATAGACTGAATACGTATAAGTAAATACTGAAAAGAGGTGTAATTACTTAAAACAGAACAAACAACTTTTTTGAAGAGAATCAGGATTAGTTGAAACAAGGGCTTCCCAATGTTTTCAAATCGTAGTCATATTCTTAGAGCACATCCTTATAAGTCCTTAGCTTCGGCTACTAAATTATAAAGCACTTACTTAATCTTCTTTTATAGTTTTATTACCCAAAGCATTCTTTAAAATACACCGAAATCAACTACCATCCTCCCTTAACTATTCTGATCACTTTGGTGTACCCACTGCCGCCATAGTCTCTGCTAAACCTTGAAGAGCCACCATATCTACCTCCGTAGCGGTTGTCATATGATGAGATTGATTGAGTTATTACAGGAGGTGAGTGATATATGGGTCCTGAAATAGTTTGGTACACTGGTTCCTTTGCTACGTGCACAATTCGAACTGCACCGGGTTCAACATATGAAATCGGTTGAATTGATTGATCGTATGACACTGGGAAAGAAACATAACTACCTCCATTCCCGTATCCACCATTGCCATATCCATTGTTTACCAGACCTATACCTCCGCTACCGATCATAAGAAATTTCAATAAACTTGCATTTGAAACAACGAAAACTGCAAACAGGCAAGTAAAGACCTAAGGAAACAAAACGATTTAAAGCCTTACAATTCACTTTGTAATCCAAATTAGATTCACTCACTTTCATGACGATTCTCGTACGGTTAGAGTAATACAAATGAAATACTGAAGCTTTTGTATGTGCAGAGGTCTTATTTATGGTCTGTCGTGCCTTGCAAATAAAAAAGTTCTTAAACAATAGTAAATTAGATAATTAAAAATAAGAAGAGTCTATAAAATATCTTGAGAGGTGAAATGACACAACAATTGAAATCAACAAGACTCTAAACTAAAACTAAACTTTTGGAAGATTCGGCAGTAATTTTTTTTGAATACTCAACAAACAAGTGACGCAAAAAAGTCCAAAGAAGTCAAATTTGATGGGTATATTTGAACCTAAAGACCTACGCCTGAGTCATAATAAGAGAATCTTTTCCCCAAACCTTATTTATAAACTGTTGAGCTGTTGATTCAATGATTGCGTACGCAGATAAACACTTATATAGCCATTGCCACTGTCTGGCGAAAAATACAGTAAAGACGGTTAACTACGTTATTTGAGCCATTATATTACCACAAAAAGAATATAAATATAGAACACGGTTCTAAATGAGTCAAATGAATTTTTATTTTTATATGCAAATGTACGTTGAATGTCATTGGCGCTATAATCATGCGACTTTTTTTTGGAATTTATTAACACGTATTCAATTTCGAATGTTCAGGATTGATATTTGATAAGCATTCTCATTCTCATTTTTCTCTTCTTCTTGTTCCTTTTTGGCGTTACAAGCATTGCCATTCTAAGGAAATTATAGCTCTCCCGCTTCACTGCTTTTCCACTAGTGATCAGCCATTGGGGTACGCCGCGGTCGGCCGTCGCGTCACACAGTGATGCAGAAGGACTGGTTTTGTGTGAAAAATTATTTTGATGATTTTAAAATGTGTTTTAAATTTAAAAATTGTTTTGATGAGGGATGAGTTTAAAATGATTCTTTGTGCTTAAAAACCTTGTATAAGAGAAAAAACTAGAGAAAATCTAATTTGCTTTAACAAAAAGACGAATTTGGGCGGTTGCTAACAGGTTAGTTAAGTTAGGTTAAAGTGGCTTTCAGCTCGGCTGACACACTGAGTCCTATTGGGCCAATTGTGGTACCACAGTGGATCTAATGCATCCTCATCCTAAAAGCCGTGTTCACACTGTACAATTAGTTGGACAGACTTTGGCTTGAACGACCAATGCTTGATAGTGTGAGCAATCAGACCAACTTGTTGGATGGTTTTCAAATATTTTTGAAAATCTAGATGTTGTATTTATACTAATTATTTTGCTTGCAAAGCAATTTATTATTATTTTCTTATTCTTTACACAATACCTATTCTGTCTAATAATCAACTTCCAAATAAACATTTAATTGACCTCAATATGTTTTATTGATATCTGAAAAGTTGCATAAAAGGCAGAATATTAATTGTGTATTACTCATAAACAAGTTCCCGGCGAAAAAAAGGAACTTATGTTTTACATATTTTACATCTAAACTGCAGTCGTGTTAATGTGTGGTGTCGTACCGCGGTGAATCATATAATCCTGTATCCAACTTCCGGGTATCATGTCTTCTTTGTTGAGGTAGCTAATAGTAGCAATCTCTGATCTTTGTCTTGGGCGGCATTTGCAGAGGTAGGTGATCGAAAATACAGCGATACAGATGAGAATACAAATAGCTCCTAAATACCAGTGCTGATGTTCCCATAGGTCCCAGTCATCGACATCTAGTTCAGCTTTGAGTTCTGCTTTAAATATAGCAAGACGAGGATCATCAGTGGGTTATCCGATATGGTCAATTTCGGGAGGAGACATTGAGTCTTCCAGCGACAGATTTTTGATGTTAGTTTTGATTTTTTAAATATCTTTATTAGGTGACATCACATCAAACTGGGAGCTGGAAATTCTGCAGCCTGGAAACCTCACAATATTGACTTTTCCAACGAGTGATGACTGCGTAGCGTTGCACACAATAGATACTTTGTTTGCAATTGTTTGATATATGACAGTAAGATCACTCTGTAGTCGGTATATCTTATCAATTTGCTTTTTACTGGTGTTGGAGTGCATATGTTGAAAAGCAAACGGGAAGAGGGGTTTCTTAACATCTCTCTCCAGCAAGCACTCAGTGGTATTTCCTTAACACTGTCGTAGATTCCGTAGCCTAGATCGATGGCTTGAATTGGATCGAAGGAAGTATTATTGTCGCTACAGAGCACGATTTCTTGAACGAATTCTCCACGGTCGAAAAGAATGGCATGATCCTCAGCGTTTGGGACACTTATAAATGCAATTTTAGAAAAAATTCTTGTTTGGACTAGAGGAATATTGAAGGTCACAATAGCTATATTATTGCGGATGGTCGTCTTAATTGTGTTCAAAGTGAATAGTGAAGCTGCGTTTGATATAGTTGGGAGCCCGCAAAAGTTCAAACCATTGTTTAACTTGGTGACATACGTCTGTAGAGCTTCAACGGGTCGGATGGAGATGTTTTGATGATTTGCCTGGATAGCGCTGATAAGAATTTGAATGCTAGCTGAATAATCATTAATTTTATCTTGAAACCGTAGTTGCTGCTGCCCTCCAACTAAGGCATGGAGTTTCCCTTCAACAGACTTATGTTCTAGGTTATTTATGTCTGCCATGAGCCGGGAAGCGTCTAATATCCTTTTTATTTTAGTGTCCATTTGCTCGATTTTATGTTCCAATTGGTTATTTTCTACAGCCTGATATGCAATGCCGGCAGTCAAGAGTATTTGGGGAGCATATTTGATTACTCCTTTTAAAGCAAAAGAGCCAATGGAACGTTTGGTTCGTTCACTGAAGTAGCTTGCAACTATGCCTTCTTTAATCGTTATATCCTCACGTCTAAGAGTTTCTTCCAGGGAACGGCAGTGCTGATACAATTTTAAGTAAGTGCTGTTTTGATATTGTAGGCAATGATTGAAAAAATTCTGTCACATGATTTTCGATGGAAATCATATCGGCCGTAAAGTTCAAAGAGGTTTCGACTGAGAACTCCAAGTCGGAGTATTTAATAAAAGCGTCACCCAATCGGTGAGTATGGATTCCAGTAGGGAGCGTTTGGATTTCTAGGGCTTTTGTTGTCGGGATAGTGAGAGCCATCCAACATAAAAGAACTCGGGTTAACAGTGAAGTGGTGCGTACATGCTCTCGACTGCTTCGACGAACGATTGGCTCATGTGGAGCATCTTCTGGGAAAAGGGGAACCAAGCGATTTGTTGCGCGATGTACTACATCCCGTTTGGTGGTCTTGACATCAACTCTACGAACATCGCCTTTAGTGTCAGGATAGCATTCAATAATTCGACCCATTTTCCAATCGGCAGGAGTAATACTTGGTTCTTGTAGTAGTACTAGATCCCCTATGTTGAGTGTACGAGCTGGGACTCTCCATTTATTTCTCTTCTGCAATTGATGTAGGTACTCTTGGTGAAAACGCTCCCAGAACTGTTGTTGAAGTTGTTTCACTTGTAGCCAGCAAAGGTGAATTTTAAACTGCTCTGAGATCTCCCAAAGAGATGATCAGTAGTAGTTAAGGGCTAGAATAGAGTTGAAGGTTGCCTGACTGTCTGAGAAGATACATATATCACTTTAGGATATCATGTTTTCTCTTAGCCAAGACAGAGATTCGCTGATTGCCATCACCTCTGCTTATAATATCCTATAATGAAAAAAATTGACGAACTCATTTTCCAGGAATGATTGGTCCTCCTATAGTCTGTTTTGGATAGAAGATGGAATGGTCACCCGGAAATTTGTGGCAAATTTGAGTTATGGTGTGGTTTAATCTGTTTTTAGTTTGGGGAATCCAAATTTGTTCAGAATGTCAACATGGCCAATATTGTTGTTGGTTCATTGTGAGACTTTTTGTAATCAAATAGCCGAACTCGCAGCTGTTTGTTTACTTGTCAAGTTGGGCTAGGAGAAATATAGGATGTCCAGTGCCACTGAAGGAGCGGTACGCAAGGCACCGCTCATACATATGCATGCTGAACGTTGTACTTTGCTATGACGGTCTCGATAAATTCATTTATCTAGTGCAGTCCACCATACTGAAACACCATAAGTGAGGATAGGTCTGATGACCGAGATGTAAAGCCAATGTGTGATGCGAGGATGAACCCCATTTATTTTTTATGGCTTTTTTGCATAGAAAGAGTGTGCTTTTGTAGCTTTTTTGTTCTTTGTTAACAGGTAAACTTACTTGTTTACACCAAGAAAATCGTTGGTTTTCAATTTAGTATCAAGTATGGGAAAAGTAGGACATCCGCGCCGCAATCTCACAATGAATTTAGTTTAATTCGGCAAAAATACAAAAAAACGTTTAAAATTTTTGGGTAGCTCGCTACGTTTTCGAGATGTCGATACTGTCGAAAAACGTCTGTTTCCAGGGAACCAGTTAGAATTACACAATAACTGTAGCGCTTCATTTTGTAAAGTTGTTGAACTATTCCAAAAACCTTTAGTACCTATATAATCGCAAGTAAAAATGAGGTTGGCACTACCAAGCTTGTGAAGCCTCGGGGCCTAACGCATTTCAGGGACCTAAACAAATACGCTCGGAAAACAATACCCGTCCTCGAAAGGCAAAAACCGTACAAAAACATTTCGATGCTTCTTGAATTACAGCCTCGAACTCATTTTATAACCTAAATATGGGTACAATCAAAACGCTTTGTCGAAAGAGGAATTCCGTCGTAAAAGTTGCATTCTTGCAATAATCCACCTTGAATAATTAAAATTTTATTGATATGGAAAGAGGGACACATAACAAATTTTGTCTTTTATTTAAAGCTATTACTTATTCCATATTCTCCACAAGAATGTTATACGATTTCAACTAAAATATCGCGTTATCAAAGAATGTTAAAGAATTCATCAATAAAAGCTGGCTTTGAACAATTAACCAGAATCTTCATGTTGGGTGCGATCTTCGACTTTTAGATAAAACATTAAAATTGTTCAATTACAATTCAATTCAATTAGGGCTGTTCTAAATTGATATATGCGATTAGTAAGTTGAAGTACATTTATTGGTTGGGCTGCTTAGAGTGTATGAACGGGAACAGAAGTGAATGCTCGTCGAGGAACTGAAGCAGTACGGACAACAGGTCGAACTCCTCTTACAGGAGTTGAAATCAATCTCTGGCGAGGAACTGGCACCGTGCGACGAATTGGACGAGCTGCATCTAAGTGACTTAATCTGCTGTTCAACCCAGGTCCCCTTGCTCCCAAACTGATAGGCAATCTTAATGGACTCCATGCTCCAGGTATTGGCTGGGCAACCGACAAACGGTGAATTCCAAGACCACTGTTCAAACCTGATCTGTTTCCAAGACCGATTCGTTTATGGATTGATGCCGCATAGCTACCTAAGTTTCTAGCACTGACAGAAGCCACGAAGACAAGAAAGCAAAAACAAATCCAAATCTAAAAGCAGAGTTATGATTAACATGAGTTTAGACTCTTTTCAGTTGGTTCTTATGCTTACCTTCATTTTTAAGATTGCAGAAGTACACGTTCAAAGGAACTGAATCAGACATGCTGCCAACTCCATCTTTTATAGCTCTTTAAAAAGTCTAATCAATGTGAACATTTATTACAAAGGAGCTTGTTTCATTTGTTCTTTTTTCAGTTTTTTTTTCGAACGCGTAAGTGCATTCACCTCATCTCAAAAAAAAAAGGAAAAGTTACAATTTTATTACTTCAGCATCGGTTAATATTCTTACTTAACTGGTAAAACAACACCAAGTAAACTTTTAACATAGCCCGGTATACCTTTTTACATAAGCAAAATACCATGGTGGCGTTTGATTGTTAATAACTTGATCCATTCATCCCTTAATGTTTATCAAATTTGTAATGGTGGAAAAACAAAAACTTAAATAAGCTCGGATTTATGTAGCATAAAGTCTCATTTGCATAAGAGCGGACAGCGAACAACGAATAACCCTCGGTGAAAGTGTCACTATGACGCGCGGTGACGCTGCGGTGATGCTTGTGCTCTGTGTGTGTACGCACACCGAATTTTTGGTGTCAACACGTAGCAAGTAAATATCAAATTTTTATTTCTTATATTGGGGTTGGTGCTGCTAACTATTTATTCAGTTGCTTACGAGTCGTTGTTTAGTAAAGTTCGACGAGAGTTTGCTTGATACCTTGTTGAGATCCCACGTTGAGTGTGTGGCGGAATGGCACATCGGTGTCAGACACCGGTTTCAGACACAAATGTGTACTAGCATATTGTTGGACATCCCTGCTAATTCGAGATCATGCATACCAACTACTACACAATTAAATTTCTTTTTTATCTACTTCTCTTTTGTCCTGTCATTCTGACATGACTTCTTTTTGTTCATTCTGAATTAATACTTTACACTGAACTATCCTGTCTTTTTGCGCTACAAATAAATCTTTAATTATTAAAATCATCCTTCGGGTTTTCTTATTCAATTATATTTATGCACATTTAATTTGTTTTCGTTAATCAGCTCAACAGGTTATGGGCCCAGAAATTTAATTTCGAAATTTAACCACAAATCTTAACCTCACTCTTATTCAACGTGTAGCTGAAATGTCGCAATCGAGTTCTTCTCAGAGGATTGACTTGTTGACCAAGGATAACTACGACACATGGTGCCTTCAGGTAGAAGCCTTACTTGTCAAGAACGAGGCATGGGATTATGTGTGCGGTGAAAAACCTAAACCACCTGTGCCAACGGAAGACGATGAACCTAAAGTGAAGAGGGCTTTTACTAACTGGCAAAATAAAGACAAAAAGGCAAAAGCCGACCTCATTTTGTCTATCAGTCCATCCGAACTCAAACAAGTCCGTGGTTGTGAAACATCTTATGATATCTGGAAGAAACTTGAGTCCATTTATGCGTCGTCCGGTCCAGCTCGAAAAACCACATTACTCAAGCAACTCACACTTCAGAAAATGAAGGAAGGAGATGAGATCCGTGACCACGTGAACAAGTTTTTTGATGCCGTCGACAAACTCGAGGCAATGAATGTAAAGATTCACAAGGATTTATTGAGCATAATGCTTTTGTACAGCTTACCAGAATCGTTCGATAATTTTCGATGCGCTATCGAAACTCAAGATGCTCTTGCTGATGCTGAAAAACTCAAAGTGAAAATACTTGAAGAAGCCGAAGCTCGTAAGCAAAAATCAAAAGAGTCTGAAAGTGGAGCAATGGTTGCAACAAGAAGTTTTGCTTCAAAACAGCCATTCAAAGAAAGTCCGGTTAGCAAGAAAAAGTTTCCTTTTCGATGTAGTAAGTGCAACAAGCTTGGACACAAGGTGGCTGATTGTCGTGTCAAACGTCAAACGTCACAACGTGCCGAATGCGTGAAGGATTCCTTCTATATAATGTCAGATGCTTCTGAACATGCAATGTGTACGGATACTATCGATTTGAAACGAAGCTGGTGTTTGGATAGTGGGTGCACCTCCCACCTGTGCCGTGAAGAGGAAAACTTCGAATCTCTTTCATCTACTGATCGAGAAAAATTAAACTTGGCAAGCAATCAATCTACTATGGTGAAAGCTAAGGGAACTGTTAGACTCCAGGCAGCTGTTGGAGTCGAATCAAGGTCAGTACATTTTGAAAATACTTTGCTAGTTCCCGATCTGCGTACAAATCTTCTTTCAGTGTCAAAAATTACTGACAAGAACTGCGAAGTAATCTTCAGGCGTAATATGGCACTGGTACGAGATGAAGCTGGTCAGATAAAGCTTTTAGCTGATAGAGTTGGAGATTTATACTACCTAAGACAGTCTTCAGAATCTGCAGGTGTTGCTGAGTCGACCAACCAGAAGGAAAAATCTGACATCCAAGTGTGGCATGAACGACTTGGCCATTTAAATTCTCGCGATTTGTTGAATATGGTCAAAAACAGAAGTGCCACAGGAATTGTTCTCAAGCCAAACGATCAGTTGTCTTCATGTGCCATTTGTTTAAAAGGAAAGTTGGTCGCTAAGCCATTTTCTGTTAGAACTTCAAAAAGTGCTGAGCCGTTAATGATTATCCATTCAGATATCTGTGGCCCTATGAGGACTCAGTCTAATGGTGGAGGAAAGTACT
Source organism: Melanostoma scalare (assembly GCA_949752695.1). Classification (NCBI taxonomy): domain Eukaryota; kingdom Metazoa; phylum Arthropoda; class Insecta; order Diptera; family Syrphidae; genus Melanostoma; species Melanostoma scalare. The sequence goes on along the minus strand of OX456985.1, from coordinate 42,265,548 downwards.
TTGTCACCTTCATAGACGATTACTCGCGCTGGTGTGAAGTTTACATCATTAAAAATAAAAGCGATGTCTATGAGACTTTCATCAATTATAAAAATTATGTAGAAAAACAAACGGGTCATAAGATTAAGGCACTGCAGACTGATAACGGCAAGGAATACTGTTCAAAAATTTTTGACGAATACTTTACGTCACAAGGTATTCAGAGAAGACTATCAACGCCTTACACTCCTCAACAAAATGGGGTGAGCGAGCGAAAGAACCGGACATTGGTCGAAATGGCCCGATGTATGGTACTGCAAAGTGGACTTTCTCCTTCGTTTTGGGCTGAGGCAATTTGTTCAGCGAATTATTTGAGAAATCGTTGCCCGTCAAAATCAATAAATGGTTAGACACCATTCGAATTGTGGATGGGGCATATTCCAAATCTGAAATATCTCCAGATTTTCGGTTCCAGAGCATTTGTTAAAATTAAAGAACCAAATAAAGACAAATTTGGAGCTCGTTCAACCGAGGGTGTATTCGTGGGATACTCAAATGAAGCCAAAGCTTATCGAATTTGGATGCCATCAGCGAGAAAAATTTCTATCACAAGAGATGTGACGTTTGTTGATGATTCGAGAAAAGTATGTGATAATGTAGACATCATCTCATCTGACACCAATTATGGTCGCGACGAATCCGAGAATTCATACGACCTAGAGTCAAATCAACAGTCTGATGAACCGTCCAAATCCGATCAGATCAGCGATGCTGAACCCAACGCCGAGAACATCGTTGATAGTGATGTTGTAGCTTATGCTTTCAATGCTGAAGTAAGTTTTAAGGAGGCCCTCCAAGGCGATGACTGTGCTGAGTGGAAAAACGCCATTATAGACGAAATAAAAAGTCTAATTAAAAATGATACCTTTATATTAGTTCATGAGAAGGCGGAACGGAGTAAAGTCGGATGCCGCTTTGTACTTACAAACAAGCGCAATCAAGATGGTGTTGTTACCAGGAGAAAGGCTCGCCTTGTTGCCCAAGGTTTTACACAACAACCAGGTATAGACTACACAAAAACGTTCTCTCCTGTAGCCCGTCTGGAATCTATACGTCTTATGCTTGCTCTTGCTGCCAAGTTCCAGCTCAAGGTTCATCAAGTTGACATCACCTCAGCGTATTTAAATGGAATACTAAATGAGGAAATACATATGAAACCTCCACCGTTACTGGAAGATGCTTTGGAAGAAATTCTTCAAGGTGAGACAACAAATAGTTCCATTGCTCAGAAGGCGAAAACAATGCTTCGATCTTTTCGTGAAGGAAAACAAGTATGTTACCTTAGAAAGGCACTTTATGGCTTGAAACAAGCCGGACACCAATGGAATGAAAGATTTGACCATAAATTGCAGCAAATCGGTCTAAAAGCAACAAAATCCGATCCATGCGTGTATGTTGCATGGCAGGCTGGTAAGATTTTAATTCTCTCTATTTATGTTGACGATGTTCTTCTTTGTTCCAAGGATCTGAACTGGATTCAGTCAATCAAAAGTAGTCTTATGGAAGACTTCGAAGTAAAGGATCTTGGAGAGGCAAAATATTGCCTAGGGATCGAAATTTCTCAAAATGCAGGATCGATATCCATAAGTCAAAAAGGTTACATCCGTAATTTGCTTCAGAGGTTTAACATGAAGGACGCCAAACCACCTACGATTCCCATGCAGCCAGACTCAAGACTTATGAAGGATGAAAATTCATATGATCAAGAAAAGCGGCCATACAAAGAGTTAATCGGTGGACTGATATATGCTGCTGTTTGTTCCCGACCTGACATATCTCACGTAACAAGTGTGCTTGCTCAGTTCAACAGCTGTTTCAACGATGTGCATTGGGGAGCTGCAAAGCGTGTGTTACGCTACCTGCAAGGAACAATAAACTTTGGATTGCGATACTCTTCAAACAAGGAAGGCATAAATGGATTTGTTGATTCAGATTGGGGAAGATGCGTTATTGATAGACGATCTTATACTGGATTTGCCTTCACGTTTTCAAATGCAGCCATAAGTTGGAAATCCCAAAAACAAAAGACTGTTGCTCTTTCGTCTACAGAAGCGGAGTACATGGGTATCTCCGAAGCTATGAAGGAAGCTATTCACCTAAGGACTTTCTTGAAAGAGCTTGGTCTTGACAACTTGAACGAAATAACCTTATACAACGACAATCGTGGTGCCGGACTTCTAGCTGAAAACCAGGTTTTCCATCAAAGGACTAAACACATAGATATCCGCCACCATTTTATTCGCGATGTGCTATCTGAGGGAGGCATAAAGCTGGAATATCTACCTACAGAAGAAATGCCAGCTGATGTTTTGACTAAGGCACTAACAGGGCCTAAGCATTACAATTGTCTTTCGAAACTTGGAGTTATTAAGGTATGAGGATCATCTCTTTGAGGGGGCGTGTTGGACATCCCTGCTAATTCGAGATCATGCATACCAACTACTACACAATTAAATTTCTTTTTTATCTACTTCTCTTTTGTCCTGTCATTCTGACTTGACTTCTTTTTGTTCATTCTGAATTAATACTTTACACTGAACTATCCTGTCTTTTTGCGCTACAAATAAATCTTTAATTATTAAAATCATCCTTCGGGTTTTCTTATTCAATTATATTTATGCACATTTAATTTGTTTTCGTTAATCAGCTCAACACATATCAAAATTTTTTGGATTTAAGAATAACTATAAACAATTTAAAAAAAAAATTGGGTAGCAAGAACTTGCAATCCTTAGGCTGAGTACAAAGTTTTGCTGCCAACTACTCATTAATTACGAAAATTGAATAAAATTGTATTTTATGTAGAAAAAATTTAAATAAATTTTCCGAAGGTTCTAAGAGAAAATATAATTTAAACAAAAAAAAAAAAAAAACTTTTCTGAAGTTTTTCTTATATTTGGAAATGATGTTTAAAGTATTTCTTTTGCTAGCCGGTATTGAACAAAAGGATGTACCCAATAACGTCTTATTCGGAAAATACTTTTTATTTACGAAGCACGCGAAAATTACTCGGTTTTTCTTCCAGAATCCCATTGCTGCAAGCTAAACTCGAAAATTTCTGCGAGAAGAAATCATATGTGTGCACGAAGAGACGCGTCACCGTGTGTCAAAATGGCGCTTGTGTGCACCTGCTCTAAAATTAGCGTTTTTGTCGCATCTCAACAGTCATAAGATCAGTACAAATAAAAAAACCTTACACTCAGCAATAATTAAAACAAAACGAAACGAATTAACAACACACAATGCAGCAAAAACCGTCGCGTCGCGTCGGCTGATGCACACACAAGAGACACAACAGAACAGTTAACAATTAACAACAGCACGCAGCTGTGCGTAGAGACGGTCCCCCATTTAACAACTGACAGAGCTCAACTCGACTCAATTTTGGTGTTCTAGAGGGAACCGATGCTTTTCAGTGACAAGGGACAGTTATGGTAACAGATCTATCTTTCTGAGGATGGCGCCAGTTTAATGAACAAATTTCCTTTCATTGGTTTACATCTCCGCTGATTCATAGTCAATGTCCTTACTCGTCAATAAAAATTTATAGAATAATAATTTCTTTGCAACACCAATGTTCATGCGAAATGAAATAAAAAATAAATAAATAGGGTGGCGCAACAGAGCGAGGAGCCCCTGGGCCTAGCGCATTTCTCACATCCACGCCTTGTGAGGGAATGGAGGGGACCTACAATTTTCTGCCGGTTCCGAACCCCTAATTGAGAAAGCGCTTGTCATGGCAATGAATTTACTAACGGAGGACTTGCCAACTCCTCTCGAAAGGCGATTATCGTGAAAAAACATTTTTGCCTCTGCTGGGATTCGACCCTCGAACCTCTGGGTTAGCAGGTGGAGATGCTAACCATCACGCCACGGGTACCACAAATGAAATTATCCTTCTTTAATTTTCGGGTTTGAGTATTTGGGGAATGAAGTCACTCGTAATATTTTCCTTTAATGCAATTTATTGCCACCATTTATTTCAGTTGCTCGCTATGACCAACTGCGAACTTTAAGGGAGCTTTTAACAGAACATTCTTCTTGTCATCCTCTATCGTCCTATGGAAGTTTTTTTTAAAAAAAACTTCCTATTTCTTGTCTCGAAAAACTGTCCATACTTTTTGTTCACATCGCCGCTAAAAAAATTTAAAAAAAAAAAAAATATCCACATGACGCTAGCGGCTTTCCTACAGATTAATAGTCCTTTTTGAAGTTTTTGTTTCAGACCAAAATTGAGCCCGGAAAAGTGCACACCGATTACTCTTTTTTTACCTACATTTTTGATAAATAATAACCATACTAAAAAATCACCGCAACAAAAGTCATTTTGTATTCTTCATCGCTGTTTTAATTTATTAAAAAAATGCCTAACCGATTAAGATATTCTATTCGGGCGGTCACACTGAGATGATCCCTTAAGTTTGCTCATTATTGATTTGTGTTCAGTGGTAAAGTGTATCGCTGAACTGTTTGTAAGATTGCTAAGTTGCTACAAAAACGCACCCAATTATACAAATTTGAGTCAAAATTTTCTATTTGTTTCAAGTTAGTTTATCCGAAACTCATCAGATATGAGAAACATGACCATTTCCAATCCAAAAATCCAAACAAAGAACTACCACCAAATCGCTAAAAAAAAAGTATCACAATTGCTGTCGATTTGCTATAACCGCGGTGATTGCATGCAATTGCGGTGGACTCACTTCGAATTTGGTCAGTTCGCTGCAATTGCGGCTGATTTGCCGAAGGTGCAGGTGATTGTCGCCCTGTCGCGTCGGCGAACGTTTTCATCTTCGAGATGTCGGTTTACCTGGAATGTTCGATTTCCCCCAACTGTGGTAGGTTTGCTACATCTTCAGACGATTCGCCGCAACAGCGGTTAATTTACTCCAATAGCGGTTGACTGCCGTCCCTTTTTCTCTAATCGCTGGAATTGCGAATAGTTTGAATAGTTTTCAGAACCCGTGCTGTTATGGTTAAATTGACGTGCTATATTGTCCCGTGCTATTCGCAAAGAATTTGCCGATAGTAAATTCATTGCCATGAGAAGCGCTTTCTCGATTAGCCGTTCGGAACCGTCAGAAAATTTTAGTTCCCTTTCATTCAAGGCATGGTTGTGAGAAAAGCGATTGTCCATGGCTCCCCGCTCTATTGCGATACCCTGTATGTATGTATACTGTGGAAGGTTTGAGTTTGAATTCCACAGAATTCAGGAAAGTTCTAAGGTAGGTATCACCTCTCAGTAGGAATTGTCAAAGTGGTTCTGTATTAGCAATCACTTTCAAAAGAATGGTTAAACGAAATGCAGGAAATCTGCCGGCGTCCCTATACGGGCGCGGATCACTAGTGCGAAGCAGTTAAGTGGGAGAACTGTAATCCCTTTGAGATCACGATATTTAAATCGTCGGAATGAAAGTCCGAAAACCCAATTATCTTTCGTTATCACTTAACGCCCGTTTTTTTGATGAGTTTTTTTTATTATTCGGCGTTTTAACAGAAGTTCTCCGCGGAGCAAAAAAAACATCTTGGGTATCCGGTTCATCACCATAAACCACAAGAACGCGTATGGTCTGAGGAGAAAAAAAGTTAATAATAACAATAGCAGCTCAATATTTTCTACAATAGAAACTCTTAGATCATCATTTTCACAGAGAAAAAGAACGTGAGCACTAACTACTTATAGTCCGAGAGCAAACTGCAAAAATACTTATTTGCCTATTTCCAGTGGCAAGCGTTGCTTATCTTTATACATCTTTATAAATTTTCACAGTATGCGTGCCATTGGCTGGGCACCAATATTTGGAGCTTTAATTTATTACACAACTTTTTACCTCCCAGACTTCCCAGAAAAGGAAGCCCTTCAAAAGTACCCAATTTAAATCCATTTCGAACCAAAAACTAAAAAATTAAATTAGCTTGAGCCAGTTTCTTGGCGTTGGATGAAGAGACGATTGGTGGGGTAATATTGTCATAAAAAGAAACATTGATAACTTTGGCATTAGCCCAGCTAAGATATTTGTATGCTTCAATTTGTTGTGGTTACCATTTAAGATGGGAGAACTATTTTTATTAACTTTAGAGGCTCGTGCCGTCAACACTTACCTCTGAAATCTCTACAGACTTCCGGATTAGTGTTTTAATTATTGAGAGCTTGTTAGAAGACTTACAATTTTTGTTCCTAAACTTCTTACGTACTTTTGCCGCTGGCTCTTAGCCTATTATAGCAAATCTATATGATCCATGTATCATCTATAATTGGGTTTTCATTCAAAAGAAATGAATTTTCGGCATTTAACAGGTTTCATTTCTTAAACTATGACGTCTTCAAACCTTGTAGGTGATATGCAGGAACTTGGTGGCATAGCTTAAACCCAACTAACCACTGAAAAAAGAAGAAGCTGTGCCAAAAATAGACTTCATGAAAAATGAAGTGCATCTTTACCACATCTGAAAATATCAGCTTGACCTTGACGAATCAAATGATTTTTTTTTTTTTGGTACAAGATGTTTAGTGTATTTATGCTAAATCGATACTTTATTTGGTTTTGCCAGAATCTGTGAGTAATTAACAGAATGCTCGAAGATTGAATCATAAAGATTATAATCACAAATAATTGTTGCCGAGCAACTAGTATCATATATCTTGAGGAACTAGAGGCGGTTATAGTTGTGCTTTTGTTTTTGTTTTATTTTTATTGTGTGTAGGTATACGTTTAGTTCTTTGTTCTTTTTGTATTTGCTTCTTTTAGCACAGAGCAATAAGTCGAGGTTCGAGCTAAAGTATAAAAAAGGTTTACTTTTGGAGTAATTCAGTGCAGTTCGATAGAGCAATTCTTCGAGTTCACAGTTTTTCTGAAGAAGGATAAAATATGAAGGTACATAAAAAGGATACAAAAGTGGTTCAAAGAGGATTTGTAATATTTGTGTTTGTTTTAGGTGTTTGTTTGTTTCTTCCTGGTGGCGACAGCTGTAGCCCACGCTTCTTTTCTGAAGTCGTTTGGAGGTGGTAGTGGTGGTGGCTGGGGAGGTGGTGGTGGCGGCAGTAGCGGTTGGAGTGGAGGACACAGCGGCGGAGGTGGAGGTTGGAGCGGAGGCCGAAGTGGAGGTGGAGGAGGTGGCTGGAGTGGATCTCAACTTGTTAGTTCTGGACATGGCGGTGGTTATTCAGGAGGCAGTGGATGGGGTGGCGGAGGTGGAGGAGGACACTCCGGCGGTTACTCTGGAGGCGGTGGGTATGGAGGAGGCAATGGCTGGGGAAGCGGTGGATATTCTGGCGGAGGTGGCCACTCAGGAGGCGGATCAGCAGTAAAAGTAATCAAAGTCATATCTTCTGGAGGCAATGGTGGTTATGGCGGCGGTGGCCATGGCGGTGGCAGCTACGGGGGCGGTAGTTATGGCGGAGGATATGGTGGGGGTGGCCATAGCAGTGGTGGATATGGTGGTGGTCACAGCAGCGGTGGCTGGAGCAGTGGTGGAGGTGGAAGTGGATGGGGAGGTAACCAAGGTGGATCCGGTGGATGGTGGTAGAAGTGAGCTATTTTTGGTTAGCCAAAAATCAATTTGCTTTGGTTTCATACAAAAAACCAACTCTGTATGAATCTTGTACCTACCTATTCAACATAAATGTAAATATGTGTCCTGAAAAATCAGAAACTTTTAATAAACTTGAAAAATTTTAAAAGTTTTAAGGATTTTATTCGAGAGTTTTGTGTTATTACTCGTGTAACTTCTTCTTCTTCTTCTTTTCATTTCCTGCGTTACGAGTAGTGATCTTGAAGCGATCACAACTCTCCCACTTTTCTGCTTCACACTAGTGATCCGCCTGTGGGGTACGCCGCGTTGACCTCAGAAAGCGTCGGCAAGCCTCCCGGTTTTGGATTGTTCCATGTCTGAGGCCAACCAAATGCTGCTGTTTTTGCATTTGCTTGTACCAGGAGTGTTTTGGCCTGCCTTTTCTTTTTCGTCGCGAATTTGTTGAAACGTTGTACGATATTGCCTTTTGGACGGGGTTCTACGGATCTCTCCTTTGAACATGACAATACCAACTGACTGAGCCGGTCGTGCTGAATTTTGTCCAAGATGGTACTTTTGACATGAAGGCTTCCACGGATCTTAGTACTTCTAATTAGATCAAGCTTTGTTACTCCTGCTGTCATCCGAAGCATCTTCATTTCGGCTGCCGTCAATTTGCTGTCATACTTTTTGTACATTGTCCAACATTGTGAACCGTATATCAGAGCTGGACGGACAACTGCTGTGTAGAGTCTTCCCTTCAGCTTAGGGGGCATTTTTCGATCACAGAAGATAGCGGAGTTTTCTCGCCACTTCATCCACCCTACTACTCGTGTACCTATTCAAAGTTATTCATTAAAGTAATCCTTATAAGCTTAGCTCATCGGCTTTTCACGGCTGTAGCTTGTCACGTTGAATTGGTTAGTTCTCCGATAGTAAATTCATTGGCGGCCCTTTTGATTCCCTCGCAAAGACAATGGTTTTGAGAAATGCGCTAGGCCACTGTGCTTCTCACTCTATTTCATTTATTTATAGGTATAGAAGATCAATACCACACTCACAAACGTTGGAATCAATTAGGCCTTGATAAGATTCGATCTTAAAGCACTTTGCTTTTGAGTTGGAAATGCAACTCCATTCGCGTCGACGATTAAGTATTGTTTTAGTTTTTCTTCACCAGCTTAAATAGCAGGACAAATTGATGCTTCTAAATAAATAAATAGGGTGGCGCAACAGAGTGAGAAGCCCCGTGGCCTAACGCATTTTTCAAAACCATTGCCTTTGAATTTACTAGCATAGGACTTGTCAAATCCTCGTGAAAGGCCATACCTGTGGATAAACATTTTTGCCTCTGTTGGGACTCGAACCAAGAACCTCTTTATGTGTCTGCTGTTAACCCAGAGGTTCGTGGTTCTGATATGCTCTTATGCATAGACTAACTACCGAGGAGGCTCATACCGATAGCATATCTTCAAAATTGCAAATAAGCTGGCCAAAATTGGGTCATCACTCGGATCCAGCAAGATGAACATCTCTGCACTATAGCCACAAGGTTCACACTCATTCGGTGTTGGCGTTTGGCATAGCGTAGACGCGCCTTTAACTGGGAGCACTGAACACTCGGCTCTTTGGTCATCTCCTCTGATCGGGACTCTCTCTAGCTTCAAAATGAGGTCGATTCATTCGACACATGATGTAGTAGACTTTAACTGCCGGGAGATGTCAGAACAGTTTAACATTCACCTGTGCTGGGTGCGTTGGGTGCCGGGGCATAGAGACATTCCAGGAAAATGTAAAACAGATGAACTCGCCAGAAACGGAACATTTCTGCCCTTCACACCGATAAAGGAGAGTATCGGCATACCAATCGCTACATACAAACTCTTGCTCAAGCATACAAGAAAACTTATCTGAAATGGTCAAGCAGTTTAAAATGTAACGCAACGAAACAGATCTGGCCCAAGTTAGAACCTAAGCGGTCAAAAGAAAGCACTTTAGTGCGACGATTGGTGTCAGTAGAGGACACAGTTTTATTGGAAGACTTGCCGCAAGGCTAGGAGTTGTCTCAAATGACTTTTGCAGAAGCTGTATGGATGAGGAGGAGGAGGAGGAGATTATTCCCCACCTTCTCTGTTCATGCTCCGCCTTGGCTTACAAACGTGGAATGCACCTAGGTTTGTTTTTCTTTAATGACCCTCGTGATCTTGCTCAAATCCACGCCCTGCGTCTCTGCTGCTTCATTGTGGTACCACTAGGATGATGATACATTAGATCCGCCGTAGAACCACAATCCTCCTGAGCCCAACGGTCCTAAGTGTGTCAGTCGAACTGACAGCCACTTCAACCTAACCTAACTTAGTGTAGTAAAAATGTCCTTGAATTAAACATTGCCAAATGCGAGGCGATAACTTTTTCTCGAAAAAGTAAAAAAAAACCGCCCCCCAGATCCTATCATCTTCAGAACCTTTTTATAAGCCGTGTGCAACTCATTCGTGTTTTAGGTGCTCTCTGTGACGGCGAATTAAATTTTCATTCTCATATTGACGAAGTGAGCTAATTCCACCCTTGGTTTTATCCACAGATGGTCCAAAGAGTTTCGCAAGCCTCTTGTCACCAAATTTCCCTATATCGCTTATGTTCGCTTTCTCCTTGAGTAAGCATCGCAGGTGTGGGCGGTTCACATCCCAAGGATCCAAAGCGTTCAACGTTTTCTGCTCTTTTCCATTTCGGATCTCTACGACCCTAGAAACTATCTCACCTTGCTTGCCTGCCGCGAACGTCTCTCAGTTATTGGTCTCTACTCCCAAGTTATTCGAAGGAATGTGTTTGACATCATCTTCATTCACCGCCTTTTTACTGGTAACTCTGACAACTCACCACTTTTAAACCTTATCTCTTTCTACACTAATCTCCGCAATGTAAGATCATCCCGTCTTTTTCCTTCCTGCTCATCGTACTTTCTATGGTCTCAACGAACTTTTAACCCGCATGCTGAGTAAGTCTGATTCTGACCGTTTTCTTTTCGACCTCAATCTTCCAAGTCTATGTCCAAAAGTCCTCCTTTTAAACAATTTGTCATCCTTAAAGTTAAATTTAGTTCTAATTAGTTTAGTATTGTATTTTTAAGCCTGTAGTAATCAAATAAATGGGTCGAAAGCCCCACCAAAATTTAAAAAATTAGGGATCTCATAAACTGACCAATTTTAAATCGCACAAATAATCCAAAAATGTATATTTGTTCAAGGAAGGCATTCTCTAATTTCAAATTTGAAAAACAAAAACTGGACAATTAAAAAATCAGTCAATGCCAAAAGTAACATCATCCATGTGCCCCTAGCCTTAGACTATACTTTACTTACAATCATACCCGGCCTAGTATTTTTTCCAAAATTTTCCCCTTTAGCGGAGTGCACACTTTGCAATTAGTTGGACTGACTTCGTTTGATGGATGTTGGTTAGTTACGTGTTGGTACATTGCTTTCAGACTTATCTGACTTGGCGTCCAACATTATGACACACATTCATCCGCACCGTCTAACTTCAAAATTTTCAAAAATATTTGAAAACCTGGATAAGCGGTCTTCTAAGGATTTACATTATCCGACATTTGTCGTTCAAATCAAAGTCTGTCCATCTAATTGTACAGTGTGAACTCCGCTTTTGTATTAATTTTTAGAACGACTTAAATGTGTCTCTCCAAAAAATTTACGATCAAATCAAAGACAAAATCAAATCGGAATCTCATGAATTCGTTATTTTCTTAAAACGTGTCATTACTGCCAATCAAACTCAAAACGCTTGAAGTAAAAAAACACCCAAACAATAACGATCATCTTACCTTCCCTCGGCTACCTACAACCAATAGTTATGAAATCTAAACAGCACTTTCGCTTCCCCAACGGCAAGATCAGCAAAAGATACAACACTTTATTGCCAAAATGAATGTAGGGGCACACTTGAATCTGACATTCCAAATGTATTCCTCTTCTACGTCTACGAAAGTGAAATGGAACGTTAAAACTCAAGCAGTAGGTATGAGCCTCTTGCTGAGATGATATAAGAAGAAACAAAGTCGATGATGGCATAACAATACACCGGCTCCATCAGGGTCAATGACTGAGACACCAAGCGGAAGAAAAACCCAAAGAGTGAAATTATGAAACGGAAAGTAAGAGAAAACAGCTGGGGCACTCATGATCATTTCTTTTTTTTGTAACAAGGAGAATTTATTAACAACATTAACAACGTCTGATTTTTGCATTCAGGTACATTCACTCACACATTCACTCAAATATTTTAGGACTATCACATAAAGGCCTTTGCTTTTGGGTCGGTTAGTAGTTGTTGGAGTCAATTTAATCCCATCCACCTGAGGATCCACCGGATGACCAGCCACCACCGCCGATGCTACCTCCTGACGACCATCCACCTGAGGACAAACCCGATGACCAGCCACTGCTTCCGCCTCCGATGCTGCCGCCTGACGACCATCCGCCACCATATCCTCCGCCGATGCTGCCACCTCCATGTCCTCCGCCAATGCCGGAATCAGAGGCGATTATCTTCACAATCTTAATTTCTTGGGCACCGCCACCGTGGCCGCCTTCATAACCGCCACCACCGTAGCTTCCACCATGGCTGCTTTCATAACCACCTCCATATCCTCCTGAGCCACCTGAAGACCACCCACCGCCGCCGCCGCCACCACCGCCATGTCCTCCATCAGAGATAACTTTGATGATCTTCACTTCGCCTCCACCGATTCCACCACCATGACCGCCGCCATATGAGCTGCCACTATCATATCCACCGCTGCTGGCCCAACCACCACCTCCGTGACCTCCTCCAAAGGATATACCACTGTCATAGCCGCCGCTGCTGACCCATCCACCATGTCCACCACCGCCGCCACCACCTCCATGCCCACCAGAACCTCCATCACTGATAACCTTAATCACTTTGACTGGAGCTGATGAGATAGAACTGATATGTCCTCCTCCATAGCCACCACTACTATGACCGCCACCGCCATGTCCGCCACCACCGCCGTAACTATAACCGCCACCGCCATGTCCACCACCGCCTCCACTACTGCCACCAAGGAAACCAGCTGAAGCCACTGCCAATGAGGCGAATAAGCAAACAAAGACCTAAGAGAAAAAATCAGAGACGTTAGTTTGAATCCTTTAAGAATAATCCTCGAGGCTATCTAACCTTCATATTTGATGAAGCACGGTTTGATTTGTAAAAAAATTACTCAGACGAAGTTAACCAAACTGGAGCAGAAGCCAGATACTGATGACTTTGCCAAGTGCAAACGATCTTTTTATACTAGTTTGTGGATTGTTGGTTGTGGCAGCCACACGAATGTGCAACATACAAGAGAATTGACCCACAATCTCAATTTTTGATTTTGGTTTCTCACTCTTTTTTTTTCTCTACCGGCTTATCGTGTGCGGTGGCTTCTTTGACTTAAAAAAAAAAAAGGAGAAAAGCACACACACACAAGACAGTGAAGATTTTGTTGCCTTTCTTGTCGCTTTGCTTTACTTTTCTGCAACAAGCTACCGCCTCAGGTCAATTAATAGATTAGACGATTAGAGTGTTAGATAATCGAAACTGGTGCGAGACAATGTGTTACTCGAATTATAATGGTTCTTTAAAGAAAGTTAGGAAATAGGTTGGATGTGTGTCAGTCAGGGAGACACAACAATTAATGTTTGGCAGATTTGATTGTGACTGACTCTTGATTATTTTGCAATGCAATTATAGGACCAAAGGACTTTGGAAAGCAGATTTGTTATTGAAATCAGCAGGATTGTGTATGAAAAGTCACATGAGGAAGATAATGGAAACGCTCTTTAACTTAAATTATGGCATTGGTAATTGAACTTCCCAAGAAAAATGTTATGCAACTTTCTTGAAAAAAGTGACGCATATTTACAGTTCAGCTGCCATGCAAAATTGCAATGAATGGAAAATATTTGCAAGAAAAGCTAGTGAACGAATATCTGTTGCTGCAACTGCTGATGATACTTTCTTATTATTTTTCTTCTTGCTGTGTGTTGGTTTAAGAGATTTCAGAAGAGTATTTTCTGGTCCTCTTGTAGATGTATCTCTTCTTCAAGAAGAACGTGCTATAAGGGGAATTTCAGCTAAGTTTTGATGTTTGTATATAAAACTAACAAATGCAAAATACGCATGGCTATAAATTTCCACCGACCGCGATCATGGAATGCATAAAGTCGGTGCAAATTTCTGGCTGTGCTGGGCGCAACTGGGGTAACACTGAAGCACCTTCACTTCTGAGAAGACTGGGCCCCGTTGACATTTGGAGCCGCTGAGGTTGAAGCTGACGCGGATTAACAGCTTGAATATTCGAACTACAAATTTTCAGTTTTCCAACCATTTTGATAGTAAGCAGGCAACGCTACGAGCATTTGATTTTTTCATTTGCCCTGCTTTGAACTTGGTACTCAACAGTTCCGGTTGAAAATATCTCCGGGTTGTCTCAAAAATTATTAATAGGGCCGTTCAGACTATACATATACAATTAGTTGGACAGACTTCGTTAGATGGAGGTTGGATCGTCGGATGTAGTTTCTGTTCAGACTTATCAGACTTGACGACCAAAGTCCAAAAAAAATTCCTCCGCTCCATCCAACTTCAAAATTTACAAAAATATTTGAAAACCATCAAACAAGTTGGCCAAGCGGTCGTCTGAGGGTTCACGTTATCAAACATTGGTCGTTCATTAGTCTGAACGGCCCTATTAGCTGAGCATTGGAATAAGTTTTTGAAGAACTCCATGTGAGTAATAATCTGAATGGAATTCCAAAGAAATGAACTAGCTCACCAATTGTCCCTGGCAACTCCACGGTGGTGGTGGATCATACTGCTGAATTTGAGTTTTTCCGTGTTCCTGCAACACATACAGTACCCATCAAGGTACGCTAAGCATAAGAAAGTAAAATAGAAGTAGAGAGGCGGAAAAAACCAGCTTGTGAAAAGTGGAGGAGGTTAACAGTATTTTGCTGATTCCGAACAACGAAGTGATCTAGCGCTTTTATAGCAGTGTAATTACATCGGAGAATTGTAAAGTTCTCGTGAAGGGCAATGCTCGTGGAAAAGCTTTTGAATGTTTTTGGAAAGCACTTGAAATTTATGATGAAAAAATTCCGTCGACAATATCAACAAAGCTCTGCATAGAGGTGCTGATGGGTCTTTTGGATGTAATCAAACTGGGGTAGATTGGCTGTAAGTTGAGTGGCATTGAAAAAATATCGGGGTTTGAAGACAGTGCCATTTTGTAAATTTCCTTTTACATCTGTGTGAAGGGGAATCCTACCAAATCGGCCGTAAGGGTTCCAGGTAGGGAGGGATAGAGGCCACACTGCGAAACCATCTGCAGTGCCTGGAATGTGGAGTGTTGTGGTGGTCGTTTTTGGCACGATGTGTGTTTTGAACGAGGCAAGGGGTAACAGCGCTAACAAGACCCCCCCTAAATTCGACGAACTGAGCCGTGCCTCGCTAGCTTGCCAGGTCTTTGCTGTTCCCATTCTACATCCCTTTCCCGTCGGCTTCCTCATCTTTTCTATTTCCGTTTTCTTTGCTTTTAATTCTATTTCCTTATCCTTTTCCTCTTTCTCTTACTTTACTTCTTTTCTTTTTCTTTTTCTTTCTATACTTACTTTTCTTGGTCCTACTCTTCTATTCTATTTCTTCTGCCGGCATATTCCTTACCATATCCACATCCTGTTCAGTCTTTTTGGTTCCTTTCCAAATATCCAACTTCCCAAACCCACTCCTATTGCCTTATTTCAAATGGCATACACTTCTGTGGTTGTTTGACGACTCGTCCAATGGAACAGACTCTCCGTGGTGAACGCTAACGCAAGGTCAGCGTGAAATCCCTCAACATGGAAAAGTACGTGACCTGCATACTACACGCGTTACTAGCAGTGCAGTATGCAAGCGCAATGTTTATTGATTCCAACTTACGAGGTACATTCTGGGGTCCTTGCAATTGATTTTCGATTACCAAACGTGCAGGCAGCCCAGACCAAATATTACACTGCAACTATAAACTATAAGGCTGATGAGCTAAGAATAGGAGTTCCCCTTCGCAGAGCGACAGTGGAGGTTTTCGTTTTGATGCAGATTGCTATTGCCAGCTGTGCATGCACTAGCAAAGTCGGTATGGAAATGTTTGCTGCAGCTTCTGAGTCATATAAATACGAAACCTATGACTAGAACTTCGAGAGCCCCGCCAGCGACATGTCTGTGCTAATGTCCAATGAAAAGATTGTTAATCCATTTTAAATTTGATTAAGAACATTGCAACTTATCAAATATAAATAAATAAAGAAATGAATGATAAATAAATAGGGTGGTGCAACAGAGCGAAGAGCCCCAGGGTCTACCGCACTTCTCACAATCATGCCCTGTGAGGGAATGCAGGGGACCTACAATTTTCTGGCGTTTTCGAACTACTTATCGATTCGAACCACGAACCTCTGAGTTAATAGCAGACATGCTAACCATCACGCCATGGTGACTACTACTCATCAGATATCACTATCACATCATTAAGGTTCATTTGTTGTTCATCTTATTGCAATGAATCCTTTAAATAAATAAATAAAAATGGTGGCACCACAAAGTTCGGTAAGCTTCGGGTCCCACGTTTTGCAAGGACCTACCACTTCATTCGGATCGTGAATGACTAAGTGAAAAAGTGCATGGCAGTCTAATTGCTGTTGGAAAACTTGAAGTTCTTGAAAAACCATTTGATGGGATTACAATGGCTTAGTTCTTCAGCTTCAGACCACGATCACGACACGATGAAACGTTTCTGAGTTAAGTTTTAAACATCTGCAAAAGTTTGTGATACCTTTAAACTGCTTTACGGAGCTAGCAGTGAATGTGAAAATAAAACTCTGATTGAGAACAGAGCCCAGAAGTCATAAATAGCTTCATGAATTGGAGAAGGAGATAAGTCTGAGATGTTTGAAGCAGATCAATTTTAAGCCTAGTCTTGTAAGGAAACTAATCTCCATGGCGAAAAAAAGGTACAGCTGAATGACAAGAAACTTGGGAGCAATCTGCGTTTGCAATGATTAAAAATGATATAAATGTCATGCTTCGACAAACCCTTATCCTTGAAGGGATAAAGGCTTTTATCAAACCCTTAAAAATAAAAAATAAACAGGGTGGCCCAACAGAGCGAGGAGCCCCATGGCCTAGTTCATTTCTCAAAACCATGCCTTGTGAGGGAATGGAAGAAGCCTACACTTTACTGCCGGTACTGAATGGCTAATCGAGAAAGCGCTTTCCATGGCAATGAATTTACTTGTCTGAATTTTACATGTCTTGCCGATTCCTCGCGAAAGACAATACGCGCTGAAAAGTATTTTTGCCTCTGTTGGGATTCTAACCCGAAACCA
Organism: Melanostoma scalare; assembly: GCA_949752695.1. Lineage (NCBI taxonomy): Eukaryota > Metazoa > Arthropoda > Insecta > Diptera > Syrphidae > Melanostoma > Melanostoma scalare. The sequence continues at coordinate 42,248,551 of OX456985.1, read as the reverse complement.
CTGGGTAAACAGCAGACATGCTAACATCATCACGGCGGGCGTGGGTACCACAGTCCCTTGGGTTATGAATAACTTTAAAAAAATTTAACTTCCTATCATTTGAAGTATTGTGGACACCAATGAGTTATAATGTTATGTAACTGTTTCAGTAGGCTGAATTATAGCATGAATTATTATAAGAAGCCTTCACAGATAATTTAAATTGTCTTCATTTAAACGCTAACTTCGTCTCATATGCAAAAGCGAACTTGACTTAATATTTTGCACAGTTTTGTTCGTCTACTCGTCAATCATATCAAACCAAAATAGGTGTGTCTTTTTTGAGATGATAAACAAAGACAAGTTCACGAATTTCAAGTCACACGTATTTGCATAAATATTTCGTTATGAAAGTTCGTAGATCAGCTCTTTTGTTTTTGTTTATTTCGTTTGAGATGTCTTGTTCCTCATGTGTATACATTTGATTTGTGATGTTTTTGTCGGATTATATTAGAGGAAAAAAAGACAACAAAATTAAATTAATGTTAAGTCCCATTAAAAGTTATGAATTCATTAATCGAATCTCATAAGCATGAAAGTCCCATCACCATCTCCATCTTCCGCCATTATGTGATTGCGGTTAAATATCTGCTTCACATGTCTAGGTTTGGTTATTTAATTAAGTTTTTTTCTTTTTTTGGAATGTGTCTGATATCTGCTGATTAAGGAAAGACTTTTATTTGGAATCTCCCCATTGTTTTGATTTTGTTTGCCTTTCTCCTTCAACACTGGAAGTGAAAACCTGATTTGCGAGAGCTAAGCTTGAAATAGATTATTATCTAAACCGAAACGTGATGTTGTGAATTCAAAACCTGCTCTTTTTTATAAATAAACAAAATTAGATCAGATTGATTTCTGTATGATGTAACAGTTGTCAATGAACTATTTATTTTAACGAAATGAAATTGAGTAATTTGCGGAGCTGATTTATAGACTCACAAAGCAAATCCAATTAATTAAAATATCTTAAGTGTTTTAAATCATTGGACGTCCAGTGTTGAAACCATTTCGACTCATCGGGGTGCTTATTTTACCTCCAACTGGTATAGTGAAAATGATTCGAGGTAAAATATGCATTGATCTTGTTTTTCTACACTCCGCATGAGAAACTGATCAAATTAAGTGTTGACCATCGGAAAGAAGCAAAGCAGCACTAAGTTGCTTTTCTTTTAAGATTGCGACTTAAAGGAAAGTAGATTAAGTTTCAGTAAATCAATGGCTGTTTCTTTCCAGAGAAGATCTTTGCTCACCAAATTAAAAGCTGTGCTCCTAGGTTATCACCATCCCACGGAAATTTAACTGGTTGTTGAGGACTATTAAGACCTTACCACTGGTGGGGGACAGTAATATGTAAGGCTCAATAAATTGAAACAAACAAACTCACGATTTTTTTGTTCGCAATCTCAAACGCTACAAGCTCTTGTTTATAAATAGTTTTTTATATACAAAATTTGCTCACACAGCCGATACAATAATTCTCAAACCCACGATACAACGTGAATATGATCCCAATAACACCACGACGAGGAACCCGAATTTTTTATATCCGGTCCAGTAGTTTTAACATGAAATAGGTTCGTTCGAGGTGCCCGTGGTGTAATGGCTGGCAAGTCCGCCTGTTACACAGGAGTTAAGTATCTAATCGTCTGATTAGTTTAAAAAAAAAAATAAAATTTATTAACACCAAGAAATACAATCTGCTAAACGTAACTTAAAGTACAACACTTCCTATTCGTTCGCTCTGGTTAAAAAACAACTCCACGAGAAATTTCTCAAGATCCATTAGCAGATTCATTATTATGTTAGGTCAGCAAAAATGACCAAACATTAAAATGATATTCATGTTACAGTCTGCTCCTTGATGGAATGAATTATGGTGTGGGAATAGAAGATTTCACATGTAAAGAATTAAAGGTATGCGCTAACCGGATATCTAATAACGATGGGGAGGAATGTGTCTTATACATTAATCGGGAGGATCATGGTTCGATTCCCAATAGGAACTAAAAATGTTTTTCCACGGGTATGGCCTTTTGCAAGGAACTGGCAAGTCCTCTGATAGTAAATTCATTGCCATGAGAAGCGCTTTCTCGACTAGCCGTTCGGAAACGGCAGAAAATTCCTTCTCTCAAAAAGGCAATAGTATTGAGAAATGCGCTAGGCCCCGGGGCTCCTCGCTCAGTTGCGTCACCTTATTTATTTTACTCTACGACACTTTTTAGTGAACAAAAACAGTGCAGACACACTGTCAGCATTAAGTATGTACGAATTCGTACAGATGGTTCTAGACCATCAACAACCCAAGGATATGGATCAAATATTTCGGGAGAACCAAAAACGAAACGACCAAACACTTTAGAGACCACGTGCTGGTACATGTATATCTCTTCTGATGCAGTGAAAAGTATCCCATTTAGCTGATCTCACTATCTGCAAGGCTCAGCCTGAAAAGCATCTTACGACATTTTTAAGAAGGTTTTGAATTAGTCCTCCACAAAAGACGGAAACACCGGCCGCCACCGCCGGAGCCGCCGCGCCACCACCGATTTGACGTCCAGAAAATTAGAATGTTGCCTGACCGAAGCTTGTAAAGACGATACCTACCAGTCAATATTCTGTGAAATTATTTCTGGCCCAAAATGGGTGAGAAGATTCATCGAAGAACTCAAGGAACAAAATCAAACCGTTTAATTAGATCACATTTATGACGTGACTTCAACCCACTCGCTTTCGGTTCTTCATCTCAAGGATAAGGTAGATGAGATACACCCGACGCGACGTAAGAAGGGATGAAACATGAACTTGGTTTGCGTAGTTGGAAGGTTCTAGCCAGAGATTGGAGAGACAAGTTAGGTTATGTTAGGTTGCATGGGGGGTGCAGCCACAAGTGGCAGCACCTCACTCGGATCTCAAGAATCCATTGTGCTCCCCGGGAATGGAAGAGGGTTGGGTTGGTGATTGGATTATTAGGGTAGGGAACCCCACATTGAACCATTTGGAGCCCAGAGTTAACTTCAGGACGTTGCTCAATGGGAGATTAGAGATGTCGCCCAGTTCGTCGAAGAAGTATTCTCCGATGGTCTTTCACTAGTTTAGGTCAGGCTAGGATACTCACAGAGGAAGTGGAATGATCCTTCCTCTGCCTCTTCATCTTGGCATCCTCTACATAAGTCGGCCTCATCCTCTAATGGCTGCACTCGTTAACCTCTGTGCTGGGGCAGCAGAAAGATATTTAGCATATGATCGTATTTGTATTTCAATTGCAAATAGTCAACCTATCGTAAAATAAGCTGCCGTAAAATGATTTAATGTTCAATGCATTTTAGACCTCCCCTACCTGTGGTAAGGTCCTTCTTTGTTAAAACACCATATTTACTCCCAAACTCTCAGTGAACACTATCAACGCAGCTTCAAAGTTCAATTTACATTTCTTCGTGACTATTTCCTTTGCATAAAACCACTAGAGGTTCTAATGTAGTTCGTCGGATAAATTATAATCATTTCTCTTGGGTCACTTCGTCTCAAACCTTATAAATTGAAGCCAAGCAAGGAAACGGATAGAGATGCAGGCTCCTGCTTCAAACTGTTCGCTGCTTTTATCTTTGACATGTCATTTCAAAATAAGTAACAAGAAGCCCCAAGCCTCAAGTCACACTCTCACTTTCTGACGGTTCCGGAAGTAACACGTGAAAGCACTTAACGTCAGAATAATTACTCAAATGCCACATTAGCAGAAAGATGATCACTTCTTTTCATACAAAACCTGCGGATGAAGACTTTTTTGTTTGCTGAAATAATTACATACTCGTTCCCGTATATTTCTGCTAAAATCAATCATCTCAAAACTATAATCTCTTATTCGCACCAATGCTCAAATGTTTCACATAAGTTGCCCAAAATACTGAAAATTAAATACATTTCGCCTCTGCATCAATTACTCTTCAATCATTTAACACGCAAGTCCGTATTTTCCCTGCCCTCTTCTCAATTGCTCAAAAAACTTGAAATCTGCCTTCATCTTACCCAATGAAACAAATCAAGATGAATCATAGCCTAACCAAGCCCATCAATCTATTTTTTTTACGAGAGAAGGCAAAGAAGCGAACAAAATAACTCAACACAACACAAATGGCAATAATCGTTGCTGATCTTTGTGTATCCGTAGTAAAGTGAGGCAAGTCGCGGACTTTATATAAACCAGTGTGAATTAACTCACTGAATCAAGTCCCCATTGAATCGAGACATGGGATTGTCAGACACAAACATCATTCGCGAGAGTCTGTTCGGCTCCGACTCACTCCTCTTTTTAGATTGTGCCAATGATTTGTAAAAATGAATAATAGGTTTTTAGATTTTCAAGGGGTCCTGACTTCCTCAGCTAAATGAATGACTCGAATTACTTTCCTTTTCCGCCTACTAGACAATTGCTTCCTGACACAAAAGATGAAACTACACGATTTACGGGGAAAGTCATCAGGAGTTATACGATGCTAAGTTTCATTTCAGTGACGGTAAGTCCTTGAGGCAGTCATAGTTTTTCTACAAAATGTTGCATCTGTGCATGTACTTATGTCATACTGCTGATGTGCATACCCCTCACCCTCACCGATCAAGCCAAGTTCAATGCAGCAAAATCAGGGAAACGGTTACGTATGTACACATACAACGCCGATCTTCATCATCGTCATCAAATTGTTGGATCGATGACTGGGGCGCATCTTTTGATGGGAGTAGCTTTGTATGATCAATTGCATAACTTCCCAGAGTGACCCCTTGTTAATGGTAAACAATGACCCAATGAAGTTTATTTGGATGAAAAATGGTGTTGACCCAATTTGTACTCCCGGTGGATTGTCGTTGCAACAGACAGCCAAAGCATCGTCTTTTGATGGGTACATGTTGGTTATGTGATAAGTGATGTGAGAGTTGAATCATTTAAAGAGATTAGTTGATTAAATAGCGGCATAGGTTTACCTACTTTTTTTCTTCTTTTTTAATTTTCATTGATAGATCGACTTGAGCATTAACGAAAAAATTGTGTAAAGAGGGACTGCTTTGAAATTTATGTTAAGTTTGCTGCTCTGAAGCTCAGGTGAATGTCTCTTTGGCTAAGAACCGAGGGCATTAAAGCGGTAAGCTGTTATTACATTATACGTCGTTCGGTGTATATAAGTGCGACATGCGGACACAAATTATGCACAATTTTGTATAATTTTGTATAGGCTTTGAGTACCGAATATTTCCTTTCTATTCTGCTTCATGCACCGTTTGTTTTGTAAGAAATCTTCACTGAGTATGTTTCACATTGAGTAGATGAGTGTTTGTGTGTTACATTGTATTGTATTTATTGCTTCCATAAATTAAGTCATATATCGTGATGGGTGCTGAAGACCATTTCAAATGTCATTAACATCGACAACTAAGTCTACCAAAATTTAAAATATGAGTGAAAGAGAAATGGTCAATGATCACGATTTCCTGTTGGTGCAAAACGGTATAAAACAAAAATGCATGTGCTTTTAGAAGACGACAGAAGCAGTAAGATAAACTAAATAAGTATATGAGAAAAACGTACAAGCTACTGGACCGATTTCGATGAATTGAATTTAGACTTTTTGAAGGTATACTACTTTTGGGGCGTTTTGGAAAAATTGTAGGAGTAAAAATATTACAATGCGACATCTATTTTTGAGATGGTGTCGGTATTTTTGACTTGAAGTTTGATGTACAACAATTTGGTTGTATTCAAACTCTAGACAATTAGATTCGTTTCATTGGTTGACTGTTGATGTTGGTATCGCCACACTTAAAACTTACATCTATGCAAATCCATTGTGACGACTCTCATATAAGAAATGATGAAAAGAAAGATGAGAAAATGGAGTAATATTATAGATTTTCAAGCCATTATCAAAGGTCAGAGGAATCGTCTTAAATCCATTTAAAAATCTTTTCCTAGAATCTTGTTTCTTAGGTGATAGTGTGTGAGTATTAGGCAGTCACATAGAATGTCATCCTCTAAATAAGCAGTCCTTGTACTGAATTTAACCTCAGCCAACATGCTGAGTATAGTCCCCGGAAAGTTCAGAGATTTTTTGTTCATCTGTTGATTTGTTTTGAATGTTGAAAAATTTACTAATCTTTCATTTGTTGATTCCCTTTGAACAATAATTTCGGGTTTTTCAATAAGAGCGCTACAACGCTACGCTTTTTTAAATAAGACAAAAACGGTTTTGGATATCAATGAAATTCTTTATTCCTGTGAAAGTACGTTCGATGCCATTATGTATAGAACTTAATTTCTTTAGCATGGCCACCACGGGCACGCTTGCAGAAGTCCATACGCTGAACCCAATTTTCGACGGTTTTCAAGCATAAATCGGCCGATACTGCTGCAATTTCCCTTTCGATATTCGTACGAAGTTCATCAATCGTTGCTGGCTTGTTGACATAGACCATAGACTTGACATAGCCCCACAGGAAATAGTATTACGGCGTCAAATCGCACGAGCGAGGCGGCCAAGCGACTGGATCATTTCGTGAGGTAACACGTTCTCCATACTTGGTTTCCAATTCGCTGTGAGGCTTGTGGCGCCGTCCTGTTGGAACCACATGTCCTCCTAGTCCATACCATCCAATTGGGGCCAAAAATATTCGGTTATCATTGAACGGTATCGATCCCCATTCACAGTAACGTGCCGCTCTTGATCATCACGGAAGGAGTACAACCCAATTACGCCGCCGCCGGCCGCTGGCCCATAAACCACACCAAACCGTAATTTTTTCAGGATGCAATGATGACTCATGGAGTACGTGTGGATTGCTGCATGACCAATACCGCATATTTTGCTTATTGACGAAGCCATTCACTCGCATCGCTGAATTTGATTTTTCGACGAAAATCCGAATCATTTTCAAGTTGTTGCTCAGCCCAATTCACGAACATACGACGCTTCTGGTGGTCAAGCGGCTTCAGTTCTTGCGTCAATTTAATCTTGTAAGGTTGTAGGCCAAGATCTTTTCTCAAAATTCGCCACAACGACGTCACAAAGATGCCCAACGCTTAAGAACGACATATGAGAGACACATTTGGGCTTTCTGCAACTGAAGCCTCAGCGGCAGCAATATTCTCGACACTACAGGCACTTCTTTGTCTCACTCACTCGATCAGCTAGGACGATTATGACGATCATAAATTGGACGTAGCGCTCTTAACGTTGAGGCCACTGACTCCAAATTTTGGTAGCAAATTTTAATAATTTCGACTCGTTGTTGGCTCGTATAGTTTTCCATCTTAAAACGGCAAACCTTACTGAGGAGAATTGTTAAAAGAGCGGCAAGAAATATGGCGTCGTTTGCTGTTCCTGTCGCTCTACTTTTGTAGAGTCCCTGATGTTGAAAAACCCTTTATATTTGTCTTCACGGTACTGGGACCTTCCTCAGCACTCCGGCCGCTGCTCTCGAGGCACTGCTGAATCTTCCTCCCTTTGATACCTAGATCATGGGGTGTACTCTCAAGACCATTTCTCGTTCAATGAGATATGGTCTCTGGCATACTTCATTCTAAAGCTTTGAGGCGCAAGCAGCATTTCATGGACATGCCACCCGACGCGACGCGATGATCCCAATTTTCCCTTGGTTTTGGACTGGACCACTCTAGAAATCGGGCCAGAAGTGGATTGTTATCAAATCTGTGCACATGGTTCCAAAACCGATGATGGATCTGGGGCTGATGCATTTGTGGAGAAGGATGATGACGACATACGACTGCACGCCTCATTAGGCACGTACGCATCCGTCTACCAAGCATCCGTCTTTTTTGAATTCTGGAAACAAAATCGGATATGAACTTGCAAAGCAAGGATCTGGAACAGTTTTCTCAAGACCTGAACGCTTGGTCTAGCAGGGTCCCCAAAGGGGCTTCAATCAATGGTTGGATCAGTCAAAAGCACAATCGTAGATGACATGCCTCAAGTGGATTCAGACAGACCAAACGAATGCTCTCAACTTTACTTCAACACTTTTATTCTTTCGTAGTAGAAAAGATTGTAGAAAGCTTATTGGCTTTGCCACGGGGTGTTTCTTTTCTGCCAGTCATTTAAACGTGTTATGTTATGTGACACTACATTCTGTGAATCCTGTTGAGAAGATGATGACACCGCTGAGCACTTCCTCTGTGAATGTCCTGCGTTTTCTCGTATCTGGTTTCAGGAACTCGGCGCAGACATGGTGAGAGCTGGTAACTTAGACGTCTTATGATGGCAGAGTTTTTTGGCTTCTCTCCGAACATCTGGAAAGCTTTAACCGAAAGAAGGCTGCTATTTGGTAGTACAATGTATCGGTTTTTTGGTCTGAGTATTTTTTTGTCGAATAGTGTCGAAACTCACGTTTATTCCTTTGAGTACCTTTTTCTCACTTCTTATATAAGGTTTTTATCATTCTGCTTGGCTAAGGTCTAGTTCTTTCCGATCCAACAACCATTACCTCTTTGCGACATCAGGAGACAACTTTGGTGCCTATTCAAAGGAAGCGATTGCACAATTGAATGTGTCTAAAAGATTTGAGTTTCGATCCACGTAACGGGCGGACATAGTAACCATTATGCCACGGGAACCGCTTGTATGGTTGATGCTTGATTTCTTTGCCATTTTCGATACAGGAAAAAGATCAATCCAATGGTCAGTGAAAGCAGTGCTGCCAAAATAATTCTGAGGAATTCTAGCATATCCTGTCCGACTGTGTTTCCAACTTTCAATTACTTTTAGTCCATCAGCACTTTTTACCGCTGAATTATTTGCATACAAATCTAAGAATTTGTTATTTATATAGTCTCCTGTCCCCTTTGGGCCCCTTCCCTTTGGGGGCGAATAGGTTATTCTTTGTAACATCTTGACCTTGGGCTTTGCCCCACCTTTTGAGGTCTCTCGCTTTCTACTTAACTAGATTTCTATAAGCAAGTATCGGTCTTTCGATAACTGTGAACTTAAACTGGATGATTTTAGGACTACGTCCTTAGGATTTCCTAACCAGAGGTGCGAAGTTCGAATCCTAACAGAGGCCAAAAACGCTTTTCCACGGGTATCGCCTTTCGCGAGGAATCGGCAAGTCGTCGGTTAGTAGATCCATTGCCATGAAAAGCGCTTTCTCGATTAGTTGTTCGAAACTGGCAGGAAATTGTAGGTCCTCTCCATTCCTTGACGAAGAATGGTTGTGAGAAATGCGCTAGACCCTTGGGCTCCTCGCTCTGTTGCGCCACTCTATTTATTTATTTATTCCTAAGGTTTTCCGAATAATCCTGGAACGTATACAATAAGAGTAAAACCTACATGAACTACTTCTCGTCGCAATGAATTACTACGATGTGATACAAGACTTACTTTTACTCATTTAACAGCACAGTCGTTATCTTTGAGGCTGCGCAGACTCTTCTGTTGTTAGATAAAGTGGCAAAAAGTCATGGAAGTCAACTTCTTTATCAGGACCAATAATGGCTCAGCAAACAGTAATCAGGGAGATCTTCTGCTGATAACTTTAGCCAGAGACCGAAGCATTCAAGCCTTCTTCTTCACCTTTTTTTGGAGGGTCGACTGCATGATAATGATATCTGTGTTGTTGGTTTTTTGGTTAATGTGTCAGAGCCTGTTATTTCATTGTCCACCCCAGTTGGTGAGATACTTCTCTACCCTTATCCTAAATTACCCCTGCTAATGGATCATGTATAGGAATGTTAAGCAGTAGTCTCTTGGATTGGAGGCAGGTGAGCAGTAGCTGGATTTCGTCATTGACAGCCAAACGTAAAAGTATTCTGTAACGAAGGATTTGCAATATTTGGAACCAGCGGAGGCATTTCCTCAAAACAAGCATCATGGTTGAAAAATCTGATAGCCGCATCTAGCTGTTTTGAAAAGATGCTCAAAACTTTCATGTACTTTATTGCAAAACGGTAAGAGAGAGAGAGAGAGTGCCGCAATCGGAACTACTGTAAGTGTATAGAAACAATTTTGTTGCAATCGGGAATTAGAGCTGTACTTGACCCCTTTTGCAATCCTTTCTCAGAACCTCAGAATCCAATTCCCTATTTCACCAACTGCTGTAGTTCTATAAGAACAATCATTTGAAACATTCAAAACTTTTATATAAACTTCGTTAAAAATCAAGCACCGCATTTCTTAAAAGTACAATTGTTGCAATTCGATAAGAACGGTGTCAGCAACTCCATCGGCAGTGGGAAGATTATAGTCGAGTTCTTTTCCGCTGAAATGCTGCTCAATGTTTGTAAATATCGCAGCTGTGAAATCAAATCGAATAAAAACATTTTCTTTCAATTTTTTTGTATGCAGAGCTTACTTGTAATGCAGAAGGACTTTCACAAATAATGTCCGATGCTTCTTTGAGTGCACGTGATGATTTCATTTCACCTTCAGCAGCGATAACTTTTGCTCTTGCTTCTCGGGCTGCTTCAGCTTCTGCTGCCATGGCTCTTTGTAGGGCCGTAGGTAGGGATACGTCCTTGCTGTAATCAGTAGGCGTGTAAATAAGAGGCTTTTTGGACGTACAAAAAACTTACATTTCAACTCGTTCCACTTTAACACCCCATGGGTCTGTGGCCTCGTCCAAAGACACTTGCATCGTATGTGAAATCGTCTCCCTTTCGGTCAATAGTTCCGACAGATTTCGTGTACCTAGAACATTTCGTAATGTAGTCGCTGCCAATAGTCTTGTCGAATGACTATAATTAGACACTTGGATGACTGCTTTCAATGGATCGCTTATTCGATAGTAGACCACAGCATCAACAGTGACGGTCACCGAATCCTTTGACAGAACTTCTTGGGGAGGTACATCAAAGGAGACCGTACGTAAGTCAACTTTGCAGTAATCGTCTACGCATGGTAGGACGAAAAATACTCCTGGGCCGCGAGCACCGCCACTTCTGCGAAGGAATCAAATAAGATTTAGTCTAACCAAGGGCTTCTTGCTATGGGTCACGACCCCAAATGGGATTTGAGAAGCCTTGGTCTAACCTATTACGAATAGTTTCATTACCTTAGTCGTCCCATTCGGAAGATGACAGCTCTCTCGAACTCCGACACGACTTTGAAGCAGACGAAGATAGAGATGGGCAGAGTTAGGAACATGATGATCATTGACACGGCTATGGCAATAGCTTCAACACAACCAACCTCATCGTTTTCAGCTGAAATGTACAAAAAAAAAACTGTGTATTGAAGTGGATCTTTTGAAAGTAGACCTACATTTTTTGGAAGCTGATTCAATGGACGGACATACTGTTGCGCTAGAAGTACGTAACATCTTTGACGCACTTCTGGCATCGAGAAAACCGAAAATAAAAAAAAAAAAATAAATAGGGTAGCGCTACAGAGCGAGGAACCCCTGGGCCTAGCGTATTTCTCACAACCATCCCTTGTGAGGGAATGGAGGGGACCTACAATTTTCTGCCGGACTAACGGAGGACTTGCCAATTCCTGGCGAAAGGCGATACCCGTAGAAAAAACATTTTTGCCTCTGGTTGGATTCGAACTCGAACCTCTGGATTAACCGGCGGACATGCTATCCATCACACCACGGGTACCACAAAATATCCTTTATAAAAAAAATAAGAGGTATACAGAAACTACGGTGATGGAGCTCGGGGCTAGAACCGCTCAGGAAGGAGTGCAGAAAACTTTTCAACCGAGCTAAGCAATCAAAAATCACAACAGACTGGGACTCCTACAGGGAGTCCCTCAAAAAATATCATATGATATATCAACAAAAAAAAAAAAAAAAACTTCTTGGAGAAACTTCTGTGGCAAAATGGAAGATACTTCAGAAGCTTCTAGGTTAAGAAAAATCCTCTCAAAGAGTCCAACTATGCCTAACAGTATGAAAACAGCTTATGGCTGGACATCAAAATCCTGCGAAGAAACGCTCAATTTGCTACTGGAGACTCATTTTCCAGGCAGCTGTAAAAACTTATGCAAATATGACTTTACAAATTCTGGTAGCATAGTAACAAGCAACCCCGATTTGATTACAAGGGAAAATTGGGACATCAACAGTTTAGACCCATACAAATCCGCTGGACTAGATGGTATAATTCCTGCCGAGCTTTAAAAGGCTGCGATTATTATTATTATTTATCCTTGAATTGATTCTAGTCGGCTGTGCCATCTTGAACTATATCCCCACTTAGTGGAGAGAGGTCAAGGTTGTATTTATACCTAAGGCCGGTAAATCTTCCGACGTAAGCCCAAAAGATCTCCGACCAATAAGTCTACCATCGTTCCTTCTGAAAACGTTAGACTGACTGTTTGATATCCATCTGCGTGCTTCTATAGATCCAAAACTTTTATCTACTGCACAACACGCCTACTGCAAGGTAAAATCTGTAGAAACCGCCATACAAACCCTGCGGTTCGTAACTATCGAATATTCCTTCCATCACAATGAATACACTCTGGCCACATTCCTCGACATAGAGGGTGCCTTTAATAACGTTAGTAACCATGCAAAATCAGTGACAAATCTTAAAGAAGTTAGTTCAATAGTGAAATTGATAGATCTTTTGCTAAAGAGTATAAAAATCAATTCTTTAGGGGACTTTTCTACAAAGAGATCTTTCAGTAGAGGAATAGATGAATGGAAATGTGCTTCCCAAGTGTGAAAAGTTCAAATATCTGGGATCTATGTCAATAGTGAAGCAACTTGTGATGGAGTAAGCGTAGGGTGGATGAAGCGGCGAGAAAACTCCGCTATCTTCTGTGATCGAAAAATGCCCCCTAAGCTGAAGGGAAGACTCTACACAGCAGTTGTCCGTCCAGCTCTGACATACGGTTCACAATGTATGAGAGCAAATTGACGGCAGCCGGATGACAGCAGGAGCAACAAAGCTTGATCGAATTAGAAGTACTAAGATCCGTGGAAGCCTTCATGTCAAAAGTACCATCTTGGACAAAATTCAGCACGACCGGCTCAGTTGGTATTGTCATGTTCAAAGGAGAGATCCACAGAACCCCGTCCAAAAGGCAATATCGTACAACGTTTCAACAAATTCGCGACGAAAAAGAAAAGGCAGGCCAAAACACTCCTGGTACAAGCAAATGCAAAAACAGCAGCATTTGGTTGGCCTCAGACATGGAACAATCCAAAACCGGGAGGCTTGCCGACGCTTTCTGAGGTCAACGCGGCGTACCCCACAGGCGGATCACTAGTGTGAAGCAGAAAAGTGGGAGAGTTGTGATCGCTTCAAGATCACTACTCGTAACGCCGGAAATGGAAAGAAGAAGAAGATCTGTCAGTAGAGGAACATCGCAAGGTGGAGTCCTGTCCCCTCTTCTATAGTACCTAGTCGTTGACGAACTTCTATAGTTAGCTTTGAAGCTGAGGGATTCAAGGTGATTGCGTATGCAGATGACGTCTCCATTGCGGTATCTGGTAAACATGCTCACGTCCATACGGACCCGATGCAAACCGCTCTTAACAAACTATTAACATAGGCGGCTAAAAGTGACCTGGGGTTAACCCCCAAAAAACTGAACTCGTTCCCTTCACTTCAGGAAATACCAAATTCCTCAACTAATAACTCCATCAATTTATGGAGTCCCACTTAAGCTTTCAGATGAAGCTAAATATCTAGGTGTCAACCTGTGAGGCTTAACTGGAAATCCAATATACTGAAAAGAGTCAGGAAATCCACCGTAGCCCGCTTTTTCTGTATAGAAGAGCTATTCGTAATAAATGAGGTTCCTCCTCCCAAATCACACACTGGCTCTACACCACGGTCATTAGCCCAATACTCACCTACGGAGTGAACCGCTTTTGAATAAGGACCTGCGATAGTCAAAACAAGGTTCAACGATCAGTCAGTACACTCAGAGAAAAGTGAATGCGTATTTCTCCTATAAAATATTGTTAAGGAAAATATCTGTCATTAAACAATAAATTTGTTAGAACTACAAATTTAATTGATAAAATCTCAACAAAAATAAGGCATTTTGCCTATATTATTTTTTGATTTATAGGAATAGAAATAAATCACGTTTTCCTATGCAGATTGGATATAATACCGATAGAGTATTGTCAAAAGCAAAAATATATTGAAATCTCACCTATATTTATTGCAAACTTTAATTCATAACATATCAGATAGGAAGCTTTCCAATAACATATCGGAATAAGTACCAATACAATAAGGCTTATTACCGATACATCGAAATACCAATACTATCAAGGTGATATTCCAATGAGGTGTAGAAGAACACCACATACGTATTGTTAAAACTTCAATAAATTTATTGTTAGTATACCCATTAAAGTAACAGAATGGTGAGTGAGTTTATGTTCCATAATGTATAGGAAAAATAACAATATAAGTTGGATTGTAGCGTGAACTTGGCTAAAGCTTTACTATATATGGTAAATTAACAACTCGGTATAGGGAAAATCCCACTTGAAATTTTCGAAGCATTCCAATAAAGTATGGTAAAAATAACTAGTAAACTAGTATACATTATTGAATTCCTATAACATATTGGTAACAAAACTATGCCTATAATATTTAGGCAAAATTTCAATACAAAAAATTAAAAATCCAATATCATTGTGTCACCGTTCCAATAAAGTACGGTTAGGCCACCAAATCAAATGAAAATTATTCCCTATACAGTATAGGGAATAATAATACACAGATAGGACTATATTCTATAATATTTAGGCAAAATTTAAATATTCCAAGCTAAAAATCCAATATGATTGTGTCACCGTTCCAATAAAGTACGGTTAGGCCACCAAATCAAATGAAAATTATTCCCTATACAGTATAGGGAATAATAATACTTAGATAGGACTATATCCTATAATATTTAGGCAACATTTCAATATTCCAAGCTAAAAATCCAATATCATTTTGTCACCGTTTTAATAAAGTACGGTTAGGCCACCAAATCAAATGAAAATTATTCCCTATACAGTATAGGGAATAATAATACTTAGATAGGACTATATCCTATAATATTTAGGCAAAATTTCAATATTCCAAGCTAAAAATCCAATATCATTGTGTCACCGTTCCAATAAAGTACGGTTAGGCCACCAAATCAAATGAAAATTATTCCCTATACAGTAAAGGGAATAATAATACTTAGATAGGACTATATTCAATAATATTTAGGCAACATTTCAATATTCCAAGCTAAAAATCCAATATCATTTTGTCACCGTTCCAATAAAGTACGGTTAGGCCACCAAATCAAATGAAAATTATTCCCTATACAGTATAGGGAATAATAATACTTAGATAGGACTATATTCAATAATATTTAGGCAACATTTCAATATTCCAAGCTAAAAATCCAATATCATTTTGTCACCGTTCCAATAAAGTACGGTTAGGCCACCAGATCAAATGAAAATTATTCCCTATACAGTATAGGGAATAATAATACTTAGATAGGACTATATCCTATAATATTTAGGCAAAATTTCAATATTCCAAGCTAAAAATCCAATATCATTGTGTCACCGTTCCAATAAAGTACGGTAAGGCCACCAAATCATATGAAAATTATTCGCTATACAGTATAGGGAATAATAATACTTAGATAGGACTATATCCTATAATATTTAGGCAAAATTTCAATATTCCAAGCTAAAATTCCAATATCATTGTGTCACCGTTCCAATAAAGTACGGTTAGGCCACCAAATCAAATGAAAATTATTCCCTACAGTATAAGGAATAATAATACTTAGATAGGACTATATCCTATAATATTTAGGCAAAATTTCAATATTCCAAGCTAAAAATCCAATATCATTGTGTCACCGTTCCAATAAAGTACGGTAAGGCCACCAAATCATATGAAAATTATTCGCTATACAGTATAGGGAATAATAATACTTAGATAGGACTATATCCTATAATATTTAGGCAAAATTTCAATATTCCAAGCTAAAAATCCAATATCATTGTGTCACCGTTCCAATAAAGTACGGTTAGGCCACCAAATCAAATGAAAATTATTCCCTATACAGTATAGGGAATAATAATACACAGATAGGATTATGTCCTATAATATTTAGGCAAAATTTCAATATTCCAAGCTAAAAATCCAATATCATTGTGTCACCGTTCCAATAAAGTACGGTTAGGCCACCAAATCAAATGAAAATTATTCCCTATACAGTATAGGGAATAATAATACACAGATAGGACTATATTCTATAATATTTAGGCAAAATTTCAATATTCCAAGCTAAAAATCCAATATCATTGTGTCACCGTTCCAATAAAGTACGGTAAGGCCACCAAATCATATGAAAATTATTCGCTATACAGTATAGGGAATAATAATACTTAGATAGGACTATATCCTATAATATTTAGGCAAAATTTCAATATTCCAAGCTAAAAATCCAATATCATTGTGTCACCGTTCCAATAAAGTACGGTTAGGCCACCAAATCAAATGAAAATTATTCCCTACAGTATAAGGAATAATAATACTTAGATAGGACTATATCCTATAATATTTAGGCAAAATTTCAATATTCCAAGCTAAAAATCCAATATCATTGTGTCACCGTTCCAATAAAGTACGGTAAGGCCACCAAATCATATGAAAATTATTCGCTATACAGTATAGGGAATAATAATACTTAGATAGGACTATATCCTATAATATTTAGGCAAAATTTCAATATTCCAAGCTAAAAATCCAATATCATTGTGTCACCGTTCCAATAAAGTACGGTTAGGCCACCAAATCAAATGAAAATTATTCCCTATACAGTATAGGGAATAATAATACACAGATAGGATTATGTCCTATAATATTTAGGCAAAATTTCAATATTCCAAGCTAAAAATCCAATATCATTGTGTCACCGTTCCAATAAAGTACGGTTAGGCCACCAAATCAAATGAAAATTATTCCCTATACAGTATAGGGAATAATAATACACAGATAGGACTATATCCTATAATATTTAGGCAAAATTTCAATATTCCAAGCTAAAAATCCAATATCATTGTGTCACCGTTCCAATAAAGTACGGTTAGGCCACCAAATCAAATGAAAATTATTCCCTACAGTATAGGGAATAATAATACTTAGATAGGACTATATTCTATAATATTTAGGCAACATTTCAATATTCCAAGCTAAAAATCCAATATCATTTTGTCACCGTTCCAATAAAGTACGGTTATTCTACCAGATCAAATGAAAATTATTCCCTATACAGTATAGGGAATAATAATACTTAGATAGGACTATATCCTATAATATTTAGGCAAAATTTCAATATTCCAAGCTAAAAATCCAATATCATTGTGTCACCGTTCCAATAAAGTACGGTAAGGCCACCAAATCATATGAAAATTATTCGCTATACAGTATAGGGAATAATAATACTTAGATAGGACTATATCCTATAATATTTAGGCAAAATTTCAATATTCCAAGCTAAAAATCCAATATCATTGTGTCACCGTTCCAATAAAGTACGGTAAGGCCACCAAATCATATGAAAATTATTCGCTATACAGTATAGGGAATAATAATACTTAGATAGGACTATATCCTATAATATTTAGGCAAAATTTCAATATTCCAAGCTAAAAATCCAATATCATTGTGTCACCGTTCCAATAAAGTACGGTAAGGCCACCAAATCATATGAAAATTATTCGCTATACAGTATAGGGAATAATAATACTTAGATAGGACTATATCCTATAATATTTAGGCAAAATTTCAATATTCCAAGCTAAAAATCCAATATCATTGTGTCACCGTTCCAATAAAGTACGGTTAGGCCACCAAATCAAATGAAAATTATTCCCTATACAGTATAGGGAATAATAATACACAGATAGGATTATGTCCTATAATATTTAGGCAAAATTTCAATATTCCAAGCTAAAAATCCAATATCATTGTGTCACCGTTCCAATAAAGTACGGTTAGGCCACCAAATCAAATGAAAATTATTCCCTATACAGTATAGGGAATAATAATACACAGATAGAACTATATTCTATAATATTTAGGCAACATTTCAATATTCCAAGCTAAAAATCCAATATCATTGTGTCACCGTTCCAATAAAGTACGGTTAGGCCACCAAATCAAATGAAAATTATTCCCTACAGTATAGGGAATAATAATACTTAGATAGGACTATATTCTATAATATTTAGGCAACATTTCAATATTCCAAGCTAAAAATCCAATATCATTTTGTCACCGTTCCAATAAAGTACGGTTAGGCCACCAGATCAAATGAAAATTATTCCCTATACAGTATAGAGAATAATAATACACAGAAAGGACTATGTCCTATAATATTTAGGCAAAATTTCAGTAGAAAAGCCATTCTGTATAGGAAATGAAGCTATAATTATTGGAATTATCCCACAAAATTTAGTTTTTATTCCAACAAAATTTTTAGTAGGAAAGCCACTCTATATAGGAAATGAAGCTATAATTATTGGAATTATTCCACTAAAATTAGTTGGAATCTCTTAAATTATTGGATACATTACAATACGGTAAGGTATTGCAACAACAATTTCAGTAGGAAAGCCATTCTGTATAGGAAATGAAGCTATAATTATTGGAATTATCCTACTAAATTTGGTTGGAATCTCTGAAATTTTAGGATACATTACAATACGGAAAGGTATTCCAACAAAATTTTTAGTAGGAAAGCCATTCTGTATAGGAAATGAAGCTATAATTATTGGAATTCTCCCACAAAATTTTGTTGGAATCTCTGAAATTTTAGGATACATTACAATACGGTAAGGTATTGCAACAACAATTTCAGTAGGAAAGCCATTCTGTATAGGAAATGAAGCTATAATTATTGGAATTCTCCCACAAAATTTTGTTGGAATCTCTGAAATTTTAGGATACATTACAATACGGTAAGGTATTCCAACAAAACTTTTAGTAGGAAAGCCATTCTGTATAGGGAATGAAGCTATAATTATCGGAATTATTCCACTAAAATTAGTTGGAATCTCTTAAATTATTGGAAACATTACAATACGGTAATAGGGCCCATACACTACGCATGCATGCATGCGCAATCAGAAGATTGTGCAATATTGCTTTCGCCCTACACTACTCATGCAAACTGCGCAATCTTCATTTGTGTTTTTGTAGCAGTGTAGACAAGTTGTAACGATGTCAAGCTAAAACTCCGCTGCTGCTCTTCTCGTCAATCGAATTTTATCACTTGACTGAGCAATTTTGCCCACACACCACACATGCATGAATGCGCAAACAAGAAAATATCAGAAAATTCTGATTTTGCTCATGCCGCATGCACAACCACTCAGTCAACACCATACACCTTCAATCAGCATGCGCAATCACTTGATTGCGCATGCATGCATGCGTAGTGTATGGGCCCTATAAGGTATTGCAACAACAATTTCAATAGGAAAGCCATTCTGTATAGGAAATGAAGCTATAATTATTGGAACTATCCCACAAAATTTTGTTGGAATCTATGAAATTTTAGGACACATTACAATACGGTAAGGTATTCCAACAAAATTTTTAGTAGGAAAGCCATTCTGTATAGGAAATGAAGCTTTAATTATTGGAACTATCCCACTAAATTTTGTTGGAATCTATGAAGTCTTAGGATACATTACAATACGGTGAGGTATTCCAACAAAACTTTTAGTAGGAAAGCCATTCTGTAAAGGAAATGAAGCTATAATTATTGGAACTATCCCACTAAATTTAGTTGGAGTCTCTTAAATTATAGGATACTTTACAAAAGGGTAAGGAATTGTAACGACATTTTCAGTAGAAAAGCCATTCTGGATAGCAAATGAAACTATAATTATTGGAACATGGCCATTAAATATAGCTGGAATCCTTACACAAAATTGAAATTTTAGAATGAGTAAAGTATTTTAACATTAATTATAGGTAAAATCCCTATATATTTGGCAAATTAAACTAATATTATTGCGGTTATTTCATTGTGTTTTGTTGGAATTCTGGTACAATATAGAAAAATAAATAATATTTAGGTATTCCAACATTAAATATAGTTGAAATCCCATTCTGTATAATGAATAACACTTTATCAAATTGGGCATTTACCATTGAGTGTTGTTCGAATCTTCATTGAGAATAGGTATTTTGCCTTTATTTAAAGTAAGATCTTGAAATTGAAAGGAATTGAATTGAAAGGTACACCAATACAAGTCTAAAATATCCCAATAAATATGTGTGCATTAACCCAATAAAATTTATTGGATTTTTAACCATAAAAATGTTACGTTCTGCCGTGCTTCAAAAGGAAGAGCAGGTGACGGAGAGTCGAAACAAAAGAAAATACTTTGTTTAAATTCTTTTTATTTGAATATATTTGAATGTAGTAGAAGGCCCGCTGTCTCAATGCATTTGGCTGCAACCTTTACTATATAAACTCAAATTTCAACTCTGCCCTTCTTCCCATTCGCTTCTCTATTTATTGGTTTTTATTCATTACTATTACTTAGCTAGCCGTTTACCATCGTCAGAACCATGTTACTTCATTTAGTTCATCCGAACTAGGCCACACACCATGGTTACTTCATTGGTCATTATGTAGAACACGCTTAAACCTTTATGCCGATCGTATGGTGACCCACTCAAGTACTTCTGGGTGTGTCTTCATCGATCGCAGTTTATAGGTTTCGTATTACACATTGCACTTGACATACTCTATTGCATTGCAGTTGTTTACTCATCTGTTTTCGTTGCAATAGAGGCGCGCATATGGCGAGCATATGGCTTGAGTCATAGTGACGTGCATACGTGAAGTGCTGTTCCACATTAAGAACGAAAATGAAAATTATGCCCGGTTGGTGTTTTTATGAATGAAGTTGGTTCTGAATGAAGGAGGTTGGGAATAGTTGTGGTTCTCGGATCACAACATCCTCCCCCTCTTGAAAAAAGAAAATTCGTAGCCAATAAAAAGGTTAGGAATTTTCGCAAAAACGTGTAGAGTTGAAGCAAATGCGAAGAAGTCAGAGTTTTACAAAAAACGTTTGTTTTTATTACTAGGTTATATAATATGTAGATAATAATTTGGTATATGTTGGTAATACATAGATATATTTAATAAATCAGTGAATTTTTGTTTCAAAATTTGTTTTCAAATTATTATTATTGTTATCAATTAGTTTATTTAATTATACATAGATATATTTAATAAATCAGTAAAAATATATATTTTTTTTTTTTTTCATTGTTCTTTACTGTTTTATGATTTATAAGTAGTAAAAATTTTCTAAACAGATTTATATTTTTAATATATTAAATGTAAAAAATTTCTAAATAGCTTTACATGTCTTACAGGTATTATATATGTATTATATGTGCATAAACATCCTTGAGAACAAAAAATTTTTTTCATAATTTTATATTGCATTAATTAATAATAAATTTTTTTTTTTTTTTTTTACATAATTTTATATCGTATTAATTAACAATGATTTATAGTAAATAATGGTATAATGACATACTATATTTTTCTAATTACTAAGCACAAAAATTGGTACTTCGTTTTCTTTCTTGTTCATCTGGACAACATTACCTTTTCCTAAACTATTTGTTTTCTCTTGTTTGACTTTATACGTATTGTATCGTCTGTAGCAAAGTGATATTAAGAGGATTGTGAAGATTATATATATGACAGTATAGTGGTGTACGTCATGCTTGTCTATTGTTAAAAAGGGTGTTAATTCTTTAGTCTTTTGCAATTGTAAACTTTTTGATAGAAGTTTTAGTTCGTTTTGACTAGAATATTTAATGAATGTAACCTCTGGTTTTGCGTCGTTTTTCGGATAATTGTTCTTAACTTCGGAAATGTTTAAAGCGGGGATGAAGGAATTATAAACAAAGGAAGATTTTTCGTTTTTAGACCGTATAGTGATATCTTTTGATTTTAGGAGGTAGTTTCCAGTGAGTGTATGGTTTTTTTTTTTTTTTTTGTGCGTGTAAAACGTTTTGTATGTGTTTAGTTGTGTGTAGTTATTCGTTAAAAGGTTGTAAATTGTTGTTGTGAATTAATTTTGATTTCTTACCTACTCTTACTACAGTATTTTCATCCGAATGGATTCTTATGACTTCGTATGGTCCGTCCCACAGAGTCGAAAGTTTATTCTGTCTGGTTTGATTTTTTATTAGGACTTTATCTCCTACGTTAAATATTCTTGGTCTAGCATTCTTGTCGTAAAGAGTCTTTGATTTTTCCTTTTTTTCTTTGAGGATTGAGTTTGCTGTCTCATATCCGTGTTGTAATCTAGCCTTAAGTTCGTTAACGTAGTTATCATAGTTATAAGAAATCTTGGGTTTTTGTGACAGAACGCTTGGAATATTAGCAGGGAATCCGTATAGGAGTTCATAGGGTGAAAATCCAGTACTACTGTGTGGTGTTGTATTGTATACAAACATAGAATATGGGATCCATGTATCCCATGACAAAGGATCTTGGTTCACATAGTGTCGTAGATATTCGGCTAATGTTCTATGGCTTCGTTCTAATGCTCCATTTGTCTGAGGATGGTAGGGCGTTGTATTCAACTTTTTTATCTTCAATAGGCTACACATTTCTTTGAAGAGGATACTTAAGAAATTCGTCCCTTGGTCAGTCAATAGAGATAGAGGGATTCCGTGGCGACATACTATGATTTCCACGAATGTTCTAGCTACAGTTGAAGCTTCAGCGTTTTGTATTGGCATAGCTTCCGAAAACTTTGTCAAGTCGTCCTGGAAGGTGAGTAGATATTTGTTTCCACCATAGCTAACAGGAAGTGGTCCAACTATGTCTAGAGCGACTCTTTCAAATGGTCTAACACTAGTAGTTGTAATTTTCATGGGGACTGGTGGATTTTTTCTACTTTTATTTCGTTGACAAGACGTGCATATGCTCACATGCTTTTGTACATCAGCTTTCATGTTTGGCCAGAAGTATTTCGCCTTTATTCGGTTATACATCCGTGAAACACCTTGGTGGCCTCCGAATGGGGAATCATGATATTCTGACAGAATCTTAGAAATTATCTCTGGGTCAGTCAAGGAAATCCTTTCATCAATGTGAAGGTATATGTCTAATGTCAAATCTCCGAAAACTTCATTCAATATTCTTTTGAAAGTATGTCTAACTTGGTTATCTGGGACAGGTAGTGAAAAAGAAATAGTTTTTTCAAACTTAGTTTGTTCCTTAATTGTTCGGAGACTCTTTTCGGTTATCTCTTCGTCCTTTGTCGTACGGAACGGTAAGGGTAGTGTAACGACAATCAAAGAATCATGTACATTAAATTTACCTATAGTGGGTTTTGTAAAGTTTTGAATTCTTTTTACTAAGGATTGCTCGTCTGTTGAGTCTATTAGTGGTAATATTACGATTTTATAGTTGGAATTTTTATTTATAAAGATAGATTCGAATTTTTCGATAATATTACATTCGGGTCCTGTTTTAGAGTCTTGTGATGATTTCAGTTTGAATTCTAAGTCTCCCGAATTGATAGAGGTTGGCTTTCTTTTAGGAGCCACAGTTCCTTTTGCTTGAATATTTTCTTCGATCTGTCTTTGTTTGTGCCCTCGTGTTACAACCAATATATTGATTTCTCCTATATTTCGACTTAAAGCATCAGCATTTAAGTTGATTTTCCCTGGTTTATGCTTAATGGTATATTCATATTCGGATAATAAAATTTTCCATCTTGCTAGTCTAGACATAGGATCGGTACGAGAAAATAACCATTGCAAAGGTTGATGGTCAGTATAAATAGTGAAGGGTTTGCCATAAAGGTAGGGACGAAATTGTTGTATGGCATAGACAATTGCAAGTAGTTCTTTTTCGGTCGTGTTATACCTAACTTCGGAGTCATTCAACGTTCTGCTTGCGAAGGATATGGGTTTGTCTTTTCCAATAAGACCTTGTGACAAAACAGCTCCAATTCCGACATCGCTTGCATCTGTGGTCACAATAAATTCTTCTTTGAAATTGGGGTAAGCTAAGACTGGGGGGTTTATTAATTTATTTTTTAGATCTCTAAAAGCTTCATCGCAGAAGGCATCCCATTTGAAAACACAGTTTTTCTTTAGTAGCTTTGTAAGAGGTTTTGCTATCGTAGAAAAATTTTCTATAAATTTTCTATAATAGCCAACGAAGCCTAGAAAAGATTTTATACCTTTAGCATTTTTAGGTGTAGGGTACGTTTTAACAGCTTTGATCTTTTCGGGGTCTGGTTTAAGTCCATCTTCCGAAATAAGATGACCTAGATACATGAGTTCGTGTTTTAGAAAATTACATTTCTCTGGTTGTAATTTCAGATTGTGGATGCTTAGTTGGTTGAGAACTTTTAATAATTTGGAGTTATGATCTTTAAGGTCGTATCCGTATAGAACTATATCGTCCATATAAACGAAACAATCAAAACCTTGTAAGCCAGTGAGAACAGTGTTCATTAGGCGTTGGAAGGTTGCAGGAGCGTTTTTTAAACCGAATGGCATTCGATTATATTCGTAATGGCCAAAAGGAGTGTTGAATGCGGTCTTGCATCGATCTTTATCATCCATTAAGATTTGATGGAATCCTTTAGCCAAATCCAAGGTGCTGAAATATTTAGCTCTACCCAATTGATCAAATATGTCACTGATATTTGGTAGTGGGTATGCATCGCCGACGGTTAAGTCATTTAGTTTCCTGAAATCTACAACTACTCTCCAACGTTTGCTTCCATCGTTTCCCGGTTTTTTGGGAACGAGTAGCAGGGGTGAGTTCCAGGGACTCGAACTTGGTCGTACGATGTCGTCGTCTAACATCTCTTGTACTTGTTTATGGATTTCTGCTTTTTGGCTTTCAGGGAGTCGATAAGGTTTTACGTAAAGTGCGGGTTTACTCTCATCAGTACCGATTTTATGAGTCATGGAATCGGTGTTGGTGAGGTGATCACCCTCTAGATAGAACAATTCGTTGTACTCTCTACAAATCTTAAGGATAGAATCCTTTTCTTCAGCGTTGCAATGGTCTAATATCAACATGGACTCTAGTTTTTCCATTCGTTTTTCTACTTTGCTACTAAAATTTTTCATATTGTACTGCTCGTACTGATCTAAACTATCAAAATTTAAATTAAGATTATTTGTATAGAGTATTTTCTCTGTTTCTAAAGCATTCATAGTTAGAACTCTGATTTTATTGTTTATAGGCCTTACTATGGATTCGCCAACATATACTCCTGGACAAATCTGTTTCTTTTTGATCACAATATCTACAGACTTTTTGTTAGCATTTTTGAAGGGAATTTCGATCATTTGTTGACTCCTAGGTGGGAGGATAAAACATAAATCTGTTTTGAAAGGGTTTATTTCTGATGTAGTCTTAAGTATTGCTGATAACGAATCAGTAGATGCTTTAGTTTCTTTGCTCTTTTGGCTGTTGTTTTCTAAGGTCTTATTTTTATTTGTAGCTGCTACACCACTGTTTAATGTAGTCTTATGTATTGCTGCTTTAGTTTCCTTGCTCTTTTGGCTGTTGTTTTCTAAAGTCTTATTTTTATTTATAGCTGTTATACCACTGTTTAATGTAGTCTTATGTATTGCTGCATCATTATCAACAGACGCTTTAGTTTCTTTGCTCTTTTGGCTGTTGTTTTCTAAAGTCTTATTTTTATTTTTAGCTGCTACACCACTGTTTAATGTAGTCTTATTTATTGAATCGTTTTTTACTTTGACCGGTGATTTATTCAAATCTAATTCTTTGTTGTCGGAGTCAGCATTCAATTTAAGCTTATCGGAATTTCGGTTGATGGTAGCTTTATTGGATTTAAGAACAAAATTATTCTCCTCAGCCTTTTCATCACCTTTTGTTTCCAAATCACAGCCCGTAGGCACCACCTCGTGAGGGGTAGCTTTTCGGATGCTTTCTCTGATAACAGGGTTTTTGATTTGAATGTCGTATACCTCTAAAACATTTTCTTTATAGTTAACTTTACACCTGTATTTGGAAAGAAAATCGTTTCCTAAAATACCATCGTACGGCAAGTTTATATTTGGAGTGAGTAGATGGAAGGGATGTGTAAGTGAAAGATTGTATTTGGAATTAATAATAAAAGAACCAGTTATTTCCCCTAGAGTGAAAACAGAATCACCAGAAATTGAAGATATAGTAAGTCTTTTTCTTGGGTTAGAATTTGTTCCGAATTTGTCCTTATACAAACTAATATCTGCTCCGGTATCTATTAAAAAAGTAGAGTATCTTTTGTTAGACGGCTCGAACTGGATTCGTATTACCGGCTCATGGAACTCTGGACAAAAGGAAACAGTCAAGAAACTAGATTTTATTGTTGCGGGTCGGTATTCAGATTTAGTCGGGACGGATGACCCATCTCTTCCTCCCGAGCGTAGCCGTTTCCCGAATTTTGAGGATAAAACTCCTCACCAGGATTCCAGTTCCTATACCCTTGTTTAGCGTTGTATCGCCGGATGTTAGAGAAATTTTGATTGTTTTTGTTATGCGAATTTTCCCTAAATGGGTTAGGTTTGGTCGAACCGAGTTGAGACTGCTTTAACCTGCAATCTGCTTCTCGATGGTTGGGTTTTTTACAGTACCCACAAGTGAGCCGTTGTATTTCCCTTTTTATATTTGTGTGTTGGTTTGTGTTTTGTGATGTCCTGTTGGGATTAGTATAACAGTGTGCACTTGTGTGACCCACCTTGTTACAAAATTGACACGTTGGACGTATCGAGGGGGAAATGT
This sequence comes from Melanostoma scalare, assembly GCA_949752695.1. Lineage (NCBI taxonomy): Eukaryota > Metazoa > Arthropoda > Insecta > Diptera > Syrphidae > Melanostoma > Melanostoma scalare. Next base: position 42,221,729 of record OX456985.1, on the reverse strand, counting down.
TTGCAGAACTTGTAGAAGGGCCAACGCGTTCTAGTCGGTTCAAATGCTCCTCAGCATAGAGAATGGATTTCTTTAAATCCGTTTCTCCATGAGCCTGAACCATAAACCTGAGATTTTGATTTCGGATGCCATCCTCCAAAGTTTGTAGAGCCAGTTTGTCGTTTTCTTTGAAAAGAAAATTTCTAACTGCCTCCTCCGTTGAGCTGACGTACGTTGCCGAATTTAAGGCATTTAAGAGTTGACCTATACGTTCGCCAAACTCTTTGACTGTTTCTTTTGCTCGTTGTCGAGCTGAAATCAACTCATTTTGAGCTGAGGACCTTGACTTTACCGATGAATATTCCATTTTCAAGACTGAACAAAGATCTGCCCATCTTTCCACAGTCTTGAATTGTATTAATTCGAAAGCTGGTCCCTCAAGCCTGGTTTTTACTATGCTGAGGAAAAGTTTGTGGTCGTCAGGTTTCACTGACTGGAACAAAATATCACCACACGCTAAAAACTTCCCTAGATTTTCCGACTTTCCATCGAAAGTGGGGACAATATTAATGATATCTTTAAAATTCATTTTATATTCTGTCATTTCCGAAATGTCAGAGACTAAATAATGAAAAGGCAAAACCTCGAATAAACTAACTTTAAGTTTTTGATTGCGGGTAGTAATTGTGAAGTCGTGAAGTGTATCGAGAGACGAGAGAAAACAAAGAGTTTAATTTGGGGTTCGGGTAAAGACAAGATAAATAACTTTAATAATCACTTGTGCTGTTATTTAAAAAAAATTCAATTGAATTGAACACTTTAATTAGGTCAATAGATAACAAAAATTGATTTCGCTTTAATATACTATACTTAAATCTTTTCGATTTTAATAAAAATAGTAAATAATAAAAAGAATTTACTTGTTTTGAGGGTTGTTGTAGTTGCTGTTAAAGTTGTTGATGTTTGAAGTTGATTTTTCTGCTGATGTTGGTGTTGATATAGTTGCTCTGCTGATTTTCACTTGCCAGGCAGGCTTCACGCCCTATAGTTGTCAATTACGGCCTGGTCTTTTCACTGCCTAATTTTTGCCTCCGGCGTCCGCTTGGGAATTCGCCAGGTCTTATGTTTATAGGGCTTTTTATTTTCACAACACAAAAATCACTTAATGGTGTTTTTCACCACACCAATAACTGTACACACAAAAAAAAAACTTACTGGTGTTTAGCCCCAGTACGCCTCAAGAGTAAAAAAAAAAAATAGACTTCTTGTGTTTTGGTAGGGATAATAACTATCCTGGGATAAATTGACTAATCCCACCGCTGCCACCAATGTTACGTTCTGCCGTGCTTCAAAAGGAAGAGCAGGTGACGGAGAGTCGAAACAAAAGAAAATACTTTGTTTAAATTCTTTTTATTTGAATATATTTGAATGTAGTAGAAGGCCCGCTGTCTCAATGCATTTGGCTGCAACCTTTACTATATAAACTCAAATTTCAACTCTGCCCTTCTTCCCATTCGCTTCTCTATTTATTGGTTTTTATTCATTACTATTACTTAGCTAGCCGTTTACCATCGTCAGAACCATGTTACTTCATTTAGTTCATCCGAACTAGGCCACACACCATGGTTACTTCATTGGTCATTATGTAGAACACGCTTAAACCTTTATGCCGATCGTATGGTGACCCACTCAAGTACTTCTGGGTGTGTCTTCATCGATCGCAGTTTATAGGTTTCGTATTACACATTGCACTTGACATACTCTATTGCATTGCAGTTGTTTACTCATCTGTTTTCGTTGCAATAGAGGCGCGCATATGGCGAGCATATGGCTTGAGTCATAGTGACGTGCATACGTGAAGTGCTGTTCCACATTAAGAACGAAAATGAAAATTATGCCCGGTTGGTGTTTTTATGAATGAAGTTGGTTCTGAATGAAGGAGGTTGGGAATAGTTGTGGTTCTCGGATCACAACAAAAAGTAGAAGTCACGATTTCGCCCATAAATATAGTTGAATAACACGCAAAAATACGGCTTATCCAGCAATATGTTCTCTGAGTGTATGTGTATAAGTCGAGCACATAGATCAACACTCTCAGCGGCTCTTCCTTAATCTCAAACCATTATAGATATCTTCAGCAAACGAAGGGCTGCCAAAATCTTCCAATGTACCAATAATACCATTGGTGACGCCACAATCCTGAATCTGTTCAGAGCAATCCCTTGTCACTCCGACTACGCCATCTCCTAATTGGTTATAGAAAACAAGTTCCAAGTCACAATACCACTAATAACTACTTGGGAAGATGAAGAATTCTAGAGAGATAAACCAATTCATATCTATACAGATGGCTCAAAAAACGACGAATGGGTCAGCTGCGGCGTGTACTGAGACAGACTTAAGGTCTGTTTCTTTACTTTCTGGGTAAAGTTTGGGAAAAAGCCCGGGAAAAAGTTTGGGCTCGAGCTTTTTAATGTTGTTTTTGTAATCTCCATCCGAAAATGAAAAGTAAAGATACGCCTTTTGGGATGTTTCTTGCTGAATGACATTTGTCATGCACTCTCTGTAGAGATGTAAAAAAACATGCAAACAATTTTGTTTCGTGCTAAAATGAGCTCAAAGCAATATTGCATTGCATATTTAACATTATTTTGAATTTTCAAACAAACAAAGAGAGATTATGCTTTCCATTTTTCATTTAATTTCAAATATAAATTTGAATTCAATCGAAATGTTTCGATCAGCTGATTTCACAAACAGCCGATTTGACAAGCAAGAAAGTGCACGAGCAAATTGTTCGGGTGAATTCTTACTGGAGGGGAAGTGACAAAAAAGCAAAAGCTCTGCCACTTTTACGTCAAAAAAAAGTAAAGATACACGTTTCGGGATCCCGCGGGATCCCACGGGATCCCGCGGGTGAGTAAAGATACAGACCTTTAATATAAATCTCTCATTCCACCCTCCAAACCACTGTAGCGTGTTCCAAGTGGAAAGGAGGTTTTATTGTGGCTAAAAGAAAACTTGATATTTTCAGTGAATATCCGGATCTTCTCAGACAGTCATGCAATTCTCAAATCGCTCGGTGGCCTATCTCTCAGGGAGATGACCGAACAGTTCAATATTCACCTTATTTGGGTTATGTGACTCAGAGATATCCGATGTACGCTAGAAATGGAACCGTTTTAACGATCACAACCAGTAGGTTGAACATTTTTATACCAATGAGTGAATGAATGAATAATTTTGGTTTTGTATTGCAACTCGACCTTTTTAGATCTATTGTACCCCCTACTTCTTAAGTGGTATTCCTTAATTAAAGTACTTCATCCAAATTAGTTCCTCTGATGAAACTTAGTATCTGCGTTACGCTTAGGAGTTTAAGCTCCTTCTCCTCTACGTAGTAGGATCCTAGGTACTTCTTCCTTTGGTGCATTAGGGCTTCGCAGTCACCTAAGAGGTGGTCAGGAGACTCTTCCAGTTCGTTGCAGTATCTGCATTGGTCGTCGCTCTCTATGCCTAGTACTTTTAGGTGTTTTTTTAGTCTGCAGTGTCTGGTTAAGAACCCGGCTAGCATTCTTACATTGTTTCTACTTAGTTTCATTGCGTCTTTATAACGTTTTGTGGTTATAAGTGCCAAGTAAAAGTTTGGCTTTTTATACCAACCGCTACATGCAAACTCATGCTAAGGTAAGAGGCTATGAATAGAACAAATAATAGGTGACCTAAAACGCACAAGACATTTGTTATCCATAACTAGGGGTCGAGCATCCGCATCAGTGATCGAGTGAGTGAGTGCTATTTTTCTTTCAACATTCGCTCTACATTACACAACATCAGTCTGTTGTTCATTTATCGACTTCAATTCGTTCAAATACTGATGTGAGGTCGATAACGCGAGAAGTAATGTTAAAAACACATAATTCAGCCACATATTACTCCCATAGATTGCACATTAGCTGCGTAACCAATGTCATTACCGGACATTGCCTTATCACGCCACAAGGCTCGGCATTCCCTATAACGACTTCTGCAGAAACTGCATAGATGAGGTAGATGTCCCACACTTCCTGACAGCCATTAAAATCTAACCTTAACCTAACCTATCAATGCCAGCAGTATGTTATAAAAATAAGTTCCTCAGAGTAAAGGAATAAATAATTCGATACTATTTTGTTTCAGAACAATGATGAAATTGAATCTCAGCTCTAAAGTGCCCTTCGCTCAGGTACGACACACAGCAGCTGGTGGTCAAAAGGTGGTTAAAAGCGCTTTTCTAGGAGCTACAGTAACACATCAGCAAAACCAAAATCACACCTCTCCAGATTTTACCAGAGTAAATGACATTACTGCCAACTTTAGCTAATTTATTACCCTTGCCATGTTCACCTAAATCTGCTCTCAAACGCCCTCATATTTCATCAACAAACTTCTCACGAGACACATGGCACGAGTGTAATAAAGTCTGGAAATCATCTTCAATCTCTTTCATCTCACCACCGAATATGATCGTTCCATTTGTTTCAGAAGTTCTTAATGGAAGTGCATTTAAAATCTCCACCACCTGACAATAAATAAAACTTAAGAAGCCAGACTCATCGACGACCGCATCTATTTGGGTATATTTCCAGAGGCTTTTCCATAATTCCGGGACACAATCAATCATCGTGTTTGCCACAAGATCAAACACACCAACAACATTCGAATAAACATGTCATTCGAATCCGAATATCGCCTCTGATGATGTTTATCATTATTTTTAAAACCAAAACCAAAGGTCTCACGTTGCTGTTGGCAAAACAAAAAATAAATATTTTTCTGGATTTATTATAACGTCTCTCACACAATGGACTTTTGATGGACGGCCCGAGGGAAGACGCGACTTGATTTATAAAGATTTAACAGCCTTGTCGTGTTGAAAATTGTTCATCAGCGCGATGTCTGAGATAAAAAAGAAAACCAAAATTCTCCAGACAAATATTATGAGACATTGTGATCCAAAAATAATCCCTCCTCAAGCGCAGTATGCCGGATAAGCTATACAAATTAAACCTATTCGTGCTTCCTGTTGAGTTGATTAAGAGTTCACACAGACGATATACAATATGTTATGTGAATGCAGCACCCAAATCCGCATTGTTCACACCTAAAGTGCTAATTTTAGGCAACCTAACACAGCGCACTGGGTGGGTGATCTGATCACTGATCCAACGATCAGCATGATCGCTCCCAATTTTACCGCCCTATTTCATATGGTCGGCTCTTCTTGAAATTAAAATAATTATTATTGTCGGACTAGTTGCTGTTTTGTTTGTATTTAACGGATCGTTATTGATCTACAGAACGTTTGAATAAAATTACAAACAATGTGCAATGTGTAAACAGACTTTTTGTTATTCACTTGAGTTTCATTTGATCTACCGAGATTTTCGTGTGTGTGGCTGTGCCTGAGAAGAATTTAATAATTTTCTTCTTCTTTTTTCTTTTATTTAGGTGATGGATAGTCATAAAAATGGCAAATGTGTTTGTTGATGCAAGAGTTATTGGGTGATTAAGAGAGATTTTCAGATAGTGAGTCGCTTAACGTCTAGGTCTGTTCGAAGCAAATTTAGTTCATGGATACGTAGGTATCATGAAAGTGAAGCTAGTAAAGACATAACCAAATTAAATTCAATGATTATCTTGGACATGAAGTCATACTATACGTGTGCGGACAAAATCAAAGGAAAGAAATTAAGCTCTTAATATGTAAATGAAGTTTTTGGACTCAAGGTAACGCAACATTGGAGTTCCCAACACCACAAAATGGTTTTTTTCAATTAGACAAACATTTTTGTTATAATTGCTTCATGTCATTGCACACGCAAAAGTCTATCAGATCATTAGTGTGAGAAGGAGGAAACTTTATTTCTTCATGCACAAGAGACCTACAACTCAGGCTACATTATCGGCCGCAATTAGCCACTGTTTGTTCAAAGAAATATAGAATCTTTTCTTCAGTGTTCATTTTCAAGATTCCGAGCAAAGAGTTTGATTAAAACCAATCTTCTTGGCCTCCGCCTCAAGACTACCAAATTTACCACTGACGTTAAGCAAATGCCAGTCGTGGAAAGAAATCTTCAGTTAAACTCTACACACGATGGAAAGAAGTTTTTTTTTTACGATTCTTGCTTAAAGGCTTTGTAGAAGGACGTGTTGAGATTTACGGAAAATAGTCTGAATTCCACGAGTATGTAGCGAATATAGTTGTTGTTTTGCGGTCAAAAAAAGAATAGTCCAATACACCGCCATGTTTTATAAAGGGTTATTTTTTAAGCGTAGTTATTTTTGTTTTAAATCGAATAAAACAATCGAATTTTTACGTTTTAAAGATAATTTCAAGTAAATGTTGTCCGCGACTCCGTTTCAAAGGGTGCGTTTTGAAGGTCCCGTTTTGCGTCACTTTTTCGACCATTTCGGGCTGCATTCTAGAATTAACTTGTGTTATTTTATCATGTAAGGCTTCAATTGTGTTCGGCTTGTCCACATAGACTAACGACTTTAGATAACCCCACAAGAATTAATCATGAAATGTTAAATGGCATAATCTTGGCGACTAACTCACAAGGCCCTTCGAGAAATAAGCTGGTTACCAAATTCATCCTTCACCATGTCCATTATTTTTTCAGGGACTGTGTGGCATGTGGCCCCGTCTTGATAAAACCAGAAGTCAACCAAGTTCAACTCAGCCAACTGGGACATGTCAAGGCTCAACACTGGACGATAGAACTACAATATTCTCCTCGGAATGCACTGTAGACTGTACGTATGGGTCGATTATGACACCATAACATGGTCGTAACAAACGATGCAGATTTTTCACAGAGTACGAATTTTCTTAATAAATTGCAACAACTTGCAAACGTTGCTCATTTGTAAGTCTTTCCATGATAAAATGGCAGATTATACTGAATCTGAAATTTGAAAATATTTCACTCTGACAGATGACGTTTGATGCCACTATGAACCAGTGCCTCTAGCCTGAAAAACTTAACTCTTAAAAAGCTCCTTTCGAACACTATTTCTGTACATGATTTACGAGGGAACATTAGAAAGTTTTTTCAAGATTTGTCAATAATTTTTATTACCATAACCAATGCGGCGACTTTTCTCTAAAAAAAAGGGAATATGTATTTGGAATTTCCAAAAACTCATTTCAAACCAATTGGCAAACTTAAATTGCTTCTTCGCAGTTTAAAGTGTTTCCTTTGTATGAGTCAAACACATATAGGTGTGTGGTTCATAAAAAATATAAGGTTTGGTAATTAAGCCCTAGGTTGGCCCTGTGGTTGCCACAAAGCGATTTTTGGGAAACCTCAACGCACCCTGAATGTCAGACTGAGTGTTTGCCCCAACTCGCTTTAAAGTAGCTCTAGGTGTTTGCAGGGGCGAGTTCAGGTAACGAATAGGGCTGTCAAATGGCATATTATTTACATCAAATGACAAGGGTCAAGTTACCCGTTGCGTGATGGTTAGCATGTCTGCCTTTTACGTCGAAAGTTCGTGGTTCGAATCCCAAAAGAAACTAAAAATGTTTTTGCGAGGGTATCGCCTTTCGCGAGTAATTGACAAGTCCTCTCAGAGTAAATTCTTTGAAATGAAAAGCACTTTCTCGATAAGGCGTTTCGTTTCGGAAGAAAGTTGTAGGTCACCTCCATTCCGTCACAAAGCATGGTTGTGAGAAATGCGCTAGGCCCCAGGGCACCCGACTCTGTTGTGCAACCCTTTCTATTCATTATTAGGTATTTTATTATTAACTAGCTGAGCCATCTGGCTTTGCTCGGGTCTGAAGTTTTTAGGTTCCCGTTCTCGTTTTTCCTCTTCCGTAGGAATTTGGGGATGAAATATAATCTTTCTTACTGTGGGACTATGTGGCATCCTAATGCTGAAACAATTTTTGAAATCTGTCCAATAGTTGCTAACTTTTCGTTCCCAACCCATTCCTGTTGGAATCTTCCGTTCCAGTGGAAATGTGTGAATGATATACATATAAGTCTATGTCATTGAAAGATGATGTAACATCCCAGAGTTGAAAGAATTTTTGAAATCGGTCAAGTAAGTTTATGGTTCCCGTTCTCGTTCCCGTAACTGTTCCTGTGGGATTATAGGGGTGAAATATAATTTTTGAAATCTGTGGAGTATGTGGATCAAACCTTGACAGGAACCATCTCTGGACTTAACTATGTCTACCCTGAAAATTTCATAAAAATCCGTTGGGTGGTTTAGGAGTTTACCCCAGACATACGAGTACATACATACATACATACTGTAACGCGAACCCAACATTTAATACCAATTTCCTAATAGAAAACCATCAACCGAAAACACAAGCGGCAACACTAGTGTAAGTGTAGAAATATACCAGGAGAGAAAATGTTTGACAGGAGTGGAGAGTGGAGACCATGTGGAAATTACTGGAGAGTTCTAGATGAAATGTCATTCGATATAAATAGGCCGCCCAAGGCAACCAGAGGTCTGTTTTGATTATAGAGTGATAATGTTAAGACTTAAGAGTGAGTTAATGTGATTAGAGTTAAAAGAGTTAATAGAGTTAAAAACGAATAAAGAAGATACTGAATAAAAGTGTTAGAATTAAATTGAAAAGTTAAGTTTTGTTTTTGCGAACTAAGCGCACGTTACAATACATACATCCTATTTTATATATATATTTAGATATTTAGATTGCTTTAATTTAATTAATCATTCTCTATAGAGACAAGAATTGTGTCAAACGGGACATAATCTTGAGATCTATTGGTTATTTTATACCAAAGAAGTATAACTTCTAATTCACATGGTACACAGCTCTTTTAAATTGGTGTCAAAAAATGGCGACGATGCTTCCTAGTCGAGGTTTGTCGGTCGATTTTAGCTTGCTGGTAAAGTGACACTACCTTTCCGCTCTTGGCTCTCTAGTTCTACTCAGTGGCTTATACTAATCTGCCCACTCAGACTTTTTGCCGATCCATTGTCCTATCACTGTAGCAACCTTCCCTTTTTTCGTGGTGCTGTAAATGAAAAAACAAGTTGTTGCAATTTCACAAGCAACCTCAAGGCGTCGTTCACATGAAACTAGGAGGCTGAAAGAAAAGTAGATGCATGAACCGATATTCAAACCCACGCGTCGTGTCTGTCGACTGAACTCTATACCCTTGCACCACCGCTGCCCCTGTTTTCATCCTTTTAGACAGAGTTACAAAGACTTCACTCCGGTTTTGTTGACAGAAACATGAATTACCGAAGAACCATGAGATTCCATTCTCGTTGAACTTTACTTAGGCTGCCTAAGGTGTTGTAAACCTTGAACCTTTGAGCTGTTTACAATAAAAATTGGTTTCTAGTTCTCAAAAATCTCTTGTCACTTGAAAAAAAAATAAGGTTCGTTCGTTGAACTTTACCTAGGGTTGACCCAAGTTTCCTTGACAATTCTATGAGTTGTCAAAAAAAAACTTGGATTTTCAGTCCTCAAAAAACGCTAAACCACAAACCCGCACACATCCCTGTTATTTGAATGAAAATACTTGCCATTTGACAGCCCTCAACTCGCCACAACAAAAACTTTGGGGCGAGTTGAACCCAGATCAACCCTCAAAAACAATCAGGACTCTAAAAACAATAGTTTCGTATCGTTTTAAAAGCGTACCAACTTTTTTCTACGCTCTTACAAGTAATATTAATAGTTACGTTTTTCTACTCATTTACACTTTTACAACACAACACCCTCACCCCATTGTAAGAAAAAACTAGATTACAATGGTGTATGATTCGTCTGGTGCCGTGGACAGTTTTCCAGCTGTCATCTTCAATACAAAATAGAAATTTTTAAAACAGTGTAGCAGTGCAACTTTGTATATTCAAAAAGAAACTTTAGCGATTTAATTAAAAAAAACAATTTTTCAATCCTACACCTTATTTTACATCGGAACTTGATTACCCATCCCTACTCAGTTTGACATTTGTGTGTTGGCCCAGGGCTTCAACGAACAAGCCAAAATTTTTATATGCCATTTGGCAGCCTTGTTAGTTACCTGGGGCCGATTTACCGCATACGTGATCGAGTAATACATGACTGAATTATGTGCTTTTGCGGCATTACTTCTCGCATTTTCGAACACTTAAGTACCACAACTTGACATTCTTTCATCAGTAGGTATTTGAACGAATTCAAGTCGATAAATGAACAGCAGACTGATGTTGTGCTAGAGCGAATTTTGAAAGAAAAATTGTACTCACCCACTCGATCACTGATGCGCTAGTTCGACCCCTGAACTCGCAAACACAGGTTCTAATCAGTGCGATGTTTTCAAAAAATAAAACCCAGTTTTTCCACGAAACTAAATATTAACTTTGAGACTCTTGATGTAGAAAACATGATTTTCTGTTTAAAAATTTTAGATTCAAATAAACTATTAAATCCAGAAAATATCTTTATAGCTGAACGAAGGTCCCATTCTATATTCTGCTGTAAATCATCTTCGAATGCTCAAGTTTTTCATTTTGTTCATAAACATTTCCCAATAAGTTGGTTTATTTTCTTTAACTGCAAGTGTTTTGATGGGAATTTTCAAACAAAATTTGTTGAATTGTTCATTGAAAGCTGAAGACAGGTGGATATTTACATTGCTTTTGACTTGCAGAACGACTACTTGACTTGTGAAATGCACCAGTTTGTCTATTTACGTTAGCTTATATCTAAATTCAAATAGATTTGTGTTTAGGTACATGGGAGTTTGGGGAAAACTGGAAACTTTTCAATAGTTTGGACTGAGTGAAGGAAAATGTAATGAACTTTGACCATCATTGAAAAACTTTTAAATTTTGAGAAGGCTTACTTTTGAAATTTTTTCAATCATAAAGAATTTGAAAAATGCAAAACCTGACCCTTTTCGACTCAGGGAATTTTTGTCATTTTATTTAATTACAACAAAAGTTATGAACTCGAATTGTGGCACCTAGGAAATTGTCATTCAATTGGCGGTTAAAGAGAAATGTTCCTCATTTCGTTTATGACCGAGTAAAAACAAGGATCATTTGAATGAAAACACTTTAAACTGGCCAAAAAGTAGGATCGAAAAACACCGTTATATCGAATTGATAACAAGTCTATTTATAAAAATGTTTTCACTGGAAAATATCAAAAGAAGAAAAGACTTCAATTTGGTATGACATCAAACAAATGTGTTCCCTAGAAATAACTTCAACTGTTAACCTTTTCTTTTCTAAAACAATAAATTTAAATTAATGGGGACACTTTTGTTTATTTCTCAGAAACTTATTCAATCGAAAACACAATATTGAAAATGTTCTTCTCTATTCAGAAATGAGTAGCAAACATATAACATTCAAATAAAACATAATTCCAAAAATGTTAAACTCACAAGTCTTAAGTCCTTGATAAACTTGATGGACATGAAGTACTGGTGGTGGTGGTACGGGTATAGTTTGAACAGTTCTATCTGGGTAAATACTTATGTGGGGTGGAGGTCTTGTAGACCGATGTGCGTTTGTGCTTGTCATTTTTCAATCCATGCAATGACCAGGCCGCGTTAAAGAAAAACAGTCCCGCAATTAACACAATCTACGAATCAAAGAGAAATTCCCTTCATCACTATATCCCGTTCCGTATGAATACCGCGACGATTATTTTCTTACTGAATACCCTCGCCCAATGAAATCTGAATTTTCTTGTGAGTAAATTTGATTTTCCAGTCGAGTAACAAAAATCTTTTCAATGAAAACATAAAAAATTCCTATTTCTATCCACAGGGAGCGCATTATTTTGTTTTGGAGATTTTATTTTTAGGATTTTCGAACTTGCACGTATGAAGTTGTTCTTTTCAAAGAATTTTCATTATAAAAGATGCCCGATTTTGAAGGTGATGTAGTCGTGATGTTAACAATATCATTTCCTTGCGGTATATTTATGCTGTGAGTGTAAATATTAGATGGGGTTTGGAACAACCTGTGGTATTCGAAGTGATTCGTATCGATATTCGTCAGGTTGGTTCACTATTTGTTTATAATTCGTCAAGAACTGACAGAGTAAACAAATAAGTCGCTGTTCAGTAAGCATGTGAAATTCTTTGTCGGGTGATAGCCGGAAATTTTTGTTTTGTTGTTTGTGTTTGGTGGGAATGCAATAAAAAATGGATAATATTTTTGAAATATGGTTTTTTGATAATAATAGAGATTCTGTTGAAGTTGTTGATAGTGAATATGGAGATTGGTCCAAAAACTAAGTTATTGGCTGCGTTCGAGAATGGTATCCGGATAGCTTGTTGTTGTTGTTTACGTGTTAAGCATTTAGCAAAGATGCAAACCATTTCTGCCAAATAGAGAAACCAAAGCTATCTGTGAATTTTCGGTATACCTCAGATACCTTAGCGAACAGCTGATACAAACATATAGAAAATTTATTTTTATTTCTTTTCATGTTGATTTTTTGTTTTGGTGTGCATTTATTTTAGCATAAGAGTCTTTTAAAACGTATGGGAAATCGAAAAAACTAAGTTATAATCGTCCAGCAAAGATATTTTGAATGTTTTTCTGTTTTCAAAAGTCGAATTTTAATATTTCACAGCTGTTGTCTGCAGCTATCTGGAAAAAGATATCTGGATCGTTCAAAAAGGTATCCAAGATACGGCTATCCGATAGGTTCTCGAACGCGCCCATTCTATCCATTGAAAGTTTAGTTAGGTACCAATACATATTATATTACACACCCCTGTCAGGTGTCTTCTTCGCGGAAGGAGTGGAAGTCAAATCCAAATTGATCATCATTTGGAAGCATTGTTCATGAAATCTCGGGGAAAAGGCTACAAAGTATTACTGAAAGAGGCTGTGTGGGCCAGTACAGAGCTCTTGCTATTAAAAATGTTAAGAAACGTTATATTTATGAATGTAAGAAAATGTAACATTGTGACGCGACGTTTTCCTTACTACAATGTTGTCAGACTCCTAAACTTTTTAACTTACATCACATCTGAAACAGATGTAAAGCTAAAAAGTTAAAACAAGCCTGAAAAAGGTTCGGGTTCCTGATTTTTGATGTTGTTTTCGTTATTTGTATATGCAGACATTTAAAGCAAAGATACGCATTTGTGACAGGCATGGAAAATTCGGTACAATTACACCGACAATTTACAATAGGAGAAAAGAAGGGAAGAAAACCGAATTCTCAAAAAGAAAAAGACGCAACATGAGAAGCGCTCGTTTGAGGAAATTGAGAGGTGCCATGAAAAGAATGAGGTTCGGAAGTTTTACCAAAAGGTAAAAAGATCTTACGGGAGTGGCAAAGCCAGCACTCAAGCCTGTAAAGACCAGCTGGAAAACATAGTAATATAGAGACGCAGTCGCTACTGAGGATCTTGAAAGACCACTTCTGCAGAATGCTACGCGGCGATGAAAACACTAATTCTGCTGTCGGGCAGAATGACCTATACAACTTGGACGACGATCAACCTTGATGATCAGTCGCCTTGTCGCGGTAAGGGGGGCTTAAGTAGTTTTATTGGAACCGAGCTCGATGGCTCGATGGGGAAAATGAATGAAACTAAGAATTGATCAAAAAACAGTATGGAAGATAAACTAAAGGATATTTATTCTCCAGGTGGCATTCGTCAAAACGATAATCCACCCGTAGTCTTCTCGACTGCGGCAGGGGCACGGCTTCTGGAGGCCTCATCTGACATACAAACTTCCACCTTTTCAGGTGTGTATTATGGTTCAGAGTGGTGCTACCGCAGGATCAAATGAGGCCGAATAGGCTGATCTTGATCCAGTGGTGGTATCCTCTGGTAGATAGCTTTCCAAGTGCCAACAGAGAAAGGAATGAAGGTTAGCAGAGAATCCTCAGTGCACTAGCGGACGGGATAAAATCATTACAGTCAAAACGGACGGAGGTCCAACCTGAAAGTTGGTAAATGAAACCGGATGTGCTAGTCAGTTTGGTCCACGGAGACAGACCGGATGGGAAAAAACCTCCAAAAGTTGTTTACAAATCAACCTCCAGCACTCTAAGGCTGCTACTGCACTCTTATGCAGCAGACTTTCAGTGCAGAGTACAAAATCACAATCGGGGTTCAGACTATCAAATTTGTTTGTCAAATTTGTTGGATGAAAAGTTGGACGGAAAAAACCCATTGCGTTCACACTCATCAAACAAGTCCTCAAACTTCATTCTGGTCTGAATTTCAACCATGAAGGACATAGCAGTAGCAGCGCAATTTAGGGATGAAATTTTAGAAAAGCAGGAAAAACAAAAGAAAGTGTGTAGGGACTAAAGAGGTGGACTACCTGAAAACATCATAAATGTGCACAACAAAGAAAAAATATTCTTTCCGTACGATGTGCATGTGCACTACATTTTTCCAACAGAGTTTCATTGGCCTTATACTTTTTAGTTTTATTTTTGTAGGTATTCTTCGTTTTTTATATGCCATTTCTCTGGAAAACTTCTGTAGACTTCAAAAAACTCATTTATTTCATTTTCATTTCATTTATTTATTTCGAAAATAGTTAGGTACATTAACTGGGATACATTAAGATATAAATCTTTTATAGCATCAATACATTGGGCCCTATCGGCAATCTCCCACGGAATTTTGTTTCCCACGGAATTTTTTGTTCCCACGGAACATTACGCCCGATCGTGAACCTCCTTCGAAATGAATCTCCCACGGAATAAATTTTAACAACCTAACAGATTAAAAATGACTTCAAAGATAGTTTTCGAATATGTTCTATAGTGCTCTAACAAGAATAAAGTAGAAATCTCCCTGGAATGCGATACAAATTCAGTAAAATGGCAGATAATTTCCCATGGGAAATTCATTCACGATCGCTCAAAATTCCGCAAGGAACTTTCGAACATCATTGCCGATACCAATTTTCCGAATATGGGAAATGTTTCCAGGGAAATTTTATTCACGATAGGGCCCATTATTAACTGGATTGAGTAAATTACGGGAAAAAAGAAAAGAAATTAATTAGAAACAAAAATCTAAAAATTCGATGTAGGTAATTCAAAAACAAAGAAAAGTAGAAGTTCCTATATAGATAAAACTAGCAATTAAGAAGAAAAAAAGGAGATAAGATTAGGTTTGTTCGTTGAAGTCCTAGGGTCGCCATGGGGTCGCCACAAAGCGTTTTTTGAGAAACCTAAATTAGCACTGAATGTCAAATTGAGTGTTTTTTGAGCCATAGGTTTGCCACAGGTTTTCCCCAAACTCGCCCTAGCTTTTTGCTGTGGCGATTTGAGGGCTGTCAAATGGCATGTGTTTTTATTTAAATGACAGGGATGTGTGGCGATTTGTGGTTTAGCGTTTTTTGAGGACTGGAAAACCCAGGTTTTTTTGACAACTCATGGGGTTGTCAATAAAACCTGGGTCAACCCTGGGGAAAGTTCAACGAACAGACCTATTATTGAAAAATAGGTTATTATTGAGGGTGGTGTGATAAGTGCAAAAACAAATTCCTCTTAAAGGCCGCCGCGCCTGTGCTGCGGTTCGCGGCAGTTCATTTGGGAGCAAGTTCCACAAACGAATTGCATTAACGTAAAATGAACGTTCCGCAATGTTGTGAGAAAAGTGAGGCAAAATTAACTTTAATCCTCTCTGCGACTGGGCAAAATGCAATGTTTCTCTCAGTGGCGTAGCGAGGGGGGGCGGGGGGGGGCGGTCCGCCCCGGGCGGCAGTGTTTAGGGGGCGGCAAAATTTAACAATAAGTAATAAAAATATTTTGCAAATACTTGAACTATTTTATATTTTTATCGCAACTACAAATTTGGACCGATTGAAAAGAGCACGGCACGAAGTTTTCAATTACTTATTTTGTGACGAATTCGACACACAATTGTTGCCTCAACATTATTAGCGTTTGTCTACAGCAACTACAGACAAAAGCTTAAAATGGGTTCAAGACACGCGGTGGAGTGCAAGAGCCGATGCTGTAAATGTGACATGGCATCATTACAAAGATATTCTCGTCGCTTTGGAAAAACTGACAGAGGCAGGTGAAAGTTTAAACAGCAGAACAGATGCAGGTGCTTTAATAGTTTTGATGCAGTCATTTTCCTTCCTTTCTTTTTTGGGCCTGTGGCAACCTGTGCTACATGAAGTGAATGATGCACAAAAATATTTACAAACAAAAGGACTTGACATAAAAGTGTGCGCTCAGAAAATAAATGCTTTGCAGATGATATTGACAGAGAAAAGAGAGAAATGGGCAAATGGTGCAGTAGGTTATGCAAAAAATATGTGTGAAGAACTTGGATATTCCATAAAACCACGAAGGCGCTTAACAAGAAAGCATATTTTCGATGACGGAACTAGAGATGCTAACTTGTCTGGTGAAAATGAGTTGAGACGAAAGCTGTTTTCTTCGTTATAGAGTGATTGTAGAAATTCGTGAGCGTTTTCAACAGCTAAAGAATTTAACGGATAAGTTTGCATATCTAACGCCGGCTATATTATTAGATCCAGACAACACTGAATGCAATTTAGACTACGCATCTGACGAAATTGACGAGCAGGATTTCAAGCTGGAAAGACTTTGACTGCGGACTTTCGTTGCTGCTATAGGTAACGAAAATAAATTGATAAATGCAGACTCACTTGAGTTATTTAAATTTATTGTTAAATCCAAGCTGGAAGATACTCTGCCTAATATTTTAATAATGTTCCGAATATTTTTCACAGTTGCCATAAGCAATGCCAGCTGTGAGAGAAGTTTTTCAAAATTGAAATTGATTAAAAATTATTTAAGATCGACAATGAGTGTTCTAAGACTAACTAACTTGGCTATTTTGTCTATTGAGCAAGCGGTGTGTGATGCGATAGACATTGACCGGGCAATAAAAGACTTTGCTCTTAAAAAAAGTAGACGTGTAAATTTTTAATTTAATAAATTTTAATTCAATTCTAACAAATACTCATATTACTTTTCAGTAAAAATAAGAATATACCTACCATTTTAGTATACTTCTTGTTCTAATCAAAAAATGATTTTATTTAATCTTGTCGATCCGATTTACCTAAGTTTTAAGTTATATCAATTAGTGGTTAAAGTAAAAGAACTTTGAATTAATAAACGTGATTGTAAAACTTAGATAAACTTTTTTATTTAAAATCTTATCTGTATACAGCGTGGTACCCGTGGTGTGATGGATAGCATGTCCGCCTGTTGGACATCTTTCACAAAATAAAGAAAAAGAAGTCAGCAGGAGTCGACGGCATACCCAATGTTGTGCTGCGAAACCTCCCTTCGGAAGCGGTGGACATATACACCACGTTGTTTAACAATGCGCTGAATAATGCATATTATCCAGTGCGTTGGAAGACGGCAGTGGTCCATCCTCTCCTTAAAAAAGGGAAGGATGGTTCCAATCCAGCAAATCTCCGGTCAATTAGTCTTCTCCCGAGTATCAGCAAGGTATTCGAGAAAGTTCTCAATAGAGCTCTGTCCACATGGGCTGAGGACAAACATATTATTCCAGAAAATCAGTTCGGTTTTAAGGCGGGCCATGATACCACACATGCCGCGTCTAAACTAGTATCAGATATTCAATGGAACAAAGCTAAAAATCAGTGTACGGGTGCATGTCTGGTTGACTTGGAGAAGGCATTCGATACCGTTTGGTTAGACGGTCTTTTCTATAAGTTGATCAGATATGGCATGAGTAAACCACTGCTTTATATTCTAAATGACATGCTTCATGGTAGAACGTTTGTTGTGAAAAGTTGCAACACAACTTCTACCAGAACTTTTAAAATACAGAACGGTCTACAACAGGGGGCGGTGAATTCGCCTATTTTATTTAGCATTTTCACCGGCGATCTAATTGGTTCTCTTCACCATGCTATAGCGTACGCCGACGACCTTATTGCGTACAGAACAGGTCCAAAGATCGAAGTCATCAGAATACTTTTGCAGCGTGACTTCGATAAGATCCAGCAATATTGCGATGACTGGAAGTTGAAAATCAACGTCCAGAAATCGGAAACAATTGTGTTTAGAACCTCGTTGGCTCGGGCCTCATGGGATACGAGAAAGAACTGGCGAAAGCTGGTGATCGTTGATCTACATGGCCACCCACTGCCAAACAAAGTAGTAGTCAAGTACCTTGGCATCTGGCTAGATCAGTATCTATATTTTAACAAACATATGGATGCGGCTCTGGCCAGGGCTAGGGGAGCTTTTGCTCTGACAAGGCGACTGTTTCACAGCAGTCAACTTGATAGCAGAGTGAAGGTGATTTGCTACATGGCCCTCATAAGGCCAATGATTGTCTATGGGTGCCCCGTGTGGTTCAATGTTACAGCGTCTCAAATGGAAAAGATTCGGGTGTTTGAGAGACAGTGTCTGCGTACCTGTCTTGGATTGCACAGAACACCAGAGTCGGAGTACAGAAAATATTATCCTAATGAGGTCCTTTACAACGGGGCTCAAATAAACAGGATCGACAACTTCATTATAAAACTGACTCGTGGTCACACTGCAAGAGCGATGACCTCGACCAATGGCCTGATTTTTGGGGCTTATTACCCCAACACTGAATATATGGAGAAAACGCGCTTCAGTGGATTTGTCCCACCGGAGGCTTTCCTCTATTTTGATATGGTAGGGTTGATTCAGGATAGATTGGCGGTTCCGCTAATCTACCACGTCTGCCGTAAGTCCGTGGAACGACGACTCCTTTACAACCGAGACGTCACCGCAGTAGGCGGAGAAGCTGTAGAGCTCCTCCGGTTCAGTAGGGCGGTTTCAGATCGCGATCGTCGTGACGTTGTTAAAACGTCGAATATGTTCTGGTGGTTGTCGGAGCAACAACAAGAATTTGATAATGATAGCGAGTCGCCAATGGCTGGCTTACACAGGTTTAGCGTGTAAGTCCTAGGGTATAGGGGGTGGGCACAGTGGCAAACAAAAAAATCACAAAAAATCAAAAAAAAAAAAAAAAACATAAAATCAAAAAAATCAAAAAAAAAAAAATCACAAAATACAAAAAACCAAAAAAAAAATTAAAAAATACAAAAATCCAAAAAAAATTATAAAATACAAAATACAAAAAAAAAACCAAAAGCTTCTGTGGCTGCCCTAGTTTTAAGTAGATTTAAGTAGTTTTAATTAGTTTTAATTAGTTTTAAGAAAACAAAAAAAAAATGATCAAGAAAGCTAAGTTTTTTTAAAAAATTTTCTTAGTTTTAACTAGTTCTAGTTTGTAATTAATAAGGTATCTTAAGGCCGAAAGGCATTAGTAGTAAGATATTGAATAATTTAGAGTACCCGCCTAGGGTCAGTAAGTTAATTAAGTTATTATATAAGCTAGTTTTACACATTTTTGTTAGCATGTAAGTAGATATAAGATAAAGTTAATAAAAATGAATTGAAAAAAAAAAAAAAAAAAAAAGCATGTCCGCCTGTTAATCCAGAGGTTCGAGTTCGAATCCCACCAGAGGCAAAAATGTTTTTTCTACGGGTATCGCCTTTCGCGAGGAATTGGCAAGTCCTCCGTTAGTATTCATTGCCATGAAAAGCGCTTTCTCAATTAGCCGTTCGGAACAGGCAGAAAATTGTAGGTCCCCTCCATTCCCTCACAAGGGATGGTTGTGAGAAATGCGCTATGCCCAGGGGCTCCTCGCTCTGTTGCGCCACCCTATTTATTTATTTTTTTTTTTATCTGTATACAGCGCGTGATACACAGAACAATTAAAAGTAAAGACTCAATCTGACTAATAACATTGAATAACTATATATAGAAGTGACACCGGAGAAAATCGCCACAAGGAGTTCTTATGTCGCTAGTGTCGTCGGAGTCGGAGCTAGTTAATTCACCAACCTTTTTTCAAATTTAGTCCCAAAGGATATTTTTTATTATTGTTTATTACTGTTTCGTTGGTTACCGATGAGGTTGTTAAGATTAAAAATGGTTTTAAAGTGATGATAAGAACTGAGTCATTGAATTATTACATTAGCCCAGTTCACACTGTACAATTAGTTGGACAGACTTCGTTTGATGGAAGTTGGATGGTCTGATGTAGTTTTCGTTCACACCTATCAAGCTTGTCGTCCAACTTTATGTCACATACCCTTCCACTCCATCCAACTTCTAGATTTTCAAAAATTTTTGAAAACCATCCAACAAATTGGACAAGCGGTCGTATGAAGAGTTCACACTATCAAGCATTGGTTTGTCAAACCTAGGTTTGTCCAACCAATTGTACAGTGTGAACAGGGCTATTGAATAAATGCAATTATTCAATGACTGAGTTTATGAATTTGTATATAAGAAGTACATATCTAGTTAAGTAGATTATTTTTTTTTCCGGTGATGTTAAGTTGTATAACGTCATACCCAACTTTAAAAAGTAATTTGTTGGGTAGATTGGTAGATATGTAACTATGTAGTTTATATATGTATATGGGTACTTCATGTAAATACGGTTCCCTCAGTTTGAAAGTTCTCATTAAAAAGGTCGTAAATGTTCAATTATTTATTAATAAAAATTATGTCAACAAAAACTACCTTGACACAGTTTTTTACTATCATAGATTATGTACATATAATTTAGAGATTGTTGTCGCTTCTCAATACCATTTTCAGAAATAAATCCCTTAAGGGACATATTTTAAAACCTAAACTGCCATATTACCCTTATTTCAAAATAGTTTGTGTATGAAATAAGCAAAGCAGAGACAGAAACATAAACAATAAGTAATAGTGTGACTATTGCTAGGTAACAATCTTTTTATATGCCGAGTTTGAGAAAGTTGTTTAATTTGGGTGTCAGCTTCTATATATAGTTATTCAATGCTAATAAGCTAGGTATAAACAAAAGCAACCCTTTACTTTACAGTAATTAAATGATAATTACATTTTGGTGCCACCAAACTATTTATATTATCAATTTATTGTAATTTGCATTTTGTAGATATGTGCCCATCAAGGAAAAAATATTTTTCATTGCGACGCCCACTACCTGAAAGTATCGTAAATTCCTATTTCAATGTGCCTATCAAAAAAAAAAATTTTTGCGTGCGAAGTCCACTACCTGAAAATATCATAAATTTCATTTTCAATGTGCCCAACAAAGAAAAACATTTTTTCCTTGCGATGTCCAATACCTGAAAATATCATAAACTTCACTTTCAACGCACCCAACAAAGAAAAAATATTTTTTCCCTGCGATACTTGAAAACATTTTAGAAATGAAGTTTCTTCCAGTTCCAGGTTTGACGACTAGCGTTCACATTCATCCAACTTGCAAAAATGTCAAAAAATTTTGAAAACCATCCAACAAATTTGACAAGCCGCTTGATGGAGAGGCCACACTTACAAATTTGCTTGACAAACTCGATGCTTGACAAACAAATTGGATAGTCTGAACCCCGCTACACATCGTAGCCATTCAGGAGCCATGGGCCTGGAAAGGCCGAGTTCTTGGTCTTGGATGTCTACGTGGTTATAACACACTCTATGACGAACGGTCTGATTTACCCCGGCCTGTCTCATCATATCGAGATCTTTTGCATCAACTAAACTTGATCATTTTTGTGGCCAAGACCTGGTTGCGGCGATGATAAACTACGAAACGAACGGTGAGTGGCAAACTTTCGCCGTTGCGTCAGTTTACTTTCCCTGGAACTTCATTTTACCCCCTCCCAATAGACAGGTAACGGAGTTGGTGGAGTTCTGTGAAAGCCGGAAGTTGGGGCTTATCTTGCGCTGTGATGCTAACGCTCAAAACATAGTTTGGCGCAGCACCAAATGCAACATGAGAGGCAACCATCTTCTTAGTTACATTCTGTCTTCTGACTTAGACAGTAACAATGTTGGCAATAGGCCAACTTTTGTTACGGCTATACGACAGTTTGCCATATGCAAACTTAAATCATATAAAACTGCAGGTGCAGATGGCCTTGATGCTGAACTTTTCAAGGCAGCAGGAGATCAGTTGGAAAGGAGCATGCACCAGCTGATCTGCATGATATGGTCGGAAGAAAGTATGCCCGATGAATGGAATCTCAGTATCGTATCCCCGATCCTAATAAAGGGAGACCCACACAATTGCACCGCCAACTATAGAGGAATAAGTCTCCTTAACTTCGCTTATGAAATCTAGTTTTCTGTAATATGTGAACGTCTGAAACCCCACGTCAACAACTTGATAGGTCCTTGTCAATGTGGTTTTAGACCAGAGAAGTCCACAATAGACCAAATTTTCACATTACGGCAGATCTTGGAAAAAACCCGAGAGCATTGCTTAGGCTCGTGCTCACAAGGATTCAGTTCGTTATGTTTCTCATTTCATTGTACGACAGTGTTTAACACCTAACGAGAACTGCACACGCAAAGGACATGTATTTTCTTTTCCTCTTGGAAAACACAACATTCGTTTACCAACAACTATAACTTCTCAAGTAATTGAAAAAATTTAAAAGTACACTCAATGTAATTGAATATTGATCGTATTTCACCACCCCTTTGTCAAACCACAGTCAATTCACAACTTTGCATCTGCTCTTTTAGAATGAAAATATAGAACTGCATTTCTTTGCTTTTTCACATACATTCGAATATATATTTTCCGTACGTTTATGTTTTGTACAATTAAACTTAAGAAAATCAACTAAACTTAATAAATACGAACTTATTTCTATACAATGAATGCATAATTATTGTAATGAAAGTTTCTTTTCGTTATTCAACGCGTTCCATGTAACTCTTCTCTTTGTCTTTCAACTACTCGTTCCAAGTAACAAAACTGATTTAAGTAAAATTCAATAGAAAACCCGAGAACGACTGAGTAACTCTGTTAGGATTATCATTCGAAAAACATTTAATTGATTTCGTTACAGCAACTAGACTAACAGTTGAATATCTATGCATACGTAGGTTGTTAGGAGGAGCGAAGAATTCGTGGGGTGGGTGTGAAATCTCTTGGAATAGGCGCTAAGAGATTCGGGGACTGACGATGGGTGAGGTGCTTGCATTTGTGCAATAGAAAGTTAGTGATGAGGTGTTGGAATTTGTTGGATTGTGTTTTCGGACTTCGAACTAACTTAATCAGGTAAATCAATACTTATAATAGGTACGACAGGCTTCATACTGTCGTTCTTGAGACCCTTTTTACTCTTCTTGTCGTGCTTCTCATATTCGCTGAGATGGACGTTGGTCGAGTCAAGGGGGATCGATTGTCCACCGTTGTCGGTGTGGTAAGATATGTTTCCGTATTCTTGCAAGAACGGCATGGTCGAGAGTAGGAATTGACTGAAACTTTTCCGGATGCCGAACCACCACTTGTTGCCTCCCTTGGCACTGAAGCTCAGAATGATCAGTGTAAAGATGGCCACTAGGAGCGGACTGAAGATGACAATGAAGGGAAACTTCAGTTCTCCTTCTAGTTTGTCTGCAATAATGACCTGAAACAAGAATGTCGCGAAACTTTTATCAACAAATACTGGATTTCACTTTACCTGGAAGCACAGAAGCGGCAGCACGGTGCACGCATTGCCGATGGCAGAATTGAGAGCAGCTTTCTTCTGTTGTAGCGATATCTCAGGAGTTCTCATCATGATTCCGCAAAAAATAATGTTGTAAAGGACACCTGTGTTGGACAGAAAAGAAAAAAGGTTAATAAGGTTCCATGGCGGCACCAACTGCATGTGTACAATACTTACTAACTAAGCTCAAGCAAACTACAATCCACATGGGAACGAACACGACTTCCCAACTCCAGTAAACAAAACCATCCAACTTGAGTGGCAGTGAAACAAACTGCAGTGCGTTCACGGCCAAGAATAGCTCCAGCTCAAATGATCGGTCGTGTTTTACCGCCCAGACACACGCCCCTACACTGGCCACACTGCCAAAGATCAGTGGGATGAAGACCAGCACCCATATGTGGCGTCCAGAAGTAAGTTTATCGCATGCCAACAACTCAAACATAAGCAGAATTAAGTGAAGGGACAAAGAGATCAACATCGCCTTAAACTGGGTATACGAATCACCCTCCAATCTGCAATGTAATTTGATTAAAAAATCTGTTCAAACAAATCGAGGCTTGTTGTTAACTCACCTGTAATGTGGATATCGACACCAAACAATAGCTCCAATTGCGGCTCCCAAGGCTGCTATACCTTTCCATATCCAGAGCGGCGTGAATATGGCCCAATAAGGCCAGTCTAGAAACACAAATGAATTAATTGTGGAATTTTCATGAAATGTAACTACACCTACCTATGTAGCCATCTAAACGCAGACAAAAGAGAGTTATGAATGTAAAAAGACTGCAATGGACAATGAATTTGCTGGAAGTCGACAAAAGCAAGACAAGTTTTTTTATAATGAATTTTTTGAGTAGATGCGAGTTAGTACAACGAACCTGGGATTAAAGTCCCGAAAAAGTGATTGGAGATTCATTTTGCAACAGCTATCAGTTGTACATTTTAGTGCTGATAGTTTTGTGGTAGAATTTTAATAAAGTTGAAGATATTTCTGTGAATATATCAAATTTTGTTTGTGGTTTTTTAGGAGAGAAAATTATTTTAGTAGAAAACGCAACGAAAGATGAAATATGAATTGACAGGTTGTCATCATTTTGGAATAGAAGACAGATTGAAGAAGGGGAAATGAAAACGCTTTTATCCGAATAAGGCGACATCTCTTGTCGATTTTTGTTGAGAACTAATTAGCTATGATAATTGAAATAAAGGGTACGTTTCATCGGAGTTTTGAGTTAATTGTTTTTTTCTTTTGATTTTATGATTGCGTTAAGTCAAATCTCTATGCATTAAGTCAAACGTCCATAAGATTACATATACCCCTATTACATGATGTCTCACGAGCCCAGGCTCATATGAATGCGGAAAAGAAAGGAGATGATGATTTCACAACTTCTTTCTTTTCCGCACTCATGTGAGCCTGGGCTCGTGACTCGTGAGACATCATGTAATAAGGGACATAGAGATTTGACTTGACGCAATCACTTCGCACGCACTCACCGCGTTGGTTTGCGCAAGGCTTTACTGCTCACGAAAAAAAATTTAACTTTGCAAAATTTTCACAAATTTCTACATGACGAATTCATCTGACCGTTTAAAACAACCTGCTGCTTCCCTAGTTGCATTTCTTAGACCAAAGAAACATAGACTCTTGAAGGCTTCACAATTCAAAACTTATTTGAAGTCGCGGCACCGACAATCGCAGTTGTCAAAATTACAGCGAGCTATGAGAATATCCAAACAGACGTAACAAAAAATAGCATTGTATTGTCGCTAAGGAGTTTCTGCCGCTGCCGCAAAGGCAGAAGCTCTGTGATTTGGGAGAGGTCCTTTAAGTTCTGCGCAAGCCAGTGCTGTTGGTGCTTGCGATGCGATTGCGTAAAGTGAAACCTATAAAAGGTTACATGTGCTTCATTTTGACAGCAATCGTATCACACGCACCAACCACGCTGGCTTGCGCAAGGCTTAACTTTTGACAGGTTGTTGATGTTTTGAACAAGGTTCCACCACTAACATAATAAGGGATAGAGAAGAGAGCCAGCATCGAAAATTGCAACCTGTCAAAATTAAGTTGTACAGCAACATTTATGAGATTATCCACACCGCGGCGATTAAAAACACGGAGCGCTTTCATACATTTCGACGGCTGAGTTCTATCTTGTTCAATGTCCAATTTTCAAAATGTTGGGAAATCGATTTTTAAGGTTCAGGTCGAAATTTTTTTTTTTATATTTGAAGATTACTGCTTGGAAGTAGATTTTTTCGGCAAGCGTAGACAATTTTAGTTTTAAAACAAGTCACACTAGAGGTTTTTCTTATCTTTTAAAAAAGTTATAAATTAAAATCAATAAGGAAGTCGTTTTTTATATGGAATTTGTATTGTTCAACGTAATGCTGGGTTTACATGCATCTGCAACTGCGGAAGTGCAGAAAAGTATAGCGAGACGGATGAAGATTACAAAGCACAAAAGTTAAAAAGAGAGACGAATAGGATTATGGTTGCAGATGAACATGTTCATCTGCACCCATAATTTTTCATCTGCAACCATAACTAGGAAGTTCATTCCCTTGTTGTGGATGCCTGTATGGAAAAAGAAAAAAAATGGGTTAAAGTAATGTACATACACCAAAATGTAAACAAACTTACCTTGGAAATTGTTCACCCTACGTGGCCGAATTTTATTTTTGCAAAGATCCCACTGCCTAGATATCATACCTGCAATATAAAAAAGAAAAGAATAATAAAACAAAAGGCATTAAATAAAGAAAAAAAACACAAATAGAATAAAATCAAAATACCCAAATACCAGCCATTGCCATTGTTTTTAGTTTCGACTTTCGACAACAAAAAGTAAAGAAGTGTCACTTTTCACACACCGATACTAGCAATAGAGGTTCGCGAAAGGTGGAACTTATCTCTGCAACTACCGCTAGGGGCGTTGCTATCGGCTCAAGAATAATGAAAATGACAGTAGGTTAGGAATTTTTGTGTGAAGTTTATTGTTTGTATATTATGTATTTATTTGTTATATTTATGTATTTAGTATTTATTTATATATATTTATGATAAGTGTTATTTATTTTCGTTATTTATTTATATGTTATGTTCAAGTGTATCGTTAGGTATGTATGATGTGCGCATCTATTTATGTATTGTATGTTTGTAGGTAGTTTATGTCAAGTTAAGTATTTTATGTATTTATGTAAGTATTTATTATTGTAGTGTAAGTTTATATGCGTGCATTATGTATTGTTTTGTGATTATTTTAGATAAAAATAATTATAAGAAAAGGAACGCCACCACATCATTCCCACTAGCAATGTCACGGCATTGTGAGTCAGCACAATGGCACAATGGTGAGAGTATATGATGTGGATGTGGATGGCAAAACAAACCGTTCGACTTTGAACATAGACAAGAAAGTCATCTTCAAACTTAAATTCAAAGTCGATGGTGTATCCACAAAAAAATATTTAAGTGCAATTTTTGATTTTTTCTAGTAAATTTCGTGTAAGTAGTTTATCTTGGTAGATTTGAGTGTGTAATTTATTTATAATGTAAAAAAAAATTGTTTAGTGCAGTGGGGTAGCAGGAAAAAAATAAGAAGGAAGAACGTATTGCCGGCTAAATTGTGTAGCACATATATATATGCAGTGTACGTACACATTTGAAAAGAAAAATACCACGGGTGAGTTCAAATTTCAATTTTCCTTAGTGCGATTATGAAGTGGATTTTTTTTGGTAGTTCTGGGAGTCGAAACATATTCGACAAATTTAATTTGGGTAGCAAAAGAACCCATAAAATAAAGGGAAAAACACACGTACGAGAAAATAAGTCTTAGTAACTGGATACGAGCCTGTGGGTACCCAGGCTACCAAGTAACTCGTATTAGATCCCAGAACCGTGTTTAAAAATTTGTTTCCACTTATTTATTAATTTAATTGAATTAATTCATGCAACAAAAAAAAAGTATATGTACATATGTACGTCACAAGGCGAAAGCTTAAGATACAAAACCAAAACATTGCACCTGTGGCCGAGTGCTAGTGCGAGGCCAGGTCCGGCCTGAGGTGTAAAGCGCCGGCAGGGCCCCAACATACTTTTTGTTCCTGTTTGCTGTGAATTTAGTGTTAAGTGATCGGCGTGATTTTTTTTTTCGTTATTTATTTATTTATTTAATTTTTAGTAATTTTTTTTATATTTATTTTACATTTTTATTTTTTTATATACCATTTTACTCGTTTCTTTTCGTATTTTCCTTTTTGTTGATATTTCCTTTTTTGTTGTGTGGATTTGTTGGTTTTTTTTTGGTTGTTTGTCGTATAGGGCTACGATCGTCTTCCTTATCTGCACTTAGGCTCTTTGCATGTTAGAACGAGGCCACCTTGCGGCCATATATCCGCTACAGGGAGCTCCTTTTAGGCAGGATTAGAAGTAGGTTGGTGGAAACAATCCCGTCGAGCCAAGGTAGTAAAGAGATCGGTCGTAAGTCGAAGAGACCTAAAAAAAAATAAAAAGAGATAGAAAATTAGTCAAAGAAAAAAGGAAAAGAAAAACATAAAAACGATTAAAACTACAAAAAGGAAATACAAAAACACAAATTTATAAGAATTATAAAGAAACACAAACAAAAATAGGATAAAATTATATAAACAATTAAAAACATAAAAATACAAAAATTATCTAAAATCTTAAAACAAAAAAAAAAACATAAAAACATAAAAAAACAAAAAAACATTAAAACATAGAAAAACATAAAAATAAAGTAGGATTAAGGTTAGGTTTAGGATTTTTGTTATTTATTTTTTTTTTCTTTGTTATTTATTATTTTTCTGTTAATTTATTATTTTCTAGTTTTGTTTTAATTTTAGTTTCATTGGAGTTGTTTTGGTTCATTTTTTGTTTAAATTTCAATTTTTGTTCGTTAGTTTTTTGGTTTAAATAAAATTGTACATCACGTCGATGGTCTGAAAGAGAGGTTTTTCTTTTTGGCGGGAAAGGACGTGATGGCGTGCTAAGCACGATTCCAGGGGGATGAGGAGGTTGGCGATGCATCGTTGGTGATTGGTTTCTCCTGGCAGCAGTGATCGTCTTCGGGGAACTCGACAATATGGCCGACCGAGTTCCATGGTTGGGTGGGCTACAGGCCACACTGCTATTTCACCTCGCAGTGCCTGAAGTGTGGTAAGGTTTTTGTGGTGGTGGTTCTTTTGGCACGATTTATGTTTTTGTAATGTGGTTTCCGTCTGGCGAAGGGGCAAGATCCCCCCCTAATCCGGCGAGCTAAGCTGAGCATCGCAAGCGTGCCAGGTCTCTTCGTCATGACACTTCCTTTTCCCTTCCTTCTCCGATTTCCGTTTCCTTCCTTTTCTTTTCACTTTTCCCTTATCCTCTTATTTTTCCTCTTCCCGCTTTCCGACTTTTGGTTGTTCTACCTCTCCCATCCTAATGTCATCCTCCTGTCAAATTTCCTTTCTTTTCTTTTCCCTTTTCTTTTATCCTTTCCTTTCCTTTCCCATATTCCTTTCCTACCTTATCTTTTTGCCTTTACCCATTCCAATCCTCTACCTATCCCAATCCCTTCCTTCATCCAACTACCCTTCCCAATCCTCCTACCCCTCCATATTACAAATGGCGCCCAGACGTGTTGTCCAAAGTGTTTGTCATAACCTTAGTCGATTTTCCAAGCGGCATCAGAGTGGGTCGTATGTCATGATAAAGATAGCTTTTCAGCATGCTTTTTCATTTGCGACGAAACATTCTGCTGTCACTTGGAGAATCATTCCTCCCTGGGTAAGTTATAGCTACCGCAGCTTTGGATATTAGAACCAAGTAAGTCTTCAAGTGGAAAGTCATAAGACATACCACTTGAATCGCGACTTGGATTCGAACTCCAGAGCAGTGGTGACTGACTTATCTAATCCTATCCTTCCTAAATTGTGATGTTATAGCTTCTGCAGTTCCAAGGTTGAGATTCTAGTATGTCTTCTGGTGGAAAGTCTCTGACATACCGCCAGAATAGCGACTTGAATCAAGACCATGGAACAGCAGTAGCTAACCTACCCTATATCCTATTCTATATCAAACGTTGATGGTGTTTGGTTCAAAAAAATTCGTAAGTCTTGGAAAGGGAAGCCTTCGCATGCCTGACCAATCGCGACGAGGACTTTTGAACTGAACAACATCAACAATAATCCTATGTTAAAGTTTTTTATGTTGTTAATTTTGTATTGTCTTTCTATGTCTTACCGCACTTCAGAGGAGAGATAACTACGTTGAAAATAAGATGCTGCTGTCAGGATTTTCACCTCAACGTTGAAACCAACCAAGTTGCATCCAAATCCGCCTTCCACATCCCCCGGATCAAATTGAAAAATAGAAAAACAAGCAAATTAAAACAATATAAAACAGATTGATACATATTGATATCTTTTTCGTTTAGTCCATTTTTTTCATTTCGTTGTTAGGTTTTAGTGTAGTAGTTTTTTTCGTTAGGATTTTTAAGTTATTTATCTTTCATTGTCATTTTTCATTCTATTGTTTTTTAGTTTGTGATTTAGTTCAGCATTTGATTTTTCGTTGGTTTCTTCTCTGTTCTTCGTTTTGGTGTTTCCTTCTTTAAATAGTGTTTTCTTTTGTTTTGGGTCGTGACTTTTAGCTGTCATGAGTTCTGAAAAAGAAAAAGAAGTTGTGTTTACAATAGATACAAGAAATACAAAACGAGGTTTTGGGGGCAGGTCTCCAGTCAACAACCCTCAGCCTTCGGGCAAGGAGGATGAAGCGAGTAACGCTGGAGTAGGTGCCGACCAAGGCCAAACGAGCGGGACCATCTCTGAGGAGTTGCAGTCCGCAATCGACGTGGCAGTGGGAAACGCTTGTCAGGCCCATGTAAGTTCTCTCGGGGAGAAACTGACGGAGTCGCTGACAGAGCTGATGAGGGTCAGTCTCTCGGAATTCCGTAAGGGCTTAAGTGGACCTGACAACTTAGTACCACCGCCTGTAGATAGGCAACTTCCTCCAAGTCGTGGAGCCGCATTGCAAAATGCTGGCAATGGCAACGGTCATTCTCAGCTGGATCAGTCTGCGAGGCCGTTTGTTCCGTTGAGGGAACCAAACCAGTCTAGAGATTTTAGGGGTGAAAATGGAGCGTACCAAGCTCACTTTCACCCAGAGCAGAACCGGTTTCGACGAAGTCCTTACGGTCACTCGAATTATCCCTCAAACCCGCAAGGTGTCCCCGTCAGGGTTGACAAGTGGGGTTTGAAATTCGATGGAGATTCCAACAAGCTGACCGTGGAGGAGTTCGTCTTCCGTGTAGAGACCCTGCAAAGTCAGTACGACTGTGCCTGGGCTGAGATTTTGAGAAATTTCCATCTTCTCCTCTCAGGCGCCGCCTATGAATGGTACTGGCAGTTCCAGCGGTCCATTTTTCGTCCCGACTGGCCCACTTTACGAGACGCCCTTAAGAGGCAGTTCCAAGGCGTGCGGTCGGATTTCGACGTGGTTCGGGACATTATGGACCGCAGGCAAGGCGACTGGGAGCCGGTTGATGAGTTTTTCGCTGCCATCAACCGGATGAGATCTCAGCTCAGGATGCAGATTTCCGAAGGTGAGCTGGTACGCATCCTCAAGAAAAATCTTAACCAGCATTTAGGCAGACTTGTGTACCCGCAAGCAATATTCACAATGGACCAGCTGAGAATGGCGTGTAAAGATGCCGAGTACACCTTTCCAGTGGTGAGAGATGGTCCCCGTCAAGATAGACATGCAATAAAACCCAGAGTATACGAGCTGGAGACCGAGCCAGAGGAGCAAGTGCACCCCGAAGACCAATTGGCCGCGTTCCAGCACATGGGAGTCCGACCAAAACCAAGTCGGGGGTACAACGATACCTCCACATTGAAGTGCTGGAACTGCGAGCAGCCAGGTCACCTGTACCAGGATTGCACGGCCGCAAGAACCTTGTTCTGCTACAGGTGCGGTGAGGCTGGGGTGATTACGCCAAAATGCCCCAAGTGCAATCCGGAAAACCGGTACAGGAACGTGAAGTCTTCGGGGGAGTCACGTTCCACCCAAGCCCCGCAGTAACATCGAAAGAAAACGAAACAAACAAAGTACAAATATTAAAACGCAAAGAAACTAAGCCAAAAGAAGTAAAGAGGTATGAGATCAGACCTCTACATATTAGGTTAAGAGATTATTATATAGCTAGGGATAGGATTTTTAATCAGAAGGGTAGCGCAGTATCGAAAAGAATCTTAAAAACTAGAGAAAGGTTCCAACTTAGGAAAAACATTAGAAAGAGCATTTTGTCGACGGTTGTCGACGTGTCCTCCGACCCAAGGCCTTACGCTAGAGTCACTATAGGCAATAAAAACCTGCTAGGTTTGCTCGATAGTGGCGCTAGCGTAAGCATTTTAGGGAAAAATTGTAAGAATCTGTTGGAGGAACTCAAGGTTCCCATTATTCCCCATCAATCAGGTGTTAAGACAGCTGACGGCAAGTTGCAGTCAATAGTCGGCAAAATTAAAGTAGAAGTGCTATACAAAGGACGAAAAGCACCGATCGAATTTTATTTGGTCCCAAACCTGGATCAGGAGTTGTACCTGGGTGTAGATTTTTGGAAGGCTTTCCAAATCGCACCGGGTGTGGTGAGCACAATTTCGATGATGGAAGAACAAGCCGACCTGCTAAACGCTCATCAGTTGTCTCTTGAGCAACAGTCGAGGTTGGAAGCTGTCAGGATGAAGTTCCTTGACTATGACCGTCACGGCTTAGGTAAGACGTCTTTGATGGAGCACGTCATAGATACCGGAGATGCGGTACCTGTCAAGCAGCGTCACTACCCTGTTTCCCCAGCGGTGCAAGCCATATTGTACCAGGAGTTGGACAGAATGCTAGAGCTCGGCGTTATTGAGGAGAGCGAGAGCCCTTGGTGTTCACCTGTTGCCCTTATAAAGAAGATAGGCGAAAACAACGCCGTAAAATACCGGTTTTGCCTTGACGCTCGTAAGGTCAACTCGGTTACAAAAAAGGATGCTAACCCTCTTCCCCATATCGAAGGGCTCCTCAGTCGTCTACCAGACACCTACTTTATAAGTAGCGTGGATCTGAAGGAGGCATTCTGGCAGATACCGCTGGAGGAACAGAGTAGGGAGAAAACTGCGTTTGCGGTACCGGGGAGACCTTTGTACCAGTTTAAGGTTATGCCCTTTGGGTTGTGTAATGCCGCTCAAAGGTTATGCCGATTAATGGACAAAGTGATCCCTGCACGACTCAGAGATCGAGTTTTCGTCTATCTAGACGATTTGCTTATCATCGCGCCTGACTTTGAGACGCATATCAGTCTGCTAGAACAGGTAGCTGATTGCTTGAGAAAAGCCAACCTAACGATTAACCTGAAAAAGTCAAAGTTCTGCTTTAAAGAGCTGAAATATTTGGGTTATATCGTAGGCGGTGGAAAGTTAAAGACTGACCCGGCCAAGGTCGAGGCAGTCGTTGACTTTCCACTTCCCAAAAACCAAAGACAGGTTCGTCGGCTACTTGGTCTAGCAGGATGGTACAGACGGTTTATCAAGGACTTCTCTACCCTGACAGCCCCGTTGACCGATACGCTGAAGAAGAAAAACACCAAGTTCGAGATGACTGATGAAGCAATTGCAGCGTTCGAACAACTGAAAACGGCACTAACATCAGCCCCTGTTCTCACGCACCCGGATTTCAAGAAGCGCTTCTACATCCAGTGTGACGCTTCTGATTCAGGTATTGGAGCAGTGCTTTTCCAAAGGAAAACCGACGATGAAGAGAGTCCAGTGTCTTACTTCTCCCAAAAGCTCAACTCGTGTCAACGAAACTACAGTGTGACCGAGAAAGAGTGCATGGCTGCTGTAATGGCAATCAAACGTTTCAGGCCCTATGTTGAGGGTATGGATTTTACAGTCATCACCGACCACTCAAGCCTTAAGTGGCTGATGAGCATGAAAGACCTGAACGGTCGTCTGGCCCGGTGGAGTCTTGATCTCCAATCCTATACCTTCGACATAGAGCACAGAAAGGGAGCGCTAAATGTTGTGCCGGATACTCTTTCTCGGGCACACTTAGAGAGTATTGAGTTGGGAGAAGTAGCGCCCATAATTGACCTGGACTCGGAAGAATTCAAATCGGAAGAGTACATGAATCTCATTAAAACTATAACAGAAAATCACGAGCAGTTGCCCGACTTAAAGGTAGACGGGGACTTCGTTTATAAGAAGTGGTTGCCTCCAAGTGGTGAAGAATGGCTGGAGGAACACACTTGGCGACTCTGGATTCCTTCTGGTCTCACAGACGAAATTATCGCCAAGTCCCATGAACCACCGAAGTCTGGTCATGGTGGCATTGCAAAAACGCTCCATAGAGTACGGCAGTATTTTTATTGGCCAAACATGACCGTACAGATTAAAAATTTTGTTAATAACTGTGCCATATGTAAGCAATGCAAGCCTACAAACCAAGTCCAACGTCCCCCTATGTCTACCAATTTTTGTACTGATCGTCCGTTTCAAAAACTATATGTTGATTTTCTTGGTCCCTACCCGAGATCAAAAATCGGTAATTGTTATATATTTGTTGTCCTTGATCATTTTTCAAAGTTTATGTTTTTCAAGCCACTAAAAGCCGCTAATTCCCAAGCCATAGTAAATTATTTGAAAAATGGAATTTTTAACACGTTTGGAGTACCACAAATAATCCATTCAGATAATGGAAAGCAGTTTCTGTCGAAGCAATTTCAGAACTTGCTTCAGAAGTTCGGCATCCGCCACTTTAAAACTGCGAATTACGCGCCGCAATCCAACGCCTCGGAGAGGGTCAATCGCACATTGCTTGCCGCTTTAAGATCATATCTTAAAGACGATCAACGCGAATGGGATATTCACCTCAACGAGATCGCGTCAGCATTGCGGAGTTCAGTGCACTCATCTACTGGTGTGTCACCATATTTTGCCTTGTTTGGTACAAACATGATGACACACGCCAGTGGTTACGGGTTGGCTGAACAACTAGATGCGGTGGAGGACGGTGAGCTGATGACCCTTCCGAGGTACGACAGACTGCGACTGATACGGCAAAAGATAAAAGATTCCATTTTGGATTCCCAAGAAAAAAGTGCAATAAGATATAACGTTAGGTCAAGAGACATAAAATATCAACCTGGACAAGAAGTGTTCAAAAGAAACTTTATTTTAAGTGACACTTCAAAATATTTAAGTGCAAAATTATGTCCAAAATATGTTAAATGTCGTATTGTTAAGCCTGTGGGCAAAAATATGTATGAGGTCGAAAACCTTAACGGTAAAATGTTAGGCGTTTATCACGCAAAAGACCTAAAACAATAAACATCTGTGATATCTGTGTGTATTTCAATTTCGTGTAACGTTACATCAAACACCTGTGATATCTCTGTTTATTTATATTTTTTTTTTGTCCCACTATACATAAGAATTAGCTTAAGTTGAATCAATACGTGCAATATTTACCCCTGTGATATCACTTTTAAGATTTGTTTTATTTTTTTTATTTATACATAGCACCGAACTATAGCGAAATGGCAAAATGCAATAGACACTGTGATACTTAGAATTTTAAGATGTCCCGCTTTACGCGACTGTTTGTCCACGTAGTACCTGATATTATGTTTTTAAAACATTTCAAAGGCCTACGTTTGAGTGCAATAAACAAACTGTGATATCACAAGGCATGGTTGTGAGAAATGCGCTAGGCCCAGGGGCTCCTCGCTCTGTTGCGCCACCCTATTTATTTATTTTATACTTATGTGTCTATTGTCCAAATAAACGTACCTGATTTAGGTAAAAGTTATAAACTTCAAAAGCAATACAAATCTGTGATATCTACACATATCTTCAAACGTCTATGTACCTGATTTTACTTTTGTTTAGATTAGCCTCAAAGGCAAAATTGTTTTCACTGTGATATTTATGTCACTATTGTCTTTTGTTTATAATTTATTATAATGCACTTGTCTACCTGTCCCACGAAATCGTTAATTTGCCCGACTGCAACTAGCTTTGTCTTACACCGCAACGAAAACAATTTTTCTTAAACATTGAATGCAATAAGAAACCTAAGAAACACCCAAGAATGCAAAATGAACCTTTTCAATACGAATACTGCCTACTCGTTATTCCACCCCTAGCTATGGTAATCTATAGGTCACTCAATCTCACTGCACTACTATCATAAGACTAAGTATGTGTTAAGTATTGTTTATTATTTGTTATTTATTATCATAGATTTATTTATTTATTTATTTATTTACATAGTATAGTTATTTATTTATATTTATTTATACCCGTAGGTTAGTTATTTTTAAGTATGTGATAGCTCTAAGCCTTATATTATGTGATACTAGTTGATAAGTACGTGTTTCGTAACTTGTCAACAGATCTATGTTATTTATTTTTTTTGTTGTAGTTTATTTATGTTATTTTTGTGTTAGTACGTTTCTTTTTCTTTTTTTTAATAAAATAGATATGTTTTTAGGTATATGTTACGTATTTATTATTTATTAGCTGTTATTTATTAAATACAAAAGAATACAAATTTTACTAGGCCTACCGAAAAAAAAAAATAACTTACATACATACATTCCATTAGATATATTTTGGTGTACGTTGTATATCCCTCGAAGTCGACGAAGTCCTATGCCCGGCTATGTTGTTGTGGGTTCTTCCCCACGTTACCCAGCCATCCTGCCACCGACGGAGTCGACAACTAGGTAGTCTCCTACGCCGGTGTTTTGTTGTGGATGCCTGTATGGAAAAAGAAAAAAAATGGGTTAAAGTAATGTACATACACCAAAATGT
This sequence comes from Melanostoma scalare, assembly GCA_949752695.1. NCBI lineage: Eukaryota > Metazoa > Arthropoda > Insecta > Diptera > Syrphidae > Melanostoma > Melanostoma scalare. The sequence goes on along the minus strand of OX456985.1, from coordinate 42,185,346 downwards.
AAACAAACTTACCTTGGAAATTGTTCACCCTACGTGGCCGAATTTTATTTTTGCAAAGATCCCACTGCCTAGATATCATACCTGCAATATAAAAAAGAAAAGAATAATAAAACAAAAGGCATTAAATAAAGAAAAAAAACACAAATAGAATAAAATCAAAATACCCAAATACCAGCCATTGCCATTGTTTTTAGTTTCGACTTTCGACAACAAAAAGTAAAGAAGTGTCACTTTTCACACACCGATACTAGCAATAGAGGTTCGCGAAAGGTGGAACTTATCTCTGCAACTACCGCTAGGGGCGTTGCTATCGGCTCAAGAATAATGAAAATGACAGTAGGTTAGGAATTTTTGTGTGAAGTTTATTGTTTGTATATTATGTATTTATTTGTTATATTTATGTATTTAGTATTTATTTATATATATTTATGATAAGTGTTATTTATTTTCGTTATTTATTTATATGTTATGTTCAAGTGTATCGTTAGGTATGTATGATGTGCGCATCTATTTATGTATTGTATGTTTGTAGGTAGTTTATGTCAAGTTAAGTATTTTATGTATTTATGTAAGTATTTATTATTGTAGTGTAAGTTTATATGCGTGCATTATGTATTGTTTTGTGATTATTTTAGATAAAAATAATTATAAGAAAAGGAACGCCACCACATCATTCCCACTAGCAATGTCACGGCATTGTGAGTCAGCACAATGGCACAATGGTGAGAGTATATGATGTGGATGTGGATGGCAAAACAAACCGTTCGACTTTGAACATAGACAAGAAAGTCATCTTCAAACTTAAATTCAAAGTCGATGGTGTATCCACAAAAAAATATTTAAGTGCAATTTTTGATTTTTTCTAGTAAATTTCGTGTAAGTAGTTTATCTTGGTAGATTTGAGTGTGTAATTTATTTATAATGTAAAAAAAAATTGTTTAGTGCAGTGGGGTAGCAGGAAAAAAATAAGAAGGAAGAACGTATTGCCGGCTAAATTGTGTAGCACATATATATATGCAGTGTACGTACACATTTGAAAAGAAAAATACCACGGGTGAGTTCAAATTTCAATTTTCCTTAGTGCGATTATGAAGTGGATTTTTTTTGGTAGTTCTGGGAGTCGAAACATATTCGACAAATTTAATTTGGGTAGCAAAAGAACCCATAAAATAAAGGGAAAAACACACGTACGAGAAAATAAGTCTTAGTAACTGGATACGAGCCTGTGGGTACCCAGGCTACCAAGTAACTCGTATTAGATCCCAGAACCGTGTTTAAAAATTTGTTTCCACTTATTTATTAATTTAATTGAATTAATTCATGCAACAAAAAAAAAGTATATGTACATATGTACGTCACAAGGCGAAAGCTTAAGATACAAAACCAAAACATTGCACCTGTGGCCGAGTGCTAGTGCGAGGCCAGGTCCGGCCTGAGGTGTAAAGCGCCGGCAGGGCCCCAACATACTTTTTGTTCCTGTTTGCTGTGAATTTAGTGTTAAGTGATCGGCGTGATTTTTTTTTTCGTTATTTATTTATTTATTTAATTTTTAGTAATTTTTTTTATATTTATTTTACATTTTTATTTTTTTATATACCATTTTACTCGTTTCTTTTCGTATTTTCCTTTTTGTTGATATTTCCTTTTTTGTTGTGTGGATTTGTTGGTTTTTTTTTGGTTGTTTGTCGTATAGGGCTACGATCGTCTTCCTTATCTGCACTTAGGCTCTTTGCATGTTAGAACGAGGCCACCTTGCGGCCATATATCCGCTACAGGGAGCTCCTTTTAGGCAGGATTAGAAGTAGGTTGGTGGAAACAATCCCGTCGAGCCAAGGTAGTAAAGAGATCGGTCGTAAGTCGAAGAGACCTAAAAAAAAATAAAAAGAGATAGAAAATTAGTCAAAGAAAAAAGGAAAAGAAAAACATAAAAACGATTAAAACTACAAAAAGGAAATACAAAAACACAAATTTATAAGAATTATAAAGAAACACAAACAAAAATAGGATAAAATTATATAAACAATTAAAAACATAAAAATACAAAAATTATCTAAAATCTTAAAACAAAAAAAAAAACATAAAAACATAAAAAAACAAAAAAACATTAAAACATAGAAAAACATAAAAATAAAGTAGGATTAAGGTTAGGTTTAGGATTTTTGTTATTTATTTTTTTTTTCTTTGTTATTTATTATTTTTCTGTTAATTTATTATTTTCTAGTTTTGTTTTAATTTTAGTTTCATTGGAGTTGTTTTGGTTCATTTTTTGTTTAAATTTCAATTTTTGTTCGTTAGTTTTTTGGTTTAAATAAAATTGTACATCACGTCGATGGTCTGAAAGAGAGGTTTTTCTTTTTGGCGGGAAAGGACGTGATGGCGTGCTAAGCACGATTCCAGGGGGATGAGGAGGTTGGCGATGCATCGTTGGTGATTGGTTTCTCCTGGCAGCAGTGATCGTCTTCGGGGAACTCGACAATATGGCCGACCGAGTTCCATGGTTGGGTGGGCTACAGGCCACACTGCTATTTCACCTCGCAGTGCCTGAAGTGTGGTAAGGTTTTTGTGGTGGTGGTTCTTTTGGCACGATTTATGTTTTTGTAATGTGGTTTCCGTCTGGCGAAGGGGCAAGATCCCCCCCTAATCCGGCGAGCTAAGCTGAGCATCGCAAGCGTGCCAGGTCTCTTCGTCATGACACTTCCTTTTCCCTTCCTTCTCCGATTTCCGTTTCCTTCCTTTTCTTTTCACTTTTCCCTTATCCTCTTATTTTTCCTCTTCCCGCTTTCCGACTTTTGGTTGTTCTACCTCTCCCATCCTAATGTCATCCTCCTGTCAAATTTCCTTTCTTTTCTTTTCCCTTTTCTTTTATCCTTTCCTTTCCTTTCCCATATTCCTTTCCTACCTTATCTTTTTGCCTTTACCCATTCCAATCCTCTACCTATCCCAATCCCTTCCTTCATCCAACTACCCTTCCCAATCCTCCTACCCCTCCATATTACACCCTCTCTATCAGACAAGTATGAATTTTACATCTTGTGTCTTTTTCCGATTTTCATCTGCACTTGCAGATGCATGTAAGTCCACCATAATACAGAACGAATCAAAAGTGGTTTATTGAACAAAAATAACACCCAAAACAGACCCCCGTCAACTTGGCAGCGCTATAACACGAAATTCGATTTTTTTTATGCAAATAATTTGGAAAACATTTGGAAAAATTTGGAAAATGGTTTTCACAATTTGGAAAAGTCCCAAAAAAAAGTTATTAACAATTTAAAATTTGGCGTATACTTGGCAGCGCTAGCAATGAAATTCAGAAATTTTGGTGTCAATCGATCGGGGACAATTTGGAAAAATTTGGAAAACACTTTTCCGAATTTGGAAAACGGTAGTTTTGCTAAAAAATGCAAAAAACATAATACTGGTGAGCCGCTGTACCTTTTTTTATAGGAAAATTGTGTTTTTACAACTAAAACGCTAACAACTTTTCCTCTATACTTTTCTAAATTACAAAACTAGTTTTTTTAGTTTGCAAAAAGCTTGATTGAATTTAGGAAACCAAAACAGTTCATGAAATCTGTGATTTTGGTACTATTTTAGTAAAAAATATTTTGTAATGCGTTTTTTAATGGAAAACTGAATCTTTACCACTAAAATGCTCATAACTTTTTTTCTATACTTTCCCAAATTACAAAATTAGTTTTTTTAGTTCAGAAAGAGCTCGATTGAATTTGGAAAACCAAAACAATTCATGAAATCCGTGATTTTGGTACTATTTTAGTAAAAAATATTTTGTAATGCGTTTTTTAATGGAAAATTGAATCTTTACAACTAAAATGCTAATAACTTTTTTTCTATACTTTCCCAAATTACAAAATTAGTTTTTTTAGTTCAGAAAGAGCTCGATTGAATTTGGAAAACCAAAACATTTCATGAAATCCGTGATTTTGGTACTATTTTAGTAAAAAATATTTTGTAATGCGTTTTTTAATGGAAAATTGAATCTTTACCACTAAAATGCTAATAACTTTTTTTCTATACTTTCCCAAATTACAAAATTAGTGTTTTTAGTTCAGAAAGAGCTCGATTGAATTTGGAAAACCAAAACAGTTCATGAAATCTGTGATTTTGGTACTATTTTAGTAAAAAATATTTTGTAATGCGTTTTTTAATGGAAAACTGAATCCTTACCACTAAAATGCTAATAACTTTTTTTCTATACTTTCCCAAATTACGAAATTAGTTTTTTTAGTTCAGAAAGAGCTCGATTGAATTTGGAAACCAAAACAGTTCATGAAATCTGTGATTTTGGTACTTTTTTAGTCAAAAGTAACAGATTTCATTCAATTTTCCATTAAAAAAACGCATTAAAAATATTTTTTACTAAAATAGTACCAAAGTCACAGAATTCATGAACGTTTTGATTTTCTTAATTCAATCAAGCTCTTTTCGAACTAAAAAACTAATTTTGTAATTTGGGAAAGTATAGAAAAAAAGTTATTAGCATTTTAGTTGTAAAGATTCAATTTCCCATTAAAAAACGCATTACAAAATATTTTTTACTAAAATAGTACCAAAATCACAGATTTTATGAACTGTTTTGCTTTTCCAAATTCAATCGAGCTCTTTCTGAACTAAAAAAACTAATTTTGTAATTTGGAAAAGTATAGAAAAAAAGTTATTAGCATTTTAGTTGTAAAGATTCAATTTTCCATTAGAAAACGCATTACAAAATATTTTTGATTTAAAATAGTACCAAAATCACAGATTTCATGAACTGATTTTTTTTCCTAAATTCAATCAAGCTTTTTGCAAACTAAAAAAACTAGTTTTGTAATTTAGAAAAGTATAGAGGAAAAGTTGTTAGCGTTTTAGTTGTAAAAACTCAATTTTCCTATAAAAAAAGGTACAGCGGCTCACCAGTATTATGTTTTTTGCATTTTATAGAAAAACTATCGTTTTCCAAATTCGGAAAAGTGTTTTCCAAATTTTTCCAAATTGTCCCCGATCGATTGACACCAACATTTCTGAATTTCATTGCTAGCGCTGCCAAGTATACGCCAAATTTTAAATTGTTAATAACTTTTTTTTGGGACTTTTCCAAATTGTGAAAACCATTTTCCAAATTTTTCCAAATGTTTTCCAAATTATTTGCATAAAAAAAATCGAATTTCGTGTTATAGCGCTGCCAAGTTGACGGGGGTCCAAAACAGTTCAAAATGTGTCCTATTGAACAAAGCAGTTTTCCATAACTTGAAAACTAAAAGAGATAGAACAAAATGGTTTGCGCCAAACGAAAGAGCGCCCCCAAATTATGAAGACTGCATACCTAACTCAATTTCGTGAAAAATGGCCTATTGAACAAGATAGAACTCAGCCGACGATTTGTTTTGTCGTGACGCCAAAAATGATGTTAACAGTGCACATTGTGCACAGTGCACATTATAAAAGCAGCCACGGAATTTCACAATTTGAGACCATTATGGCAGGGACAGCCCTCATTTGCTTGCATCTCTTCACCATTCTGTAAATAAGCTTTTTTGATTAGTTTCAAAAAAGTGTCAAAAGAATTATGTCATAAAATGCCACAACACTAAATTTGGCTGCAGCTCTCGCTCTCTCTTGTCTGTCATATTCGATATTTTCATTTTCTGCTAAGATTTTTAAGAGACACTGGCAGTCGTATTTATAATCCCATTCCAAAGTATGTCTAACTTTGGACAGCTCTTAGAACAACGTCCAACTCCAAATCATATTTATAAACACTTTCATCGCTGTCTAAGGAACGTCTAACATTAGACACCGAAATTGGTTGTCTAAACTATGGCTAAAGTGGCATTTGCTACAGCAAAAAACAATTTTGTTGAACATGTTATAAAACACTGTTGAGAGCTCTAAGATCGAAAAAAATAAGTAGTTTCAGGTGCAAAAATACTACTTTCAACAATTTAATTTAGAAATTGCACAAATTTCATCGTTTTATAAGACTTGGAAAAGCTGTAACTCAAAGTCAAATCAGCTGCTTTTTTGGTCTGGTTCAAGTGCTACGCCACAATCTTTCAGAGCCATTTAGTAGTTGCACTCGTATATCAAAACACAAAAAATGGTACTGCACGGATACATCATGAACGCCACCAGTTAGTTTTTCATTCGAAGTTGACAGTTCTAAGGGTTGTTTAGACAACTGTTGGAATGCATTTATAAATACGAAATTGGCTAAGGGTTGTCCAACTCTTTAGACACCGTCTAGTTGGACAGTTGTCTAAGGATGTTCTAAGCAAATTTTATAAATACGACTGTGGGTTGCCACGCCAGTTACTCCTTATAAATTCGATACTACTTCGTGAAACTGCGATCGAACAGAACTATTTGTTATCTGTCAACTGTCAGTTTTATTTTATTGGTTTTACGATTTTGATGTCTTGCGTTATCAACGAGAGTGATTGTTGTGGAAATGGATGTGCAAACTGCATTCTGGACTCGTCACCTTTGTCTACAAAAGCTACAAAAACTAATTTATCGAATAAAACAAATATCCTGCACAATTATTGTAAGCACAAGTTGATTGAAAAAAAGCAAATATCTCCTCTTCTAGTTCAATTGAAATTTGCTTTCGCTTTTGATGAAAAACAAAAACAGCTGACAGTGACAGACTACATTCTTGATTGCCCTCCCGGTCACCATGTAATGATGCGAGCGCCACTTAGCGAAAAAGCGGAGAAAAACGAAACTAAACCTTTACTCCGCCCGTATTCGCCATTTTGGACGGATATAACAAACTTACAGTTTGCCATCCTTGTGAATTTAAAACCAAACGGAAGTATGACAAAATACATAAATCAACTGCAAGTAGGTGATGCAGTCGAATTTCGGGGACCAGTTGGTGTATACGTTTATGAACCAAGTTACACTCCTGGTCGAGCATTGATTGTTTTCTCGCATGGAGTAGCTATTGCTCCAACCATCCCCATCGTGGAAAATATACTCGAAAATGAAGACGACTTAACGCAAATATACCACTACTCGTGTTATGAGAACATCAGTAGTATCATTTTTAGAGAAAAACTGACGGAATTCAATAAGTTTTGGAATTTCTCTAGTTTCGTTTATTTGTCGCAACAGAAATGCACTGAGTGCACTCACTATGGTTGTGAACATTTTAAGAAGTTGTTGAAGTATAAGGAGAGAGTTTATGCGGAACGATTGAGTGATGAAACAATTTGCAAAAATCTCAAAGCAATTAGATGTACGTCAAAGCAATTTGTGGTTTGCGGGTCAAAGACATTTCAATCTTTTGTATCAGACTGTCTTTTAAAGTGTAACGAAAATAAAGAAAATATAAATATTTTGTAGTCAAGGTTGCATTGATTTTAATTTTTTCTAATAAAACGCAAAGAAGTTGATAGAATTTTCATTAAAGTCACATGATTTATGGCATGCACGGCAATCACTTTTGATGGTGCGTACAAATCATAAGGTTAAAATAAAAGAGAGCAAATCCTTACTCCGTTTCCACAGCGGATTGAATCACCCTTCTATTAGAATTTTAGAATTCGTGTAAGTGTATGGCTTGAATCGAAATTGGATTAAGCAGTCTGAATCGGCTCTGCAAGCAGAACAGGATCGAAAGACTTAAGACTGTGTGTATACTTAGATCAAGTAATCGGTTAACCGAATGTGTTGGTAAGTGTTTGTTTTAAAACGCAATGTTCAAAATTTTTGGGATTACCTCTGTGAGGTGAAAGAGATATGTGTATCAAAATACGATGCCAATTCGAAAAGATGACTTCTCCTGCCCTTAACTTCCTTATGACAACGTTGTGGCTTTTGTTTGGTACGCTTTAGTCGCAAATCAGCAATCCATTGAATAGCTCAGCTAAGTAAAACGATTTTTTTTAAAGTGGTTGGCAGAACAAAACAATCTTATGTCAAAATCAACTACAAACAGTTAAAAGAAAACCTTAACGTAATTAAAAAAACTTGAAAAGTAAAGATGACAAATTGAATAAATGAGATAAGAATTATTTAAACTTCCTTTGATATCCTAATATAAAAATTATAATTAAACTAGCTGACCCGCCCGGCGTTGCTCGGGTCAAACTTATTCAAAGCGTTGTTCCCACAGAAAGCTAGAAAAAAAAAAAAATTCTCGTGTCACAGTGTAAATTAAAAAAATGGGCACGACTGGGTCGCACGAACTTGCGATTGTGTTCTAAATACGATGTCAAAATCTAAAGGCTGAGTTAAAGGTTTTGGTATTAGCTCTTCATAATATATTTTGTGGTATAGGGTTGCCAACTACACATTAATTATGGAAATTGAATTAAATCACGCAAAATAACGAAAAAATTAAATTAAATATTCCAAAGGATTCAAGCAAAAATCTAAAAACGCCATTCTTTTGCAAACGCTAATACACATGAATGATGAAAATTTAATCAAAATCGTTGGAGCAGTTTTTCCAAAAAACGGTTTTTTATTTTTCACTTTTTTTTAAAAACTGTTTTTTAAAAGTCGAGTATGCAAAGTTCTAGATCTTAACAGGAGTTATTTTGACAAAAAATTTAAAAAAAATCAAAGTTATAGTTTCGAACTTACTTTCAAAAATCAAAATTTTTTAAAAAAATTTATAAAAATTTCCAAAACTAAATTTTTTTAAATATTGATATGCAGTCTTTCTTTAACAGCTTGCGACTTCTTAAATCCAAAATTTCGTCAAGATCGTGTCAGCCATTAACGAGAAAGTCGGTTTTAAAAAAAACGGTACTATGGGAGGTACCGTTTTTAGGCCTTTTCCAAAAATTTTTTTTGCATCATTAGAAAAACAATCTTAAATTAGTCCTTCACACAAAATTTTATCGAAATCGTTGGAGCCGTTTTCGAGAAAAATAAGTATTATCATATAGGTTGTATGGCAGGTACCGTTATTTCAAGACCTAGAGACCCAATTCCAAAAACCCCTCTGTAGGATGCCAAACAAACCTTAACTGCAAATTTTGAAGAAAATCGGTCAAGCGGTTCAGGCTGTAGATCCATATACAGACAGACACACAGACACACAGACACACAGACAGACAGACAGACACACAGACAGACAGACAGAATTGCAGGACCCACTTTTTTCGTATTCTCTATCATCGTAATGTTATGTTTAATTGTTATCTCAAAATTTTTTTTCTGCACGATTGCAAGACTTGCCTTATAGTACCTATAATCGCAAGTAAAAACAATGTTAAGGGTAGATGGCCCTTATCACTTACGGGTATGAAAAATAGATAGTAGCCGATTCTCAGACTTACTGAATACGCATATAAAATTTGGTAAAAATCGGTAAAGCCGTTTCGGAGGAGTTCAAGTTCGAACACCGTGACACGAGAATTTTATATATATGATAATTTAGAGCAAAGGTGAACAAGAGACCGAAAGAATGTAAAAAATATGCTTGAAGAATTCCAATATAAAGTGAAACCGACCTCAAAAACCCAAATTCCTCAAACATGGAAAACAGAAAAGAACATCGTTACTCAGTCTCCACTTAGGATCAAGCCCAATCGAATTTCTCAATTAGCCGATCCAATTTGGCTATACAAAGTTAGATCGAACCAAACTATACAAGAAACTTATAAGCCGATCACTCGATCCGCGTAGTAAAAACCTGAATCGAAATATGGAATGGAACAAACTGTCATCAAATATGTGACTTAAATACATTACTTTATGTCGATTTCCTTTCACCCATTTGCAGTCGACTGCAGTCGCTACTAAATTCGACTCTTTTTTTGGGTATTTAGGAAATTGAAAAAGTAGCGATTTTCTTTTTTATGAATGTGTGTGTGTCCAACTGGCTGATGAAGAAAAACAAGCTCAAAAAAAAAAAAAAAAAAAACAATTACATTCATATTGTTGAGCACACAATTTTTATATTTTTTTTCACCAATTGTTTTTCAAATTCACAACAAAATACGAAACATTCATGCTTCCTTTACCTTTTTTTTCATAGGCTGATGTTTTGTTTGACGTTTTCGATTTGTCAAAATTGTTGTGTGTGTGAAAATCAGTGTGCAAATCCGTCTCAAAAAAGACAACTGCAGTCGATTTTTTTTCCTCCTTAATGAATTCCATTTAAAAAAAATTGACTGCAGTCGACTGCAGTAAATTTTTTTGTTGAAAGTTGACATTATGTGCTTTGAAAATCATGGTAATGTTGCAGAGTGTGTGTAAAAATCATCTTTTCAGATGAAGCTCATTTTGATCTTGTCGGGTATGTAAACAAGTAAAACTGTCGCATTTGGGGAACAGAAAACTGAAAATTAGCAATAAGGAGTGGCCGTTACAGTCAATGGCGATCGTTATCGGGGCATGTTGAACGAATTTTTGTTCACAAAAATTGAAGAGGAGGATATTGGCAACATTTGGTTTCAACAGGACGGCGGCGGCGCTACGTGCTACACAGCCGAAGCTACACTCGATGTTTTGCCCCTTGTTTTTGAAGATCGCATTATCAGCCGCAGAGCTGATGTCGTTTGGAGCTGCGATTTGACACCGTTGGACTATTATTTTTGGGGTGCCGTAAGAGATAAGTGTTACGCCGACAAGCCAGAGACAATTGACGCTTAAGGACAACATTCGTGAAGCCATTGGTGAAATACAGCTGCACACAATCGATAATGTGCTTAAAAATTGGACCGATCGTGTAGGCTACTACATGGCCAGCCGAGGCAGCCATTTGAATGAAATTATTTTCCATTAGTATAGTATTTCGCATTACTATTCCTTATAATTATTAACAATGTTGAAAATACTCCAAACAGTAAGAACAGGGATGGCATTCCTATGGAGGGTAGTTTCTAGTTCTACAATGAAGGTGGTACAATTTATTTTCGACCAGTGTGAAGCTCATCTATGTTTTTCGAAAGGAAGTTCACAAAAAATGTGAAGTATACAAATAAATATTTTCTCTCGATTAAAACTTAAAAAAACTCTGTGGTCGGGAGAACGTTTAGAATGTATACTATTAAAAAGCAAGACCAAAAACTTTTTTACGAAATGTTTAGAACAACTGAAATCAGGGGCGAACGCAGAAAAAATTTTCGGGGGGGGTTTTGAAAAAATATATTAAATATGAACGAACAATTTGTTTTTAATATTTTTATGCTTTTTTTATACTCTGTATTGATTTGTTTAAATACATTGCTAGGAACAATCCTAACTAATATTATAAATGTGAAAGTAACTCTGTCTGTCCAGCTTTCTATGTAACCGTCTCCCGCCCAAAACAACTAAACCGATTTGAATGAAATTTGGTACAGATATAGTCTATAACATGAGGAAGGACATAGGCTATGCATTTTATCCCTATATTCTAATGAGAACGGGAACGTATACAGGAACCTAGAAACTACAGCACCGATTTTAAAAATTCTTCCACCGTTAGAATGCCTCACTATCCTCAAGTAACATAAACTTTAACTCATCCCCATATTCCTACAGGAACGGGAGTCCTTACTACTATAATAAGTACGAAAGAAGCTCTGTCTGTCCTTCTTTCTATGTTACCATCTCCCGCCCAAACCACTGGATCGATTTAAGTAAAATTTTATACAGAGATGATCCAGAACCTGAAGAAGGACATAGGCTACATTTCATCCGAATACTTCCACGAGAACCGGTCCTTACTAATATTATAAATCCAAAAGTAGCTCTGTCTGTTCGTCTTTCTATGTTACCGTCTCCCGCCCAAACAACTGAATCAATTCAAATGAAATTTTGTACAGAGGTAGTCTAAGACCTGAGGAAAGACATAGACTTGATGTTTTATCCCAATTCCCACGGGAACGGGAACGTAAACGAGAACTTAGAAACTACTGCACCGATTTCAAAAATCCTTCCACCGTTAGAATGCTACACCATCCCCGAGCGAGTAACATAAACTTTAACTCATTCCCATATTGCTATGAGAACTATCACCATATTCCCACGGGAACGGGAGTCGTTACTAATATTACAAAAATTCCAAAATTAAATATGTCTATTTTGTTTTTTTCTTTGTTCCATTAATATATCCATGGGAACGGAAGTACTTACGGCAAAACAATTTTATTTGGCAAAAGATGAAAAAAGTAAGAACATCGTGTGCAAAAATGTACTTAAGTAAAATTATATAACAATAGGTTACTGAAAAATTAAAAATGCTGCCGAAAGTCACTATTCCACGCGGACGAAGTCGCGGGCACAGCTAGTATTTTATAAATCAAAATCAATTCGCCTTGGAACTTTTGCCATTTTTATATTTATAACGTCCTCATAGTCAACCTTAATACTCCTATAGATGTTCAGCAACATCAAACCGTTCAGTCGCTCCTCGCTGGTTCTTCCTCGCAGATAAGTTTTTAATCTGGGCAGACATGAAAAAGATCGCTCGCTTGAAGCCACGGATACCGGAAGTGTCGCGCTGATCTGCATAAAACGATTAACTGTTTTATATAGGGACGAATCGCAAACATTTAAGGTGTCTATAAAGTTGTTGGGCAGTTTTTCGTTTGGCATAATCAAGCAATGTTCATGGGTATGCAAATGCTTATTCATACATAAGTACACCCTTTCCTAGTTGCCGTTGTCGATCCCATTCTTATACAGAGCCAGAGCGACTGGCTTTTAGTATGTGTGATGAACATTTTAATTTTCGTAGATGTCGGTCGCGACTGCCGTTAGTTTAGATACGATGTGTTTCGGACGCACCTGCCGTTAGTTTTGAAGCGACCAATGCGATGTGTTTGCAAGTAAGTAGGAAAGTGAATTTTCATATATTACTATCGCAGGTCCCGTTGTATACGACCCAATACTACCTCCACATCAACATATCAAATTTACTTACACTAGAAAAGGGTGATCATGCTAAAAACATACCAAAACCAAAGTCATTCCAAAACATATGAAATACCTGCAAATTAACTTATCGATAGAAATGGCTTCCGCATTTGGAGGAATTTTTTCGTTGACAGAATGAAATTTTCAGATGAATTTTATGTTTCCATGTTTTATATTTTGGTTTTTGTTTTAAAAAACTAGTGGTTATTTTTTTATTTCACAAATTTCGGGGGGGGTTTCAACCCCCAAAACCCCCCCCTGCGTTCGCCCCTGACTGAAATACATACATTGAAAGTGCTAAAATCAGGTTCTGATTTCTCTTATTTTTTGAATGAGTAATATTTTTGTTGAATTTTTTCACTTTTGCACTTCAACTTAGAGTTTAGCATAAAGACTCTACCAAACCAAAGCTAACAAATCATATTTACATATAGTGATATCAGAGTGGCAACCACAACACAGATGCCACAAAAATGACAACCCCTTTTCAGACATTGGCACTAGTCGTGGCGCAAGAAATGCTGTAAAAAAAATATAGAATAAGCTCTCCAAAAATTCGCATATGGACATGGGTCTTCCAAACTACACAGCATAGAAGTGTAGTTTGTAGCTTCATTTTTTTTTCCAAGCTTTTTCCTTAGCTCAGCCACTTTTTCCAAAACGATGGCGTTTTCGCTCCCAAGCATAAGCTTTCGCACTTCCTGCTAATTTTGGTTTCTTTTAGGATTGAGGATCTGGATATTTAAAAATGGAACGGGATTAGCCCGACCTTGACAGTTCCAACAAGTGTAACTACTAGCGTCCCTTTCTCTTCTAGAGACGGCACTTCGACATGGAGGTGGCGAGGGTAACAGGTGAGGTTTAGTTAGGGTCAACAATGAGGTTTCAGCTTCAGAAATTCCTTAATCTTAAAATAGATGGAAATGAAATAACGGTTTTCTTACAGCTAGGGTATATAATTTAGACTATTAATGAAACAAAAGTATTCGCGGGTGAAAATTCCATCAGCTTATTTGGAAAGCATGGTGTATGGCTCATTAATCCTATGCAAAAATATACTTACAAAATTAAGTGTCTGAAAATACTGTTTGAATTGTATATTTGAGTTCTTAATTGTAAAACAGCGCCGGCCGCGCCGGTGCGGCACGGCGCAGCGGCGGCTTTCCAACATAAAACAAAATCCGTATAAGGACTGGTTCAACCAGTACAATTAGTTGGACCATACTTTGGTCAGAAGGAGCAAAGCTTTCGAATTTTGATGAAAATTGCTATAAAGGAGGTTCACACTGTGCAACTTGTTGGACAGACTTTGGTTTGGCCGACCAATGTTGGATAAGGTGAATCTTAAAACGGCCGCTTGTCTGATTAGTTAAGATGGCTTTCAAATAATTTATTAATATTTTAAGTACATGCAGCCACTTCAGCTTAACCATATTGCAGGACAGCTTCGCTCATCAAAGATTCCTACACTTTACTAAACATAGGCAGGACCTACCTCAGTAGCTCCCTACAGGAAAGTTTCCATTTACAATGGTTTTTTAATGATTAAAAGAAAAACATGCATGGTGTCTGATACTGTGAATGATCAGAAGAAACATTCTTCTTTGCAAAGCGTCTTCTAATGTTGAATATAGGCTATTCGATTTATTTTAGTTTCAAACGTTGGTTCCTGTCCGTTCGACTTCATAACTACTTAATGATATAAGATTATAGGTTTGCATCACAACCTAGCATCAAGTCTCATCCTTTCGGTCCAGGAACAATCCACTAATGCTTTTAGATTCGAAAATCCGAACATAAGTTTAGTTATTTGATGAGAAATACCCATAGCCATAGGTAAATGAAGCATTGTGTAGTTCGAAAGAGAAATAAAAAAACTAAGTAAGATGAAAACTAATCGACAAAAAAAAAAAAAGACTTTTCCATACAACAATTAGAACATTTTAATTGAACCACATAGATTCGCGAGGATAAAAATCCTTTTCATTCAGCATCATCGGGAGTTGGCTCAAACTGCTGCAACGATTGAACGAAATCAAAAGCTAAATAGGTACCCTTTTTTATCAAGGACGAAAAGTGAGACCGATTTGGCCACAATGAAAGCTTCCCATACATCATTCCACCCCAATCCCAGCCAAAACTCCTAAGTCCAAACCATCCTTTGGAAATAACATTTGTTCACCTTTTCACGTAGAACGAATAAACTGTGGCTCACTTTAACAGCAGAGTAAGTTATCATCAGTAAACCATTTTTTTACTCACACCCATTCACAAACAGTCTATTGAAGAGCAAACCGCTGAAATAGAACTGTTTTCCTATTCCCATGATTTATCTCCTCGAATTTCCGCTTTCACACTTCATGTATGCTTTTTCATTTTGTTTTATTTTTTTCTTCATTTCGGATTTCTTTGTTAGTGAAGTGACCAGCGCGTGGTTGTCCGACGCTTAAATTTTGTTAAGGATTCTGACTAGCACATGAACCTCATTCCTATATACATATACATAATCCCTTTTTAGGAGTAAAATTCTTAATCCTTTTCGTCGTATGAATTGAGAGTATTTCAAGAAATCAGAAGAGGAATTCAATGCCTAGCTCTATGCTCTACCTACATAAATATGTGTATACTCAAAACATAATCCATCATCTTTTTCGGGCAGTTAATGCACTTGACTCTCAACAAAAATCAAAGCTGGTGTTTGATACCAGATGAAAATTTATGGGTACGTACCCGAAAATTTATCGTAAATTTCAAATTTGTTTTGTTTACGCTAAACAAGGAACTGGAATAGGAAGGATGTGGAACTGGAGAGCATATACATCCAATTGAAAAGCTTTATCATTCCAGTGGAATTCAATAACACAAACTAAAGTTCCTTAAAGTCTAGTATTTTGAATGAACAGCCGAGGAGAGATGCCAATGCATTGAAGTTTGCTTTAAAAAATTTCATGAGATTTTTAATACTTCATTGTGGTTTTTATGCGCTACAGTAAATTCATCCGTTGCAAAAGTGATAACGAAGTGCTTCAGAATTGTAATAAAATAAAGTTGGTATTTGGAAAAATTTCAAATGTTCAATTTAATTCAATCACGGTTTTTTTTCGGTGCGACAAGCATCGGGATTTTGGTGCCCGTGGCGTAACGGTCTGCCTGTTACGCAAGATGTTCGTGGTTCGAATCCCAATAGAAACCAAAAATAATTTTCCACGGGAATGAGCTTTCGCTAGGAACTGCCAAGTCCTCCGATAGCAAATTCATTGCCATAAAAAGCGCTTTCTTAATTAACCGTTCAAAACCGGCAGAAAATTGTAGGTCCCCTCCATTCCTTCTTACTAGTGCCCATATTTTGTACTTGCCACAATGACTTTTCTCAAAAACGTCATAGTTTGAGATTTACAGGTGTTGAGATTGAATTACTATCTGATGTAAACCATGTTACAAAATTATCAATATCTTTTCGAAGAAGTTAGCTATGAGAGCGGCGTTTTTAAACGGTATTGATTGAAAGTTTTCAATTTCACTGTACGAAATGCAAAAACCGACATCATTAATTGCGACAATAAATCAAATATCCAGGGTTACTGCCTCATGGCACACCCGACCGAACATTGAAACTGTAACGATATTTTACTTGATGAGTAGAACTTTTCAGATAGAAAATTGGAACAAATCTATAGGTACATGATGTGTAAGACACGTTTTTACCGGCGGCTTTGATCGCTTTCACGTGGTTGCCATTCTCGTACAAATACGTTGATAAAATAGCCTATGTTACTAGTTATCAGCCGGTGGCTTAGTTTAAGTGTGAGATCGGTTCAGTAGTTTTCGAGTTTATGTATAATATAAAGCGAAACTAAAAAAATTCAAATCTTTCCTACATAATGAAGCTGCTGCAATAAATAAGTATAAAGCAATTCTAAAACAGCCGTAGGTATTTATAAAAAAAATTTTAGAGCATGAATAAACCTGCACACATTTAAAATGACAGAAGAGCCAAATAAATTTTAGTATTTAGGCCTTCAACTTTTTATAAATTCGACTGGAAGGGTTGAATTTGACCTGCAGTTATATATAAAGGCTGATTTTTTAAGAGTAAAGTTTTTCAGGCTGGCTGCACTGGTTCGTAATGCCATCAAACGTCATCTGTCAGAGTGAAAAGTTTTCAGATTTCAGTAACCGATGCCATACTGTAATTTTCATACTTTGCATACTGTAACGTACGCTGAGTTCGAAATAAAACTTTGCTTTTACCACACTAATTCAATCTTTATACCATCACTTTACAATGAAAACTGATCCTTTTTAAATCGGAAAGCTTGCCACATATGAGAACATTCCAGTAGCTTCAAACAGTATATAGGAAAGCACGAGAAAATTCTAGCAGATTAGAACAGTTTATAGGAAAGCTCTTCCCAATGATCATATGCGCGAACCAATTGGTTTACATACGCTGTCTCGTTCGGGTATACTCCTCAATGATATTTTTGTGCGCAACGCATTCCATTGGATGTAGTACATTACAATACGAAATGCCGATACCGATACCGAATAACGAAAGCAACGACATCGTACCAGTAACGTCATTTATTTGTAACGTTTCGTTATTCGGTACAAAAGAGAATACTCGTTACATAGTAACGAATGCATACCATTTGCTACAGCAATATTCAGTATAATCTGCCA
Organism: Melanostoma scalare; assembly: GCA_949752695.1. Classification (NCBI taxonomy): domain Eukaryota; kingdom Metazoa; phylum Arthropoda; class Insecta; order Diptera; family Syrphidae; genus Melanostoma; species Melanostoma scalare. The sequence goes on along the minus strand of OX456985.1, from coordinate 42,167,799 downwards.
TTTTGTCATGGAAAGACTTACAAATGAGCAGCGATTGCAAGTTGTTGAAATTTATTATGAAACGAGATAATCAAATGTTCTTTGAAAAATGTGTATCATAATTGACCTGGTGATCCAACAATTCGCGTGGTTATCACCAAGCTTCGCACCAAATTTACGTTCAAAAGAGAAAATTGCAGTCTTAGCGTCCAGTGTTAATGATGATGGTGAAATGTCTATTCGTTAATTAATTTATTACTTCTTACTTAGAGTTGTTCTGACCACAGAGTATAACCAGAAAGTCCACTGCAGCAAGGTAGTGCGTTTTGCCTACAAGCTAAACTAAACCGGATGCCCGCACCGGATGCCCGCACCGGATGCCCGCACTGGCCTTCACTTCCCACAGATCAAAGTCAGTTGAGTTTGAAAAGTAAAAAATTTTTTTTTGGTTGCAAAAAAAATCGATAATTTTTAATTTTCATACAGCCTAGAATTTAGAAAAATGAATTTAAGTTGCAGGAAATAACTTTTTTTTCCATTTTGACCAGTATTTCACTGAAAAAGACAAAAATTAGTAAAAAATTTCATACCGATGCAGGCGTTTTGTTAAGTTTTTACAGTTCATACTAATGAGCATAGAGCCTCAAACTCAGAAATAGGACGCCATATTGAAAAATTTTTTGCGGGTGTTTCGGGTTGAAGGGGTGGAAGTGGATATACTCTGTATTATCTACTCTGTGGTTCTGACCAACTGCTGCCCGGCGTTGGACAATAACGAAAAAGAAAATGGAGGAAGTTCTTCTTCCTGAAAAATTAACTTTATGTTTAGAATGTTCAGAATTTTGCGCTGTTCTGCCAGGTTAAAACGGCAAGTTGTCTTCTTTTTTAACTCCATTAAAAATTGTGTTTAGCGATGAGGCTTATTTCTGGTCCAAAGAATTCGTAAGTAAGCAAAACTATTGCATCTGGATTGATAAACAGCCACATGTCATACAAGAATTACCGATGCATCCCGAAAAAATAACAGTTTGGTGTGGTTCCTGGTCTGATGGCATCATCGGTCCATTTTTCTTCAAAGACAACAATGGAAGAATCTTTAGATACCGTCAACGGCGAACGATATCGAGCCATGATACGCGACTTGGTTTTGCCCCAGATGGCTGAGTTAAACTGGGTTGACGTGTGGTTTCATCAAGACGCGGTCACATGCCGCACAGCTCGTGAAGCATTGGACATGGTCAAGGATGAATTTGGTGAGCAGCTGATCTCTCGAAATGTCCCTGTGAGTTGGACACCTAGACCATGCGGTTTATTGCCTCTTAATAATTTCTTGTGGGGTTATGTAAAGTCGTTAGTCTATGTGGACAAGCCGAGCACGATTGTAGCCCTACAGGATAACATAACACGGGTAATTGGTGGAAAACAGCCTGAAATGCTCAAAAAAGTGACGTAAAATTACAACTTTCGAATGGACCATTTGCAACGGAGCCGCGGACAACACCAGAAATCTACCGTTATCGGTCATATGGTGTTAGAAAGAGACTGATATGTCTCTTCACACGAAAATCCATCAAACTATAAAAAATCATCCCTATTGTAGAATTCGGCGAATGCCTTTGAGTGACGCAGTTTCAATCATTTGCGAATTTTTTTTGCTATGGGTGGACTCGACAAAAGAAAGTTGAATGAATATCGGGTACATATCCTGTACTGAGTTGGCAGATTTTTAGTACTCCATACATTTTCTTTCATTTCACAATTGCACCGCTATAGGCAGGGGAAACAACATCAGTACGGAGATCAAACGTAGAATAACTATTGCCAACCGTTGTTTCTTTGGGTTAAGAGGTCAATTGAGAAACAAAACCCTCTCTGGAAAAACCAAGGTAACCCTTTATAAGACCTCAATCATGTCAGTCCTGCTTTACAGTCGTTCCGAAAGAAAAACACTCCAAAGAAGGTGTAACAACGAGCTGTATGAGCTGTACCGCGACATGGGCATAGCTAGAAGAGTACGCAAGCGCGAGGTTACATGGGCTGGGCCATGAAAAGCGGATGGACCCAAACGCTACGGCTCGACGAATTTACGAAAGCACATTGCAGGGAAATCGCGGAAGGGGAAGACCAAGCCTAAGGTGACACAATCAAGAGGAAGAAGACCTCAACCGACTCAGAGTGCAAAACTGCAGAGAGCTTGCCCGAAATCCAGATCGTTGGCGAAAGATGTTGCTTGAGGCCCGTGTTCATCCCGAACTGCAATGCCCACTTAAGTAACTAAAGTAATAAAAACTATAATTAATCTCTTTTAAGCGCCAATTTCACTGATGCAAATATAACTGCTTAGAATAAGGTAATCGGGGCACGGGGGTTATTGCACCTGTTTGGTTTCTGATGACTCACCCTTAACACATAAGCAAAGTTATATCCGTACCAATTAAGTCTATGATGATTTTTGATTTTAATTCTTGTAAATATACAGTAAAGTTTCCTTGTTTTGGAACCTCATTTGTTTTCGTACCTGTATAAAGCCCTGGTATGTAAAAAAGATCATAAACCAACATCCTGACTCAAGACCAAGACATTTAAAGTGGCAACCCCAATGTGCGAAATGGTGTCTGTTCTAACCATTGGAAAACAAATACACACTTCCTTTAAAATTCATTCGTTGTCGTCTCGCAGAAATGAACCAAGGTAACTATGGGCAACAAAACCCCACCCCCACAAACACCAAATACACATTTCCCGTTTCGAGTTCATTCCTACGTTGGGCGCCCAACAAACATAAAATCCAAGGGTTGATGCCAGATAACTGGAAGCCTACACAACGCGCACAAGTAAAATTCATTGGAAATACTCAATGAATGGAATCACCAAGGCGACACAACAGTGTATGCGAAGAATAAATTCCGCCACTATCATTTTCCATATTATGTAGTATCTCTCCCCCATACATAAACGAACCTGTATCCGAGAGATTCTTTCGAGGCGATGCTGGCAAACTAAAAACAAACCATCATAACATTCCATCCAATGTCTGGTTCAGTCAGTTCAGGCGTAGTATCCAGTAGATACATTTCAAATTGCTGGAGATTCATTTAAAAAAAAAAAAAAATTAAGAAAAAAAGCGCACATCCACCAACAGCTAAATAGCAGATACATTCCATGAGAGAAGGGTGCAAAATAATACTCTACTCTCGTTTCTCGTACTCTAGGACGCTTTTACACATCGAGTTTCAGAATCTGAATGCGAAACGGTCACCGCCATCGAATGCTATTCCTCGGGCGAGTGTTGTCGCAGAAGGTACGTCGCTAGAGAGTGAAATCTACCTTAACCGTGTTCCATTAAAAAAAAGACATTTTTGTGTTTGTTCGTGTGTGTTTGTGCTCCAGAAGTTATTTGAATAGTTTAAAGAAAAATGAAGATAAATGAGACGTCGTCAGATCGCTAAAAGATATCTTTTCATTCAGGCTGCAGCGTAGTAAAGCTTTGTTACCTTCCTCGCGAGCCCCCGCCCCACGAAAACAGTCGGTCGGTTTACTTTTGCGTTCTTTTTTTCGGGGGTTGAAAATCAGGAAAAACGAATAACGAATAACGAAAAACCAAAAACGAAGGCGAAGCTGAAATTTGCACCAAATTTTCGGTAACGTCGCAGATATTACTCCTGTGTGAGTGCTTTCGTGTCTGTGTTCTCTTTACCCGCACCCCATCGGGGATGATTACAATGCATGTGATGAAAATTTGTGATGTCGTCTTCTTAGTTTTGATATGAAAATATGATTGCGACTAAAGATCAAATGGAATCTTAACAAAAAAATTAATTAAATAAATTTACTATACCACGAGGTGTTCAGTTTTATTTTAAGAATTGTTAAGTAAAGTAAATACAAACTATACGTTGCCAATCATGGATAGCTCTCCGGACCTCTCGCTTAAGCTCCGCCGTGGCTCGAGTGACTCGCGTGATTCGTTTTACATGGACTTTGCTCAAGGAATTGACTCTGATATTGAGGAAGTGGATACAACTGTAATTGCTCGTCCACCGGCTCCTCCACCTCCGCCACCACAAACTCTGCCTGCTCCCTCACAACAGTCGTCAACAGATCAATCATCAAGTTCCAGTTCTCCAATAACAATTTCAATTTTGCCCGGCCCTTCTCATCCCCTACCGACACTTCCCGAGGTTCCATCACCATCGCCACACTACAGACCAGGGCCATCGGACTCGGACTTGCAAACCGACACCGAAGGCGATGACGAAGACGAGGACGATGATGAAGACGATGACGATGATAGAGATCGAGCAGTTATGCCACCACCACTTCCACCACTTCCCCCGAATATGCACTATGTTCTTGACTCCGAAGAGACAACTCCATCTTCAGTCTCACCTTCACCACCTTTGACACCACCTCCATGTGCACCACTCTCGATAGTTTCAGCCCAACCACCGCCATTGCCTCCGTTGCCAATGTCACCTCCCGGTTCCCCGCCTCCAATGCCACTAATGATGCCTCAGGAAGAACCACATCCGCCAGGTGGAGTTAGCAGTGGCAACGGTCCAACTACACCACCACCAGCATTCGATGATGTCGAAGAGCCAAAAGCTGCACTTCCCAATGTAGAAGAATGTGCAGGAGATGCAGACGTCGATGCCCACGACGGCGACGCCCGCGATGCCGAAGAAGACCAAGAAGCCGACGACGAGGATGATGATGATGAAATGGAAGAACACAGTGGTGATGCCATGAATGGACTGCCGGAATATCTTCCACAACCGGATGATACCCAAAGTATTGGTGGAGGTAACAATGACGACTCGTCAACAACAATTACTACACCAGCTAGTAACGGGTTTTCGACATCGTTGCCTCTTACTCCGGCCGCCAGCATTAACGTGACCATGGCAACCGACTCAACAGGAATTGAGCCAGACCCGGTGATTCATATACCAACACACTCGCACTCGCATTCACAATCCCAATCACACCCACACCGAACCATGCCAAAACCAGTTGCAGGACCGACTGTTCCAAAGTCAGCTGCTCCCCATGTCATTCAGCCGAAATCGCTGTCACTACGAGAAAGGTAAGTTTACTTAGCAATTTGAATTACATATTTATATTTCAACAATGCAAAATGAAAGTTCTTTGAACTCTTGGCCCACTCTTTCTTCAATAATTGGCTAAGCGAAAAGCGTACACTCATAGCAAAACACACAATGGCTGCGGGCAAAGAAGGACGAAACTCAGGATGAGTTCCACCCATTTTTTTCTATTTTCAAAACATTTCCATTGAATCATCAAATATTAATGCAGAGGTACTAACCTAGTCTCCACAAGTAGGGAGTATAGTTCATTTGAATATCGTTGTTCCGCTTTGGGTTACCAAAGAACCCAACAAAACCATTGTTGGAAGTGGGTATAAATGTGGTTATCTGGGCTCTGTATTTGCAATAGAATGACCTAAATTGTGCAACAAACGTTGAAAGCACTCTGAAGGGAATGGACTTAAGAGATGATACCAGCCTGCAGCCGCGGGGCTTGCAAATATTTGGCTTTGTCATCATCGTTAAAACTTGTATTGGACATGGAAATCATTTCGTAAATTTTTTCTTCTTCTTTCTAAATTCTTTCTCTAGACACAGTACATAGACACATGCAATTATGCAAAGAGGATAGATTATTATCAAGGACTTGCTGAACTAAGTACAGCTATCGGGTGGATATCGATATCGAATATTGGAGCTCTACGTTCAGTGAAGTAGTGAGCAGAGCTAGAGGCGGTAATTTCCATTTTTTTGAACTGCGTACATTACTTACGTTAACTGATTGCCATTATCTTTGATCTTTGTCTGTGATACGAAGATCTCAAATTCAAATTGGACCATGTTCTTCCGAAGGAGCTTGGTTTTCGTATAAAAAAAATAGTGGCTGGGGTACCACAAGGAGATGTTTTAGGTTCGATTTTGTAGCCTTTTTTTATCTGCGACTATAGCTTAATCCAAAGCACCCCATTTTGTCAAAAACATCCCATTTTGGATTTCAGTTTAAGACTTTTCCCAACCCTAAGTGATTTTGTAGTTGCGACAGCGACAGAAACGCTGTCAACGGCATTTCTGTTGACGCGACAACTACAAATGTATGGAAATGCATCGTTGTCCTTCTCAGTCAGTGTGGGCACTCTCATATTATATTGCTCCGTAAACATAGCTTAACAGATGATTAAAACTGCACAATCGCTTTGTTTGGAGATAGACAATTCAATTGCAGAATGCTCATCACAACCAACGCCAAAGTCCGTAAAAGTATGAAATTTTTCGTAAAACGATTGCTGTAACTTCAAATTTTTGTCTTTAAAATCGGGGAGTAAGCCGGTCTAAAAATTGGAATAAGTATGTCTGTTCGTTGAACTTTCCCCAGGGTTGACACAGGTTTTCTTGACAACCCTATGAGTTGTCAAAAATACCTGGGTTTTCCACTCCTCAAAAAACGCTAAATCACAAATCACCACACATCCCTGTCATTAAAAAAAAAATACATGTCATTTGACAGCCCTCAAATCGCCACAGCAAAAAGCTAGGGCGAGTTGGGGGAAAACCTATGGCAAACCTGTGGCTCAAAAAACACTCAATTTGGCATTCAGGGCGAATTTAGGTTTCTCCAAAAACGCTTTGTGGCGACCCTAGGGCAACCTAGGGCTTCAACGAACAAACCTAGTATTGAAGTGTGTTAGGCTCCGAGGCAACCCGAGCTTTGTGTTTATTTATTAATTTGAATCACAGTTGGGTAAGAGAAACATCCTAGGCCACGGCCTTCCACAGTTTCTAATAGGTCTTTGCTGATTGCATCAAAAATAAGTGTTATCGAAAAATGCTAAGTGAAATATCTGAAAAGACGACAAACGCGAACATTATTGGTGTGGTTCGAAATATTGTCTGAGTCTTGGAGATTGTCAAAGGTTGTATGTTTCAGACCGGATGAACGTATAGCAGAAGCACAAAATTTTTTAAATTTGAGGGAGTTGAAGGCTTCTGCCAAACACACTCACCTTTCCGCCTTGCATAATCAAACTCGAAAAGATGTTAACAAAAAATGCTTAAATCATGCGTACTTAATAGCTCAGCTAACTTACTGACCCTATACAGGTGGCCAAAATCAAATAATGAAAAATTGTACTTAATGAGAGCCGTGTTTTTGGAAATGGGCAACCCCCTCGTTATTGCTTCTTTGTGAATACGTTTTACGATACCTACTCGGTGTCATTTACGACTGCTTTTTGCGGTCATTTTGTTAACGTTCTGACTTTTTTAATTTCCGTAATTCATATAACCGGTCTGTGTCGTTGTTTTGGGTTTCTTTTCTTTGACTCGTGTTTTGACTCACCTCAATCGTAAAACGAGCAAAGAATTTTCCGAAAAAAAAAAATGGCTCGTCGAAGGCCAGGGGCCGAATTATTGCTCATGTAGTAAAGGAGTAACCATTTTGGGACTACAGCATACCAACATATGTGATCGAATATTAGGTTTGTTCGTTGAAGCCCTAGGGTAGCCCTGAATGTCAAATTGAGTGTTTTTTGAACCCTATGGTTGACATAGGTTTTCCCTCAACTCGCCCTAGGTTTTTGCTGTGGCGATTTGAGGGCTGTCAAATGGCATGTATTCTTGTTTTTTAATGACAGGGAGGGATGTGTGGTGATTTGTGGATTAGCGTTTTTTGAGGAGTGGAAAACCCAAGATTTTTTGACAACTCATAGGGATGTCAAGAAAACCTGGGTCAACCCTGGGGAAAGTTCAACGAACGGACCTATTCACAAGCATATTTCGAGTCCCTATTCATTCACAGATGTCACTGAGGTTTCTTTAGAAAAAATCTTTTTTTTTGATAGTGAAATTCATTCTCTTTCAAAAAAGAAAGCGCATAAGTTTTAGTGAGAGTTTCAGAGAACAAAAACATAAAATCAACTCAGATGGTGTAGGTAAATGAAATCTTGTTTAATTGATTACTTGGCCCTTGACGGTTGTGATTGTCTTCCGGTGCATGTGCACATTTACAACGAAATTTATAGGTTTGGAACTTCTTTTTTGGATTTGCTTAGTTTCTTGTGTCTGAGTGTCCGAATCGATCACTTTATTGTTCACTTTGCTTGACTGGGATAAGGTAATCTACCTTCGTCATATATAAAAAAAAAAAAAATTATATATAAAATTTCCTATATTTTTATTTCACTTCATATGTCGAACTGATTACTGAAGAGAGAATGCCAAATTGTGGTACTAGATTGCTCGACAACGTGACTGAAGAATGTGAAATGCGAAACTCACATTCTTCAGTCACGAGATACTCGATGACGTGGCTGCAATTCGTCCCTTAGTTTTTTTTGTTTCTGAGTTTGTATTCTTCCTTGCCATCAAATAAGTAAACCACAAATCAAACATTTTGTCTTTTTGTCTTTTTGATTAATCGTCTTTATTTTTATTTATTATCCGCCGTATTAATAAACGCGGAATAGCTGGGCTAAGCCTTATTCCATGGATTAAGTGGAAAATGGTATAATGGTGGCTTTAATTAAATGGAAAATGGTATAATGGTAACTTAATCCATGGAATAAGTATTTCCCAGTTATTCCGCGTTTATTAATACGGCGGTTATGTGTTTAATTTTTTTCATCGCACAAATATCAAAATAAAATCAATGAATCAGAGAGGGCTTGTTCGTAGAGTAAGCAAAAGTCACTTCTCTTTCGTTTTTGACTCATTTTGTTGCGGCAATTATAGTAGGTGCGTTTTATTGAGAATCTTATAGCTTGTGCAGTAACGAGTCTCAATAAAAAGCTGAATTCACTAATGCAACTATGAACCATAAACACCAATTACCTGCCACCCCTGATGTTCACTCCTGAACACTGACTTATTTCTGTTCTGTTTTGTTGTGCGATGTTTTGCGATCTTTTGCAAACCTGAGTATGTATTCCCACTAAAACACGGCTAATATTTGTATTTTGCGATTTGTTTGGGAAGCAGAGCAAATCTTCTACGATTTGTTTCAAAACCCCAAAGAAAACTAAACTCTTAACTTTCAACATCCTTTAGGGCAGGACGAATAGGAAAGCGCAAATTCAATCTTATTGCGAACAAAGAGTGTTTTTGTGAACAAATTTAGTGACTTTGAGGCCAGGAAAATTTCTTTTCTAAGTCTGACGACATATTTTTACCATAAATTGAAGTCAAAATACCTGTTACGAAAAGCAAACACGAAAAACTTTTTGTGAAAACCGATCAAAGTCATAGAATCTGACACATATTTGCTTTAAATAATTTCTCATTTTTATTTTACATAACAAATAAAACTTTGCAAAAGACAAAATCGAGAATGAGAAAAGCCTTGTGCGTATAGCATTCCGATGCTTTAAATTGATGAAGCAATTGAACTAGAGAACTTTTTCCACTCCCTTTCTGACAATCCGTGGGGGTGATTTCGTGAAAAGAGACGGAAGGGCTTAACAAGTATCCGGGGATGCCACTTTACTGTCAGTAGACTTAAAATCAATTTAATGTTTTTCTCTTCGAGTGTACTCAAGGGTTTTCCGTGGCTACAAATAAATCCAATCACATTTTGACTGAAAATTGTCACCATTCGACATCCTCAAAATGAAATAACTTTTTTTCGCTTATTTACTTTAGCTTATTCCTGAATTAAGTCATCAAATATTTGTTTAATCAAAGTGTCTACCACACGCCATATTTACTTACCTTGACGTTTCCGAATCTTTCATCTTAAAAATCTTTAGCAAAGAAAACGATTAATTGAATTAAAATTATCTGTTGAAATTGTTTTTATTCTAGTTTCTTGATGCATTTTCATTTTTTCTGTCAGCTGATTGAACTTTCAGCCAAAATGGAACAAACAGTTCCAAATATTTGGGTTCTATTTGCGTCGAATTCCACTGTAAGACACAAGATTTTTTTCGTGTGCATTGTATAATGACAATTATATAAGGGTCAGTCTGTGAAGAGTTGGTCTGGCAAATGATAAACGCTCATCTGAAAAATGTTCCTGTTTCCATCTGTATCAGGTTTTCCTAACGCTATAACTGGCCTTCAATACATTTTTGTGATGCATAGGCAACTTATATAGGGAGCTTGACAGATAACACCACCTTCCGCGATAATATTTAGATGTTCCGATTTAATAGGAAGTCTTTCAAACGCTGATAGAACTAGAATGCGTGAACTAAGCTAACTAAGCTTTATTCTGTTGGTGTAGAAAACCAAAGTATCGCTAGAAAGCCAACTTTAAAATCACGATGATATTGTGAAAGGTCGTTAAACTCAGCGGTATGTTGCGTATTATCAAGGTGAGATGTTCAGATGTGAAGGTGTGTCCACACAATGCCGAACGGGACTAATCGGTACATGCCGATCGGCAATACCGAATTATTGAGAACCCTTTTTCGTACCGAAAGCCAACCCGACTTCGAGCTGAATAAAATGGATCAGATAACCGGTCGGAATAGTGTGGACGCACCTTTACACATCATATGCGACTAATGTAAGGCTAACTGGTTTTATTTGAGTATTTATGTAATTGTATGTTTCTATTCACTCATTGCCTGCTAGTATTGTACTAAATAGAAAAGAATATGCTGGCAAAAAGTAATAGGCCTTATGGACATGAAAACTGATGAGTCATTGAGTCATTAAATAGTCACCCATCGCCGTCACCATCACGGTAACTCTATATAATTTTTTTTAATTTTTTTTAATTTTGGTGGGGGCATAATCCCCATTTATTCGGCTTAATACAAGCTATCACTTAATCTAACTTACAGACTAAAACTTAATAGCTAAAACTTAACTAGTTGGAGGGTTTAGGAGACGGAGCTTTAGGCAAGGAGTACTCATATTGAAGTCAAAACTAGAACAGTGAGAATTGACATTCCTCAGCATTCGGGAGATGGGTTCATTGGAGCCGTAGGAGGTTCGATGGGTGGGAAGATAGAAGAGACGGGGATTTCGTGTGTTACGAGGGTTAGTATTTAGAAAGATGGATTCGGTAAGGGCTGGACAGTCAATGGTACCTGTAAAGATTCGGTGAATGAAGAGAATGTCAAATATTTCTCTTCGATCTTTCAGCGTATTGAGGTTGAGGAGTTTGATTCGGTCTTGATAAGGAGGCAATATCAAAGGATTGCTCCAATTAAGACCACGAAGAGCAAATCGGAGGAAACGGCGTTGTATACTCTCAATTCTGGCAATGTGCACTTGTTGGAAAGGCGACCAGACTTGACAAGCGTATTCAAGAAGCGGACGAACAAATGAAATATAAAGGGAGCGGGTTACGTAGGGGTCTACAAATTCTTTGGACCATCGTTTCACGAAGCCAAGTGCTGAATTTGCCTTAAGGATTATATCGTCGATATGCTTGAGGAAATTCAGCTCACGGTCGCAAATAATCCCAAGGTCTCGAATCACCTCAACGGAGGAGATGATTTGATCGTTTAGCAGGTAGAGACGGGGAGGAGATTTGATGCGTTTACGTGAGAAGGTTATTGACTGGCACTTGGAAACATTTAGCTCCAGGCAGTTTTTGGAGCACCATATTGAAAAACTGTCGAGATCCTGTTGGAGGTGGGAAGAGTCTTCAGAAGAAGAAATGACCCGGTAAAACTTGGTATCGTCCGCGTACAGAGAGATAGAGGAGTGTTTGATGATCATTTCAATGTCGTTAATACTGAGAATGAAGAGGAGAGGGCCTAAATGGCTGCCTTGGGGAACACCGGATGTAGCTAGAAAGCGGCAGGATAAGGCGGATCTGAAACGAACACTGTAAAAACGGTTTTCTAAATAAGAAGAAATCCATCTCAACAGAATGGGTTCAAAGCCGAGGGTGGAAAGTTTAAAAAGAATAAGTTTGTGAGAGATTTTATCGAAAGCTTTACTAAAGTCAGTTGAAATTACATCGACCTCATTTCCATTCTCCAAGGCTGAGAGGGAAAATGAGACAAAGTCAACGAGGTTTGTTGTTGTTGACCTGCCTTTGAGGAAACCGTGTTGTCTAGGGGAAATGAGAGATTTGCAACGAAAACTTAAGTTTTCATACAAAATGCTTTCGAAAATTTTGGGTATATGCGATAGTTTAGCGATGGGACGATAATTTTTCACGTCGCACTTAGGACCTTTTTTGTGTACAGGGGTTATAAACGCCGTTTTCCAAGCTTGGGGGAAAACTCCTAGGCATATGGACAAGTTAAAGATTTTTGAGAGAGGAAGGGAAAGATTGGAGGAGCATTTCTTAAGAAGTATGGCGGGTATACCATCGGGGCCAGGAATATACTCATCATTTAGATGATTTAACTTTTCTTCAATTAGATGGGAGTCAAAGAAACGTGGAAGGAAAGGATCAAAAGAAAAATTCGGTAAAAACGAGAAATACGCTGAGTCGGGAACAAAAGAATCATCCGTGAAAGACTGATTGAAGTAACTTGCGAAATAGTTTGCTACAGCGAGTGCATCGGATGAGGTTTCGTTATTGAAGGAAAGGGAGGAAGGGTACCCGTCAGATTTACTTTTGTGGTTGACAAATTTATAAAACGACTTAGGGTCATTAATAATGTTAGATTTCATTTCGATTAAATAGCGTTGGTAAAGGGAGTTGAAAAGCTCACAGAAGTGCAAATAAGAACCAAGGTAAGCTGAATAGTCAGTAGGAGATCGAGTACGAAGGAAGATCGTCCACAATTTGTTCCTTTTATTTCTTAGAGTACGGAGCCTATGGTTATACCAAGGAGGTGAAGTAGAAGAAGTTTTAAGTCTAGAAAGGGGAACGAAGAGGGATATAGCATTATGTATTTCTCTGTAGAACGCGGATGTAGCATCTTCTACAGTTAGGTTATCAAAATTAAAGTGAGTTCTATTGAGATAATCATTAATTTTGCGGAAGTTTGCTTTGTGGAAATCGTATGAAGCTGGAGGTACGGGTGTGTTAGGTGGTTTAGAAGACTGGAGAAAAAATGAGAGAAGGAGAGGAGGGTGTAGGTTATCTATGGTTGAGAGAAGCAGGGGTGAAAGTGAGATTGAAGAATTAATGGGATCTGTTGTAAATACAAGGTCAAGTTGCCTACCCATATAGTTGGGAGTTCCACTTACTTGGCAGAGGCAAGAGTCTGCAAGGCGATCAACGAACAGACATTCTTTGGCAGAGATGGGGCTAGAAGCAATGTAAAACGATTGGTCATCTGACAAAGTCCAGTTTAGATACGGCAAGTTGAAGTCACCGAAAATAAGGATCTCATCATCGGGTTCGCATAAATCTGAAATGTCGTCAATCGTTTTGACTGCAAATTCATAAGATTCGAGGGGTTGCGATGGTAAAATATAAAAGCAGATAATGTAAAGCGATTTATGAGGTAGTGTAATTTTGATTGAGACAAAGTCAAGGCTTGGGGAAGAGGATGTTGAGAGAAGAGATGAGTCGATTGAATTGATGACAGCTATCAGGACACCACGACAAGGAGTGTCATCTGTGTCACGGTCTTGATCGTCGTCTCGATAAACATTGAAAGTAGAAGGGAACAGTTCCTGGTTGTTAATGCTAGGGATAAGGTTAGTTTCAGTCAGGGCATAGACATCAAAAGGCAAAGCGTGGGATTGTTGAAGGACTGCACTTGTTTTTGAGCGAAGTCCTCTTACGTTTTGATAGTAAAAGGTATAAAAAAGGTATATAAGCGATTAGCCTTAAGATTGCTTCATTATAACAATAACTTATTGAAATTCGAAACAGTCAGACGTCAGAGTGAAAGGCGTTAACCTCATGTTTCCATTACTGAGTCAGGTACTGACTAGTACAGCATTCAAGAAAAACGATCTATCTGCTGTATTTTCAATTGTGTCTCCCGCCACTAGGTACTTGTAGTGCTCAAAACTTCGGGTATGTTCGAGGAGTATCTAAAAAAACTAAAATTAATTAGCGTAACGGATACAATGGTTAGCACCCCTAAGCTTTTTTTCACTTTAAATTGTGAATTGCTCTCGCATTTTAAGAGTTAGGAATATGATTGATATGTCAAATTAAAATTAAAAGCATTTCTTATTTGAATGTTTTTAGAAAAAAATGATTAATAAACAAAGTATTTTATAAAAACATTAAAATAGAAAAAGATAGTAGAAAGGTACAGTCATTGGCATCCAGGTACAATTGTTGGCACCCGAGGGTACAATTATTGGCACACTTTAAATTGAAAGAAACGCTATAGTTTTTCATGATAGCTTTTATCAAAGTTAAATCAAAAAACACTTTATTCAACGCGATTAAAAAAATGATAATAAAAAAAAAAAAATAAAAAATTTATTAAACATGTCATTTAAAGATCTCTTAGCTATCTCATATTTCATTCATTCATCATTCTTTGCAGTAAAAAATTAACTGTTAGTATTAAAAAAACAAAAATATTTTTAAACACATAATTAAATAATAGTAAAAATCACATTCCTCTATAAATTGCTTAGTTTTTAAGTTTAAGTATTCTTGAAGAATATTTCAGTCTGTATAGTAGAAAAAACAGTAATATAACAAAAATCGCTCGTTCAACGTAATCAAAGAAATGGTTATTCATTTTAAAAACTTAAAAATAAAACGGATAATTTCAAGTTGGACGCATAACTGGCTCACCTGAAGTGTCAAATGTGTACTGTGTCCATCAACAAAGAATATCACAGGGAGTTCTATTTTTTCTCGAACTAAGAACGGATGAAAAACTTTTGAAATATATTCATAAAAGGTTTGCTTTGTCATCCAACCGTTATCGCTAATACCGTATCCCCATGTTTCGGGAATACTTTTCCGAATTTCATCCTTTATTCTCTTAAAAGGATAAATTATCATCGGAGGGCACATTGATCCTAAAGCATTGAAAGAAAACATAACCGTTAGGTTTGCTTTCGCTTGACCTCTGTCGACTTCATAAATATTTCTAGCTCCCTTTGCGACTAGAACAGACTTAGCTTTCGGACAAAGTAGAAAATTTGTTTCATCTCCGTTGAACACACGACTAGGGCCTTCGAGAATCGAAAAAAAGTTGTTTTTGATTAGGTAGTCTTGTATGCAATCAAACCAACGGAATAAATCAGTCACAGACACATTTGCGCTAGCCGATGAAACAGGATCAACTGTTCTGAAAGTCACAGAAGGATGACGTTTTAAAAATCATCTGAACCACCCTCTTCCAGGCATTGAATCGTTCCCAAATGGAGTTTCTCTGTGATTTTGTTTTAAGAACTCCTGTACCGCGCAAAAAAGATCCTCCTTTCGTTTGGGAAAGCCTTTTTCTTGACATACTTTTAACCAGTCAACAATTATTATTTCCTCTGCTTCGGTTAAAACAGTTTCTGGTCCAGGACGTGTCTTCAAAAATTTAGAGCTTAAGCGAAATTGTAAGGTTGATCTAGGCACGTTGAACTTTAGAGAAGCTGCTTTTTTGGATATAAACCCTCTTCTTATTTCTGTCAAAGCCTGCTGAATGTGTTCTTCTAGGTAGTTCTGTCTTTTTTTTCCCCATTTTTCAAACTGAAATTTATAACGGATGCGGGGTATAATTATTGGCAGTCTTAAAAGTACAATTATTGGCAGTGCCAATAATTGTTGTCCCCAGTACACGAATTATTGGCACCCCCCTGCCAATAATTAAACCATTACTTTATATGGGACCAATTATTGACACCCCTTCTTTTACAACTTTAACAACTTTTTTTACCAAAAAACAATTAAAAATATTTAACTTATTATATTGTTATACTAAATAACAATATAAAAACTCAAAAAACAATCAAAAACGGACACTTACCAAATTTAGTCTCCTTAGCGGGAACACTGTATTTTAAGCACTATTTTCTCTAATTAAGAACGACTATACACTTTCACTGACAAAGAAGAACTGAGAATGAAATACACATAAATAAAAATGCAGAAATTTAGAGAAATGACACAGATTATGAAAAAAAACGTAATTTTTGCTCCTGGGCACAGAAGTCTTTGTGAAATTTCATATAGCATGAAGGGTGCCAATATAATTAGTACACAAATCGGGGGTGCCAACCATTGTACCCGTTACGCTATTTGATGAGATTTTAGATTTCCAAATGAAATCAATTTATTTTGAAATAAATCTTTGTAAAGTCTATTTTTACACTGGAAAATAAATTGATTCAGTTCACTAAATGGACCGTAAAATTGAATTAAATTGCCACGTAAATAAGTACACCGTCAAAATGAATTTAGTGGGAATACATGTACGCTTAATTCGAAGCTAAGATTTTTATGAGAGAATAATCATACATATATTTCTCTACTGATCATATTCTATACTGCATTCGCGATGTCAAAAAAGTAGTTTAAATTTAAAAGTTAGGAGGGTAAGCTCTCGAGGTTTATTATTCTGGTGATGTAATTTATATCAGCCGCATTTACAAATACTGCCATCTAAATATACTTTTTCTGATATTTACATTTACATTTACATGAAACCTACTCCACACATAAATCTGCGGAGTAGGGGGGGTTGCAGCCTGGCGACAAAGACCATTTGGCTGATAGATACACCACAAGACTAACTACACAAATACTACATAGAACAAATAACACATGACAACAGCACGCAGTAGTTACGGACGGTCCCCCATCTTGTCACTAACAGCGCCCATTCCGACTTAATTACGGTGTTATACTGGTTGTCCTTTGTTGTCCGTTGTCCTTTTTAGGGTATATTAGGGTACATTGGTCATAATTAACAAATCACGCACTATTATTATAACTTTGTACTTCAAAATCAAAATTCTCAAGTTGTTGTTGTCATTGGTGTCTTGGTGATATTTTTTCTGTTTAATAGCTAGTGTGGAAAGCTATCAACGCCAGCAAAAGGAATTAGTGCAAAATCCGGTGTTATTAATACAAGGAAGTGAAAACAGAACGAAAATTCAACTTGACTGTAATTTTTATTTCCTAAATTTTTAATCGAGAGAAAAAAACTTCTTTGTAAATATCACATTTTTTGTAAACACGTCCGATGTTCTTTCGAAAAACAGACAAAATTCACACTGATCAAAAATCAATATGGTATTGCAATCTTCATTGAAGAACGATAAACACAGGAATGCCATCCTTGTTTTTGGTGGGATAAATTACAACAATAAAACGCTTTATTATTTCCAAGGGAAACTTTTACTGCACTATCTACTGGCTTAAAAAAAACGAACCAGAAGAGCGAAGCTGCGTGAAAAGTTTCGTTGTTTGCTGTCTATGCATTGACAGTTCCGAATTGAACAAGTAAGTACAAAAAAAAATCTACCCTCGAAGTTCACAGAGTATTAATTTGGTTCATTTTAAGATTCTCCATAACCGAAGCGCTTCGCATTTGCAGCAGCTGCAGAAACTCTGTACCTAATCATCATTTGCCCCGCCACAACAATACAAATGAATGAAAACGCTGTGTTTTTTATGTTGCGTTGGTGTAGGTATTCTCATATGTCGCGGTATAACTTAATTTTGACAACTGCAATTGCCGCTTCCGCGACTGGACAAACGCTTTAGTTTGGGATTTCCTTTACGGTCAATACAATCGACCTATGTAGTAAGCAAATAATTCTTCATTTTCGAACTAGCTTCACTATTTTTGATTCAAAACCATCAAAAAGACAATGAAATGTGCGTTTCTACACTGGTGGCATCTTTGGTTCTGATTTCTTTCAAAATGAGGAAGGAACCGCCGTTACTATTAATGGCCATACTAATAGATTTTTTGTTTCCAAAAAAAAAATTTTAAAAACGGCGCAATTTGCCATATAACGCGCTTAACCAACAATTTACAGTTCGAGTGAGCTCAACTCGGGCTCAACCAACGTCTTTCGAAAACGAATCCAATTTCGGGCGAGCTCTCTCAAGTTTTGCACACAGAGTTGTTTGAGATTTTCTTCCACTTAAGTGTGTAACCTATGCCTCCCCCTTCCGCGGTTTCACTGCAATGTGTTGTCGAAAACCCGTCGAGTGTTAATTAGATCTACATGTTCCAGCCATCGTAGTCTAGCGATGCGTACTTTTCTAGCTATGTCCATTACACTGCATAGTCATTGTTGTATCTTTTTTTCCACACATTGTCTTCACATACGGGATCTAAAATAATTCGCAGTATTTTTCTTTCAAAACTACATTGAGTTTCCTCATCTGTTTTTGACCATGCTTTCGTGCCTTATAACAGGACTGGGATAATAAAGATCCTACATAGGGTTACCTTGGCTTTTCTAGAGACAGTTTTGTTTCTCAACTGTCTCCTTAACCCAAAAAGCAGCACTTGGCATTGTAAATCTCCGTTTAATCTCCGCACTGATGTTGTTTCCGTGTCTATAGCGGATCCTAGGTAGTCGTCTTGTCCTGTACCACATCGAAATTATGTCTGATGTCTGTTGTGACGTTTTGTCCAATTCGTCGATGATCTAGGTCTTTGTTTGATGACAGATACTTCATTTTGCCTTCATTTAGCATTAAATTCATTTTTGTGTTCATGTTCGCAGAAGCACCTATGATATCACACTTGCCTCTTTCCATCAAGTCAATATCGTCTGCGTAAGCGAGTTACTGAACAGACTTTGAAAGATTATATGTTTCTGGCGTCTATACGTTTGAGTTTTGCGCAATCTTTTCGAGTAAAAGAAATCGCGTGACAGTTTATCGACTTGTTGAAAGCCTTTTTCGAAATCAAAGCTCAATGGTCTCGATGAGTTCTTTATCGACCTTGACGGAGCAGCGTCAATTCTCCAAAGGGGCCGTCCATAAAATACGTTCGCATGCAGGGGGGAGGGAGGGGTCTCGCTGAGTGTGACAAGATGTGACGAGGGGGGAGTGGGGGTCTACGGCAACGTAACGTTTGCCGTTCATCAAAAAATAGTACTACAGTTACAGTATTTCTCTCGAAAAGTTTTTTTTTAATTTTTGTCATGATAAAAGTCATTCATTTCGTATTAGTAAATATACAGACATTTAAATGCCTAAATTCTTAATACAATAAATTGCAACTCAATATATTTACTAATGTTTGTTTTTTTAAACATCAGCCCTAGTTCTTTGGCAAGGCTCTAGCGTTTTGACAAGCCTCTTAGCGGCATTGGAATCCGTAAAATGTTAGTTTTATAAAAATAAAAACGAATTTTAAAACCTACGACTGCACTATAAATCAAAATTTATCATGCCAAAGGGGGGGGGGGGGTCTAAGCTTTTGTGACGTTATATTAATAGGGGGGTCACGGAAAGTGTGACACAGCGTGACAATGGGGGAGGGGGGTCCAAACAACCTAATTTTAGTGTGACGTATTTTATGGACGGCCCCAAAGTCAAATTCAACTTTATTTCCAGAAGTAGTCCTGTTAACTGACCCCCTTGTTCATGCAAACGGGACGCTGCAACATCTTTGATTCATAGTTCAGCTTTCGTAGTCGGGTAACAGTTTCTTCTTCTTCCTTCTCAATACTACGAACATCGTGATCTCGAAGGGATCATAGCTCTCAGCACCCCGGTTTTGAATTGTTGCAAGTCTGAAGCCAACCAAAAGCAGATGTTTTTTTCTCTATGAACTTATAGAGTCTCTGATTGCCTTTGGAGATATAACAAAGAAATTGAACGTGACATTTTTTGACATTTACTTTTTTCATTATTAAAAAAGGTCATGAGTAACCATATTTTTCCTCCTACAATAAATCCAAAAAATAATGTCTGGCTTAGCTCTGCAAGTGAATAAAACAAAAACAAACGAGGACAGAAAAATTGCTCTGTGGAATCAACAAACTCAGCAACAGACGAATACATTTTGAATGACAGTTGAAGCAAAAAAGGTTACAAAACATTTAATCAAAAAGGACAAAAAGCCTTTCGCATCATTCAACCCTAATCGAAAAATTAACTTTTGTCTGAAATTAATTGATCCTGGTTAGCTGTCATGTCATTCATGTGTAAAAATAATTATTTTTTGCAAATATAAGGTGGGCGAAGCATTAATAACATTCTGTGCTCACTTTTTAAATGTGAACACAATGAAAGAACCTGCCTCGTTTTAACAACCCACGCCACGGCTATAGCAGTCTCTCTGTCTGTCTCTCGCTCTGTGCTTTCTCTTCTTACTTCTGGTACAGCATCAAAGGCTAATTTTCGTCCATCCATCATCATCCCAGTACGACTTGTTAGCTTAAAAAGTCAAAACTTCTTACCGAAAAGAATGTCCAGCAATCCATCTAAAGAATTTCTACAATTAACATGAACTCATTTGACCTCCATTCTCATTAAGCCCACTCAAGGAATCAGTTTCAGTACCCAAACTTTCTGACACCTCCCTTAATTCCTTTCCAGAGCACCCCCTCTTAATTTAAAACTTAAAATATCCAGATCACGCAATTTCCAACAGTCAGTCGCTTGACGTAACTTAATTTGAATATCTAATAAAAATCTGACCCCAATGGAACCGAGGAGCGAGCTGTGCCGCAGTGTCTTCCAAAAAGTCTTCTTACAATTATTACAATCTGTTGACAGGAAAATCTCCCGCCAAATACATAAACAAAAATGGATGAAAACAGAGAGAGACAGAGAGAGAGAGAAATAGGAGCATTGACTCCACCAAATAAGGAAACTAATTTATAAATTATGTACGTCTATTCCCAGCCCGTCAGTTACTCCCGTTGTGACTACGTTTGAGTCCCTCCGTCCTCCATTAGAAGATGTATGTAGCTACATTAAATAAAAGGAAAATTTATTTCAACGGTGACACTAATATAAATCCCAATAAAACTGACAAGCACCACCAGCACCTTCTGTAAGCAGTATTGGAAGCAAAAGTAGCTGCCAGATGGCGTAAATTTTCGCCTGTTTTTCAGCGCCAAAAACATACCAGTAACGAGGCGGGATTTGGCTTTCAGATATCGTTATGGTGTACCATCCAAGTGCTGCTTTTCTCACTTTATTGTTATGACAACGAAAACTCCCTCGTCATCGTTGCCATTTGCAACATTTGTCTGGTATACTTCAATCAGGTGCTATGCAACCAGCTGGCGTCACGCGAAGGTAGGTACATGGGACACAGGAGTCGGGTAGATGAACAATTTACCGTAAACAGGACTCCACTGTCTATGAAAAGGTATCCTAGCAACAAGCGTAGAGCAGCGGTGTGTGGCGAGTGCGGTTAATGGCGCAATGGAGCTGGTTTGGGGTGTTTGCAAATAGGAAGGAAGGAATATTGTATTTAAAGGTGGAAACATACACAGTTCGTCATAAAACCGTGACTTTCCCTTTTGCGTTTTATTATAGGCGCAGGGTGTGTATGTGCCTACCTACATAGGTATTTGAATACAGTGCGGTAAAACACGACAGAAGGTGTATATCCGAATAGGGTGGAAAGTAATCACCAGCTGGAAGAAAAAACAATACCTACTGCGCTTTTCTTCGTTCCTTTTCGAGGTGTCGGATGCACTGTGCTGTCTTTGTTTATCCTCGGCAGTGACGATATGGTGGAATGTAAGGACATTCAATAGGCAGCAATTTGGAACCTGCTGGGTTTTCATGTTCGTGGCTGAAACAGAGGATTATTTGTTTTTATTTCACTTATCCACGTCTGTCCGTCCTTGATGATGGCAAAGGTCATGAAGGGATGGAGCTTCCCTTTTGTAGCATTCCAGCTTTTAATGAGATTAGACAGCAAAGTCAGTCAATTGAGAGAAAACAGGTGCGTGGGTGTTTATAAAGTGGAAATAAAAAAAAAAAATACTTTTAACGTATTTCGGTACTGGGAGCTGATAGGTATATCCTTTATTAAGTCTCGCGAAACAAAGTTTCGTGGGTATAGGCGTTTCATTTAGAAAATAAGCACCTTGTTGTTGAGTTCATTAGCTGATGTAGGTTTTTAATACGATTCTTATTTAGACTTTGCGTAGGTAGTTAATGTCATTTCCATCACACGGAGTGTTTTCATTTTTATGGACAGTTTAAATGCATGAAGAGTGGTACCCGTCTGCCTGCTATTCGGAGGTTTGTGGTTCGAATACCAACAGAAGCGGATATCGCCTTTCGCGAGGAACTGACAAGTCCTCCCATACTAAATTCATTGCCCTAGAAAGCGCTTTCTCAAAGCTGATCTAAACAATATACTTGGAGTTACTGTCTTACTCATCTCCTCTCCTCAAACGCTAACCGATGCGAGCGTTAAACATTAAACGCGTTTTTTCAAAACTTTTTTTTGAAAGTCCGTGTTCACTGCCGTTTGAAAACTATTTGACTGATTTATGTCAATAAATTTTCTAGATATAAAATACCTTCCTTAATTTAAAAAAAAAAATGTCAACAAGGGCGTTTCTTACTCACAAAATGGCGGAATTTTTGGTGGAAAATAACCGTTTACACTTTAGATAGCAACCAAAAGTTTTAAAATGATTGAAAAAATAATCCTAGAACGTTAGGGGAAAGATTTGATAATAATTAAACTAATAAGTTAAGTAATGGTTTTTCCATTTCCGCAGAAGTTACAGTGAACATCGTGAATTTTTTTTTTAAAGCTTCCTGAGGGATCTTTTGTAACCAGCTACTTAATCAATATTTTTGCAGGATAAAATTATACGACATTGTTAGAAGCATGCTCAAAAAGTACGAATAAAATTAATAAATCCATAATTGAAAAAAATTTAAATTACAGCAAATTGTTTTTCTTACCCTGAAACCCGATTTCTCCATCTTCTCCCTTAAGTAATATTAATAGAAGAAATTAATTAAATTTTAGAAATTTACGTGCCATAAGGAACTTTGTTCCAAAAATTATTTTCGTACATACGTTAGGAGCTGCATTTCGTCGGCCAAAAAGAAAAAAAAAATAGTAAAAGATTTCGTTCCGTTTGTTTCGTCACAGCTCTGTGTTTGTAAGAAAATTAAAAATTAATTAAAAAAATGTAGCTTTAAAACTAAGTTCATATACTACCGTTGAAAGTGAGTTATTGACACTTCTCACCGGTTCACACATGTCAATGCGTTGTGAACGTTTGACGTTTAACCCTGCATATTTTACGCGCACTAAGGTCATCCTTCGTCGAATCGACGAAGCTCAGCTTTAAACCTATTTTATCCGCATTCAGTTTACCTTGATCTCAAAAATATTAAATGAAACTCTTAAGAATGTTTTTAAGTAACAAATGCAATTTATTGATATGCTGTATCGATATGTTTTTGGCCTTTAAAAATAAAATTAAAATTATAAAAAAAAAATCAACAAAAAATAGTGAAATAAAATTGTTTGTGGAAATAATTCCAAAAACTTAAAGTTTCAGTTCATATCAACTACTGGAACTACAAAAAGCATTATAGAAAAAAAATTATATGCAAGAGGCACAAGCTTCAATCTTATGCTCGCCACAGATGCTTTTCTTGCATTTCTAACATGATGATTTTGCCATTCCCCTATTGCAGTGGCGTTGCTAGGAAATTTTTCGGGGGTTTTTTTTTTCCAATTTATTGATATACAATAATAAAGTGCAGAAAATAAGAAGATATGAAAATACACGAAATTATAAATCAGTTCTTCTCTGCTTTGCACGAATCATTCGATAACTTCTTTCACCTTAATGTCAATGTGCCTGTTAATGCTCATAAGAGCAAGCCCATTCAGCCTATCTTCGCCTGTAGAATTCCTAATCCAATAAAAACTACGCTCGCTGCTAGCAATGGTCGCAGCCAATGTTGCACCTATTTTCAGAAACTTGAAAATGTTTGGAAATAGTGCATCGTTACAAAGATTTAATGATTCTATAAATGTCTTTGGTTGAGTTTCTGGCAAAACCCAACGTTACACTTCATTTATTACGGTTGAAGCAGCTGCCTCAGTCGCTGTTGGCCATTGATTCATTATTACTTCCACGGTTTCATCAATATTCTCAACGTCTTTCCTGACCAATTTTTCAAGGATGGTATTTCCGATTATTGACAAAATTTTTTGTGTTTCGCAAATCTGTCAGACATGGATGATATGAAGTGATCCAGGAAAAGTATGAATATTGATATACGGTAATAATCTTCTGCTGAGCTGCTTTGGTAATTTTGTCGGTGTTTTTGACGATGCACAATCCTGGAAACTTCAATTTTTTCTCCTATAGACTCGGCTATTTTTTCAGCATCAGCGAATTTTCGTTTTACATTCCGATGATGATGAGTAAAAGTGTGAAAACAAGGACACAGTTGAGCTGAGAATTATGTTCCACAAAACTGTTTGCGCTCCGTCAAAGTGACATTGAGCGCTCAGTGAGATTTTTCTTTGTGGAACTGGCGTAATAGATCAATGTGATTGAAGCATTGTATTGACTTATCATACATGGACTGCTAGTTGCATTAATTCTCTATACAAAAGTTGGATAATAATGATTGCACTTATTTTTGGTTACACTAGCCCAGGGTTTCCCAAGCTATTTTGAGCAACAGACCCCTTTTCCAAAATGAACTGATACCGTAGACTTGGGGGTCAAATTACTTTAAAAATCCTGGCTCGAGTTTTTTACTTACTTTTATTGGTACCTATTACGTAAGCAAGTTTCGCAGTAGTGCAGAAAAAAATTTTTTTGAGATAACAATAAAACACGACGTTACGATGATAGCAGGTATGAAATTCAATAAACATGAAGTGTAATTCATAATTTATTAATGCAGGTTTTTAGAAATCGTGCTCTTATTTGAGAACAAATAATAAATTCATGATTTGAAAAATTAATGCGATGGATAAATCATCTGGTTTAATATAGGTAATTTGCAGCCTTAAGTTCCCGCGTTCGTTGACTTTCAAACGGTTTCTTTTTTTCGTCAAAATGTTTGCAACCACACTAAAGTCTTTTTTAACAAAATATGATGATGGGAAAGCGATGAGATATTTTTCAGCAATGTTCCACAATGCAGTATATTGAGTTTCAATGCTGCGCTGCAACCAGAACTTCTGATAGCCTTCGTTGAACTTAAGCTTAAGCTCTTCGTCAGTTTGGATGGTGATCAAATCTTCTTGCATTATCACATTGATTTCTTCCATGGCTATTATACTGTACGAATTTATTACCCACTCAGGAATTTGTAAGTTCAAAAGATCCTCAAACCTTTTGGTAAAATCTTTGTGAAGTGATCTTGTTTAGATCAAGTAAAGATCGGTCATGTAATCCGTCATAGAATTTTTCAGATTTTCTTCCAAATTCGGATCTTTTTCATTTAGAAACTCCAACACAGACCCAAAAATAGCTGAAAATATTTTAAATTGAAAATTTATTTAAAATAAATTTTTCTCCATGGAATAGCTTTGTCGGTAAAAAAAACGTTCCACTGCCAGAAAAATGGATTCTCCTCTGGTATCAGTTTCCAGATATAATGGTAAAAAGCAGCGCTCGGTACATATTTTCATCTATGATATATCGAACGTATCCTACCAACAGAGTTTCATTGCCGGGTAATGTAGACTCGTCTAACTGGAGAGAGAATCTCTTGGCCTGCAATAAATTGCATAAAATGTTTTCCACGTCGCGACCCATCTCGTCTATTCGTCTCTTAACGGTGTTATTACTCAAGGATATTCTTTTTATAATATGTATCTTGAGCGGGCTCATGCAATGCATTGTTGAGGACCTCTGCAATGGCTGGTAAAATAAGTTGCTCTCCAATTGTGAGAGGCTTCGCCTACTTCGCTTTTAGCAGAGATAAATTGTAGGACGCTCGCAAGCCATCAACGTTTTGCATAGGACCGTGATAAGTGGTCCTCCATTTTTGAAGGCTTCATGGCATCGTTACTAAATACTTTTTCACATATGAGACACGTCGGCAAGTGTTGATTTGATGGAGATGAAATAAATCCAAACTTTATGTAGTCCAAACTGTACCTACTGTCTCCTTTTTTTTCGTGTCTGCGATCACACCGCCAATCTTAAGTAAAAATGTTTAAAACTACTACTTATGTATAATATCACAATTATACAATACTATGTCAATTTTTTTATACACATGTTTAAAATGTTTCATTAAACTTTTCCAGCCGTATTTATTAGATTTCCCTAAATAGCTCTGAACGGATGAATAGTTATGTAGTGAATAGCACTCTATTCTACGTTGCATAAATTCTTATTTATAAACCTATTGTAGCAATGATGTGTATTTTCTACCTAGTGAACAGCTGGTGCGTAAGAAAACCACTAAAAATGAAAATCCCAGGTATAATTCACTATCGAAAACAAAACGGTCCCTGAAATCCATCTATGTATCCGCCGGCGTACTAACAGTCCCCTGTCATTTCAAAATAGCGAAGACACAAATTTATTCAGTCTCTATACTACCTAAATCGGCGTTCAGCCTATGTTACGTTCAGAAAGTTTTATAAATAAGGTTTTCTTGCTCAGAGATATTATAAGAGGAACATAGCGCTATTCACTGCCTATTATTGGTTTATAAATAATAGGTCCCAAGGGGTCGATATCGACCACTTTGGGAATCACTGCACTAGCCAATATCTTACTCTTAACTAAAACACTAACGACATGATTATTTAGCAGTGTCAAAAATGTTTCACTAGTTTTCCGCTGAAATGATGCTCGCTAGTATTGCTTAGAATAAGTGGAACCATCTTGAAGTTGGGTCCTAGCAGTCCATGTTTAATAAGTCAATGATTTTAATAAATAGGAGCCCTACTAACGCATTTCAACTGTTTTCTATAGCTCAATGCAGGCAAAACACAAACATACATGTATTTAGATACTGATTTGTGAAAAGCTCGAACTTAAATTTTAAATATGAAAAACAAACTTGCATCAATAAAACAAAAAAAAAAAAATAAATGAAGCGTTTAAATGATATTCGACTGAAATATTTTCGGGGGGGGGGGGGGGGGGGGGGGGGTTATCCCCAAAACCCCCCCCCCCCCCCCCGCTACCCTATTGGAGTATGGGCAAAACCCACAAACTTTTCTTTTTTTCCGCTAACTGATTTTGAATATTGTCTTCACAAATTCCTTTGTCAACGGCCTAAACATTTTTGATTCTCCTCCTAGTGGTAGTAGTAAGAGTTTGTGTGTCCAGTCTTCGTGACATATTATGCTCTTTGATAAGATCAAAATGTAACTCTTTCATATAGTTTCGACGGCATAGCAGTTTCTTTTTGTTACTAAACATTATTATCTATGTGTTTGTTGCTTATTGCAACTAATTTTGTTCTGTCATAAGAACAACAAAAAACATCCAAAATAATAAAAATTAGCAAGCCCAAACAAAAAAAAAAGTCACACAAAGGTTATGCTTCGTCGTTTCGACGAACAAAACTGTAAACAATACGTATTTTTACAATTCACAGGATACCATACGTCCGCCCACAGTTAGATTACCACACCAACTGGTGTTGTACGAAGATACAATTAAGGGGGATGAATAGTTGAAGAGAAATCATAAAAAATAAGTGAGGTGTTCGTCGATTCGACGAAGGATGTCCCTCCAGGGTGCAACAAAATATTTTTTTTTATTTTGAGAGCTTGATATTATCTCAAACAATTACCAAACGCACTGCTACTGCACAAATATTCTCTTTCTTCAAACTGTCAGAACTTCACCTCGAGAACGCAAGAATTCCCGTACATCACTGCTCGGGAGGCGAAAAATCTCCGCTTTATTCTTCTTAATGGCTAAAAGAATTTCGAAATCGGCCCAGTAGTTTTTGGGTGAAAAGAACCCGCCAGGAGAGAAACAACTTCAAATTATTCACCACCATATATCCCAGCTAACTTTATCATGTCGCTTTTTGGATGACGGTACACGCGCAAGAATTTTATTCTCACAAAATTTTCGAAACACGGTAAAGGATGTATAACTTCAATAAGAAATAATTTTTCTACGGCTCAATAGATGGTGAATCGGCTGACTTTTGTTTCATCGATGATCCCACGAGAAGAGTTCGAAATAAGTTGGTAGTTTGAAAGAAAAATTGCATAGTCTGCTTTGCCAAGAGATAGAATCCTTCAGGCTTGTCAAGGCCACCAACACTCATCAACTTCACCACTGCTCCCCTAATTGATGAACAATAATTTAAAAACCATGAAATAATCAAATTTCTATAAAAACTGATTTTTTTTTCAATTAGACTAAATCAAATTTACGAAATGGACTCGAACCTCGAACTCAAATGCTAACCACCACGCCAAGGAAACAAATAAAAAAAAAGCATTTTGTGTCATTCGTTTCCAAGAACTCACGTCGAAATTTTGCACTTAAAAATTCTACTTCTTTTAATCAAAATTTGGATCTGAAATCCAAAGCACTGGTCGACTAAATTTGCGTTAGTTCCAATTTCTGGAAACAAATAAACAAAGATCCATTTTTCTAACAAGGTAATTTTATTATGAGCCCCTTGTGACTTACTAATTTGAAACAGAACCGATTAAAAGACTAATTGTTGGGATCCCATTAATATTTACACATTTACCTTCTCACACCAGGGGGTCAATTCCCGATATGTGAAGCTGTGAAGTGAAAACATTTATCACAGCTTCACCGAAAATGAGAGAAAACTGTCAGAATTTATCATTTAGAACGTTTTAGTACTTTTTAGATCTGGAATCGCTTAGAGTGGGTTCGTGAAGTGATAAAATGAAAAATCTGTATGAAAACTGAAATGGTATTTTTTTTTCACTTCACAGCTTCACAGATCGGGAATTGGAATTGACCCCCAGGACGGATTTTGTAATGAGCATTCAGTAGAGTATTCAAAAATATTCCAAAATATGACAGCGTTTTCGAAAAAAATCAAAAAGAAAATGAGATGTCAGTCTTAAGAACAATAAATTTCTTTTTTTATCAGGGTTAATGTTTCGCTAAATAAATAGAACCATTTTAATTTTGAATGTTTACCTTTATTAGTTCGAGAAACACTAATCGGGCACTTCGGCGTATAAATGTATTTACTCATCATCTGAAAATAATTTGCTAAGACGTGCTTTTGAAGAAATGCGAGAGGAAAATAGCAACGGTCATAGGATTTAATTTTGAGGTATACCTACCGACTTTAATAAACAATGGACGATATGATCGGTACCAATGAATTTTTGA
Source organism: Melanostoma scalare (assembly GCA_949752695.1). Lineage (NCBI taxonomy): Eukaryota > Metazoa > Arthropoda > Insecta > Diptera > Syrphidae > Melanostoma > Melanostoma scalare. The sequence goes on along the minus strand of OX456985.1, from coordinate 42,138,706 downwards.
TTTCTTAACTTGAAATTCAAGGAAAGAAGTAGAACTACATACGATCCTGAGACAATTGTTTCATACTTTTCTAATCTCGATAGTAAACTGTTCCAAGAATTTGAACAAATAAATAAGTAGGGTTGTGCACAAAGCTCCGGGGGCCCGGGATGTTTAATTGCGAAAACGCTTTTTACTGCAGTGTTATTACTCTCAGAAGCAGCATGAGAAGCGCTCGTTTGAGGAAATAGAGAGGTGCCATGACAGGAACGAGATTCGGAAGTTTTACCAAAAGGTAAAAAGATCCTGCCAGGGTGTCAAGCCCCGAACTCAAGCCTGTAAAGACCAGCAGGGAAACATAGTTATAGAGTCACAGTCGCTACTGAGGATCTGGAAAGATCATTTCTGCAGACTGCTTAACGGCGATGAAGACACAAATTCCGCTGTCAGGCAGATTGCCCCATTCAGCTTGGACGATGATCAAGAATGCCGTCCTCCCGACCTAGAAGAGGTTAAGCTTGCCATATGCAAACTTAAATCAAATAAGACTGCAGGTGCAGATGGCCTTGATGCCGAACTTTTCAAGGCAGCTGGAGATCAGTTGGAAAGGAGCATGCACCAGCTGATCTGCATGATATGGTCGAAAGAAAGCATGCCCGATGAATGGAACCTCAGTATCGTATGCCCGATCCTAAAGAAGGGAGACCCTCACAATTGCGCCAATTACAGAGGGATAAGCCTCCTTAACGTCGCTTATAAGATCTTGTCTGCTGTAATATGTGAACGTCTGAAACCCTACGTCAACAACTTGATAGGTCCTTATCAATGTGGTTTTAGACCAGAGAAGTCCACAATAGACCAAATTTTCACATTACGGCAGATCTTGGAAAAAAGCCGAGAACATAATATCGATATTCACCACCTCTTTATCGATTTCAAGGCCGCGTATGACAGTATTTACAGAGACGAGCTGTACAGAGCCATGTCTAGTTTCGGCATCCCTGCAAAGCTCGTACGACTACGCAGGATGACTTTGGAGAATTCACGCTGCTCCGTCAAGGTCGGTAAAGAACTCACCGAGACCTTTGATGTCGAAAAAGGCTTTAGGCAAGGCGACAAACTGTCATGCGATTTCTTCAACATCATACTTGAACAGATTGTAAGAAGCTCAAACGTCAACACCAGAGGAACAATCTTTCAAAAGTCTGTACAATTACTCGCCTACGCAGACGATATTGACGTAATGGGTAGAAAAAAGAGTGATGTCATAGGTGCTTTTGCGAGTATTGAAACAGAAGCGGCAAAAATGGGTTTGATGGTTAATGAGGGCAAAACGAAGTATATGCTGTCATCAAACAAGGACACAGAACATTGACGAATTGGACAAAACGTCACAATAGACAGACATAACTTCGAGGTAGTACAGGACTTCGTCTACCTAGGATCCGCTGTAGACACGGACAACAACATCAGTGCGGAGATCAAACGGAGAATAACTCTTGCCAACCGTTGCTTCTTTGGGTTAAGAAGGCAATTGGGAAACAAAACCCTCTCTAGAAAAACCAAGGTGACCTTGTATAAGACCTTAATCATCCCAGTCCTGCTGTACGGTGCGGAAGCATGGACCTTATCGAAAGCGGATGAGGAAACTCTTGGTCGTTTCGAAAGAAAAATTCTCCGAATGATCTTTGGTCCCGTATGCGAAGACAATGTGTGGAGAAGAAGATACAACAACGAGCTGTATGAGCTGTACCGCGACATGGGCATAGCCAGAAGAGTACGCATCGCGAGGCTACGATGGTTGGGCCATGTAGAGCGGATGGACCCAAACGCTCCGGCTCGTCGGGTGTTCGAAAGCACATTGCAGGGAAATCGCCGAAGGGGAAGACCTCGTCTTAGGTGGCGCAATCAAGTGGATGAAGACCTCAACCGACTTGGAGTGCGAAATTGGAGAGCGCTCGCCCGAGATCGAAATCGTTATAGAAGGATGTTGGTTGAGGCCCAGGTTCACCCCGAACTGTAATGCCCACCTAAGTAAGTAAGTAAGTTATTACTCTCAGAGGACTTGCTTATTTCCCACGAAAGGCGATAACCGTGGAAAAACAATTTCCTGTTTCTGGAATTCAAACATCGAACTCAGACCCAAATAAGCAGACATGTGAAGTATTACGCTAGGAGCAGCAGGAATGAAAACATCATTAAAAATAAAAACATGTCATCTCATAAGTAACAACAATCAGGTCATGGTAAGAGTATCCAGCATCGGGAAGACTTAATTGACCGCTTGTAATAAATTCTCAGCTCCAAATGAAAAATAAGATGACGATATAAAATGCCTACTGAAAATGCCTTAAATCAACACCGGCACGCAAAAAATTTGTTTTTTTTTCTTTTCTTTTTTCAGTCTTCTGTTGCAATTTGTTTTTATCTACAAATTCAACAGTTAAATCTAATCAATTCATGGATTTCCCACTGAAAGCACAGTGTCTACTTTTACTGTTGAAAAAAAGTTCATTCACTCTTCCCGTAACCCATATAATTGCTTGGTCTTCAGTTGGCCTCACCCGAGCAAATACCTACAAAATAATGTAAATACCTACCTGGTAGAGTAATTCGTCGACCCAATTTCCGGCAATTGTGCGGTCAACATTATTTACTAAGCCTACAAAATAAAACGGGTTTTCCTCGCTTCGTTAGGCAGAACAGAAAAAGAAAAATGTAAACGATAATACCCGCCCAATGGAAAATCCTTTTTATTACCAACATCTCTAGGATCTCTCTCGTTTACCCTAGCGTTCGCGCAGGGTAACAACCTTTCGCGTATTGATTCCATTGAAAGGCAAAGTGCGCGTAAAAATAAACCACCATCTCGGTGCCATTTCACTGCATCCACCTTTAACATCCGACAACTCCCAAACGAGGGTTGCAAAAAAGGAAAAGAAAAAAAAAAACAACAGCAACAACAACATTAACACAAAATTTATGTAAGGACGTGATGTTTTTTAAGAACCATGTGAATGTATATTTTACGAGAGGATATGCACTTGAATTTCTGTTTTTTTTTTTTTGCTTTGAATTGAAATTGCAAACAGAAGTTTATACACATGCGGGTGGTGGATAGAATGTTATCTGAACCTGTACCGTGTACCACCACCGCTAGAGCACCGATATGGAAGCTTAGCTATTCGGAATTGAGAGTTCTTTTACTTCTGATTCTGCAGTGCAGATAAAAAAGCATACGTTACATATGCAAAACATTGGAATTGAGTTCTTTGGTGAGGTGTTTTTGTTTATGGCATATTGAAGAATCCTTAAGAGGATTAGTTGGGTTAGGTTATGCTTCCTTTGAAAACTACCAGACTTTGTGGGCGTGGCTGTTACACTAATTGAAGGAGATTTTAAGCTTGCATCTGGGCCCCATCCAAAAGTCATCCTCATTAGATTGTGTGAATGTGCAACGTATGCCGTTGACTTAAATGATTTTCGATGGTCTGCTATGACAGTGGATTGATTTAATCGTTATGTATGTTGGAAGAGTGATTTTCGAATGGTTGTTCGAATTCCTGCTGTTGAAAGACTGACTTTTACAGTAAAGTGCCAAATCTTAGTCCTATATACTTTCTTTAAAATGGAAATTTTTCCTGGAAATGAAATAAGTTCACCATTACTCATTAGGCCGAACATTCCCACACAATTGACTAAATCAAATTGATTGCTTACAATTCGTGACATTGGACAGTCAATAAAAAAAAAATTCCTAAATTAAAATAAAACGCCATTAGGTTTAATTCATCGTTTACTTTTACTTTTTCTAGTTTTTAGATTTTCAAGTGAGAAATTGACAAGTCCTCCGAAGTAATTACATTGCTATGAAAACCGCTTTCGCACTTAGCCGTCAGAATCAGCAAAAATTGTAGGCTCCTCATATTCTCGTATGCGTTAGAAACAGGCTCCCCGACCTTTGTAAAAGGATCAATTCCAGCCGAAAAGCCACTTCGACTTTCTTCCACTTTTTGCAAAATTTGGGATGCGCCCAGTATTCTCTTCAGAGGCTTCAATCGCTTCGGGCTTATTTGCGTTAGCAAGACTCTTCTCATAACTCCAAAAAAATAGTGCAGCGGTGTTAAGTCGCCCGATCTTGGAGGTAACTCACAAGTTTAAAACGCAAAATTATGTAAAACTTGACGTTAACAGTGATTTTGTTTCGAGGCAACTTACCACAGTGCCCAACAGTCGAACGTCTTCAATTCTTTTGCGATGAATGAAATGGCAAACAGAATTGCGCATAAATCAGGTAATAGCTGTGAAAAGAGCAATTCCAAAAACTAGTATTGGCTGATTGAAAACTACACGTCTAAGTAAAACAACCTCCAGTTCCATGCCGTTGCCGTTGTCGTTGTCGTTGTCGTTGTCGTTGTCGTTGTCGTTGTCGTTGTCGTTGTCGTTGTCGTTGTCGTTGTCGTTGTCGTTGTCGTTGTCGTTGTCGTTGTCGTTGTCGTTGTCGTTGTCGTTGTCGTTGTCGTTGTCGTTGTCGTTGTCGTTGTCGTTGTCGTTGTCGTTGTCGTTGTCGTTGTCGTTGTCGTTGTCGTTGTCGTTGTCGTTGTCGTTGTCGTTGTCGTTGTCGTTGTCGTTGTCGTTGTCGTTGTCGTTGTCGTTGTCGTTGTCGTTGTCGTTGTCGTTGTCGTTGTCGTTGTCGTTGTCGTTGTCGTTGTCGTTGTCGTTGTCGTTGTCGTTGTCGTTGTCGTTGTCGTTGTCGTTGTCGTTGTCGTTGTCGTTGTCGTTGTCGTTGTCGTTGTCGTTGTCGTTGTCGTTGTCGTTGTCGTTGTCGTTGTCGTTGTCGTTGTCGTTGTCGTTGTCGTTGTCGTTGTCGTTGTCGTTGTCGTTGTCGTTGTCGTTGTCGTTGTCGTTGTCGTTGTCGTTGTCGTTGTCGTTGTCGTTGTCGTTGTCGTTGTCGTTGTCGTTGTCGTTGTCGTTGTCGTTGTCGTTGTCGTTGTCGTTGTCGTTGTCGTTGTCGTTGTCGTTGTCGTTGTCGTTGTCGTTGTCGTTGTCGTTGTCGTTGTCGTTGTCGTTGTCGTTGTCGTTGTCGTTGTCGTTGTCGTTGTCGTTGTCGTTGTCGTTGTCGTTGTCGTTGTCGTTGTCGTTGTCGTTGTCGTTGTCGTTGTCGTTGTCGTTGTCGTTGTCGTTGTCGTTGTCGTTGTCGTTGTCGTTGTCGTTGTCGTTGTCGTTGTCGTTGTCGTTGTCGTTGTCGTTGTCGTTGTCGTTGTCGTTGTCGTTGTCGTTGTCGTTGTCGTTGTCGTTGTCGTTGTCGTTGTCGTTGTCGTTGTCGTTGTCGTTGTCGTTGTCGTTTCCGCTGTCTTGAAGTAGAAATTTACCTAATTTCACTATACAGACTCTATTTGTTTTAACAATGTCCTTTTCTCTCTTTAGGACCACATAAAATGTTTCTCCTGGCAGTGTTTCAGGGCAAGCCCGATAAAATTAAAAATAAACGGACGTTGATACACGACACCATTCTCAAAGACATATCGAGCCAAATAGCCGAATACCAAATACCCAAACAGCTTTCAACTGAAAGAGAACGCAAATTGCTTTTGCTTTTTTCTGACAACTCCCATGAGACTTCTACTTATTATGCGATTCCAGTTATTTTCGTTTATTTACAGCAAACATAGTTATTCGCCTGCTGGGATCTATAACTCACCAGAAATCAAATTTATTTTCAAATCTCCTACTCCCATTCCTGCGTATGGTTAGCCTATACCACAGCCAACAAAAAGAGAGTCTCCAATAACGACAGTTTTATAGGTTTAAGTGTATATGGCTCCTTACAGTCCCTTCTGCCAATTTATTAGAACAAAGTAAGGACCCATTTACATATTCAATTTCTTTTGCCTTCACCCATAAATAATATGCAAACAGCTACCATCGCATCGCCAGAAAGACCCCATTTCCTCAAAGCCAAATGCCAAAACAAAACATCAAAAGCCTTACGGTAAGCCACCAAAACAAGACCATCGCCCAATCCAACATTTATATTCATGCTGCCCAGCCGAACCACCACCCACTATCATAAAAAAGTTTTTCTTTTTCAAACTCATTTCATAACAAATAAACACACAAATCCATGAACTCAACCTAGTTCGGGTACGTAGAAAATTAAAGTCATATCCTTCTGCTATCATACAATCTGAAAAATACACAAACAACAGAATCGGGTCAGTGTAGCTGAAAAGATTCCTAACGGCCATTAGAGGATCTCAATTCTGGCAATTTCTAACGATTTACTTTGGCTAAAGCATAAAAAGGCTAGAGCTACTTAAAAATACTCACATCTGTTAGTGTATGGTGAATGGATATGTTGTGTGTGAGTATGCGAGCAAATGAGACATATATGAAGAAGGATCAATGTCACATCATGTTACCCATAGCAAAGCTGAGAAATAAACACAAAATTCAAAAAGAGAGCGCCAGAAATTTGTTGAATCTACGTCTTGTGTTATTCTTTCAAATGGCATAGTGATGCGCCGTGATGTGATAGAGACTCACACATCACCTAACACAAGCCGTTCACGTTTAAGGAATTCATTTTGGAAAGATGAAAAAATCCTCCTCGTCGTCATCGTTCTCGTCTTTTCTTCCACTTTTTTCCTTTTTTTTTTTTTTTTTGATCAGGCTTCTCTCCGTCAAGACTCTGTCCTCATCTCCATTTAAATTGTTATTGTTTTTTTTTTCCTTTTCCTTTGGCAGTTCTTTTTTTAATGTTGGGCGCCATTTAGAAGGAGTGAGTTGGAGGGGGTTCCATATCATCTCCCCAGTCTCCTATCAAATAGATGACAGTGTGTATGTTGTGTTGGGCTTTCGCTTGATTCCTTAAATTGTCTATTACTTTTCCGGTTGAAACTCGTTTCTCGTTCCTTCGTCCTAATATCGAGGGGATGACGAATTAAGCAAAAGCACAGGAAGTAGGAAGAGGTACCAACTAGCGTATGAAATAAAAAAAAAAAACTTCTCTCTACGACTTGGGGGAGCCGTAGGGCTTGTTGGTGATGTTGTTGTTGTTAGTGGTTGGTTCTCCCATTCCACAAACTTTTTCCTATATCCATCTCTGTATTTGCTTCACGCTGCCATCTTACATAAATTTCTCAATGGAATTGCTTTTGCCAAAGGATAAGACTACTATGAGGAGAATACCTAGCAAACACATGAAAGACTGCTTCAAATTGCAATGTGCTTGAGATTGAATTTGGTATGCTGGTCTCGAAAGCGACGATGACGACGAGTCACAGAATGGAAGCAGGAGCAAATAAATAACATCCCAGCATTTGCTCAGGTATACATAAGAAACGGGTATGCCACACCAAGGGAGGGTTGTTCGTCCTTAAAGAGGTGTGTAGATATAATTAAAGACGCGGTTGAAACGAAGGACTTGTTGTAGTTCTAGTCATATATAGTAGTGGTAGCAAACCTATTAAAGACGGTGAGGGGTTTTTGTGAGAGTTGGAGTGAAGTTTGAATGATTGCCAACATCAAGTTTGAACAAAAGTTGGTCTCACCGCACCACCTAATGCTGAAAATGGAAGGCTTAACGAAAACTCTCTGATCATATAGTTTCCTTATTTCAGTTTGACCTACATTTTGTTTAGCCTCTTCGACTTAAATGGAAATTGTTTTGTTATTTTGGGCAAGATAATCCTGTTTTGTAGACATTATTTTCAGGATATAAAATAAAATTTAGTTTTCCTATTTGGAGCAAACTTGTTCTTCATAAAATACCTAAGTGATTCTTATACGAGGAGAGAATTCTATTTTTTGTAAAATATTTTTGCCAAGAGTTCGGAAAGAGGACAAACTGTACTTTTTCGGTATACTGTCGTAAATGTTGATGTGTTTCAAATTATTCCTGAAGATTACATTATAGTTGCTTAGGTGTGGGAGAGAAGGACATCTAAGTCATCTTTTTCTGTATTCGAAGGTAAGTTACCATCTCTTGCTCAGTCGAACGCTCCGATTTGTCAATAAATAGGAAGCTGGGAGCAAAAATTAAATCGTTGTGGTTTTATAAATGAGGTTAAGTGACAGGCGTGGTAGCTTGGTAGCTATTGTCTGTCTAATTTGCTTTCTTCAATAAACTTAAATAGATGTAGCTGGAAAATGATAACAAAGACGTTGTATTTGGAAAAAAAGTGTAGTTCTGGAACTACCAGCTATAAATTCCTGTGGAGACAATCTTACAAATTTTGGAGCACTTTTAAGTGTAGCAGTTTTGCTCTTAAATAAATAAATAGGGTGGCGCAACAGAGCGGGGAGTCCCTGGGCCTAGCGCATTTCTCACAACCATCCCTTGTGAGGGAATGGAGGGGACCTACAATTTTCTGTCGGTTCCGAACGGCTAATCGAGAAAGTGCTTTTCATGGCAATGAATACTAACGGAGGACTTGCCAATTCCTCGCGAAAGGCGATACCCGTAGAAAAAACATTTTTGCCTCTGCTGGGATTCGAACTCGAACCTCTGGATTAACAGGCGGACATGCTATCCATCACACCACGGGTACCACAGTTTTGCTCTTATTACCCAAAAATTCGTACTTTACTAGCCTTCGCGGTACAGCTTCGTTCTTCGTTTCCAAACAACATAGGTTGAGCACTCGGCCATAGACTATGATGCCTGTTGGTGCTGATGCAACACGCTGCAAATAATGCGTTGCTTGCTTCTTACGCGTGTTAATGTTTCTTCCCAATTATATTTGCGTTCTGTATTCGAGTAATACCCAGAGAATGCATAGGTTCAACATTCTGATGATCTACTTCAGGCTGTCCGCTGTTTCCATGGACGGGTTCTGGCTTTGTTTGTGCAAAATAAAGAGAATCAATAATTTGGTAAAAAGAGGAAAAATATTTGGAGAGGAAAACGTAAGATTTCTACCAAAAGTAACGTAATCCTTTTAATTTCAGCCTTACCTTTACAGTGAGATACTTTAATTCTTCCTAAACTGGAGTTTTTCATACCAATTACCGGTTCGTTCTACTACCAGAGTATTAAAGGCTTAACTCTCACCCTAGTGAATCAGGCTAAATATCAAGGCGCAGTTTTTGATAAAAAACTAACCTGGAAAAATAATATAGAGGAAAGAGTAAATAAAGCTAACATTGCACTTTTCTCATGTAAGAAGACAATTGTCGGCAAATGGGGTTTCTCTCCCAATATTGCACGATGGCTACACATATCGATCATAAGACCTATATACTACCCTAACGGGTAGTAACATGGTGGACCGCACTTGACAAACAGGCTTGTCAATGTCCTGCGAACGGGAAGTATTTGCATTAGCGGCGCGCTAAGGATAACTGCTTCGGATGTCCTAGACATACTACTAAACCTTATTCACCCTTAGACATATTCGGCAAACAGTTAGCAGCGATCTCGACTAAAAGCTAACTCACAGTGGACCAACAATCAATGACCATGACCAATGGTCGCACTAATATTTTAAACAACTTAAGATTCATCCCGGATCGATTAGACTACACCACCCCCATGTTGGTGTTTGATAATAATTTCTAAATAATCATATCCTCAAGAGAAGCTTGGAAAATGGTACTCTCTTGGATAATGAAGCCTTACACTTCTACACTTCATCCAAAACCTGTGATGGTGTAGGAAGTGGAATTTTTTCAAATGGGCTGAATTTAAGCCTTTTCTTTCGTCTACCTGACTACTGTAGTGTGTTCCTAGGAGGAAATTCTGGCGATAAAAGAAGTCCTCTCCTGGCTTAGAGAAAACGTTGTATCCTCCACGGATATTCGCATCTTCTCGGACAGTCAGGCTGCTCTCAAAGCTCTTGCCTCTGAATCTACAAAATCTAATACGGTCCAAGACTATTGCACGTCTCTAAGGAAGATATCAAAACAGTTCAACATTCACCTTTCATAGGTGCCGATTCACAGGGATATATCAGGCAACTGCATGCATGGCAAACTTTTTGCTTGCAGGACGCCTCTGAGAAGACGAGCATTAGATGGACGCAGAGTAATACATGTCTTATGACAAAACGAATTTGGCCATGTGTGAACTCGAAACGTTCAAAGAGCTTATTGAATCTAAGCCGTCTGCACATGAGTTCCACTACAGGTGTCCTTACAGGACACTGCCTGATAGGTAGAGCCGCTAAAAGACTTATGGTGTCTACTCAAATGACTTCTGTAGAAGCTGCATGGACGAGGAGGAAGAGGAGATAATCCAACATCTACTTTGATCAGTCTCCCTCTTTTCGTACGAAGTTCTAGATGGTTTGACTAACTGGTGATCAACTCTTTAGTCCAGGTTCGATTAGACATTAGAGGGTATTTCAACTCTTAAATCCGCCAAAAAGGAATCAGAGGGTGATCAACCTTCTCTTTAATCCGCTAAAAAGGAATCAGAAGGTGATCTACCTTCTGGCCTCAGTGGTATCACAATAGACTCTATATGGTCTAAGTGTGTCGGTGTCCGTATACTGGCAGCCACATCTAACCTAACCTAACCTAACTACCAGGGTCACAGCCTTCTAATTTTTTTGGAGCAGTAAATATAAATATGTTGAATGTAATTTGGCTTCTAAACTGAAGGCAGTCCAGATGAAACAAGAAGGCTGAATCAATCAGAAACTAAATCTTCCTTTTTTCGACATTACGATCATCCTGGAAACGAATTACCTCATCAGTGATCGAGTAAGTGAGTCGCATTTTTCTTTCAAAATTCTCTCTAAATTACACATTATCAGTTTGCTGTTTATTCATTGATTTAAATTCGTTCAAATGCTGAGTAAAGAAAGTCAAATTGTGGTACTCAAGTGCTTGATAATGTGAGACACAATGCCAAACTCATGATAATTCAGTCACGTTTTACTCGATCACGTGTGCGGTAATTTGGCCCTGATCTTGAAGTGACCACAACTCTCGTAATTATCTGCTTGGCACTAGTGATCTGCTTGTTTAGTACGTCATAACGTACGTTTAAATGTTATACCCTGTCACACATTTCCTTCACTTCATTCTGGCAGCTTCTTTAATACATTCTTTTCGAAGCCAGACTTTTTGGGCACTTTAACCATGGTTTGATAGCCGCCTTTTTATTTATCACTGTTTTAGCTTCTTCCTTCCACCATCAATCTTCTTTGGCTTGTTGGTTGTGTCCCTTTAAAGCCCTTAAGCAATAATTTCCCTATAGGCAAGCTTTTTACAGCCTATTCCACATACTTAATGCAGCAGAAGACCTAGTATCACTTTGCAGTCTTTCATCCGAGGTTTCTTAGTTAGGCATTATTTATATACCAAATTATTGGATTTCATTTCCATCAGCACTGCTGTAATCGACAAGGTTTGAGTCTTGCTTGATGAACATGGTTTCTTATACGATAAGACCATCAACTTCAGAGATATTAAGCTATTAAGATATTAAAAAAAGGCTCTGCTTCCTGTATTCCGCAACTTCGTTCTTTTTTGGAAACACTAGAAGTCTACGTAAGTCCCTCTTCATTAACTCTTACAGTTTTTTTTTTTTATTCGACCTACTTTCAATCGTTTCAATTCTTGGTTCGAATCCCAACAGAAACAGAAATGTTTTTTCCACGTGTATCGCCGTTCGGAACCGGCAGGAAGTTGTAGGTCCCATCCATTCCCTCACAAGGCATGGTTGTGGGCAGGGGCGGCAGAACACTATTTTTTTAGGTGGGGAGCATGGTAGAATAAAATGAGGTATGGTAGTTTTATTTTAGTTTTAAAAAAGAATGACTAAAATCAAGGAGAAAAAAAGGATAAGAAATAATTCATAACGTTGAGTCTGTGACCGATAAATAAATGATTCAAATCACTTGGTCAGTCTCAATCAATCAAGCAGAAATTAGTGTAACAATATTCATAATTTCATAAAAATTTTTTTTGCCTCATTTTACTAAAAAAAGTTGGTATATTTTCAAGGCCAGAAGGTGGGGTGCACCCCATGCTCAGAAAAGTTAGGTGGGGTCTATACCCCACTCACCCCATACCTTCTGCCGCAGGGAGTTGTGGGAACTTCGCTAGGTCCGGGAGCTGCTCGCTGTGTTGCGCCACCTTATTTATTTTTGTTTATTTCCAGTATTTCCATAGTGTTCAAAATTCTATGACATTTCTCGAAACATTTTCATTTCTTGACACGTTTATGCTCTATGCATGTTTTTAGTCTTATCTATCGTTGATTTTTCTAGTCATCTTCAATCAGGACCTGCTTACAAACTCGTCGGGATCATTAAAGGTGTTATGGGTGTTGCTATAGGCTTTCTTTTATGTTAATTGTGGCTTCGCATTGATATTTTGGGCCGTCACTGCACAGATATACGTATTCTATTCATTAGACCTGTAATACTTAACATACATGTAAATAGTACTAAACACGTGTAGTACTAAATATACGTGAATGTAAGATATTCGTGTAGTTCTAAATTTTTCCATTAAATACACGAATACAACTTCATACACATGGACTGTAGTACTTAGTACACGTGCAATACTAAATACACGTTTAGTGCTTAGTACACGTGCACTACTACAGATACGTGTATTACGAGTATTTAACAAACGTGTGGCTCTAAATACACGTGGAGTACTAAAAATATGCGTGTGATGCTTAATACACGTCAAGTGCTGAATAGACGTGTACTACTAAGTATGTATTTGAATACATGTACTATTCAGCAAACGTGTAGTTCTAAATGCACGTGGAGTACTACATACACACGCAATGCTAAATACACGTGAATAGGCATTGAATATCCGTGTAATGCTAAATACACATGTACTAGTAATATATATATACTTTTAAGCAGACATGTAGCTCTTATTACACGTACCAGCGTTGCACAATACAAGTATGATACTTATTGCACTTGCTAATTGTTTTTCTAAAGGGGAAATCCAACTACATGTGTAAAATCTGCTCGTGCCTTAGAGAGGGGGGATGTGAATCAAATATAAGCAATAAATCTTTTCAAAACCGTTTCCATTTGCATTTTCCAACTTCAACTCGAATCTCAAACCAAACTTTGAACCTTTTTATTAAAACCAAAAGCTTCCTTCGTATACTAAATACTATATTTTTGATGAAAAAAAATCTGTCTTTGTTTTTAAAACCTTAACACATTATCCTGCAACTTCTGAAGCTCGTTAGCTGTTTATCCAACTCACGACTCTTATCACATCGTATTGTGTTCTTTGCGTACCACGCCACTTCCCGCTCATCTCAACAGTAAAACACATTCCTGCGTTCTAGTTATCGTATGGAAACGTCTTATTAATGCTGCCACTAATGGTTCATTCTTTCTTTTCTTGATGTCATTATATCTGGAATTAATGTTTTCACATATCCTTAACCACCCCCGTCAAACATGTTTTCGTACAGCATGTTCTTGTTCAGTCATATGAAGAACTATTACTTATTGCTATTATTATTGGTTAAGATTTTTTCCATAGGCTTATAGCACAAGAAATATATGGAAAAATAATGTATGGCAATTTTTATTGACGTGCGAGTCGTTCGTTTTGTATATGAGTCACAATTCTCGTATTAAATAAAAATGAGGTAACATATGAATTACGGCGATCAATACAATAAATAATAATCACTTCGGTACACACAAACGTAGTCTTGAATGTTAATTCTGCGTTAGGAAACCCGGAAGCAATTATTAAAACTTTTTTTTATTACTTCTCTTTCTATGTGTACGAGTATGGGAAGTTCAATTCCCCCGAATATCGTTTTCAATATATGTCGGAAAATTGTTGACATCCCCTTTTCCAAATGGGTTTGCTTTCAACCCCAATAACTGAGTTATTACCTTGAATAGGGGATCATAAATGTTGCGTTCCAACTGCTAGTCAATCCATCACGTGCATGTGAGATATGCATTCTTTCAAAAGTAAGGCAGAAAAATATTCAGTGTAAACTTACAAGGAACCATTAACAAGGCCATTGAATCAAATTGATATAAATCACACTCCTTGAGGTTGTCACACTGCCACAATTAACCCCTAAATCATTCTGTTTGCTAACATTAGCTGGCAAATAAATTATAATTCACAGTCATGGCCCAACACAACATGAATCAGTTTTAATTAGAACCGTTAATTCACTCAATTATTATCCCAACAACCTTATACTCTTGGTTTTATCTGACAGCCAGCAATTAAATTCACAGCTTCATACACAGCCACAAAGCCAACAAAGTCAAGGTTCGTCCATATAGGCAATAGAAATGGCAAATCTAAAATACCTACCTACCTTCTGTTGACTTTAAAAGCTCGCACATGCTAATATTTGCGCTTATGTCATATTTTGCCACTTGAACACGCAACGACACTTCCACACTTTGCCCTAAATCATATTTAATATTTCTCTTTCATTGTGGGGTTTATATGCAAACCAGCTGATTACCCTAAGTGACAACTACCCCTTAAATGCCAAACAAACACTCAACAAATGAAGCCGGAAGATCAGTCTAAATTGAACAAAACCAAACGTTGTTCCAAATCAACTGTCAACATGAACGAATTATCTAGAGACCGACCTAGCATGACTCTGACTTGATTGTTTCAAAACCGAGTACCAGTGTACCAATCCAATATGTGACATTTGACCCACACACACATGCACGCACACGAGTGGTAGAGAATCATCACTCCCTGCCACGAAACAGCATCGGCACGGCCGGCACCACGGAAGAATATTTAACTAAAGGCACGTAGGTTATCATACATGACAACGACATGTGGAAGTGTCCAACCTACCTGTCAAATTTGAGATAGGAAGAGCTTCTCATTTCACATATATTCGGCGTGTCCCACTATTCGAGCGAGGGGTTCACGAAAATAAAAGTAAAAAAAAAAAAAAATTTAAAGAATCTCTGGAGGATTAATTGGAAGTTATGAAATTTTATCATCAGCATCTTTATCATCATCATCCCCCACATGAGTGTACAATACAATTGTAGTTTGACATTTTTATTGGATGTCATGCAAATTGGGTTCCATGCTGTGTCTGTAGCTGTGCGCTGTACTTGATGTCGTTATGTCAGTGGGTTGGATTTGGATATTCTATCACTGGTTCTCTCTGCTCTGGTCTTGATTAAGAGTTCATTAATTATGAAATTCAATGATCCGATTCCAGCAGGTATTCTAAAAATAGAAAAATTCGTACGCGCGAGTATTGACAGAGACTATACCATCTGTAATGTCAGCGGGAATGCCTGCAAATTAACCGTGAAAATTGCGTCTGGCAGATAAAGACGCAGCGTGTTTCTTTTTTCTTTTTCGTTCTTTCGATTTTAATTGGAGGGAGTCTGTAAACCCAAAAAAACATACGCTTCATTATGAACGCTCACAAGAGCTTGACATTTTACATCAAGTGAATTGGAATTGAATCCCGTTTCACATTTTTCATTGGTGGTAGACTCGCAGTCTCGGAGGAGCTAACCAGGAAGAAAAAGTCATGAATATTATAAACGGGACAAGGGAAATCAATAATGGAGCGAACGTGAGGATATTTTGCGATTGGATTTCATTTTGAATATGAAATGAGAGACTTTTAGGGAAGGACTATCAGAATCCGTAGAAACATCCGTCGCGTTTCGGAATGTAGTCAAATATAACGCGCTTTAAATTTCAATAAGTTCAGTTTGGTACTTCACAGTAGGAATCCTTCTTCCGTCCTTCGCAGTAGCAATCCATTCAACCTCTTTTCTGAAGATAAAATTAAATTTCCGTAAAAAGCAATGTATTGAGTTCAGACAAACAGTTTTTACTAGTTAATTGTACATTTTCTGTGTGTTTTTTTTAGTAATAATTCGGCAAGTATAAATAGTTGCATCTTTTACCTTCATTCATTTCGAGTTGGTAGCGCTGACATTTTTTGACACCACCTGTCAAACTCAGCTGTCATTTGATTTATCATAGATGTCGTGCGTTTAACTATGTTTCCCCAGGTTTGCTTGGCAATACTATGAATTTTCAAAAAAAAAAACCGGGTTTTCAATTTTCGAAAAACGCTAATTCAAGAAATCACCTCACATCCCTGTCATTTGAAGAAAAAAATGTCATTTGATAGCCCTGTTCATTACCTGAACTCGCTCCAACTAAAACCTAGCACTACTTAAGGGCGAGTTGTGGGCCAACTTAGGGCACAAAAAACACTCAGTTTGACATTCAGGTCGAATTTAGGTCTTTCGAAAAACGCTTTGTGGCGACCTCAAGGCTACCCCAGGGCTTCAGCGAACAAAAACTCTCAATATTAGTTGAGTGTTTTTTTTATTTACAATAGTAGTTTGTACAAAAATCTACAACGTAGCGCAAAATTATAGTCACTTAAAATCGGATTGAAATGAGGATTAGTGTCACACTGACAACTGACTTAAAGTGGTTATCACTTTATTGTAGAATTTAACTTCACATTCTCTTAGAGTCACTCTAAATTTAAAATTAGGCAAACCCCATTTTAAGTATTTGAAATCTGGCTCTAACTCAGCTGACGTTTGTCATTTGTTTGACATTATGTGTTATGTATTGAATTTCGAACTTATATTTTTTCTGGGAAAACGAAGGTATTATTCCAAATATTGGTTTTCAAGCTAAATTTACGTTTCTTGTTTCCATACTGAGTATATTTTTCTTTTACTTTTTGGGCCTGTTACCTTACTTGACTTCATTTGCATCAACTGTCAAAACTGTGGTACTGTTCACATTTATTTTAGTGAAGTCCATTTAAAAGTTGTCACTATTTAGTGAGATGTTTGTATATCGTTTATGTCCCATTTTAACGTTAAAGCGATATTTACTAGAGTCGGCCTTTTTCTGTCAAAAACGCGCTGATAATAGATATGCTCTATCAAAACTTCCTATAAGAGTTATGAATTAAATTTAGCCACTTTTAACTCATTACGTGATGATGAATCTACGCAAGCTTACGGTAGTTTTGAAAAAATTTGAAAGGAGTGAAAGCGTTACTTACAAGACGTAAGGCTTCTGCATCATTGTTGTTCACGCTCAGTCGAAGATATTGATGCTGAACTAGTCGACTATATTGGTGCTGAAAGAGAAAGTACTGTCGATTATCAGAATCTACGGAGTGTCATATCTAAGCCGCTCAATGGGAATGTTGAATACTTTACCTAACTTAGTTTAGGTAAAATATTACAATGCTCAGAAATAAAAATAAAAATTGCATTGGCATATATTTTGTAATGATTTTCTTTTTTGCTAGCACCCGCACTGTGTTTTTTATCATTATAAGAGTAGTCACAACCCCCTGAGGTATACATGAAATATAAACAAAACAAGCCAAACAAATCGACTAATTACAACGCTCGACGACATTTTTGAGCACGGGTTGTACAAAACATATTTTTACTGCTTTTATATCTTACGGGTGTTTTTTTTATAAGTGTAGTTTTCAATCTGGCAATACTTTTTTCGGAGTTGGTCTTTTTTACAGATGTCACCTGATTTATGCTCAATTCGCTTTGACACTTCATCGTGTATGAATTGATCGATAAAGTTTCGAAACAAAACCGCTGAAGTTGATTGTTACATAATTTCGAGTTGTAAACCACCAAAATCGAGCGATTTAACATCGCTGGACTGTGGATTAATGTGAAGTTGCTTGTCGACGCAATTAGGATCTGATTTTGCTTCTAAGCAAAAATAGAAAAGTTCAAGTCAAAGAAAATACATAACAAATAGACATAGGGATAAATTCTCACAACAGTGGCGCCCTCAGCGTGATGGTTATCATGTCCGCGTGTTAACCGGGATTTTCGTGGCTCCATTCCCAATCGAAGCAGCAATGTTTTTAGTTTAGTTTTAGTTTCTTTTTAGTTTTTTCACGAATATTGCCTTCTGCGATACTCCTATAGTAAACTCATTGCCATAAAAAGCGCTTTCTTGACCAACCGTTCAGAATTGTGAGAAAATTGCAGGTTCAGTCCATTCCCTCACAAGGCAATGGTTGCGAGAAATACGCAAGGCCCTGGGGCTTCTTGCTCTGTTGCGCCACACTATTTATATTTTTTATTTTATCTCCCAGTAGACCTGTCAAATGACAGCCTAAATTTTCTAATATGGACACTTACGCGTTTCCTGCCATGTTCAGTAGAAGTTTTTCTTACTAATTCATAAATATAGTAGCACTTTTTCTATTTGACGAAGCAGAAATGTCTCGTATTGATGCCTACAAGTCACTTCTGCTAAGGAATACCAAGAATGTTGTATCTTTTTTTTGTTAACGATTTTAAGTCTGTTTCCTTCAACATAGGTTTTCGACAGATCCAATCGTTGATTGTATCTTTGGCAGACCGGATGCTGGTTCAGGAATTGAAAAAGATATCTGAGATACTTGACTGCCAAACTTATACACGATATTTCTTCCAACGTTGGCATGGAGCTTGAAACATAACTAAATAAATTTTAGATTTCAATGCAACAACTAAAAACTTAAATTAACTCAAATCAAAAAGTTACTAGATCACTTTCGAAATATCTTCACCCTATCCGGCGGCGGCGGCCTTTAAAAACGTAATTGGAACGAACGTTGATGGCATGTCAATCTGAATTTCTGCTGTTTTCAATCAAATTAAATTAGAAATCAAAGGCTGTAAAACAGAGCTCGGGATCTAACACGTATCTCTGACAATACCTTGAGAGAAACTACTCAGAACTGCAATATGGGAAGTGCTTTTATGACAGTGAAATTACTTCCAGAGCACTTTTTTTTTTTTTTTTTTTTTTTTTTAAATTAACGCGCACATCAAGGGGTTATGACTACCCTTATAATGCCATTAACACAGTGCGAGTATTTAGGAAAATAGGAGAGGATTTGAAAGGCGACACCGATGCACGTTGCTTTTGAATCTTTGTAAATCGTAATGCAGGGGAAACACAGAGCCAGGTAAAGCATTCCACATTCGGGTGGTGCGACTAAAATAAGAATCTCTATACTTGACTGTACGCCCGAAGTTGGGCTCAAGGCAGAACTGATGAGCATTCCTAGCGAGGCGGGTGTTGCGGCTAAATTGTTTCAAGGGAGGAATGCAGCTGGCTATTTCACTAGAGCACTGTTTGTGGAAAAAGCGATAAAAGAGAGAGAGACAGGTAACGTTTCGACGATGTCCAAGAGAATCAATCGATTCTACGATTGAACTATCACCTATCAATCTTAACGCTCTATTTTGTACCCTATCAAGTAGGCGCAAAGATGTTTGAGAAGCACCTGACCAGATATGAGAGTTATACTTCAGTTTTGGGTGGATGAAGGCCTTATAAATTGTAGCCAGATCAGAAGGGGTGAAGAACTTCCTGCATCGTCTCAAGAAACCTAAGCATTTAGCAGCGTTTTTGGCGACTTCAAATATGTGGTCGTTCCAACGAAGATCATCGTTTACACACATACCAAGTACTGACAGCTTTTCGGTTTCTTCGATGCAGGTACCATTCATGGATAATGGCAATGGGGGAATGTAAAGCTTCAACGACAAGAGACAGCATTGAGTTTTCGAAGCATTGAATTCTACTCGGTTCATAAGACCCCATGCAACAATGCTGTCAAGGTAAGAATTCAATGAGCTTATCATACGCAACCGTTCCAGTTCCACATCCGAAGAGCAGGGACGTGAATTTGGAAACGAATATGAAAAGCTGAGGGTCGAGTCGTCAGCAAAACAGTTAAGCGGATTAGAAGTTTCAGACAAGAGATCATTAATGAAAATGAGGAAGAGAGTCGGAGACAAAACGGAGCCCTGGGGCACACCAGCATTTATGAAGTGGGTATCAGACTTGAAGCCATCCAACACAACTCGTATTGAACGGTCGGAAAGGTAATTTCTAATCCAACGAAGAAGAGACTCATCGATACCAAAAGCACGCATTTTCGATAAAAGAGCCTGATGCCAAACTCTATCAAATGCTTTAGAAATATCAAGCGCAATAATCTTACTTTCTCCAAAACAATGTAAAGATTGGTTCCACTTTTCGGTGAGATAAGCCATCAAATCACCAGTGGACCGTTTGCTACGAAAGCCGTACTGACGGTCATTAAGAAGCTTTCGTTCTTCAAGATATTTCATAAGTTGACGGTTAATTAACGTTTCCATGACCTTGGAAAGAAGGGACGTAAGTGCAATTGGACGGTAATTGGAAGGGGAGGAAGATTCGCCTTTTTTAGGGACGGGCTGGACAAATGCAGTTTTCCATCTGCTCGGAAAAATCCCAGCGGAATAGGAAAGATGGAAAAGTTTACGCAGTGGTTTTGCCAGCGTAGAAGAACACCTCTTCAGAATAACGGCGGGGATACCATCTGGACCAGCGGATTTATGTATGTTGAGATCTTTGAGGACTCTCGCAACCGAGCGAGTTCGAAAAAATATCTGCTTCATCAAAGAATTTGCAGACTCGAGCTCAGGTGGAGCCAATATGCTATAAGGAAGTGTCGAGTTGGCAGCAAATTGAGCTGCCAGCAAATTGGCTTTGTCGATGGAGTTGACATACGGAGAGTCATTGAAGACGAGCGTTGGGACCGATGACGTGGTCGAGTTCTTAATGTTCTTGACAAAAGACCAAAAGTTTTTACTTCCTTTTGGACACAATAGTATTTTTTGCCTTACTTTTTGGTCAGGTAAAAACTTAGCCCTTTGTATTTGAGCATTACAGATATTTCTGGCCCGTTTGAACAAATTTCGGTTTTTTACAGTCGGGTTGTCTTTAAATTTTCGAAAACTACTTTCTCGATCCCTAATCGCCTCTTTACAGCTTGAATCAAAACACGAATTCTCTTTGGGGATGATACTTTTTAATCTGTGAGGAACAAAATTTCTCATGCCGTTGAGAATTACGTTAGATATCATATCAGCTGATGCATCAACGTTTCCGTCGAGAAAGCACAATGACCAATTAAAATTTCGAAAGAAATTATTCAGGCCGTCCCAATTGGCTTTCTCGTATTGCCATACAGTTCTTTTGGGGACTTTATCTTTTTTTACCGTGACGGAGAACGAAAAATCTACCGATATGACACAATGGTCCGATTTGCCTAAAGGAGATGATACTATAACCCTGTATTTTTCGGCATGAGAAGTGAGAAATAGGTCAAGAGTGTTGGCCGCTTGGCCTTCAATATCTGGAACCCGAGTGGGCTCATCAACAAGTTGAGTTAGTTCGTTAAACTCAGCGAAGATCTCAACACATTTTCCTTCGGGTGTTGTCTGGCCAGAATGTCGAAGCCAACCTGAATTGTGTACATTGAAATCGCCCGCAATTGCGATTTCAGTGTGAGGATAAAGGGAAACAATTCTTATTATGGAATCAGATAGCGCATCAAACTCGTTAGAGGTTGAATTGCTATCTAAATTGGGGCTTCTATATATAAAACAATAGTGAATGATTTGCTTACGGACGGTGAATTTTAACCACATGAAATTAAAGTTCGTATTAGAACAAAGGCCGTATATCATGTCTAACATATACGGCGAGGCCATGGGAGGAAAAGAATAGTGGCACTAAGCTTTATCCAGGCAGGTTGAATTCTGAGGGATCAGAACCAACACCCACCTGTGTTTCACTTAGTGCCAAAACAGCTGGCCTGCATTTTGCAGTGTGAGCGTACACAGCAAAGAAATTCGATCGCAACCCCCTAATGTTGCTAAAATCGACCCGAAATCTACCCGACATTACAATCCACAAAAACACATAAAACAAAATATCAACCGTAGACGCTAACTAAGTCGAATCAACAAGTGTATATCCGATTAGAAAACAAAATCAAATTACTAGCGGTGTTATGCCCAGCTAGCAACTTGACTTTAGTTCACCAACGGGATCAACACCGTTGATTGACTATTCGCCTAACAAACGCACAGTCTCATTGACTGCACACACTGCCCAGATAAGATAAGAGATTATCAAATCAAAGAAATGTGTGCAGTCACTGGGACTGCGAGAGTGATGTGGGGGAGGAGACGATGGGCAGGTAACGCACTTAGTGTTTGGGCTATTGAGTAGTACATGGGCTTTTTTTTACACTTTCACAGCACTGATTATAATTGCACTCGATTTTATTTTCGCGGCGCGGCTGGAGAGATTTGCAATATTGTTGGTTGTTTTAGTTGGATTTTTTTTTTTTGAATTTTTTTTTTTTTTATTAATTTTGATTTTTTGGGTGGTAGGAGGTGGAACAGGTCACGAATTATTCGGGCACTAAGCGCGGTGCGTGTGGCTACGGTGAATAGCTGATCGACACTTGTTAATTTCTCATGAAAGTCGATACCCGTTGTGAGACAATTGGGTGTTGTGAGATTCGAACCTCGAACTCCCGAGTGACAGCAGCTAATTATTACGAACGGGGCACCACACTGAAGCAATTAGCCAAAAATAAAGTGAAAGCGATTTCTTCTGCACAAGGTTTGTAGAAATTGTTCCAAAAGGTTCGATTGACACGAAAAATCATTGTGTAGACGAACATAAATCGTCAAAAAGTGCTCAAAACCCAACAGCGTCTGGTGTAGTAACAATATTTTAACTTTTGGCCAAGATTTTTCACTTCGATCACATCATGCATTTTTTACGATGGACATTGACTTGAGTACTGCAAAAATAAAATTGTTCTTCGACACTTACCCGTTTCATAACGTAGAGAGAAAAAGAGACATAACGTACTTCTAGTCTAGACGCCTCTGCTTCACATGTACGGACTTCGTTAACCTCAAGCACCAAAATGGTGAGGCTTACGCTGCTAATTTCGGTGTGAAGTCTTTCTATATATCTCCACGAAACATTTAAGCCTGAAATTGCACAGACGCAAAGATACACAAAAGCTGTAAAATGAAGAGAAATGTAATGCTAGTAATTTTTTACTTTTCAGTATCCCCGTCCGACGACTCCAAAAATTTAAATATAGTTTTGCCATTCGAACATCCCACGAAAACAAGAAAGTAGAATTAACGGTGTTGGTTCATGAGAACTGGTAAAATTTTTTTCGCTTCTGATACTTCAACGATTCCTGCAATCAACGGTGGGTTTTTTGTATGCGTTTTTTGACGATTTTTGAACACTGCGCGAAAAGTGACGAACGGTATGGCAAATAAATATGTGAATTTCATTTAGCATTATACAAATACAAATTAATTTAGCATAAAACTCAATTTGCCATTTGTCTCATCAAAGGCGTACGTGTATTTATAACCAAATCTTACTCAGAAAAACTCCCCATCTTTTTTCAGATTTGTCACTCCTCTATTTTAGATTTCAAAAATCATCAATAGGTAACTCTACTAAGTGCAGAAGCTTTATTGTTCACTTTAAAGGAATTTCCTTTCAATCAAATTCTTCTTCCTCTTCTTCTTTATCGACGCTATGGGCATTGTGCTCTCGAAGGGGTCACAGCTCCTATACTTATCTGCTTCACACAAGTGAACTCCCAGTGGGATTCGAACAAATCCGAGCACAAAAAAGCATCATTTAGTAACTAAGTACTTGCTCGATAGAAAGACTAATGAAAAGCAGTTATTCATTCCAGAGTTGAGTGATCTTACGTGTGACTGATGAAAGTTTCGTGCATTTTCTTGTTCTTATTCGAGGAAATCGATAGTCGTGATTCGTGAATGCTTAGTTAAAAGCCCAATAAATGAAAGGCATAGCTAATAGCAATCAAAACAACAACAGAAACACATTTCCACTGATTGTAAGGACCTCCTTTCATTAGAGGCACTTTTGTGTTGCTAGAAAGCATTTTTCCAGACATTAACCTATCACAATGCATATCACGTGCAAACTTATATTATATTCATACGCCTGTCTCTAGTTCTAAACTCGTGTGTCGTGTCTGGCCTGGCTACACAGCCAAACACATGTTTACCTCATTCTCATAAGTACCACTGCCAAGAACGCATAGCAATCTGAACAAAGGATTCATTAAATCAACAAACACAATGATCGCTGCATTTTCATGCAGAAAATTATCGCTTTTCACTTTGTCCTTTTTTTTGTTGCTCGCAAGCCCACCTATCTGGAAGCTATAGTAGTGTCTGTACAGCACACCACACAAACTGTGCTTGCTACTTTCTATGCTACCACCATGTTCCGCATTTTTCTCCTCATGCTCGCCCGCCCCCAAAACAATAGAAAATCCTTACACAAAAGTCTAATATAAATTTGCATGGGATGGCATCCCAAGAATACACAAGAATACACTGCTTTCGCATCGAGAGTGATAAATAGTGAATACTCATCCTACAGTTGCACTACTGCTCTATTTATCGCACGGCATAGTTTTGTGCAAATTATGATTTCGCTCGTCCTTTCACTTTGTTGCGAAAAGAAAAGAAAGAACAAAATTAATATGCTCATCTTGAAAAGATGACACAATGGCTGTCAAATTAATGTGTTTCTTCTTTTGTTGGGCACATTCTGCGTTCATTGTTTCCTAGATTGTTCCTGGTTCAAGAAAGGGGCATTTCTAGACCTTAGTGCAGGACACATGTGGGCTATTCACAAGGAGTTGCATAATTATCCCCACATTGGTATAGAAACTGTCCCTTTTTACTTTCACATGCAGACGATAAATCGAGACTTTCAATATTTAAATTCTCAAAAAAAATATGAGAGCTTTAAAATGGTTCGAGCTTGTAAAGGGAAAAGACATATTCTCAGGGCATCGAAAGATTTTAAAGAAAACTTATTCGAAAACTCTAAGAAGAAAATATTTTGACAAGCTTGGTCTCCAATAACATTAATATCAAAATTGCGCAATCAGTTTTGAAATAACTAAGTAAAGCAAAGACACTGGTGGCTGACAGCTAATATTTTCAGTAATAACTTTTTTAAGGTCTGTTGAAATGCGCTATACAAGCTTTATGCAAGTTTTCCATTATAAAATCGAGAAACAAAAATTGTATTTGGTCCTCGAAAATTATTCCATTTGAGTCCTTAAGCAATAGAGGAACCCCGCAGGGAGGACCTATAAGATGAAGGTTTCAAGACCATTGCTTATGCCGATAATGTAGCAATTGCCATTTCAGGCAAGCACCCACAAACCCTGGCTGAGCTGCTACAAACAGCACTAAACAAGCTTAACAACTGGGCTGAAGATTGTGGACTGAATATCAATCCCCACAAAACGGAATTAGTTCTCTTTACGAGGAAATACATTATTCCTGACTTCAGACCCCAAACTCTAACTGTCAAATCGAGCTACATATCTAGGTCTCACCTTTTACAAAAAACTGACCTGGAACCAACATAGAGGAAAGAGTAAGTAAAGCCAACGTGGCACTCTTCTCTTGTAAAAAAGCCATTGGTGGGAAATGAGGTTTTTCTCCCAAAATTACACATTGGCTGTTTAACTCGGTAATTAGACCGATACTCACATACGGGGTGATTGTCTGGTGGGCCGCACTAGACAAGATGATCAACTACAACAAGCTGGCCAAAGTTCAAAGAACGGCTATTCTACTGTGTATTAGTGGCGCACTGAGCTAGCTAGCTCAGCTACTCGACTCAGAGCTACATAACAGTGGACCAATAATCAAATCGGCCACACTACCATTCTAGATAACTTTAGATTCCCACCGAATCGATCCGATCACACCACCCCCAAATTGGTGTTCGACAACAATTTGAAAGTAACCATACCTTCAAGAGAAGCTTGGGAAAATGGCACTATCTTGAAAAATGAAGCAATACACTTTTACACCGATGCGATGGTTCAAAAACCAGCGAAGGTGTATGAAGTGGAATTCACTCAGAAAAACTGAATCTCAGTCTTTTCTCCGGCTTACCCGATCATTGTAGTGTGTTCCAAGCGGATATTCTGGCGATTAAGGAAGTGCTGTCTTGGCTCAAAGAAAAGGTCATAACCTCCACGGATATTCGAATCTTCTCGGATAGCCAAGCTACCCTTAAATATCTTGACTCTGTCTCTACAAAATCCATCTCAGTCCAAAACTGTCAAATATCTCTGAGGAAGATGTCAAATCAGTTCAACATTCACCTTTCATGGGTGCCGGGACACAGGGACTTTCCAGGCAACTGTATGGCGGACGAGCTAGCCAAAAAGGGCACTACCACTCCCTACGCTCAAAATGGAACAACATAGGTGTACCTATATCGCTACATGTAAACTCCTACTTAGACAAGATTTTAAGGATAACAAACACTAGATTGACTGAGAGTAGCAACTGCCTTGCAACCAAAAAAGTCTAGCCGTGTGTAGACTCAAAACGCTCGAAGAGCTTTTTAAAGAGACCGTCTAATAGGAAGACACGCCATAAGACTTAGTGTGCATTCCAATGATTTCTGCAGAAGCTGCATGGATGAAAAAGAGAAAGAAACCGTTCAGCACCTTCTTTTTTCACGCCCTGAACTACTTTATAAAACAAAAACTCATCTCGGTGGATTCTACTTCGACGAAACTAGCAACTTAGCTTACATAAAATTCTTTCAAAATACATTAAAAGTTCCGCGTGGTTCGACTAGCAGATGATTAACCGGGTTTTTGGGATTAGTAGGTGATTAACTTGCTGATCTCTGTGGTATCACAAAATGGACCCTCGTGGTCTAAGTGTGTCAGGTAATGCATGTACCTACGTACATACTCATTATCAGATAGCCACTTCCACCTAACCTAACCTAACCTGAGTCCTTAAGCAGGGTGTTTTCTGCACGTGTGTCAATCTGTAAATCGGGTAAATTGTTTCGAAACGAAAACGCTGTTGACGCTGATTTTTACATAATTTTGAGTTTTAAGACTGTGAATTACCTCCAGCATCGTGCGAATTGACACCACTAGAATGTTATTTGGTGTTATGTGAAGTCGCTTGCCTGCGCAGATAAGATATTGTTGACATACGGCACCAAATGCTGCAAAAAGTGGTAAGATATTGGGCCTCTCAGCTGGAATTTATTTAACCCATCTGCGGTGATCACTAACCCAAAATCACTTTTAATATGTAATGGCTAGTAAAAGCTAAATTCTTGGTCACAACATTAAATTATATGCGTTTTATTTCTTCTTGAAAACCTTTCGTCTAAGAAGAGCTTCGATAAGGCTTCCAAATGGAAGTTGTTACCTGTGTACGGTTTTGTGAATTCTTTCAGACAGCTCTCAATAAGCTGGTCCAAAAACTGTGGGCTAAATGTCAACCCTACAAAAACAAAACTTGTGTTGGTTACGAGAAAACGTAACATTCCATACATATACTTCCACCCACCGTAGACTTGACTGGAAGAAAAATTTAAAAGAAAGAGAAAGAAAAGCTCAAATCGCCTTCTACACTTGCAGTAGAATTTTTGGGAAAAAATGGGGACCTGGTCCCAAAACTATTAACTGTATGTATACATCCATAATAAGACCAATCCTCACATTGCCTGTCTGGTCTGGTTGGCATCATTAGAGAAGGCTTCAAACCTTAAGACCATGACCAAAATCCAAAGGCTTGCGCATGCATTGGCTCAACTAGTGCCATGAGAACAACACCAACTGCAGCTCTGGAAACCTTCCTGTCGCTAGCCCCCCTAGATCTTTTTACTAAGGAGATGGCGGCAACAACTGGAAAACAACAATGCAACAATTGGAAAACAGGCATATCAGGCCATAGAACCATCATGAACCATACAGATATAGACATTCAAACAGATTTTACCCCCCCGCATATTGACTTCAATCCAGTGACCCTAACAGTCTTTCCGACAAGAGAAAGCTGGGAGGAAAACAGGGTTATAAAAGAAAATCACATTTCCACCTTCACAGATGGTTCCAAAACGGACGAAGGGGTAAGGTCAGGCATCTTCTCAGATTACCCTCTTATGAATAGATCAATAAAGCTTCCCGACTTCTGCAGTGTTTTCGAAGGAGAAGTACTTGCAGTGTGTGAAGCCGCAATAGACCTGGCTACGCAAAACTCGATCAACAAAAATATTGACATCTTCATAGACAGACCTAACCTTACCTAACCTAAGATTCCTCAGCTCAACAAACACCGTAACTTTAATCTGAGTTCCAGGACATCGTGACAACATGATGAGAAGGGGCATTAGCACAACGGACTTAGGTAGAGGATGCCAAGACGAAAAGGCAGAGGAAGTATCATTCCATTTCCTCTGTGAGTGTCCTAGCTTGGCCCACACTAGGAAAAAAGCCCTCGGAGAATACTTATTCGACGAAATGGGCGACATCTCTAACCTCCCATTGAACAGCATCCTGAAACTTACACAGGGCTTTACATGGTTCAGTAGGGGCTCCCTAACCCAATAACCCATCCACCAGCCCAACCACTTACCCCTCCAACCTTCCCACTCCCTCATTCTCTATTTCTCGGGGAGCACAATGGATCCTTGAGATCCGAGTGAGGTGCTGCGATTCTTATTCGATGATTCTTTCACTTTACAGCTTACATAATGGTTCTATGGAATCATTGTAGGATCTTTAGCCGAGACGAAGGCGCTGGGTATGGTACAGTGTAGGAATCAAACCGTGTATGTTTAAGGATCTTTCCTTACATTGGTTCAGTGTCATTTATGAATCGCGTAATGTAAACGAACACTCCATGCAATATAAACTCTATGGTATAAGCCACAGAGCAAGTAAATACGTCCAAACCCCAGTTTCACGGTCCTCAGTCACGGATCAACGGTGTTGGTTAATAAGTGCCGAACCCCGGTTTCTCACACCATCTTAAAGTTTACATTAGTCTTTCGTGCAACTGAGGCCCTCGTTTTCTGAAACCTTCCAGCCTTAAGTGAATCAATCTAAAAACTAACCAACTGTTTTGTGTGCTAACAGAAATGATCAATGAGTCAATAACTTAAGAAGATTGATTCCAGCTGAAAATATATTCCATGCTGCTAACTCCAGAATGACAAATGGGTACACAAAGTTTTCCATCGGTCCACTTAAACTGTCATTTCTACTCCGTCGGCCATGTCTCTTAATAAAGCCAATTCAAGTGAATACTGGCAGCGGGAAGTATCCCATAGAAATGTCCCAGCAAAGTTATTCAAAATGGCTATAAAATACTTTCTTTTTTTATGTACCAAATGCCAAATTCACGAGTATCCTTACAAAGGACACTCTTTCCGTATCCTCGTTTTATGTCCTTTTCGTAACGTATCTACACTAAATAATTGTGAATTTTTGGCAAATGTGTGAAGTCCGTTGTTCGTTTGTGCTTTTAGGCTGCTGTGCTGACCCCAAACCGAGCACATGTTTACGGGGACTATACAATTCACACACACGACAAGTACATGAATTTCCTTTTTGAAATTAGTTTCCATTGTAACCGACAAATCGATCCATCTTCGTTTGGCTATAAAAAAGAGTCAGTCGAGGAGAAGAAAAAAGATTCGAAGGACATAATTGAAATTTTTGGTAGTTAAGTGGTTCATTTGAGCAAAAAAAAAAAAATAAAAACAACTCAGTTGCAGTTTTTTCTTCTTTTGAAAAACAACATCGTCTCCTCCATGAAGTAATTTACCATTTCCAGAGCTTAATATCAAACTGAAATATTTTTTCTTTTCGTCCCTCCTTGGGACAGTATTTCAAAAGCATATCTCGGCAGAGCTTAAGCTTTAATGGATGGGGTGCAACTATTTTTGCTGAATGAATTGTTAGCTTCTGTTACAGCTGTAATAAATGAGAATATACACAGTATAGATATGCATAATAACCAAAATTTATCCCTTCGTCCTTTTTGGACACAAAATTTTGTTGCCACACTATCGCTGATGGTCTAAGCATTTTTTCTTCATTTATTCCATCTGCTCCTCTTGTTGGTCGGTCGTCGCCTCCATCGTCGGTTGCCGTAGTCAGAGTGAACAGTGAAAAGAGTTTGGGTTTGGGACACTTTTTCACATTTCACTACTTTCCGATAGCTCGAGGATATACGGTATATTCCATTCAAAAGAAAAACACACGCACACACAAACACTCGTATACAAATAATGAATTCAGGAGAGAAGATGGAAGAATGTCACCACATTAAATAATGAAAAATAGTAGACAACAAAAATAAAAAGAAGAGTAAAAAGTTATAAATAAAGGATGCATCTAGGGAATCCCCACAAACGATGCATGTGAAGGAAGGAGAGGCATCCTTTTTTTTGAATTCCCTTGCTTCTGTTTTTCTTAGTTATTGTTGAGGTTGTAAGTTTTTCCTTCGGTGAGGTTAATGGCCGACTGACTGTTGGCTGTCCTGCACCTGAAGGTAAGCGATGAGTTGAATCCTTTTCGTCTCATTTTTCGTATATAGTTTGAAACGTAATATTCATTGTTCCTTTGCATATTTGAATAAACGGCTGGAGCTGTGAGTCCATGCGGGAGAACCAGGAGTTAGATGGAAATAGAGCACAAACATCACGGGAAACAGGATTAAAATCGGGCAAAGTAGAAGCAGATGCATACGCAGCCTTAATGGAAAACTTAGCACGATGATGGAAGGATTAAGAAATTCTCAAGTTTGATGATATTTTATGGGTGGCTGGGTTGTGTTGATTTCTATAGATGAATGTGTTTGCTTGGATGGCGTATCTATATGAATGATGATGATCGCTTGAAGGAAAAGAGAGATACAAACTGAAGCTATATCCACTTAACATGTAGGTACATACAAGGATACTGCTCCAAGGGCAGCTTTGGCTTCGGCTTTTGTTGTTCTTTTTGAAGTTCAGTGTGAAGAACATAGTTGCGTTTGACTTTGAGACTAAATATTTGAAGAGTGATGGTAAGGCGTTGCTTTGCCATCGTTTATGGTTTAAGGGTTATGTTTTTTTTCTATTTTTTTTTTTTTGTTGGGAACACGACTAAGCTACGAAGGTGCGGACATAAGTATTTGAAAATGTCTGTCAATGAACAGAGGAGGTTGAAAAAGTTCAGATTTTCATCAGATTTATGGTACACTATTGAATTGATTCTTAGAATATCTACTAGAGTGAGAAAGGAAGTTGGATTACTTTGTTTGAAAGCGCTTTTCATGTGTGTGTAAACACTTGTGTATTTCTGTCTTTTAGAAGTCATACCCGTCAAAGGGAATTGACACTTTAGGAGTACTTTGGATTGGCACATATCTGAGGTTAACTAAAGGCCAAAATATAGACCAAAATATTCATGCAATAATAACCGAAAAATAAAAGCTTTGGTAAAATAAATCAAACAAATAGGGTGGCGCAACAGAACGAGGAGCCTTAGGGCCTAGCACATTTCTCACAGCCATGCCTTGTCAGGAAATGGAGGGGACCCACAATTTTCTGCCGGTTCCGAAGGGAAAATCGAGAAAGCGCTTTTCATGGCAATTAATTTACTAACGAAGGACTTGCCAGTTCATCGCGAAAGGCGATACCCGTGAAAAAAACTTTTTTGCCTCTGTTAGGATTCGAACCATGAACCTCTAGGTTAACAGGCAAACATGCTAACCATTACGCGACAGGTACCACTTTGGTTATTGACCTGAATACCTCGGTCTCGTATCTAGAACTTCAGAGTATGGTTACAAGTATTACATTTTCTCATCAACCATAAAAATTCCTGGGCTGTGACTATGAATCCCCCTACTGTGCACCGCGGCGGTAGAGAGCCCCAGAAAATGATAGAAGTTCGGAGAATATTCTAATTTTTCTGTTTTAAGTGAACTTGTAACAACCGAGTTTATTTTTTAATTAAAAACACATTTTAACGTAATTTTTGAACAATAATATTTTTACTTTTCAACATAATTTAATAAATTCAATTTCAATGTTCGAGTAAATTAAATTTAGATCTGGCAATCTTTTTTTATTTCGATGTGAACTTTTATTTCGAATTCGAACAAAAACATATGATAAAAGCTTTTGTAAACTCCCTCACGAAAAAGCTCCATTAGAATTTGTATAAAAGGGCCCACACGAAACACGATCAAGACGATTCTCTTTGGTGACTAACGCTCTAGTCGAAGGTTGTTTTCAATACCGTCACTAGAAAATTAGTTTCCCAAGTCATTAGCACTTTTGTGATGCTCGCTCTGGTCGACGGTTGTTTTCAATACCGTCACTAGTGAAAGTATTATACAAGTTGCTGTGCTTCTCGCATGATTTGTCTCGTGTAGTGCAACTTTTGCCCTCTCTTTTAAAAGTTACTGTAGTCCTACGGACAGCATAATTTTGTGGAGTGAGCACAATTTGTCGATTTTGATTTTTATATTAGAATCATTAAAGAGAAAACAATAAAGAGAAAAAAACTTAATTTTTACTGAACAAAAACTCATCTTTCATTTTCAATTACGGGAAACTAATTAAGTTTGTTAATTTGCCTATTCAACGAGCTACTGCAGTCCTCGGACAGCATAGATCGTGGTAGAGATTTTACCAAGCTATCGGTCTTTTTTACCTTTTCAGATATTCAGCCGCTACAAACTAAGCAAATTGTGTATTTTCACGGAGATCATGATATTATTTGACAACAACGAGTCTTTTCTGTCAACTTTTATGAAGATTATTTTAATCGAGCATCAAGAATCATCTCTACCGTCTTCATTTATCGGAAAACCAAAGGGTTGATTAGGTTTTTTTGTTGTCACATGTACGAGTAACATGTCGTAGTAAGACAGCCACACGCCTCAATGAAACAAATCTCATTCTTCACTTCTTTCAATGACAATGTGGATCTTTTAAAAAAGCGTAAGCAGGATCTGATAGTAATGTTGCATAGCCAGCAATTTTTTTTCTCAAGACTTGGTGGGAATGACCTTCACTTCCTCACATATCCTCTTGTTGGAGAGGAAGTTTAAGATGAAATTTAGTAGTAACCTAAGCGGATCTATGGATATGACTTCTGTTCGAACGTGACCCATGGTTGACGCTTTTACTAGACTTGCTAAAGCACTGTCAGTCTTCTGGCGATGTAAGGGAGCCTTTGGCAAAACATGGGGTCTGTCATCGAAAAGGGTCCTTTGGCTATCATAAGACCAATCGTCTTCTATGCGTCAATCGTTTGATGGGATTAGCTCTTGTGTAAATACAATATGTATCGGCTGTACTTGGGCATTCCCCAGCACTCCCTGTGCTGCTCTCGGCGCACTGTTGAATCTTCCTCCCCTTGATACCTACATCATGGGGTGTACTCTCAAGACCATTTCTTGTTTAAAGTAATGTGGTCTCTGAGCAAGCAGCATATATTTTGGCTCACGTTAATGGATATGTCGGACGACTCGATGATCCCAAGGCTCAAACTGCGTCAAAAATCAACTTTCCTTCTGTTCAGGACTGGGATTCTCTAGAATCTGAACCAGGAAAGGATTGTTATCGAATCTTCACAGATGGTTCTAAAACTAATGATGGATCTGACGCTGGTGTCTTTGTGGAGAGCGATGACATACGACTGCACGCCTCTTTAGGCTCATATACGCATCCGTCTTCCAAGCGGAGGTGTATGCTAATGCTATCCAAATGGGTATAAGCTACGTTACGAACAATGGTCGGAAATGAGATTGCCGTCCGTCGCTCGGCCTGCCTGGGTCCTCAGTGAGGGCTTCATTAAACGATTGGATCTGTCAAGAGCACAATCGTAGATGACATGTCTCCAGAGGATGCAGACATACCAAACGCATGGTCCCAACGTTACTTTGAATTTTTATTCTTCCGTAGCAGAAAAGATTGCAGAAAGCTTGTTGGCATTGCCACGGCGCACTTCTCTCTTGCCAAGCATTTAAACGTGTTAGGCTTAACTGATACCACTCCACTCTGTTAATCCTGTGGATAAGATGATGACAGCGCGGAGCACTTCCTCTACGGATTCCCTGCATTTTCTCGTATTATAGGTTACAGGTAGGTTCTCGGTGCAGACATGGTGAGAGCTGGTACTTTAGGCTCCTTATTATGGCAGCGTCTTTTATCTCTTCTGGGAGGCTATAACAAATAGAAGGTTGCTATCTGGTAGTACAATGGACCGGTATTTAGGTCTGAGAGCTCCAGCTAGTGCTTTAAAACCTCCATCAGAAAAAAAGCAGAAATCCTGGCGATCAAAGATGTCCTTTCATAGCTCAAACAAAACGTGATTTCTTCGACGAAATTATCTGCATCTTCTTTGATAGCCAAGCAGCACTAAAGCAGTTGGTAATGTTTCTATACAAACTCTGTAGCCGCCCTCGGCAGTCAATCGTCTCTTATGGAGATGACAGAAGAGTTTCACATTCGCCGTGGGGCTCATATGATCGAAATTGTTTTTAAGCATAGGAACATCTTTGCCATCAATAGAGACATTCCGGGAAACTGCAAAGTCGATCATGAAGTAGCCAAGGAGCTTCCATGCCAATGTAGCCCAACAAAACAAAAACTGGCATGCCTTTCGCTACGTGCAAACCACGAACAACGAACACCACCATCTGCATGGCTATCAAAAAGATCTGTCCAAACCTTGATCTTTTACGTACAAGAAGTTTGTTATCCTTAAGCTGATTGCAATTTAGCTCCTTAATTGGTATTATAACAGGATAACTGCCTCATAGGTGGTACCCGTGGTGCGATGGATAGCATGTCCGCCTGTTAATCCAGAGGTTCGAGTTCGAATCCCAACAGAGGCAAAAATGTTTTTTCCACGGGTATCGCCTTTCGCGAGGAATTGGCAAGTCCTCCGTTAGTATTCATTGCCATGAAAAGCGCTTTCTCGATTAGCCGTTCGGAACCGGCAGAAAATTGTAGGTCCCCTCCATTCCCACACAAGGCATGGTTGTGAGAAATGCGCTAGGCCCAGGAGCTCCTTGCTCTGTAGCGCCACCCTATTTTTTTTTTTTTTTATTAACTGCCTCATAGGTAGACATGCCGCAAGGCTCAATGTTCCGTCAAACGATTTCTGTGGAAGCTGGACAGACGAAGAAGCAGAGGAAATTATTCCACAACTTCTTTGCACATGTCCTGCCCTTTCTCAAAGACGGAAAACATATTTGTGCGAACACTTTTTCGGCGGTCCAAGTGATCATAGAAGCCATTTACATTCTTCATCGCTCTATAGAAAGCTCAAAATGGTTTAAATAAGGAATAATTCCTCAAATTTCTTGTGGTATCGCAATGGATGGGCGTTGTACTATTCGGGAAGGCTCTGACTGGTGTCAACTTGGCGGCGCGGCGCCCAGATGTTGCAACTTAGTACACGTCAATTGTGCTTACTATACCTTCCAAAAGAATTGTGATCAACACTATAATGCTCTGCGAACAATGACTGACTGCACGAATCTCATTTGTCTGCGAGAGCTTTTACGTAAATGTCTCAGCGGATGAATTCGAATTACAGAATCAACGATGGACTTCAGCTGTCAAAAAAAGCAGAAACTCCTTAAGGAGCTACTCCAACGTATTTAGCTTAAAGGTCTTTCAGAGTCTTTCAATACTAGGACAGGGTATTGAAATAGAAATGGTTGTGGATGAGCTCCTGGTGAGCCAACGGCAGCTCTCATACCCTTGCAGCAGGGTACTGACACTGGATATTCCAGGCTTTTATGTCCGAAGGAATCCCAAAAGTACCTGGCTCTCCTGGTTGGGGGTTGTGCCACACAAAAAACATCTCGTTCCGAAACAACCAACAGCCTCGGATAACGATAATGATTTCAAAGTTGACGACCCAAGCAAACGAAAAAAGGACAATAACCTCCGGATCTGCACATGGAACGTAAGATCTCTTAACGGATTACGTGCAGGTAGAGAATTAGCAGACACCCTGGACTGCTCCAAAGCAAACATAGCCGCCATTTAAGAAGTGCGATGGAGTGGACCGGCCATAAGGAAGATGAAAAACTGTGACATCTACTATGGCGACTGCTACAGGCAACAGAAACAGCGCTTATTTGGGTGCGGATTTGTCGTTAGAGGAAGACTCAGAGATAAGGTGATTAAGCAAAGTCCAGTTAATGAGCGTATAATGACCATCCGCATCAGGGCTAAATTCGCCAACAATAGCCTAATATGTGCCCACGTCCCTACAGAAGAAAAAAACGACAATTCCAAATACAGTTTCTACGAGCTCCTCGAAGAAACATATGAGCAGTGCCCTAGACACGACGTGAAAATCGTTCATGGCGATTTCAACGTAAAACTAGCATGACAAAACCTCCGAAAACGGACTAAGGCTAATCGATTTTGCTGCTGGGCTAAATCTTGTTGGGCCAACTTTTACTCGGAGCACTACCTTGTTGTAGCCTAGGTACGAGCAGATCTTGTTCACGACCTGCACGAACTAACGCTGTGAAGGGATATGACGTCGGAAAGCTACAATCGCAAGAGATTGCCAATGCCTTTTCCAACCGAGTGTCCTTTCAATTATCCTTGAATCCTATGCCTATGTGTAACTCTTCGTTACACTTAATGACCACTTTCTTATACCTATTTCTATAAAACAATTGTTTCACTCACTACTCACATCCAATTCTGGTAGCCATTTTTTTGTTTGTCGATAGTATAACTAATCAAGTTATTCCCACGCATTCATAAGCAATTTCGAAGAAAACGCCTATAAGTCTTGTGAAATCGAGGACGTACATTTTAAAACTGACTGCTCTGCAAAGATTGCTTGTCTGCGTAATTTCCTATTACTCATCAATATCGCATCGGGGTGACGTCCTTGTTATTTGTATCCATTTTATTGCTGAGTGATAGGAGCAGAAGATCAAATCAGTTCCTTTCTCTGAATCACTCCCATTCATCTCTTCTTTTTGAATTGTATAGGTACCTACACATTTTGCTTTCTTACGTGTTCATAGTCTGTTTTCTTGTTGCTCCAGGAGACTCCCCATTGTGATTTCCATGGTCACACAATTCCCTGATATCTTCAACTTCAATTAATACTTTGAGTGAAGTAAATGTGAATTTCCCATCCAGAGATTGAAACTTCAAATCATAATGGTACCTGCACAAGCTCATAACACACACACACACCCACACATACACACAATTCCTTACAGTATCAGATCAAGTCAAAGTAGCATTTCTCCCTATCAATTGGCACAATTCAATAATTCAATTATGTTACACAATAGACTCTCGAATCCTGCTCCACTGTGTAGGTAATAAAAAAGACACTTGCTGTCACTTCAATTTATCCCTCTTAGTTGGTGAAAAGAAGAAAAACTTTTCCCACAAAATAATATTCCCTCATAAGTTCTTATAACAGCAGTCACAGTCCATACTTCGTCCAGGACTTTATCTAATTTCATTTCGTTAAACTCAAACAAAAAAAAAATAAAAAGAAGAAAAAAGATTTCTTTTCTTTTACCATGAGTCGGGTCACTGACACAGGGCTTTTACAAAAAATGTGGTTATTGGGCATCTTCTGTTGCCATTCCATTTCTACCCTTCTACTCCATAACTCTTTTGTGTGGATATTCGCAGAAATCAAAAAACCTCTGTACTGAGCTGTAAACGAAACAAAAATGAATAAAAAGAAGAACAAGCGGGGAGAAATCAAGAATGAGAAAGAAAATAAAAGCACTTGCTTCCACAATCAAAAAAGAACCGCCGAGAGTAAAATCGAAAGAAAAGGAAAAAAAAAATCGAATCGATGAAGCATTTGCTTTATGATGCCACCCACTCTGAACAAAGGCTTTGTTTTCCACTCCAGCCAACACCCGTAAAATATACCCGTTCATTCATGTATATGAATGGAAGAATCCAGCAACTCCCAAGGAAACACATTCCTTTTCAAACAATTTCTCCATCAGTTTGACGAGTGGAATGTCCGGTCGAACTCCATTTTTTTTTCATTTCTTGTTTATTTTAAGAAACAGTTCTTACTTAAAAAAAAAAGAAAAAAAACTTTCTTTTTTATTGCAAGAATTATAAAAATCCTTTTCCCTTAGTCAGCTTGCTAAGCGCATTGCATTTACTCGTATTAAAAAAAAAACTACCAGACGTAGTCATTCAAAATGTAGGCCCTTTTCGGACCGAAGCAAGGAGAAAAAGCAACCTACACACTCACCAACTCAACCACCAACGAATTTGTGAATTCGGTCAAGCCGCAGCACTCCACTTGCGCCTACTCCAAAGAAAAGAAAAAAAAAAAGTTTAAAGGGACATTCAGTGCGCGAGCTGCAACAACAATGAAGGCACGATGATTGCTGGTATAACCTAGTTTCTTTTGAAACGGAAATCGGATTGCATCAAATCTATTTTTTGTCGTTTTGTTTTTATATAGTTTCACGAATTCGACTACCCCCGTAAGCTCGATTGTATACTGCTACAGTTGCAGCACACACAGCACTTGAAAAATGAAAATTCATTTAAGATTAAAAAATAAAAATTCTACGATCTAGGATCTGGAAACTGGAAATGGCGTAGTGTGTGTGCTTTATCTATTCTCCATTCATTTTTTTCCCTCTTTTTTGTGATTTCCTTTTGTTAATGTGAATTAGCGTTCAGCGGATAGAGGGATGAAATGAATGAGATTAAAATTGTCTGACGGAAGTTGGGATAGGAGCGAGTACAAGTAGTAGGAATTTGAATTGCAATTTGCTAATAAGAATAAAGTGTGCATGGAAGTGAATTTATCGTTTCAATTAAACGGAAGAAAAGCGGAAAGAAATATGCGCTGTTATGAGGGTAAGAAAGGATATGATTTTAAAGGGAGGATTATGTAGGTCGCTTTGATTAAAGTATCGACAGGATTGTCGTTCTGAATGTAGATTCTATTTCATAAACATGACAATCAGAGTCCATTGTATATTTAGTAATGTAGATTACTTGCATTTTGCTGAAATGAAAAAGACTAAGAGAAAATAAGACTAGAAATAGGTACTCTTTTCTTGAAATAAGGAGTAGAAGTCGAAAACTTCCAAGTAAGTTTTGAAAGGAAATGGCTTGAAGTGCGATTTACTATTTGGTTTATTAAAATTAAAGGGAGCGACAATTGTATTCGCAGCGTACCTATACATCTAATAGAACAATATTAAATGCAATGACGGATTGTACATCTCTCCCACCAGTGATGAGGGATAGAAAACGAGAAAGACGAAACATGTCAGTTAGGCTTGACTTTCAGGTACAATTTTTTTTTTATAAAAGTCTAGTTTCTATTCAATTTAACTTTTAAATTTAGAAAACTAAATGAAAATCACTAGCGAGATCGTTGAGCGTCTGGCTGCATCTAGTGGAATACTCGATAGCTTATAAACGACATCTCTGAAAGTCGATATGTCAAGGTGTACCGCCTGACGAGCAGTTACCTAAAAATTAACTATTTACTTACCTACTTACTTCAGTGAGCATTGCAGTTCGGGGTGAACATGGGCTACAACCAACATCTTTTGCCAACGATCTCGATTTCAGCCGAGCTTTCTCCAATGCTGCACCCTAATTTGGTTAAGGTCTTCTTCCACTTGATTGCGCTACTTAAGACTAGGCCTCCCCCTTCCGCGATTTGCCTGCAATACGCTTTCGAAAAGTCGCAGAGCCGGAGTATTGGTTTGCGTCTTGTTCCAGTCATCGTAGTCTCGAGATGAATACTTTTCTAGTTATGCTCAGTATCTTCTTTTCCATTTATTGTTTTCGCATACGGAACCAAAGATCAATCGGAGTATTTTCAAGGGTTTCATCATCCGCTCTTAATAAGGTCCATGTTTTTGTGCTGTAAAGAAGGACTAGTCTATTGTGAAATTTTGCCCAATTCGTCGATGTTCGGTGCCCTTGTTCGATGACAACACATAGATATGGATAGGATATCAGGCTCCCAGAAACGGAAATAAAGCCTAGGGGACCACATAAAATTAGAATTTGAAATAAAGCGTGCCCCCACACCACACTTGATTTCGGATTTTAACTTTTGATCTTCCTCTTTCCGTCTGTGTTCAATAGTCTGGTATCTTCAGTTCGGAAATTCAATGATTTCTGTGGTTTTGCCCTATTCTTCATTTTGGATTTTTGATCCATCCCCTTTACCGACCTTGACGGAGCAGCGTGAATTCTCCAAAGTCATCCTCCATAGTCGTACGAGTTTTGCAAGGATGTTGAAACTAGACATGGCTCTGTACGGCTAGTCTCTGAAAAAACTGCCTTACCCGGGACGTGAAATAGATGAAAAGGCAGTGTATTTCGATTTTCTACTCCCGAACTTTTTCCAAGATCCACCGTATTGTGAAAATTTGATCGATTTTAAATAAAAAAGGTATAAATTGTGTACGTGTACGTGGGGTTTCGGACGTTCATATATTCCAGCAAGATCTAAAGCGCGACGTAAAGGATGCTTTTTCCTCTATAAATTGCGCTATTGAGAGGGTCTCCCACTTTTTCGGATCAGACATACCTACGATACTGAGGTTCCATTCGTCACCGACCATATAACGCA
This sequence comes from Melanostoma scalare, assembly GCA_949752695.1. Classification (NCBI taxonomy): domain Eukaryota; kingdom Metazoa; phylum Arthropoda; class Insecta; order Diptera; family Syrphidae; genus Melanostoma; species Melanostoma scalare. Next base: position 42,098,394 of record OX456985.1, on the reverse strand, counting down.
GATCAGCTGGTTCATGCTTATTTTCAACTGTTCTTCAGCTGCCATGAAAAGTTCGGCATCAAGGTGCAACCTTGCAAGCTTGCATATGGCAAGCTTAACTTCTTCTGGGTCGGAAGGACAGCATTCTTGAACATCGTCCAATTTGAATTTGGCATTCTGCCTGACAGCGGAATTTGCTTCTTCATCACCGTTAAGCAGTTTGCAGAAATTTTCTTTCCAGACCCTTAGCAGCATCTGCGTCTCTATTACTATGTTTCCCTGCTGGTGTTTACAGGCTTGAGCTGGGGGTTCGCCACCATTGCAAGATCTTTTTACTTTTTGGTAAAACTTCCGAACCTTATTCGTGTCATGGCATCTCTCATAATTCCCTCAAACGAGCGCCAATCACGCTGCTTCTTTTTCTTTTTGAGAATTCGGTGTTCTTCCCTTCTTTTCTTCTTGTAAACTGGAAGAGTGCCTTGCGTCTATCGCAACATGGTCAATTTGGTTGACGGTAGATTGATTTGGGGACCGCCATGTACCTTTATGGAATTTTGAGATGCGGGGAGCAAGATTTAGCCCCGCAGCAAAATCGATTAGCCTCAGTCCTTTTTCGGAGGTTTTGTCATGGAGGCTATGCTTACCGATTGTATTTCCAAAGATGTCCTCCTTTCCCTAGTTTTGCGTTGAAATCGCCAATAACGATTTTCACGTCGTGTCTAGGGCACTGCTCATATATTTCTTCGAGGAGCTCGTAGAAACAGTCTTTGGAATTGTCGTTTTTCTCTTCTTTGGGGACGTGGGTCCATATTTGGCTAATGTTGGCGAATTTAGCCCTGATGCGGATGGTCATTAAACGCTCATTAACTGGATTTTGGCTGATAACCTTATCCCTTAGTTTAGTCAAATATGTGTTGTTTATGTTGTCTGTAACAGTCGTCATAATAGATGTCGCAGTTTTTCACCTTCTTTATGCCCGGCCCACTCCATCGCACTTCTTAGATGGCGGTTATGTTTGCTTTGTAGAAGTCTTGAGCGTCCGCTAATTCTTCAGCTGCACGTAATCCGTTAAGTGATCTTACGTTGCGCGTGCAGATATGGAGGTCTTTACCTCATTTTTGTTTGTGTCGTCAACCATATAGTTTATACGTGGTTGGATAGTTTACCCCACACACAATCTCTAACCTGGAAAGCCAGATCCTTTTAGGATCCTCTTGGACATAAAGAGCTGGATTATCAGATGTCAGTCAGTACACTTGCAACTTGTTTTGCAAGTCACCAGTACCCAATGTCTTCGTTTATAATTTTGAATAGAATATAGTCATATTTTATCTAATCCAATCAATCATTTCATATGCTCATCTTCAAAGCATCAGCAAATCAAGAAAAACCTTTCCATTTCAAAAGTACTTACATCCTAAATTATGTACATACTTAAATTTCCATAAAACAATTTGGCACAGTATCGCATTAAGCACACCGACTTGAATTCAAAGGGAAATTCATTTTTTGTGGAGCAAGTCTATATTACATTCCAACAGTCATCCTTAACCTCAAAGGTGCACCCTTCTACCTACCACTAAAGTCCACTTAACATTCATAAAATCCTTTGTCCCACATAGGAATGCCACTTAAAGTATTCCATAAATTGTACGTTTCTATGGATCTTCCAACCCAATGTAGAGATGTAGAGAGTAAGACACACACACATTTAACATAAAAGATATTGCCTCTACTTAATCTGTCAAGATTTTTCCGGTGTCGAGTGTTTTCTTCTGGCATAGCATTCTCTTGATTCTCTTGTTGTCGCTTCAATTTCATCACAGTTAAAACACCCCCTACCACGCTTTCACATATTAAATTGTCCGCCCAAATCAATTAAATCAGAGTGATAATCTTTGTCTATTTTGCATTTGGTTGCTGTCACTGTTCGCTGTCAAGGTTAATCAATAAAATTTATAGCTGTCTCGCACAAAAAAAAAAAAAAAAAGAAGAAGAAAGCAAAACAAATCATATACATACTTACTTTGTGCTACTGATGCTTCTGTTGCCTCATCTGTTGTCTAATGACCTATTTAGAGATGAACCCACCGAGATAGTATCATCGCCCGTCGCACCGGTCGTTGTAAAGTGATATTAAAGCTAAACGATTCTTATACCACAACAACGTGATAAAGACCCCCACCACCACCACCACCGACCTGCTGAATTAAAAGTGAAGATAAAATTTAGCTCGGATTAACTATTTTACTTAGAGAAGCATACGCCCGCATACCGCATCCATCCCCTTTGCCTTAGCGCACTATTATCTGTGTCTTCTTGCTTCGAAGCTATGTTGGTTTCTATTTTTTTTTTCTTATTCAGTATAGAAAAAAACTGGGTTTCTGTACTTATAATGAAAAAGTTTGCACAAAGCTGCTGAGTTTGGTTTTGTAAATATCCCTCTAGCGAGGGATGAACTGCATCTTGACCCTCTTTTTTTCTCTGCACGTTTTTTGCTAAACAATTTTTGTAAGTGAGACCCCGATTTTCCGTTTACACTTGAGGAAACATAAGTGCAAATAAAAAAGGTTAAGCAAAAAAATATATCTCTTTTCATTCGTCCTTAATCGGTGTCCTAAATGTTATGGCTGGCTGGGTGATGGCAATGATGGGGGTGTCATTGAAAACACTCGTTTGGAAAATTTAAATGACTTATTTGTAGCATGCTAAGGAGCTAGATACAATAAAAATGCTTTTACTGAGTAGTGTGGTGGCACAGAAATATTGAAATTATTTAGCAATGAAATAAATTGGCACTTGATTGTGCAAATGGGATGGTGGAAGGGTTTGGATTGCTAGTAACTAGTAACTAACTCGAAGAGCACTTTTAAAAATTAGAGTTAGAGTACCTACTTATGTTTGTGGATAAGTGAGTAGGAGTGATGGAGGCTTAAAATGGGAAAAAATATGAAAACTAATTGCAATTGAGAAAAAAGAAAAAAATTTAAAGGCTGAAGAGTTTACAATCAGACTCTGTTCCGTTTTTAAAGAGTTGCAGGTGAAAATTTTAAATGAACGTGCACTGAGGTTCTGTGAAACAATAAAAGGTCTAAGGATATAACATTAAAGAACAGATAAATGTCTTTTAAGCTTTTCCAAATAAGATTTTTGCATGCTATTCGAGTCACAAATGTACTCGTATAAGACTAGTGACCATCGATGCCTCTTTAGTTATGATAGCCCTTTGAGGGCCAGCATACTCAACAAAAACAACTTTTCAACCAAGGACGGGATTGCATAGCTTTTAAGACAACCAAAATCGAGCTGAATTCGCCCAAAATTAAAATATTGGAAAAGTCTAAAAAGGCAACAATATTTATGAGTTTGATAGTTAAATAGCTATCCTTCAATCGCTGAAAGCTAAAGTTGCTGAAGAAGTAGTCTGACTATACCTTTTTGGATAACAAATTAAATAATATGCCTCGGCGTAATGGTAACCATGCCTGTCTGTTTCGTGGGTAACTTTTGGTTAAAAGCACAGAAATGTCAAAGAAAAAAATGCTTTATATGGGTATCGTCATGTAGACGCTTTCTAACTTAGCCGTTCAAAATTAGCATAAGATTTCAGGTCCTGGAAAAGCGTAAGACCCCGAAGGTTTCCATAGCTTTGGTGTGCCATCCTATTCATTAATTTACTTAACGATCGAGGTTTCGGGCACTGATTTTAATCGTAGTATGACCTTGTCGGCAAATTTTCAAGTAAATTATTGAAGAAAACGGCGTGTAGATCAACCGAAATAAGATCAGTTTTAAACTAGTTGCCAGTTAATCGCCGAGTGTCGCCTTTCGCGAGGATTCGGCAGGTCCTTCAATAATAAATTCATTGCTATGAAAAGCATTTTCTGGATTAGTCGTTCGGAATTGGCATAAAACTGTAAATTTCTCCCATACCCACCGAATATTCAGGTAAATTAACCCGAGTAGTTTTCCACTTCCACTAGAAAATGGAAAATATCTTCTCTTTCCCCCCGATTACACAGGCTGCATAAGCTGGGAAGGTCCTCTCTATGTGGCATATAATTCAAATGTAGAAGTTCTGCACGAAGTCTCACCATCATCGAGATATGCTCCACACTATTATGGTCTCTGAAGTAGTTTCTTTGTCCTAGGTTATGGCATAGGCGACTGTAAACAACTCGGTGTACAGAGCTGGTGGCATCTTCGACATATTTCTCTCTAAGCTTTTCATCCACCATTGTAATTAACTTATAAAGTTGACCTTTCCATACGCTAACATTTTCAATGTGCAAGTCTAGCTCCATACCACACCATTGCGCGAGCTCGTTCCAGTCCGCATACCAGCTGTATTTCCGGTTGACTACGTATAAGTCAGCTTTCTTGGGAAGTCTTTCACTATCCATGTTCAAAACTTTGATAATATAGTCCCTGGGCTTTGAGGGTTTTGACGAAGAGTGGTGATAATCCTGTTTCCAGCATCAAGGCGTAGTTTGGTGTGTTAGACGGAAGGTGGAATATCCTTTTTTATCCACACTTCCATATTGCTTGTATCCCCATACCTGTGACGCATAGAACATAATCTATTCAGAAACTTCTTCAAATACACGGAATTTACAATTATGAGCTATACTTCTGTTAGAGAAACACTTTTTCCACGTAGCTCCATTAGCTCTCTTTGCTTTAACAAGTTGTTCACTTAGATGCTTTTCCATACTTTGGTTTTTAGTCAAACACACTCCTAGGTATCTAAATTCGTTCACGACTTCAATAGGTGTTGAATTGTAGAACCATCTTTCGTTTTGGCTATTTCTTCCTCCACCATTCCAGAAGATCATTATCTTTGATTTGTTTAAATTAACTTGAAGATTCCAAGTTGTACAGTACCTATACAGTTGATTGATCATCAATTGAAGCGATTGGGGCGAGGTAGACAGTAGTACTATGTCGTCAGCGTAAAAGAGGGCCTTTATATTGGTCCCCGCAAATTCTACACCTCCGGAAATGCAATCCGTTTGATCCTCTATAAATAGCGCAAATAAGAGAGGGCTCAGTGCACACCCTTGTCGAACGCCAGACTCCGTTTGAAACCATTTAGATAATTGTTCCCCATTCCAAACTGCTGCCTTAGTTTGCTTTAGCTTTAGCTTTGTGGACATCCCAAGTCCATAGAGCTTGTAGATAAGCGCTTGCCTATCCACCACATCAAACGCTGCTTTGAAATCGATAAAGAAGCTGTAAAGCTTTTTTCTGTTTTGAAGGAAAGATTCTCCGATGCTTTTTAGTACAAAAATATGATCGACCGTAGAGTACCCCGTCCTGAAACCAGCTTGATATTCATTCAATAAATGGTGTATAATGTCCATCATTATAGGAAGGATAATTTTATGCCATTAACGTTTAAATATGAATTCGGGCATGTGGCTGCCGCTACTTGCTCGAATGAAGCCAAGTCTAGAGCTCCAATTTTCAACCACTTTTCCGAGCATTTGAGGCTGTATGTCGGCAACAACGGCAACGCCACGAATGTTGGCTTCCAAGCCCCATAACGTTTCTGGTTTGTTGACGTAAACGAGCGACTTCACATATCCCCAAAGATAATGGTGTCAAATCACACAATCTTGGTGGCCAATTGACAGGTCCATTCTGCGAAATTATGCGGTCATCGAATGTTTTCTTCAATAAATCGATTGTGACGTGCGCTGTGTGGCATATAGCGCCGCGCCGCGCCGGCCGTCTTGTTGGAACCATATCTCATCCACGTTCATGCCATCCGATTCGGGAGCAAAATAGTCGGTTATCATGGCTCTATAACCGGTCTCCAATAACAATATCTGGCTCGCCAGCATCATTCCGGAAGAAGTACGGCCCCACCAGCCCATAGAGCACACCAAACAGTCAGTTTTTGTGGATGTAATTGCGTCTCAAGGTACTCGTGTGGATTCTCTTCACTCCAAATGCGGCAATTTCGCTTGGTTGCGTACCAAAAATGAGCCACTGAACAAAATTTTGCGATGAAAATCATCATCGATATCAATCTCACTTTCGGCCTATACACCAAAATCACGATGGTGTCGCGGCTCTAATTCTTGCACAAGCCGGATCTTGTAAGGTCGTATGCCAAGATCTTTGCGGAAAATCTTCCATAAAGTTGATGGACAAAGCTCCAATTGCTGTGCACGATGGCGAATTGATTCATTCGGGTCCTCTTCAACAGTTTGCTCTACAGCGGCAATTGTTTCTTCGGTGCGCACTGTTGGACGTCTCTACGGATACATATTATCACAAAAAGTAAACGTAGTGCGAAATGATCCATGGTTAAACAGTTTTATGTGAAATTGGGCTTTTTTGGTCACTTACATCTGTATAGCTATGCAAATAAAAAACTTTATTTCATATTTTTCCCTACGTTTCGTCGTAATTTCTCGACTTCTTCAGGGGAGTTTTATTAAATATGATTTTTGTTGTTTGTTACATATAATAATAAAAACTATTTTTAACAATTTAAACTGAGTTTTTCTCAGAGAAAAAATTACATGTAGTTCACGAACGTAAACGTCCTCATGTGAAGGAACAGAAAGAGTTTCTGGAATAATTGGCTGGTCGGTGTTGTCTGGAAGTGCTTGTTCCTGAGTACTTTCATCAACATTGCTTGTCTGCTGTTCATTGTAGTTGTGTTGAGTAGGCCTTGGTGTCATCACATCTTTCAAGAACAACATAGATAGCTTGGAAATATGGCCATTTTCCATTATAGTAGACTCTAGGTGGGGTGCCCCGTCCTCCTGATCGTGGGCTTGCTATTTTTTTCAACTCTCTCTGAAACACATCCCTCAATGCCTTCTTCATCTAAGCTTGACCGTCTCTCCTGAAAAAGGACAAATATATGTACATATTTATTTAGTTGCTTTTTTATAGGCAGTTTTTTCTACGTTCTTATGTGATTTATTGTTTTCACTTTTTAGGTTCCTAGCTACCGGTATGGCATTCCGGCAACTTGTTTTACTTTTAGGATCTCAAAAACCGCTGTATCTAGTATAGTATTGGAAGTTTGCGTTGCAGTTTGGAAGACACTGAATAAAAAGCATTTGAAATTTCCTTCCCCTGAGGATTTCAAATCTATTGCAGAGGACTTTAAGAAAAAAGGAAAATTTCCTCATTGCATTGATTGTATTGACGGCAAACATATTCGGCTCAAGAAACCAGCGGGAGTATGTACTTCAACTATACAAGCATTTTTTTTTTTCTATCGTGCTTATGGCCGTTTGTGATTCGAACTATAGGTTTCGAATAATTGACGTTGGTGCCTATGGAAAAGACAGCGATGGAGGAGTTTTAAGTTCTTCTAAATTTTTTTTCAAGAAATCAACAACGACAATTGTCATTTACCAGGACCAGAACAACTACCAAATTCATATATTAACGCTCCGTTTGTGTTTCTGGGGGATGAGGCGTTCCCTCTAAAAAACTTTTTATTAATACCCTATCCCCGCAGGCAATTACATGGGAACAACTCCAGATCGATTTTCAATGAAAAATTGTCTGCAACACGAGTGACAGTGGAATGCACCTTTGGAATTGCTGTTTCCAAATTCCGAATTAGCTATACTTAAAGCAATCGAAACATCTGCTGAAAAAGCAATAACAATAGTGCAAGCAGTTTGCTTGTTGCATAATATAATAATAGACATGGATGGTCCAGTAACAACAACAGAAAACAATATAGAAAGCGTAAATATGCAAAACATAGAACCGTCTAGTGTCTAGAGAAAACAATCGACCAACAAATTCAGCATTAAATGCTAGAGAACTTCTAACCACTTATTTTTATGAGAACAATAATAATCAATAAAAACAATAAATAAAAATCATATGTATGTATGTCGAAATGTTTACTTGTTTTTTTTTAATTTTTTGGCAATTTTTTCCCACACTAAGGGCCGGTTTGTTCAAGCTTGGTTATTTCTAATCAATGATTATTCCAGATGATAATCATGGATTCGGTTTGTTCACGAGATATTTAATCAAGGAATCTCTGATCAGAGCTTTAAATCATAGATTTTGCTAACCAGGCAATTTTTCTGGGTTAGCTCCATTTAAACAACGATTAACTGATATTCAGTTTGTTCAGGCTTGATTTTTGTTCAAATCACAGCTATCCCTTCAGAATAGAAAACTGTCAGGCAGACTTATCACCTTGAATGAGGCATATGGACGCTGTAATTTTAGTTTTTTTTTATAAGTAGTTTCTGTAAAACAAAAACATAAATCAATTCTACTATAAATAAAAAAAGCGTGGGCTTGGCTGAAGTGGTATTTTATTAAACCACAAATGGCAGTATTTTCTTTGAATTTTAACTCCGCTTGGAGAATTTAAATTTTTAAGCGATGTTCCTCAGCGGCATGTCTAATTTTTTTTTCATGCGCCTCCTTATTTTGTGCCAGCTGTTGGCGTAGTATTTCTTTTTCAAAACTTAAAATTTCACCAACTTGACCTTTTTTTGGTTCTGCACTGCTTTGGTCAATGTTCTCAGTTGTGTGGTTGCCTTGTTGAGCAGCTTGCAGGGCGAAATTTACATTATTTTGGGTGTTTTGTATGGAAGCAGTTTCTTCTTGTACTACAGCTTCAGCTTCGCGAACTTCTTTTTCAAGTTGTTCGACAATTCCCTATTTTCCAACCAATACAGCTTCTGCAGCACGAGCAGCTTGCAAAGCCCTTTCAGCCAACTGAGCTGTAATCTGAGTTGTCCGGTTTGAGCATTTGATGCTGCTTTTGCCTCTAGTGCAGCTAGATGCTTTTTGCTTTGATGACCCCTCATACCTCTGTTAGATTGCCAATTAGTTTGGAGTTTCTTTATTTAGGTGTTCCGAGTCGCCATACCTACATACATATGTTTGAAACTAAAATGAAATTAAATTTAAATCTCGATAGTTTTGACAACCGAAAAAAACTCTCTCATCAAAAAATGTATGTATACAAACACACTTTGGTGATCACAGATTCTTAATCATGAATTAAGAAAAATCCTTGATAGCCAAATTGCTTATTTAACCCGCTCTGAACAAACCGGCCCTTAATCAGTTTTAATTCGATTTTTATAACATTCTTCGCGTTTATCCCATAAAATGGGATTCACAAACACTTGGTAAGAAATCATATCGAGAAAGCAATCTTCCTATCGCTTGATTTTAAATCAATTCAAAAAAGTTGACAACTTTTCGATTATACATATGTAAGTATCTATTAAACTCACTGAAGACGATCCATTTAGTGCCTGTCACGAGTTCTATGCAGCTTTTCGCTCACGGTTTTGAGTAAGTAAGTTACTTCCTAACGATGCACATATTTTTGGTGTAAGAGTCTGATAAGAGTCATTAAACAAATGTTCGTAATTTTTGTGGGAAAACGCAGGATTTGAATTTTTTTGAAAAGAGAAGGAAAGGATAGTGCAACATTTTTTCAAAAAAGAACATAGTAAAAAGTCCAGCCCTGTTGCCTTCGACGACTGATATGTGGTTCGATCAAAGCACAGGTAGAGAAGGCTTTGAATCTTTCTGAGAGATGATAAAAACTGAGCTACTTGGGATCGTGTGCCAATGAACATTTCCCCAACGTTATTACTCTTTTCCGGCAAAGAAAAAAGACTGCGATTATTTTAAAAGACGAGGTTGTCAGAGTAAGTAGTATTGTGATAACCTCAAAATATGCTATGCAATTCATTTAGACAAAACATTTCGGGCGATGTTTTATACTCATGTATATACCTACTAACCGTTTAAGGGAGAGGAAAAAGTGATGAAGTGAACAAACCGAGGTCGAGGTGTAAGGAAAGCTTCGTTTGGCCTTACTTGACACCTTTCATCTTCAACTTCACCTTATGAAAATGTATCTATACACTGACTCTGATTACGGTTATGATATTTAAGAATCTCAGTTTCAACAAACATTCCCATTTTCAACACAACCGATAATGCAGACACAATAAGCATAATAAAGGTGAAACCCAAAGGCAAAATATAACCATAACCACACATTACTTATTAAGTAGAATCAGGGGTTTTTGACACCACCACAACATGCAATTAACCGCCAGCGCTGTTAAACCATTTAATTTAATGATTCTCGTTTTACCTATTCCCAGACAAAATAAAATGAAACACATAAGCGGTGTTAGTGAAGAACAGCAATTCATGGGCTGCCATTAGTAAGGCCGTCGAAACATAGGTTTGATGAAACTTAGAGTGGACTCACAGACAATTACATTATATTCCCGGCAAAACAACTGCCACCAACATACACATAAAATGTTAATGGCATTTATTTACAAACTTAGCTACGCAGAGATAAAAAGCTCGAAGGAGTGAGAAAGAGTACCCACCCGACTTTCATGTCAGGAGCCTTAAGTGGCACAAGGATACTGTGTGCCTCTATAAAAGAAGCACTGAATCTTTGCATTTAGATGTAGATGAGGACGATGCGATGAGAAAAATAGAAAAAAAAAAACAAACTCCATTAATATTTTGTGTAAAATATATGTCCATGTTTCTTGTTTGGTGTTGTTGTTGTTTTCTCTCACTTACGAGCCCCGTTCGCATTTTCATCCTTTTTCTTTTTCTTAGAAGGAACGCCATTAAAAGATTGCCAAGACAGGAGAGGATGTTTTACATGGAGAATCAAATTATTTTTGCATCTATTCTCACTTTACTAAGAGGCTGTTAGGCTTCGTAAGGGGACAAGGGAGGAAGGAGCGAGAAGAGGGAGAGACAAGAATAAAAGTCTTTATGAGTGTGTCGATTAGTCCTGTCTTCGAGGATCAAGGAGAGTAGGAGGTGTTGTTGTCGTTGTGAATGTGATATTCTTAGAAATTTACAACTTTAAAAACTTGTTAAAGAAAAAATAAGGCGAGCGAAACAATTGAACTTGCAATCACTCACGAGAATATGGGTGACAAAGGACTTTTGTCATCTTTGTGGAAACTGATGATTGAGGTTGCACCCACAGAGAAGGGTCACATCGAGAGTGACATTGTGTTCGATTCGTGTTTTTGACCTGAAACGTGAGAATTGATTGTTTTCTTTTCGTGTCTTCTTTTTCTATTAATTTTGTTGTTGATTCTTTTTTATCATCAGAAACTTGTTTGACAAAAGGACTAAAAAAGTTTTTTTTATTGGAAACTTTTTAATTTGTTTTGTTATATTAGACGAAGTATTGTGGTGAGGCTGAGTTCTATTTAAGGGTAGAGATTGTGTTGAAAAAATTGATTTTGGGTTGACATAGATACCTTGTTTGCAGGTCATTGGGTTTTAGGGACAAGTTTTGTTTGGGGAGGGACGATATTGTTTTTTTTTGTACACAAAAGTTTTTATTTCTATTCATTGAAAATAGATACTTTTACTGACAAACAGGCTACAGAGTAATTTTGTTGTTTTCAAAACATCGCACAAACAAAAACATATTTTTCAATCAATAGCTCAAAAAAACTTTTAAAATTTATCTTTGGAGAAAAATACGACGAAAGCTGAACTTTGGAGGAGACTTTTATTTTGATTTCACTATCTTCAACACCAACAGGTCTTGATAATTTAAACATCATTAGTTTAAAAATGTATTGCAAAAAAAAACATTTTAGGAGCCGTTAATTGACGGCTCCTTTGAAGGAAAGAGTTGGACTTAACATGAACCACTGAGGAACACCACACTTAACCCTCAAAAAAGTGGAATGGTGATAATTATTTTTTGTGAATTGGTGATAAATTTTTTATTAGATGTGGGAATATAGTGGAAAGCTGATATCAGCAGCTTTCTGTTTTTTTTTTTTAACAATATTCTTCTCAGCACAATGTGACTAAGTTTCTGCGTTCGTCTAATTTCTGTTGACTTTTGTTTGTTCTGAGTTCTTACGAGCTTCTAAGTGTTTGGTATGATTGGATGGAGACAATCCTTGAGGCAAGTTTATAAATACAGTGACATTTTTCACGTATCACACTATGCTGCAACCTTTTCCATTGGACGCTGGGTTTAAAGGTCAGTTTTGTTTTCTCTTGAGCAAAAGCTTCTATTTGAGCCATTGTTTCTTGAATGCTTATAGATTCGTCTGCAGGTTTTCAGGTTATAGACCAATGAAGCGACTTTTTGGCTATTAACATCGTTTGGGTACGGACCGGTCTTAAAATACTTTTCAAATATCATTCAACCATACGGTTGTGGTAATAACCAACAAATAGGCGCTGTTCAATACTTTCAATAAAAACATACTTCGGAACTCGATTCACTTTCAATATGCAGCTAAAGTTTTTGACCAGTCTTAAAACAAACCGCAACTTTCTTTGATATTAACAATTGATAATATCAAAGTGTGTTTGAATTCATTCCACGATATTTCAATGATGCAAAAACATTGATAGCACTAGACTCAAAGGTAAAACGGAAAGCTCACGTAAATAAGAAAAGAGATGACAAACAACTGAAGATTCAACAACTGAAGTTCTTCGGAAGATGTTCCAAAGTCAGTTTTTATAAAAAAAAAATTTATAAACAAGAGCTGAAAGTTAAACCTCCACTTATTACGTTTTGACATTTTATTTGGTTCTTGCGACTGCACTTAAATACAATTATAGGAAAATTCAGAATGTATTATCCTCACTAGTCTCTTTAGATAAAAAGAAGAAAATATAACTTATCAATAAACTGACTGCTAGTTTTTGAAAAAGATGCTAAATTGTTAGCTTAGAAAGTTTCCACCTTACCACTGGTGGGGGGATTAGCTTTAGTTTAGTACTGCTAAAGTACTTTTAAGCTATTAAGTGGAGCGTTAGCCCCAATAAAAATAATAAGTAGCTTTTAAGTCCTAGTTTTGAGGGTAACTCTGTAGAAGTTCAATAGAAAACTTGATGTTTTTTGAATGTATTCTGATATGCAAACCTATGCACTGGTTTGACAAGATGGGTTACGTCAAGCTTTGTTGGATTCTTGCAGCAGGATATTTTTGACTGCTTGTATGGAGCTGCTTTTTCTTACACCACATATTAGTTTTAGGCCGACGAATGATTTAGAGGCACCGTCTTGAGGGTTTCTTACAATCTCGCCCTTGTGTGCTGAGTGTGTTTTTCCTTGCAATTCGTAGAGTTTTTCTGTACAATCTTGGATCTTATGACAAGTAAACTTAGTGCTTTTAGAGCAAGTATTAGCTGTCGAAAACATTACAATTTGTTGTATTAAATGGCTTAGTTGACTCTTATACGACTTTTTTCTTGTCTTGGCCCACTCATCCTTAATGAGCTTTTTCGCACCGTATGGAAAACACCAAATGAATGTTGAGGCTTGAGGGTCTGTGGAAAATATTCAAAATTATTTTGCAAGAAAATTCAGAGCTTAATTAATTTTTGTTTCTTGCTCTAAGATTTTTTCTTCGGACGGAAGTTAAAAGTTTGACACTAAATAACAGCAATCAGTGTCTTCTTTCTAAACACAAGCTTTTATGTGTGGAACTATTTTATCAATACTTGGCAACTCACACTAACCACTAAAGTGAGGCACCACACTAACCACTAAAGTGGCATGTTTAATACAAATATTCAACATAAACCCAAACAGAAAAAATGGGCACGACTGGGTCGCACGAACTTGCGATTGTGTGCTAAATACGATATCAAAATCTTAAGGCTTAGTAAAAGATTTGAGTACCTATTTGGCTGCCAATTACTACAACTACAACTACCTTCTAATTATGAAAATTGAATTAAATAACGCAAAAAAAAAAAACGGTTTTTTATTTTTCACTTTTTTAAAAGTCAGGTATACAAAGTTTAAGATCTTGCTAGATCTTGTTTTGACAAAAAAATTATTAAATGTTGATATGTAAACTTTCTTAAACAACTTTCGTCAAAATCTCGAAGTCATTTTACGAGAAAGTCGGTTTTGAAAAAAACCGTACTATGGGAGGCACCGTTTTTAGACTTTTTCCAGAAATTGTATTGCACCATAAGAAGATAATCTAAAACTAATCCTTCACACAAAATTTTATCGAAATCGTGGAGCCTTTTTCGAGAAAAAAAAGTATTATCATATTGGTTGTATTTCAGGTAGGGTTATTTCAAGACCTAGAGACTCAATTCCAAAAAAAAAATGTGTAGGCTGCCCCACAGATCCTAACTGCAAATTTTGAAGAATATAGGTCCAGCGGTTCAGGCTGTAGAACCATATATGATCAGACATACAGACAGACAGAATTGCAGAACCAACAAGAACAATTGAAAAAATTCTCCTAAATTTGCATTGCAAAATACTCAAATGGAGCGAGTAAAAATTAAACTCCGGAAGCGCCTCGAAAAAAAAGGTTGGTTTGCGGTGTCGCAACAGAATCATCTGAAACGAAAACATCAAAATGCATTCGTTAAAGGAGATGTTGTCGAGAGGATTTTTTTCGATTTTTCGATTTTTCGTAGTACTTGGAAGTCGAAAATTCGATTTTCGCTATTTAAAATCGGCTAATTTGTTGTTAAATAATTAGTAATTATTAAAAAACCAGAAAGCTCTCGACAATGATTTATGCGAAGAAGTACTGTGCAAAATTTCAAAGCCATTGGTTTAGTAGATTTTGAGTTAAAGTGCACACGGACACGGACAAGTCTTAGAAAAATGGTTTGAAAAACGCAATAGAGTTTGGTCGTTTAGCGCTCTATACAAATAAGTTTGAGAACGAAATGACTCGAATATAAATTACAAGCCAAAAAATACAATAGCGCGCCGCGCAGCTGCGATATAAGACCCGGCATGGAGCAATAGACGCTCAAATCCTTATAACTTCGTCAATTTTACTCCAATCCTTGAAATTTTAACACAATATTCTTGAGATATTATGCACTCATTTAAAAAAGGTGCAAAAATTAAAAACCTTAGCCCCCCCCCCCCCCCCCTCAAATCTGTGTACAATAGTACATTCAAATGATATTTACGTGAGGGATTATAGTTGATGCTATAACTGTTATACCCGTGCAAAAACTATTTTGGTTTCTGTTGGGACTCGAACCACGAACCTCGCACAAAAGAAGCAGACATGCTAACGATTACGCCACGGGCACTACAAAAGGAAAGACACATTTTGTTACAAATTAAGTTAAACCAAGGATTGAAACAATTTCAATTACTTTTAAAAAATTATAAAATTGATCTTTGAAAAAAAAAAAAAAACAAATGAAAACTTCAATGTCATCGGTGCTTATTGGCCAGTTTTACTCGCACCTCAAAAAGTTGAAACAGACTGAAATAATAACCCATAGTTGGGTTGGAGTGAAACGTGAAAGTTTAAAATTTGAATCTCAGAAACATTCAATTGCTTTTGCACTTGTTACCAACTCTTTTTGCGAAGAAAGAAATTATATTTCCAAGCAAAGCGCTATCTCAATTAGTCGTTCGGATTCGGCGGACATGTTAAGTCACTTCCATTCCTGGCTTATGTTAGTTTGAGAGAGAAGCTCGAGACTCTGGTGTGCCACTCTAGTGATTTTATTTAGTCTGAAATGGCATGTTTTTGTCCTGGAGGGTGTTCGTTACGCTACGTTACTCCTAACTAGTTCGATAACAATTATCTTAAGGAATAAAGCTGAATTTGAATTGAATTTCTTAATTGTTGAGTTAAGAAACCGTCGAAAGTCCCTGCGGTTACGTGCGTTTCGAACAATCTTATAAGGGTTCAATGGAAAGCAAAAGAGCTTTAAATGAAAAAATTCCTCAATTGTTTTTGTGTTCTTTTCTTCCCAAATCTAGAAGAAATTCCTCACAATTTAACAAAAAATCTTTTCCGAAAGTTCTCTTATTGAATCCTCGAAGTCAGCTTTTTGAACGACTTCACTTTTCAAAGCAAAGATCTGTGCGAATAAGCTTCAGCACTTTTAGTTTTTGATATCAGGTCAATATTATTTTTAAGAGAATATTAATTTAAATGATTCTAAATCTTTCAATACAATTTTTAATTGAAACACCTAAACTAAAAGTAACGCATCGGCCTAGTTACAGCAACATTCGTAGATTTTCTCCTTTAGAAGGACACATAAATAAGTGCTTGTGCAACCACACTTTAGTTTTACTGAAAAGCTTCTCCTTCCAGGCACCAAATTGGAAACTTCATCAAACTCATTTTCTTTGATTTAACAGCGTGCAATTAGTTGCTTGGCAATAGTAAACCAACAGGTTACCAGATTACTGAGAAATAAACCTAGTTATGAACAATTTCTTGTAATAAAGTGTTTCTCTTCTCTAAATTGAAAGCTCAAAATAACCAAGAACATTATTATCTGATTTCCAAAAATTAATCCTACAAAGACCCAGCAATAAATCCTACTGATGACAACGGCGACCAAACAAAACATAAATTTAACTAAAAAAAACATTCCTCTCAATGAAGTAGTGTTCTCTCTCATCAAAACGAGTACTCTACAATTGACTTGATTAGCCATGGCTACAAGTACAAATTCCCCTGCCCTGACTGGTAGTCAATTCAGAGAGGAAGTGCTCAGAACAGTTTTCGATTTACAGCAGTTGACGTGCAAAGTATTAAGCGCTTACGTAGTATGGGCATAGGGTCGTCGGTCGTATCCCTGATGTGTTGTGTTGTTTTGCTATGAAGCGTTGGTGGCGATATTTACGTAATTTCATTTTAAACAACTAACTTTAGTGTTTTTTTTTTGTAATAGCAAATCTGATGAGACTAATTTTTTCTTTTCTTTTTTTACAGCACTGTGACAGATATGCCATCACCAATTTCAACAACGATAACAGCACCAACTTCGGCAACGCACATAAACTACTACGATGAGCACATGAAATCACCTTCGAGTAATCATCTGCATCATCATTATCAACACCATCATCACCAACATCACCATCAGCCACAACAGCAACATTACCACCTTCATCATTCGCCGTATCTGGATCGAAGTCCGCTACCACCGACAGCACCACAACCACCATCTCCAATGTCTTCCGCCAACATGTTTTTGTCATCAGAGACTGGCAGTCACAATTCCTCACCGGCGAAATCGTCCTCACGTCTCCATTCGACATCGCACTCTCATCATCGTGTTACAATCGATGAATCCAATTTACCTCTATCGGCTTCATCGACACATCATCAACTATTGGCAATCACTGCAAAAGATCCACCATCTGGTGGATCATCACAAAATCAATTGGCAAATATTGGTGATCGACAAACGGGACATTTGGCATTGATGTACCATCATCACCAGTTGACCAGTTATCCAGTCCTGCCAGCCATCAAGCGACCGCCACCACGTCGATTAAGTTATGTCGAGCATCAGCGATATCCACCAATCAAAGCGTAAGTACCTGCATGTTTTTGTTTCCCAATTGTAGAGTCTTCAAGTGTCAATACAATCAAACATTTTGCTTATAACATTTGGGGACTTTTCATAGAAATCACATTTGAGGACTTTTCATAGAAACGCTCAAATTTAAGGCACACCCAAGAGAAGTGATTAGACGTTTATAGTTTTTCAAGAACATGATTTTAAAAATAAGAGTTCAATGTTAATTAATGGACACCTGTAAAGTGCGAAAAGCTCACAAGGCTCATTTTTCGAACATTCTTCACCTACGAAAATTAGAACAGCCACACAAAAGTGTTTAACTGATCAAGACTGTTTGTGTTTTTCAAATGCTTTTTTATTAAAATTTTATTTTTTGAGATTGAGTTTTGGATAAGAACTATTTTGGCTGCTCAATTTATTGACAGCTTATTCAGACATCTTCCAACATCTTACGCTAATTTATTAGACAACAATCAGTTGATCTAGAACTCTATCATGTGAAGAAAGGGTCCTAAGTTTGGTTAAGAGATACTTTACGGACTAGAATTTATTCAGAATTTGTAAGAACTTGTTGAGGAGGACGATTAGTGTCACCAACTGACAAAAATGTGATTTTAGGAATATTTGTATTTTTCAAGGATATATTTGCGATAAACGACTAAATGTTTCCTGCCGAAATTTTGAAATTGTAGTGAGTCATTAGGAACGTCACTAGATTAAAATAAAGGTACCCTAAAGCTGGGGACTAGCGCTGCGAAGCGATGTTACGTCGGAGAGCTGTGATCGCAAATGATAGTCAGTACTATTCCAATCGAGTATCTGTCTAACTGGCCTTAAATCCTATGCCACCAGCATTTAACATTGAAGACCAATAGTGCAGTCAATGAAGCGAAAAATAGGGCCCAACCTCCGAATTTTTTTACTGTGAACCGATTTGCATGAAATTTTGGAATTAGGCTCATCTTACCCTTAAATTCAAAAGTGAAAATGATTTGCACACCGCCACCACCCTGGGGGTGGTTGCCACCCCTTCTCGGGGGTGAATTTTTTTTTTGAAATAACCTCGGATATCGATAGAAGGCCTAATTTTAAGCAAAAAAACAAATATAAAGTTTTTTGTTAAGTCCAATACTTTTCGAGTTATTGGCGATTGAAAATTCGCAATTTGTTCACGTTTTTCATCTATTTATTGCAAATATCTCCAAAACTATACGTTTTATCGAAAATTTTATAAAGAACAAAATTGTAGCAGGTAAAACAATGAACAATTTGGTTTTTTATAAAGTATTCTAAGAACAATATTAAGCTAGATATAAAAGATCAAAACCGTTTTTTATTTTGTCTGAAATTTAATGGTTGTAGTCAATGCCATTTAGCGGCGAGCAGATGCATTTTATGCATTCTAATTCAACAAGATGTTTTGTAGTGCTTCAAATAAGCTTTAAAATGAGCACTATTAAAAGTCTTTTGCACGTAAAATAAGTGAGCTGTAGTGCAAATAAGGAGAGCATCTAATGTTTTTTTCTTTTAAATCAATGAGTTTTTAGACCATAACTCCTTCAATTTTTATGCTATCACAATTTGTAAGAAACCATTGTAAAGGTAATTAAGAGAGCTACAACATCCTTTATTGCAATATATAGTAAACAACTTTTTGCTAAAACGGTGAAGGGTTAAAGGACTTAAGAGAGGCTGTGATTGCGCTGCCACGCGCTCTTTAAACAATCATATCTCCGTCAATTTTTGTTTGACAGAAAAAACTAAAAGACCAAATTGTTTGTCAAAAAATACCAACATTTTTTATTCTTACACTATTATACGTATCTGTCGTCATTTTTGAGATATTATGAAAAAAAGTAGGGTTTTTAAAAATTTGAAAATTTGTTGTTTTTTTTTTAATCGTGACTTTTTTGAAAAATATGTGTCCAAAAGCAGCCAAACTGATACTATCTATCAAACTCTTCATAACAAACTTAATTTTAGGCGGAATACGATTAAATTTAATTTTGGTGGAAATGGCACTTATAAAAGCCATTGATTTAAAAGAAAAAAACATTAGATGCTCCCCTTATTTGCGCTACAGCTCACTTATTTTACGTGCAAAAGACTTTTAATAGTGCTCATTTTAAAGCTTATTTGAAGCACTACAAAACATCTTGTTGTATTAGAATGCATAAAATGCATCTGCTCGCCGCTAAATTGCATTGACTACAACCATTAAATTTCAGACAAAATAAAAAACGGTTTTGATCTTTTATATCTAGCTTAATATTGTTCTTAGAATACTTTATAAAAAACCAAATTGTTCATTGTTTTACCTGCTACAATTTTGTTCTTTATAAAATTTTCGATAAAACGTATAGTTTTGGAGATATTTGCAATAAATAGATGAAAAACGTGAACAAATTGCGAATTTTCAATCGCCAATAACTCGAAAAGTATTGGACTTAACAAAAAACTTTATATTTGTTTTTTTGCTTAAAATTAGGCCTTCTATCGATATCCGAGGTTATTTCAAAAAAAAAAATTCACCCCCGAGAAGGGGTGGCAACCACCCCCAGGGTGGTGGCGGTGTGCAAATCATTTTCACTTTTGAATTTAAGGTTAAGATCAGCCTAATTCCAAAATTTCATGCAAATCGGTTCACAGTAAAAAAATTCGGACCTAAAATGCTTCATTGACTGCACTACAATGGCAGCAATACTAACAAGCTATCAGAATCGCAGCCTATTAAGCTCTGGATTTCCATCAGCCCTCAAGAGAAACCCATGGCTTAGTGAGGAATGCAGGCAGGGGAATCCAGGCAAACAAAGGACACGGCAAATGTTGGTGCGAATGAAAACATAGGCTGCTTTCGACCAGTATAACGAGATTTACAAGGAGAAAAGAAGGGAAGAACATCGAATTTTCAAAAAGAAAAGGAAGTAGCATGAGTGCTAGTTTGAGGAAATTGAGAGATGCCATGACAGGAAAGAGGTTCGGAAGTTTTATCTTGCCAGGGTGGCAAAAACCGAACTCAAGCCTGTAAAGATCAGCAGTGAAAAATATTAGAAGAGATATACTCGCTACTGAGGATTTGGAGAGACCACTTCTGTAGACTAGACTAGTGGTACCCGTGGTGTGATGGATAGCATGTCCGCCTGTTAATCCAGAGGTTCGAGTTCGAATCCCAACAGAGGCAAAAATGTTTTTTCTACGGGTATCACCTTTCGCGAGGAATTGGCAAGTCCTCCGTTAGTATTCATTGCCATGAAAAGCGCTTTCTCGATTAGCTGTTCGGAACCGGCAGAAAATTGTAGGTCCCCTCCATTCCCTCACAAGGGATGGTTGTGAGAAATGCGCTAGGCCCAGGGGCTCCTCGCTCTGTAGCGCCACCCTATTTATTTTTATTTTTCTTCTGTAGACTGCTCAACTGTGAAGAAAACATTAATTCCGTAGAATGCCCCATTCAACTTCGACGATGATCAAGAATGCCGTCAATTTAAGCTTGCCATAAGTTAGCCTAAAAAGTAAGACTGCAGGTGCAGATGGCCTTTATGTCGAGCTTTTCTAGGATGGAAATCAATTGGGAATGAGCTGATCTACATAATATGGTCGGAAGAAAGCATACCCGACGATTGAAACCTCAGTATCGTAGGCATGTCTGATCCTAAAAAAGGGAGACTCTCACAATTGCGCCAATTATAGAGAAAAATGCATTCTTAATGTCGCTTGTAAGATCTTGCCTGCTGTAATATGTGAACGTATGAGACCCCACGTCAGCAATCAGATAGATGCTTACCAATGCGGTTTCAGGACAGGAAAGTCCTCAAAACAAGTGTTGAACCTTAGCCAAAGGCTCTGAAGCAATCGGTGGAAATGTGGAAAAGCGATAAAATCACAACACCATTCCTTCGTTCTGTTTTCGTGTTTTTGAGCAAATGGATTTCTTCTTGAAGAGATTGGTAGTATTCGATAGAAATCTTTGAAGGAGTTCCAAGAGTTATTCAAAGTTTTGACGAAAATACAACTCGTAGGTAGTATGAATTTTGGGTACACGTTGTGGAACTCAGAAGAGATTTTAAAAGTTTTGTCGAAAGGTTACTCAAGCAACACACAAGTTCTTTAGAGATATCCAAAAAAATTACTCAGCACTTACTGTGCACTTAATTTATTCTAAGGAATACTATTCGACTTTATAACCTCTTAAATAAGTGGTTTTTGTTTCATGTGTAACAAAAATTCCATAAGCATATCTTGAATAAATCTCTGGCACGTGTTTTTCGTATGGACACTTTGCAGGATTTATTTGCAGTTGGTTCCTCCCCTTTGGTTCCTTTTGGGTCTTATAGACATCTTTACGAATGCTTATAGCCTAAAAACTCTTTTAAAATTAACACTTTTAGTACTCGATAAGTAGCAATTGTTTTGCTCGGGCAATGTCGTGTGAGGCTCTGACTTGATTCCCAAGGGCTGCAAATTGAAGCAAAGCAATAATACCAATATACTGACTTTTCTGTATGCCACCTTGACCTTGGAAAGTATCTGTAAGGCAAATGTGGTTTCTTTCTGGTCTGAGAACAGAAGATGAACTGCAGATAAATGAAAGCTGACTCTTAAGGGAATGGAACATGTTTGGTTTGAATCTATAAATCAGCGAGTGGATTGAACTCAAAGCTGAAGCTACCTAAAAAGAAAAAACTCAATTATTTCTCGTTTGGACATTTCTCACAATGTTGACTTTTTTTTGGTATTCGACCCTGTTTAAATAAAAATACATAAAAAGGGGGGCGTAACAGAGTGGAGATCCCCGTGGCCTAACGCATTTCTTTCAATCATACCTTGTGAGAAAATGGAAGGGGCCTACAATTTTTTGCCAATTCCGAAAGGCCAATCGAGAAGTGATTTTCATGGCATGAAATTCTAAGGGAGAAATTGACAATTCCGCGCGAAAGGCGATACCCGTGGATATTTTTTTTTTTTTTTTTTCTTGTTGTTTCTGAGACTCGAACCTCGAACCTATACCATGTATAAAAGGCAAACACGTAATTGGCAAACCAAATTTAGTGTTTTTGTTTCTTCTACAACATTCCACAGCCTGGAAATACTAGGAACTAGCCATTAAATATCTGAGTTGGAATCCTTGCTACGTGTTACTAATCAATTCATGGGATGGTATTGCTATCTAAATACCAAGTCTGAAGTAAAGCCGTTTTCAGATTAGTTGAAGAAGGCAAACACACAGAGCCTTAATACCTTCGAAGCTATTTGCTCTGTTTACAGCAAATTTCAGTCTAATTAAATGTCAAATCATCTCTTGCAACTTCTGCAACAGATTAACAAACTGCAAGGAGAAACTTGCACTCCTTTGATTAACGAGAAAACAAACAACAGCTCTTAAATATTTATCACCCGCAGGGAATCTTCTACGTTTTCTTCTTCTTTCGGTGAAGTTAATTGTAAAACTTTTCGAATAACTCCTTTTTCAGTTTCAGATATCTGGCACTCAGTAAAAAAAAAAAAAAGAAATCCTCCATTACCTACTTGGGATAGAAGAGTTGGAGTGATATTTACGTAGGTATACAACTGTCGCAAATGACAACATACGAGTGCATCGTGTCGTGTAATTAAGGCTGCTGCCATTACAATCTTGCAATCATCATGAAAAATAACAACACCAAACAAGATATTAAAATAAAAAGAAGGAAAACAAACGCCCACACAAAGGAAAAGTGCACGCAATCTTTGTGACACTTAGAGCAACCCTCTCGACGCTGTCGTTCCCCGCTCTATTCGGTGCCTCTATGAATGACAATGATGCAGCGGGGTTGTTGCACGCGCACTTTAATGAACTAACTGACTGTGTTTTCAACTTCATCAGCAGCAGTAGCACTAGCACCTCACCGCGCTGGCACAACTTGTTGTATGCAACACAACTGGCACTGTCAGCAAAGCAACACCCCCTCTACACAGCAATTACGACGATGGATGGAGATGAAAGGGAAAGAGAGATGCATATAACCCTTCCTGGAGCAACAGGGAATCTGAAAATAAATCACGTATTGCTCACGTGCATTGTTTATAGTGCGGTTGGTCTATGCTTGTACTTGGGACAGACTATGCGAATGTGTTGGAAAGGATATCACTGACGTTGCTAAAATTAATTCTCGTTCCATCAACCCACTTTGGATATGGGATTAGTAGGGGCTATATGGGTAATCAAACCCAGTGTTAGAAGATAAATGACAGTAATTGGTAGTCGAGATCTTGGGCATTTGTTCTCATTTGTACGATTCTATGTGGGGTGGACTTTTGAATGAAGTTTGTTTGGAGAGAAACAAGCCTTAACATGATTCATTAAATCTGAGGAGAGAGCTTAAGGTAACTCACCTTTAATAAGGTTTTTAGAATGTCCTTAATCCTTGTGATTTCAGTTCAGGAACGTAAGGTATTTAGTTATAAGAATATTTAAAGTTGCACATGATTTATGTGAATGACCAAGTTAGCGAAGTAGTTCGATCACAGTTGGATGTGGCCGATTTATCAGTTGATTTCTTTTCAGCTGAAGTTGAGGTAGCAATTGAGTTCCTAATTTCTGCACTCAACCTGCTACAAACAACGACCTCTTGGTTAGAAGCCAAAAGATTATTTATTGAAGCTTGTTCTTCTTTTTTTTTTTTTTTTGTTCCAACAGGACTTCTCCTGGATAACTGGTTACCGGAGTAAGGCTTTTCCGATGATTTATACGTCCGTAAAAGCTTGTGTTAGTGATTGGCCATCATCTATAGTCTTTCACTTCTTTGGCATGGATCATATAGAATGAAAACTACACCAGAAAATCGGGAACCATAATCACGTCGAAAATCTGAGTGTTGTAAAGTATGAGAGATCATAAAGATAAGGGTTTGCAATTTTGTTTTCAAAATGATTTCATGCAAATGTCCGCGGCGGCTGGATCAAATAAATTCCAGTCAAGAATCCCAATTTCAACCTATTTTTGCAGTATTTGGGACCGTGATTCAGCAATAACACTCCGAATATTCTCTTCAGAGACGTCAATCGTCTCTGGTTTATTTGCGTATACAAGCGACAGTGGTCGTGCGCCTTTAATTCTTCCACGATGAAATGGCAAACCAAACCGAGCCTGAATCAAGTGACAGCTTGAAAAAGAAAAAGTATTGCCAGTTTGAAAACTACACGTCTAAAATAAAAAACCCTTTTCTATTCAAGATTGAAAATTCTGTGCTAAAATTTGATCTTTTATGAATATTATGTTAGCTATAACCAGCACTTTGAATTGTATAGAGGTTAGTACCGCCTGATACCTTTGGAGGTGATTCACTTACTTTCGAACGAACGTGTGAAGCGTTTAGTGTTGACTTTTAAGTCTCATATAACGAGAATGTTAAAAACTAGAAGATAGTAGATCGTCTTGTAAAAAGCCTCTTTCGACATCAGAAGTCTCGGAAAGTATTTTACCGACTTAGACTGAAAAGGTTAGAGCACACACCTTTTCTGTCTAAGTCGGTAAAATAAGTCATTAAGTAAAATCAAAGATCTTTCGCAATTTGAAAATTTTATAAGTGTGAACTTTCTCGGTCAAAGACCGCACGCAGTAAAATTGTTAACGTGGAGTCTCGGACGTTCACATATACGCTATACACGATCTTATATGCGACGTTGGACATCTCCAAATGTAGCTCAGTTTTAAGGGTCTTCCTCATTGTAAGTAAAACGTATAGTAACAACAATAACACTCCAAATGAATTAGCCATACGTCAATACATAGTATAAAACAAAGTCGCTTTCCGCTGATTGTCTGTATGCTTAGATCTTTAAACTGCTCAACGGATTTTGATGCGTGTATTTTTAACAGATAAAGTGATTCAAGAGAAAGGTTTGCATGTATACTTTATCACCATATTCCAACGAGAACAAAACAAATAGGGTGTCGCAACAGAGTGAGGGAAGCCTCAGGGACTAGCGCATTTCTCACAAACATGCATGCCATGTTGTCGGTTCCAAACGGGTAATCGAGAAAGCGCTTTTCATGGCAATGAATTTACTAACGGAGGACTTGCCAATTCCTCGCGAAAGGCGATATTCGTGAAAAAACATTTTTGCCTCTGTTGGGGTTCGAGCCTGAACCTCAGGGTTAACAGGCAGACATGCTAACCATCACGCCACATCAACGGGACATCAACGGGAACGGGAATATACACAGGAACATACACAGAAACATGTATGGAAGTTTAGAAACTTTTTGATCGATACCGGTAGAATGGTGTTCATTCCCATATTTTCACAGGAATTGGAACGGGAAAAAGTGCTTTGTGTTTGTATTGAAACGGCTCCAAAACCATTGAACCGATTTGAATGAAATTTGGAAAAAAATGGTCTAGGACTTGAGAAATTACACAGGCTATATTTCCTTTCCATATTCCCTCGTGAAGAGAAACATAACCTGGAACTTGAAAAATACTGGAAAGACCCCAAAAATTCTTTCACCGTTAGAGTGCTTCAATGCCCCTGAGTACCATAGACTGTATTTTATCACCATTTTCTAACTGGAGTGTCATCTCGGAAACTGATTTGCTAAATTTACTCAATTCGATCAACGTAGGGATGAGCCCGGGCGGATCAGCTTGTTGTATAAATAATACCAAAGTGTACACCCAAAATAAATTTCAACAAAGCCCCAAAGTATTTTAATCGTCATGGCTATACCATGGGGAGTGTTCATGGTGTTAGTGTAGGTTGAATATTCCCTTTTTCTAAGATCGAGCGAATGATACTGAAGTTCTCTTCATGGAGCACCTTGTCCTTGGATTAAATCAGGCAAATCAGCTGATTAATGGTTGTGAGCTTTAAACGGCAAGTTTACCTCCACAATACTCAGTAACTACCCAAGGTTAACCCTTTCGAACCGGGAAGCCACACCAAGCGCATCAAAAATTTTACTGCATATTATCTTTTTCTATTAACTAATGCATGTTTATTTTCTATGAAAACAAAACAGTTTCAAAACAATATTTTTATAAACTACGTTAAATACGGCGTGGGGCAATTAAATTCCGATTCCGCTCCTTAATTTTAACTTTATCAAAATAAGAGTTTAATGCGAAGTTTCGCAACTCTGCTTTGATCTATAGTCATTTGTTTCGAACAACATGCAGCGTTACCGTTGGATATTTTGGAAAAGTAGCAAAAAAAGTGGCACTCGAGAAAAAAAGGTGGCACTTGAAATTAAAAACGAAACAACACCAAAATTTCACACATCTCAACAAATTCATAGGAGTTGAGGAAAACACATAACCTTAGCAATCATTTTAAGGTTTATTGCAACGTAAGATAAAAACTAAAAACTTAACAGCTCATTTTTACTTGCGATTATAGGTACGATAAGGCAAGTTTTGCAATCGTGCAGAAAAAAAAATTTGAAATAACAATTAAACATGACATTACGATGATAGAGAATACGAAAAAAGTGGGTCCTACAATTCTGTCTGTCTGTCTGTGTGTCTGTCTGTCTGTGTGTCTGTCTGTCTGTATGTCCGTATATGGATCTACAGCCTGAACCGCTTGACCTATTTTCTTCAAAATTTGCAGTCAGGGTCTATTTGGCATCCTACAGAGGGGTTTTTGGAATTGGGTCTCTAGGTCTTGAAATAACGGTACCTGCCATACAACCTATATGATAATACTTAGTTTTCTTGAAAACGGCTCTAACGATTTTGATAAAATTTTATTTGAAGGATTATTTTTCAATTGTCTTTCTTATGATGCAAAAATTTTTTTTGGGAAAAGTCTAAAAACGGTACCCCCCATAGTACCGTTTTTTTTTTTCAAAACCGACTTCCTCGTTAATGGCTCACACGATTTTGATGAAATTTCATATTTAACAAGTCGTAGATGACATTAAAAAGATTGCATATTAACATTTAGAAAATTCTAAATTTTGAAATTTTTATTAATTTTTTTAAAATAATTTGGTTTTTTTGAATATTTTCAAAACGGTATTGCTGATTTATTTCAATTTTCTTGTCAAAACATCTTCTGGCAAGATCTTAAGACTTGCATACCTAGATTTTAAAAAACTTTTTTTATTAAAAAATGAAAAATAAAAAACCGATTTTTTAAAAAACTGCTCTAACGATTTTGGTTAAATATTCAACGTTTATAAGTACTAGCAATTGCAAAAGAATGGCGTTTTTGGATTTTCGATTGAAACTTTTGGAATATTTAATTTTAATTTTTTTCAATATTTTGCGTGATTTAATTCAATTTTCATTATTAAAATGTAGTTGGCAACCCTGAGCCCACCAAAAATATTTAGAGCGAATACTAAAACCTTTTACTCAGCCTTAATTTTTTGGTATTGGTATTGTGCACACAATCGCAAGTTCGTGCGACCCAGTCGTGCCCATTTTTTATTGATAACTCAACACAAATAAATAAATAAAAGTTTGAATAAATAATAAAAAAGAGATAAATAATAATTTATTTAAAAGAATTCGTATTACACTCTACTTTCTTGTGATGGTTGTTTCCAAATATTTTTTTATAAGAAGCTCATCAGGACTCCATTCAGCTATGTCACATTTGTTTACTAAATTTAAGGAATCCAACGTATTCTCGCAAGTTTCAGTTTTTAATCTGTGGGTGAGTTTACTTTTCATCAAAGTTATCTGGAAAAAACATTCTCAGCGCATGCACTGCTATGAGGCAAGGTTCATAGTTTTGCAACAAATTCATATACATGAGTCGGAAAATAGGTATTCATTCAAACTATTTTTAATTTTACCCATTTCAAACCAAAAAATTTATGTTGTTCAATTACCTTTTCGGGACTTATGGTAGAATTGCAAAGAACGGAAACTAGTTTAAAATAAGTGAACTCTTATTTCGACTTGATCACATTGGGGTCTTAATGCCTCAAAATAGAAAGTTTTTCATTTTTGATGTCAAATCGATTAAATATTCATCCCAAAGTATTTTATAATAGCTTAGAATATTTTTCTTAATTTCAACAAGTTCACTTTCCGTTAATTTTTGACTTACAACACAATTTTCGGCTTCAGAAGCAAAGTATATATACGAGGTCTTCCCCTTCCGCGATTTCCCTGTAATAATCTTTCGAAAACCCGTCGAGCCGGAGCGTTTGGTTCCATCCGCTATACATGGGCCAACCATCGTAGCCTCACGATGCGTACTCTTCTGGCTATGCCCATGTCGCGGTACAGCTCATACAGCTCGTTGTTGTATCTTCTTCTCCACACATTGTCTTCGCATACGGGACCAAAGATCATTCGCACAATTTTTCTTTCGAAACAACCAAAGGTTTACGGCTTTACGGCGCGGAAGCATGGACTTTATCCCGCTTTCGATAAGGTCCATGCTTCCGCGCAGTAAAGCAGTACTGGGATGATTAAGGTCTTATACAGGGTTACCTTGATTTTTCTGGAGAGGGTTTTTTTTCTCAATTGCCTTCTTAACCCAAAGAAGCAACGGTTGGCAAGAGTTATTTGATCTCCGCCCTGATATTGTTTTCCGTGTCTATAGCGGATCCTAGGTAGACGAATTCCTGTACTACCTCGAAGTTATGTCTGTCTGTTGTGACGTTCTGTCCAATTCGTCGATGTTCAGTATCCTTGTTTGATGACAATATAAACTTCATTTTGCCCTCATTGACCATCAAACCCATTTTTGCCGCTTCTGTTTCAATACTCGGAAAAGCATTTATGACATCACGCTTCTTTTTCACATTACGTCAATATCGTCTGCGTAGGCGAGTAATTGTACAGACTTTTGAAAGATTGTTCCTCTGGTGTTGACGTTTGAGTTTCTTACAATCTTTTCTAGTATGATGTTGAAGAAGTCGCATAACAGTTTGTCGCCTTGCCTAAAACCTTCAGAAACACTTCGACGAAATTCCTTTATATTTCGCGGCAAAACCTCGGCCGCTGATTCGTTGACTTAAGCTAAGGACTGACTTACACAGCCTATGTGCCAAATATTCGGGATTCGTTTTTTTAACCCTTTACCGCATACGAAGCCAAATATGGCTTTGGCTGTTTGTATCCTTTTTCCTGTTCTGTGTCACAAGGAAAAGATCGAAATACAGCAAGATCCTCTTCTTTGTATTTCTAAGAACGCTTAACGGTAGTTTTTTTGTGTGTGCGACAGCAAAGAAGTATGCATTTCGTGATCAAATGTCAGTCGGTCGGTCCGGTGTATTGAAAACGGAAGTGTAGAATATATTAATATTTTGAGTGTTAATTTTTGCTATTGCTTGGTAAGTAAAGTGAAATCAAAAATATATTTTTGATTAAGTGTCAAATTGCGCATGGAATGAATCAATTTTTTATTGAAAGAAATGATTGGGCTGGTCTTGGGAGAGCAAAAGGTACGGAAACCATATTTGGCTTCGTGTGCAGTAAGGGGTTGCAAATCTACATAGGTATTTTGTTAATTTTTTTTTATTTGGTTGGGAGATTTTGCTGCTTTTTTCCTTTCTATTTGTTGTTTTGCTTGGAAGTTTTTGTTTGGAAAGAAGTTTGTTATTATTGACAAAACACTGATTCGTAATTAGTAGATAATAATCAAGCTGGGTAGTGGGTAGCACTAGGAAGTAATTACGGTCTGATGTTTGCTACAATGCAGGTATATAAAGCAGTTTTTAAAAAATTGACTTCAATGACGTGTTTGATAATATACAGTGTTGAATATTTAAAATATAACTGGTTTTTACTCTTTATAAAAGAACAAAACAGCTATTTCTTACTTTATAAATGGAGCCCCTTCGATTTTATGGACGTTCTTCACATGTAAACCCTATAGGTATGTACCTGGTGATGGATCTCAAAGCGACGATGAATTGGCGGCTGAATCTGATGAAGAATTGAACACTGAAGAAACTCTTCATAACCAAAGCGCTAACCTAACTGTGAATGAAACTGACGAAGAGTCTGAATTAGAGAGTGCACCAATTTCAGCAACTACATCGAAAACAAATACCAAGAAAACGAAGCAAAAAGTATTGTGGAAAAAGGGTCATCTTCCTGCCTACGACGAAGAACAGTTGAAATTCACAGGATCTATCGAGCTCCCAGCATATGTAAAAGAACTAAAGGAACCATCAGATTTTTTTAGATTTTTTTACTGATGAGCTGATGAATTTCATTGTGGAAGAGTCAAATAAGAAAGTCCTCCAGGATAATATAAACAAGCCGGTCAATATTTCAAAGAACGAGATGGAGCAGGTTCATTGGGACAGTGTTATATAATTATGTCTTGTTGCCACCTACCGGCTTCGAGACATTATTGGAGTAAGTCTGTTGGACAATCCATCGTTTATAAAACTATTATCTGCAACAAGTGGGAAACAATATGGATATGGGACTGAAGGATTCGACAAACTCTTCAAAATAAGACCACTCTTAGAAAAATAAGGGAGCGGTTACTGGTGATTCCGAAAGAGGAGTTCCTCGCCGTAGATGAACAAATAATACCTACAAAGTGTCGACATGAACTGAAGCAGTATAACCCAGCCAAACCTCACAAATGGGGTTAGAAGAATTAAGTGCTAAGTGGAGTGTCAGCTACGATTTCGATATTTTAGCTAGAGAACAAAGTAACAAAATACATGACGGGTCACCTGATTTGGGAATGAGTGGAAATGTTGTAACAAGGCTTACATCGACAGTGGAAAAAAATGTGAACCACAAAATATTTTTTGACAACTGGTACAATAGCCCGATTTTGCAAGTCCATTTATTCAAAAATGGGCTCTTACCACTGGGTACCGTGAGGCTCAACAGAGTTCCAAATTCAAGAATGCCGATTGAAGAGCTGAAAAAGGAGGACGTTTTTGAATGAAAAAAATTTATTTCTTGCTATTTTCTTGAATTATTTTCGTATAGTGAATAAATAAAATTTGTAAGATTTCTAACACCTTACTGCATACGAAGCCAAATTTGGCTTTTGTTCTTATTTTCTAAACAAATTAACTTTTTTGTGTTTTTTTAATGCAGGATGTTTTCAAACAGCACTAAGAACCCATAAAAAAAGTTTTTTATTTTTTTGACCGCTGAAATTAATTCATGCGGTAAAGGGTTAAATGAGTTTTGTTCAATGTGTGTGTTATGTTGAACTTTAAAACTTTGAGTACTTTGAGTAACTTTTGCACGCGTGAAAGATATGAAAAGGTATGGTAAAATGACATGGTGAATTGCATACTTTAGTTTTACTTGTGGGGAATGTTAAAAAAGTGGCACAGACTGAAAGGTGGTGGCTCGGTGGCACAGCCTAAAAAAAAGTGGCAATCTGACACTAAAGTGGCACAGCGGCAACGCTGACAACATGTACATTTTAGTATCTCACAATTACTTCAAACGACGCACGCGACGTTTCTCTTTTCTTTCTCTTTTTTTCCCTTTTTACTCGCATTTGGCGTGGTAATTTTTATTTTCGATTCATTTGTATTCAATTTGACTTTTTAGCTAGTGCTCTAAAGAACTCAATAACTTAATACTAATTCTCCTTTGGGCCTAAAGATACCGTATGAATTAACAGACAAGGACTAGTTGAATATAAAAAATGTTTTAAAAATTATTTTTTGGCCATGTTTTTCTTGTAATTTCTCAAAACTACTTAAAACTAATTGAATCTATGGAAATTTACTTAACACCAGAGCTGAAACGAAAAAAATATTTTTTTGGGTTTTTAGATTTTAGTTTTTAGTTGGGTTTTGTGTTGCTTTTTTTTTTATTTTTATTTTCTTTATTTTTGTGTATTTTAACTTTTTTTGTATTACTTGTGACTTTTTGTTGCCACCTATACGATAAAATTATGTTAGCCAAGATATCAAATATCAACTCGCTATCGATATCAATGCTTTCTATTTCGGAGCTGTTATCCTCAGACAAACAGCATAACTCATTTGCAACTTTTGTAACGTCACAGAATGAGGCTGTCCTACTGAACCGCAGAAGCTCTTCAACGCCAGTCTGTCCCGTATCAACACCTCCATATCGAAATAAAATAAGCTCCCGATGGGACAGGCCAAAAGAATCGCGTTTTCTCAATACATTCAACGTTGGGGTAAAAGTCCCAAATATCAGGCCACAGATCAGACATGCATACACTACTTTTTGGTTTTTTCTCATTGATAATTAGTTACTAGTTTAGACAAGACAAGTATCGTTTCATGACCCACCTTATAATCCGGTCAAATTAAACCAAAAATTGATAGTGAAGTTACATAAATTCGCACCAAGCTGAAAGTTGGTGAGATCGTTTAAAATATGATTCCAAATAAAACTTGAAAGTTCCCCAACTTTCCCCTGCATGGGAAAAATTTTATTCGAGGTCAAAGGTCAAAAAAGGTGATTTTTCCCGATTTTTTGCGATTTTCAGCAAAACGGCCGGTTTTATCATAAAAATATATCAGACGCAATTGTAGATTATAAATTTATCTATAAAAAATGTTTAGCTACTTTTTTTCTTACGAGTCACTGTTTCGGAGATATAACGATTCAAAAATTTAGAAAAGTTATAATCGTTATAATAAGCGCAAGTTTTCACACCACCTATGAGGTAGAGTATAGCGCGTTTTTTAACTTGGTTTCCCAAGTATTCTATTCTATCTGTCCGTTCTGATCCTATTTAATAAAAAACAAAATATCAAAAATTGGCAAAGACTGCAAAAGAAATATACGAAGTAAATTAAAACAAAGTAGTGAAGTTTATTCTTCTAATTCATAGCCATTAAAATCTTTTTCTTGTTCTTCTTCTTGATCTTCTTCTTGATCTTCTTCTTCATCTTCATGCTGGATGCAAGTAAATTGCGTCAATAGCGATGTTTCGGATGTCATCTCATTGGAATCAAACGAATCCTCCACTGTTGGTGATTCAACATTAGAGCATGACCGGCCTTGACAATTGGTACATGCCATAGAACAAAACAGTCCACCTTTTTTGCAACCACATTTAGCACTCCATCCCTTTTTGCAGTTACAAAAAATTGTGTTCAGCAGTTTTTCCGGCGCAGGTGGAAGTGCAGTTTGAATTGGTTCTAGAGTGTTGTTGATTATAGTTTCCAATCCCAGTCTGTAGGGTCAAGCTGATTACCAAGCCACGCGAAGAAGATGTTGATGAGCAGCATCTGAAGTTGGAGGAAGACAAGCTAATTGAACTTGTTTTTTGCTTTCAGTGTTTTTAACGAAACATTCATATCTATATTTATCTAAGCAGGTAGTTTTTTTAGGAGCTCCGTACATA
Source organism: Melanostoma scalare (assembly GCA_949752695.1). NCBI lineage: Eukaryota > Metazoa > Arthropoda > Insecta > Diptera > Syrphidae > Melanostoma > Melanostoma scalare. The sequence continues at coordinate 42,064,833 of OX456985.1, read as the reverse complement.
GAAAGAAGAAAGCGAATGCCGTTGGTGAGAACTTCTTGTCGAGTTGAATTATTGTTTTTAAATACTGTGAAAGTAGATCATTACATTGAAGTAATTGCTTTTCAAACATTTTGAAAACTATTATTTTACCTCTCCTGTAAAATGCTGATGTCGTATCGCAGCCACTTATTCCGTGTAAAAAAAGTACATGATTTTGACACTTTGGACAAGTAGATAAACTTTGTGATGAATAAATTTCCGATTGATTTTGAGCTTTTCATGGTTTTAAGAAGAAAATAGTTTTCTCAGTTGGAGCTCGAGCAGTAAGTATTACGAGTAAGTCTACATCTTCACCAACAACAATAGTTGTATTTGTCAAATTGATTTGTTCTATTGCTGTTTCAATGATCAATACATCAGCATCATTCTTTGCTTGTTTTACCAATATATTTTCAGCAGTAAACTTTTCTTTCAACATTGAAATAAATCTAGACTTGTTGTGAGTATTTGCAAGAAATTTCTGTTGACTGGTTGGAACTATCAAATTTACATCAAATAAAATATCAGAAGATGGAGATGTTACTAAAGTTCGACGACGTTGTTCTGCAGCTTTGATATTTCTCGTAAAATCATAATAGCCATCAAATACGACAGTAACTCTAGAACCAAAATGTCGACGTATATACTGAACATATTTATCTAAAATAACTTTGAACGTTTCTTCGCTATCCCACACAACGAGATGTAGTAAGAGTCCTCCGTCAATGATATGTGTCGCATCAGTATTGTTAATATCAATGTTTACAAACATAAATAGCCACGCATGCTGTTGAAAAGGACAAACTATTTAATCATATATTACAACTTTGGAAATGCAAATAGGAGGCGTACTCATGCATATATTATTAAAACTATCACAACTTTTCTAAATTTTTGAATCGTTATATCTGCTAAACAGTGGCTCATAAGAAAAAAAACAGCTTAACATTTTTTATAGATAAATTTATAATCTATAATTGCGTCTGATATATTTTTATGATAAAACTTACCGTTTTGCTGAAAATCGCAAAAAATCGGAAAAAAATCACATTTTTGACCTTTGACCTCGAATAAAATTTTTTCCATGCAGGTGAAAGTTGGGGAACTTTCAAGTTTACTTGGAATCATATTTAAAACGATCTCACCAACTTTCAGCTTGGTGCGAATTTATGTAACTTCAAATGTCTAGATTGACCGGACTATTAAGACCGAACTGATTTTATAGAATAATATTTTTGTTTGGAACCATCCTTATGTTTTTTTTTTTCGAAGAACTCGTAGAAATGAACTACGAAATTATAAAAAGAAAAGAATCTAAAAAGAGGATCAAGAGTTTCAGTTACCTCAACTCAAAAGAAATGCGTTTCGCCCAGGTACGATAATTGGCTCATAAGTTAGATGTTTGTTTGTCTTGATGAGCCCGTTACCATACCTTGGCTAACGCAAATTTTTGGAGCCTTAATTTCTTGGTCCTCCATAAACTTTTTAGATTTCTTTTACATAAATTTAGTCAACTCCGGTTAAAAACGATAGCAGATTCTTTGTTATTTCTTTTTTTCCAAATCTGTTGTCTCCTTGTTCTGTGTTGACATGGTCAAACATCGGGCACTTTATGTCGGCGAACTCAGCCCTGATGCAAATAGTCACTAGTTTCCTGACTGATATTTGCCTTTCAGGTTTTGCTTGCAAAGATAAATTGGTATCCCAATCAGCGCTATTTGTCTGAAACAGTTGACAGAATGTCATAATTTCTTGGAAAGCAGAGATATTATTGACTTTCTCAAATCTAGAAATTTCACTAACTCTTCAGCAGCACTCTAATCTTTTGATCCACACCCGACAATCTTTTTATCTTTTTATATGGTTGCTTGGGTTATGGGTTGTCAACACCAAAATCTTTTTTCATTCATGTGATATCGTGGGCTGTAGGCTATGCTTTTTACGTGTTTTAGTAGTAAATCGCACAAATAACGTTCAACTAGTTCTTTTTTGAAACCTCTTCGACATAAAAAGAAGCTCAACCATCATTGGCATTGCAATAGCCGTGGATGAAAGCTGACTCCAAAAGTCAATCCAGAGGTTTTCCGCTTTGTCACTGAATGTTGGGTGGATGTCTTCGCTTAGAAAATTAGCAGCGTTTTGCTGCTTTGGTTTAAAATGCACTTATTGGTTGGCTATCCTTCTTATCAACAGAGGCAAAAATGTTTTTTTCACGTGTATCGCCATTCGCGAGGAATTGGCAAGTCCTCCGTTAGTAAATTCATTGCCATGAAAAGCGCTTTCTCATTTAGCCGTTCTTAACCGGCAGAGAACTGTAGGTCCTCTCCATTCCTTCACAAAGTATCATAGTTGAGAGTAATGCCCTAGGCTTTGGGGCTCTTCGCTCAGTTGCCGCACCCTATTTTTTAAATTTATTTATCCTTTTTATCGATTGATTATGGTGGATAGTGATTTTTTGGTCTTTGACTATTGAAAAGAAAGACCTTAAAAATGTTCAAGATTTTGTTTTGGAATACTGGAAATTCTTCCGCTTCCGTCTTAACATCTACACCGAAAATGGAATTTGTAGTTGATAACTGTTTGTTAAAGTTTGATTTTTGTTTCAATTGATTTTTCTAATACAAAATTAATAATTTATTATTTTCACAATCAAGTTACATTGCCAAATTTGCCAAAAAAAAAAACAACCGAAAAAGAAACTCAACTTCGAATTCATTTATTTTGCAGGGCAATCTTAAAAATTGACTCGAATACAACACTCAGTTTCTGAAACAAAATTATTTAAGCGATTCCTTTTCACAATTAATTTCAATCTGAAAAAAACCTCAAAAAAGCTCGTATACGCCACAGTGAACGAGAGCAATCTTCTTCTTTCTCAGTTCGAGGCTTTATTATTAATTTTGGTTTGTCTCTTATATTCTTTCCTTTCATTCTCTTCTTCATACACGAAATTAATTATTAAAAAAAAAAAAACAAGTTCATCATACACTCGCTAGGCTCTCACTGCCTTTCACTTAACCAGAAGATGTGTGAAAATGTTTCCCAAGTCGTTCCTGCTATTTAATTAAATTCCAAGAGTTAATTTAATTCCACAATACCACAAAGACTCTGTTCCGTTGCGCCTTCATAGGCACTTATTCGCCACTTTAAATATTTATGATTCACTGAGTGAAATTAGGTACCTATACACCTACCGCAAAGTATACATTCCTCTTTCCATTTTGATTTCGTCTTCAATTCTGTTGCTTTCATTTAAAGCAAACCACTTCTTAGAAATGGAAAAGTTATCCTTTTTAAGTCTCACCCAAGATATGTACTGTGCATGTGTGTATAATTTATTAATCCCCATTATCTTCTTTACATTTACTTACAGAGGCGATGCACTGGCAACACTGTTCTCTGCACTTTATGGAAAAATATTGGTAGTGATGGGAATCGCTTTTCCAATGGCTGAAGTCATTTCAACGTACATCCCACCATCGTTCTATGAGGTATGTACACACATATGTAAAATTTTCATTCTGTATCCACAGTGAAGTACGTTAATATTTAAAAACCACCGCCATCACTTATATCGTTTGCTTAAATACTTTATATGCCCCATAAAATCGGGAAGCATCTGATGTGCTGAAAGTGTTGGAGTGGAAGTTAAAGTTTTGCAGACTCAGCATCAAAGCATAGGGATGGATGATTATCATCGGCGTCATCATGGTAACAACATGAGCAAGCAATTAATTGGAGTGGTACATCAAAACGAAAAATACATTTTATATGACCAGTTAAGGATTACTGAATACGAGGGAAGCTGTTCGGAAAGTGATTAAAGAAAGATGCAGGGCAGAAACAGGATCTATACTTGTTTATTTAACCTTTTCATTTTGAAAATGACCATCAGCCCATTTAGAGTATAAATAGGACAACGTCTCTTTAAAGTCTCATCATCAAATCATGGGCAACAAATCGATACACAAATACTTATTTGAAGATATAGACTCTTCAAAGCTATTTTACTTCATTAAATGTTGTGGAAGAAATAACAATTTTGTAAACAATGCATATAAAAACTTTTGAGACCACTAGCACATGACCATAAGGCAGTACAAAACAAAAAGCAATTAAGTCATTGCCCAAGATTAACCAAAATCCATTCAATGCCTATGCCTGCATGTTATCCAGGCCGTATCCTAATTGAAATACAAAACTATCTCCAACACATGGAATAAGCTCTTAAATTTGGTTTATATTGGAAATTTTCCAAAATTACAATTTTCAGAACTCCTGCACCTTCCCATACAGAAAAGAAGCCGTTTAATGCGTACAGGTAAAAGGAGCGTGGCTCCTGAACATGGCTTCTGTCCTGAACATGACTTGGCGCCGGAAATTAATCACTTGGAATCAATTTAAATCTCAGACAGCCCCACAGTCAAATTACCCTCTATTTGAGAGCGGACAACCACCTTTTACCTTATAATTCCTCTTACAACAACACACCCCATCTTTAAAATGTATATTTCACCTTTCGTCAGAATTGGGGGATGTGCTGGAGTCAGTAAATCATGTGCATAGCCCCGGTGTGCATAGACAGTTTATATCACCTTAGGGATAATGCCACTGCGTTGTCCTTGCAGCAGAACCAGAATCGTCCACGGACACACGAGACACGAGGGAAACTGCAGACAAAATTCTCCATTCTGAATACGAAAATGCCATTTATGGCAAAATAACAGAGTCTGGGTCGTTCGACTGGATATAAAACCCAACACTTTCACTAGCTTCGAGTTTATTGATGTACATGAAGTTGGCTCTCTTTCTTATATTGCTATAGGATATCGCTGCATTCTGTCCTTTGGGAGTATAAAATTGGCAAAACTTTCTCAAGGTTTTGTTCCTTATCCTTCAAACCTCAACAGTCTCGTTATTTTATTGTTTAAAGGTTTTTTTTTTTGTCTACAGTTTATGTTGTTTTACTTGAATGGGAAGCGCACATCGAGATGACGATATTTTACATTATTTTTTTCTGTTTGTATCTTTTCAGGTGTACTATCTGTATTTGTATATTGGCAGCATGCTCTTTCTGTTCTTTATGTACGCCACATTGCTTTGGGGCCGACCGAAAATTCCATTAAGCATAGGTAAGTTGATTTAGTTATAGCATTTAGAGCATGGTTGGCTATACGAGCTACGACGCGAAATGCTTCTATTGCCCTTGTGTGCTGCGGGTTCTGAAAGCTTCTGCAGAGTTTCGGAATGGCTCTTTCGTGTTTTAGGTTTAGAAAACAAAAAAAAAAGGGTATACGCGTGTGTAATTGCATTTCGTGTGACTGCTTTGCCAGAGGGAAATATCAAAAAGCACACTTGAAATAATACCAAACGCAAGCAAAGAGTAAGCGTTGGTTTGACTGGTATTCCCTAGACCTTTCTTTTTGGATCTGAAAGTGCAGAGTCCTGTGAGGATATGGCAATAAACATTAGATACTACCTTTGGAAAGGTAAGCAAATGTACACACTGTTTTAATTTAATTTGGGGTTTGCAAGTGGAAGTGAATTTGTTCATTTAGCAAGAACACGAATTGAAAGATTCATCGTTACTTCGCAGCTTTTTGAATTTGGCTGGAGTTTATTTTAAAACCTCTTCCTTTTATTAAATAAAGCGAAATCGAATTCAACCCGTCGCATAAAATTCAATCGAAATCGATGTAGTCGTTTTCGAGAAAAATAAGTCTTATCGTAAAAGTTGTATTGCAGGCAGTTCAATAAATTGCAGCCGAAAAGCCCAATTTTTGCAGCATTTGGGGCCGTATGTCAGCAATGAAGCGTTGCACATTCTCTCCCAAGCCGTCAATCGTCTCGGGCTTATCTGCGTAGACAAGCAACTTCAAACTTCACAAATAGTTGAAATATTCTTTGAACAAAATTGGTTCTTATACCTAAGTGAAAGCACTAAGAACATGTCTTTTTGAAACAAATTGAAATATCTCCGAAGGTTGCAGGTTATTGCATCTACAATTTTGCATATGGTTTAACAAATAGTTGAGGTCATTTACCATGGTCGGTTTTCCGCCGAACTCAGCGAAACTTTTTTGTCAACTCAAACCCAAAAAACTCATAAAAAATGTTTTTTTTGTTTTACATATTTATTAAAATTATAAAGTATTTTTTTGGCAATAAAAATTTTAATTTTCTCACTTCATGAAAATACTGAACTACATTCAAGAAAACTAGGATTGCTCGTTAAATATTTCACAATTGAAAAAAGAAAACAAAGAAATTAATTGTTTCTGTTTTTTCACCCTAGAACAAAATTGACCAACTTTGAAAGCCGCTGTAAGCCAAAATAAAAATCTGAAAATTATTTCTCTGTTTATATTTCTATAATAAATAAAAATCAAAACAGTAAAACCAAGACATCGAATTTTACATTTTTACCGCGACCTAAGCATTTTGGAATCGCCGCCGTGCGCCGCGCCGTCCCGATTAATTTTCAGTTTTCTTTCATTCTGTCGTCACCGTCGCACCTCATTTATCTTTCTTTCTGTCGCTCTGTGCATGATGTTATAGAGGTACACATTTGCAAACAACTTCAAGCCTGACATGTGTTATACGCTATCTTATTTAGTTGTTTCAAGTTCCAAAGCGCACTAATTTGTCAATAAGGCATTTTAACTAATGTCGCAAATTTATATTCAGCGCGTTTTTAAGAAAAAATGCCGGCTCTTGTTAACATCACTCTAACTTTAAAATGGGGGTCATTAAATACGAACGATTTATACAGGGTGACCGGTAATTCGTGTTACATACTTTGAGATGTGATTCTTGGTCATATTCTAAGAAAAAAATTTTAATACATTAAATCCGTTTCTCAACTTTGACATCACTTTTTGACAATTTACAAAAAGGCTAACTTTGGTGTACCCTGACCAGTGTTAAATTCGATATCTCTGTCAATACTGATGATAGAGACCTAATCTTAGACTCAATTTTTTTATAGAAATAACAACCTTTAAGACTGTATTTAAGTTGAGCTTACATAGGTTCAGGGTTGCCAGATTTTCAGTGGTGTGCAAGTTTTCTTCCCGAAACAATGTTTTGACTTTGAGGTCATTTTTTTGCAGAAAATGCCTGATAAACATAGAGTTTCTTTATTTTTTAGAGATGAACAAAACAGTAATAAAAAAAAAACTAGTTAATAAGTGCACTCAAAAACCCATACATTTTATTATACTTGAAAAATACAAAACGGGTAAAACTTAAAAAAAAAATAAAAAAAAATTTTAGCTTTGAGGTTTGTTTGAATAAAACAATAATATGGGCACTTTTTTTTTTTTATATAATTAACGCGCACATCAAGGGGTTATGACTACCCTTATAATGCCATTAACACAGTGCGAGTATTTAGGAAAATAGGAGAGGATTTGAAAGGAGACGCACGTCGCTCTTGAATCCTTGCGAATCGTAATGCAGAGGAAATACAGAGCCAGGTAAAGCATTCCACAGTCGGGTGGTGCGACTGAAATACAAATCTCTATACTTGACTGTATGTCCGAAGTTGGGGTCAAAGGTAAAACTGATGAGCTTTCCTAGCGAGGCGGGTGTTGCGGCTAAATTGTTTCAGGGGAGGAATGCAACTGGCTATTTCACTAGAGCACTGTTTGTGAAAAAAGCGATAAAAAAGAGAGAGACAGGTGACGTTTCGACGATGTTCAAGAGAATCCATCGATTCTACGATTGAACTATCACATATCAATTTTAACGCTCTATTGTGTACCCTATCAAGTAGGCGCAAAGATGTTTGAGAAGCACCTGACCAGATATGGGAGTTATACTCCAGTTTTGGGCGGATGAAGGCCTTACAAATTGTAGCCTGATCAGAAGGGGTGAAGAACTTCCTGCATCGTCTTAAGAAACCTAAGCATTTAGCAGCGTTTTTGGCGACTTCAAATATGTGGTCATTCCAAAGATGATCATCGTTTACACACATACCAAGTACTGACAGCTTTTCAGTTTCTTCGATGCAGGTACCATTCATGGATTAATAGTAGAGGGGGAATGTTTAGCTTTAACGACAAGTGACAACATTGAGTTTTCGAAGCATTGAATTCTACTCGGCTTTTCTTACCCTATGTAACAATGCTGTCAAAGTCAGAATTCAATGAGCTTATCATACACAACCGTTCCATTTCCACGTCCGAAGAGCAGAGGCGTGAATTTGGAAACGAATATGAGAAGCTGAGGGTTGAGTCGTCCACTGAAATTTCGTGATCGTTTTCACGAAAACTACGTGGAACAAACTATTTTTCGAGAAATCAAAAAACATCTTGTTTCAATGCCGTAAAACAATTAAGTGGATTAGAAGTTTCAGAAAGGAGATCATTTATGAAAATAAGGAAGAGAGTCGGAGACAAAACGGAGCCCTGGAGCACACCAGCATTTATAAAATGGGTATCAGACCTAAAACCATCCAATACAACTTATATTGAACTGTCGGAAAGGTAGTTTCTAATCCAACGAAGAAGAGACTCATCGATACCAAAAGCACGCATTTTCGATAAAAGAGCCTGCTGCCAAACTCTATCAAATGCTTTAGAAACATCAAGCGCAATCATCTTACTTTCTCCAAAACAATGTAAAGATTGGTTCCACTTTTCGGTGAGATAAGCCATCAAATCACCAGTGGACCGTTTGCTACGAAAGCTGTACTGACGGTCATTAAGAAGCTTTCGTTCTTCAAGATATTTCATAAGTTGAAGGTTATCAACGTTTCCACGACCTCCCATGACCATGACGGAAAGAAGGGACGTTAGTGCAATTGGGCGGTAATTGGAAGGGGAGGAAGATTCGCCTTTTTTAAGGACCGGCTGGACAAATGCAGTTTTCCATCTGCTCGGAAAAATCCCAGCAGAATAGGAAAGATGGTAAAGTTTACGCAGTGGTTTTGCCAGCGTAGAAGAACACCTCTTCAGAATAACGGCGGGGATACCATCTGGACCAGCGGATTTATGTATGTTGAGATCTTTAAGGACTCTCGCAACTGAGCGAGTTCGAAAAAATATCTGCTTTATCAAAGGATTTGCAGACTCGAGCTCAGGTGGAGACAATATGCTATGAGGAAGTGTCGAGTTGGCCAGCAAATTGAGCTGCCAGCAAATTGGCTTTGTCGATGGAGCTGACATACGGAGAGTCATTGAAGACGAGCGTTGGGACCGATGACGTGGTCGAGTTCTTAATGTTCTTGACAAAAGGCCAAAAGTTTTTACTTCCTTTTGGACACAACTGTATTTTTTGCCTTACTTTTTGGTCATGTAAAAACTTAGCCCTTTGTATTTGAGCATTACAGATATTTCTGGCCCGTGCTTTCTCGATCCCTAATCGCCTCTTTACAGCTTGAATCAAACCACGAATTCTCTCCAATGATACTTTTTGTTCTGTGAGGAACAAAATTTATCATGCCGTTGAATTTTATGCATTTTATACAAATACAATTATAACAAGTGCTCAAAGTGTCCTCCTTCGTGTTGAATGCATGCCAGAGCCCGTTTTTGAATTTCATTGTGGATATGTTTGCTTTAAGTTTGGGGTATGATATGAATGTTCAATAGGTAAATAAATAAATAAAAATAGGGTGGCGCAACAGAGCGAGGAGCCCTTGGGCCTAGCGCATTTCTCACAACCATGCCTTGTGAGGAAATGGAGGGGACCTACAATTTTCTGCCGGTTCCGAACGGCTAATCGAGAAAGCGCTTTTCATGATTCGAACTCAAACCTCTGGATTAATAGGCAGACATGCCCATCACACCACGGGTACCACAATAGGTAAATAAGTCATATAAAAGAATAAGAAAACAAATTTGTTCATCAGTTTATCAAAATAAGTCACGATTGCAGTTTGATCAGAGAGCTTTTTGAAATGCCTTCATTTACGAAAGAAGAATACGCAGAAATTTTTTTCTTATATGAGTTTTGCAATGGAAATTCAAGAAGAGCACAACGAAGATAACAGGAACTTTATCCTAACAGACGACTTCCTACTCAAAATGTTTTTGGAAATACCTTTCGAAGGCTTCGAGAAACTGCAAGACCTAACGCAGGAGCTGCAACCATAAGAAGAGTAAGACAAGAGCTATCGAGAGAAAACATCCGCAATGACATCCAAAAACGGGCTCTGGCATGCATTCAAAACGAAGGAGAGCACTTTGAGCACTTGTTATAATTGTTTTTGTATAAAACAAACTACACTACTAAAAGTACCCATATTATTGTTTTATTCAAGCAAACCTCAATGCTAGAAATCTTTCTTTTTTTTAATTCTTACCCATTTTGTATTTTTCCAAGTATGTATAGGTTTTTCAGTTCAATTTTTAATGAGTATTTTTTATTATTGTTTTGTTCATCTCTAAAAATAGAGAAACTCTATGTTTATCAGGCATTTTCTGCAAAAAAATTACCTCAAATTCAAAACTTTGTTTCGGGAAGAAAACTTGCACACCATTTAAAATTTAAAATCTGGCAACCCTAAATCTATGGAAGCTCAACTTAAATACAGTCTTAAAGTTTGTTATTTCTTTAAAAAATTAAGTCTAAGATTAGGTCTCTATCATCAGTATTGACAGAGATATCGAATTTAACACTGGTCAGGGTACACCAAAGTTAGCCTTTTTGTAAATTGTCAAAAAGTGATGTCAAAGTTGAGAAACGGATTTAATGTATTAAAATTTTTTTCTTAGAATATGACCAAGATTCACATGTCAAAGTATGTAACACGAATTACCGGACACCCTGTATACTGTATACACCACACTAACAAGTGATGATATCTTTAAAAGGGACTTGGTTAAAATGAACGTGAACAGTACCAACATTTTGGCAGTTTAGGCAAATGAAGCGAAGTAACATACCTATAAAAAATGGACTCAGATGAAAAATAGCATAAATTTTGATTGCAAATGAAAATGTGTAATGAAAGCTTTGTTTTTGTCTAAAAATAAATTGATTCAGAACAAATATTAGTTCGGAAATAAGTCAAATAAAATTTCAAGCAAATGAGAAACGTCAGATGATTAAGAGCATGGTTTAAAGTATTTAAAATGGGGGTTGTCTGATTTTTAATTTAGAGTGACTCTAAAAAAGTGTGAAGTTGAAATCAATTCTAAATTGATTCAAGTGTCATTTTTAAGCTAGTGTTGGACTAAGGCTCGTTTTCAGGCGATTTTCAATGACTATAAATTTCATTGTTATCGTCGGAGTTCGAGGTTCGAATCCTTCCTGGGAGATTAAAGATGTTCAGAATTGACGAGGAACTTGGAAGTACCCGTTATCAACCACAAAGTATAACTCAGAGAAATGCGATAGGCTCCGGGTTTCCCCAAGTTCTGCAAACTTATTTATTTATTTGTTTTGGTATTGTGCTTACTAAGCGAAGGCAGTCACAAACGCTGCAAAACAGGTGTCCATGATGGCGCTATAACATGCTGATATCACTTTTTTCATTGATAGCCAAGCAGCAATAAAAGCGATTTCTGCCACTCTTGTCAAATCCAAGCTTGTTTCTTGCTGTCGCGAAGAGCTAAGGGTTCTTGGCACACAGCATGACGTTAGTCTCTGTTGGGTTCCTGGTCATAGTGGTATATCGGGAAACGAAAAAGCGGACGAACTAGCGAGGAAAGGATCAGCACTTGACCCTTCTCTCATTGATCAATTAATCAGGATTCCACTCTGTGAAATTAGACAGATCATTGGTAACAAAATAAAGCGAAAATCCAATGAAAGATGGGAATGCTTAGACTACTGTGTTACTTCCATTAAGCTATGGCCGAAATACGATAAGAACGGATCTGAAAAGCTATACTATCACTGAATATGCCTTCATTACGATTGCTTATCAGTATCATAACTGGACATAACCTACTAGGTTACCACAAAAAGAAAATGGGTCTTTGTACCGATGACCTGTGCAGAGGATGCAATGACGAAGATGAACACGAGGATACAACTCACTTCCTTTGTCAATGCCCAGCAATCTGCCACATTAGGAAAAAGTTTCTAGGCAATTACTTTTTCAATGAACTAGAGGAATTATCAGACACTTCAAAAAGCAGCCTTTTAAACTTCACTAAGGCCACAAAATGGTTAAAAACTGACCAAACATAAACTCAGTGGTTTCTAGAACGTTACAATTGTTGTCTGAAGACTTTTGTCAACCCTCGCAAATAAATCGACTGTTCAAGTTTTTAAACTAAATAATCTCTTTATTCATTAGTAGGTTACAAAATTAGTTCTTCCTTTACCTTATGCTGCTTCTAATGCTGCTGCTGCTTGACGATGTTGACGATTCGGGTTCCAGAATTAAAAAGAAAGTTTTTCTCCCGCGTGGTTGATTAAATTTCGTTCAGTCCTTTCAGTTTATTTGATAAAATGGCGTTTAGTTGACGTTTCTTAATTTATTCGTTGATTAAGTGAAGTTCTGCATGCGCAACACCCCCTCCTGGTATGTCCACTGGTGGGCCTACCTTGTTGTCCTTTCGAACTTCCAAAACGGCTAGCTTAACAGCGGGTCTTTCATAGGTACCTGTCTTGGTTAAAATGGTTGCGCTTCTCACTTGTCCGTCGGCGGAAACTTTCGTATCTACGACGCGTCCTTTTGGCCAGCAGTTGCGAGGGCTCGCGGGATCCACGATCAAAACGATGTCATCTTTTTCAATGGGTTTAACGGGATGGAACCACTTCGTGCGTCGAGTTATTGTTGGCAGGTACTCCTTAACCCAGCGTTGCCAGAAATGTTGGGCGTAATGCTGGGAAACTAACCAATTTTTCCTAAGGACTTCCTTTTCGTTGTTGAATACAGCCCAAGGCTTGGAGCCATTAGAGGAACCCAAAAGAAAGTGGTTCGGAGTAAGTGCTTCTTCGTTCTCATTCGCGATAGGGATGTATGTAAGAGGGCGAGAGTTGACGATATTTTCAACCTCAAGTAGCATACTTCGCAGCAACTCATCTGAAGGCGTTCGACTTGGAGAAATTTGATTCAGCACGGTCTTCACGGAACGCACAAGGCGCTCCCAGCTTCCGCCCATGTGAGGAGACCCAGGCGTGATAAAGGTCCACTTGGTGTTGACTGAAGTAAATGTTTGCATGAGTTTGTCTCTGTCGATTCTTTGGTATGCTTGCTTTAATTCGGTGGCAGCTCCTCTAAAGTTCGTGCCATTGTCACTGAACAGCTCAATGGGCGTCCCTCGTCGTGCAATGAAATTGCGAATCGCAAGTATGCACGAATCCGTGGTCAGGGAATGTGCGATTTCGATGTGTATAGCGCGTGTTGTAAGGCATGTTAGTAGCACCCCGTATCTCTTCTCGGTTCTTCTTAAGTTGACGATGAGAATAGGCCCAAAGTAATCCACGCCAGTGAACGAAAATGGACGGGAAAATGCTGATGTTCTTGCAGCCGGGAGTTGAGACATCATTGGCGGTTGGGGTTGTGCCGCAGCGTTTTTGCAAGCCTGACAGTTTCTGCGCACCGATGAAAGTACTGCTCGTAGTCTGGCTATCACGAATTTCTGCCTGATCTCGTTCACGACCGTCTCATGGTTTTGATGATGGTAGAGCAAATGATAGTGCTCTACCAGAAGAGTCGTTATGCGATGCTGAGTAGGGAGAATAATTGGACGACTAAATTCCGCCAATAGCTCCATATGAGTCTTAATCCTGTTATTTGCGCGAAGAACTCCAAAGTCATCTAGATATGGACAGAGAGAGATTATTGAGCTTGTTTTATTAATTTTACCTTCTGAAGATATGGTAGCAATCTCTTCAGCAAACGCGTCGTATTGAGCCTGTTTTAAAAGAACTCTTTCAGCCTGCTGCAGTTCTTCACTTGTCAGGACTCCGACTCTTCTTGGCTGGCGTCGGTGAATTAATTTCCAGTTGACAGCGTTACGAATTACCCGACTGGCGAATCGAAGTAATCGAAACCAATGTGAGAATAGCTCTGGTTGAAATAAGTGTTGGCTTATAATACTGTGTAAGCCCACGAACTGCGCCTTCAACTCTTCATTTGTGTTTGTGTCCAAGCGTTCCTCCTTCGGCCAGCATTCGGAAGGTGACGTCAAAAATGCAGGACCTCTAAACCAAGCGCTCGAACTCTCTAGGTTTGGACCCTTATGCCACTTGGTGGCCTCATCCGCGACGTTCGTTTTGGTGGGAACCCATCGCCATTCATTGACATCTGTGGTCTCGAGTATTTCACTCACCCGACATGCAACAAATTGCCGGTATCGGCGATGATCCGACCTCAACCAACTCAAGACTGTCCTAGAATCGGACCAAAAGAACTGCTTTTTGAAGGAGATTGAGTGATAAGTTGACATCATCTTGGCAAGACGAGCTCCTAGTACGGCGGCTTGTAGTTCGAGTCTCGGAATTGAGAGACTCTTCAGCGGGGCTACTTTGGTTTTAGCTCCAATCAAGGTGCACTCAACTAAACCTGATGCAGTCATCCTGGCATAGGCTGCTGCGGCGAAGCCATTCTCGCTGGCATCCACAAAGACGTGGAGTTCAAAATCTGGATAGAAAGCAAATCTTTTTGAAATATAGCATCTAGGGATACGTACCTCTTCAAGCTTATGTAGAAAGCTGATCCAGTGAAGCCACTTCTTATACTCAGCTTCTTGGATTGGCACATCCCAGCCAATACCACTGCGCCAGATTTCTTGCAGAAGTATTTTCCCATACATAAGGAAATGCGCCAACAGTCCCAGCGGATCAAAGACCTTCATTAGTGTGCGTAATACTTCACGTTTGGTTGGAGCTTTACTGCCTCGAAGTACATCTGCATTTAACAAGTTGGCTGATATCTTGAAAGTTAAGCAATCTTCGGTTGTACACCACCACATCCCGAGAACTTTCTCCGGTGAGAGTTCCGTTTTTGAGTTCAGGCTGACTTCTGCTGGGGAGTTGCATTGAAATGATTCGCTAATCGCCTTGGAATTGGAAATCCAATTGCGAATGTGGAACCCACCTTGCTGATGAATAAATGTTACTTCTCTAGCTAGCTTAACAGCTTCTTCTTCGGTGTCCACACTGTCCATGAGATCGTCCACGTAGTGGTTTTTGCGAATGGACTTTACAGCTCGAGGATAGATGTTTTCGAATTCTTCTGCGTTTTTGTTCTTTATGAACTGTGCCGAACAGGGAGAGCACGTAGCGCCAAATGTCATGACCAACATGAAATATTCCTCCACTTCTTTACTGTCACGATTGAACCACAAAAACCGTTGATAATTCTGGTCTTCCTTCCTTATCAAGATTCTGTGGAACATTTCTTGTATGTCTGCACATATCGCGAAACTCCTTTCTCGAAATTGGAGGAGGACTGAAACTAAGGATGTCAATAAATCAGGTCCTTTGAGAAGTACCGAGTTGAGCGAAACTCCATTAACTTTTGCTGCCGCATCCCATACCAATCTAATTTTACCTGGCTTGTTTATATTGCGAACAGGAAATACGGGTAAGTACCACGAGTTTCGGCGGTTCTCAGTCACTTCTTTAGGCGAAAGTTTCCTGGCGTACCGTTTCTCAACGTAACTCTCGATTTTATTGTGAAGCTCTTCCGCTAGATGTAGATCACGACTCATTTTTTGTTGTAAGCATAACAAACGTCTCTTCGCCATTGAGTAACTGCTTGGAAGTTGAACTTGCTCATTCTTCCAAAGAAGGCCCGTCTCGAAACGGTTGCCCTTGCGCCTGGTGTATTTTTCGAGTTGCTCGAGTGCACGCTGATCATCGATGGACTGCAAGGTCTTAGAATCCGAAGACCCGAAGTTTTCATTGCACAGATAATCGTGCACCAGTTGTTCCAACTTAGATTCACTTTCACCGCAACATTCACATTCGTGGAAGTTGACATGAGCATCAGAGTTCTCTAAACTAGCCTCAGATTCTTGGCGGGGGCAGCAGCCGTACACTGTCCAGCCCAAGCGAGTCTTTGCAGCCACAGGTTCTTCAATGTTTCCCTCTTTGCACTTCTGAGTAAGCCCTAACCTCCAATTGTTAAGCCCAATGAGAATACGAGGAGCTGCATTGGAATAGGACTCGATGGGTAAGTCCCTAAGATGACTATACTGCTCTTGCAACTTAACCGCGTCTAACGATTGCAGCGGCAACTGGAGACTCTTAACAGTATGTACATTATTAATTGGGAAAATCTTACCCTTCTTTCCTGCGCCTGAAATGCTGAAGCTCATCATTCTCGAGTCGCCCTCATATCTGTGCGTGTTTGCGGTCCATCTGATGCAAAGAGGATCAGGAGTCCCGGTGATGTTCAGCTGCGTGGCAATATCTTCGTCCATCAGCGTCAAAGACGACCCGTCATCCAAGAAAGCATACGTTTGAATTTGGACTTTGTTGCCATGTAGGATCACAGGAACTATGCGATACATTATTGCTGTCGAATTTTGCATGTGCGCATTGCTAGGCTGGGCTATGATGGGTGAAACAGGGTTACTTACTTGCTTTTGTTTGTCCGGATTAGATTGAGCATTGTGCAGGAGTTGGTGATGCTTAAAGGTGCAGCTATCAATGCCACACTGTGTAGCTAACCGGCAACGGAAACCACTGTGTCTCTTCAGGCAACATCGGCATAATTTTAAGTTCCGCACGGTTTCCCATTTCGATGAAAAGCTGAGACCTCTGAACTGTAAACAGCTGTCCAAGGACGGACAGTTTTTGCTGCATACTAAACACCTACGCTCCTTGATGCGATGTGCTGAATGCGGGCCCGAACTAGTTGTTGACTCTTTAGTCTCCAGGTGCGTGTGCAGGAAAACTCTTTCTTTTTTCCCTTGCAGTCCAGCTTTAGTCCCAGTAGCTGATGTTGAAACCTTCGATGTCATCGGTGTGATGCGATTGGCTGCCTCTGCAATCCGGTACATCCAAACGCTGAATTCTGACAGCGTGCAAACAGGAAGTGTTTGTGAGTAAATCGCCCAATTGAGCTGGATGGAAACTGGCAGCTTGGCAATTAACTCTTGTAGCAGTGTTGAATTGTTGAGGTGAGCGGAAAGACCAGAGGCTTCCAAGGCGGCACAATGGTTTTGCACTGCAACAGCAAACTCTATGAGAGTATCCAGCTTATCCGCTTTAGGCGATGGCGTCGTTTGAATTTTTATCGTTAGGGCGTTTAAGATTTTGTCTGGTTTTCCAAACAGCATTTCCAGAACTGCAAGTATGCGAGGAACACAGCTTGGGTTATACATCATACTCTGCACTGCTTCTTTGGCTTTGTCTTTCAGGACCTTCTGCAGCCGCAACAAATTTTCCTCGTCAGAGAAACCACATAGCTCCGTTGTCCTATTGAAGTTACAGATGAATAATGGCCACTCCTCTGGATTTCCACTAAAGGTTTGCAAATCCTTTAAAATGGAGTGACGCGCTGCGATTTGTTTGCTGGTAACCTTCTTCGTAGACGACTGGTGTTCAATGGGTGTGGCTGAGCTTTTGTGACGTTGATAATCACACAATGACGACTTCCGATGGATGTTGGCTGTTTCTGCTCTTTGTTGGTCGAGACCGTTAGTTGGAAGAGATGAGCATGCAGTTAAAACAGGCGCATGAGCCTGAGCTTGTGTAGACATGGTTATTGGTTGGTACCAAGGGTTAGAGGACAACTGCAACGGTCGAGGTTGTTTTGGCAGTTGTGAACCCACGTTTGCTCCCGGCCACGTGTAGCTTAAGTTTAAGCCATGACCTTTAGGGTCCAACGATGCGGCAACCGCTTTGCATTCTCCTTGATTGGGTATCTCAGATGTTCGAGTGTCCTTCAACCAGTCTTGCACTTTGCTGTTAGTATCTGTGGAAATATTATCGTTGTCATCTTCGCTACCAGAAGTATCCTCTGCGATTTCAGACAATATTTGATACTTACGGTTGAGAAATTCCTTTTCTAACGCCTTTTCTTCTTCCAGCTTACGCAACTCAAATTTAACACGCCTTGCAGACGCTGAGCTCTTGGAAGATTTCGAA
Source organism: Melanostoma scalare (assembly GCA_949752695.1). Classification (NCBI taxonomy): domain Eukaryota; kingdom Metazoa; phylum Arthropoda; class Insecta; order Diptera; family Syrphidae; genus Melanostoma; species Melanostoma scalare. Next base: position 42,046,809 of record OX456985.1, on the reverse strand, counting down.
CTCCCTTTCTTTGAGGTTAGGGATACGGCACGTGCTTCACCAGACTGCTTCGATTTCACAACCTGAACCTTACCCTCCGCTATGTTGCGTACTGTGTCCTCATGCGTTTGGGACGAAAGAAATGTTCGCGTTGCCACAGTCGTTAAATTTGGTTCGCGAGTATTGTAAATTTGGCTTTTAGAAGAAGAAACATCGATAAAAACTGACGTGCGCTTAGACGATTCTGTAGTTCTACCAGATAGACACGACGTTAACGGTTGAGTTATGCTCTGGTGCACTACAGTAAGTGGATCACCATCCGCTAAGCAAGTGTCTATCACTGGCTCTCTCGACGATTGTGCAGTTCTCATAACTGGGGGTAGCTGTGCTACTTGTTTAACAATCGGCCCTGTTTTTGTAGAAACCGCGCGTGACGATGTTGAAGGATCACTTCCAATGCCTATAGTTTCCATCGACATAGTCGTAGCGATGTGCAATGAAGTCGGCGTAGAGTGCCCCTTTGGTAACTGTGCAGCGTTAGCGCAGACCTCGCAAGTAAATTCCTGGTCAGCTATAAAGCTGTCGACGCCAACGCATCTGTAGTGGAACCAGTTTTCACACACATCGCACGCTACCATGTTGTCTTCTGCGTCGGCACAACTGCATAGCTGGCAATTAAATTCCCTCGTAGGATGTGGCGATTCCATCGATGTCACTGGACCAGGCTTCTTGCTTTTCATAAAGCTTCAAGTAATTTTGTAATGTTGTCTGAAGACTTTTGTCAACCCTCGCAAATAAATCGACTGTTCAAGTTTTTAAACTAAATAATCTCTTTATTCATTAGTAGGTTACAAAATTAGTTCTTCCTTTACCTTATGCTGCTTCTAATGCTGCTGCTGCTTGACGATGTTGACGATTCGGGTTCCAGAATTAAAAAGAAAGTTTTTCTCCCGCGTGGTTGATTAAATTTCGTTCAGTCCTTTCAGTTTATTTGATAAAATGGCGTTTAGTTGACGTTTCTTAATTTATTCGTTGATTAAGTGAAGTTCTGCATGCGCAACAACAATACTCCAGGGTATCACAATGGATCTACATTGATCTAAGTGTGACAGTAATAAGATCAACCGTCAGCCCATTCAACCTAACCTTACCCTACTAAGCGAAGCCTTTTCTCAAAAGAATTACCGATATAAAGGGTGTTTCAATAATGATATCGGGTAGGCGACTGTAACTGAATTGAGTGAATTCCAGCCGAGAGGCCCAATTTTTGACCAATTTTTGCATCATTTGTCAGTAATAACGCGACGAATACCCTCCCAAGGCTTCAATTTACTCGGGCTTATCAGTGTAGTCAAGCAACTTCATATAACTTCACAAAAAAAATCCAGCAGTGTTAAATTGCCCGATCTTGGAGGTAACTCTCAAGTTCAAAACTCGAAACAAAGTGCGCAGTCGGCTTTAATTCTTCAAAAAGACCATCTCAGAAAAAAGTATTGAAAAAAGAGCCACAAATATTATCTATAAGGGCATTGCACATCTCCGGAATATTTTTCAAAGAGATGTTATTTTAATAAAGTCGTTCTTCGTGTGTAAAAACACCCTGTATAGATAGATAGATAGATAGATAGATAGATAGATGTCCATTTTAAAGATTCAATTCGGATTAGCTGCGTTAATATTTAAATATTAAATGAGTGCAACGAACAAGTTACATTGCGCGTGGTCACCGTGAAACTGCTCTTGAAGTGCTATTCTCTTCTTAGCTGAGGTGCCTCAGGGCTACGTTTCAACTCCGACTCTTTTCCTTTTCTTCACAAGTGACCTCCTGTTAAAAACATCAAATCTTATTAACTGTTTCGTTGACTACTCAACATCTCTGTTTATCATATTTGTTTTCAACTTCTGCTGCACTTCAGATGTGGAACGGGAAGGTTTGCATATGATAAGCTCATTGGATCGAGACTTTGACAATGGTTCAAAAACACAATGCTTAAGCGCAAAATGCACCCACTCCCACCGCTCATGAATAGCACCTGTCTCAATGAAACCGAAATGATGTCAGTGTTTGGTATGTGTGTAAACGATGACCTTCGTTAAAATGACCACATATTATTCACCAAAAACTTGCAAAGTACCATGGTTTCTCAAACCATTGCAAGAAACTTCTTCTGGTCTTGCTGCAATTTACATGACAACATTTGCCCAAAGCTAGACTATAACTCTCATGTTTGACCAACTGCAACTAAAGCATCCTTGCACCTACCTGAAAGGGTTTAAATAGACTTGTTGAACTGAAAGGCTATAGTTCAATGGTACGACAAAATGATTCTTTTGAACAGCAGCGCCCAAAAGCTAAATGCCTTATTGTCTTTCATTGCTTTTTCACAAACAGTGCTGACCAATTTAGCTTCATCACCGGCTTCGCTAGGAATGCCCATCGGTTTTTTCTTCAGCCTAACTTTGGACGTAGGTACAGAGTTAAGTGTAAAAGCTTATGTATGAGCCACTCAATCCGAATGCAAGATGCTTTGCATAACTATGTTTTCCCCTGCACTAAAATCAATAAAAATTTAAAATTAGGATGCATCGATTTCTCCTACCCAGTTATTTTCTATTTTCCTAACGCTAAGAAAGTAGCACTGGGGTTACTTGATGGGCTCGTTAATTATTAAAAATACACGACATTATAAAAATATTATTTTATCACTTGCATTTAATTTTACACTTAATTTGTAGTTAATGTAATCACATCTTAAATCGTGAATGCTTTCACATTACATTTTCTTTTCCCTCTATACATACAAATTAAATGGACAATTTTCATATGCTAAGTATGTACTTAAAAGGACTCCTACAAAATAAGCTTCAAACTTTATATTCAAGCAGTTTATCTACAAAGCTCTCCTCATTTCGTATATGTATGAAGTTTTCGAACCCGTCTCTCGAACAGAAGCATAATTATCGTAAAATATGAACACTCCATGTGAAGATCTTTTTATATTAAATTAAAATGATAAAAAATGTTAATTTAAAACTTGTGTCTCTGTCCCGCAATGGGTAGTGGAGTAGCACTTAACAAATAATCTAATTTTAAATATTCTCCTTCTTTTTCGCATGTTCACAAAGGATCTCCAGCAAAGTCTTCTTCATCGAAGAAAAGGAACTCAACTAGTGCCTCATCGGAGAGCATGGACGAATCAGATACGGAAAGTAGCAACTCAACAGATAGCAAGCCGATTCCAAGTACAATACCATCAGCGCGTAGGCCATCCCTGTTGGCTCCATTGGGTAGACAACATCAATACGGAAGTTTCTACTTAAGAATGGGTGCTGTGGGTGAGTAAACAAACGTAGGCAAGTACCTATACCTACCCTCTAAACTAAGTAACATGCATAAGCAGTTGCAGTGCCAGTGATCCTGTAAATTACATATGCAAGTGCACGAACTTACTCCCTCTGATAATCAAAAGGAGATTAGTTATCCCCTCGCTCCGAGCTCTGAATAATTATGAATATGAGCTTGGGACTGGCTCTAGGACGTAGACCGGTTCAGGTTGTGAAAACTTCCCAGTTAAGAACCTTAACTCATTCACAAAAAAAAAAAAGAATGAAAAAACAACTATGGAAACACTACACGTGACTGGGTGATGAAAACGCAAAAAAAAGAAGTAAGAATAAAATAAAAGGACACGTTTGAAGCTTTCCGTTGAAGGAATAGTTTAAGAATAAGGACAAGCATTGCGCTAATGAGTTCTTTCCAGAGTTGAAGTTTGCTTGTGCCAAAGTCGTTGTCGTTGGCATGGCCTTACTTATGCCTGACAAATTAGGTGTTCCGCGACGTGATTATCAACTTGAACTCCTTTATAGTACCCTTCCACTTCCCGCATGAGCAATGAGAATGTAGAAGTCGTTAAAAAAGGAGTTTTCCGCTACCTACTTCCTCTGCCTTGAACATTTTGTTTTTTCTCCTTTCTCGCAACCACACCTTTGTCTCTCGCCATTGTAATTGAATTAAAAGAGTATAAGTTTTTTTTTTTTTTGAGGGTCTATTCATTGAAGAGAATGAGACTCCTTCATGGCACCGCAATGTAGGAAGACAAAGTCGGAAACGAAATGTAAATTTGTTGCGGAAAGCTCCTTTGGGAGTTGTGTGGTAATTAATTATGTTTCCGATTTCATACTTGGAAAAGTTTTTGTGATTTATGGAATCAAAAGCAGAAGCAGTGAAAAGTGTACGTCTTCAGTAGTCTCGTATTTGTGTGTTCACAGATAAAAGTTTTAAGGATCAAGTTTCTAAGTGAACACTTTGGATTAATAGCTTCGCGGAAAATTATCTAAAAGAGAAAGACGATTTATGGTTTGAAAGTCCTTAAAACTGTTTCTTGGTAAAGTATTTAGAACTTAGAAACCGCACAAAAGTGTGGACGATTTGGTAGATAAAGTAAAATGACAAATTACAACAGTTGGACTTTGGGGGATGTTTCCGGGGATTGATTGAGTTAGGAAATTGTCTTTGCTTCTTTTTTTTCAGTTCGCTTTAAAATAAAAATAAGAGATTAGATTTTTTCACTTTCAAATCATATCAAATTTTGGAGTGGGGTTTGCTAAGTACTTGTTGTGAGGTGGTGTAAAATCTACTAACAGCTTTCATCGATACGATTCACGTTTGAATGATGGCTGACATCAACTGCTTCGAAATGAGCTTATTTGGTATTGTAACAGTCTTCAAAATGTTCGATAAGGGAATGGGACAAAGTGCATATTTGAGCTCTGATTTAAAAAAAATTTCTTTTTGCTTGAGGGTGTTTTCCCACCTGGAGACGATAAAAAATTAACAATTTGAAGTTTGAGAATGTATGTAAACCTGTGCAAGTAAGACCCCACTTAATATTTAGAGATGAAAGTGCGATATCATTGAGGAGCATTTGGGTTGAAAATGAATAAGCATAGTAACCATGTAACGTAAGGTTTTTGTAACGCAAAATTGTGAGCATATGCATATTTACGTTCTGTCAATAGTTTTTCACTAATGAAATGCTGCGGCTATAAAGTTCATAGCAAAAAGTAACGAATCCGAGATGGCGAAGATATTAAATCAAATTAATTTACCAAACAAGTAAAAATGAACACATTTAGTTGAAAAATCGTTATAGTATCCAAATCAATAGCTGTCAATGTACTCATTTTACATATTTATGGGCGCATATTTGTAAAATTATCCAAATCTGGGTTTTCCGCACAAAGAGAACTAAGATTAGTGGTCAATCAAATGCTAAGAATCTGAGAATCAACAATAATAGTGAACACATAACGTTACGTTATGATTGTTATTTAAAAACATATGAGATTGGTGTCACTAAAATTACTATATTTTTATTTTTTTTTATTAGTACAGTGGTAATCCAGTATAACGAATGTTATAATGTCCAGAGTCAATTCGTTGTAGATATCGAAAATTCGTTATATCGAAACCTTTTTGTCAAACAAATCCATACAAATCTTTAAATAAATAAAACGTGCAATTGTTTGTATGTATCTTCCAATATTATCACGAACATACATGTAAGTAGACACATTAATACACTTACAGTAATTTTTTTTTTCATTTTCTGAAATTCGTTATTTGTTCGTTATATAGAGTACGTAATTTCCATTTCGTCTGAAATTCGTTATTTTGTTCGTTATATAAAATACCTAATGGACTTGAAAAAAGTGTTCGTAATATCGATCATTCGTTATATCGGCATTCGTTATACTGGACCTCCACTAATAATTAACGACATTTTGTATTTAAAAATTAAAGTAGTGGTAAATGCCGATTTAAATACAAAGTTTTATATATCCTTTATAACAGAGCTTGTGGGGTACTTATTTTAAAGATACATTCCAGAATACGAAAAAGTTAATTCATTAGATATAGAACAAAGAAGTTTAAGAAGAAAATAAATAAATAAATAAATTAAATAAGTGCAGATTACATGATATAATTCAATAAAATTTCGATTTGGTTGTGATCATTTTCCAGAAGCCATGTTTTAGTTTTTTTTAAAATTAAAGACATTACACGAAAAGAACGAATAGTTAATGGAAACGTATTAAAAAGCTTGCAGGAGACAATAGAGTAAAAATTTCTTAGAGGAGTGGTACGGTACGATGGTACAGTCACAAGACAGTCACGATTTCTACTCATAGAACGGACATCAGAAATAGGACTTTGTAAATAACCACCCCTCATAAAAAATATTTTAGATGTCTTAAAATAATACAAATGCCTTATGGGTAAGGTGTTTAGTGATCTAAATAGAATCATAGACGGAGTTAATCGATTCTCGCACCACTGATTTTCCTTATTGCACATTTCTGTAAGATGACAAGTGAATTTATTTTAGATTGATAAGCTCCATCCCAACTTAAACCATATTGTAGTTTAGAATGGAGTATGACAAAATAAACTTTTTTGAGCGTACTATTACTGCAGTATTTCCTGAGATGGTAGAAGCTTCTAATTGATGAACGTAAATATTGTTTAAGAACAGTTACATTATTGGTCCAACTCATCATCGGATCGAAAGAAACTCCAAAGTATTTAAACTCATTCACTTCTTGGATTTTGAAACCACAACGACTACACTTTTTGTGTATGTGATAAGACAACAAGTTTTTATCAGCATTGCATGCACAGTAAGAACTTTTATATTGTTGGCGGTTAGGTTCGTGAAAAACGATATCCAAATCTGGATCATTTCTTGTCTTTAAGCTAAAGTGCATAACTTTTGTTTTGTCGCTGACACAAAGTTTATGAGTAGCAAACCAAATACGCAATAAATGGACATCACGGTTCAAATCAGCCAGAAGATCCAGAGCGCTAGATATAGTGTAAGCTAAGCCTAAATCGTCTGCAAAAGCTGTACTTTTAGCTGAAAAGGGTAGACTAAACAAAGAGTTAATGTATATTAGAAACAAGATGGGACCCAGGACAGACCCTTGTGGTACGCCAATGTTAGAAATTCTATTATCACTATAACAATTTGCAACTCTGACCTTATGAGTCCTGTTTTTAAGGTAATACTTAAACCACTTATAGACTTGGCCCCTAAAGCCAATAGCGTGAAGTTTGTATAGGAGTATGGCATGGTCTACAGTATCAAAAGCTTTGCTTTCGCTACGGGAAACAAGACGGTTCTTCCTCGGATGTAATGTGCTCTCAAGAGACTAAGTCATAAACCTGCTAAATGAACTCAACAACTATTTACTGGAGTACTGTAAAACGGCCTTATCCTATCGCGAACGAATCGTAAATGAAAACTTTTAAACAACACTTTTCGAACAAAATATCAAACAATCAATCCATTAATAATTTTAACTGTATCTTTATAAAACATACTCTTTGGAATTGCTTTTACTATTTAATCATAAAATGTTCCAATCGGCAGACGGCATAGCCAAGCATAAAGATTTTGTAAATGAAAATTGTAAATTACTTATGAATTGTCTAATAAAATCAAAAAATCAAACAATCAAAAGCTTTGCTATGTCTACAAATAAACCAGTAGAAAATTTTTTACTGTCCAAGCCCTTGTTAACAATAATACAAAAATCAAGCAAAGCATCTTCTGTAGAAAGCCCACTTCTAAAACCGTACTGTGAAGGACTAAAAAAATTACTCTTTTTAAGAAAACCCAACATCCTGTGTTTTATGGCTTTTTCAAAGATTTTAGAAATCGAGGAGAGCATTGAAATTGGTCGATAGTTGTTAGCTACCTTATTATCGCCTTTCTTAAAGATCGGAATCACAATAGCGCTTTTTAGGCTCGTTGGGAAAATACCATTTTCAACACTTTGATTAAACAAATGAAATAGAATATCCGATACATTAAGTGCAATCATTTTTAAAATAAGATTCGATAAACCATCTTCACCACATGCATTTGACTTATTAAGTGTGTTGATTAGAGAATTAACCTCTGATCCACAGATGGGAGCAAACAAGAAGCTTCCTTGAGATATTTGTTCAATAAATCCAAAATCATCATTACACACATTGCAAAAAGAAAATGATTCACCCAATTGACCAACTGAACCAAAAAAGTTGTTAAGAGTATTAGAAACCGCAGTAGAATCATTGATTTCTAAGCCGTTACTATTAAGTGCGATATGGTTAGAAATTTTCTTAGAATTTGGATTAATTATACTGTTTATAGCTCTCCATTCATTTTTTGGGTTACCTATAGACTTAATCAGCAGAGAATTATAATAACTATCGCGACATGACTTGATTTCAATGTTGATATTTCTACACATAGTTTTAAATCTTCGTTTCAGGTCGATGTTGGAAGGATGCTTACAACATTTCAAACGTATTTTATTTTTTTTTTTTGTTTATTTTTCTTAAGTAGTTCAAGATTGATCCACGGCTTTAGTCTTTTATCGGTTTTTTTAATCAGTCTTTCATAAGTGCAGCAATCAATGTAAGATTGTAGTGTTTTGATAAATATGTCATACGCATTTGAAGCATTATTTTCTGCTAGCACAGCTTCCCAGTTCTCAAAGCGAAAGGCGTTATTCAAAATATTTAAATTAATCCTTTTTACAAATGAAGAAGATCTACTTTGCTTAGGTTCCAAGATTTTTAAGGATTTGAACAACATATCAGTCATGTTATGATCGGTAATATGTAACTCAAAATTGATGCCAAAACTGTGATCTATAGACATATGTCTTTAAATCTACCAAGAACGTGATCAAGACAAGACTGCGATATTGGTCGAGTAGTTTCAATTACAAAGGAGGACAACCCATGCTCTGCTATCAAAGCAAGGTATGACTCGCTATTAGAATTTTTTGCTAGAGATTTGGCAAATAAAACTAATAGTAATTTTGTGACGCATCGCGTATGTACATATGTATATGATATTGTTATAACGTTAATTTACGGAATTATATTCCCTCACTTAATGTTCAGAGAGAGAAAAGTGATGTCATTACAAGAGTTTAAACCAATAAGAATATTGATTGAGCAAAACGTAACGTTATATTGTAAAGTAAGTTAAACAATGTTATTCTTTGCTCACTCAAAGTGACATTATATGAATGGTGGAGCAACGTAAGCTTTCATAGTTACGTTTCGTACGTCATTATGCGAAACGTAACTATGAAGGCTTGCGTTGCTCCACCATTCATATAATGTCACTTTCCATTGGACAAAAAGAACCGTTCAGGAGCGTCCAGGAACATTCTTAATCCGGTCCATTAGTGCAAAAACATCGCTTCTCATGATTTCGAGAAGTGACAGCCACTCGATATGAAGTGAGAATCCACTCAAGAAGCACTAATACATGTAACTCAAATGTTAAATTAAAAATTTTCTCCAGGCAATATTTTTTATAAGCCATTAGTGTCTCACTCAAACAGAGACAATCTGTCAAAAATTAACTGAAATAATTTTAGGTGTTCCATTGGTTTTGAAAATGAGTGGTTCCCCGAGTGGAACCAATGGAAAGCAACATAAGTATGTAAGAAGTGCCATAACAAGAACATTTGATTTAGCATATTCCACGCTCTTTCAAAGTAGTTAGATTGGTGACCATAAACGAGCTCGAAATCAATGCTTACTGTGTCCAAGTTACGTAACGTATTTGTAGGACCTTACGCTAATGCGAAAGAAAGAATTGAAAGTTGAATCTCTGGCATGGTTGAGCTGAGATTATAAATATGTACTAATTATTTTTTTCTTACTTTTGGAGAAATGTTTTATGCACCGTAAGGAAGCATCCATACTTCCCCGTGTGCCGGACTCTCCAAGGTGTACTAAGCTTGGCATACCGGCTAAAACTCCAAAAGTTTCTTCCGCTCGGGACCACTCGCGCATTTCTTTGAGGAGGATTCGTGTCTAGGTGGCAGGTTCAAGTTCCTCAACTACCTATTCTTGGTCCTTGGTTTTAGGACCTGTGTCTGAAACATGCTATTTTGCCCCCAACTCTCCTCGCCACTCAGCATCTCCTGTATAATATTATTTGGGTTGAGCTCTCCGATAACTGTATTTATTTCCTGACGGGGAGATTCCCATCTACTACACTCGAACACTGTGTGATAAGCGTCGTATGTCAGCGAATCTCCGTATTGGCACGAAGGACTTCTTCTTTTTCCAAACTTGTGCAGTAAAGCGTTGAAATATCCGTGTCCGGAGAGGAACTGTGTGACGTAGTAGTTCACTTCACCGTGTTTCCGGTTACTCCATTCACTTAGTTCTCCGATCAGCTTAGCAGACCTCTGCTTTCCAAGTCCCGCGTTCTTGCCACATCTGCTGCGTGATAACTTTCACTTCCGCGTTCGCGTTCGCCGCTTCCAGACCGATTTCTGCTTTCTTCTCATGTATGTATCTTATCTGTGTTGCGAGGAGGTCAATTGGTACGACACTTGCAACTACAACACCTGCAACTACAACAACTGTTGGATTAGACGTTGTGGGGTACGCGCTCGCTGTTCCCAAGGCACCGCGCCTCTGTACCGATGCTAGTTGCTTCCGGTGCTTTTCCTGTTTCCTTTCCTTCTTTCCCAAATATCGCTTCCGTACAGCAGAATTGCATGTGTTGTCGCCAGAAAGAAGTCTCTGTTTGCTTACGGATGGTCCACCTACATTTGCCATCAACCTAGATAGGTGGCCGGTAACCTTGGATGCGCGTTCAGCAGCCGTTCGTATTATGTGGTCTCAAAAGCTCAGTTTCGTATCGAGCCTTATTCTCAAATATTTTACCATGTTTTTGCTTTTGATAAGTTCGGTTTCGATGTGGAAGTCGATAACCGTGGTAATTCGTCTTTTTGTTAGAATTACTACTTCAGTCTTCTCAGTAGATAGGCACAGCCCATGTTCCTCCATCCAGGAATTTGTCCTTCGCATCACTTGATTCAACTTTCTCTGTGCACATTCGGTGTCCCTTGCAGTTATCACCGCAGCAATATCGTCAGCGTATCCAACAAGAAAGCAGTCTTCGGACATTTCCATACAGAGAATGTCATCGTGAGAGATGTTCTGGTCCAATGATAGATCCCTGTGCTGCTCCAGCTATGAAATATTTTCGTATCATTCTTTCAGTGATTTGGTAGATAAGTTCTCCTTCTTTGAAATAATCGTTTATCATCCGTCAGATGAGGCGTTCCGTATTTTGAAATCTTCTTTTAAGTGCATCAATCATATTTGGCCATCGGGCCGAATTAAAAGCGTTTCGGACATCAAGTGTCAGCAGCATGATTTTCTAAATATGAACTAACAGAAGTTATGAGGCGTGAGGTATGTGTGACGTACCCTTACCATTTTGAAGAAACTCAAGACGAGAGTTATGAACTTGAATTTCTTAAGGTAATGAAGTAAGCTCGCTTCATGTGAGCGGTAATTATAGAAGAAGAAAAACTGTAAAGGATGGTGATAGTGTGCACGCAAAGTAACAAAGGCATATTTGATCTACTGGATCCTTCTTCTCTGTTTCATAAAAAGAAATTCAAGAAGCTTTTTGAAAGAAAACACAGCTTCTTCAGCTCATATATTCCTTAATGTTTTTATTTTTTATTTTACAGCTTTTGGAATCGGCAGTATGATCTACTCAGGACTTGAATTTGGGCAGTACTTTGAATTGGAACGCGATACCAAGTGTCACAATGTTATGATGGCCTTGACACCCGCAACCCGCATGGCTTTTATATTCATTCAGATGTATTTCATCTTTCTCAACAACGAGGTAAGCTCTAAGTTACGTCTGGAGTACCATCCCAGCTAACATATCTCGTTTAATCTCTCTCAACAGCAAATAAAAGTCTATCGCTACAAGATCATTGCCCGCTTTGGCCTCATGCATATGATCGGCACAAATCTGGCTGTTTGGCTCAATGTACTCATCCAAGAAACGAAACACGAAATTTTAACATTTTATAATCCAGAGAATCGAACTTTGAGGATAGCTCATCGTTTAGGTTGGTCGCTAAGCAAGTTGCTTCTAAGTGTCCCAATGTCTTTTATTAATTTCATTTTCTTGCAGGACACCGAGCTCAACATAATATAGATGCAATGGCGCATGGGCATGCTAGAGTGCCTCGTGGACTCAAGGGTCCATATCAGATATTCGAGTGTAGACGTACGGACATAATCGGAACTTTGGTGCAGGATGCCTCCCCATTCCTATTCCCTTGCACTATTGAGTACTCTCTAATTTGTGCTGCCATATTGTATGTAATGTGGCGTAGCATATCTCGACCACAAACTCCACCGGTTCAACGTTTGGAAACTGTCAACTCACCCGGCAAACGATCCCCGCATCACTACTCTGTGGACTGTGCTAGGGCTCATAAGGGCCTCTTTGTTGGCATTCTTATTCTAGTCCTGACAATCATCTCATTGATACTCTTTTTTGTGCTCATATCCCGACCGGACTTTGTCAGTCTTGCGGTGACAGAAGTCACAATATGTGAACTCCTTATTTACGGAACAGCAACAGTCGCAACTTTACTTGGGATGATTCAGATTAGGCATTTGCAGTACGATGCAGCACGCAGTTTTCAGTTGGATGACATTCTCCTAGTTGGCGCCCAAACAGGGTCATTCCTCTACAATATATTCACCGTGATTGCAGGACACTTCACCCTTCGCCGAGATACCATTCTTGTTCTGATCAATGCATTAGCGTCAATCGTACAAACAGCATGCCAAACGATGTTCATTTTGGATGCTAGTCGTCGGCAAGCCGTCAGCCCGGAACACATCCGAAAAAAACCAGGTCGTGAGATAGTCACCTTTATGCTGGTTGTAAATCTTGCAATGTGGGCGATTAGCACACTGGAAAAATCTCGTGCCGAGTCCCACCCAATTCAGTTGAATTTTTATGGCCTCTGGGCATGGACGATAATCACACACGTATCGATGCCCCTGGCAATCTTCTATCGATTCCACAGCACAGTATGCCTGTGTGAGATCTGGAAACGGGCGTACAAACTAAAACCAACTTACATGTGAGAATGTGCCAGGGGGCGCTGTTATTGTTACTCTGATTTAGGTTATCGTGATGATTTAGTTTCAACGACGACGCGCAGCGAGCAAGCGGATCGGTATCCTGTTTTCGTTATTTCGGATGCCAACTAAGTTAAGCAATGTTAGGTTCTATGTTTTTGACATTAAACTTTATATAAAGATCTTTAGTTAGGATTAAGTTATTACAAGGATTTGAAGTTTGTTTACATTTGATTTACTTTAATTATAAAAAAAAAAAAAACAAAGACAGTCCCCCAATGACAAAAAAAAAACCTTTTTAAACAAAAAATTTAACCTAAATGACCAATTTTTTGATCAAACAATACAATATACAATAAAAGTACATTTTTAGAGATGAAAACATATCCCTAAGTCCCTAAATAGAAGTAAATAGCATACTTACAAAAAAACTACAATTAACTTATCAGAACTTATGTAAATACACAAAAGCCTACACTTGGACGACACAGTATTGTAATGTAGAAGGCTCTTCCAATCGAATATTTCGACTTTAATTCTAAATAAAAATAAAAGAGAGTCTTACTGATAAGTTTTCATCAAAACATCAACTGTTTTATAGAACATTTTTCGGATCAAAAATACTCAACTAATACCCACCAAACAAAAGCCGCAAATGAGGTTATATAAGCAAATAATAATATACAACACATACTTGCATACTATTTTTGTATTGTAAAACTCTTATTATACAAAAGAATAAAGCATACACTCAACACTCAACCGATAGTGAAACAAAACAAAACAAAACAAAAAAAAACATTTTTTCAAACGTAGATAGCGGTTTTAACATTTTCCACTCAAATAAAAATGTTGACATTCTTAGCATTGAAATTCGTTTTGCCAAAAAAAAAAAAAAAAACAAAATATTGGAACTGTAGGACAATTGTTTTTTGAAATATGGAAGTTTGGAAATACTCAGTTTTTGAAGATTTAAAAAAAAAAACAGATCAGGAGTGACAACCTGCCTTCATGCCTTCATTTTTATTTAAAATCCACCCTTTTTAAGATTTTAGTCTCCATGTTTAACATGTAAAAAACAAACTTAAACTTAAAACAATATCCCAAAATTTAAGGCCCTTTTAGACGGTCAGTTCTCAGTTCAGATTATCAGTTCATTTTTCAGTTCAGTGTGTATAAATAGACGTCAGTTCGATGTTCATTTGAGCTTTGTTTTTATTTGAGAACAATCAAAACCAGAAAGAAAACTGAGAAAGGAACAAAAAACTGATGGGAATTTCGTCGGTTGTCAGTTCAGTTATAAGTTCATTTCTAAGCGTTTAGACATAAGTTTAACTGAAAGCTTAACTGAAGCTGAAACAGAAACTGAAATGATTGTCAAAAATGGTCTTCCAATTGATCTCCTCCGTTTCTTATATCAGTAGATATTCGGTTGAAGAAATGCCAATAGGAGATTTTGACTACTTGTCCTAATTTTCTAAATAACCCACGACTTACCCACCTGAAGAGAAAAAAGATAGTTTTGTTGAAGAGCTTCAATAATTGCCACTGTCGCCCTTTTTATTAGCTCTCACATGTAACTTCAAAAACAGTCAGGTTCTTTCTAACTGAATGGATAGGTCATTGTTTATCAATGTTCAAAGCTAATTGAGATCAAAAAAGATAGCAAAAATCTACTTAATTCGCTCTCACCCGTAAGAAATTCCAAATAAATAAAAGACAAAAAAAGGTCTCCTCAATTAAAATGTTGGTTGAGATTTGAGAAGATCATTTTCAACGAAAACTTACATCAGAAAAAATAATGTTGAACCACATGATAAAATCTCTAAAAAAAATATTTAGTGCTGAGTTCGAAGGGATATTATTTGCCTATGAAAACTTTATTTGAAAAGGGTATTGTGTTTTAACTTTTCGGCACCACAACGCAACTCTTTTGTCCAATTTGGGGCCGCGTATTCGAAATAAATAAATGCTTAGTATTCCACAATGAACAATTCTTGGGCCAGTACTTTTTTGAATAATTTATAATGGAAGAAGAAAAAGCTTTTGTGAATTACGGAAAGATGTGTGGCTTTACTATTAAGACTATACAAACTATGCGCAGCGAGAAAGCGTGATCAATAGGGTGTGCCATTTTTTTTATTTCAACAAAAACAGGCTAAATACTTTCAGGAAGGTATAAAATGAAGCCTCTTAAAATTTGAGTTTTTTATATTAGCATTAAGTGGTGCCTGTTCTTAACTTTCAATTTTCCATACATCATACAAAAAAAAATTTATTTTTTCTTATTTTTGTAGCTTTACATTTGAGCATTGTAAAAATAAACTGTTAACTTTTTAGGAAATTGAATGCTCTACAAAAAAGCTTTCATTTATTTTTTTCATAGAGTGAGCCGTTCTGAAGATATTCAAACTCAAAATTGGAATGAATGAAATTGTGATTTTTATTTCATTAAACTCATACTGATGACCTTTTTTATGACTTATTTTACTATTTTCAAGAACAAATAACTATTTATGTGTAAAAAGAAGATATTACTTACATCTCAGTTATTTTTTTCCCCATTTTATTTTACTTACAATCAAAAAAAGTTATTTCTGTTCAATATATCTGTTCAATTACAGAAAAAGTAAAACAATTAATTTATTAATGTTTTGAACTTTTAATAACTCTTCATTTCTTATAATTTTACTTCGGCTCAGTCGGTATATTACCATTCGGATTAATTTTCTCGTGAAAATATAGGTTTTAAGGATTGTTGTGTCATTACTTTCTTCTGATAAAAGATACATACATACATTTCCAACTTTGAATTTGAATATCTTCAGAACGGCTCACACTTTAAAAAAAAATAATAAGAACTTTTTTGTAGAACATTCAATTTTCTACTAAAATAATTAGTAAGTTTATTTTTACAATGCTCAAATGTCAAGCTACAAAAATAAGAAAAAATAAAAAAAAAAAAATTCTATGTTATTTAAATGGAAAATTGAAAGTTAAGAACAGGCACCACTTGATGTAAATATTAAGAGCTAAAATTTTAAGAGGCTTCTTTTTATACCTTCCTGAAAGTATTTAGCTTTAGCCCAAACAAAAATGACACACCCTAGTGATCAAACTAAATGCGATGCAAAAGTAGAAAACACATCTTAAAAAAGAAAAAGACTGAATTAGAAAACAATTTTGAGAAATCACTTGGCTTCCTTTAACATTCAAAATGTTTCAAGCTGAGAATCCTTGTTTTTTGGACAAAGCAATACAGTTTCAGCCATCTATAGGCAATTGGCATACATAATTCAATTCATTGTCATAGATTTTCGGGAGCCATTTTCTATTTTTTTTCTCTCTTTTTTGTTTGTTCTTCCAATAATAAGATTTCATTGAATCTTGTGGCGCATTGACTTGGTGGTTGCCATTTCAGCCTTTTAAAAGGCCATTTGAGGTTCGAGTCATAAATTTGTTGTCTAACAGGTATAGCCTTTCGCGGGAAATTGGCAGGACCTCCACGAGTAATTTCACTTCCTGACTAGCTCATTCGAGTTCGGCATCAAATATGTAGTTGGTCCGGTCCCTTTATTTCCTCCTTGATTTTGATTTGAAATGTGAAATAATTACTAAAATTAAACGATTTCCATAGGTTTAGTCCACCCACTATAAGCAATCTTCAGCTGCACTAACTGGGTCGGCCTTCTTTAAAAGTTCTGTCTTCTGTCTGCTGGAATGGCCGATCATACTCATTTGCTACAATTGAAAACATAGGAAATATTTGGAGTCTTTGATAAAACGAATAACGAAAATTCCATTGTGGTGCCCGTGGCGTAATTCTTAGCATATCTGCTTGCAGCGTGAGGGTTCAGGAAAATAAAATTTCAAGCTTATCGCCTTTCACGAAGATTAATCAAGTCCTCCGAGAGTAAAAGCACTGCCTTTAAAGGCCCATTTTATCTCAGCTTTTTGGAATCGACATAGAATTGTAGGTTAGTGAAATATGTTAGCATCTGATGCTTAACGAGACTTGTTGCACCACCCATACCAATAAGCTTAGATTCCATTTAGCGCTAATGATGACTGACTGATGACTGACTGATGACTGACTGATGACTGACTGATGACTGACTGATGACTGACTGATGACTGACTGATGACTGACTGATGACTGACTGATGACTGACTGATGACTGACTGATGACTGACTGATGACTGACTGATGACTGACTGATGACTGACTGATGACTGACTGATGACTGACTGATGACTGACTGATGACTGACTGATGACTGACTGATGACTGACTGATGACTGACTGATGACTGACTGATGACTGACTGATGACTGACTGATGACTGACTGATGACTGACTGATGACTGACTGATGACTGACTGATGACTGACTGATGACGACTGACTGATGACTGAGTAATGACTGGCTGATAGATGATTAACAATTTGAAAATGCCTGCTTATGGGCGTGGTATCCACACCTTTGGGTTGAATTTCTGTCGAATTCATAGAAATCTCCATAAAAGCAAAAGGACAGGCTCTTATAAGTAAAATAGGCAATAATAGCGAATTTTTCACGTTTATGGCGTTAATTAACTTCCCATTCGGGCTAGAATTCTTTAAAATATATACAGACACATACGTATCTCTTTCTTAAGAACTGAACAGAACGGAAGTGTTGGGTAACAAAGTTTTATTCAAACGGAGCGTTATTAATGTCATTCGTCGGCAGTTGAACTCTCATAAAATATCACTTGGCAGACCTCAATAAAATGTATACCAGAACTAAAGAGCAAAAACGTAGTCAAAAATTCTCTAGAAAAAGTTTTTATTTAAGTGTTGCTTTAACCGGCCCCCAATGTGTGTAAAATTTGATGCATCAATATTGTCAAGCCAATCAGATTAAAAATTGATCGAGACAAGCTTTAAAATTCCCTTCAAGAATTCAAATTTCTTTCCAATAGTCATTTCAGAAGCGTTGAGTTTTTTAAAATAATCTTCAAAAACTAATTTCCACCCTAAACTAGAATCCAAGATAGACTGAATAAGTGCTCATTTACAAATTTAAAAAGAATATTCAAACAAGAGCCACGAGCTTTAGAAACACTACTTAGTACCAAAAATATTCCTCATCCCTTCCTGTTTATTCATCACTCACAAATAATACGAACTATTCTAATTTTTTCGTACAATACAATTTTGTCTGCTTGCTGTATTCTTTATAAACATTTGATTTGTGATAATTTTAACTTAACATTTTGTCAGCTGTACACATGTTCATAATTTCGCAAAACTAACAACTGAACTAACTAATACCTAATTATATAAAACCAAAAAACAAAAAAGTAAATCTTAATTAATTCTATGTAAACTTGATATTTAAGAAATCAATATATAAAAGTATAATCAAAACCGACAAAAATTATATAAAAGTATATATCAATTGAATTCGCTCATTGCCATTTTATTATAAAACAACTTATGAAAATTAATAAAACTAAAAAGAAAATTAAACACGTTTAAACACAGTGATAGAATCGAAAAAGAAAAGTTGCCAAATATTAAAATTTATTTACTTATTTCTTATCTCATGAAAAATAAAATCACACTTCTATAGATTTCATGTTACTTTAAATTAAATTCACACATTTATTGTATAACAAAAGTAATATGAAAAAAGTTTATTTAAAATTTAACAATTAATCGATCAAAATAAAAATGAATTCTAATAGCCAATAAGTTTTACAATGAAATATTTTATTTATTTAACTTGTTACTATGAAAGTATTTTATATTATAATAATAATTTTAAACTCAATAAAGTCTTTATGAAAAAAAAATAAAAAAACAAAAATAATAAGAATAAGTTGCATGGTAAAGAAACGATTTATTATAAAAGAGTAAAAAATAAATTAATTATTTAGAAACGATTTTGTAATAATTAGTTTTCTTTTTCAAAGCAATACTATTAGTTTTAAATTTAATACTAAATTCATGGACAATGTAGAGAATTTTTATTTCTACGATGTATTGTGTAGGTATTTGATGAAAATATTTATGAAAAAAAAAACTATAAGTAAAATAAATTCCGAAATAGAAACAATCAAATTTAGTGTTTTTTTTTTTGTGTGCTAAATAGATTTCAGGATGGGTTAAGACGTAAAGGCGCTTCAGTATTGCAAATATTGCAATTGGTGCGATAAGCATACGCCCAGAACGTGGGGCCGGCCTGGGAGCTGGCAGTAGTTATGCCAATAAATCATTCTTAGCTTACAACAAACTAATAAGATATTTAAATATTTCAACAAAAAAATAAAGAAGGTAATCGATACATCACATCACATCATCATCACGACATCTCCAAACAAGTTTAAATTTTAGATAGTCAAAAATTTCTCAACATTCTTGTCCTCAGTTCTTAGGCAATTGAAAAAACAACTGTAACAGATTTCTTACTAAACCAAAAAGGAAGAGAAAAATGCAACATTCAGCGAATTCTGGCACATAAGTTTCCTTTTACAAAATGGTAGACTATCAAAGCCTAGAGTTCAATAGCGAAGTTTTGTACCATTATTTGGACAGACTTCTTTTGATGGATGTTGAATGGTCGAATGTAGTTTGCGTTCAGACTTATCAGACTTGTCGGTCCAACATTATGACATAAGTTCCTCCGCTCCGTCCAACTTGAAAATTTTCAAAAATATTTGAAAACCATCCAACAAGTGGGACAAGCGATCGTCTGGGGGTTTTCATTATACAACATTGGTCGTTTAAAATAAAGTCTGTCCCACTAATTGTACAGAGTGAACTCAACTAAATGTAAAACGTATTTTCTTCTGATCGCAGACAGAACAACCGATTTGTTGATGTCTCTTCCTTAAGGTGGAAATGTTGTCATTTTAGTTAAGGTCGTAGCAATACTTTAGTAAAATGGAAGCGAAAACATCAAGTTGACGCTGTGGGTCTTTTAAATCTTGAGTTTCTTAATAGCAAGCTAAGGTTAGCTTTTCGTAGCCTTAACTAGAAGCCAAATATAGACAGATGTAGCGTTGTCTTTGTTTAATGTCAGCGAAAACCAGTTAAGCTAATTAAATAGTTTTATAGCCTATTCCCACCGGGCAAAAACGTGATTCGTTTACAAAATCGAGCTTTTTTGAAAAATCACTTTTATTATTTATTGGAAAATAAAAAAATTTAATCGAACACAAATAAATTTATAACCATTAAGGGGTTAAGCCACCCTAGAGACTCAAAAAATAGGCTTTTTGGAGATTTTTTTTCAGACTTAATACAAAATAAATCGAGATAACAGAATCCTGATTTTATTATCTATATCAGTGACTGCTTACAATAATTTTTTTGAAGCGATTTATTACAAAAAGGCGGCTGTGTAGCGTTTTTGCGACGACCGACGCCTTTTTTTTTTGGTTCCACGGCCGGACCAATAGAATATAAGAAAAAAGTATATAACAGCTCCTGTAATTTTTTAAATAATTATGAGCAAATGAATTTTTTCGATTATAAATACTAACTGCTAGTTAGAAGTACGTAGAATTTTCGCGATATATTGATTTTTGGCCAAATGGCGCCCTTCTAAATTGAAAAGCGAAAAACTTGCCTAAAAAATTGTCAGGTAATTGTTAATAACAAATGAACTACGCAATATAAAAAAAAAAAACCTTACGTACTTCCATAGACAATGCATATTATTTTAAGACATTTTTAAAGTTTCAATCTAATCGGTTGAAAATTGCTTGAGTTACGAGTCCGGCCAACTCAAAAAATACAGTATTGAGATAAAGGCGTTGAAAGTTTTGAGTAGAAAATCATGAATAATTTAACAATACCTTTAATATGCGATGCCTGAAAGAGACGTTCGACAAGTCTAACTCGTCTAGACTAGTCAGGAAATAAATATTTTCAATAACAACTGCCGTATACATGCCCTACTCCCCTAAAGTAGCTTCCTCCTTGCGCACACGAAAGGAGCTCGCTGTGGACCAGATGGCCTTGTACTAAAATTCGAAAACCGAGTACCTAAAGGTTTTTCCAGGCCATAATCTTCTGGGACATCATTTTTGAAGTCCTAAGGGACCTTTCGAAAATTCTATGGTGGCCTAACTCCTTAAATATTAAAAACTCATGTGCTTGAAGTGACAGCTGTTTTGGTAAAACGAATTCAGCGGTGCAGTGCAATAAGCCCCCAGAAATAAGACACGTGTGCCTTATTGCTCAAAAAAATGGAAATAACACCCACAATCTTTGTTTCCACTTTGAAGAGGCAATAAGACCCACCAAAGAAAAGAATTTAGGCCCATGTCTTTTGTTGCCATTATATGAGTCTGATGCACATGGGATGCGCAACAGAGCGAGGAGCCCCTGGGCCTAGTGCATTTCTCACAACCATACCTTGGGAGGGAATGGAGGGGACCTAGAATTTTCTGCCGGTTCCGAACGGCTAATTGAGAAAGCACTTTTCATGGCAATGAGTTTACTAACGGAGGACTTGCCAATTCCTCGCGAAAGGCGATACCCGTGGAAAAACATTTTTGCCGCTGCTGGGATTCGAACCTCGAACCTCTGGGTTAGCAGGTGGACATGCTAACCATCACGCCACGGGTACCACATCGTGCGACATATAGGATGATGGAAACTCAGTCCACTTTCTTATATGTGTACTTAATAACTAAATCTACTTTCTCAATGTTTGTTTAGCTCTTAGCTATACTTTTTCCTGGTCTGTTCGTGTGAATCTTTTATGTTCAACCACAAACCCGTACTACCCGAAGGGAGATTTCGTTCGCTTCAATTCGCATTTTACTCATGGATAAAATAATGAAGCTTAAAGCGAAACGGAAAAAATTTTCTCAACCGAGTATGGATGTGTGGTGTAAAAATAAAAATTCGCGCGAATTTCAACGATGTATTGTAGACAAGAAAACCTAAGATTCACATCACCAAAGCATATTTCTATATAATATGGCCTTCTCGGCAGATAGTTTCATAAGTGCGATTCCGTACCCTGAATCTCCTAGTATAACATCGTTTTCCTCATAGATGAATAATTTGAGGAGTCTTGTGAATTCCATAATTGGATTGCAAGTCGCTTCTACATTAAGGCAATAGAAGCCTTTTTCGGTTAATGTAGATATTTTTCACATAATCTTAATTGTTTGGAAATAGCAATATGGCTGCAGTCCATAGTGCAAAAGCTTTTGCATTTTCTTCTTCGATTTCTTTACGACTCGATGGAAGTTGAACATGGTTATGAGCTTTTTCCATACTCTTTGTAATCAAGTGCTTAACCGATTTGCATACTTAAGTGCATTTTACTCCAAAATCTTGTGCAACACCGAACTGAAATCTAAAACCCACTTTCTGTAATAATCGGCTTAATAAAATCAAGCGATTTACCTTGGAAACTTAAACGAAATTTTACAGATTTGTAAGCTTTCTTGCTTACCCGTTCGGAATCGTCAGAAAATTGTAGGTCTTCTCAATTCCCTCACAAAGTATGGTTGTGAGAAATGCACTAGACCACGGGGCTCCCCAGTCTGTTTTTTTTTTACCCAAAATCAAGCTTTAGCTTTAAAATTAAAGTTTTAGTTTTAGCTTTTCATATGCACAAGACGAACACTCTTCTTAGTTGTATAATAAACAGCTACTTTCCTTAAAATGGGAAACTTTAAAGTTGTGAAGGCTTTAAAACAGAGTGTCAAGAACTTGATCTCGAATTACAGGCCTCTCTCCCTCTTCACAACTTGAGTAAGCTTTTGGAAGTGCACATATAAATTCATATGCTGTTTTGTTTTCAATAGAAATTAATGAATAGGGTGGGGCACAACAACGCTCTGGGGCTTCGGATTCTAACGCAATTCCAGGACCCAATATCTTATTCCAGTTCCAAGTGGCTAAGCTTAGAAAGGGTTTTCAATGTATTTACACTCGGAGAATTTGCCCATTACTCACGAAGGGCGATACCTGTCGAAATATAGTTTTGTGTTCCTGTGATTTGAAATTCGATATCTCACGAAAATGGTAGGTACTTAGGTTGACATGTTAAACATAACTCTATGGGCACCACTAATCACCGTAATTTTATTTTCGGGAAAATCCTGTAGTCTCGGCATAAGAATTGACCACTGCTTTCAATATTCATCGCATAGATGTTGAAAGCTAAGTAAGCATCTCCTTTTCAATTCGAAAATAGGAAATGTTTGTTGGAAAATACGTCTTTTCTATAACTAAAATCTAGAAACGTGTTTTTTGACTTTTGATTAAATATAAATAAATACGACATACTATTTCATGTGTTTTTTAATTATAAACTCAAAATAACTACCGACACGATCTAAAAAAATTCCTTTGACAATTGTATAATTGTGCTCCCTTTTCTTATCACAACGGGGACTGCTCGGATGAAAGCGAGCGAAGCAGATGGTAAAAGGATACCTAAGGGAAAAATGGATTGATTCGTATGCGGCCTTGACCACTGAAAGCGTTATAAAGTCGCACAGCTTTGGACTGCTCCTTTTTCAATGTAGTTGAATTCGTTTACGGCAGAAGTTTTTGAACTTAACTTTTTTTCTTTCCTGTTCTTCGCATGAAATAACTAAACAAGGTAGTGCATGACACAGGTTTGGCTTGAAGCTGTCATTAAATGGGAGCTTCGATGACGTATATGCGAAGAACGATCCAAATCTCTCTTAATCAGCCACTGTAAAAGCAACCTGATCTCATCTTGAAGCAACGAGACTGAGACTTGACAAGCTTCAGACCATGCTGATTTTATGGTGGTTTCCATAATGCCATCGAATAAACAAAATTATTTAGTTGCTGATATTGACTTGTTATTTCTGCTAATGACAAAGACTTAGGGCCGGTTTGTTCAAGCTTGGTTATTTCTAATCAATGATTATTCCAGATGATAATCATGGATTCGGTTTGTTCACGAATTATTTAATCAAGGAAACTCTGATCAGAGCTTTTAATCATAGATTTTGCTAACCAGGCAATTTTTCTGGGTTAGCTCCATTTAAACAACGATCAACTGAAATTCAGTTTGTTCAGGCTTGATTTTTGTCTTTGTTGTCCGGCTGCGGTTTGAGCATTTGATGCTGCTTTTGCATCTTGTGCGGCTTGAGCTATGCTATAGATGCTTTTTGCTTTGATGACCCAATCATAGCTCTGTTAGATTGGCAATTAGTTTGGGGCTCTTTATTTAGGTCTTCCGAGTCGGCATACTCACATATATTTGAAACTAAAATGAAATTAAATTCAAATGTCGATAGTTTTGACAACCGAATTTATTTTCAATAGATTTCCTTGATTAAGTTTTGACATATAGACTGGAAAATGGAACGATTTTTGATTAACCCATGATTTGCTAACCAAGCTATGAAAAATGTGAACAAACACACTTTGGTGATCACAGATTCTTAATCATGGATTAAGAAGAATCCTTGATAACCAAATTGCTTATTTAACCCGCTCTGAACAAACCGGCCCTTAATCTGACCAAGTTATTATACTTCAAACTAAGCCCCTACCATATATTTATTAGGTTCAGGACACACCTTCCTACACCTACACACCTTCACAGCGATCCCCCTATATTTTCACTATACCAACTGAGGACGCAGCTCTGGAGCAATATTTCTGCATTTAATACCAGGCCTAGACTTAGCTAAGATCATTTCATATGAACTATGTGAATGGACATGGAATGAAAGCCACGTCTGAGTCACTTTCCCAACCAAAGATTTGGTTACAGCAGAAGAAATTGAACCTTTTTCATTTCACCCCATTACCCGCAATTGTTACAGAAGTTATATAATTGATATTTGGCATCCCTATTTTGGAGAATACAACGACGACTACGCCAACCAGAAGTAGTAAGTTTCGTAACATCATCTGATCTGGATTTGATATATGAGAAAGAAGAGAAAGAATAAGCGATTAGGAAGGCAACCAAGAAAAGTTCACCCAAAACGGTGGGAACTGGGAAGGCATTAATTGCTGATATTATTTGTGCGGATTTCATTGATTTTTAAGTATTTGTTGAATATAAATGATGATGATACCAGTTTCCTACACATATTTTAAGAAACTAACATAGAGGAATAAAGAACAAGAGGACAAGCCTCACACACACAGGCCGGATCCAGGGGGGCAATGGGGGCAATTGCCCACCTCTCTGTCAATAAAAATGTTAAGTCTGAAGCAAACTGTTTGTATTCGCTACAAAAAAGAAGTTTTTGATCAAATTTTGAGTAACTTTCTGGATTCACAATATTATTCATTACTTTTTGATGAAACAACTGATGCATCTCACCTCTCCCAACTGAGTATTATATCACGCTACGTTCACAATGGTTGCATTCGTGAGGGTTTTGTCTCTTTCGTGGATGCATTTCTAGAACTAGCTTATTCCAGAACTGATGAAGAATACGAATCTGATGAGGAAAGCTGGAGGGAAACTAGAAAAAAACTAGCTGCCGAAGAGCAATTGGATGGAAAATTTAAATCTAAGGAGTTATCTCTAACTGGCAAAGCCATCGGCCAAATTGTATTGTTGCAACTGAAGAAAAAGCTCAAACTTCCTCTGGAATGCTGTGTGGGAATAGGGACAGACGGATGTGCTATTATGCTTTCAGAAGTTCGAGGTGCTGTCATGGAAATTCAGAGAGAAGCGAAAAATGCTGTTAGGACTTCATGCTACAGTCATAAGCTAAATTATTCCATTTCACAAAGTTCAAAAGTACCTGCCATTCGAGACGCTGCGCTATTGCAATAATGAATGAGGTTATCTTCTTCTTCAAATCGCATCCGAAACGAAAAACACCAAGGCTTCCTTACTTGCAACATCTTTATGCAATTCACAGTTTATTGTATCAGTTTTATGTTTGAGTGATGTGTTGTCTTTAACACAGTCCTTGAGCAAGTTACTACAATCTAAATCTCTTGACCTGAATAGCAGCGCAATGCTGGTGAAGAACACGATTTCCGTTCTTCAAGGTCGCCGTCATGGTGAACGCCAAATTCACCGAGCTAATTTTGACACTAATTCAGCTGAGCTATACTATACAGAATCTCGTTATATGCACCTCTAATTGACTTTGTCCTGACCGATTTGCATGAAAGATTTCGACCGGGAACCTTAGAGGTATTTAAACTTACAATTTTCATTCCTGAAATTTCGATTTAATACTGAAGAGTTGGATACCACCGTTAAGTCGCTAATAAATCGCTTTGGGCAACTCTTAGAGTAAAATACAGACACAGCCTGTTTTTTGCTCAAAGATGAGCTGGTGTTTTGGCGGGAAAAATGATTAACGGTAAAGGAGCAGAACAACCATCTTCCCGTTACTGTGCTCTTGAGTTGCAATATGCAATAAGGATTTGTTTGGCATTATACACAGTTTTCTTTTGATCCTTGCAACGCTTCCGGTTACGAATTTTTCGGCAGAGCGGTCTTTTTCTTCATTGCGGCGCCTTAAAACCTTTTTATGGTCCACAATGAAAGAAAATCGCCTTTGCGGTCTGGCACTTATGCACATCCACAGACAAATCCCGATCGATGTTGAAAAGTAATAACAAGGTTTTCAAAAACTTCCTCCAACAAAAAGTTAAATTATAGCATTTAATTAACAGTTTTAAACTAATTTAACATATTTTTTTTAATTTTGTAAACAATTTTTCTAATTCTTTTAAATGAAAAATTTATTCTTATATTTGATTGAGTTTATATTCAATAACTGCAAATCATTGAAATGGAAGGAAAACTGCATTCGTCCACAAACTGACTATACAAACACCACTTTATTTTCGGATTTCAAAACCAGTTTGAAATCCGAAAATATAGTGGTGTTGTGTGTATATGTGATTTCACTGACACAACTTTATATTCAGCTGAATACGTGTATCACAGAGAGATCTCGTTTTACAAAAGCAACAACGTAAAAAAATGGAAGTTGCGGGGCAAGAGAAGTAATGGTTTTTCCTCTTGTTCTAAGCTACAAAGCTCCCTGCTTTCCACCCCCAAATAACCATTTCCTTGTAAAAATTTGTAGTCAGTCGCTATTACAATTGTGGCGGTATCGTATAATATTTCTTACACACAACCTCAATTCTGTTTCCATTTACAAATATGAACACGACGAACTTGCAATTGTGTGCTAAGTACAATAACAAAATCTTAAGGCAGAGTAAAAGGTTTTAGTTTAGCTCTTAATTATGTTAATTGAATTAAATCACGCAAAATTTTGAATAAAAAAAAAATATTTCCAAAGGTTTAAGGAAAAATTCTAAAAACGCTACTCTTTTGCAGTTGCTTATACGTAGGTTAGGTATGTTAGGTGGAAGTGGCCGTCAGCCAATGAGTATGTGCGTACGTGCATTGCCTGACACACTTAGACCACAAGGGTCCACTGTGATACCACAGAGATCAGCAAGTTGATCACCTACTAATCTCAAAAAACCCGATGTTAGATTAACGAGTTGATCACCCATTAATTGTGATTTCGGGACTCGCAGGTTAATCACCCACTAGTCAAATCACTCGGAACTTTTTATGTATTTGTATTTGTATTTGTATTTGTATTTATTATCTTAAAAATTATTTGACATCATACTTCAAGATTGATCTTATAATTAAGTATTCAGAAATTTAAATTACAATTGTAGCTCATCACAATAAATTTGTTCAGTAAGTTATTGTTAGTAATGTAATAATAAAATGTAAAATTTAAACTGAGAAACAATGGAAAGAGTAGACCTATACGGAAAAAGTGGTAGCAAAAATATATAAGAGAAATTATATATAACAAAAAAAAAATATATAAATAATAGAAAAAGAATAAAAACAGAGAAATTGAATAACAATTAAAAACTAAATTAAAACCATTCTTCAAACCCTTCCCGACATGTGATTGAGCAACTCCCCCCGAAAACCCTTTGACGAAATGATTCTTTGCAATCGATGTGGAAGATTATTCCACAGTCTAATTGCGTTAATAAAATAAGAACGCTCTCCAATGCTATGTGTAAACCGTGGTAGAACTAATTTTAGTCCTCTTGGTGATCTAAGAAAATGAAGATATGCGTGTAAATACTCGGGACAACAATTATGGATTATGTCATGAAGTTTCAGAAGTGACCTGTACTCATAAAACGCATCTAAACTCATTCCTAAAAGAGAAGTTTTAATATTTGAAACACTTACATGTCTTGGTAGACCGTAAATATAACGCAAACAGTCATTGAACGCTACATTTAACTTACGCCTACATTCATAGTCTAAACAGGGGTAAACTAAAGCATTATAGGTAAAAAAAGGTAACAACAATGATTTTACTAAATGTGATTTCATATTCGGAGACAGTAAGTTAGATGAAGTTCTTAGGGTACGCAATCCACTATAGACACGCCTAATTGTTTCTGATGTAGCATCGCAGCAACTCAATTTACTATTAATTTTCAAACCAAGATATTTAACTTGTTCAACATAGGGCAGAGAAATTTCGTTTAGCACAAGCAAGGGTAAAATATCCAAAGATATATTTCGTCTTGAACAAACAATACCAAGTGTCCAAGTGATTTATTTGGGTTTAACAGAATTTTGTTTGACTCAGCCCAAGAATCAACTTGAGATAAATCTTCGTTTACTCTAGCAACGCAGTTTTCTAATAAGCCAAATCTTCCGGATAGATATAAAGTAACATCATCTGCATAGATGTGTATATTACTATTGGCAATTACATCTGGTAAATCGTTTATGTAAGCGCAGAACAATAGCGGACCCAAAACAGATCCCTGAGGAACACCCTTATTGACAAGAATTGGACTAGATATACCATTATTGGTTTTCACCGTTAGTAACCGATTTTTTAAATAGCTTGAAATAAGATCAAGGGCAGAAAGCGAAAATTGAAATACTGACTTGAGCTTTCTTAGAAGCACTAAGTGATCAATACTATCAAAGGCTTTAGAGAAGTCAAGCATTACCATGACACAGATATCGTCCTTGTCCAAAGCTGCTCTTAAATCAGAGGTCACTTTGATAACTGCTGATTCATAGCTATGTTTCTTCCTAAAACCTGACCATATAAACGCTAAAAATTTAAAAAAAAAACCGATTTTTATTTTTCACTTTTCTAAAAAACGATTTTTTTAAAAGTTTCCAATTTTTTTTTATTTTTGTAATGCGGTGCGGCATCTCTCCTTCATTTTGGGAGAGATGCCGTACTTTTGTTTTGAGAAGATGCCGCATGCTGAATTGGCTTTTTGGCTTTTGTATTTTTTTTAAATTGAGTATTAAGCTTCAGTAGGCCCCTAAAATACATCTGCACATAAACCAGGGCTAGTTGGACAGAAGAGGCGCTAAAAGAAGCCCGAGAAAACATTGATAAAAGAATGTCTCTCCGAAAAGCAGAGAAACTGTTTGAGTACCTACCACCCAGAAGTTTAAGAACCAAACAGCTATTTTTTCCAAAACGGCCGTTTCATGTTCTGAAACAATCCTGGACCCGGTACCTCCAACTACCAGCCATAGATACATCATGCAGTCATTCCGAAAATGAAAAGCCGAAATTCCAGTGCCTATTGGCAGAGGTGTTAACTTTTCCTATTTCAATTGAAAAAAACTTTAAGCCGCCGAAACGAAAAAAAATTGCAGCTAACGAGATATGAACGATTAAAATTAATGTTCCTTATATGGAAATGGGTGCTTTGTAGGGTTAATGCTATCGCCAAGAAATAAGCTTTATGTATATTATAAAGATAAAGATTCGCCATTCAGTTTTAAAAATGACTTCGGGCAAGTGGCGGTTGGCTCAAATAAATTCGAACTGAGAGGCCCAATTTCTTACCTCTTTCTGCAGTATTTGAGGCCGTTGTCAGCAATAACGAGCCGCATATTATTTTTCAAGAAGTCAATCTTCTAGGGCTTATCTGCGTAGACACTCGACTTCACATAACCCAGCGGTGTTAAATCGCGGATTTGGAGGTAACTCACAGGCTTAAAACTCGAAATAGTTTGAAAATCGGCGTCAAAATCGACGACCAGTTGTAGTGCGTTTTCAATTCTTACACGGTCAAAAGTCAAATTAAGCTGACAGCTGTCAAAAAGACCGACTCCGAATAAAGAACTGTCAAATTGAAAACCACACGTCTAAATAAAACACCCTTTCCAAAACATAACATACAAAGAAAGAAAACTGTCATGGACATTTCCCAATTGACCTGTATTTTATTTTTTCTTATCTCGATGTTACCTGAAGTTTTTAAAGCCTCATTTTACAAGAAAAAACAAACGACACAAGAATCCAAGCATTTAGCATTTAGCACTAATAACACCCATTACCGAAACAGTAAAATAAGAATAAAAAATAAAAAATTCAAATCAGGGCATTCATTCCATTGTTAGCTTTTCCTCTGCACCTACGGGTTCAATGTTTCTCAAAGTGCCAAACAAAGTGTGGGTCAGTTGAATCCTCGGGTATTTGCATAGCACCACATTCACAACTATTCGACCGACCAAGTGAAAAGTTTTTCCACCTCTCTCTCTTATGTTCGCCTATTTCTCGCAATTATTTCGATGTCTAGGAAATGTACTTCAGGCAACCGAAGTAAATATACGACAGGGAATCTAATGAATAAAGTAATCTTCATAAGGTCCTTATCGCCATCCTTGCTCCGGATTCATAAGGATGCTCCTCTGATGCTCATCGAAAGTCATAAAGTTAAAGAGCAGCATCCAAAAACCCCACCACCCAACTCTAATTAGTCAAACAAAAATTCCTTACCTACACCAAGACAAAATTGGCAAAAAGGGATGCATAAGATAATACTTATACGGGGTATATACACCCACAAATGCAAAAAAAAAAAAAAAAAAGGATAACGCTCACTCTACCTCCTTATTCTTATACCACGCTATTTGTGTTCATAAACAGTATAGAAGTTGCCGTTGTTCTTCACAACGTTCACGTAGCCCAGTGAATCTGAAAATTTAGTTTTTTTTCTCGTTCCCTCATTTTTTTACTTTTTTATTTGTTTTGCAGCATTTTTTCTTAGCCCTCGGGAAGAAGAAGAAAAAAAAACTGCACAACTCCAGAATAGGACGACGAACTGAGAATGGAAAAAATTTATCCCAGTTTTCAAACAGGAAAATTCTCTACACTATTTTATGAGCGAAACGAAAATGGGCTACAGTGGGCGGTGGGTGCTGGAGCTGGAGCTGGTGCGCTGGGCGCGATAAGCCGTGGATGCTGTTCAGCACAAAATGGAAGGATGTTCGTTGGAATACATAATGAGCGTAGGATACACACATTCGATGATAAGGACGTAGTACTAGCAGTAGCAACCCTTCGTTATAACAATGTTGTGTATCCTTCTCTCAAAAGTAGACAGTTTGGGGAAAATTTTGTGGACGCCAAGCCCGAACATGCATCTCCATCTCTGTACACACATCCTTGTCACACATTGCTCCCCATTTTCGAAAATATACCCCGTGTTTATAAGAAAAACTAGCTCCATCCTTTTCCAAACATTTCTGTGCATTTATTTCCCCGACAATAGGTAAACTGAAGATACATTTGCTTTGTTTTGAATAGAGAAGCGCATGGGCATTACAGTCACTGTTTTGGGGCAGGTAGAGAAGCTATTGAACGCTGTTGCGTTTAAAAAGAAAAATAGGTGCACTATGTTCAATGGAGAAAAGCAAAGATTTGTGGGAAGGAAGACTTGTACTTACTCAAACTACACTTAAATGAAGTCAAGAGAAAGCACCAAATTAGGAAAATAATTTGCCTAAGGGATAATCTATCTATTGCGGTCAATAAGGAAGTTAACAACACTTATATAATTATAATCGACCACAAAGTTTATTCAACGTGTCAGTGATTAAAAACTGAACAATACCTTTTTTAGGATAATCTATCCTTTTTTAGAAACACTTCCTGTGAATTCTAATGATTCAGGAAGGACATCTCGAATTGAAAAAAACTGGAGAGCAGAAAATATTTGTTTAGCAAGGACACACTGATTATTTACTAGCGACATCTATATTTGAAGTTATAATTCAATGTTGCTGACAAATATCCTTGAGAAAAAGGATATTTGTCAGCGCTACTATTTCCTTCAGAACTAATGAGCACAACTTGGGAAAATGAATAACCGGTTAGGGTTTTTTTATGGCTTCTTAAAAATGTCCTTTACTCCCATTTTAACATTTTCCCATTATATAAGAAAATCGCGTTTTCCTTTTAAATGAAATCCGGATAAAGGTTTCGACATCGAATAGAGTCTTCGTTGAAAAAAGGAAACAGTAAGAGTATTCCGTTTCCTATTCAATCATTTTCCGTTAATACTGTGTACTAAAGTACTAAGAAAAATCGAATGCGGCAATAGGTTTTAAGTTAAAGGAACAAAAAATAAAAAAACGTTTTTCATATACGGCCCTATTGTGGTAACCGTCGGAGCGGAGTTTTCTCCGCAACGCATCTTTCTTCGGAGATTCAATTTTGCTTAGTAGTAGAAATTTTTCACAAATGCGGCAATGCATTGCATTCCGAAAACTAAAATCTCCGCAGCAAAAACTTATCGGAGAACGTCGGATCGTCCGATCGGAGAACTACCACGAAGCAAAATGTCTCCGATCGGAGAGAATTCCGCTCCGACGGTTACCACAATAGGCCCATCATTATAATCACGTACTAATTGCACTAACTGGGACTTTTGGATACCTGTCGAGCCCGAGCGTTGTTGTCCATCCACTCCACATGTCTCAACCATCGTAGTCTCGCGATGCATAAAGCATACTCTTCTAGCTATTCCAATGTCGAGGTACAGATCGCTTTTCTATCTTCTTCTCCATACATTATCTTCACATATGGGACCAAATATCATTCGGAGTACTTTTCTTTCGAAATGACCAAGGGTTTCCTCATCCACTTTCGATAAGGTCCACGCCGTAAAGCAGGACTGGCATGATTAAGGTCCTATAAAGAGTTAATTTTGGTTTTTCTAGAGAGGGTTTTGTTTCTCATTTGCCTTCTTAACAAAAGATGGTAGCCTACAGTAATTTTCCGTTTGATAGACAAGTACGACAAGTCGTACTGGTGTTGTTTCCGTGTCAATGGCGGATCCTAAGTAGACGAACTTCTGTACTTCCTCGAAGTTATGTCTGTCTATTGTCACGTTTTGTTTAATTCGTCAATGTTCGCTGTCTTTGTTTGATGACAGCATTTATAGTTCGCTTTGCCCCCATTAACCATTAAATCCATTTCTTCTATTTCAATGCTCCCAAAGGAACCTATGACATCACGCTTACTTCTTCCCTTACGTCAATATTTTCAATAAAGTCATACGAGTTTTGCAGGGATGCCGGAGCTAAACATGGGTCTGTACAGCTAGTCTCTGAAAATACTGCCATACGCCACCTTGAACTCGATAAAAAGATAGTGTATATTGATATTCTACTCCCGAACTCCCGGGAAGGCCCACCGTAATATGAAAATTTTTTAAAAGGACCTATCAAATTGTTTACGTGGTTTCTCAGCCATTCACATATTCCAGTAGAAAAGATGTCATACGCTCACATATCACATACTGAAGCTCCATCCATCGGTCTTACTTTCTTCTGAGCATATCATGCAGATCAGCTGGTGAATACTCCTTTCCGGCTGATGTCCAGCTGTCTTGAAAATCTCGGCGTTAAGGCCATCTGCACTTAAAGTGTATTTAAGTTTGCATAGGACAAGCTCAACACCTTCTAAGTCGAGAGGACGGTATTCTTAACCATCGTCTAAATTGAATGGAAAATTCTGCCCAGACTATGTCGTTCGTTGTGACATCTACAGTAAACAAACAGCTGCGAGTTCGGGTATTCGATTACAAGAAGTCTCACAATGCAATGGACCAACAACAATATTGGTCATGTTGATATTCTGAACAATTTCCCCAAACTAAAAACAGATTACACCACACACAAACTGGAATTTGATACACATTTTTGGGCGACCATTCCATCCTGAACAGTCTGGGAGGACCAATCATTCTCGGAAAACCAATACGTCTGTTTTCATATGGACGGTTCAAAAACAAATGAAGGAGTAGGCTGTGGTGTCTATTCAGACGAAATTAAATTAAACAACTCGCTTCGTGATGGCAATTAGCGAAGCTCTATCTTGACTCAGAGAAAACATGATATCCAAAAAGGATACATGCATCTTCTCAGGCAGTCAATCGGCCATCACATCCCTGGCAGCAAATTCCTTCAACTCTATTCTAGCCTAAACTGCCGATCATCTCTCAGGGAGATGTCAGAGTAGTTTAACATTCACCTGTGCTGGGTGCCGGGGCATAGAGTCATTCCAGGAAATTGCAAAGCAGATGAACTCCCCAAAAACGGAACATTTCTGCCCTTCTCACCGAAAACGGAGAGCATCGGCATACCAATCTCTACATACAAACTCTTGCTCAAGCAGGATGCATATTCTACTGGAATATGTGAATGGCTGAGAAACCAAAACTAATCTGAAATGGTCAAGTAGTTCAACGTGTAGCGCAACGAAACAAATCTGGCCCAAGCTAGATCTAAAGCGGTCGAACGGCTTGATCTCTCTCCACAGAAAACACATAAGTGCGACGATTGTTGTCATCACAGGACACTGTCTTATTGGAAGACATGAGCAAGGCTAGGAGTTGCCTCAAACGATTTCTGCAGAAGCTGTATGGATGAGGAGGAGGAGGAAACTATTCCCCACCTTCTCTGATCATGCCCAGCTTTAGCTCACAAACGAAGGATACACCTAGGTTCGTTTTTCTTATATGACCATAGTGATATTACTCACATCGACGCCCTGCGTCATTCCCGCTTAAGCTCGAAATGGTTCCATTGGGATAGGGACATTAGATCAATTGTGGTATCACAATGGGCCCAACGGGCCTTAGTGTGTTAACCGAGCTAATAGCCACTTTAACCTAATGCTCTTTGGTATATAAATACATCTACAGATGTGGTTAAAAAACACTCTTTCGTATCAAATTTCGTATCAGGACACTTACTACGAGGGTGTCTACAATTCTTCCTTACTGGCATCCCTAGTCCAAAATTGTGATATTTCTTCTTTTTATTCTTCCTTACTGGCATCCCTAGTCCAAAATTGTGATAGGGGTCCAACTTTAGGAGATTAAGGTCCGTATTATGATTAGCGAATCGAACGTTTGACTGGAAGCGAATGTTTTAGAGAACCTCATTTATTGGATTATTATCATTAAACTTCGTCCATTCTCTTATCTGACATATCTTAAACTTCGAAAAAAAAGTTTTCTTTTTGTTTCTACAACCTATAATACCGCTATAAAAGAAGCTCGCAAAAAACATTCGCTTCCAATCGAACGTTCGATTCGCTACTCATAATAGGTCCCTAAGAAGAACCAGAACTCATGACCTGAGGGTCTAAGAGCTATGAAAAAGTAAAATAACTATAAACTTCGATAAATGTGAACTATTATAAATTAAGAAAGAAATATCCTTTGTTGATCTTTACAGAAAGTCCTAATTGACAGGTGGTTTTAGGGCGGTAAGAGTCCCCTACTACTCGGTATCGATCCTTAAATAGTGTCTTTTGAAGATTTTTAATAAAAAAAACTCATTCTAGAATCTAGAATATAGAAGCTTCTTTCCTCCACTTCCATTTCAAACCATAACTGGCTGCGCTCCTGTTTTCTTGTCGCAATCAAAATGAGTATTAAATATCTAACTTGAAGGCTTTGGTATAAATCAAAGTATCTAGTGAATTATCAAATTCTCAACAAATTAAATAATTTCAACTTAAGACCTTTATCTTCTTAGATAACTAAACAAAAAAAAATCTTTCGTTTCAAGCACAACGAGACAAGTTATCAACAAAAAGCTTACGCTCCAAAAACAATTTACCCGAATTTAGAAGCTAATTAAAAGTTACATTGCAAACAGTTGCACGCAAATCAAAAAAAAAATTATAGACTTTACTGGAACGTAACATCATCATGAAACCCGAGTAGAAGTAGTAGTTGACAAGAGTGCGAACATTGTTGTTTGACATATTTTCCAGTCTACTGACGGTCTCCACAAGACACGAGTGCATGGCACTGAATAAAGCTTACACTGTAATTTCGTGCGCTTCATCACAATAGTAAATGTGGTTCAAGCTTTGTTTTCAATAGGAGGTCAATGCTCCCAGTTGCAAAATCACTTAGTGCATTTTTCCATTAGTCATGCTTTTGGGTTTCAATGATAGAAAACAACTTAACAAACAACAGAAATTAAAACAGTGATTCTCCGAAAATTATCCAATTGCCTATGCTTTCTTATTATGAACAATCGTTGACCCTTTGATATATCGTTTTCCCTGCAATTGCCTTACTGGATGGTGCCCACTGCCCATTGGTGACACATCGAATATTATGCCTAGCAGACGATTGGAGGTTGTCTACTTGCAATATGCGCTCTTCCCTTCCTTTTGAACCTAAGATTCTGTTTTCCATCAACTCTGTCTCTTCTATGTTCATAAATAAGTTCTAGTCAGACATCTTTAATTTCTACTCCTCGCAGGCATCATGAAAAGTTATATGTCACTTGACCATTCGGAATCGGTAAACCTTTATATGTCTCCTACAATCCTCAGAAGATAGTCGAGAAAAATGCGGTAGGACTCGGCATTCTTTGAGCTCTGTAGTGCCACCCTAATATTTCTTTTTCATTCTTCGCGACCACTACACTCTACGTCGCCGTCGCGTCGTTAGAAAAAATGTCCAATAGGTTTATACGAAAACTTACCATAAATCGGCTGCTAACTATCAGATCCTTCTTCGTAATCGTCTCACCTTCTTTTTGAAGTCCTGGAATCTTAGGAAACACAACCAATAACCATCGAGCAAAACTTTGCAAACACTCGAGCATCGCTCTTTTCAATGCATTTCTTTTTCCAGAACCAATGGAACACCCAAAAACTTTCGCAAATCGCTGCTTTTCAGAACTTTGACAACAAAATCTAGAGAACTTCCAAAGGAAACCCCTGTCGCATCATCACATCACACCCTCAACCTCTGGCTCTTCTTCGTCTGTTTGAAACAAAAAAAACAATTCAAATAAAAAATACAATTTTTACAAAAAAACAAATCGTTTACACAAAATATTTATTAGTAGGTTCTTTTTTTTTTAAGATAATGATAAGATAAAGAAACTTAAAATGTCGTACATTCTTTGTTGTTAAAGTAAAATGAGGTGAAAAGAAAAAAAATTAACAAAGGTGCTCTCGATGAATTCATTTTATTGCAAGTATGAGAACACACATAACAAGCTTGGGTAGTCTGCATACCCATGTGTCTGTTTATAGATAGAACAATTTGGTTGCCAGCTCCTCGCCGCTTGATCGCTTCACACTCTGTCCAATGAGGTAAGCCATCTTGTGAGCGTATTGACAGCAGGCTGGCACTCGAACTGTTCCCGGCCAATTGTAGTATAGGAAACACAACTTGTAGCTTAGTCTTTGTAGGATATCTGGAGAGAAGTCCGAGTCATCGCGCACCACAACGTAGTGAGTTGGACTAACTGTGCCTTGTCGCACCATTTGGGATACTAAGAAGAAGTCATAGAGGAAACGCTGGGTGATGGTGTGATCAAGGACTGTGCCAGGCATTGGATTTGAAAGTTCACCACGGTTTGTGGCAAACATCCTGGTGTTGATGCGTTTCTGTACGACGATGAAGGTTATCTTGGCAGCGTAGTTTTGGAAACCCTTGGCGCAGGCAGACTCGAATTGTGGAATCTCGTAGTTGGCGACCAGATCCAATTGTCCATACCCAACACCATCGCGATAGATGATAATTTTGTCCGGTAGCATATTGTTCTCCTTTTCGTATACTTTGAGTGCCGAAATCAACGACACACAGAGCCCATTGACGATCTCTTCTCGTTTAGTTTGCACCACTGCCTTGCTGTACCAACGCGTGTACTTCGAGTTGATGGACGCCACAAATGCAGCCACTGAATTGCCTTTCTGTGAGGGATCATGGTATGAGTCGATACCGCAAATCATTACGTTTTTCAAGGGGATGTTAACACTCCAGAGTGTTCCTCCCAGTTTGCAGTTCATTTGGAGTGCAATCTTCTGAACGATTGAGCGATTTTTGGCATCGTTGGCAAGCGTTCGGCCGTTGATTACTTGCGACGGGATGGGCATCTCAGCACAGCAGATTTTTTTAATCGCAGCATATCGATCATCTCGACTGGTGGGACATATGCAAACGACAATTTGTACGCCTTGGCGGATGTTCTCACGCAGACAGCCCACGTATGCCTCAATTCGGTCGCTTTGGAGGGTAATAACTGTTGGCCGTTGCACATTGATCCCCATCGGACGAGCGTTTCTCTCCATCAGATCCATAAAGTTTTTGGCAACTCTGTTGTCACTGTTGCAATGGATAAGCAGCCAGTTTCGAAGATGGACTACGTCAATCAGCTCATTGTTGGTGGCATATTTGCCAAAGTCCGCCTGGACACCGGCAGAGAACTTGTTCTTGGCAAAGAATATTTGTTCCTCTTCGAACTGTCGAGCGAGAACTTCTTGTGGAGTATTGGCCAGCTGTAAGCCCCAGTTTTCAAGAACCTTACGAGCAGTCGGATTCCCATTCACATTCTGACAGAACTTTTCCAAAGCCAAAGACCGCTGATTGGGCGTGACTCGTGTAATGGTAGCGATGTCTCTCATCACTTTAAAGTCAGACCGCATATCATCTCGCAATCCGGTAATGTAGCACAACTCTGGAATGAGACAGAAAATTAGTTCTTCCGGCTGGGATTGGTTTGTCACGCGCTGTTTCTTAATACTGATAAGCAACGGCTGTTTTTTGTCCCTGATTTCGATGTTATGATGCACACGGTAGTACTCCATGTACGTGACTTCTGATGTCTTGGTTTTAAAAGTAGACATGGGATTCATGATGAAGGAGATGTCGTCTATTCGGTAATTTTTGTTGTTGTATCGCGTGAGGACAACGGTGCCAAGAAGTAACTTTTTAGCATTTTCTTGGTATTTGTGGGAATCTGCATGATAGGCCTGCATAAGAGTGTCCAGCGCAGTTCTTTGAGAAAGCAAACGATGAGAAACATCACAACACAACATGAGACCATCCTCATATTCGTCAACTGCCGTAACATATCCTGGCCAGACTTCCAACTTGTGCTGTGGAATGATCTTTGGTGCCGATGGATCAAACTGCTTCCTGTCAAAGCGGACGTATTCCAGGATACGAAAGATGCGGTCGAATAAGATGTTGTACATGTTAATGCAGTCTCTGAGCGACTTCTTGCGCTTGTACATGATTCTAATTTCGATATCAGAGTTGTCGCCGGGGTTTTTGGCGATGTATGTGGTCAACTTGTCGGGCAATAAAATAGGCAAAAACAAAACGACACCGTCGAAGGTCTTGGTTCCACCCAAGTTAGCAGACTGTTCATCGAGGAGCTTCATACGAATGGAACGAGAGTCAATTTCTGGGTAGAAGCGAACTTCATACTCATAAACGCCCTTATTTGGATCCAACTGCTTGAGTCGTATATAATTACAAACTAATGGGACTGGTTTGCCTTTATTGCCGTGTTTTAACACAGCCGTCAATTCAGATGGCGGATCATCTGGCACTGGTGGTGATACTACTTGTTCCCTACGAGATGAAGGTTCAATACGTAGTTTACTTACGTTTTCTGTCAGCCTCTTGAGTTCAGGTGCACTCGATGAATCACTTCCGTTTGATACTCCTGATGTTGTCGTCTTTGTCGGGTCAGATGTATCGGACGAACCAGCAAAAAGGGTCCCTCGTGAACGTCCCTTAGGTGCTCCAGGAAAGACAATGCTATCAGATGTAGAGTTGGAAGAGTTGAGAAGTGCAAGTACTGATGCACGACCTGATGGTCTGGCAGCTGGTTCATGAGTCACCGTGGATGATAGTGAGAGCTGTTGTAAAAGTCTTCCTCGTCCCAAACGCTGATGTTCAGTACTAGAGATGGGACTCCGCGACGCAATTCCACTGTCCTGTGTCGATATTTCCCCGCCACTGGAGTTTGAAGACGACGATAAAGGAGTTTCGTCCGGGGGAGTCTCAAAAATTCGCTTTCCGCGACCAAAACCTCCGCGAGACATTTTGCAATAGAAATTTAATAGAAATTTAAATTAATAACTTAAAAACTTCCACGTTACAACTAAAACGTGATGTGACGATGAAAAAATAAACTAAAACAGAAAATAACGGGGCAATACAAGCCAAATGTGTGAAATTGAAATGTGTGTGAACAAGCAACAAGGAACTTGTTTTCGTGTTCTACACAAAGGCAAATGGCTTCTGCTTCTGGCTTCTGCAAAATTTCTTCTCGGACTTTCCAAGTTTCCATGGGAAATGGCATGGGAACAAAAGAGTAGTGCCATATAATTTTTTGATGTGGGGCTAAGAAGTGCTGCCAAATCTTCTAAGCTGATAAAAACTTAATTCAAAAATATGTGAGAAAATAATTATTAAAATAATTTATAAGCGATTTTGTAAGCAGCTTTTCAAATTTTTAATTTGATGTAGACCACAGAGTAAATCCGGAGAGTCAAGTGCGGTAAGGTAGTGCCATATTACCGACAATCTAATCAGACAGCGGACCCTCGTCATCTGTTTTTTATAAGTTGGTTTGAAATCAATTTTTAAAAGTAAAATGGTTTTTGCTATTTTTGGCTGTGTAACAGTTGAGAATTCTGGAAGTTTAATGCAAAACATCAGTAATAAACATTCATCAAAGTGAGAACCACTTTAAGAAAAGTGAAAATAATGATGCCCAATTGCAGCCGGAAACAGCAGTTAATTAAAAGTTGACGATTCTTTGATTTCAGCACCAAAATAATTTTAGTGTGTTTCAGGCAAAGGGGGTACAAATTGATTCTCTGTATAGTAATAAAAATATGTATATGAAAATATGTAAGAAGTTTCTGAGTGACGTTGCATGTGTAACCTGATCATGATCATTTATTATTAATTTTTGGTTCATTTTTGTCGCAACTCAACAATGGTTTAATCAGCTCACCACTGAGCACAAAATCAAATCGATACTGAGCTGCTCAGAACTGACTTTTATCCAGTGATAAAGTGATATGCTGATGAGTTTTTTAGTTGAGATATTCCACGTGTTTTTTAATCTAATAAATGAAAAGATTAGTAAAGTTTTTAACAGTTAAAACACTTAATTTTATTTCCTCAGATGTACATTTCAGAAGCAATGCTTCCATCGTCAGTGAGATTTATAAAATTAAATTTTATAAATCTCACTGACGATGGAAGCATTGCTTCTGAAATGTACATCTGAGGAAATAAAATAAGTGTTTTAACTGTTAAAAACTTTACTAATCTTTTCATTTATTGATATGCTGAACTGATTGTGAGATTCCTGAGCTGTTGGGGTTTTGTTGAACGAAATCGGTGAGTAGCAGTAAACTAAACTCAAAGCAGTGTTATATCGTTTTTCATTGACGAAAAGAGTTACTCCTTTTGTGAAAAGATCTACTCTTTTTCCATTTTTAATGTTTCATTGAAAAAAAGAGTAGTTCTGGAGTTACTCTAAACGCCAAAGATCTACTCCCAATCGGTTGGGAGATCTACTCTGAAAATGCAAAAACATATGTTTTATCAAACGTCAAATGGAAAAAAATATTGTGAAATTTGTTTGGTGATTATTAAAATTGAAAAGAAAAAGGAAAGTAATTGAATATGAGTGCAGAAATATGTAAATAATTTAGAATTTGTTAGTTCGCTGCATTATTTGTTGTCATCTACTTCGTCGTCATCCCTTTCCATCCATCACCTACATGGAGTTAAAAAAAAAGATTGAAAAGATGCAAGTGGGCGCATTCACTGCTTTAGTAGCTACGTAATCAAGTCATAAGAAACAACTGCGAAATGAGTTGAAAATTTTTAACTCCACGTAATGTAAAAATTTCAGATATAAAGTTAATTTAGAATCATTACGACGTTTCACAATCGGCTGTTCGGAAAAAATACGAAAGATTACAAACAAAAAAGGATTTACTGTGTTTGTAGTTCAATTTTGCATTCACAAAACTAATTAAATTTTGACTCCATAGTGACTACATAAGTGAATGCACCCAATGCTATTCCTGACAATTGTCATTAATACTACGACAAAACTGTTGAAAAATGTTTCATTGAAAAGAGTAGTTCTACATTTGAGAGTAGTTCTTTCGGATTTCAATGAAAAACGCTATTAGTGTATAGGAAGCGATTCTGTAATAGGTCTGTTCGTTGAACTTTCCCCAGGGTTGACCCAAGTTTTCTTGACAACCCCATGAGTTGTCAAAAAAAACTGGGTTTTCCAGTCCTCAAAAAACGCTAAACCACAAATCGCCACATATCCCTGTCATTTAAATAAAAACACATGCCATTTGACAGCCCTCAAATCGCCACAGCAAAAAGCTAGGGCGAGTTTGGGGAAAACCTGTGGCAAACCTATGGCTCAAAAAACACTCAATTTGACATTCATGGCGAATTTAGGTTTCTCAAAAAACGCTTTGTGGCGACCCTAGGGCAACCCCAGGGCTTCAACGAACAAACCTAATGTTTTAGACTACTATCGACTAAGTTTTAGGTAACGAAAAAAAAGGTTTTTGAAACTCTGAACAAGTTATCAGAATCCATAACACGATATTAAAATACTTTCAAAAACGTAGTCAATTATAACGACATCAGTAAATATAATTCAAAACGAAATGTCTTACTAGATTTGTGGTATTGTATTGTATTTCATTGTATTTAATGGTTATTATTTTTATTTGGAGCGAAAGGTCAATATTTTATAGATTTTACAATGTGGGTAATCGAAAGTGTACCTAGTAAAATTAATTGAGGCTGCAGTATTTCATATTGATTGCCATTCAAATGAAAAGCACATTAACAATAATAATAATAATAAAAAAAAAAAACTTGAGAGGTGTCAAGGGACACCCGGATGGAACGAAGTTCCTTTCGATTAATTATTATTTATTTATTTATTATTTACAAAAAACCTGTATACACTCAACAAAAATAATCGTCGCGACACCACACTGTTCAATGCGAAATAGAAATGAAAATATCTGGCTTGCTTTCTATAAGAGAGAGAGAGAGAGAGACAGACAGACAGAGAAACATGCGACGCCGCACAGCTTACAATAGCTTACTATAGCAAAAAGTGTCGTGACAACTTTTCGTAAGAATTTTTTCCGTCCAGCCCCCTTTCACAACGCGCGATAAGGAACTTCGTTCCAAAAATAGAGGC
This sequence comes from Melanostoma scalare, assembly GCA_949752695.1. Classification (NCBI taxonomy): domain Eukaryota; kingdom Metazoa; phylum Arthropoda; class Insecta; order Diptera; family Syrphidae; genus Melanostoma; species Melanostoma scalare. Next base: position 42,003,484 of record OX456985.1, on the reverse strand, counting down.
TTTCTCTAAGGTCATAGCTTTTTTGTAGTTGTCATTTGAAAGCAAAATAGCCCAGTGCAACCCAGACCGACGTCTGTGATTACAATCCAATTTGTTATATATATGAAAAAAGATTACGTTGTACAGAACGCTCTAGCATATCAAAACCTTTGAATTAAAAATAAATAAATATGGTGGCGCAACCAGAGCAGGGAGCCCCGGGGCCTAGCGCATTTCCCACAACCATGCCTTGTGAAGAAATGTAGGAGACCTACAGTTTTTTGCCGATTCCGAACGGCTTATAGAGGAAGCGCTTCTAATGGCAATGAATTTACTACTGGAGAACTTGTCATAGTTCCTCGTGAAAGGGCGCGATAGCCGTGGAAAAACTTTTTTTTATTTTCCGTTCGGATTCGAGCAACGATCCTCCCCGTAACAAGCAGACATGCTTACCATTACATCACGTCGAGGAGCAATCTTTTTGCAACAATTGAGAAGGTTCTCTCTTCTTCTGTGGAAAGTCACATTAAATACTTGCAGCTTTTTTATAAAGAAATTTAAGAGGATGATAATAGGCACCTGTAAGGGAATGTTTATACAGGTCTGTTGAAGAGTTTGTCGGCAAGAGAAAAGAGAGGCAAGTTAAAGGGGTTTTAAAGTGTAACCAGTAAAACCTCCAATACCAGGAAAAAAACAAAAACGTGTTTCATTGAAAGCAGTAATTCTCGATGTGTAGCCGTTTTCGTTGAAATTCGAAAGATTTACTCTCAAACCCACTCCTTTCAATGAAAAATGTATAAAATCTTTCGAATTTCAGTGAAGAACGCTATTAGAAGTGTGTAAGCTTATAGCGTTTTTCATTGAAATTCGATAGATTTACTTTCAAATCGAGAACTACTCCTTTCAATGGAACATATTTTTATGTTCTTTGCTGGTATTGGCAGTTAAATTGATGTTCACAAATAGGAATTCATATTTTCATAATTTGTAACTTTTTTTCTTCAGCAAATTACTGAATTCTAACTTATTTTCTCGTGTCCTCATCAAATAGAAAATAAACAAATTATTTTCCGATTGCCGGTTTCGAACGGCTTATCGAGAAAGCGGTTTCATTGGCAATGAATTTACTATTGGAAGACTTGCCAATTTCTCGCGAAAGTTGATACCAGCGAAAGACTTTTTTGGTTTCTGTTGGAATTCGAACCACGAACCCTCAGCCTGATCGAACGATAACACCTTTGAAAAATTACAAAATTTATCAAGATTCACAAAAGCACAGAGTATAACCAGACAGTCAACTTCGGTCATGTTGTTTTTTTTTCTTACTTATTGAATTTTAGGATTTCACAACGACTTCATTTTAGGTCTGTTCGTTGAACTTTCCCCAGGGTTGACCCAGGTTTTCTTGACAACCCCATGAGTTGTCAAAAAAACCTGGGTTTTCCAGTCCTCAAAAAACGCTAGACCACAAATCGCCACACATCCCTGTCATTTAAATAAAAACACATGCCATTTGACAGCCCTCAAATCGCCACAGCAAAAAGCTAGGGCGAGTTTGGGGAAAACCTGTGGCAAACCTATGGCTCAAAAAACACTCAATTTGACATTCAGTGCGAATTTAGGTTTCTCAAAAAACGCTTTGTGGCGACCCCATGGCGACCCTAGAGCTTCAACGAACAAACCTTTTAAATCAAGAAATAGGTTGCCATTTTGAATTTCAATCAGAACATTTTTTGTGTGTGTTTTCAGGCAAATGGGGAACCAGTTGACATTCTGTTTTACTTTAAAAATACGCAGCCGTATTTATTATATTTCACTGAAATACGCTTTAGACGCTGAGTAGTTACGCAGTGAACATTGAACAAGAACTTCTTGAGACTTTAATCAGTGAATTTTGCTTTGTTTCCTTTTTTGTTAGTTTTTTTTATGAAAATCTGTTCCTAAAATATAAATTTAAAAAAACAAACGGAGAAAGTCAAAACTCCATTCGAACAAATTTTTCTTTATAGAAATTTTTCGTCCGACTTCTTTAGTTTGATCACACATTTCATACATCCAGATTATGCATATACAATTGATGTAGATTAAGTACGTATCCATTTTATTGAATAATTCAAAAAGTTGCAAATCAACTAGCTTAAGACACGTACTTCTGCATTAAAGTTACTCAGAACTTATTCACTGTCGAAAAATGATAATATGACTTTTGTTTTGATCAACGAGTAAACGTGTTTTAAAGTTTCACGGAGTTTAAAATGCGATTATACGGCTGACGGTTCTAAAATCAATAATGAGCATGCACTTTTCATTTAGATGACTAACTACATTATTTGGAAGCATTTTTGTCACAAGCAGCTCGAGTGAATCCAAATCCCGCTTGAATAAAAGGTTTTTGTAGCCGCATTTTTTCTCATGCATCGTCGTCGTGTGAAAAAAAAAATAGGACGCTTTGTTCTTATCGCTTTTCTGTAACGGTACTATCAAGTTCCCGTCGTTCGTCGTAAAGTAGTCTCGTGTTTGAACCTTTGGCGTTGGTAAGTACAAACCCGTATATCTATACATAAATCGAGTCAATGGTACTTGGTACCTACTTTAGTTCAATTGTCTTTGTCTTGCACCTTTTTGACTTACTTTATAAACCGTTGATCACTTCTTTCTCGTTAATTGCTCTTTGGTTCTCATTATTTGTTCGAATTTGCTGGTAATTGAAAAACTACTCCATAGAGTGCCTAGCAACCAAAGTGTCTGGCTGGTGGGTGAGAGAAGGAGGACAAGAACAAGGACAAGGGACAAGCTCCAATCAAAAGAGGTTTTTTTTCTTTAGAAATTGAAGAAGTAGAAGTAAGAATGAATTTACCAAATATTTTTTGTAATTACGTAGGTATTTCAATATTTAATTTTAATTTCTTCTTTTTATTTTTGCAGAGAATTTTATAAGCTGCAATTGAGAGTGTGCAATTTGCGCATAATTTCATAACTACATTACCTAACCTAGTCGAATGTTGAAGAGTTTGTGGGCCATATTTCAAAAATAGTGTTGAAGATAATGAGACTGGTTGGTGCTTACATGCTGAAACATATGTAGCGGGTTGATTCGATAGTTAACTAAAGGATATTAATTTATTATTGCCTATGGCTATGCTCAATGAATGGAACCTCAGTAATTAATTTGATGCCGTTTAAATACAAAGTAGGTGATCCAGTATGGTTCAATGTTACAACGTCTCAAATGGAAAAGATTCGGGTAATTGAAAGTGTTTGAGGGTTTGCCATAGATTAAAAAAATTGGGTGCTTTTTTTTTGCTCCTTTCTTAGCAACACTTGTTTGGATAGCTCACGCTTGTTTTGTTCTTTGTGTCACTGTCAAACATGGTAATTTTGACCTAAAGCTATTTAACCATGAATCGTCATAGAAACGAACAACGTTTGCAAATTATTGAATTTTTATTATCAAAAGCGTGCTCTGTAAAGAAAGGTCATCGTGCTTTTTTGCCAATTGAGAGGCGAATTCTGTAAAAAGTTTGATTCACGTAAAAGGCCGGTTAATTGGATGGTTAATTGTCCGCCCATATCGCGCGATTTGACGCCTTTAGACTATTTTTTGTGGAGCTATGCTAAGTTCATGGCAAGCCCACTTCGGTTGACGAACTGGAAGTCAACATTAAAGCATTTGTTCATGACATACTGGCTGAAGTGTTAGAAAGAGTATATCAAAATTGGACATGCGGATGAACTATTGATGACATATTTGGATATAATTTTTTATCGCACTTATCTAAGCATTCCAAAGCAGATTTGGGCTAGGAGAGAAGATAGTCATAGCTGCTTTCCACACTTCAAGTTCTGCTTTGACGACGGATGTACTTTTTTCAGGTAGCACTGCCGATGCCGAATACGTCTTTAATTTCAGAACTGACTGCAATTTGAAGGTAGCACACCAGATGATGGCAATACTATTTTACGGTGTTTCCGCAAACCTATCGGTTAATTGGTGAATTGTGTGCCATTAAATTCTACTCGGTTTTTATTGCTCCATATGCTGTAGAGGTCAGAATTCAAACGTCCCATTCGAAGAGCAGGGACATGAATTTGGAACCGAATATGAGAAGCTCAGAGTTGAGTCGTCAGCAAAACAATTAAGAGGAATAGAAGCTTCAGATAAGAAATGTCTTTTATGAAAATTCGAAAGAGTTGGAGACAAAACAGAGCCTTTTGGTACACCAGAGCTTATGATTGGGTATCAAACTTAAAACTATCCGATACAACTCGTATTGGACGGTCTGAAAGGTAGTTTGTAATCTAACCAAAATGAGACTTATAGTTACACCAAAAGTACGCATGTTCGATAAAATAGAGCCTGGTGCCAATCTCTATCAAATGTCTCTGAGATATCAAGCGCAATAATCTTACTTCCTCCAAAACAGTCTAAAGATTGCTTCCACTTTTCGGTGAGATAGTCCATCAAATCATCAGTGGACGAGTGTACCGTATGCTACGAAGGCCGTACTGTCGGTCAATAACAAGCTTTTTAAGATAAGAGCCCAAAAGGGTAGGACCACCTCCAACTTTGCCCACCACCTTCGTGGATGTTGTTGATCAGCCTTTATCGAACGCTCTTTCTTCCACTGACTGTGAACCTGTGCTGTTTTGAAACAAGTTGAAATGAAAACCAAAAAATACCGCTTATTAATCTATGGGAGCATAACTACGACTTGAAAAAACTTCATTTCCAAATTTTAGGTACACTTTAGAAAATAGACTTATGACTTAGCAAGCATTGACTCCATAGTGCAGCGGTGAGTCTAGTCTCTAGTCCCTTAATCCCTGAAAAATGAAAAATGAAAGTAAAACTTTTGTGTTCGATACATGATTACAGGATATTGCTAAAATTCGTTCACGATGGCTTCATAAAAACATAGTGCAACTTCCTTACGATAGACGGCGCACTAATTACATTCTTTCGAAACTATGAGCACTTAATAGGTGTGTGTGTTTTTTGGCAAGGCTGTTCTATATAATATGTATAACATGACTACATGCACAGCGAAAACAACATCCCGAATAAATGTTATCGGGGATAAAAAAATTAGTAGAATCATGTTCGGGATATCTAGATTTCTGACGTTTATTCGAGTATCGAAATAGTTTTTGGTTGGTTGGGCGTGTACTATTTGGGAAGGCTCTGACAGTTGTCATTTTGGCGGCGCTCAGATGTTGCAATTTATAGTACACGTCAATTGTGCTTACTATAGGTTTGTTCGTTGAAGCCCTGGGGTTGCCCTAGGGTCGCCACAAAGCGTTTTTTGAGAAACCTAAATTCACCCTGAATGTCAAATTTAGTGTTTTTTGAGCCATAGGTTTGCCATAGGTTTTCCCCAAACTCGCCCTAGCTTTTTGCTGTGGCGATTTGAGGGCTGTCAAAAAGCATGTATTTCTTTTTTAATGACAGGGATGTGTGGTGATTTGTGGTGTAGTGTTTTTTGAGGACTGGAAAACGCAGGTTTTTTTGACAACTCATAGGGTTGTCAAGAAAACCTGGGTCAACCCTGGGGAAAGTTCAACGAACAGACCTTATATCTGCACTGGGATGCTTCGTCCGGAGCTGAATTAGTAAGTGCGAGTGTTGACAAAGGAATGCGGAAGAAAAATATTGTGATCAACACTATAATGCTCTGCAAGTAATGACTGACCGGCCACATCTCAGTGGTCTACCACACCAGAGCTTTTCGCAAATGTCCCAGCGAATGAATTCGAATGACAGAATCAACGGTGAACTTCAGCAGTCAAAAAAACAGAAGCCTCCTGAAGCTTGCCATATGCAAACTTAAATGAAATAAGACTGCAGGTGGCCTTCATGCCGAACTCTTCAAGGCAGCTGGAGATCAGTTGGAAAGGAGCATGCACCAGCTGATCTGCATGATATGGTCGGAAGAAAGCATGCCCGATGAATGGAACCTGAGTATCGTATGCCCGATCCTAAAGAACGGAGACCCTCACAATTGCACCAATTATAGAGGGATAAGCCTCCTTAACGTCGCTTATAAGATCTTGTCTGCTGTAATATGTGAACGTCTGAAACCCCACGTCAACAACTTGATAGGTCCTTATCAATGTGGTTTTAGACCAGAGAAGTCCACAATAGACCAAATTTTCACATTACGGCAGATCTTGGAAAAAACCAGAGAACATAATATCGATATTCACCATCTTTTTATCGATTTCAAGGCCGCGTATGACAGTATTTACAGAGACGAGCTGTACAGAGCCATGTCTAGTTTCGGCACCCCTGCAGAACTCGTACGACTATGCAGGACAATGGTGAACTCACGCTGCTTCGTCAAGGTCGGTAAAGAACTCACCGAAATGTTTTATGTCGAAAAAGGGTTTAAGCAAGGCGACAAACTCATGCGATTTCTTTAAAGACTAAACGGAGAATAACTCTTGCCAACCGTTGCTTCTTTATGTTAAGAAGACAATTGAGAAACAAACCAAGGTAACTTTGTATAAGACCTTGATCATCCCAGTCCTGCTTTACGGTGCGGAAGCATGGACCTTATATTGAAAGGGGAAGAGGAAATCCTTGGTCGTTTCGAAAGAAAAATTCTCCGAAAGATCTTTGGTCCCGTATGCGAAGACAATGTGTGGAGACGAAGATACAACAATGAGCTATCTGAGCTGTACCGCGACATCGGCATAGCTAGAAGAGTACGCATTGCGAGGCTACGATGGTTGGGCCATGTAGAGCGGATGGACCCAAAGGCACCGGCTCCGTCGAGTTTTTGAGAGCACATTACAGGGAAATCGCGGATGGAGAAGACATCTTCTAAGGTGGCGCAATCAAGTGGAAGATGACCTCAACCGACTTGCAAAACTGGAGAGAACTGGCCGAAATCGAAGTTGTTATAGAAGGATGTTGGCTGAGGCCCAGGTTCACCCCGAACTGTAATGCCCATCTAAGTAAGTAAAGTAAAGAGTTTTTCGATGCTTCATTTTTAAATGTTGGTGTGACTAGAGGCTTATGCACTTGTATCTCGAATAAAAGCAAAATGGATGTCGAAGTATTTATCCGAATAGAATCGTATGCCCAGTTTTACACGCAAGCCTTTTGTGGCTTACGATTGAATATAAAACAACGTTATAGAAATGAACAAGCTCTATTAAAGCGATTGAAAGCAATTTTTGATTTGTTCTTTTCAAACATCAAACTTTACTGTGAATGTTGACATTTTTTCCAATGACTTTTGTCAAGTCCTTAAAATGGTTGTATTCTTTAATTATTTACTGTTTCAATGTTGAAAGCTAATGTCACTTTCCATTGGACGAAAAGAACCGTCCAGGAGCGTCCAGAAGCATTCTCAAACCAAAAAGATCGCTTCTCATGATTCTGAGGAGTGACAGCCGCTTCTCGATTTGAAGTGAGAATCGACTCAAGAAGCACTAACACATGTTACTCAAATGTCAAAAAGAAAATTTTCTTCAAGGATTATTTTTTAAGAGCCATAGGTGCTTCACTCACGCAAAGGAAATTACGTTAAACTGAATAGAAACAATTTTGGGTGTTCCATTGGTTTTTAAAATGAGTGCTTCCCCGAGTGAAACCAATGGAAAGCTCCATAAGTGTAAGACGGGCATTTTTGTCTTTGTTACCCATTCAAGTACCTAATTCATTGAAACTTAAGCTGATTTTTAGATAGGTAGCAATGCACTTATGTGCAGTTTCCCAAACCAATTTTAAAATATATTAGGATTTTAAACTTCTAAGTCACATATTATGGACAAGTTAACGTAATTTGTAACCGTAAATCCATATATGTAATTGTTAAATTTATTTATGAAGTTTGTAAAGAGAGTCAAAGACACACAAGAGAAATTCCTTGTTATTTTTGTGAACACACCCATTTTTGACATCTATATTTTTTGTCATAAGAAACATAAATAAACGACAACAAAATATTTTGGTGAAAAAAAGCAAGAAAAATAATCTTAAAATAATAAAATTTATGTTTGAAACAATTATAATCACTTACAGGAAGCCAAGGACGACCTGGTCTAAAGAGGGGCTGCAAGATAAAGGCAGCGAGGTCTAGTGAATTCCAGCATAGCCAGAACACAACTGGAATCAACCAAACCACGTAAAATCTGCAATCAGAACTAGTTAAACAAATAAACTTTAATTAGCTCTATAATTACTATCATTTGACAACTGATCAAGAACACTAACCCTCAAAAACAAAAAACCGTGCTGTCCAGGATACGTTATTTTGGGATATCATTTCAAATATATCACAGCTTTGCCAAACAAAAACACGGCTAACTTTGACGTATTGATCAAGATAAGCCAAACCTCTATGATCGACGACCAATTGTAAGCGAGTATCTGGATACCTACAAACACACCTACTTATTGGTCTTTTGGGATGGCAGAATACATAAACTTTCAAACAAACATCACTCCTAATTTGAAGAGAAGATAAGAACGTGCACCTTCTCCAATACTATCCAAATATATACCCAACTGTTTCCCTTTCATAAAAGATACCGCATAATTCCTAATTCGCCCCACTCAATTTAGTAAGGACCTCCGTCCTTCCGTTTGACCATATCGACATTCGACTCGACATCGACATCCACAACGAAAAGGTATTTTAGTTTAATTTATGAAGGTCATCTCGTTCATGTGATTGATATATATATTTTATTTCACTCAATTTCAATGAGTATCCTTCTCTGCTCCATCCCTTATGCTGAGGCTGACCCACAGCCAGACTCCCAAATAATATCCTTTTCGTCTTTATTTGCTTTCATAAGCAGTATGATCACTATTATGTGCACACAAACATTATTTATTTTATTTTGTTTTTTTTTTTTTTGGTTCATGTTGGTGGGGGTATCTGGTGGAGCTGCATATTGACAGGAGGTGTAGGTAACATATTTCGTTTCACAGACATATAACGTATTCAAAACACAACCCCAATACAATTTATCTAAATGGTATTGTGGTAAGGAAGGCGATGAAAAGGACGTGTGAGCAATCCAGCCCTTCAATGTACTTTCGCTAGCAATTCTTTTTCTTGTTTTTATATATTTTTTTCTTCTTTCATTTTTGTTTCGCTGTTTTTGTTGGTTTTGTCTTTGTTTTTTTTTGGTATGCGAACCTACTACTGCTGTGCTTTGCCTTAGATTGAGGTTTAGGTTCTATCTGTGAAAATATCATACACACAATATTGCTTTTTTATATCTTAGCATCCTTTTAGGAAATTTTATTGCAATCCGCAAACAAGAAGAAAAAAAGAAAACCATCATCATACCACGCAAAGGGTGTAGAATGCAACCAAAAAAAGGAAAATCCACATACACAATGCCCCCTAAAGAGAGAAAACCTACAAAAAAAAAGAAATACAGAAAAGAAAAACAATCTTTGTGAAACCATCGCCTGGGCCAGGGCAAGAGCTTAGAGTGGAAATATTATTCCGCTTGGAGAGTTATGAAAAATTGACCAAAAACAATAAACCCCTTAATTTGGGTGGGGAATTTAGCAATTTGCAGATGTTAAAGACAGCAGCCACTATGCCGTTGAGAGTCTGTATAAATTCTCTTTTAGTATTCTAAGCCTGGCCGTTACGGGTCATAAGATATCCATCCACTCCGCACTGCCCAATGAGGCGACAAAAGATGTCTCAAAGACAATTTTTATTTTACCATCACTGACAAAGAAAACAGGAGTTAAAAAAGTGTATTGGCATCGTTTCAATAAATTGCCCAAGTTTGTTTCGTTTCGGTAAGATATTCAAGAATTGAGGAATGAGGAAATCAGGGTGTATGAAAGTGTATCTGCTGAAATTTTCCGCTCACATCTGGATATAATAACCTGATAAAAAACATCTTCACTTCAACATCTCAAATTGAAACACAAGTCAAAAGAAGTTATGTTTTCTTAACCAGTTTAGTGCCGGACATCCGCAGGAAATATGTTGTCGGATGGGTTGAGTTCCATTCAACAAAAGCCAGCCGAACTTTTTTCTTTTTCTATGTGGACTGATTTGTATGTGTATCGTGTGAAAACTTATCAGACACTGCTGTTTTTCTTGGGAGCATATAAGTTGCACTACCTCTGGATGAAACATCTGCATTTTCATTGGGCGTAAGCCCCTTTTGGACAGAGATCTATAGCCAAACTTTTGTGTCTTGTGTTTGTGGTGTGGATTTTTATTTGTTTGCGATGACGGCAGTAATTGAAATTCGGATTTTGAGAAGTTTGGCGGGAAGCTATTAAAATGCACTGTTAATACAATCAAATTAAAAGAAAATTTATTTAAGGTCGTCGAAAATTTGTTACTTTGATTTTAAGATTCCTCATCTTTTCATCAATTTCAAGGATGCGTATTGCTGCTTTCACACAACATTGACTTTTGCGCAGACTTCAGACTTCCCATTTACTTTTGTACCGAAGAAGTCTGCGCAGACTTGCAAAGTGTGATCATCCAAAAGTCTGAAGTCTACATAAAAGTTTGTACAAAAGTCTGTATACTTAAGTCTGTGGGACTCTCATGTAGTCTGAGCTTATGAAAAGTCTGTGCAGACTCTTCGTTGGAGTACACTTTCTCACAAAGCTTTGTGCAGACAAAAGTCTGAATCGTGGAGACCACCCAGAAAAGAACATGTCAGACCCAGAAAAGAACATGTTGCTATCAACGGAAGACACACCTAAGGTACCTATTCAGTAGGTATGAGCCTCATAACTTTCCAAGTGTATGTAAGGATATCTTGTTTAAGTCTAACCCAAACAAAGGTTTTGAAACGATATGAAGCCAGAAAACTACAACTAAATGGTTGTTCAACAGGGACGCTACAAAATTAGAGCGACAGGGACAGCAAACGACGCCAATTTTTCTTGCCGCTCTATTGACATTTTTCTTAGTAAGGTTTGGCATTTCATGATGAAAAGATATACGAGTCGAAATTGTTAAAATTTACTATCGAAATTCAGAGTCAGTGGCCTCATAGTTAAGAGTCCATCATTTCTCATTTCTCATTTCTGGCTGAATGGCTTCGTCAATAAACAAAATATGCGGTATTGGTCAGGCAGCAATCCACACGTACTCCATGACTCATCATTGCATCCCGAAAAAATTACTGTTTGGTGTGGTTTATGGGCTGGAGGCGTCATTGGGCGGTACCTCTTCCGTGATGACCAAGCCCGGCACATTACTGTGAATGGGGATCGCTACCGTTCAATGATAACCGAATATTTTTGGCCCCAATTGGAGGATATGGACTTGGAGGACATATGATTCCATCAGGACGGTGCCACAAGCCACACAGCGAATATCACAATCAATTTATTGGAAACGAAATTTGGAGAACGTGTTACCTCACGAAATGGTCCAGTCGATTGGCCGCCTCGGTCATGCGAATTAACGCCGTTAGACTATTTCCTGTGGGGCTACATCAAGTCTATGGTCTATGTCAACAAGCCAGCGACGATTGCTGAACTTCGTACGAATATCGAACGTGAAATTGGGGCAGTATCGGCCGATTTATACTTGAAAACCGTCGAAAATTGGGTTCAGCGTCTGGACTTCTGCAAGCGTGCCCGTGGTGGCCATGCAAAAGAAATCGAGTTCCATACATAATGGCATCGAACGTACTTTCACAGAAATAAAGAATTTCATTGATATCCAAAACCGTTTTTGTTTTATTAAAAAAATAAATTTTGTAGCGCTCTGATTGAAAAACCCGATACAAAAGATAGCCATTGCCAAACGAGTGCCAGTCCAAACACACTTGAATCCAATGCCGCCAGTATCAATCATCGAAGGCAAGTGACAACAATACCAACATGCCATTAGAACCACAGCCTTCGAGGTTCAGGAATCAGGACTTCAAACGCTTTAAAAAACTGTGAAGTAGTTCACACAGACAAATGCAACCGAGCAAAAAGCACTATTAGTGTTGGAGCGAAAGAAAAGCAGGGACTTATGTGATCACTTCGAGATGATCTATGAGGAGAAAAAGAGGAAGGTACATTGAATTTTAAAAAGAGCAGCAGTATGATCAGCGCTCGTTTGAGGGAATGATGCCATAATAGAAATGAGATTCGAATGTTTTACCAAAAGGTAAAAAGCCAGGGTATCAGATCTCGATCTGCAGCTTCCAAAAACCAGAAGAGGGTCATAATGACATAGAATCGCAGTCGCTACTAAGGGGAGACTACTGAGGGAATGGAGGAATATTTACGAACACTGCTTACGGTCATGTTGACGAGCAGAAAATCAAAAACTTGAGAGGTGTCAAGGGACACCCGGATGGAACGAAGTTCCTTTCGATTAATTAGTGAAGGAATTGCATTATTATTATTATTTTTTATTATTTATTATTTACAAAAAACCTGTATACACTCAGCAAAAATAATCGTCGCGACACCACACTGTTTAATGCGAAATAGAAATGAAAATATCTGGCTTGCTTTCTATAAGAGAGAGAGAGAGAGAGACAGACAGAGAGAGAGAGAGACAGACAGACAGAGAAACATGCGACGCCGCACAGCTTACAATAGCTTACTATAGCAAAAAGTGTCGTGACAACTTTTCGTAAGAATTTTTTCCGTCTAGCCCCCTTTCACAACGCGCGATAAGGAACTTCGTTCCAAAAATGTTTTCGGCAAGGGACCACACTTTCATAGATGCCGTTGAGAGTATTGAAACAGCAGCGGAAAGAAACAGTTTAATATAAGGTGTGTCCAGTCCACACTATGCCGACGGGTTATGGATCCATTTCATTCGGTCCGAATTCGGTTCGGATTTCGGTAAGGAGGAAGGCCGATCGGGACGTCCACACTAAGTCGGTATTGCCGATCGGCATGTGCCGATTGATGCCGCTCGGCATAGTGTGGACGCACCTTAACGTTCGCAAAACGAAGCAGAGGGGTTGATTTTTCCAAACGTATGGTTTTCAATATGGCAATATTTACTTTCACCAGAGTTGGTCTTTTGACAGCTGTCATTTGATTTATGCTAAGATTGGTCTGCCTCTTCATCGTGAAATAATTGAAGCCGCACGACCACTTGGCACTGGGTCCGTTCGGTATATTGTCTCGAAAAGAAATTGCTGATTTCTACATAACAACGAGTTCTTCACCTGTGAGTTAATTCCAAGATCGGGGGATTAAACACCGCTGTATCACTTTTTCATTGGAGTTATTTAAAACTTCTTGTTTACGCAGGTATCCCTGAGGCGATTGACGCCTTGAAAGAGAATATAGGAAAAGATTGGCATATCTTTGGTGTAGTTCAGGACAGTCTTTACCTAGTTTTCTCTACAAAAACAGAAAAACTGAGCAGTCTGGAGATCAAACGGAGATTCATTATTGTTAACTGCTGCTTTTTTTAGTTAAGAAGGCAGTTGAGTATTGAAACCCTCAATTGCCTTTTTATTTAAACCCTGGTCTCCACAGTAGCACTATTCTTTCCAGTAGCTAGGCAAAAGTGCACCGATGAAAAAAACATTGGACTTTTTGAAGGCAAAATACTTTGAAATTCCGATTGAACTTTAGTTCCGGTCGAGAAGCGGATCTTTGGATATCGCGAGACTAAGATGTCTAGGTGGCGAAGAGAGACTGAATTCCAAAGCTCCAGCTCCAAGGATTTTTGAAAGCACACTCAATGGAAAACGCCGAAGGGAGTGAGCTGGGATTAAACGGCAAAATGTAAGAGGACTTCAACCAACTCGAAGTTCGAAACTGGAAAGAACTATTAATGAGAATTGCTTGAAATGTTGTTGATTTACAGAGACAATACTTATCCAATTTCGACTTTTGACAACAAAGATAAATTTAACTATAGCCTAAGATTGATTAAGGGTTGTTTTTTTTTAGAAGTATAGCGAATTGAAATAAGACCTAAGAAAATCGTTTTAATGTCCATCAATTTAGCTTTATTGGAAGGATAATTTTATGTCATTTATGTTTAAATTCTGGCATGTGGCCGCCACGGCTTCGAATAAAGCCTGGTCTAGAGGTACGATTTCAATGGGTTTTTCGAGCATTTGAGGCCGTTTGTCGGCAATAACGCCACGAATCTTGGCATCCAAGACTCCTAACGTTTCTGGTTTATTAACGTAGACGAGCGACTTCACATATTCCCAAAGAAAATAATCCAATTTGTGTAGTTACAATCGCTTGGAAGTGAACTATTCAAAATGTAAAATATTTAGTCTTTCAAGATCTTCATCTCTTATAAATTTTGAATACAAATTCCATGGTTTTAGCCTTTTAAGAGTCAGTACTATAAAAGACCTGGGAGTCCATTTTGATTCATAGTTGGACTTTAGCATACACATTGATTATGTGGTGTCTAGAGGTAATTCTTTGTTAGGATTTTTAAAACGAAATTCAACACATTTCAAGGATGCGTATACGCTTAAGACCTTGTTTATGTCTTTGGTTTTACCAGTTTTAGAGTATTGTTGTGTTGTTTGGTCACCATTCTATGAAAATAGTAGTATGAGAATAGAAAGGATTCAAAAAAGATTTACTAACTATGCCCTGAGAAAATTTAATTGGGTTGGGCCCCTACCGAACTATAAGTCAAGGTGCTCTCTCATAGATTTATAAACGCTCAAATGTCGCAGGCAAGTGCAATGTATACTATTTGTAAAAGATATTTTGGATAATCGAATATCTTCTATGGAATTGCTTTCCTTGATTCCTTTTTATGCTCCTGAACGAACGCTTCGAAACAGAATTGAATTATTCCACATAGGACTAACTACGGTTTAAATGAGCCGCTAACACGTTCTTTAAAACTTTTTAACGGAGTATGTAATGATCGACCTTTGCATGAAGAGGGATATTTTTAAGAAAATAATACTTAATCTATGTAATTAATTTCTTTTGTTCTTGATTAATTTATCTTAAAGTGCTTATCATGTTATGTATGTATATTTTGTATCCTACCCAAACTTATGATAAATCTATTTTTTTTGGAATTTTTGTAATCAGCAGATCTTGAAATCAATTGATGAAATAAATAACTAAACTAAACTAAAAAAATTCTTGCCCAAGCTGGATCTTGTAAAGTCGTATGCCAAGATCTTTGCGCAAAATCTTCCATAAAGTTGACGGACAAAGCTCCAATTGCTATGCACGGTGGCGAATCGATTCATTCAGGTCCTCTTCAACACTTTGCTCCGCAGCGGCAATTGTTTCTTCGGTGCGCACGTCTCTGCGGATGCGTATTATCACATAAAGTAAACGTAGTAAGAATTCGATCTAATGTTAACTGAGTTAATTGCTCTGATGGACGATTATTTTGACCATAAAATAGACGGAGCAAGCGGTATAAACTTCGCGAACTGAACCAATATTTTCGGAATAAGTTTACACGATTTGCAAGTGTTGTTCTTTTGTCAACCAGTTCATGACGAAATGTCAAACCAAACTGAACATAAATGACATTGGAGTTGGTTGATTTGACTACAAAGTGTCGGTCTTATCCTTATTCGAAAAACCAACCTCTAAAAAAACATCCGATTTATTTGTATCAAAAAATCAAACCTCTGCTACAACTACACACCTGTCGATGTTGAAAGTGAATGCAAAATTGCCGATGAAAAGTAGGATCCTCTTATGGTCAGACACACTACTGAACATTCATCGTTTTAAGCGCTTCAGGAATAATTGCAGTTCAATGTACATATACCATCTTAAAAAATCATTTAAGTTCCCAGCCAAATATTGACAAACATCTACAACGTTCTTCCATCTGCAAAAAAAACCATAACAAGTTATACTCGTACCATAAGTACTTTGAGTTTAAATATTTTCATCCCAGACCGGACTGTTGTATTCATCGGGAGTGAAGTTTAAAAAAAAAGCTGGAGAAAAAAAACTTCAGAATCCAAAAATTCAACTCACTACTCATATAGAAAAGGCACATCCTAAAGTCTAAGCATCTCCATTGCAGCCACAACCTCCACTTCAATTCCTACTGAACCGATTTAGTAACGAGTACCAATCAAAGTGGCAATTTAAAAAAAACTTAATTTGCAACAATATTTCCAGCAAAGTGCAGAAAACAAAAAAATTCAATTGATATGGATAAACCAAAGCCGCATTGAAAGTGTACCTTTTCATACATACATCTGCGCATACATACACGTATACGAACTTTTACTGCGGTATCCAGTTTCATTATTATTTGTGTAGCTTGCCGTAACTGAAAAAGGAGTTCACTTGAAAACCGCACTTTTATATTTTTGTTTATACATTTTTTGTTTTTTACTGTAGCTGGAGTGTTATGTTGATGTTTCGAATAAAGTTTCAAGAGCTACACCGGAGTCTGTTAAATTCAATTAAGTGGCTACTACCGGCACTGCATTATTCGACGCCGCCGCCGGCCATTCTATACCTACCTACAGCTACAGCTACCACCGGCCAAAAAAAAAACTCCCGCGTGAAAGGCAAATTTATTATAATTAAAGGAATTTAATAAAAAGACAGCACACGGCTTCGATTCAATTGGAGACAATGAAAACAGGAATTAAAAATGCATCATTTTTGAGAAAAATAAAAGGACCATTATTCCTTCATTCAGAAATAAACAATGTGGGCATTTCGAACACCTTCCATTTAACCGACTCTATACCCGGTGCTCGTCATCAAGCGAGAGTGCCATCGCGTCGCCACAGTCAACATCAAGTGAATTTGCAAAAAAAGGAAACTACTTATATTTTAATTGTTTTCCCTTTTCCCTTTTTTTTTTTGTTAAATTTTTATTATTGTGACTGTCATGCATAATTGCGATGACGATGTCATTGTTATTTGCATACTTAAATTAAGTTCGCCATATCGGGATGGTGTTGCTTTTATGGTTGGATGGTGGGGATGTTCGTATAGTTGCTGAAGCTTCAGAGCTTATGTTTTATTAATTGTGGGATTCTATGGGATGCGGATCGTTAAAGTAATTATCGTCATTTTCATTTTTCAATTATTAAGGTCTTTTGTCGAAATTATGCAGCTTTTTGTTTTTTTTTTGCTTTACTTTTGGCTTGGGTTTTTGTTTGCTTTGTGCGTTTGTGGGGAAAATTGAAAATATGATGAAAATTGTAAACGGTAGCACTATACCGCAGGTAAATTTAGATTAATCGATTATCGCATTACCGAAGATGTGATTGGATTCTGGAATTATAATACGTGATGGCCAGCCACAAAGGAGGTGTTTTATCGTATACCAGGAAGGTGTGCAAGGTATTTACTTACCTGTTACAATGTAAATATTTGCTTTAAGGCGTTAGGTTGTGTTGTAATTAGGTGTTAATTTAATTATTTACAGTAATCTAAACGTAAACACTTTTAGAATTTTAATTGTTTTTCATTCATTCATTTCATATATGCAAAGTCAGCTGTGTAATACCATCGACGCAGTTTCAAATGCAATCACGGCACAAAATATGTGGGATCGCCTACAACGAACCTGCTTAGAGAGAGCCAAATCACTGTTAGGAGTCTCAAAAGGACACCAGCAACAAGCTAAAGAAACCTGGTGGTGGGATGATGAAGCTAAAGCAGCGATTAGAAAGAAGAAAGCAGCTTCCCAAGCTTGGTCGAAGTGCCCCTCAAGAAATACAAATGAAAAAGCGTCTTTCAAAATGGAATACAAGAGCTGCAGAAAAGAAGCGAAGAAAAAGTGCGCCCAACTTCAAGCAAAAAGCACGGAGGGCCTGTATCGAGAGCTGGAAGAGATTTCTGCCCCAGCTGCTGAAGCAAATCAGGCAATCCAAGAGCTAAGACAAAGCAACTTGAGTAAGGGAGTAACCATTTTCAAAATAGCTGATCAGAGAAGGAGAAATGCGCAGGAGATTCGTTCGCCGAAGTTCATAAATGATGCTCAAGGACTGCTACTTGTGGATGACGACAAAATTCTTCAAAGGTGGCGACAGTATTGTGATGATCTTTTGAATGAACAGTTTCCTCGGCGCCACTTTCCAACAGCTGCACCTAACTTTACGGAAGTATCCGACGCCACAGTCGAAGAAGTTAGGGAGGCAGTTAAGAACTCCAAAAAAGGCAAAGCGATTGGGCCAGACGATGTACCATATGAGTTTTGGAAAAATATGGGAGACATCGGGTTGAGATGGCTCACGATTCTCATCTCCAAACTTATAATAGGTGACACTTTGCCTAATCAATGGAGTGAAAGTTTTCTTCTTCCAATGTACAAGGGAAAGGGAGATACCAGAAGCTGTGACAACTATCGTTCGATCAAGTTGATGTCCCACACTATGAAGATCGTTGAGCGGGTTTTGGATAGCCGACTGCGGAAAATAATAAGGCTGTCTGATGACCAATGCGGGTTTATCGCGGGTAAGTCAACCACAGACGCAATCCAAAGTAAGGATCATATCATTATAGAAAAACACCGAGATGCCTTAGAGGATTTGCATATTGCGTTGGTTGACTTCGAAAAAGCATTCGATCGACAATCTCGAGATATGGGTGGCCCTCAGACACCGAGGAGTTCCTGAAGCCTATGTGCGAATAATTATGGACATGTACGAGGGAGCAGTTCCAAAAGTGAGATGCCCAGCTGGAGTCACCGAAGAATTCCAAATAACAGTAGGTGTACATCAGGGAAGTGTCTTGAGTCCACTGCTCTTTATTGCTGTTCTGGATTATTTGCTCGAAGGAAAAATAACGGACAATAAAGTGCAACAATTATTCTTTGCTGACGATGGAGCCATCATAAGCAAGGATCCTACATCCCTGCAACGAGCACTTGACGTTTGGATTGATGTTCTGGAAGGAAATGGGTACCGTATTAGCGCTAAAAAGACTGAATACCTGTGCTGCCCTTTTTCTGATCCAGACAAGCCTATTCCAGACATTTATTTGAATGGAAATGTGCTTCCCAAGTGTGAAAAGTTTAAATATCTGGGATCTATGATCAATAGTGAAGCAACTTGTGATGACGACATCAATCATCGAGTAAGCGTAGGGTGGATGAAGTGGCGAGAAAACTCCGCTATCTTCTGTGATCGAAAAATGCCCCCTAAGCTGAAGGGAAGACTCTACACAGCAGTTGTCCGTCCAGCTCTGACATACGGTTCACAATGTTGGACAATGTACAAAAAGTATGAGAGCAAATTGACGGCAGCCGAAATGAAGATGCTTCGGATGACAGCAGGAGTAACAAAGCTTGATCGAATTAGAAGTACTAAGATCCGTGGAAGCCTTCATGTCAAAAGTACCGTCTTGGACAAAATTCAGCACGACCGGCTCAGTTGGTATTGTCATGTTCAAAGGAGAGATCCGCAGAACCCCGTCCAAAAGGCAATATCGTACAATGTTTCAACAAATTCGCGACAAAAAAGAAAAGGCAGGCCAAAACACTCCTGGTACAAGCAAATGCAAAGACAGCAGCATTTGGTTAGCCTCAGACATGGAACAATCCAAAACCGGGAGGCTTGCCGACGCTTTCTGAGGTCAACGCGGCGTACCCCACAGGCGGATCACTAGTGTGAAGCAGAAAAGTGGGAGAGTTGTGATCGCTTCAAGATCACTACTCGTAACGCCGGAAATGAAAAGAAGAAGAAGAAGAATTTTAATTGGTACTAAATTTTTCTACTTTTTTACTAGAATTTGAACTAGTAGTCATATGAGTTGAAATGCTTCACACTTCTTGGATAAATTCAATAGAATAATTTAATGTTTATGGACAATAGCAAATATAAAGAGGTTATTGGGATCAAAAAGTTTGACTATAAGCCTGATGCTTTGTTTCTGGTCACCGATAGGTCTGTACCTTTTAATTTCTTATAGGGTGGTGCAACAAACCGGGTAGGCCCGGCCAATGTCTATCGCATTTCTCACAATTATAACTGGTGTGGGAATGGATTACAATTTTCAGCTTATTCCAAACGGCTCGAATCGAGAAAGTGCTTTTCATGCCAATGAATTTTACTACCGCAGGACTTGGCAATTCCTCACAAAAGGCGATACCCGTGAAAAAACATTTTAAGTTTCTGTTGGGATTCGAACCACAAGGCTCTCGCTTAACAGACTTATTTACTTACTTAGGAGGGCATTACAGATCGGGGTGAACCTGGGCCTCAACCAACATCCTTCTATAACAACTTCGATTTCGGGCGAGCTCTCTCCAGTTTCGCACTCTAAGTCAATTGAGGTCTTCATCCACTTGATTGCGACACCTAAGACGAGGTCTTCCCCTTCCGCGATTTCTCCTGCAGTGTGCTTTCGAAAACTCGTCGAGCCGCAGCGTTTGGGTCCATCCGCTCTACATGCGTTGCGTACTCTTCTGGCTATGCCCATGTCACGGTACAGCTCATACAGCTCGTTGTTGTATCTTCTTCTCCACACACTGTCTTCGCATACGGGACCAAAGATCATTCGGAGAATTTTTCTTTCAAAACGACCAAGGGTTTCCTCATCCGCTTTCGATAAAGTCCATGCTTCCGCGCCGTAAAGCAGGACTGTGATGATCAAGGTCTTATACAAGGTCACCTTGGTTTTTCTAGAGAGGGTTTTGTTTCTCAATTGCCTTCTTAACCCAAAGAAGCAACGGTTGGCAAGAGTTATTCTCCGTTTGATCTCCGCACTGATGTTGTTGTCTGTGTCTACAGCGGATCCTAGGTAGACGAAGTCCTGTACTGCCTCGAAGTTATGTCTGTCTATTGTGACGCTTTGTCCAATTCGTCGATGTTCTGTGTCCTTGTTTGATGACAGCATATACTTCGTTTTGCCCTCATTAACCATCAAACCCATTTTGGCCGCTTCTGCTTCAATACTCGCAAAAGCACCTATGACATCACTCTTTTTTCTACCCATTACGTCAATATCGTCTGCGTAGGCGAGTAATTGTACAGACTTTTGAAAGATAGTTCCTCTGGTGTTGACGTTTGAGTTTCTTACAATCTGTTCAAGTATGATGTTGAAGAAATCGCATGACAGTTTGTCGCCTTGCCTAAAGCCTTTTTCGACATCAAAGGTCTCGGTGAGTTCTTATCCGACCTTGACGGAGCAGCGTGAATTCTCCAAAGTCATCCTGCATAGTCGTACGAGTTTTGCAGGGATGCCGAAACTAGACATGGCTCTGTACAGCTGGTCTCTGTAGATACTGTCATACGCGGCCTTGAAATCGATAAAAAGATGGTGAATATCGATATTACGTTCTCGGATTTTTTCCAGGATCTGCCGTAATGTGAAAATTTGATCTATTGTGGACTTCTCTGGTCTAAAACCACCTTGATAAGGACCTATCAAGTTGTTGATGTGGGGTTTCAGATGTTCACATATTACAGCAGACATAAGATCTTATAAGCGACGTTAAGGAGGCTTATCCCTCTATAATTGGCGCAATTGTGAGGGTCTCCCTTCTTTAGGATCGGGCATACGATACTGAGGTTCCATTCATCGGGCATGCTTTCTTTCGACCATATCATGCAGATCAGCTGGTGCATGCTCCTTTCCAACTGGTCTCCAGCTGCCTTAAAGAGTTCGGCATCAAGGCCGTCTGCACCTGTAGTCTTATTTGATTTAAGTTTGCATATGGCAAGCTTAACTTCCTCTAGGTCGGGAGGACGGCATTCTTGATCATCGTCCAAACTGAATGGGGCAATCTGCCTGACAACGGAATTTGTGTCCTCATCGCCGTTGAGCAGTCTGCAGAAGTGATCTTTTCAGATCCTCAGTAGCGACTGTGACTCTACAACTATGTTTCCCTGCTGGTCTTTACATAGGCTTGAGTTCGGGGTTTGCCACCCTGGCAGGATCTTTTTACCTTTTGGTAAAACTTCCGAATCTCGTTCCTGTCATGGTACCTCTCTATTTCCTCAAACGAGTGCTTCTCATGCTGCTTCTTTTTCTTTTTGAGAAGTCGGTGTTCTTCCCTTCTTTTCCCCTTGTAAATCTCGTTATACTGATCGTAAGCAGCCCTTGTTCGTTTTTGCATCAGCATTTGTCGTGCTTTTTGTTTGGCTGCATTTGCCTGCCTGCATTCTTCATCGAACCATAGGTTTCGTTTTGGTGGCCGAGTGAAACCCAGAACCTCAGAGGCAGCAGTTCTGATGGCTTCTTGGCATTGCTGCCACTGGTCTTCAATGCTTAATGCTGACGGCATAGGATTTAAGGATAATTGAAGGGACACTCGATTGTAAAAGGCATTGGCAATCTTTTGCGATTGTAGCTTTCCGACGTCATATCTCTTCAGAGCGTTAGTTCGTGCAGGTCGTGCACAAGATATCCTCATTCGTACCTTGGCTACAACAAGCCGCCATAGTAGATGTCACAGTGTTTCATCTTCTTTATGCATAGTTCACTCCATCGCACTTCTTAGATGGTGGTTATGTCTGCTTTGCAGCAGTCCAGGGTGTCCGCTAATTCTCCAGCTGCACATTAAGAGATCTTACGTTCCACGTGCAGATCCAGAGGTCATTGTCCTGTAGTTAACCCCTGTTGTTGGGTAGTTAACCCTACGCACAACCCCCAACCTGGAGGGCTAGGTCCTTTTGGATCCCTTAAGGGCTGGAATATCCAGTGTCAGTACCCTGCTGCAGGGGTGTGAATGCTGCTGTTGGCTCACCAGGAGCTCATCCGCCACCATCTCTACTTCAATACCCTGTCCTAGTATTAAAAGACCCTGAAAGACCTTTAAACCAAATATGTTGGAGTAGCTCCTTCAGGGGTTTCTGCTTTTTTGGCTGCTGAAGTCCACCGTTGATTCTGTCCTTCGAATTCATCCGCTGGAACATTTACACGAAAGCTCTCGTAGACCACTGAGATTCGTGCAGTCAGTCATTGTTCGAAGAGCAATTATAGTGTTGATCACGATTCTTTTGTTCCGCATTCCTTTGTTAACACTCGCACTTACTAGTTTAGCAGGTCAGCTCTGGACGGAGCATCCCAGGGCCCAGTGGATACGACGAGATTACATACAAGTAAATACGATGAAATATTTAATCTGACTACAAATCATTTCAACGCTGCTAGTATGTCCTTTACTCTGACTTTGGCTCTAATCGAGCTGAAGAATTGTCATTTTTCCAGAAGTAAATATTTCCTTAGAGTGTGACAAGAGCTTAGTTCCTACCGAAAGTTCTATGGCCCACAGCATCCGGATTTTTGATTTTAAGGCAATTTATTAAAAAATTAGCCCACCCGTACAAACGGTGGAAATACGAGGGCAGTCCGATAAGTACTTAGCCTCTCCGCCCAATAGCGCCACTATCGCAAGATAAACTTACTATAGTGTAGTACATTTTTTTAGAAGGCTACTGTCGAAATTTCAGCCAAATTGGACTCGTAGTTTTGTTTTGACCGCGTGTGGAAACAATGAGCAATGAGCAATGAGATGTGTCAGCGGATTTTAGAAAAATGGAAAAAGAGCAATATCGGTCAGTGATTCGATTCTTGTTTTTGGAAGGGAAATCACGCAGCGAAATCAAAGAGCGGTTGGATGCTGTGTACGGTGACTCTTCTCCTTCGATGGCTATTGGTTCAACGAGTTTCAACGTGGTCGCACGTCGGTTTTTGATGAGCAATGCCCAGGTGCCCCGAAAACGGCTACCGCAGAGGACAATGTGACAAAAATCCACGACCTCGTATTGGCAGGCCGCCGATTGAAGGTGCGCGAGATAGCTGAGATAGTGCCTGTCCAGACGGGTTATGCTGTTAACGTTATGCTGTTAACACCTAGTGTCCAGACGTTGTTATAATTCCTCACACAAATTCTCCATTTTGTGTTGGAAATTGTATTGAAAAAAGCATAACGTTATGAGCATAACCCGTCTGGACACGCCAAGTGTACTGCTTAGGCAGATAAATCAAATTTCATTTTGCGCATCCAGCCTCTTTCTTCCTCACCCCTTTTACCCAGAAACGACCGATATAACGTTATTGGAATAACACGTGTGGACAGGGACATAGTAGGCATCTTGAAAGACCGCATGGGTCATATCCTGCATGAAATTTTGGGCATGAGAAAGCTGTCGACGCGATGGATGCCGCGTTTGCTTACTCCAGACAACAAACGCAACTGTGTGACCACTTCAAAACCGCGGCTAAATTGGTCTAGTTGGGCTATGAACTATTGCCCCATCAACCGTATTCTCCAGATTTGGCCCCGTGCGACTTCTTTTTATTTCCAAACTTGAAAAAATCACTTGCCATGCAGAAATTTGTGTCGAAATTTGAGGTCATCACCGCCACGGAGGCCTACTTTGCAGAACTCGAGAAAATGTATTTTTCAGATGGGTTAAATGAGTTGGACCATCGCTGCGTTAAGTGTATCGAACTAAAAGAAGATTATATTGAAAAATAAATCAACACTTTTCCAAAATTTTGGTTTTTCTTTTGTAGGCTAAGTACTTATCGGACTGCCCTCGTAGACCCTTTCCTATTTGTAATACCCGTAACGTAATAGTTACCACTTAAGCTTGATATGTGGGGGAACGAGGTTCTAATCAGATCTTTCTATTGCTTTTCCACGGGTATCACCTTTCGCTATAGGAATTGTCTTGTCCTTCGTGCGTAATGACTCTGCCATGAAAAGTGCTTTCTCCTCTAGCCGTTCTAGGTCGGCAAATATTTTCCGGTTCTTGGACCTTTTCATCTCATCAAGGTATGGTTAAGAGAAAACCGCAAGACCCTGGGACTCCCTTGGCTCTGTGGTGCACCGCAAAATGCTTCACCTTTATTTCTAGTGAATTGTAATAACCTTAAAGCCGAATAGACTTTTTTAATGAAAATATCAAGTTGCTGTTGAAGGCTTTCAAAAATCTATTACCCTTACATTTACTCGTTTATCACAATTGTCGTATGTGTTTGTCAAACAAACTCTTTCTCAGAAAATATCTTTTTGTGTGGCTAAAAATATACACCAGCGTTCTTTCATACATCGTTGGATGCAAGGACTCTATTCTCTTCTCAGACAACAAAAGCTTAAATTAAATATTTACAGAAAAGGGTAAATCGGCTTTTGGCATCAAACATGAAAGCTGACATCATCTCTGCATTGATGATAGAAGGCTCATTGAAAATGATTTTAATTTCCGAACTTTAACCTCATGCTTGACCAGTTTAGGATCCTGCAACCAAGCCGAAAAGTCCTAAGCCGATTTAATTTAACTTCCTTTTTTGTGAAAGCGACTACCATCTACAACCTCTTTCCTCGATGAGAGTTTGTCTTTTGTCATTATATTTATATAGGAATGGGTACCAATTGAATTTTGTTGGAATGTGATCGAACAAAGAACACATTTTTCTTTGCGCATTTATCGAGTTTGTTATCGAATGAGCTGTGTTTACGCCTTTCTGTTTCTGCTGCCAACACACACTTCTTTTTTTCCAATTTGAAACAAACTAATACACACAAATTGAAGACCTTGTGTAAAGTCCTTAATCCAATAATCAGTTAACTGTGAGGGAACCTCTTCGAGAGTCCAAGATTTTGGCATCATCTTGGAGCGCACCTTACAACTGGCAAATGGATGACACTTGAATTCACTAGGTTCTCTTTATTCTGTCCCCAGACGACCGACGAACGACGATCGAAGCCGACCGACGGCGACGACTGGCGAAGGCGATGGAACACATACACCCACCCACCGAAGAACTGGGTGGACATCATTTTAAGGACGGCAACAAGAGCTCCGTATCCTGAACCTGATGGGTTAGGTGGCAGGAAGCACGAGAATGAAATAGATTTATTTGCTTCCTCTATGCTTAACAAATTTGGACATTTCCATATATTTTATTGGATATTACCAGGACGAGGCACCGCGCAGGCAGGGTAAAGGCAACCGACCAACGTAGAACAAACTAGCAGCAGGCAGGAGGAGAAAAGAGCATCCCAATCGCAATCCCAAAGCTTATAGTTGGGTATAGTACCTACCAGCTAGTCTCGGTTCAAGCACACATGCCTTATGTAAGTGGATCAAAATACATTGGTTCGGTCGGAGGGACGTATAGTTGTTTGCATCACTTTTTGAAACTTTAACCCTTTTTCATTCCTTTATGGTAGAGAGGACATACATATTTTTGTATAGCGGTGGGTGTGTGGTGGAGATTTGTGCAGCTTTTAGTAGAATATTAGCCATATGTGTGTGTCTTTCGGTAAAGTCGGGTGGTTGTGACTCGAAAAACCCCCAACGGTCAACTGCTTAGGGTTTTGTCTCCAATCTGGAAGTTTGAGGAGGCCACTTAAAGCTGCCCGAGGGCGTATAACGTGTAACCCGAGTGACACGTAAAAGGGAATAATACGAAGAGAGAGGCAATATCTGGTTACGGTTCTGCTGCTGCGAACTTTATCGAAGCAGGAGGCAAAAGCGGAAGAACATTTTTCATTTTCTTGGATATTTATTACTTTGCTCCCTGACAATGTGGTGTTAAATGCTATTTACGTATGTATGTATGTGAGTTTGGGGCGCTTGGGCAAGTGTGCATATGAAGTGCATGAATATATTTAAGGAGCGTTTTTTGGGAGGGAGGGGATGAAGTGGAGCACTTGTTCAATCGAAGAGTGAAAATGGATTTATTATTTTTTCTTTTCAATGCATTTATTGTTGTTGTTGATTTTTGTTCCATTTTTTTTTTTGTTCCTCGTTTTTGGTGCTTGCAGTGGAAAAGTTTGATTTGTGTTGGTAGCTAGTTTTTTTTCTCTTCTTCTTTTTTCTACCAAGTAACAGATGCAGATGAATGAGTTTTTGGACAAAAGATGGCAGGGATGTATAAATCAGATTTTTGACAAGAGTTTTATTTAAATTTTTCAAAAATGATATGCTTTTGAAGATAAATTGGATTTTTGTTTCTTTTGAGCTGGAGATTTATGAATGAATGATATGGGGTGTCGGAGGAGAGTGACAGTGTATTTGTTTATTGCATTAAGTGAGTTTGTATTGCAGTGGCTTAAATAATTCCTTTGATTCAATCAACAAAATGAGGAAATTTTATAAGAAGGACCTATGAAGAAGGACGAAACGCGTCGACAATTACACACAAACATCCATGGTAGCAGTGGTACGATGGTAGGTTTAATAGAGATATGAGCCCAAGCCGGACTCTTAAGCTCGTATCTTATTCCAGACATCTCCTTTTTTTCAACCTCCCAGTCTTATCAGGATACAGGATGCTGCCCTCAGGACACCGCAAAAGGAAGGGTTTTTTGGTTAGTTGTACAATCGACGTACCATTGGTCTGAGTGCCTTGGCCTAGTACTAACCTCTTCCTTTCTATTATGTCTGTAACTGGATACGCAGTCACCTTGAATTTGCATTTAAAAAGAGATAACTGATAAAGCAACTCCTAATTCGAGATCATTTACGTTGTTCCTAAATTTTTCAGGACCTTATTTTTAAGGAACTAAGCTTTCGTTGTTGTTGCCAGCAGCATGTCTCTTTAAAGTGGATTCCATTTACTTGGACCATACCACGTCGGATAGAGGCAATTGAAATAGTGCCCGAAGCTTGATGGCGAATCGTTTCTGCCATACCCCAGATATGGACTTTCGGAGCTTGTTGTGCCACACTACTTATTTTATTTTTACTCCAATTTCATTGACACCTTGTTGCAAACAAATATTGTGAAAACAGAAATGTGTGCAAGGAAAGAAGAAACTTCAGCTTGTATTAGTACTCCTACCTATTACTGTGGCGCTTGAGGGTTAAGCAAATCCTTGTCAAACCAAACCTTAGGAAGTGATTGTGAGGAAATAAAATTGATGGCTTAAACATGGACATTCCGACTCCATGGTCCGAGCGGCTCACTACATAGAATTGCTTTGGCTTTAAGGTCGAAGTTCTCGTGTCACCATCAAAGTTGACGAAAAAGATAACGAAGAAAAAAAAGAAGAAACCAAATTGGTGACATGATCGCTTCCTTTGCTTACGCTCTATGCTATGACATCGTTTTCATATGGAATAAGGAAGATCCATGCCAACTCTCTGTGAGCGAAAATACAGAAACTGCGGGCTTGAGTTCGATCCAACCGATATTGAATCAGTCTTGATATTGAAGAGCTCTTATATTCCAAAAATTAATGGTATACCAATTTTATCTATCTGGTAGGTACCGCAAGAAACTACAACCGCAAAAATGTTTGGATCTATCAGGAAACTTTACCTTTCACATAGAGCCGAAGAACAGGCATACATAAACGCAATCCAAGAAGTGCGATGGAATGGATTGACCGAAAAGAAAAAGAGTAACTTTGGTACCTATATGGTGACCAGATAGATAAGATAGATAAGATTTTTATTAGTCACAAACTTTAGAGATAACATACAATATTTATGCGGTGACTACTACAGAAAGCAGAACGAATGAAAACAGTAGAAAAACACGGTCAGAAAGGGCACCACAATATCCACACCAGAGTAAACGCGTCAACATAAGTCTGAGGGGCTTCCAAGTTCCCACAGAAGTGTTAGACGATAATCCTATATAATGTTTCCAAGTGCTTCTTCAAATTTTATAAATGAGCAATATAATGTCCGTGACGTGTTTGGTTTTTAGGATTAGTCAAGCTGAAAGAATTTAATGGGGCAAATATGCAAACTCTCTCAGATCTTTTTGCTCAAATTGCAACTTCCTAAATAAAAGCAGCGGCATAATCGCTGTCGTTATTACTAAAGGATCTGAAAAGACAATTTCTGCAGATTCCTCAACGGCAATGATAACATTAATCCTTCCTCCTGAGTTGAATTGATCTAGCAAAACTGCAGGTCAAGATGGCCTTGAGCTTTTTAAAGTTACTGGAGATCAATTGGAAAAGAGTAAAGCATTCTGAGTATTATTTGTGAGGACGAGAAGTGGAGGCGATGATTTGATAAAGAACTGTTTGATGATACCGCGACATAAGCAGAGCATAGCTAGAAGAGCATGTATCGCGACGCAACACTACGGTAGCTGCAACTCGAACCAACGCTTCAGATCAACGAGTTATCAAAGTTCAATTACCTGACTTCGTCTTAAAGCTCCAAAGCAAGTATGAGGGGTCTTCAATCAACTTAAAATGCGAACCAAAAAAAGCTTTTCAAAATACTGAATTGTTGACGAAAAAGTGCTCAATTTCAAATTGAACTGCAATTTCATCGTATCTGAAGCATACAAAAATATTTCAATCATTAGGTGTTGATGTAAGATCTCAAAACTTTCGATAACTTTTACCAAACAATTGATTTGATTTGGCTTTTTTCAGCTTTTTCTGTCTGTTTAATCAAGTACAGATTGGGTCTAAGAAAAATCTGCCAAATTAAGAACTAGAGTCTCATAGAAACACTTGATTGCATGAGAACAAATAGATCCTAAACAAATGATAAAAATTCAAATACGGTAGAAGTGAAACTTCAGAAAAGTCAAGGCAATAACCAGTTGCCGAACTACTGCAAACGTGATCGAGTAATATGTGACTGAACTATGTGAATTTGGCATTACATCTCACGTTATTGAGCTTTTTAGTCCAACAACTTGACGGTCTTTCATCAGCATGTGAACGCATTGAAATCGATAAATGGACAGCAGGCTGATAACTTGTAATCAAAAGCTAGTTTTGGAAGAAAACTCACTCGATCACTGATGCGGCAATTCGACCCCTGAACTCGAATGAAGAAGAAACGAAGACTATAGGAGTTTTTTGTATTCCACACTACTCTCGCGCAGACTGAATTTTATTATAATTACTTATTTTTGTGACGCTTTTCCGTTTAATCGAATTTTCAAATCACACGGTACTTAAGAAGTTTGAGTTCAATAACACATCACACTTGCTTGCCCTGCGACAGTTTGAGAGAGAAACTAATAGTCTTACAACGAAGTTCGACTGTTGACTTAGATGTACGCACTATCCTACACACAAGGGCCAGACGTATGGACAATACTAAGTAGACCACTGTAACGACGCTACGAAGTGTAGCACAAACAAAAGACCTAGACCGAGAACAAGAATTAATGTGCAATGTATTCTGTCTCAAAATTGAAAGTTGGCTTTTCTGTTGTGGGTTGGAATAGAATGCGCTATGTAGATGACCAAGTTAATTTCTTACAAGATAACATTTGAAATCTTTTTAATACTCATATTCCACTCAATACCAAATTAATAAAATCTAGAGAATACGCATGTCCTTGGTTTACAGATATTAAAAACCTAATTATTCAAAGGGACAAGGCGTACAATCGATGGAAAAGGTTTCGGATAGACTTATTGTACAATACTTATCGTGTACAAAGAAATAGGGTTACTTGCCAGATACGGGAGTCAAAACTGTGTTTTTATGCTCCTCACTTGGATCCAACACAAGCTAAACATAATCTATGGAAAAATTTAAGAGAAATCGGGACAGGTAAGGAAATAAAGAGAAATGCTGCCAATATTGATTGTAATGAATAAATAAATCTTTTGCCTCAGTTTCCTCCCTTATTGGTAGTACCCCTGGTAATATGAACTATCCATACGGCGAAGTCAGTTCAGATAGTTTTAATTCTATTCCTAATTTTAGCTTTTCCGTTGTAGATGAAGCGGACGTCTTAAGGAGTATACTATCTGTAAAATCCAAAGCGACTGGTTTTGACGATATAAGCCCATAGTTTTTATTAAGCTTATTTTACCCTATATATTGAAATACATAACATAAACATTCAATTCAGTTCTCACGACTGGAGTTTTTCCCCTGAGCTGGAAACGCGCTAAAATCATCCAAGTACCCAAAAACAATAATGAATTCAGACCAATTGCTATTTTACCGTTTCTCTCAAAAGTGCTTGAAAAAATTATGAACTCTCAGATACATAAATATATTCAGAACAATAAGCTATTATGTGATAATCAATCTGGTTTCCGACCAAAACATAGTCAACTGCCTTATTAAATGTGACAGAAGATATCAGACAAGCTGTTGATCTGGGTAAAGTGAATTTTCTAGTCCTGCTTGACTTCTCAAAGGCTTTTGATATGGTAAATCACGATGTTCTGTTTACCAAAATCCGGACTCAGTTTAATTTTTCCTCTCCGTCCACAAAACTTATAGCCTCATACCTATGTAACAGATCCCAGACGGTTGTTCTGGAAAATTCGGTCTTTGATTTCCTTTAGCTAAGCTCAGGTGTTCCTCAAGGCTCTATCCTAGGACCAATATTTTTTACAATGTACATCAATGATTTACCGAAATGTTTATTGCATTTTTCGGCTGATTTGTATGCGGATTGCGTGCAGATGGACAGAATATCGTGGATCGAATGAATGGGCTCTGACTTAACCCAAAAAATCAAAGTGTTTAGTAATTTCCAGTAAAGCAGTTGATACGTCTTGTCTTCCAAACATATATACCTGAATAACAGTGTTATCGAAACCTTGGTATTGTTTTCAATAGAACACTTTCCTGGAATGACCACATTAGGTTAACTTTGGGTAGGGTTTACGCTGGTCTCACGTTGTCAATGATTTAATGTAACATATTTCACTTAAAATTATAATTGAACTTTAGTCGAAGCTTGCACTAATTTTAAAAAATACTGTATCTTACTGCGTAAGTTATGCAATAAATTACTTTTTGAATTTGAATTTGAATCTGTAGCCGACTCATCCCTATACATTTATGCGTCTGGTTCTTTACCGTGACGTATTTTCGTTTCATCGAATTTCTAATCACTTTTGGGTTGAAAGCGACTCATTTTTACGCAGTGCACTGAACAGTATTTTCTGCAATAATGTTGTTTGGCTTTGGTGGTAAGCAACTTAAAACGCAAAACTTAAGACAAGGTTATAGGTGTGTAACAGTTTTGTTATTGGAAAATTTCTTCTTAGCGAAAACAGTTCCAATTCAACTCCAATTTTAAGTTTTTTTGCAAAAATTTAATGAAAAAGTCGAAAGAAACTTTATTTTTGACATAATTTTCTGATCTTCATTACCAAAGGGTCAGGGTAAAAGGCTTGTCTCTTTCACTTCAATCCGAGTTCAAAAACTTTAAGCAAATTTTCCACCACAAACATTCAAAAACATAGTGATAGTGATGCCTCACGGGAGACGTGAGGGAATGTAATTGCCACCTTACCGACTGACAATCACATAGATTTACGCTAATTACGAGTTATTCTCCTCCGCACAAAAACACAAACGAATCATGTCTAATTATAAAACGGAGATGGAGGGAGGGCAAACAAGAAAAAAATTCAAGCCACTTTCAGAAAGTTTTTGTTTAAAATAAAAAAAGAGTAAAGCACCAACTTTACGGCTTAAGAAAATTCATCACCCACTTTTAAACCAATCAACAAACTAAAATTTCTCACACTGACTGTTGTCATTGTTCCTCTTGATAACTATACACCAAGCCCAACTCTTGTATACCCGTCCTTCGTTCTCTAGTCTTCTAGTCGGTCGTGTGTCTTCGTTTGTGATTTTCCACCGCCATGCCTTTCAAAAGCACTACCATAACACACATATAGCCCCCATCTTACATCTCAATTTATTCTTATTCTTGCCAAGGAACCCGGTGATGACACATCTAGGTACGTGATTCCAATAATAAACGCGACGAACGTAGTAAAGTTCAATTCGTACTTCGAGATCTTTCCCATCCTGGAGCAACGTCGGCGTCGAGGGTTGTCGTTATCAATGTCGTTGCTGTCGAGATCTGAACCAACACACAGAAGGTACAATTACCCGCTTGACTTCATTTCCAGGCGACATGCTAGAGTACAAATTAAGGCTTCCCTATACCTACCTACTCCTAAGCCAGAGACTTCTTCTTCATCGGCGTCGCGTCGCCTTCGTCTTCGTATTCTTCTATACTCTTGTACCTAAGGCAGGACGAAAGTGTGCAAAATTGTTTTTGTTGTTATAACTCGTCTATCCTTGGCATATCTTCCTAAGAAAAAGAATATAAATCCTTTGTAAACTCTTGAGTTTGTTCTAAGAGGTTAAATAGAAATGCAGCCTTGAGAGTTTGTGGCAACACAAAAAAGCATCCTTTACTTCACAGAACACTATTTGTCCTTACCTATATTCCTTACATATGTTCTTTTCATTGTTGAAGAACAAATCAAAGGTGCACGCCTCAGAATGTATTCATCTGCAATTCGTCGGTACGGTAAACACCGCAACCGAACCTCTGCCTCCTCGGTGTCAAAGAAAACCAAAGAATGTCAACAATGCGGGTGCGGGTGCGGGAGCATCTGAAAACAGAAATCCCTTGCCCCATATCTATGCGAGCAGTCAAAGGCAAGTCTTAATATTTATTGCCACGGTACGACGCGTTCACTCTCCTCTTTGAGTTTCTGGAAGCCAATCATTTGAATTTGAGTTTCTTCTGCGAAAAACAAAAGTAGTCTCTGATTGTATCTATAAATGTACAGGTCTTTTATACGACTTTGACCGGTCGACTGTGCGGTGCGGCGTCCCAATGGAATTCGATTTTCTTTTCTCATTTCATGACCTTTTTTTTCATTTTTTGTTTTTTTGTTTGCTTTTCTAAGCCTCTTTGGCTCCCCGTTCTCGGGTCCAACATTACGTTTTTCCTTAAAGTATTACGTTTGTCCTAAGCCTTAATGGCTTTAAAGCCTTAAAGGGCAAACGCAATACAAACACAAACAACCAAGAGGAAAAATGTTGAAACGGCACAACCATAAAGTAAGCAAGGATGAAGTGAAAAGGGCAGCACTGGGACACATCCAGAGGTAGGTCGAGGTACAAATGTGTGTGGGGTTAACAAGGCAAAAAAAAAAAAGAAAAAAAAAGCAAAAATGAACCGAAACCGATGCCATATAACTGAATTTGTTTTTCTATTCCGGAAAAGTATCCCATGGGGATACGATTAATCTGGTATTTAAAACTTGCTCGACCGTAAAAATGCCAATGTTCTCCACATGTGTGAGTGTGTAGAGGCATTTTATAGCATCACACATGAGAACAGTGACGATAGAAATTTTTTTGACTACACTGATCAGTAAAGTTTATGGGTATTTCGAAATTATTTCAACAAAACTTGGCAGATAATTAGACTACTAAGCTTCATTTAAAATAACAAAATCAGTCTTGAGGCCATCAATAATAAAAGAACTGTTTTCGTGCTGTGTGCGGTTTTGTTCTGTGCAATTAAATTGGCTGCGGAGGAAAACTACAAGAAGTTGTGCGAAAATCAAAAATTTTCATGGCATATGCTGCAAGATTGTATTTATGACGAAAAGGCTTCCACGGAAAATGGTTCTTTTGGTTAATCAAATTAATCTGTCTGTCGTTTTTCTGTTTTTCTGTTTTCAACCAGTTGGAGATTGTGATGTCTTAGAGAGTTTTCTTTCAATTAAATCTAATGCTGTTGTTTTGATGAAACTCATCCAATATTCATAAAAGCTACTCTACCATACACATCGAAATACATTACGCACTTATTTAACACCATTTTCATGACTGGAATTTTTCCCAGCGCTTGGAAACAGACTAAAGTCATTCCTATACCAAAAACCAATAATGATTTCAGGCCAATAGCTTTTTTGCATTATCTGTCGAAAGTCCTTGAGCGGATTATGAGCTACCAAATGCGGAGCTTCCTTAAAAGAAATGACCTTCTATGTGAAAATCAGTCAGGCTTTCGTCCTCAACACAGCTGTACTACTGCTTTAATAAAAATTGTTGAAGACATCAGACAAGCTGTTGACGATAACCAAGTTACTTTTCTTACACTATTGGAATTTTCAAAGGCATTTGACACTGTCGACTATGGAAAATTATGTAATAAGCTTAAAAATCAGTTCGGTTTCTCTTCTTTTTCTATTAATATGATTGCATCTTATTTACATGGAAGGTTAGGTTAGGTTAGGTTAGGTGGAAGTGGCTGTCAGTCAATGAGTACATTGCCTAACACACTTAGGCCACAAGGGCCCATTGTGATACCACAGAGATCAGCAAGTTAATCACCTACTGATCTCAGAAACCCGATGTAAGATTAACGAGTTGATCACTTATTAATCTTCCATTACGGGACTAGCCGGTTAATCACCTGCTAGTCAAACCACGTGGAACTTTTAATGTATTTTGAAAGACTTTTGGGGTCTATGTAAGCTAGGTCGCTAGTATCATCGAAGAAGAATTCACCGAGATGAGTTTTCCTCCTATGAAGTAGTGCAGGGCATGAGCAAAGAAGGTGTTGAACGGTTTCTTCCTCCTCCTCGTCCATGCAGCTTCTGCAGAAATCATTGGAAAACACACCAAGTCTTTTGGCGTGTCTCCCTATTAGACAGTGTCCCGTAAGAACACCTATGGTAGAACCTAGATACAGACGGTTCAGGGCCAACAAACTCTTCGAGCGTTTTGAGTCAACACACGGCCAAACTTTTTTGGTTGCAAGGCAGTTGTTACTCTCAGTCCATCTAGTGTTTGTTATCCTTGAAGCGTCTTGTCTAAGTAGGAGTTTACATGTAGCGATAGGTACAAACACCTATGTTGTTCCATTCTGAGCGTAGGGAAGTGGTCGTGCCCTTTTTGGCTAGTTCGTCTGCCATACAGTTGCCTGGTATGTCCCTGTGCCCTGGCACCCATGAAAGGTGAATGTTAAACTGATTTGACATCTCCCTCAGAGACATCTGACAATTTTGGACCGTGATGGATTTTGTAGAGACAGAGGCAAGAGATTTAAGGGCAGCTTGGCTGTCTGAGAAGATCCGAATATCCGTGGAGGATATGACGTTTTCTTTGAGCCAAGACAGCACCTCCTTAATCGCCAGAATTTCCGCTTGGAACACACTACAATGATCGGGTAGGCGGAAGAAAAGACTGAGATTCAGTTTTTCTGAGTAGATTCCACTTCCCACACCTTCGCTGGTTTTTGAACCATCGGTGTAGAAGTGTATTGCTTCATTTTCCAAAAGAGCGCCATTTTCCCAAGCTTCTCTTGAAGGTATGGTTACTTGGAAATTATTGTCAAACACCAACTTGGGGGTGGTGTAGTCGCATCGATTCGGTAAGAATCTAAAGTTATCTAGAATGGTAGTGTGGCCGATTTGATTATTGGTCCACTGTGATGTAGCTCTGAGTCGAGTAGCTGAGCTAGCTGCGACTTGTTTGCTGAAGATATCTAGGGGTGTGAGATCTAGTAGTACATTGAGGGCGTCCGATGGGGTTGTCCTCAGTGCGCCACTAATACACAGACTAGCCGTTCTTTGAACTTTGGCCAACTTGTTGTAGTTGATCATCTTGTCTAGTGCTGTCCACCAGACTATCACCCCGTATGTGAGTATCGGTCTAATTACCGATGTAAACAGCCAATGGGTGATTTGGGGGGAGAAACCCCATTTCCCGCCAATGGCTTTTTTACAGGAGAAGAGTGCAACGTTGGCTTTATTTACTCTTTCCTCAATATTGGTTTTCCAGGTCAGTTTTTTGTCAAAAATGAGACCTAGATATTTAGCCTGATTTGACAGTGTGAGAGTTACCCCTTTAATAGTTGGGGGTCTGAAGTCCGGAATTTTGTATTTCCTCGTAAAGAGAACTAATTCCGTTTTGTGTGGATTGATGTTCAGACCACAATCTGCAGCCCAATTGTTAAGCTTGTTAAGTGCTGTTTGTAGCAGCTCAGCTAGGGTTTGTGGGTGCTTGCCTGAAACGGCAATTGCTACATCATCGGCATAGGCTATAGTTTTGAAACCTTCGTCCTCTAGGTCGATTAACAATTTGTTAACGACCAGGTTCCACAGTAGGGGAGATAAAACTCCTCCCTGCGGGGTTCCTCTATTGGCCATTCTGCTTGTTTTGTAGTTCCCCATTTCGGAACTAATGATTCTGCTGCTGAGCATTGTTGTTATCATGTTTTTGATGTGTTCCTCTATGAGCAGCCCATCAAGAGCATTAGTGATTGCTGAATTGTTAACATTGTTAAATGCACCCTCTATGTCTAGGAATGCGACGAGAGAGTATTCTTTGTAGTGCAGGGATTTTTCAATGGTGCAAACCAGAGAGTGGAGTGCAGTTTCCACTGATTTACCTTTTGTATAGGCATGTTGCGCCGTTGAGATCAGACTAGGTTTAATTTCTTGTCTTAAGTGTATGTCAATCATTCTTTCCAGTGTTTTAAGGAGGAAGGATGATAGACTAATAGGTCTTAAATCTTTTGGATTTACATGGGAGCTTTTGCCGGCTTTAGGTATAAAGACGACCCTAGCTTCTCTCCAAGCCTTGGGAATATATGCATAGCTTATACATCCTTTCATGATCATCTCTAAGTTATAGATGATGATGTCTGAAACCTGTTGCAGCTCCGCAGGGATGATTCCGTCAGGCCCTGGTGATTTATAAGGGTCAAAGCTGTTTATTGCCCATAACAGTATATCTCTAGAGATAAGACCTTTTCCTGATTGGTTTACGAGTCGAGGCAAGTGCTCCTCGTCTGTTATTGTCAACGAGCTACCAGGGAAATGAGTATCCAGTAGCAAGTTTAATGTTTCTTCATATGAGTTGGTCCAGTTGCCGTTTTCATCTTTTATAGAACTTGGCATGTTTGGACTCGTTGATAGGAT
Source organism: Melanostoma scalare (assembly GCA_949752695.1). Lineage (NCBI taxonomy): Eukaryota > Metazoa > Arthropoda > Insecta > Diptera > Syrphidae > Melanostoma > Melanostoma scalare. Next base: position 41,965,997 of record OX456985.1, on the reverse strand, counting down.
TTTCCTAAGTCTAGATGCCTCTGAGGAGTCTTCAATTTTATTGCAGAATTCTCTCCAAGAGGATCTTTTGCTTATTCGTAACCTCTTTTTGTAAATCCTAAGGGATTCCTTGTAGAGATCCCAGTCTATTGGATTTCTGGAAGATTTGGCTCGATTGAAAAGCTTCGTACAACTTTTCTTGAGCGGTTCTAGCTCCTTGGTCCACCAGTGTGGTTTCTTCTTCCCTCTTACTATGGTAAGAGGACAGGAGTTACACAAGGCATGGTTAAGAGCACTAGTTAGATCGTCGACTTTGCTGTCAAGATCCTTAGGGTTTGAAGGGAAGCTATTGTCATTGTAGTTGTAACAATGTTTGAAAATTTCCCTGAATTTTACCCAATCAGTTTTCCTATAATTACGGAAGCCTATGGGTTTTGGTGTGTCATCTGTTAGACTAAATTGGATGTATCTGTGATCAGAGAAGGAGTGATCCTTAGATACAGCCCAATTTTTAATCTTGTTATAGATTGATTGAGATACAAAGGTAGCGTCTAAAACCTCTTGTCTGTTTTTTGTGACAAAGGTTGGTTCGTTACCGATATTGCATATAAGAAGGTTGGTACTTAGAATAAAATTAAAAAGAGACTCACCCCTTTCATTTACGTCCGTACTCCCCCATACTGTGTGATGTGCGTTGACGTCACTTCCTATTATAAGATCCACTTTGAGCTTTGTTGCGCTTTTTATTACGCGCTCGAGCGTCTCTCCTGGTAGCGGCCCTGGTTGGTCATGGCCTAGATAGGCGGACGTGAGCCAGTAAGTCCCACTGGTGGTCTGCAGTTTTGTGATTACGTGCACAAACGAAAACTCAATGTCGCTTATAATAGTATCGCCCGCTATGTCTATGGACGAAGAAGGTATGATCACATTTCTGCTTTTTTCCAAATCAATTCATGGACTTACTCTCGACAACCTTTTACAATTTAGAACTTTAATTTTGCTTCATGGTGTAATGCAGACACGTCAACCTTCGTACTTGTTTAATAAGATAACTTTTCCGCGATCCAACAGAAGCTGTGATCTTGTGCCAATACGCTACACATACATAGTTTCAAAACGTCAATTCTTCATATGTGCTGTTGCGCTGTGGAATTCCATACCAAGATTTATAAGATTGGTGAGCTGCACAAATCTTTTCAAATCGAAACTCAAGCAATACTTAGAAACACGTTTGTAATGTTTGCCATGATATTATATGATGTATGATAATAATGATGATAATTTAAAATAATTTTTCTTCTATCCTTTCTTCTTTTCTTTTCTTTAAATTTTGATTCATTCTTTCTTTTTTCTCCACTTTTTATTTTAGAATAATTATAGAATACAACTAAATATGAGTTCAAATATTGTTATTCTTATTTGTCTTTTTTTTTTAATTAAACATTTGAAAAATTGTGAAAAATTGTAAAAAAAACTTACTCAATTAAAAAAGATTTTGTATCTTATTGAGTAAGGTTAATGAAATAATAATAAATTACTAAATTACTAAAATTTTTCTTTAGAGAAATTAGTCAAGGATTTTGAAAAAGGGTCGGTTGTGGGCCTACAATGACTATGGGACATTATTCAGAAACATCCATCGAACATCTTGCCTTTTGACTTCCCTCCTTTCATGTCTTTGATCATCCGCCCATAGGTGACTGAAATTCCTTGTTGTCTGATGAGGATCGAAGAATGCCTTTTTGAAGTCAACCAACACGTCGTCTTCTTCTGACGAATTCAAAATCACGATTCCTTTCCTTTCGGATCCTTGTTGTTTGGATTACATCTTTTGTCGTCATATCCGCGAGAAGTTGATACTAATTTATCGGTCATTCTAATTGTTTCCGGTAATAATCGCTTTTCATTTTTACTGCTTAAATAGTTTTTATTTTGCACAGTATTCCATACTTTAAGGAAAATTTCTGTGAATTAATTGCGACAGCCAAACAATTTAAGGAGTAATCACAAAGTGCATGTTGCTTGTAGCTTGAGGGCTTGCATGTCCGAGTCCCAGAAAAATTCAACTGTTTTTCCACAGGTAGCACTTATCCCGGGGAATGGGCAAGAATCCGAGAGCAACCATAACGCCACGAAAAGCGTGTCTTCTCTTAGCCGTTTAGTATCGGCACAAACTTGTACATTCCTCGCCCTTCATTCCTCGCCAAGCCATGGTTGATAGAAATGCACAAGGTCCCTGGGCTTCATGAGCTCTGCTCAGCCTATTCATTTATTTCATTTTATTTGCAGATTTATACAAAATGCGAACGAAATATGTACAATAAATCAATTAAATGCAGATCCTTCGCTTACAAAAGCAAAAAATAAGCAAATTCACACTTCTCGTCGCATTTGCACTGTGTTAATTTTCTTTTGTATTGTAATTCATCTCTTGCACTTTGACTTTTCTATATTGAATTCATAATGTCATTATAACAATTTAAATTAAATTGTATAACTACCGATTTCTTAAGTCTAGTAACCTACACTGAAAAAATTCCTTACGTAAATACAACGAAAAACTTCGTTGGGCCAATGAAATTTTTCGTACTTTTCAGCCGATGTAAAAATTAATTGGCCCAACGAAGTGGCCTTCATACTCTAATGAAGCGCTTTATCAGTCAACGAAACTTTCGTACTTTTAACGAAACTTTTAAACTGACGAAACTTTCATTGGGTTATGATTTTCTACATCGGCCTACGAAATTCTTTATCAACTAACGTGTAGAATTAATTAAACTATGATTTTTTAACGTTGAATCCATTATTTTTCTTCGTCAATTGATGGAAGACATTCCATCGAGTAATGATTTTTTTCATACCATTAATTAAGATTTACATTGGTTAACGTAAATGTATTTATTAATTTATAACACTTTTCGTTGCGCTAATCCTTTTTTTAATAAATTTATGAAAGATACATCCGTCAGCCTACGAATTTGTTTCATTATTTCACGAATATTTTTACGGGTTAACGTAATTAGTATCGTAGACTTATGAATTTTTTCCCACCATTCATGAACATTTTCATAAATCTACTAAACAAATAATCGTAATCTAACGAAACTTTTCGTTCTGTCAACGAATTTTTTGGTAGATTGATGTTATTTGAAATTGCTGGCTAACGAATTCTTTCGTACCATTGATGAATTTCTTAATATACCTACGAAAGATATATTCGTTGGCGTACGAAATTTTTCATTCTATTAACGAAAATTTTTTGTAGATTAATGTAATTTGAACTCGTTAGCTAATGAATTTTTTCGTTCGCCTTATGAACATTTTAATACGCCTACGAAAGATATATTTGTTGGCTTACGAAACTTTTCGTTCTATTAACGAATATTTTTCGAAGATTAATGTAATTTGAACTCGTTAGCTAATGAATTTTTTCGCTCCCCTTATGAAAATTTTAATACTCCTACGAAATTTATATTCGTTGGCTTACGAAACTTTTCGTTCTATTAACGAATATTTTTCGTAGATTAATGTACTTTAAATTCGTTAGCTAATGAATTTTTGCTTACCATTCATTAACATTTTCATAAATCTACGAAAGATATATTCGTTCGCTTATGAAACCTTGCGTTCTGCTAACGAATAAATTTCGTAAATTCATGTAGGTATCTTACGAAATTCCTCATTTCATTTATGAATAATTTCATAAAGTGAAGCGATTTCTTACTCACCCATATTTGTCCTTTGAGGCCTTTTTAATAGTAAAAAGGCCCTTCATCTTTCTCTAAATCTGGGGAAAAGAAAATCGTTGAAACAATTTGAAGAGAAAACACGACCTGTGACCTATTAACGACAAATTGAAGAACTGTTGTAAATAAAAAAAACATTATATAAATAGTGCAATGAATGTAATTATTTTATTATAAAATAGCGATACCCATAAGGGAATTTTTCTGGTTTTTTTTTTCACATCTAATTTTGTATAAAAATTCTTGAAAGAAATTATAAAAGTTTGTACACGCGAGAGGGTACTCTAAATTGAACAAATGAAATAGTTTGAACAAAACATCAAACCCTCTTAAAAATGATTTGAATGCATATTTAATGCCGTCAAAGAAAATGTAAAATTCTTTTAAATCTGTTATTGAATCACCAATCGCTATCAAAAAGGGCTGGATGCAGCTTGACCTGCTTCTTAGGTGTTCCAGATGAGGTTCTATCTCTTGAGGAGACTTGCACACATATAGGAAAGCCTCCTGCGAGTCCTTTATTGTATATTTGGTAGTGGATTTTTTCCCTGTATTATCTTTGACGACAGTTCTTTGCGTCGGTGTCAGGTAGCCATGCATTATGTACATGAGCACCGCATCTTTCGAATCTGAAAAATTAAAAAAAAAAAGAAACAAAATACTTAAACTAAGAAAAAAAAAATTATAACATTTAAAATGGGAGAGTAATTAAAAATTTATTTAAAGAATTTTAGAGAAAATTGTTATAACTCCTACTTTCATCCAGTGTTTCATTCACCCACTTCTCAAGAAGAAGGACCAACCGCCTTTCTTTAATGTTTTGGTCTTTGGTCAAAAATGTACTGATTTTGGTGCGGTGCTCCGCCCAATTGTCCAGGAGAGAGCTGGCATCGGGACGAAGGACGCTAAAATCCATGTCAATCTAAACAAATACAATGAAATAAAATTTATTTATAGCTTTGTTGAAGAAACTATTAAAATAAAATGAAATGAAAATGAAGAAATATGGATAAATAAAAATTACCAGTCTGAAACCAAGTGGCTTCTTATACTGCGGCCATTTCTCAAGAGCCTCAGTTGTAGATTCGCAGGCTTTTATTTCATTTAAACGGTGCTTTGAGCATGCCTGCCAGTACCGATCAAAATCATCTGCTGACAACTTCTCAAATTTGAGAGTACGGACGATTTCCTCTGCATTTGCTTCAGAATCTTTAAGTGAAAATAAGTATAATTTAGTATTGTACAAAAAAATTAGTCTTAAACAAAATTACCTAAGTTTGCTTTCTTTTTGGTTTCGGTATGACCTGACCTGGGTGATTGGCGGAACAACTTTTTGTTGTTCGAAAATTTGTTATAAATTCGGCCCCTAGACGACGTTCGGTAGTATTCCTAAAAAATAATTAGGAAAAATTCGTTGAGAAATAGAAATAATAGAAATAGAAATAGTTTTTCAAGTGTTTTGATTAAAAAGAAAAAAATATTATCTTACAAGATTTTCAGTGGGAAATCTTTCCACAATTTCCTTCTCTATTCTCCGGCTATCCCTGAGGCTGAAAACACACTGTTTTTCCTCGAAATACGATACTATCGTATTTATCAGCAGTTTTCTTTGTTCCTCTCCAAACTTCTGAAAGGAATTATAATGGTTCGTCAAAAACTGTCCTTTTGCAGTTGTATTCAGGATCATTGCCAGATTAATATAGTTTCCAAACTCCTCTGACGACGGACCTGGACTAGGAGAGTGGGGCAATGGTGACGAAACTGACCGGTTACTTGTTGGAGTATTCATAGGTGGAATATATGTGTCAGTCAATTGGTCTCTTTCGAAAGGAATTCCGATCGATTCCCTCCACTTTTTCAACCTATATTCGAAGAAAATTTTGTCTCCGGTAGAAATGCTGTTAAAATACAGATGAATGTGTTTCCTCTCCATTATTTTTAGCACATCGACGAATACGTTTTGTTCTTTTTAAATAGAAACAACAATCAAGATAGTGGAAAGTTTAAAAACTGATTTCAATTTTCTTACCTATGAATTGGCTCAGTAAATAGCCTAATTTCCAGCTGTCAAGAAGTTCTTTTAACTCCTTTTCCTTTTCTGAAACTTCTTGGGAGTTTCCTTCTAAAATGTAGCTAGAATTAGTCATAGTGTCGCTACAATTGTCGTTTGGCAAGTTTGAGTATTCAATAATGGAAAGCGCTTGTGAGTTGATTATGTTACTGAAATTAATTTGTTCTGGGTCTTGTACATTTGAAGCATCTATTATTTGATTTATTAATTGAAGGTCACTATTGTTATTTATTTATATAAATGCAGCGTTGAAAAAAATTTTTGATAAAAATTTGGCATAGAATGAATTATTAAGCGTTTGGGCTTGGATAAGACACAATATCTGCTTCTTCTTCTCTTGGAATGGGGGATGAAAACTACAGCAAAAGTAGTCAAAATCGTCTCACTGGACCTGTGTCCTGTACTGATTAAAAAAGCCAGTTTTGAATACACACAAAACACAAGCAACCCAGGTTGCGTAAAAATGTGGGCAGCGCAGAGAAGATCTTGTACAAGTAGGGAGAATTCTCACACACAAAAGCGCATCTGTGCATGTGCACAAGCCTATTTACCAAACAAAAATACTAAACTGTACCGTGTAGGTATGCGCATACGAAAAATATGTTTTCAAACGAGATTTGTCATAAACTTTGAATTAAATCTATTCAAAAAGGAAAACAGACTTTACTTTTTCTATTAACTAACATAATCAGTGAATGAGTTACACGTTAAGACACTATCAATAAACTAAGCAAAAACTAACACAGTTGATTTCAAAAAAGCGGACACTGGTCTTCATATGCAAATATTTTAATACGAATAGATATGCAGCAATTAAATTTTTTAAATAAATATCGTGAGGTCTTACCTTTTTTTAAAACGCTGGACTGCTAAAATATAAATTGGTATTTTTTAAAACACAACACTTTTACTTTTAATTACACTTGAAACAATACTGGCACAATACACTTGAAATTGAAATAAAACTCTGCTCTGCGTCTGCACAACCGGCACCTCCAAAGAACGAACTGAGAATGATAGAACAACAGACGCCGAAAAATAATGAAGCGCTTGAGTGTGTATGTAATGTTTTGGTAAATAGAGGCTATTTTTTCTTATGGCTACGATTTTTTTTCGTAAGGTTATGTAGATTGTCGTAGCTTGAGGATATTATTCATTAGACAACGAATTATTGTAATAGAGGTAAGTAGACTAGAGTAGGTCTATGCAAAACATGGTTATGTGATGAGGTTTTTTCATAACATGACGAAGTTTTTTATGGGTTGATTAAAATTTTTAATGAAGTTTTAAAAAATGTTCATAATGGAAGCAAAGAATTCATACACACATGAATTTTCTACATTAACTCACGTTACAGGTTTACGAAAAAGTCAATGGTTTATTAACTTGTTTCGTAAAGCAATGACAAATTTTTTATAGACTAATGATGTTTTTCGTTGATAGATGAAAGGTTTAATAAAGCAAGTATTTATTTTAATTAAACGATGCATCATTGCGTTAATAAATGTAGAATTTCACACCGCAATTATTTTTATAAAGCAAGTGAGGTAGGTTACCACCTATACGATTTGAAGTTTGAGCAAGATAAATCTTTCTAATGAAATGTTGACACATTGGGATTTACATTAGAAAAACCAAAACAAATACACTTTTATAAAAAACAAGGTCGTTTTTATGAAAAACCAGGTGTCGTTAATTTTTGTAGAGTGATTATATTACAGTGACTCTAAGGGTGTAAGAAATTGAAATTTGGTCTTCAATTTACAACGCATTTTAAATTTCCCCTTTAATTTTCGGCATGAATTTAACTACAATTTATAACAAAGATGGTGTATATGTATACCACATTATAATTTGATATTACGGCTTAAATCGTATTAGATATTAACAGTGAAAAAAGAAATAAAAATACTAAGAAGTTAAAAAAGAATTTCAATGACAAAATTACTGAATACGGTTTTTTTCTGGCATTCTCATATTTCTACTAATTGTTGTGTCCAAGTTGGTAGAGAGCTCCAGAGCTTAATAACATGTACAAAAAAATTAACAGGATGAATTAAGGAGAGTGCAAGAATGTAAAATTCAATTCATTGTTCTTACAGACTACACAAAGCACAATTTATTAGTTTTTGCACATCTTGTTTCAAGAAATTTTTCTGTTTCGAAAAATATTAAGTTGATTGAGGGAAGTAGATGGAAAGTTTTCTTTTTTTAAATACAAAAAAGTTAGTCGAATCTGACGCTGTTTTTATTGTTTCAGTTGTGTTGAAACAGCTGTAACTTTTTCAATTTACAACATAATTCTTCGAAACAAACATACTGTAAGGCTAGACTCAAACATTTTATTGACAAATTTTGATGGTTTTTCAGAACTGAATATGTAGTTTAAAACAAGCATAAAAAAAAACTTTCTTCCGAAAATTTTTAACATTTCCAATATTTTTTCTAGTTATTTCTTATTCGAAAATTTTAATTGCGATCACTGTGTTTTTCAAAAGTTTTTCAAAATAACGTCTATTTTACGATTTTTCCTATGAATTTTGCTTTGCAAACGCACACAAAGAATTTGAAGTACAGCTAAAACCATAGAGAATAAAAGAACAAGGCCGCAAACCTCACACACACAATTGCATCAGTCCTCAAGCTGACTTTACAAACACCACTCTATTTTCGGATTTCAAAACTAGTTTGAGATCCGAAAATAAAGTGGTATTTGTTATTTTACTAGCCCAGCTTTACACTTTTTTGTCTCTAGTTCTTTGTTTTCTTTTGAGCAGGTTTTTTCATCGATCTACACTTTTTTCGCTTGAATAGAGAAAGGATTGAAATGGATATACTTATACAATACACATATACATAGAAAGTTGCAATGATTCAATATCTACTGTTCTTTGTTTCTTTTGCTATTCATTAGTAGGTGCATTTCTTTTACATGCAAAAACAAAACCATAGCACAGCAAATGTGATCGAAACCTGTTTCTCGCGAAGAAAAGAGAAAGGCGTTAAAAAAATGTTTCAAGATTTGAGTTTTCTGTACTTTTGGTTTTTTTTTCTTCAATTCTATATGAAAAATGATTAGAGAGAGTAGTTGAAAAAGAAAACAAGTTTCTAGCACTGACGCTAAGACTCTTGGACCTGGGACTCTATACGGGAGATATATACACAATTCTATATGTGCTCAAAAAAGATTGGAGAGAGTACTTGAAAAAGAAAACAAGTTTCTGTTTCTGGCACTAACGCGACGCTCGGACGCTGAAACTTTATCCGAGGGAGAAATAAAAACAATCCCTGGTTTTTACTTTTATTGTGTTTCATTCGGTGTTCTTTTTGTTATACTTTAATCAGTATTAGGATTTGCAATTCATTTTACAATTTTATTAAACATTCTTTGCTCTACTTGCAAACGAAATTTCTTTTCCTTATTATGACGGCAACCCTTCGTCCTGACACCAATTTCGTTGAGCAATGCGTTTCGTTCATACTTTAGTAAAATTTTTCAACAAATTATGAAGTTTTGCGTTCGAATACGATGCGACGATACTAGATTCGTAGGATAATAAATTAATTTTTCGTTATTCAATGAAAAAAGTATCGTTGAGGAATGAATTTCGTTCATACTTTATTGAATTTTTTCAACAAATTATGAAGTTTTGAGTTCAAATACGATGAGCCCATTCTACGAAAATCTTATGTAGAAATTCGTACGATAATAAATTAATTTTTCGTTATTCAGTGAAAAAAATTTCGTTGAGGTATGAATTTCGTTCATACTTTATTGAATTTTTTCAACATATTATGAAGTTTTGAGTTCAAATACGATGAGCCCATTCTACGAAAATCTTATGTAGAAATTCGTAGGATAATAAATTAATTTTTCGTTATTCAATGAAAAAAGTATCGTTGAGGTATGAATTTCGTTCATACTTTATTGAATTTTTTCAACATATTATGAAGTTTTGAGTTCAAATACGATGAGCCCATTCTACGAAAATCTTATGTAGAAATTCGTAGGATAATAAATTAATTTTTCGTTATTCAATGAAAAAAGTATCGTTGAGGTATGAATTTCGTTCATACTTTATTGAATTTTTTCAACAAATTATGAAGTTTTGAGTTCAAATACGATGATCAGATTCTACGAAAATTTTATGTAGAAATTCGTAGGATAATAAATTAATTTTTCGTTATTCAATGAAAAAAGTATCGTTGAGGTATGAATTTCGTTCATACTTTATTGAATTTTTTCGACAAATTATGAAGTTTTGAGTTCAAATACGATGATCAGATTCTACGAAAGTTTTATGTAGGAATTCGTAGGATAATAAATTAATTTTTCGTTATTCAATGAAAAAAGTATCGTTGAGGAATGAATTTCGTTCATACTTTATTGAATTTTTTCAACAAATTATGAAGTTTTGAGTTCAAATACGATGAGCCCATTCTACGAAAATCTTATGTAGAAATTCGTACGATAATAAATTAATTTTTCGTTATTCAGTGAAAAAAATTTCGTTGAGGTATGAATTTCGTTCATACTTTATTGAATTTTTTCAACATATTATGAAGTTTTGAGTTCAAATACGATGAGCCCATTCTACGAAAATCTTATGTAGAAATTCGTAGGATAATAAATTAATTTTTCGTTATTCAATGAAAAAAGTATCGTTGAGGTATGAATTTCGTTCATACTTTATTGAATTTTTTCAACATATTATGAAGTTTTGAGTTCAAATACGATGAGCCCATTCTACGAAAATCTTATGTAGAAATTCGTAGGATAATAAATTAATTTTTCGTTATTCAATGAAAAAAGTATCGTTGAGGTATGAATTTCGTTCATACTTTATTGAATTTTTTCAACAAATTATGAAGTTTTGAGTTCAAATACGATGATCAGATTCTACGAAAATTTTATGTAGAAATTCGTACGATAATAAATTAATTTTTCGTTATTCAGTGAAAAAAATTTCGTTGAGGTATGAATTTCGTTCATACTTTATTGAATTTTTTCAACATATTATGAAGTTTTGAGTTCAAATACGATGAGCCCATTCTACGAAAATCTTATGTAGAAATTCGTAGGATAATAAATTAATTTTTCGTTATTCAGTGAAAAAAATTTCGTTGAGGTATGAATTTCGTTCATACTTTATTGAATTTTTTCAACATATTATGAAGTTTTGAGTTCAAATACGATGAGCAGATTCTACAAAAATTTTATGTAGAAATTCGTAGGATAATAAATTAATTTTTCGTTATTCAGTGAAAAAAATTTCGTTGAGGTATGAATTTCGTTCATACTTTATTGAATTTTTTCAACAAATTATGAAGTTTTGCGTTCAAATACGATGAGCCCATTCTACGAAAATCTTATGTAGAAATTCGTAGGATAATAAATTAATTTTTCGTTATTCAGTGAAAAAAATTTCGTTGAGGTATGAATTTCGTTCATACTTTATTGAATTTTTTCAACATATTATGAAGTTTTGAGTTCAAATACGATGAGCCCATTCTACGAAAATCTTATGTAGAAATTCGTAGGATAATAAATTAATTTTTCGTTATTCAGTGAAAAAAATTTCGTTGAGGTATGAATTTCGTTCATACTTTATTGAATTTTTTCAACATATTATGAAGTTTTGAGTTCAAATACGATGAGCAGATTCTACAAAAATTTTATGTAGAAATTCGTAGGATAATAAATTAATTTTTCGTTATTCAGTGAAAAAAATTTCGTTGAGGTATGAATTTCGTTCATACTTTATTGAATTTTTTCAACAAATTATGAAGTTTTGCGTTCAAATACGATGAACTGATATTACGAAAATTCTATGTAAAAATTCGCAAAGGAATTAAATTTTTCGTCAAGGTATGAAGTGATATTTTGTATATCAGTGAAAAAATTTCATAGAGTAAAAAATTCTTTCCATTGGACTTTGTAATTTTTCGTAGGTCGAAGCAAAATTTTAGTAAATCTATTAATTATTTTAGTAATATGAAGGATTTTCGTAAGAAAAATGAAAAATTTCATCAGGTCATGAGAGAAATTCATTATTCAATGAGACGTTTTACGTATTATGCTCATTTACATAATTTTATGCAGTTTTTCGTTAAAATAACTATGAAAACGCTTCATTAAGTGATGAAACACTTAATCAAAACGTTTTTTTCAGCTCAAAACCGGCAAAAACAGCGTATGAAGCGTTTCGTTAAAGGAACACATTTTTCATTCTACGAAAAATTACATATTTTCGTTAGCCCAACGAAATTGGTCGTATTTTCAGTGTATGAAGCGAATTTCGTACTATTACGAAAAATATTTTTTTCAGTGTATAACCTCTATAGTGCTGCTATAAGGCTGTGTTCAGTAGTTTTCAAAGTAGTTTTCAAAATAGACGAGAGTCTGAGAAAGGCTATACCTCACCCCATGTTTCTACGATGTTCGTCTGCCAGTGGCGTAATGGTTAGCATGTGAGCCTGTTTTTGCACGGGTATCACCTTTCGCAAGGAATTGGCAAGTCCTCCGACGGTAATTTCATTGCCATGAAAAGCGCTTACTCCATTAGCCGTTCGGAATCGGTCAAAAATTGTAGTTTCTCTACATTCCCTCGCATGGCACGGTTGTGAGAATCGCGTTAGGACCCGGGGCTCCAGGCTCTTTCTACGGGAACGGGAATGTAAACGATAAAAAACAACCCACTGGACAAATTCAAAAAATTTCATTCGTCGTTTGCTTGGACCACTATACCCGGGCACCGTGGACTGTATATCATCGCCATATTCCCACGGAAACGGAAACGTAAACTAGGATCTTGAAACTGCTAGAATAATTTCAACAACTCTCTCAACATTAGAATGCTACATTATCTCTGAGCAGTATAGACATACGAGCTTACGGGACGATATTTTCACATTTTTGCTTTGTTTTGTGTTAAATACGCAAACTACGCAAAACGTGCAAACTACACAAACTACGTAAATTACAAATTATGCAATATTCGCTAACATGTTTAATTCACAAAGTCAGAACAAACAAATTACACAAACTACTCTAATCATGCAAAGTATGCAAATCACGCAAATTACGCAAAGTACTCATGTTTTCGCATTAATTATCTGAAAACTTCAAAAATCAAAAAATTGTTTTAAAAAATAAAGTAAAAGACAACCCCTTGCACATTTTAATAATTGTAATTTTATTAGTCACATAACCTTAACGCATGTTACGGAAACATCGAAAATCATGCACAAAGTACGTAACGAACGAAAATGAGCAAAATACAAAAAATACGCAAACTACATCAAATACGCAGGTTACTCAATTAATGCAAAGTACACACAATATGCACATTACGCTAAATATGCAAAAAACGCTTACTACACAAATAATGCAAAAACGCAGAGTAGTTTGATGTGCATTTTGTTTCAAGCCGAGGTTTCGCTCAGTCGACGACTAGCCAGGGTATTTCTGAAGAAAAACACCAAACTTAATAGGAAAAGGTCTACAAGATCTTTATAAATAAAGTATGTAAATATGGTGGTACAACAGAGTGGGATGCTCCGGGGCCTAGCGCATTTCGCAAAAACATGAGGGAATGGAAGGGACCTACAATTTTCTGACGATTCCGAACAGCTAAGCGAGCAAACACGTTTCATGGCAATAAATTTACTGTCGGAGGACTTGCCAATTCCTTCCGAAAAACGATACCCGTGAAAAGGCACTTTTGGCTCTCCCGGGATTCGCACCACGAATCTGCAGCGTGACATGCAAACATGCCTACCATCACGCCACGGGTACAACAATACCACCTACATAAATACAAGCTCATTATTCAGTTGTATACAAAAACTCTAAGGAACTATTATCAACTAACTGAAATCTAAAAGGTCTAAAAAGACGGTCTTTTATAACTTACTGTTTGTTTCCTTGCTGTTGATAATACCAGTAATGGCGTTAATACCTTAATCTTAACCAAATAGAGAAGTACAAGTATATTTATGGCCTCTGATGGCACACAAAACAGCAGGCTGGTGGATCAGCAGGTTTATTTACGGACCCTAGGTGGCACAGAGAAATAGGAGACATTAGTTCTGGTTGATCAGCAGTTTTATTTACGGCTCCTGGTGACACGGAGTGCATACGGGAATTGCAAACTAAGGCTTACCACACTACGGAAAGCCCATCGTTAGCAATAGTAGGACGTTTCAGCGCGGAGATGATGCTTTAATGATTTAAAATAACCTCTTACCGATCATATCCTTGGTCTCTTGACTGTTCCTGTGCTGAGGACTACAAATCTGCTAATTGCAGCCTTTAAAGTTTTGCTCAAACCCGGCAAATGACTGACCTCATTCAATAAATAATACGCATATTGCGCTAAGAAATACACACACACATATATAGGATCGACGTTTTTCATAGAGTGTATAGTTGTAATGTTGCATGTATTCGAATGGAATCAGCATTAAGAGAGAATGCCTAAGATCACTCGTTAAGGGTTTTTTTAAATTTTTTGTTGGAATTTTTTAAAATACCAGCTGAGCACTCAGACATAAATACCGGCCCATTCTACTACCAAATAGCAACCCTTTTTTTATAGCTTAAGGTGTTCGGAGAAAAGCCAAAAGACGTTGCCATGATAAGAAGCCTAAGTTACCAGCTCTCACCATGTCTGCGCCGAGTATCTGAAGCCTGACACGAGAAATTCACAGAGGAAGTGCTCCACGATGTCCTCATCTTCTCCACAAGATTCACAGAGTGTGGTATCACTTAAACCTATCACGTCAAAGTCTTTGGCCAAAGGAAAAACTCCCCGTTACAACGCTAATAAGTTTTCTACATTATTTCTGCTACACGGGATTGCAAAAATGTTGCAGTCTTCTTATCAACGCTGGGGAGCATACTTTTGGTATGTCTGCATCTAATGGAGGCATGCCATCCACGGTTGTGCTCTTGACAGGACCAATCGTTGATTGAAGCCCTCACTGAGGACCCTGTTAGACCTAGTTACGGTTTAGGTCCTGAAAAAGCTGCCTGAGATCATAGCCTTTCAGGTTCATCGTCGATTTCATTTAAGTTATGCCGTCATGGCGTGGAACCCATAACATTCAGAGAGCTCTTATATTCCTGGATCGCTTTCGAAGTATTTAAAAGGCTGAGAAGGGCCTTAAGCACAGCTTGATTGTCGCTGCAAACACAGATACTTCTCCCCATCCAGCCATTTTTCGTAACGTAGCTTAAGGCATAGTATAAGTTGGTTACGTAAATATTAAAAGAAAAAATTTTTTTTAATTTTGTAAGACATAAGTTAAAATAAAATATCAAATATTAGTTTAAAAATGAAAGTGTTATAAGTAAATAAGTAAATGGATAAATAGTAGTGAGTAACACATTTAAGGATTCGATCTTTCCTAGCGCATTTATCTCAATAATTGCTTCGATAAGTGGAATGGTCTTTCTTAAGTTGTCTTAGGGCGAGGTGAGAATCCACTTCTCATGATAATATTTCTATTGATGAAACTATGATTCCAACCCCAACTTCAAGTCCCATTACCTAAAATGATGAAGTAAAATAAGCCTGCGAAAAAGACTTTCAAATGTCGACTCTTTGGCTATAAAGATGCAGTTTTTCAAAACAAACCAAATTGATTGCAATCGTTATAGTGAATTTCTTATTTAGTTTCCCATCACTGTATCGAACAAGGATATCGAAAACACCATCCAGCTGTCCAGATGCAAGGATATAACCAGTAATTTTGTGTATTCCGCAAACAAACTCTTTTGCTTGCTACTGTAGTGTCGGTGTGATGTACAAACAGATTGGGTCAACAATTTTTATTTACTCAGCTATCTCAAGCAATGTGATGGCATACGAACCCACTCCATTGATATTTTATCTGATTCCCAGTATTCAAACCTTTCTTTTTTGTATGCTCTCCTAAGTTCTTTATGTGCTGGTGTTCTCTTTTACTCTTGAGATAGGTGAGCGAATTGATTTGTTTGAAAAACAATGATATAGAAGGCGTAAGGGGGAAAATAAAAAAGAAAATACATAAGGCTCAAGGCCGTTCGTATGCTCGTATAAATGTACACATACATCAAAGTTAAACCTAAACTGATTGATTGGAAAACATGGAAAGCTTTTTATGATATGGGAATTAGGTTTACACACTCGTATTACACTTTTACCGCACACGATGTCTCTGGTATGATGTACAGTAAAAGAAATAGGCAACCATTTGCTATTTCAAAGAGCCATGTGTTTCGTTTTTGATGTGTATAGGAACATCATCAGTCATCACTCCTCTATAAAACTCGTTAATTGACAAACACCAAACGTCAACTATCACCCCCACTGCTGTGGTGGGCCTGGACATTTCTCATAAATGTTACCCACTCTCGATAGATATAGTTATCGCCACTTGTAGCTGAAGCCTGTTATTCCCATGATAATTGACCTGTTGATATGCTAAATAAGACATGCGACTCGCCACAAGGATAAATGGCTTCTTAAGCCCTCTAAACGAGTTGATGCTTGAGTGCTCGCCTCCGCCAGCCTCTCTGAGTATCTGTTTCATAATTTTCTTGTTGAAAGGAATATGCCACAAGGATATAGTGGGTGTTGAATAGATGATGTTGTTATAGAAACATAAGATGGACTTGAATGAATAAGGGTTGTGTTTGTCGCCTCGAGTGCGGTAAGCTAAGATGGTTCCATTGTGTTGTTTTGTCTAAGTACTTAAATGAATTTTGTTGCTTTTTGTAAGGTTCTGTGATGATCTTTTTGGGTGTAAACTGGTTGTCTTATCAAATGCGTTGAGGAAGAAAACCGTCGACGCTAAACATCTTGTTGATTGTATTATTAGATGGTTAATTAGAAAGAATAATAGCGAATGTTAATGGGTGTTAAACTCTTCGAAGTGGAAAGTTGTTATATAAAAACCAATTGAAGTGAATTACATACTTATTGAGTGACGGGCCTTGAAAGTTTGAGTGCTGAGAGAGTATGACTGTGCTCAAGAATAGAAAGGGAGGCGTCTGGTAAAGTGATTCTTTCAATGATAATAAAATTAAAAGAGTTATGGGTGGACGCTTCTGTGAACAAAAAATTTTTGAGCGTATCCAGCTAATACGATAAAAAAAAGGCAGAGGATCTGTTAGC
Source organism: Melanostoma scalare (assembly GCA_949752695.1). Classification (NCBI taxonomy): domain Eukaryota; kingdom Metazoa; phylum Arthropoda; class Insecta; order Diptera; family Syrphidae; genus Melanostoma; species Melanostoma scalare. Next base: position 41,949,039 of record OX456985.1, on the reverse strand, counting down.
CCTGGGCACAAAGTGCCGTTCCTAATTATATAACAGGTGGAATTCTTATGCACAGACCATCAATTTTGTCACACCCGAGAGCCGATCCTGAGATAAATGTAATTATTTTAATATGTATTTTGTCAAAATTTTGGTAATTGTATATGGGAGGTATGTCAAAACTGTTTCCTTATGAAATCCATTTAATGTAAAAGTGTTCAGGAAATCTTCTCGAAGTGCATATTTGCCTGTAAATGCATGAAGCATTGCTCCGTCTAACATGACAGCCGTAAATCTGTCAGTAAATTTATATGGGAGTTATGTGGTAGCAGCGGTTAGCATGTCCACCTGCTAACCCAGAGGTTCGAGGTTCCAATCCCAGCAGAGGCACAAATGTTTTTCCACGGGTATCGCTTTTCGCGAGGAATTGGCAAGTCCCCCGTTATTGCCATGAAAAGCGCTTTCTCAAATAGCCGTTCGGAGCCGGCAGACAATTGTAGGTCCCCTCCATTCCCTCACAAGACATGGTTGCGAGAAATGCGCTAGGCCCAGCGGTTCCTAGCTCTGTTGTGCCACCCTGCCTATTTATTTATTATTTATATGTGGAGCCTTACATTTTCCTTTCAATATTGAAGAACATCAACTTTTGATGGTTTGTCACCTCAGATTACGAATCAATGTTTTCTTGTTTGTTATAAGAAATTTGTTTTTTTTTGTATGGGAGGTGTGTCAAATGGACTACTTTTTTTATAAAATATGTTGGAAATAAGAGTGCGCAAAATATATAGACTTGGCCATCATTTTTTCGGCATCAATTTTTGCTCTAAGAGCATTTAGTATTTAGTATTTATTTATTTTGATATATCGCTGCACAAAGAGAAATAAATTCTTAAAGTAGTGCAGGTAGATTATAGTATTACATAAAGTGTGTGTTACTAGTGCAAAAAAAGATTTAAATAAAAATTACAATTAAAATTAAGATTACAATTACAATATAATCTTATACAGAGAAAGTCTTATTTGCAATTAAACATAACAATTTTAGAAAAATTTTATGAAAGAGAATTATCTTCTATCTTCTATCTATATATATAAAAATGAATTGCTGTTCGTTAGTCTGGCTAAAACTCGGCAACGGCTGAAGGGATTTATCTTATATTGGTATTGAAATGTTCGTGGTGGTCTAGGGAAGGTTTAAAAGGTAAGAAAATATGAAAAAAAAAGAATTAGAACATAGTAAAAGGAACAATTTCATTATTCCTAACTGTAATGAATTGAAAATTTAATTCAAACAATGACTTTGTTTTTTTAATCGTTTTTGACAACAAAAAATTAGAATAATAAGTGACAAATAATAAGATTATTGTTTGTTTTGAAATTTTTTTTTAATTTTTTGACTGATAAGACTAAAGAATTTAAATTTTTTAAATTTATTGCTTCTGAGTACCATAGATAAAATTTTTGTTTTGTTATTTAATAAGCGCACACATCAAGGGATTCTGACTACCCTTATAATGTCATAGAACACATTGCGAGTATTTAGGAAAAGAGGAGATGAAGTAATAGGTGACACCGATGCACATTGCTTTTGAACCTTTGTGAATAGTAATGTACGGGAAATAAAGAGCCAGGTAAAGCATTCTACATTCGAGTGGTGCGACTAAAATGAGAAACTCTTTACTTGACTCTTCGCCCGAAGTTGAGCTCAAGGTAAAACTGATGGGAATTCCTAGCGAGGCGGGTATTGCGGCTAAATTGTTTAAGGGGAGGAATGCAACTGGCTACTTCAATAGAGCAATGTTTGTGAAATAAACGATTAAAGAGAGCGAGACAAGTAACGTTTCGACGATGTTCAAGAGAATCAATCGATTCTACGATTGAACTACCAGCTATCAATTTTAACGCTCTATTTTATACCCTATCAAGTAGGCGCAAATGTTTGAGTAGCACCTGACCAGATATGGGAGTTATACTCCAGTTTTGGGTGGATGAAGGCCTTATAAATTGTAGCCAGATCAGAATTCCTGCATCGTCTCAAGAAGCCTAAGCATTTAGAAGCGTTTTTGGCTACTTCAAATATGTGGTCATTCCAACGAAGATCATCGTTTACACACATACCATGTACTGACAGCTTTTCGGTTTTTTGGGTCCAGGTATACCAATCATGGATAATGGTAATGGGGAATATGTTAAGCTTCATCCTCATATTCCAACAGGAACGGTAATGGGAACGGGATCGGAAATTAAAAAACACCCGAAAGGAATTGAAATTTTTGTCTCTATTAAAGTACGATGTTATCCGTATATTCCCACGAGAACGGGATGGGAACAAGAACTTAAGCGGGAACTTGGAAAATACTGGACCAATTCCAAAAAATTTTCAACGTTAGACTGTTTCCTTCCTCCTGAGGCCCCAGTTATAGCGATAAGGAAAACGAATCAGGAAAAATTTTCAAATGGAATAAAAACTAGTTTTTCTTTCGATTTGAAACACAAATGCTATATCAATCGATGGCAAATGACTCAAAGAATTTTTTGCACCCAAAAGACGTATAATTGAATAAATATTTTCTGTTAAAATTGCATTTTTCTAGTCTATATATATAAAAATCAATTGCTGTTCGTTAGTCTGGCTAAAACTCGAGAACGGCTGAACGGATTTATCTTATCTTGGTATTGAAATGTTCGTGGAGGTCTAGGGAAGGTTTAAAAGGTAAGTAAATATGAAAAAGAAGAATTGGAATATAGTAAAAGTAACAATTTTATTATTCTCAACTGTAATGAATTAAAAATTAAATTCAAAAAATGATTTTGTTTTTTTTTTCAATCGTTTTTGACAACAAAAAATTTAAACAAAGTAATAAGATTATTGGACTGTTTGTTTTGAAAAGTTCTTTTAATTTTTTGACTGATAAGAATAAAGATCCAAATTTTTTAAATTTATTGCCCCTGAGTACCATAGACAAAATGTTTTTTTGTTTTATAATTAGCGGACACATTAAGGGGTTATAACAACCCTTATAATGTTATAGAGCACAGTGCGAACGTTTAGGAAAATGGGAGAGGATTTAATAGGAGACACCGATGCACATTGCTATTGAACCTTTGTGAATCGTAATGTAGGGGAAATACAGAGCCAGGTTAAGCATTCCACGTACGGGTGGTGCTACTAAAATAAGAATCTCTAATCTCTATACTTCATTGTACTCCCGAAGTTGGGTTCGATGTAAAACTGATGAGCATTCCTAGCGAGGCGGGTGTTGCGGCTAAATTGTTTCACTAGAGGAATGCAACTGGCTATTTCACTAGAGCACTGTTTGCGAAAAAAGCGATAAAAGAGAGTGAGACAAGTAACGTTTCGACGATGTTCAAGAGAATCAATCGATTCTACGATTGAACTATCACCCATCAATTTGAACGCTCTATTTTGCACTCTATCAAGTATGTGCAAAGATGTTAGTGGAGCACCTGACCAGATATGGGAGTTATACTCCATTTTTGGACGGATAAAGGCCTTATAAATTGTAGCCAGATCAGAAGGGATGAAGAACTTCCTTCATCGTTTCATGGATGCAGGTACCATTCGTGGATAATGGTAATGTGAGAATGTTAAACTTCATCCTCAAATTCCCGGGAACGGGATCGGAAATTCAAAAAGGACTAACGAATTGAAATTTTTGTCGCTATTACAGTACGATGTTATCCCCATATTCCCACGAGAACGGAACGGGAACAAGAACATAAGCGGCAACTTTGAAAATACTGGACCAATTTCAAAAAAAATTTCAACGTTAGAGTGTTTCATTCCTCCTGAGTAACAAAAACTATATTTATTTTCTTTACCATATTCTTTCCGGAACGGAAACGGGAATGATAACATAGCCAGGAACCTGGAAAGTACATACTTAACCAATTCCAAAAATTTTTCACTCTTAAAGTGCTTCAATGTCTCTGAGTAATATAGACTATAGTTCATCAACATTTACCCACAGGAACTTGAACCGGAATTCAAAAACCTCTGTACTGATTTCAATACGGTTTTCGCCATTACAATACGGTGTTACATAGACTATATTTCATCCCCATATGAGAATGGAACGGGAACTGGAACATATCCGGGAACTTGGAAAATACTATACCGATTCCAAAAATTCTGTCATCGTAAGAGTGCTTAATTATCCCTGAGTAACATGAACTATATTTCATCCCTACTCTCCCACTAGAATGGAAACTTTGAAACTACTTTACTTAACTTTCAATTTGATAAACGTAGGGCCTGAGCTACACCGGGCGGGTCAGCTAGTTTTGTGATAAAAATTTAAAAACGGTAGATAAAAACTGGCTGTGTTCTATTTTGTTCCTAACAGAGAGTGGGAGGTGATTCCAAAGTTTAATAGAGTGAACGAAAAATTGACGACGTGTTGTCAGACATGTGTACGTACTAGATCTTAAGTTCGTACCTCGAGTTGATTGTGAAAAAGTTAATTTGTCAAAAAGATAAGTCGATATTTTTCTTTTTATAATATTGACGAGAAAGGATATGCATTTAAAACGAAGAAAGCAATGTAAAGTACATCCAAGGATTTTTCGTGAGTATTCTGAAATATGATCAAACCTCCGGAGGCCAAAAACAAACCTTGTCATGGAATTAAAAGCCAATTGCAACTTGCGTAACGAGGCTGAATCTAAGTCTGCAAAAATTTCGCACCCATAGCTGAAAATGGGTATAACTAATGCTTTTACTAATTTAGCTTTGACCTTTACGGGTAGGAATGGCCCAGTGGTAGAAAGACTGCGTAGTGAGCCATAAACTTTAGCAGCAAGGCTATTGATATGGTCGTTCCAGGACAGCGTACTATTAAAGATTATTCCTAGGTTTTTTCTTTTCGAAACCATTTCAACCTGGGACCCGTTTAACAAGATGGGCGGGAAATTAGAAAAATTAGGTAGGTGCCTTCCAATAGGTAAACATTTTGTTTTATCTGGATTCAATAGTAACTGGTTTTGAACTGTCCATTTAACTATCGATACTAAATCATCGTTAATTTTTGCAATGGCATCATCAACAAGATCAGTAGAAAAACTAAAATACAGCTGAACATCGTCTGCATATATGTGGTATTTGCAATAATTAACAACCGATGGCAGGTCATTTATAAATAGGGAAAAGAGTAGAGGACCAAGAATTGAGCCATGTGGTACCCCTCTTCTTAATGGTAAGTATGAGGAAAGGCTATTATTATATGAAAAAGTTTGAACGCGATTATTCAAATAACAAAAGATCAATTGGGTAGCACTTTTCGAAAAATTAAACAGAGTGGATAGTTTGTTGCATAAGATAGTCGGTTCTACGGAATCAAAAGCTTTAGAGAAATCTAGCAGCGTTACTAAAGTTATATTTTTCTTATCTATCGCCAGTCGAATGTCATCCGAGACCTTCAACAAGGCTGTTGTGCAGCTGCGACCAGATCTAAATCCAGATTGAAAAGGGTTTAACAGCTTTAAACTTTCAATGTGCTCCTTGATTTGATTACCTACTTACTATTACCTCAAAGACAGGTAGAGCATTGCACATTCGGGTGGTGCGATTAAAAAATTAATCTCTATACTTGACTGTACGCCAGAAGTCCTAGCGAGGCGAGTGTTGCGGCTAAATTGTTTCAGGGGAAGAATGCAACTGGCTACTTCACTAACGCACTGCTTGTGAAAAAAGCGATAGAAGAGAGTAAGACATGTAACGTTTCGCCGATGTTCAACAGAATCAATCGATTCAACGATTGAACCATCCACATATCAATTTTCACTCTATTTCGTACCCTATCAACTATCAAGTAGGCGCAAAGATGTTTGAGGAGCACCTGACCAGATATGGGAGTTATACTCCAGCTTTGGGCGGATGAAGGCCTTACAAATTGTAGCCAGATCAGAAGGGGTGAAGAACTTCCTGCATTGTCTCAAGAAGCATAGGCATTTAGCTGCGTTTTTGGCGACTTCAAATATGTGGGCATTCCAACGAAGATCATCGTTTACCAAGTACTGACAGCTTTTTGGTTTCTTGGATGCAGGTACCATTCATGGATAATGGCAATGGGAGAATGTTATGCTTCAACGACAAGAGACAGCATTGAGTTTTCGAAGCAATGAATTCTACTCGGTTCTTATGATCCCATTTAACAATGCTGTCAAGACCAGAATTCAATGAGCTTATCATACGCAACCGTTCCAGTTCCACATCCGAAGAACAGGGACGTGAATTTGGAAACGAATATGAAAATATGAGGGTCGAGTCGTCAGCAAAACAGTTGAGAGGATTAGAAGTTTCAAACAAGAGATCATTTATGTAAATGAGGAAAAGAGTCGGAGACAAAACGGAGCCCTGGGGCACACCAGCATTTATGAAGTGGGTATCAGACTTTGAAGCAATCCAATACAACTTATATTGAACTGTCGGAAAGGTAGTTTCTAATCCAACGAAGAAGAGACTCCTCGATACCAAAAGCATGCATTTTCGATAAAAGAGCCTGATGCCAAACTCTATCAAATGCTTTAGAAATATCAAGCGCAATAATCTTACTTTCTCCAAAACAATGTAAAGATTGGTTCCACTTTTCGGTGAGATAAGCCATCAAATCATCAGTGGACCGTTTGCTACGAAAGCCGTACTGACAGTCATTAAGAAGCTTTCGTTCTTCAAAATATTTCATAAGTTGACGGTTTATCAACGTTTCCATGACCTTGGAAAGAAGGGACGTTAGTGCAATTGGACGGTAATTGTAAGGGAAGAAAGATTCGCCTTTTTTAGGGACCGGCTAGACAAGAGCCGTTTTCCATCTGCTCGAGAAAATTCCAGCTGAATAGGAAAGATGGAAAAGTTTACGCAGTGATTTTGCCAGCGTAGAAGAACACCTCTTCAAAACAATGGCGGGGATACCATCTGGACCAGCGGATTTATGTATATTGAGATCTTTGAGGACTCTCGCAACCGAGCGAGTTGGAAAAAAAACCTGCTTCTTCACATAATTTGCAGACTCGAGCTCAGGTGGAGCCAATATGCTATGAGGAAGTGTCGAGTTGGCAGCAAATTGAGCTGCCAGCAAATTGGCTTTGTCGATGGAGCTAACATATGGAGAGTCATTGAAGACGAGCGTTGGGACCGATGACGTGGTCGAGTTCTTAATGTTCTTGACGAAAGACCAAAAGTTTTTGCTTCCTTTTGGACACAATGTATTTTTTGCCTTACTTTTTGGTCATGCAAAAACATCAACTTTTGTGCGGACATCATCTAAAAAAACCAAGAACAGTTCCTTGCTAGACATCTAAATTAGGACCAGTTTTTAAGGAAGGTATGTCAAACCTCTGATCTAAGACTAAGCTCTAGACAGGAAAGCAGTAAAATTTTAGTAGATTTTGCTTAGAAGAGAGCTTAACTGGACTAAAACTAAGGACTAACTGATGCTGAAAAAAGTTCGTCGGATCCAAGGTTTACTAAAGAAGCATCAAAACTTTGGTTTAATGAATTTAGTTTATTTCCGATGTTCTTGAAAATAGTCATTGAGAATGTGTACAGTGGTATTCATATTTATTTTAATTTTGGTTCACAATTCAGTGGGACTCGTAGTGGGACTGGTAGGTTTGGCGAAGTCTCATCTGGTGAGAGAAAATTCGACTTTGAAGTTTGACTGGGAATGGCTCTGGTCTTCTTGACTAAATTCTCGGATAATGACACGTCAAGGTCCTGAGCTTGGGACTTGAGCGATGATTGAAGTGATTTTCTAACTACGATGATAGTTCTGGGTTTCAGCTGTTCGGCGTTCGAAATCGCAACGGTGGTGAAGTTGAATTTCGGTTTCATAACTTGGCTATTTAGAACTCTCTACCGGTATGGCGATTCCTGAAAAAAATACTAGAACGTTGATTAGGGCTCTTCTCTGAGATAGAAGGAGGCACTAAATTCAGAGCGAAACAACACTGGACACTAATCTCATCCGAACACTTCTATGCTCACCTGTACCTCTCCTAGATGACCGCTCATTTGTAACGATTTAACGATTTGAAGATCAAAAAGAAACTAGCTAGAAACTATATTTACAACTAGCAGCTAACCACAGTGGTGGAATGACGCTGCCACAGATAAGAAGGCCATATTCCTTCATCGTTGTTGATTGTGTCGGCTTCCATTAGAGTCATTGCATCGATTTATCCGGGAATTAACCTTCTTCTGATAGCCTTCTTTCTATGGGGTTTTATGATTGACCAGGTTTTCAGAAGGCGTCTTCCAGATTGCACCATGTACTTCTTTATTGGGATGATCCAAGCTTCTTCATAGTTCATAGAGTGGTCTATTGCTGATGGTTTTAATGTTTATCGGATCGAAGCCAAGACTTGATGCGCAGAACTTTCCTCTCGAATATAGCCAATTTTTGCATTCCAGTCTTGGATATTATGAACCAGACGGGAAAGCAGTACGTGATGGCAGATCTCATTAGCTGCTTGTACAGCAGTAGTCTCGTATTTTTTGGCTAGGTCCACTTCTTTTGCGCATCAGCAATGGAAAGTATTGTTAGCTTTCCCCCGACAACTGCAGTGGCGTGCAGGTTGAAACGCATCAATTCGTTGAAGTGGACTCTTAGATATTTGACCTGCTTCTTTTGCATGGGCTGTGTCCCCTCAGAAAGGTTGGTGCAGATGTTTTGTCAGTTTTTGGTTGATCTCGAACGTCTTAGATCTTCTGTGGGTCTTCGTATGCAAATTGGCTCGAACTTTGCGGAGTTAATTTTGACTCCCCATCGATGGTACTACTCGAAGAGCTTCCTAATTTGGGCTTCAACCCTACGAGCTACAATTGCAGGTGACAGAGAGTGCATGTAGGTCAAGGAATCATCCGCAAATAGAAGGTCGGTGGCGTTTTTTGGTTGAAATTGGTCCGAGGTGAAGTTGCTATACAGAAATGGTCATAGCTTCTTCGATCCTTCAGCAACCCCTGCTTGGATGGACCTGGTTGATAACATGGTGTTGTCTATTTGCAAGTAGATGTATCTGAAATGAAGAAAATTGAATAACATTTTTATTAATGTACCTGGAAAGCGTAAAATAGTAGGTTTATGGATAAGTCCGTTTATCCAGACACTATCGAATGCCTTCTTAACGTTCAAAAACAATTCAACTGTTGTTTGGTGGTTATTGAGCTTCCTTATTGCGCCACTTGAAGGTTCTGGAGTCGATGAAGAGTGGGTTCATTTTTGACGGCTGTCGGTCTGTCCTCCTATTGCCCTTTTTATGGTTGAACTCACTGTGAGCTGTACCTACTGTTGTGTGAGCTCAAATAGAAAATTCCATTTGTCACACCACACATTGTGGTGATTGTTTTGTTGTCTTTGCTACGGTGTTTTCTGGGCAGCAGATTGATTGGGTTGTGGTATTTGCTATTTTAATAGACTATGGGGACAAAACTAAAATGCGGTACCCGTGGTGTGATGGTTAGAATGTCTGCCTAATGACGTGGGGGTTTGTGGTTGGATTCCAACAGAAGGAAAAAATGTTTTTTTTCCACAGGTATCGCCTTTCGCTAGGAATTGGCAAGTCCTTCTATAGTAAAATGCATTGCCATGAAAAGCGATTTCTCTATTAGCCGTTTAAAAACGGCAGAAAATTGTAGGTCCCTTCCATTTCCTTGCAAGGCATGGTTGTTTGAAATGCTCCTTGCTCTGTTGCGCCACGCTATTTATATATTTTTATGGGGACAATATACAATTGTTGATTACAAAACTATGACCAGCTTCATCCATGAAGTTAAGAACTTTAGTGGAGTGCCTTGACCCCTTTAGTTAAAACAAACTATTCCTAACCTAATCATATCCTTAACGATTTTGTAAATTGCAAACCAAAAGTAAGAATTGCAGTGACTTACAAACTCTGTCAAAAGCAGACAGCGTTACCTCACACCATCTCTCTTAATTCACTTTCACAATCCATTTTTGCATACCATATTGAGACGCAAACACTTTGATGTAAATGCCATGTATTTTCTTCATCAAATTTAGTATTCTCAATCAAAAGAGGAACTTTTATCCATTTCGTACAAATGCATATACCTGAATTTTGGCAAATCAGGTTTCTCTTGGACGTCTGTCTTAAAAGAAATTGAACTCATACTGCACAAACATGGCATATCGACTCCTTTTCCAATAGCCAGAAAGCCCCATCAACCACGAAGGAAGAAACGAACCAAAAAAAAACCCTAAATGTTTCAAGTCTTCTAAGAGAAATTAAACTTATCTGTAAGAAACAATATTTGCTGGCTTTATATAAAATGACATTCGACTTCAACGGAAAGCGTAAAAGTTTATTTTTGATAAATTGTTACATTACTGTATATGTAGTCAATGCCTTGGACTATCATACACATCTCTCAAATCTTTCTCAGGATTTTTCCTTTCGTTTATTTTACTCTATTTATTTTGTGTTTAGAGTCAAGAAGATATAAATTTCATCTTGGGCCAAGGTGTGGGTGACATTCGGATGGGTAAGATAAGCTAAAGCAATCATATAATCATACCTACACATACAAGTAAATTCATGAATAGTGTGACATATAGGAAGTAACATACGTGAGTTTATGTCACTGAAGGAGGAGTTTTCAAAAATTTAGTTAACATGTTGTGACATTTAGAAGTGAAAGTAAAATTTGAGTTATTTTATTGAAAGAAATGTGACATTAAATTAATGTCATATACAGAAAGTTGAAAATGTAGTTTATTAAGGAACAGCACTGACATTGTAAAGCCATAAATTATTTAAAGTGAAAGGCGATGGTTGGAATTTTAATTTCAAAATAACATCCGAATTCAGAGATTTAAAGTTTTCTGTTTGTGGAAAATGAAGAATGTCTGACGTTGATGGTTTGAAACTGACTGAAGGTGGAAAGTTTAGTCGCAATTAAAGCAGACTATTTTTGAAATAGTCTTTTTTTTTACTGGGAGAAGAAGAATACGTAAGTGAATCTAATCAGCTAACTATTTTCCATCAGAAGTAAATAAAGTCGGATGACGTGGGTTCAAAGTGAAAAGTTTTTGTTTTGGGATGAATCTGATGGTCAATTTGTCATTGAAATTATATTCATAGAAAATCTGAAGACCAAAAACTGAAGAGAGGTAGGCTGTTTTAAAAGAAATCTATGAGCAGATTGCGAGATAAACTACTTAGACAAACGTTTAAAAGCAGGTGAATTTCGTCATTTTAGTCTATGTCTAGTAGTAGATGACGAAATTCACCAACTTTCTAACGTTTAACCAATGACATCGCCATTTTTGTGTCGAATATTTTACTACGAATCAATTCTGGGAAGAGAATACGAATTTTTCATCTCCTTCCTCTCTGAACTCTTAAGGTTGTTTTGAAGCGCTACCTAACCTTGTAAGATTTACATTTCATGGCAGTAGCTGCACATATTAGCAATGCCAAAACCGATAACGAATTCAACTTCACACTTCATTTTTCCAGCAAATGTGAAAAAAATGAGGTGTCGTAGTACTGCTGTGAGGAACATACTCCCTATTAAATACTTTCCTATTGAAAGAACCCATTTTAAAGATGAAATACAATCACTCTTCAACGAATTGCTTCGTCACCTAGCGTTGAGAAATCTTAAAAGCACCCTTCTGGCTACAGCCATTTTGAATCGAAAAATGATGTGAAATAGACCTGTTCACACTGTACCATATTAGTTTGACAGACTTTGGTCTGAATGGCCAACGTCGGATAGCATTCGTAATGCTCGTTGAAGCCCTCGGTTTTGCCCTGTGGTCGCCATAAATCGTGTTTCGAAAAATCTCAACTTGCTCTGAATGTCAGATTGAGTGTTTTTTGAGCCTTCGGTTGCCCTCTTGGTGAGTTCTGGTAACTAATAGGACCGTCAAATGGTATGTATTTTTCTTGAAATGTCAGGGATGTGTTGATGATTTTGTGGCTTAAAGTTTTTTGAGAACCGAAAGCACAGAGGAGATACAACGAAAGGGCAGACCACACACACACCACGGCATCTGTCCTCAAACTGATTTTACAAAACACTGGTTTTGAAATCTGAAAATAAAGTGGTGTTAGTAATTTCACCGACACAACTTTATATAAAAATACAAATAGATCTCGTGTTACAAAAGCAACAATGTAAACAATTGGAAGTTGCAGGGCAAGAGAAATAAAATGGTTTCCCCTCTTGTTCTTTATTCCTCTAACTTTCCCCGAAAGTAAATGTTTTTATGACAGCAAAATTATTGGGCTGTCAAGCAAACCTTGGTCAACCCTGGGTAAAGTTCAACGAACGAACTTAATGTGAGCCCTCAAACTGCTTCTTGTCGGTCTTGTTGAATAGCTATCAAATATTTTTGATAGTTTTGTTTAAGAATGAGGTCTGACGACAAGTCTGAACATAAACTACATCTGACCATCCAACATCCATCAGACCAAGTGCAGTCAGCAAATTCTATGTGCGAACATCTTCAATGACAAATTATTGTCATACATAAAAAAAATGAAAAAAGATACGACGATATCTCAGGGGCATATTTCAGACATCAGGTCCATACTTTGAAAAGCCAAGCTTCAATAAAGTCGAGTAATGTTTAGCATTTTTGGGATTGAAAATAAGTCATACAGTGTGGAAGTTCTGTTGGAAAAATGTGCTGGATTATTCATTTCTTAGCTGAAGACAAATTTAATGCTATTATTTTATATTGATAATCATAGTGACTGCATCATTTTGAAATAACTATCAATTGAAATCATTACATACAGAAAGGCTTAAGTTGCAAATAAGGCTTTGACAAATGGAAAACATTGTAAGAGCTCAAAGAAAGTAACTTCCAATTCCAACCAATACATTTGGTACACTGAAGGTTCAAAAACTAACAACAGTTTAAGTGCAGGGATTTTTGTCCCCAACTTCCATTTGCTCTGATTGTCAGGCAGCCCTAAAGGCATTGTCCTCAACCAAAATTGAATTCAAACTGGTTTAGAACTGCCTGACATGTCTATCTTAATTAGCCACCCATAATAAAACAACTCTTGTTCCTGGGGCATAAAGGCGTACAAGGTAACGAAGAGGTTGACCGCGTAGCTAGACTTGCCTCTCAATTTAAGTTTAAGACCCGTAACCCAAATGCGGTCTTCCAATTAGTAGCATTAATCGCGAACTGGCTACTTGGGAACGGCAGAACATGATCCACACCTGGAACAACTCTAAAGGCAACCGTCAGTCATGAATATATTTAGCGATTTAGCTCAAAGGCGTATGAAGGTTTTTCTCGACATGAGCAAACGTGATCCAAAGTAACTTACGGACTTCCTCACTGGACGCTGCTCTCTGAGATATCGTCTTAAAAACGTGTGCATCAGCCATGACACCTGCCGTCTATGTCTCGAAGACACAAAAACTTCTGAACTCATTTTATGTGAATTTGCTTGTTTAAACCTAAGGGGACAGCACAAAAGATCTTTCAGGTCGACGGCGCGGCGCGGCGACGTGCTAGTAAAGGTGTTTTACCTTCGCCCTATTCTATTATAAAAAGGAGCTCAAGGAACCTGTTGCTAAAGAGGAAGATTCTTTTAAAAATATGGATAAATCAAATAGCAATCTAAATCATTTCAAACAAATCACCAACTATACAAATGAGTTTTTTAAGAAGTGACTCTTGAGTCAAGTTAAACTTTCTTCCGATGGCTGAAATTTTTACTACATCTCCTTACGTTTGACAACCAAAGTAATTGAAAAGAAAGAGGGCTAATATCTACATAAATTTTGTATAATTGATTTTCTGAAAATGGTCTCTTAAGAGTTTCAACTTTTCTGTGATGATATTTTACACTGTTCCTTCGACTACAGTAAAAGTATTTGAATATTTTTCTTTCTATTATCTTTCAGCTTTCATCTGTCATTTATCAAAAATCGTCTGTCATTTGTTAGCTATCATCTGATATCTGTAAACTGTTATCTATTATCTTTTATCTGTCTCCAGCCATCTGTTGGATGTCTCTGCATAGAAAAACAATTTGACAGTGGGTGCGTTCATAGCAATTCAGATTTTAAGATTAACTGAAAAACTTATTCAGTTTTGCGTTGGACGGTTATCTAACAAGATATGTCAGGTGCGACGGTTTTGATTTGCATATGTAAAAAAATTCATTATCTTTGTTGATTTAATTGCGATAAACATTTCATAAGCGTAAAAAACAATCAGTAAGGCAGTTAGAATTAATTAATTGTATTGGAGTTTGCGCAGTTCAGTTGTGCTATGAATGGGGTCAACTGTGTAAAAATCAAAACTAATTTGATTTTTGCTCAAGTCAGTTTGCGCATTTATATTGGGTGCGTTCGAAAAAAATGGGTAGCATAACTAGGATACCTTTGTATCCGGGTAAGTTTTCGAACGACTAAAGGCCCCGATCCATAGAACGCGTTGCGTGCGGTAGAAGCGGCGCGGCAACTGATGCGGTGGGTTTTGCCGCGCGCAACTGATGGGGGTGACCCATAGAATCCGTTGCGGTGTTTTGACAGATAAATTTAGTCAAAATGGGGGCGTTCAAGAATCGTATCCGGATAGCTTGTTGTTGTTGTTTACGTGTGGGAAATCGAAAAAAATAAGTTATAATCGTCTAGCAATGATATTTTGAATGTTTTTCTGTTTTCAAAAGTCGAATTTTAATATTTCACAGCTGTTGTCTGTTGTCGATCGTTCAAAAAGGTATCTAAGATACGGCTATCCGAGATAGGCTATCCGATAGGTTCTTGAACGCGCCCATTGTCACTTTTTCCATATAAGAGAAAACTTCAAATTGGTTGTGACTGCGCATGTCTCTCTTCTGTCACCGCGTGAGAGCCGCGGCAAAGTAGAAAGTTGGGCTACTCGGCGCGTTCGGCGCGTTGCGCGCGGTGCTTATGGGTCACCTCTCATAAGAACGTGTGTATTTAATCGAGCTGTCAATTGGAAGTGGTGCCGCACGCGCGCAACGTGTTCTATGGACAGGGGCCTTAAGATTAGGTATCTGCCAAATCAGAAACAGCTGATAAATCGAAGTGAAAACAAACCAAACCAAATGTGTTTTAAAAATTGCAAACAACACGTACCACTTATTATTCGATTGCAAACTTCTTCACAATCGTTTCCTTCGTAAACAACGTCGTTTAGATTAATTAGGAGCACCATATTTTAAATTTTATGTTTACAAAAAACAATTTTGCAACAAAGCACTATGACAGAAAGCAAAACAAAAATGAATCCAAGTCAGCTGTTCTCAAATTTCAAATTGGGTAGCTTGCTATACCATGATTTTTAAGGTACCTTTGGATCGCTTTCCCCTCAAAAGATGTTTTGCAGTCAGCTGCTTTTTAACATGGGATTACACTAACAACAAATGTCACGAAAGGAATCTAGTTCGTCTTAGGTAAAAATCCGAACGCAACCATTGTGTCGTCTTTTTTCTTTGACTGATTGAAAAAGTCAGTTAATGAAATGCGATACTCTGCAAGTTTTAAAGTGTTTTTTCAATAACAAAAAAAAACGGTCATAAGGTTTTTCTTTTTTGGTTCATACATAAGAACGCAGCCGTCTACCGATTTAAAAAGTTCACTGCATTTGCTGAAGTCCTCGCTTAGGAAGCTTGAAAGTGTGCTATTGAATCCCTCCAAAGAACTGATAGTCCTATGCAAAGCATTATGGCACGATATTTTTTCGGGTCTTTCCTATATTTGAAGGGAGCAATGGTTTTTGGAAGTATATTGTAAATCGGCGCTTGGCGGGGCGGACGTGGCACCGTCAAAAACCATTGCTCTCTTCAAATATAGGAAGGACCCGAAAAAATATCGTGCCATAAATGCCTTTTTTTCGAATTCGACTTTATTTCCCTTTTTTCGACGTTATTGGCGATTTGCTAGGGAAGTAAGGTCGACGCTTGTAAATGGCGCTATTCGACATTATTACCACATAGAAATGAAAATAAAGCCGTTTCGACCTTAAGGCCCCGACCCATAGAATCCGTTGCGTCCGTTCGCTGCCGGATTCAACTGACAGCAGTGAGTTTTACCGGACACAACGAATTGGGGACCCATTTTTTTTTTTTTTTTTTTTAAATAAAAAAGAGGAGGCTTATATGCCAATCTGGAGAACTCAGACCTAATATCCAGTCCATTGTACTACCAGAGTAGCAGCCTTCCCTTTTTTTTGTGTTGCAGTAGTTGGAAATAAGTTGTTATTAATTTCACATATATAACCTCAAGGGCGGCGTCCATATGAAACTGGGAGGCTGAAAGAAAAGTAGATGCCCAGAGCGGGATGCGAACCCACGCAATTGGGGACCCATAGAATCCGTTGGAGTGTGAAGAGAAAACTTCAAATTGGTTTTGAATGCGCATGTCATCAGTTCTGCCGGACGCAAAAGTTAAAAGCTGGGCTACTTTTTCCGTTGCATCCGTTGCATCCGATGCTTATGGGTCACCTCTCATAAGATCGTGTGTATTTAATCGAGCTGTCAGTTGAATCCGGCAGCGAACGGACGCAACGGATTCTATGGGTCGGGGCCTTTATTTCGCACGACTTTATTTCACGGCACCTCTGAAGCTTCAATATAAAATAGGACAATAAAATAAACACCACGAAATCCGAGCCAGTATGCTTCAGAAGTACTTACAGCTTGAACAAAATATCAAAATTATTAATTGAGAGAAGAAGATGAAAAGGCCCAAGAATCTCAAGAAAAGGCAGTTTAGGGTAACTGGAAAAAGTGGAGGCAAAAAGACCGAACTTAAAAAAAAGCAAAATGTTATGTACTTCGCTCAAAGATCCACCATCACCTCAGGGATTTGTCATGTTCAATTTTGACTTTTCGTGTCATAACTTTATAGCCTACAAAGTTATATGACACGAAAAGTCCTATAAATTATAGGGCAAATATCTCATTAATCTAATGAAACGGAGCTGTCCACTTTTGAATTCAACTCAATAATTTTAATCGTTTCAATTTTTTTGTCTAGAAAGTGTCGTTGGTTAAAGCAACCGGCAAATATAAGGTTCTTATGAATTGAGGGATGAACATTATCGAGATTACAACGTAGGTGACCAGCGTCAAGTCTACACAGTCTACGAATCCGGTTTGAAAATATTCTGCGGCACCACAAATACACATTTCAACCAAATTACCTTAAAGATAGACATTCTCTGTACAAAACCGACTCCCACGTTGCATGGCTTATAATTACAAGTGGAAAATCTGAACGGTTTGTCTCTTTCAAACGAAAATTAGGAACTCATCTCTATTTGCTGCCATAAATAGGTACAAATGGCAGTTCTGCACAAGCTTGCCTCATACTTGTTGCCATACAAGTCCATCTACTATTTTCTCTTCCCAAGTGTTATTGCAGCATATAGAGGAATTAAATGTTCTTACAAACAAACATATACCTAGCTATGTATGTATATACAATACTAATTTAAATAAATTCACCCTGAACTCAAAGGTAAACGAGGCAGCTCCCCATCCGGGTCATGACTTTACACAGTCACGATGCCATTCCTGACGCACGTATAGCATGGTGGACACATCGCACCATCCAGATTTAGTCGTTGATGTTGTTCCGCCATTTTGTCAGAATCATTGATATCACCAGATTTTGTGTAGGTATAAAGAACTGATGAAAAAAAAAACATAAAAATAAGCCCGACAGAAAGTAGAGTCTAGTAATGCAATTCGGAAACACCAAAAGGCCACAAAAGCATGGTGTCCAAAGCCCCCGTCCCTTTCGCCAATGATTAACGAGTCTCAAATGAAGTAACGACAATGCATCCACTTGCACAAACTTATGTGTACACTTTCCTGTGACAGGATATGTGGCAGGACTGTGTAGCCGTTGAACACACAGATAATACGATTTTACTGTCTGTCCTGTCTTTACGCTTTTGTCGCGGGATGATAGCAAAGCAACACCACACTCAATGTATGCAAAAACACGTCCGATTTACAGTAATGGGTATCCTCAGAGACTGACTGACTGACTACTTTGCTAGTATTCTATATCCCATAGCGTTGCAGTTGCAGCACATAAACTCAACTCAAAAGGGATTCAGAGGATAGTCAGTGAGGCATATGGCAGTGAGTAGTTGTAAGAAATTTATGCTGAGCCGCATAGATTCGATTTTTGGGAGGAAATTCCCACACAATACAAACGATATATTGATTTTCAGCTTTTCAAAAACGGTTATTGTGCGACTTGTGTGTTGGCACAATGCAGTCGATATTCTTGTTGAAATTCATTGGTATTTTCAATGTGGTCCTCCTTCGTCTAATAATGAAGCGTCACACACTCTGATGCATCGATATTATCCGATATATGTACATAATGACAAAACTTTTGAATTCTGGGATTTTAAAGATCTTTTGAAAAGAGCGTTTCATGCTACTTACTTGCATCTTGTATCTTGCATATAAGAGGCGAAATCATATTTCGAAGCAAATGCATTCTGTGATCGTAAAAAAGGGACTATTCTGTTGAAAGCAAAACACAAAAACTCAGCAGGTCTTAGTTGATTTAAAAAATCTTGTTCGCCTCCGCGTTGGATCCTGCATAGCATTCTATGTTGTATGGGCTTTTCGTGTTCCTAGAATTGGCTGTGTTGTGTAGAGCGAAATTTCGGGTGGATTTTTAGAACTGGAAGTTCCAGCACTTCATTCCTTTTTTGGTACTGTTTTTGTTTTGTTTAGATTTTTCGTTTTTTTTGTGGCCTTGTGAGGAGAATACCTAAAAGCCATTGTAGAATTAGAATAGGTAATGCTCAAACCGGAAGCAGTTGAAAAGCGAAGGCTCTCAAAATTAATAGGTGAACGTATTAATGTGTCGGCTCATACAAAGCAGAGCTGGAAGTGCGAAATGTAAGACATAAACGAATACAATAATGTGAAAAACGCAGTGTTCTACCAAAAGTTCTATTACTTTATCAGAAGTCAGACGTTGTCTTTGAGGTCTTGTAATTGAGATGTTTGGTCCAAAGACACTCTCTCCAAGATGTTTGATTTAATTTTAGGAAGGGATGATGACATTATGAAGTGCATGTTGGATCGGGCTTTCGAAAGCACATTGCAGGGAAATCGCAGAAGGGGAAGAGACCTCGTCTTAGGTGGCGCAGTCAAGTGGATGAAGACCTCTACCGACTTGGAGTGCAAAACTGGAGAGAGCTCGCCCGAAATCGAAGTCGTTACAGAAGGATGTTGGTTGAGGCCCAGGTTCATCCCGAACTGTAATGCCCACCTAAGTAAGTAAGTAAGTAAGTTGGGTCGAATGAGTAGATTTTCAAAGTTATGTAGAAAAAATTTTCTGTTAAAAGTGTTGATTAAAAGCTCACTGAAAGTGTACCTTTTCGCATTCCTGTTTAAAGGCCGGGGACTTTATGCCACACTGTTTCAAAGTATTTTAGTTGTTGTACTTGCATATAAAATTACAAAGAATAGTACTGTACTGTACTGTTTGAATATTCCTCATTTAAAATTTACAGAATCCAGGTACGTACTTGAGGGCTTATTTAGACTTATTTCGTTTATAAATACGAAGTTGGTTAAGGCTTATCCAACTTCTTACACACCGTCTATCTAGAAAACTGTCTATGAGTTATCTTGATAGTTAATAACTACACGGGTAAAAATTTTGGTGTTGATTTTAATATTTTTTGGGTTGCATATGGGACATTCCATGGTGTAACACCCGAAACGCACACTTTTCGACTCATAAAACTGTCAATCCTTATGCTAAAATCTACAAATCTTTTAATAAAGATAGACCAACTAAAAACGTAGAAAATAAAAAAAATTTAATCGCTAAAATATCAGCATAAGGATTAAAAGTTATATGTGTCGAAAAGTGTGCGCTTCGGGTGTTACACCATGGAATGACCCATATATGACAACACCAAAAATTTATTAGAATCTAATAAACTGCAAATATTAAAAGAGAGCAGTTAATAAAACAAATATTAAAATGTAATCACGTTAAGATATGAAAAAGTAATGCTGCATGGTAATGAAAAAAATACGCGTTACTTTTTAATATCTTAACACTATTACATTTTAATTTGTTTTAATAACTTCTGCTCTCACTCTCTCCAATTGTCATTGCAATGAATATACTAACCAACTGCCAATTCCTCTCCGAAGGCGATACTCGTTGAAAAACATTTTTACCTCTGTTGGGATTAGAACCGAGAACCTCTGGATTGACAAGCGGACATGCTAACCATCACACCACGAGGGTACCACCAAACGTTTGAATCCAATGTAATACTGGATATCAGTACATTGACATAGCAAACGGAATAAAATAACCTCTGATTATTGAATTGTAATATAGAAGAAGTTGAAAGCTTAGAATTAGGGTATTAAATTTAAATAGCAAATTGGCCTACAATCTTAAAATGGGTCTGAATAATTAGATTTGAATACTAAAGTATTGTTTTTTAATCGTGTTGATTACATTTTAATCGGGTTTGTGTTACAAATTGTAAGCCTAATACAGAAATATTAAAATTTAATACAATATAATTAAGAAAAAAAGTTAATATTTGGGAAATATTAAAAACTAATTTTGACTGTATTGCATACAGCTGTAATACAAGGGCTGTATTAAAAAGTATATCAAAATTTTTAACCGTGTATCAAAGTTAATAAATACGACTGTTTATTTAACTTGAATTCTAAATATGTAGATATAAAATGGATTGTATTGCTCTATACTCATGAGTCATGACTGTACTGCTCAAGGAATGAAAAGACATTGAAGTTGAAGTCCCTCATCTGCTTCGTAAATAGCTGCTGTCGGTTATTGATTTTTGCAACTGCAGCTGGTTTATCGTTTGTTTTCGTCAAAGCTGCCGCTAGCACCTATATGGGATGTTCTTTGGCCTCAACCATCGTTATCTTGCACATCGCACATTTATTGTTATCATTGAGGGTTTTCCTCTGGCCTTTTTGCTTGATATAACAGGTACTTGAAGTTTTGTGTTATAGGCCCACGGTGGTTGATTAAGCGTTGCGATCTCTAATAAATGTTCAAGAACATTTCTAGGAGATGACGAGAAAATTGAACGAACAGCTTCCTCGAAAAAACTTCCCATCAGAAGCTGAACCTAACTTAACGAAGATTAAGGGACATCACAATCGAAAAGTATAAATGATATAGCTTAGAACCAAAAAAAGGGAAATATGCTGGGCCGGACGATATACTGGGTGTTCCGTAATTCGTGTTACATACTTTTTGATGTGATTCTTGGTCATATTCAAAGAAAAAAATTGTTTTACAGAAAAGCGTTTCGCAACTTCGACATCACTTTTTGGCAATTTAAAAAAAGGCTAACTTTGGTGTACCGAAATGGAAAAACGGCCTCTGGCATCCATTCAAAACGAAGGAGGGTACTTGGAGCACTCGTTATAATTGTATTTGTGTAAAATACATAAAAAACTTCTAAGAGCCCCCATATTATTGTTTGTTTCAAACAAACCTTAAAGCTAAAAATTTTTTTTTCTTTTTTTTTTTTTTTTTAATTTTACCCATTTTGTATTTTTTCAAGTATCACAAAATGTATGGGTTTTTGAGTGCATATATTATTGAGTTTATTTTTAATTATTGTTTTGTTCATCTGTAAAAAATAAGGAAACTCTATGTTTAACAGCCATTTTCTAAAAAAAAATTACCTCAAGGTCAAAACATTGCTGGGGGAATAAAATTTGAACACCATTTGAAAAATTGAAATTCTATCAACCCTAAGCCTATAGGAGCACAACTTAAAAAAAGATTTTTATTTTAACAAAAAAATCAGGTCTAAAGTTAGGTCTCTACCATCAGTATTGACAGAGAAATCGGATTTAACACATTTCAGACCAAAGTTAGCCTTTTTTTAAATTGTCGGAAAGTGATGTCGAAGTTCGGACTTCGGAAGAAACGGACTTTGCTGTAGAACAATTTTTTTCTTAGAATGTGACCAAGAATCACATCCGAAAGTATGTAACACGATTTACGGAAGACCCTGTATAATATGCGCTTTGTAAAAGGTGGCAGACATCTGGCTTTGATGGCTTGCGTTTCTCATCTCCAAGCTTATAGGAGGTTATAGTCTGGCAAGGTAATGAAGGAGAGTTACCTTCTACCAATGTAAAAAGGGAAGGAAGATACACGCTATATTGCGATAAGTATCATTCGGTCAAGGTGATCTTCCACACTGAGGTATTGGACAGCCTACGAAAAAACCAAAGCCAATACCTTGAAGAATTTACATGTTGCATTTTTTGACCTATAAAAGCATTCGCTCGACAACTG
The DNA here is from genome assembly GCA_949752695.1 of Melanostoma scalare. NCBI lineage: Eukaryota > Metazoa > Arthropoda > Insecta > Diptera > Syrphidae > Melanostoma > Melanostoma scalare. The sequence goes on along the minus strand of OX456985.1, from coordinate 41,926,718 downwards.
TCAGATCTGAAGTCGGCCTCAGACAACGAGAAGTTCCGGAAGCCTATGTGACGATGTTTGAGGACATGTATTCGAAAGAGCAGTGACGAAGGTATGATGTTCAGATGGAGTCACTGAGAAGTTCCAAGTCATAGGAGGTGTACCTGTACACCAAGCAAGCGTCTTAATACGTTTGCTTTTAATTGACGTCTTTGAATACCTGGTAGAAGCTTAAGTAGGTACCGGACACCGGACACAAAAATATATCTATACTGTTCTCTGCTGACGATTGATGAAGACATTATGAGAAAGGGTGCTACATCTCTGCGACGAGCTTTTGACGCATGAACATAGTCGTTTTAGATCGATGAGCTTGTGCGTGAGTTATAGGAACGTATCCATAACCACCACGATTAGTGGCTATGCCATTCATTTCGGGGCATTCTCTTCTGGTGCATCGAAGAAGCAGCAGCACACTTAAAGCAGACATAGTTCGAGATAATAGCTTAAAACAATTATACTAAAATTGGAATAAAGTTAATGAATATTATTTGAGAATAAATAACTTGGTATTTGAGGAGTTTAACTCGTGCAGCTCTTGAACAATGCTGTGTAATAAAAATGAAACTAGGTTGGAAGTATTGTAACGTTCGAAGAAACTACTGGCTTTCACTTACTATCCGCCTTTAAATATCCCACCTTTATTCGATAATTAATAACCACACTAATTCAATCTTTACACCATCACTTCACAATAAAAACCGACACTCTGGTAGCATCAGTGGCCTCTTTATTTAGGAAAGCATACCACATCATCGCCCTTTTGAGAGAATAGCCCAGTTCACACTGTACAATTAGCTGGACAGACTTCGTTTGATGGAAGTTGGATGGTCTGATGTAGTTTTCGTTCACACCTATCAAGCTTGTCGTCCAACTTTATGTCACATACCCTTCCACTCCGTCCAACTTCTAGATTTTCAAAAAATTTTGAAAACCATCCAACAAATTGGACAAGCGGTCGTATGAAGAGTTCACACTATCAAGCATTGGTTTGTCAAACCTAAGTTTGTCCAACTAATTGTACAGTGTGAACGGGGCTATTACGAGAGCCATTCTGCAGTTTCGAGTAGTTTGCTAGCTCCTTCCTAATTATTATATGTGTGAACCTATTGGTCTACAGTCTACACACAGTCTCTTTCTGATCTACTTCTCAGTTATATTTTTGTGCTCACACACACTGACAAACAACGCTTTTCATTGGATGAACATTACAGTATGATAGTGGGAATAGCAAAACTTCATCGAATTAGAAGCTATATGATGAGTGGAAGCCTTTACATCAAAAACACCATAGTTAGATAAATTCCACTCCATGTGTAGCTTAAAGCTATCAGAAGACGCTACGTCAACCGGATACTTAACGAGTTCATCAGTACTCAGTAACAGGAGGTGAAGTATACCAGCTGACATACAAGTTGATTTCTAAGACTCAAATGATCCTTGATGTATTTTCATCTCGATATTTTCATTTAAGAAATGAGTCTTCAACGTGAGACTAAGCCCCTCTACTTTTATTTACAGGACCCTTCTGATTTTTGGAATGTTTCAAGCCTGTTCGGCTTGCTCCTTTTATGGGTCTTAGCAAGCTTTGGATTCACCATTTAAATCAAGTCATTGATTTAAATGGTGAATCCAAGGCTTGCTAAGACACATAAAAGCCGGAATCCCTGTGTTAGTAAAGCAAAACCAAGCACTTTGCTGAAAGACTACTTTATTTTTCCTGCCGAAATTTTAATTTATAAAATTTCAATGGCTTTAATCTCAATTAAATTATAAAATTGTATTTGATTGCAGCTTCCATCACCTTCTACTACGTTTCTGCAACTAACTCTCAAATCTCAATCTGTTTTCTATAGCCAAAGAAAAGAATCTGGCCTGTCATAGGCCAGTCAATCAGAAGAAGTTTTTTAATTGTTATTTTTCTAATGTCGAATTCCTTTCGAAAAAAAAAAAAATTGACTGCAGTCGACTGTCAATTTTCAATTTTTTTTTTTTAAGGAATTCATTTAGGAGGAAAAAAAATCGACTGCCGTCGATCTCTTTTTTGAGACGGATTTGCACACTGAATTGTACACACACAACAATTTTGACAGATCGAAAACAGCAACCAAAAACATCAGCATATGAAAAAAATTAAAGGATCAGGACTGTTTTGTATTTAGTTGTGAGTTTGGAAAACATTTGGTGAAAAAGAAATATAAAAATTGTGTGCTTAACAATATGAATGTAATCTTTGGTTTTTATTTTTCTTTATCTGTCAATTGGACACACACACACTCATAAAAAAAAATTGCTACTTTTTCAATTTCCTAAATACCCAAAAAAGAATCGAATTTAGTAGCAAGTGCAGTCGACTGCAAATGGGTGAAAGGAAATCTACATAAGTTCCTTGTTTCCTTATCAGGGATGTCAGAGAGTATTTTTTTTTTTGACGACGTTTACACGAGACGTCACCACTTTGTAAACAGAGATTTTTTAACTTTTCAAAGCTTGCTCTGTTTATGTATATTGGTACTGGACACTGTGCTACAAGAATCAAACAGGGCCAGGATTTCGCGACTTATGAGACGATTATCATTCAAACTCAAAAACGTGTATAAGAACCTCAAAAGTTATCAAAATTTATAAGACGATACTAAAATAGGTATCCGGTCATAGCTAAGACTGAAGTTACACAAAACAATCTTTTGATGATACACTCAATGTTAGAGGATTGGACGATTGGACGATTAGACGATAATCGTCTAAATAGTTCCGCAATCCAGGCCCTGTTCTGATTTTGATTTATTTGGTTTATCAAAGAATCTTGCGTGTGACTTGAAATACAACTAATTATCATGTATATCGGCCACATCATTACAAAAACCGACTTCAAATTCTTAACTGAAGCCTAAAGTAATATAAGAAACTGCTTTCGGGCCTTCGTGCAAAACTTTTCATGTCGTTAACGCAGCCTTTTACTCTCCCTCATCGCTTTCAAGTTTTAACCCTTGCGCCTAAGGGTGTGTGACTTATGTTAAAGTGTGTGTAAACAAACTTTGACATATACGCGTGTAGGTATGTGTTAAGCGTATTTGATGACGTCTGAATAAAACACTCAATTGAGCACTGTGACATATCTGATTGTGCTTATCTCTACCAAATTATTTTTGTCAATTTGTCAGTTCAACGAAGGACATGACTGGGCTGTCATTCAAAATTGTTATCAAACCAATTATCACCACAAAATATCTCGTGTGCTTTCAAACGCTGTCACTGGTGTTATGTGTGTTGATGATGTTTTTGTTGTTGGATTGGTATTCCTTTTTTCTTTCTAGTTTTCCAGTCACAATTCACAATACTCATTCTAGAGTATTTTTATGTGGTTGCAGATTATAATTGTTATTGTCTATTGCAGAGCATGGCAAGATGCCACACAGATATGCGGCAAAAGTCTAATAACACAGAATCAGCTTCTGGTGTTGCTGACCTTGCATCCTGCTGGTATGTTACACCTCAATGCGGATACACCTGATGCTCTGTAGCACGTTTGGTATATTTGTGTGTGCTTTATTGGTTAAAGGGTGCAAGGGGCATGTTGTTGCAAGGGATTGTAATTGTACTGCAATTACCAGTGCATTCTCGAATTGCACTACGTGTACGATATGCTGTAGTTCTTTGGTTTTGCACACATTTCGGGAAGAAGCAACACAAGTTTTTGTGGATAATAAAGGAGAGAATGTAGGTGAGCCCAGAGGTGGGGTTGTGTGATGTGATGGGTTTGATAGTTAGGAACAAGTCTGTTGCTTAATTAAAATCAACAGTTTTCATTTGTGTTTTAGCAATTGAATGGTGAAAATTAAAAGGAGGACCCAAATGGGTGTGAACAAAGGTGAACGAACATTTTCATATTCATCCGATGGGAGTAGCATGTGGTTTTGGATTTTTTAAATCACGATGCACTAGGAAAGTACAAAAAGAAGTGAGGTCTTTTGTTTTTATTGATATGTAATTGAAATGAAACAAGAAACAGTAGCAGAGTTTTCCAGTCTGCAATGGAGAGTATTAAGGGTAGAATGAGGAGCTTTACTCCGAGAGCAGTGATTCAATTTAGTTAGTATCACTGCAAGAAGATTCGTATTTTTTGGCCTTTCAACAATCAAATGGACGACCTTTTGTGAAGTTTTGTGTATATTTGATCTCTGATTCGATATAATTAATACAGAGTGTCTCAAAAGAAAGTTTATATTTTGTGAGTCAGTAAAACAACAAATGATATGACTATAAAAAATGTTTATTCTTATCCTAACAACGTATAAAACAAAGTCACCTTCCGCTGTCAGTCTGTATGCTAGGATCTTTAAAACTACGCCACGGACTTAGATGCGGATTTTTTAAATAAATATAGTGATTCAAGAGAAAGGTTTATGTGTATATTTCATCTCCATATTCCCACGGGGAACGGGAACGGGAACGAGAGCATACACTCTTTCACCGTTAGATTGATATTAATTCCCATGTCCCACGGGAACAGAACGTAAACGAGAACTTAATGTGTGCATTGAAAAGGCCCCAAAACTACTGAGCCAATCTGAATGAAACTTTGAACAAAAATGGTCTAAGTCCAGCGAAATGACCTAACTTATATTTCCCTTCTCTATTCTCTCTCGAACGGAAAAGAGAACAGTAACATTATAGGGAACTTAGAAAATACTGAACCGATTCCAAAAATTCTTTCACTAATATAGTGTTTCCTTGCCCTTGAGAAACACAGACTTCATTTAATCCAATAAGGTTGGGTTAGGTTAGGTTAGGTTAAAGTGGCTGTTAGGTCGGCTGTAAGATCGAACCCATTGTGATACCACAATGGATCTAATGTATCCTTTTCCTAATGGAATCATTTCGAGCTTATTATGAAGCGGGAGAGACGCAGGGCGTCGATGTGAGTAAGATCAACAAAGAAATACGAACCTAGGTGTATCCTACGTTTGTGAGCTAAGGCTGGGCATAGAAGGTGGGGAAGCTTCTGCAAAAATCGTTTGAGACGACTCCTAGCCTAGTGGCATTTCTTCCAATAAGACAGAGTCCTGTGACGACACCTTTTCGTCGCACTAATGATTTTTCTGATGAGAGAGATCAGGCCCGCTTGACTGCTTAAGATCTAGCTGCGGCCAGATCTGTTTCGTTGCGTTACACGTTGAACTGCTTGACCATCTCATATTAATTTTCTTGCATGCGTATTGCTTTAGCAAGAGTTTGTATGAAGCGATTGGTATGACGATATTCTCCTATTTCGGTGAAAAGAGCAGAAGTTTGAAGTTTCCTGGAATGTCTCTGAGGTGAAGCACAGGTGAAGTGAATGTTAAACTGCTCTGACATCTCCCTGAGAGATGATCGGTTGTTAAGGGCTAGAATAAAGTTGAAGGAATTTGATGCCAGGGATGTGATGGCGGCTGACTATCTGAGAAGATTCATCCCCATATTCCCACTGAAATGGAATCTATTAATTGTAAACTATTATCCGTAGGGCCCGAGTTACGCCGAGTGGGTCAGCTAATAGATAGCTAGTAGACTCTTTGATGAATTTATATCTCAAAAATGGCATCATATATAGACGAAAAAGAGTGTATGAGGTTGCACCGGTGATCGCCGTCCAACTGGTGTAGTTCTGGTACCAAGATCTATACATTTGAAGCACTTGCATGCTTCCGATCACGTTTCTACACAAATACAAATCACGTTTCGATGATCACAACATCAGCCACCAATGTGCCATCGCTATCGAAAATTAAATAGCTCGATAAGTTTAAGGTGTCGTCCAAAATTTGCCGATCTTAATGGGATTTTCGAACTCCATTTGCAAATATTAAAACCATTCCAGAATAATTGAAAGCTGTTGAATCAAAACCAAGTCTTGCAACTAAATTGAATCAGCACGTCATTGCTCTGTTGCTGCAATTACGAGCAGCATTCATTCATTTGGTCAGTAGATATGTGGTCAAACAGGGCTCTTAATTTGCCTCAGAACATCAACACAATACCAGTTGCAACTGCTTTAGCCTCACTATGAGTCTACCTAATGAAGCACCCTTTACACATTAAACGTCAAGGGTGTTTATTAGACGTACAAATTTCAATCTGGTAATACTTTTCCAGAGTTGCTCTTTTTGGCAGTTGTCACTTGATTTATGGAAGAATTGAAGCCTCACGCCCACTGAGCACTGCGTACGTTCAAAACAAAATCTCTGTTGACACCGATTACTACATAATTTCGAGCTTTAAACCAGAGAGTTACCTACAAGAAGTGTTTACAATTTCACCATTGGACCACCGTAAACGTCGTGAATTTTCTGATTTTGCCATGGAACAACTTGAAATCGATAAAGATTTTTTTAAGAATATCATCTTTTCCGAAGATTCTTACTTTTATTTGACTAGTGCGTTAAATAAACAACACTGGCGATGAAAATCCACAAAATATTCATGAAAAACCATTACATTCACCTAAATTGACAGTTTGATGTGGTTTATGGGCTGGTGGAATCATCGGTCCGTACTTTTTTCAAAATGAAGCTGGTAACACCATTACTGTCAATGGAGATCGATTATAACCAACTTTTTATGGGCGAAATTGGAAGAAATTGATTTTGAAAACATTTGGTTTCAACCAGACGGGGCTACGTGTCACACAGCAAATGCAACAATTGAATTATTGCGAGAAAAATTAAGAGATTCGATTATTTCAAGAAATGGTGAAATTGAATGGCCTCCAAGAAGTCATGATGTAACACCATTAGACTATTTCTTGTGGGGTTATTTGAAGTCATTGGTCTTTCAAAATAAACCAAATTCTTTTCAAGCTTTACAAGTCAATATTGAACGTGCCCATTCATGATATACGACTTGATTTAGTGGAAAAAGTGCTCGAACATTGGGTTCATCGAATTTGTTGCTGCAGAAGAAGTCGTGGTGACGATTTGAATGACGTTTTGTTTAAAACTTTAATTGTATTGATTGAACTGCACATTAAATAAAAAATATTTTACATTCCTTAACAAAAAGTGTGTTTTTTCCACTGATTAGTGCACTTTCGAACTTGATGCAACTAAATAAGACAGCGTATAACGTTGAGCTTGTAGTAGTAATTAAATGTGTGCCTCTATAACATCGAACGAAAAGAAAAATAAAGTGTGACGGTGACGTACGTGCGCAGAATGAGACAAAAATGAAAATTTGACGGCGGCGGCGCCTGATTATGAACTTTGGCTGTTGGCGTTAAAGTGTATTGTGGTGCCGACAATTTTCGTGATCAGTGTAGCTGTGGCCTTTCGTTGTTGCCATTTCGGAGCTTCCTGTACTAATCTCTAGAATACTTCTGTACTAATCTCTAGAATACTTCTGGATCTCTTGACATTGTGCCGTGACGCAGTTCTTTGCATGTCTGCCTGTTACGTAGGATGTTAGAGGTTCAAATACCAGAAACATGAAAGAATACAAGAAAGATTGTTTTAATGGTGTCGAATTTGCAATTTCTCCGATACTAATTTCATTGCCATGGAAAGCGATGTCTCGAATAGCGCTTCGCAATGGTCAAAAAAATTGTAGATCCCTTTCATTCCTCAAAAGGTATGGTTGAGAGAAATGTGCTAGGGGCCGGGGATTTCCGCTCTGTTGCCCTAACCTATTTATTTTAATTTTACATACCGAAATCATTAGTTCAGCTCATTCGTTGACTTCGGGTACCCGTTTGAATCATTTCCGCAAAGTCTTCACATTACTAAGAGCAAACAACCGACTTATTGTGGGGTTGAGACCAAAAAAACTAAATGGAGTGTTTGAATGGAAAAGAAGGGATGCTTACGTTCTTATGTCGCTTTCCATTGGTTTCACTCGGGGAAGCACCCATTTTAAAAACCAATGGAAGACCCAAAATTGTTTCTATTCAGTTTAACGCAATTTCCTTTGTGTGTGTTACCTTAAACACCTATCGCTCTTAAAAAATATTCCTTGAAGAAAACTTTGTTTTTGACATTTGAGTAACATGTGTTAGTGCTTCTCGAGTCGATTCTCACTTCAAATCGAGAAGCGCTGTCACTCCTCAGAATCATGAGAAGCGATCTTTTTGCACCAATGGAAGGGTTTGAGAATGCTTCTGGACGCTCCTGGACGGTTCTTTTCGTTCAATGGAAAGTGACATTAGTTAGTTGGACAAGACCGTTCAATTTTAGCTGGGCCCTTAACCAACATACCTACTATTTCGGGGGCTCTCTTCAGTTTGTACTCCAAGTCGATAATTTTTTGTCGGACGTCATCTTCCACTTGATCGCACAACTTCAAATGGGGCTTTTTGCCTTCCGTGACTTCCCTGCAATATCTTTTCGAAAAACCCGCCGAGCCGGAGCCTTGGTGTCCATAAACTTTATATGTTCAAGACATCTTAGTTCAGGACGAGTACTTTTCAGTTATGCTCATGTTGCGGTGCATTTTACACCGTTTTTTGTTGAATCTTCTCCTCCAAAGGTTCACGGAGAGCCGCAGTACTTTTCTTCCGAATCGACCATATGAGTTCCCACATCCGGTAAGTTAGTTAAATGCTGATGATGACTCATATGACCAAGGTCATATGAAAAGTTAGCTTGAGAGTAATTCTAGGCATGGCTCTTTTCGTATATGCGATTGTATGAGGAGTGGAGATAAATTAAACACGACTACGTTCGGTTGAAGACTGACTTTATTCTTATGCTACGTATACTGACTAGGTACATGCTTACATACTAGAGACTATGATAAGAGATAATCATTAAGAGAAGATTAATGATATTGAGAGATGATATTATGAGCATTACCTTGCATAATCAAATGTACTAAAATACAGTGGTGCTGGCAAGTTATACTACATATATATCACTTCCCCAAACTTAATAAAAACTTTAAATTCATATAATATAATATACTATTCAACAATTTTCATATTTCAGTTCAATTCAATGAACGTATTAACATTGCATATTATTTTGTTTTACTTTTTAAACATACATAGTATTTCTATTTACAATTTTAAGTTTTATAATTCAAAAATGATTCCATTTAAGTTTTAGAATTCAGAATGTAGATTTGTTCGAATAACTATACAATATTTCAAAATCTAGCAAATCTAGCTTTTTCATTAATTTATTTTCAAATACAGATTATAATTCTTTTACAATACCCTTTAATCTTGCTGATCTTCTCGGGACTTCCGAAAGAGAAATTGATCTTCTTTCCCTACGTGGAACATTAAATCTTACTCGTCTTTTACTTTTTATATTTGACGGTGCATATACCAATTCTTTAAATTTACATTTTTTCAATTGAGAGATATGAGCGAATTTATGATTTCCATCAATATTTACTGAATATACAACTCTTCCTATCTTTTTGACTATGATTCCAGGAATCCAAGTGTACAATTGATTGTGTTTCATTTTATATAACACTTTTTCACCAACACTAAGTGATTTTATAGGATTCTGATTTATGCATAGTTGTGGAACTTTAGAATTTTCAACATTTATAAATGTTTTTGTATTTGCATCCCGAACCTCACGGGCTTTAGGGTTAACATTATCGAGAAGAGTCTTCGGTTTTACTTTAAATATGAGCTCATTCGGACAAACCATAGTTGTAGTTGAGGGAGTGGAACGATATTTTAAAAGAAAGTTGAAAATAAGCTTGTCTTGGTTGAATACTGTCATAACCGGTCTTTAAATCGATTGTATTTCCTCGTTCTTCCCAGGGTCTACTCCTTATCGTGTAAATTTGGTCAATTGTAGATTTTTTAAGTACAAAACCACATTGATACGGATCTGTCGAGTTGTTGAGGTGGGGTTCTCCGACGTTCACATTTTAAAGTAGGCAAGATCTTATATGCGACTTTAATGAGGCTTTTTCTTCTACGACTGTCCCGATTACTAGGGTCTGCCCGGTATCAGACACACGATACTGAGGTTCCGTTCATTGGGCATATGATACGGTCTAAAGAAAACATGCCCGATGTTTGGAACAAACTTTGCAGCTGACTAAGTAAGCTATGGATTGCTGTGAAACTGACAAATGTGTTTTGTTGTCTGAACATTCAACAGATATCGTTCATCAAATCATCATCAAAACTTTCACAGAACATTCCCTTTGGACAAAGTTTGTGGCGTCGAAAGTTTGACCCTAAGGATACCTTAAGTATATGCCGGTATCTCTGGTTTCACTACCAATTTTAAACAACACTCCTATTGTTCAACATGTTTCGCCATTTCAACTATATGCTCAGAAAGATGGTTATCACAACGATAAACTTAAACACGTCAACGCATCATTACCTACCACGACGGGAAGTCATCAATTTGTTGAAATATTGGTAATCTCATGAACCTATACGAGTATCCTTCAAGCGCATACAAGCACAGTTGAATATAAATGCGATATGCGAAACTTAATCGTCATTAATTGCTTAATGCAAATTGAATGGCGTCCAGAAGGTATTAATTGGCATTATTGTATTAGCTCATCGTGTATTAAATTTATCGAAATTAATCTTATTGAACGAATAGGGTAATTAATCATGCAGTGCGGATTTGTATATTCCCAACAAAAAAAAAAAACAAAAGAAGAACCCTTCCGGCCAAAGCCGTTGTATTGTTGTAACGAGTTTATTAGGTAAAATGCAATTTATTCACAAGCCAACGCAACTAACCCACCCTCGTTTACTTACATGATGTCGCTTCCTCCCGAATACATTAATAGAGGCCAATAAAATCAAATCGACTGCTCTACACGAACACATTATTATTCCAACAATAGAAACTGTTTTATTGTAGAATTTTTAATTCAAGCTCACATCGAGCTGTGTTTGGTGATAAATACAATTTTCATAGTCGGTTGGGCTTCATTCCACGGTTGAAAATGATAATATAAAAATAAATTTAAAATAAGTTTCACATTAAATACAAATCTATGTCCTTCGTTTCCTGGCGCCGCTTCGCGCCTCGCCGTGCGTCGCCGCACCGGTCATTCATCAGAAGAGTTGGGAGAAAGTATAGGGTGTTGACACATCACCTCATCCCTTCACAACCTCAGTGAGAGTAGACATAATTTTTTGTGGCAACAGCAATACCAATACGAACACCAACATCGACAAGCAGGTAAAGGACCAGCGCTGAGTTATTGATTTTCAATACCATCCGATTTATGGCACCTCGGGGACTACTCGGACAAATTGAGTTAACTGTTGCAATCAGAAACATTAATTGGAGTTTGGAGCCCTGATATTAATAAATAACCCACTACACGGCTATTTGAGTGCATTAAGCAGTGGCAACGTTGTTGGCAGCACACAACGACGCCGCCGATGGACGACAATGACGACAAGAAGAGTTGTTGATTATGATGATGAGCATGTTGAGGTACTTCTACCTACTTCTCTACTTCACTCCTGCCGTGACGCGGCTGTGACCACGGCCGCGGCATTCGACCGACCACCCCAATTAGAGAAGCACAACACTCAACGTCAACAGAGATGTAGGTGGATAGGCTACACGCTATATGTAGTCACTCATTGCTTGGCTTCGTATAATTAAGAACCGATGATGCGTTTTTTATTTCATCCCATTGGAGGCATCATGATTTTATATGATCGGAAATGAATCACTGTTGTTGCTGGGAAACCAAACCAAACTCAAACTACACGACAGGGATACTGTGGAGGTGGACATTATTATTGCGGATGAATCAATTCATCATATTTTTGATTGAAATATTTATTTTTGTACGCCCACCCGTCCACCGCGCCGCCTCCGCCCGACCGTTTTGTTTATACACGAGTCGGTGGTTTTTCGTTAAGGGAATTCAAATTACCCGCGAGCTGGAAGATAAGTATACAATTGCGAGGGTTGTGCCAGCAAATAATGTAGGTAGCTATACACCGCAGGAGTAAAGAACGTGCTGCGAAACTCAGAGGTTTAATGCCACAGTCATATTCACGTGAAATTGCATGGCAGAATGCACTTGAAACCATCAACTTAAATAGGAAATGGGAAAAGCTCTTGGTGATAAATAATCTGGACTGAATGGTGAACACATTTGCAAAATATACACATGTATCCTCTTCTTCTCTTTTTTATGTCTTTATTCAAGTAAAGAAAAGTCCTGTAAAAGGCTGAACATGAGAATCGCGGAAACGAGTAATCAAAGAGTAGCTTATTTTACAGAATTTGCGATGGTGGTGCTCGTTTGGGTGGGCCTTTTCTGTCTCCACTGCTGGAATGTTTGACGTTAATTAAATATGGTCGAGTATCTGGTATGTGTTTATAGACATTGATCGAATTTCCGTGGTATTGGCATTTCAAAGAAAGGACATTTCTGACGAAGATACCTCTGTCTTTGGTCAATGTTTGCTAAAATGTAGTATATTATTGTCACTTAATTAAAAGATCGAAGTATAAAACTTGTTCCTCTAGGTGACACATAAAAGAAATATATGGATCGTTGGTATTTGAAGAATTCATAAAACAAGCGATCGAATCACCGTCATCAGTGATCGAGTGAGTGAAAATTTTATTTTTTCTTTCAAAATTCGCTCTATTTTATACAAGATCAGTCTGTTATCGACTTCAATTCGTTCAAATACTGATGAAAAAATGTCGAATTGTGGTACTAAAGTGCTCGAAAACGCGAGTAGTAATGTCAAAAGCACTTTATTCAGTCACGTATTACTCGATCACGTATGCGGTAATTCGACCCCAGTTTTGACACGACAGTAAAATTGTTTAAATTTCTTCTTTTTTCTAATGCTATGGCACTTTTATTTCCTTCTCAAGGCAGCTATGTTGTTGAAAGTGGGGAATAGACTTCACAGGTACGACTGGTCAAAGTGGAAGAGGTTATAAGAAGGAGGCGAGGTAGACATCTTGGGGGTCCAACAAACGAAATGGCAGGGAATATAGGTAACAGAGCTCCTATTCCGGATGTTAAATACAAATGCCTGCAAGATTCTTCAATGGAACAACAGACCAGATCAAATGCTGAAACGGTATCTGCCCTGCTAAAAAAGTTTTTGGCAACTTGTTTAACATCTCTTAGTCGAACGACGCGACCGTTCGATGTCTCTAAAAAAGATGATGAAAAGAAAAGAGAATAGGGTGTGGTATTTTGTATGGTGGAAATGTGGAATTAAAAACAGATTAAAGGATGTTAACGCTACAACAAAACTGTATTTTGAAGGAAAATACCATGATCATAACGTCGCATAACATCCATTCAAGTGATCTATATACGGCATTCATGCCAGCCGCCAATATAACTACTCTGCTACAGGAAGCGCCACTGAATACTTCAAGTCCACTCTCCACAGACATTAAGCGTGTTTTTTTTATGCTAGTATATAGTACAGTAAAAATTTCCCTTGGGGAACAACAACAAATCATTTTACTGTCGTAATTTTCCACAGTGAAAACAGGGATGGCATTGCTGTGGATTGATAGTTTCCAGCTTTGAAAATAAGATGGCACCACCATTGATTTCAGTTCATCAAAGCATTTTCGAAAGGACGTGTTCAAAAAAAATGTGGTATTTGCAAAGAAATTTTTTCTCTCGATTAAAAATTAAAGAAATAAAAACTATATTCATATTGAATTTTCGCCCTGTTTCTTACCTGGTGGTGTATATAATAGAGGATTTTGCACTAGTTATTTTTTGCTGAAGCTAAATAGCTTTTCTCATGGAATTATTTGACTAAAAACTATAGCCCAATGTAAGAAAAAAACAAAATCAAACAAACAAACAAAGTAGTAAAAAATGATCAAAAGAGAAAGATATATGAATGAAAATTAAACATTCTTCAATAGAAATTCAAGTTTGGGACTAGCAGTATGTGTTTCAACTTAATTTAATTTGGGTTGTGTTTATTTGTGCGGTAGTATTATAGTTCAATTTCACTGTTTTGTAAATAGAAAAAACTTATTTTCCTTCTTAACCTATCGAAAAGACTAATCAATAGCGTAGAATTGCTTTCCCAAAGATTTGGATAAAAAATAAATTGATTCTGTTTGCCAATGGAAAATCTCATCAAAGATTAGTTTTTAATATCTTTTTACATACTCCCCGAACATACCCGGAAGTTTTTTTCAACAAAACAGCTTACTTTGACATAGAGCTTTCTTCACTGCTGGACGATGCCTCCAAAAATAGTAAAAAAAAAAATGGGCACGACTGGGTCGCACGAACTTGCGATTGTGTGCTAAGTACAATACCAAAATCTTATGGCTGAGTAAAAGGTTTTTTTTCGCTCTTAATGTATTTGGTGCTATAGGGTTGCCAACTACACATTTATTATGAAAATTGAATTAAATCACTCAAAATATTGAAAAATAAAATTAAATTAAATATTTCAAAGGTTTCAAGCGAAAATCTAAAAAAGTCATTCTTTTGCAATTGCTAAAACATATGAATGATGAAAATTTTATCAAAATCGTTGGACCAGTTTTTCCAAAAAACCGTTTTTTATTTTTCACTTTTTTTGGAAAACTGTTTTTAAAAAGTCAAGTATGCAAAAATTTTGATCTTGTTAGAAGTTATTTTGACAAAAAATTAAAAAAGTATCAAAGTAATAGTTTTGAAGTTATTTCTAAAAATCAAAACTTTTTAAAAAAGTTTATAAAAATTTCCAAAACTAGATTTTTTTAAATGTTTATATGCAGTCTTTTTTTAACAGCCAACGACTTTATAAATCTAAAATTTCGTCAAGATCGTGTTAGCCATTAACGAGAAAGTCGGTTTTGAAAAAAACGGTACTATGGGAGGTACCGTTTTTAGTCTTTTTCCAAAACAAATTTTTATATCATAAGTTTTCTTATCAATCCAAAAATAATCTTTCACACAAAATTTTATCGAAATCGTTGGAGCCGTTTTCGAGAAAAATAAGTACTATCATATCGGTTGTATGGCAGGTACCGTTATTTCAAGACCTAGAGACTCAATTCCAAAAACCCCTCTATAGGCTGCTCCACAAACCCTAACTGCAAATTTTGAAGCAAATCGGTCTATTAGTTCAGACTGTAGATCCATATACAGACAGACAGACAGACAGACAGACAGACAGACAGACAGACAGAATTGCAGGACCCACTTTTTTCGTATTCTCTATCATCGTAATGTCATATTTAATTGTTATCTCAAAATTTTTTTTCTGCACGATTGCAAGACTTGCCTTATAGTACCTATAATCGCAAGTAAAAAGAGCTGTAAGAGAGAATCTGATGTATGGAGAATAAGAAAAAAATACAAATTCATACCTGGCTTTGTATCGTTATTCATTTGATAGAACAATTAACGAAACAAACCTGGTATGAATTTGATTTTGTTTCATCTTGAATTTCACAGAGAGCTTTGAAAAGTAACAGCAAGCTTTGACGTTGAGCTCCATCTTGTTGCTGAAAATAGAACTGAAAATACTGTGGACAGATCGTTTTTTTTTTTAACTCGAATGCTGTACTATATACTAGCATAAAAAAAACACGCCTATTGCCAGAGGTATTCCTTGAAAATGGGAAACAGGACGTCAAACAACTTCAAAATTGGATAACAGCTCTTAAGAATCATGACCAGTTACCCGCAAACACCACCTCACACCACACAATAAGCTATAGTTTGATTGGGGTGCTTTTTATCGGTGTCATCCTCTTCATTCTGTTCAAAAGAAGACGTCAGCATAATCATGCCAACCCTGTGATAGAGCTGCAGACCCGCGAGATCCCAGTACCGAGAAAAAGGAGATTCTCAACTTCCAACTTCCAGGTATAAACCGATTTTGGGACGGCACAAGATCATCCTGATCTTTGAGTCTCATCAGTTGAGGGAGGCCCCAGCATCTCTTTTTTTGTTGGTGAATATTTGAACGGGAAAGTCAGGAATACAAAAACGATAACTGCCAAGGAGGTGTAGGATACGGTATCAGGAACCATCTTGATCAAGATATCCTAAGTATCTTCAAGTGAAACCATTTTATAAGACTGTCCACATCAAAAAAGACCGATATCTTGTTACTTACCACAGCGATGAGAATGAAATCGAAATTGATAATTATTTGGTTGCCAAATTTATGAAGTCTCGGGTAAAGGACTACAAAGTGGAGAAGATGCACCAGCACATTCTTCGGCTGCGGTGAACCAAATTCTATAATTCGGCCAAAGGAAAAGTCCATCAATTGTTTTTGAGTATGCAGAGAAACCTGTGCAGCTGAAAATCGTCGAAAACAGAGTCCAAAATCCATAACGATTTTAGGACAAGGAATATGATATTGCCTACAGCAAAGTTGTTTAAAGAAAGGCTTCCAAAGGGCACTACCAACAAGCTAAAAAATGATGGAGCTTAAACGGTAGTAAGTTACTCTTTGGTCCAGTATGTGGAAACAAAGTGTACAGATGAAGATTCAACAACGAACTATATGAGCTGTACCGCGACATGGGCATAGCTATAAGAATACGCATCGCGAGACTACGATGGCTTGGATATGTAGAGCCAATCGACATCAACGTTTTCGAAAGCACATTGCAGGCAAATCGCGGAAGAAGAAGACCTAGTCTTAAGTGTGGTGCATTCGAATGGAAGAAGACCTTAACCGACTTAGAGTGCGAAACTGGAGATACGAGTAATTCGCCCGAAATCGAAATTGTTGTCGAAAAATGTTGATTGAGGTCCATCTTCACCTTATACTGTAATACCCACCTGAGTTATTTTACTGCTGCAATAGGTTCAAATATAACTCCCACTGTCACTATTTTGTAATGAGCCATTACAAATTTTCCCATATACATACAGACAAAAGCATAATCATAAATGCTTGTCCAAGAAAAGAAACAACTAAACAAGTACTGCAGTGTGCGATGTAAAACAAACAGCCCAAAGATGAAATAATGTTTTTAATTTGCGTTCATTCAATAATACAACTCACAGTAGAGTTCGTCCCAAAAGAGCAATGCGAAGGCATTAGAAATCACATCAAATGAATCTCGAAACAGAGGAAATATGTGAGACCATCAGCGCTGGAAACTCGAAAAAGTCAACTGAACCGGAGGGCATATCCAACTTTGTTTTGAAAAAGTTGCCAAACATCGCCCTCTTCCTGTTGATAGTCATCTTCAACAACTGCCCAAACAACGGCTATTTTCCTACAGAATGAAAAACAGCAAGGATTGTTCCAGTACCCAAGAAGACAGACAGACACACCGTGGAAGGATACAGGCCTATCTCACTACTTTGCTGTATTAGGAAAGTACTTGAGAGTCTATTACTGAGGAAGGTAAAAAATTTCTGCTTGGGAAGAAATATAATACCAGACTTCCAGTATGGATTCAAGGCCAAACACTCGACGATACATCCTCTTCTTGGACTTCACAGCAACATCACCGTGTGATTGAACAAAAAGGAAGACTCCGTAGCATGTCTGATAGACATTTAAAAGGCATTTGACAGCGTCTGGATCAATGGACTCATTTACAAGCTAATGGAATTTGGCTTTCCAGGATATTTGGTAAAAATAATTGAAAATTTTCTTACCAATCGCCTCTTTTTTGTACAGGTTTCCAGCGAAAAATCAGGACTACGACACATCAAGGCCGGAGTCCCGCAAGGGTCAAAGTTATTTCCCTTTTTATTCAACATCTACACCGCAGACCAACCAGAAAACCCACCAGGCACAGGGAATAAGCTGTATGCAGATGACTCCATCACCTACTCAACATCTCCATCGCCTGAGATAGCAGCCCGTAGAGTGCAGGAGTACGTCAATAATCTCTGGAATTACTACCTTAAATGGGAATTGAAGATCAACGACAGCAAGACGGAACTGATTTGCTTCAGACCACCACAGACAAGGACGAGGGCCCGAAGAAGAATCGCTGAAAGGAGTAGGAAAATCACCATCGGATTTCCAGACAACAGTACAACAGTAGTCACAAAAAAGGACAGTGCCAAATACCTGGGTGTAAACTTCACCCACCGGACGAAGTTCAACAAACACGCCACAGCTATTTTGAAACGCGCCAGTTTCGCGTTTCACCTGATATATCCTCTACTAAGGAAGCAATATGGCCTCAGCAAGACGACAGAACTACTCCTGTACAAGCAACTCATCAGGCCCGTCATCACATATGCCTGCCCGGTCTGGTTCACCATTTCACCGTCAATCATGAAGAAAATCAAGCTCTTCGAGAGGCAAATACTCAGAGTTTGCACTGGACTTCATAGGAACCCCCTCACGAGGAAGTACAGGCCAAATAAGATGTTATACGAGGCAGCTGACATGGTACCAATAGATCAACAATATATGATGGAGCTATCCAGCCGAATCTTGAGGAATCTCGAAGGACATTCAAACCCAGAAGTGCAACAGCTACTGCAGGAAGAAATTAAAACCAGCCATAGGTATCTACTCCCAAGAGCAATCATCGATGCCAGATTCCATAATGTGCAACGAAGGAAAACCTTTCTATAAGGAAGCAGACAGTGGACACGACAGGGGATAAGACCTGGAGTTCATCTTATTTTTATTTTATTTAAGACTTTTAGTCACGCCATTTTAATTTTATTTTCATGTAGATAGTAGGTATATTAAGTAGACAAAAATATGTATTTTATTTTATAAAAACCATCCCTTTAGACACTAGAAATAAGTTAGGCCCCTTTTGTGCCAACAATCTAGTAATAGTTAGTCATAAGCCTAGTTTTAAGGCAATTGTATGTAAAACTCTGCGAAATAAAAACAAATCTTAATCTTAAAAAAAATCTAAACAAAATGAATCTCCAACGGAATAGCTGTTGTGAATTGGCTGGACGATCTTGTTGTTATATTCCAGCCAAAGCCAACCTTTCCATCAACTCTGGACTTCTTTGCAGCGACGTCTAATTTAGTTCATGTACTACTAGAGTTGAGAAACTTTGTTTGCACGGCAAGAACCAGCGACTCCTACCACGAAGCGGTACAAATAATATCAATCGATCTGAATGAACACTTTCTCATTTCAGCACCACCACCAGAGTACTTCGTTAGGTACTCGAAGCTGGAATAAGAGAAGCTCCAAAAGGATGTCGAGGACTGCTTTGCTCTTTCACCAGACAACAGAAACCTGCAAAATACGGACACTGACCACCACCGACAACGACTGAGGAAAAGATTACAAAGGACTCGGCAACGTGAGCTGAACACGAGCAATCCCAATCAACACTTCTGCCTGAGCGATTTAAATTATACCAACACACTGTTCAGGAATGCAGTCCAGCACCAAAAGAACATCCAATTTCAAAAGATACTGCAATACAACAAACCCGACCGAAGTCCCTTCAAAAAAATCAACAGAATAAAGGCCAGATATACCGCAGAGAAGATCACCAGCAACAGAGAAGAAGTTTCGTCATCTGAGAATAAGGCAGAATGGTTTGCCTAATTTTTTGAAGAAAACTTCGTGTCAACCCACCACCTCTCTGAAATCGTATTCCTAAATAATGTGGACACAACCATCCAGCTGATTGAAAGACGCACTGTTGAAGAAACTATTTTCGAAGATGAAAACACTTCATGTGATCCTAGTGAAGGCACCATTTTCACTAATCCTAACATTAAACTAAACATTAACTAAAACATTAACTAAAGAACAAAAGAAAAGTGCAGTTTCGTCTCCTTCTCTTTCTCGTCTATCGCCCTTCACAAGTGCTTCTCCTACTCCCAATCACACCGGTAGAGGACAAACCAAGTCTATTGTTAGCACCTCTGGTAGATCATCACTAGTCACAAATAGTGCTAGTAACAATAACATTAAAGATATACAGAAGAAAAAAAAAATCACCGATTTCTCCGTTGTTGTGACAAACGCTAATGCTCTAAATGGTGATGATGTTGTTGGTGTTGCTACTGTTGTTGTTCCAAATGAGATCGATGTCATATCAAATGATTCAGCTGTTGCCGCTACTTTGAACCCCCTCGATGATGCCGTGGACGTCAATGCCAATATTGCTGTTGTTGCTAAAGAGAATAGTGCAGTTGTTGTAGACAATATTGCTTTTAATGCAAATGCATCGGAGAATGCGATTCCTTCTGCTTCATATATGAGTATGAATGCCCATACAGCCGTTGCGCCTGAAGTCAATGGACAAATTGTAATTGGTTCTAGGCAACAATATAATGGCCTTAAAGTTGCTAAAAAAGTAAAATGGTACCATATTGGAAGTTTTCGCAACTCTACTACTACCGATGATATTGTCAACTACATATCGTCTAATCTTGAATTCCATCCAGGTGAAATTCAATGTTATAAGCTTCGTAAGCTCGAAGACTCAACAAATAGTGTGAGATTTATTAATTTTAAAATTGGTGTTTCTATGGAATGTGCGAGGTGCATCTATGTTGACACTTTTTGGCCCAGTGGGGTTAGAATACGTCCTTTTGTGTTCAAGCCAAAAAACTCGGAAGGTTAGAGGGATCTTTACTTCCCTCTAGTACCCCCTCTAATAAGTGTCGTAAGTCATCGCTTAAGGTATATTTTCATAATGCGAGTGGTATTCGTACGAAAATATCCAAACTGTTCAACAATTCAAGTCACCTTGATTATGATATAATCATTATCGTCGAAACATGGCTGTACCCAGGTATATCTTCGTCTGAACTTTTTGATTCTCGTCATTTTGTTATATATCGACGTGATAGATGTAGATCTATCTCTGAACGTGGAGGAGGAATCCTTATCGCTGTTAGTACAAAGCTTTGTTGTACGGAAGTTACCTTACCTAATCTGGAGGCTGAACAATTATGTATTTCTATAAAATTATTCTCTACACATGATGCTTTCTTATATTTCATTGTTAGCTACATTCCATCAGGAAGTATTTTTGAAACTTATGAAAAACACTTTTTAAATATTGATGCTATTAATAACACTTGCTCTGAATTCGATAATGTATGCTGTTTCGGTGATTATAATTTATCAAACATTAAATGGAATTGGTCAATTGGTGATAAAATGATGCTAGCTTCTAATATGATTAGAGATTTTGAATTTTATTTCGTAGATTCTATTAATTCATTAAATCTTAATCAAATTAATAGAATTCCAAATTCTTTGAATAATATATTAGATTTAATCTTTGTATGTAATGAGTATGTTAATTCTAAGGTTTTGACAGTTCCATTTTCACTTTTAAATGAATCCATTCATCACAAAGAATTATATGTTGAAATTGAATTATATGGTTTCTTGTCTCATGAATCTGACAAATGTCTAAAATCTTACAACTTTAATAAGGCTAACTTCATCGAACTAAATAGTTTTCTAGAATCTATTAACTGGTCTCATGAATTTAAAAACTTAAATCTTGAACAAATGTACTTGAAATTTACATCAGTTATATTTGAAAGTTTTTCCAAATTTATTCCACATTCTCATCAATAGAAACAAACAAAGCTACCGTGGTATAATGATCACTTAACAAATCTCAAAAATGTAAAACGTAAAGCTTTTAATAAATATAAGAGCTCTAATAATGATTTAGATTATGCTAAATTTAGCAAATTACGTAAAGAATTTTCAATTCTAAATAAATTCCTTCACAGGTGCTATATCATGAGTATTGAAAGCAATATCAAATCTAATAGCAGCTCGTTTTGGGCATTTGTAAATGAAAAGAGAAAATCTTCTGGATATCCTAAGAATATGTCTTGTAAAAACACAGAGGCTTCGAATATTATTTCTATCTTAGATTTATTCGCGGAATTTTTCCAATCCATATATTCGGATTCAGATAGCTTAAACAAGTCTTGCCTCCCCAATAATCCAAGTAAGGTTGATATTGGCGCTTTGCACTTAAGTCTCGAGGAAGTTCTTTTAGAACTCCAGTCACTGAAACCTAAATCTAAACCTGGTGCTGACGGGATACCAGCGTTATTTTTAAAGAACTGCGCCAGCACACTATGTTATCCTTTGCTCTGCATATTCAACAATTCGCTCTCCGAAGGTATCTTTCTAAATGAATGGAAAATATCATATCTCATTCCAATTCATAAATCTGGCTCTAAGAATTTGATAGATAATTACAGAGGCATTTCGAAACTATCGTCAATCCCTAAACTATTCGAAAGCATTGTGAAAACTAAATTAGAGTTCTTAACCCGTGAATCCATTTCAGAATTTCAGCACGGTTTCATCTCTGGGCGCTCTACAACAACAAACATGTCCCTTTTTTCATCGTATGTCATTAAAAACATTGAGAATAAAAGTCAAATTGATGTAGTCTACACCGACTTCAGCAAAGCTTTTGATTCGGTTAACCATTGTAGCTTAATTCGTAAACTAAAACTATTTGGCTTCCATTCATCATTTTTAAATTGGATCTCATCTTATTTAACTGGTAGATCTCAAAAAGTTTTGATCAATAATTCTTTATCAAAATCTATTAATTGTATTTCTGGTGTTCCTCAGGGAAGTCATTTGGGCCCACTGCTCTTTAATATTTTCATTAATGATATTTCTTCTGTTTTAAAATATTCACATTGCCTTCTCTATGCTGATGACATGAAACTATTTCTCAAAATAAAAACTATTGATGATTGCTCCCTTCTACAATCAGATATTAATCTAATATCCGAGTGGTGCAACTCAAGTTGTTTAAAACTAAACATAAGAAAATGTAACGTTGTTTCTTTTTATAGGACTCATACGTACATTAATTTTCCTTACCAAATTGATTCAAACATACTCTCGCGTGTTGATAAAATTAAAGACCTTGGTATAATGCTGGATTCAACTTTCTCTTTTAAAAGTCATATTGACTATATGGTATCAAGAGCTAATTTACTCGTTGGTTTCATCAAGAGAAATTGTACTGATTTTAGTGACCCAAATGCTTTACTTTCTCTCTACACATCGCTAGTTAGATCGATACTTGAATATGGAGATACTAGCTGAGCCGCCCGGCTTTGCTCGGGTCTGTAGTTTTAAGGTTCCAGTTCTCGTTTTTACTCTTCCGTGGGAATTTGGGGAAGAAATGTAATCTGTCTTACTGTGGGAATAAGTGGTATCCAAATGCTGAAAGAATTTTTGAAATCTATCCAGCAGTTTCTAAGTTTTCGTTCCCAACCCCGTTCCTGAGGGAATCATCCGTTCCCATGGAAATATGTGAATGAAATGTAATTCTATGTCACTGAGGGATAATGTAACATCCCAGAGCTGAAAGAATTTTTGAAATCGGTTCAGAAGCTTATAAGTTTCCATTTACAACCCCGTTCCTGAAGGAATCTTCTGTTCCCGTAGAAATATGTGAATGAAATATAAGTATGTCACTGAGGGATAATGTTACATCCTAGAGTTGAAAGAATTTTTGAAATCGGCTGAGTTACTTTATGGTTCCCGTTCTCGTTCCTGTTTCTGCTCTCGTGGGATTATATAATAATGAAAAACACGCTTAGTTACTGAGGGATTATGTGGCATCCCAGTACAGAAAGAATTTTTGTTATCTGTCCAGTAGCTCCTAAGTTTCCGCTCCCAACCCCGTTCCTGTAGGAGTCTTCCATTCCCATGGAAATATGTGAATGAAATGTATGTCTATCTCACTGAGGGATAATGTAACATCCCAGAGTTGAAAGAATTTTTGAAATCGGTCAAGTAACTTTATGGTTCCCGTCCTCGTTCCCGTTTCTGTTCCCGTGGGAATATAGGGAAGAAATACACGCCAAGTTACTGAGGGATTATGTGGCATCCCAGTGCAGAAAGAATTTTTGAAATCTGTCCAGACAGTAGCTTCTAAGCTTCCGTTCCCAACCCCGTTCCTGTAGGAATCTTCCGTTCCCATGGAAATATGTGAATGAAATGTAAGTCTATGTCACTGAGGGATAATGTAACATCCCAGAGTTGAAAGAATTTTTGAAATCGGTCAAGTAACTTTATGGTTCCCGTCCTCTTTCCCCTTTCCGTTCGTGTGGGATTATGGGGATGAAATATAGTTTAAGTTACTGATGAAGGGAGATAATGTAGGTGCCGTGACATAAGGCCAAGCGACATAAGGCCAAATTTGAATGTTTGGCCTTATGTCACTTTGCGAAAGCGACATAAGGCCAAATTTGAGGAGTTGGCCTTAAGTCACTTTCCCATAGCGTCATAAGGCCAACTTTTTTTGGGACATAAGGCCAACTGTTCAATTTATTGTTTGTTTATGCCGTTAGGATTGTTATCAACATCTCGCTTTTTACATGTTGCGCTCATTAACATTCTTCTTTTCAATTGTGTAAAAATTAATCTTTTGGACGGCACTTTCATTTTTCGCAAGACAATCATGTAAGCTTACTTCCCTTACTTATATTTGAACAAAACATTTTTCCATTATTAACTTCTTATCAAAATTTTGCTTGATGCACGTGATGCATTGTTTTATAAAGGAAGATACAGTTATAATTAAAAATGCGAATGCATACATACAGAATATTTTTAAGTATCATTAGCCGTGTTTCATTGGGAATTTTCATATTCACTTCACTAATACGCTCAATAAAACGCTGTACTCACTAATGCAACTCTATTCCATAAACTCGATTTACCAGCCATCCCTGTTGTTCACTTCTGCAAGTGACTAATTTTTATTCACTTATCGTCGTTGTTCACTTAGAGTTGTTGTTTTCCCATGTGCGATGTTCTGCGATGTTTTGCTGAAGTGAATACAGATTCCCAATAAAACTCGGCTATTGATACAAAGAGATATGCTTTCAATTAGTTAAATTTAAAGATATAAGTTAAAAAGCTTTTACAAAACATTCGCCGGGAATTTTTTAAAATATTTTTTCAGTTTTGTTTTCAAATCTTTAGGTTTTCAGCTTAAGGTAAAGTAAAAATTCGCGCGAATTTTTTACTTTTACTTTACCTTAAGCTGAAAACCTAAAGATTTGAAAACAAAACTGAAAAAACATTTTAAAAAATTCCCAGCGAATGTTTTGTAAAAGCTTTTCAACTTATATATTTAAATTTAACTAATTGAAAACATATCTCTTTGTATCAATGATACTCAAAAATATTCTGTATTTATGCACTCGCATTTTTAATTATAACTGTAGGTATCTTCCTTTATAAAACAATGCATCACATGTATTTAATCAGAAATACAATTCATAACAGAGGACTGCACTTTCATTCTTTTGCTGTCCACTTTTATATATTAAAAATCATAATCCAATTCTCTTTCCAATTTGCAGACAAATTGTGACGAATACCACCCAAATTTTTTGTTAATTTTAGAAAGTATAAAATCTTTTTTGAATTGTTGTAGATTTGTTTTGACTTAGCGTTTATTTTCATTGGAATGCTTTTATGTTGTTGTTTGTTGTATATGTATATGCCTTTCTTGTTTAATAATAATAAAATTAAATACTTATGAAAATACTTACAATATACACATGAATATTTAACTATTTTTCGTCTTTTGCTTGAAGTTATGGAATATGAACTTTGTTCTTTGAATCCAGGTACAACCACTTCTGAGTTCTGAGTGACATAAGGCCATATTGGCCTTATGACGCTTTGGGAAAGTGACATAATGCCAACTCCTAAAATTTGGCCTTATGTCGCTTTCGCAAAGTGACATAAGGCCAAACATTCAAATTTGGCCTTATGTCGCTTGGCCTTATGTCACGGCACCGATAATGTAGCACCGCTAGTGCTGAAAGATTTTTTTTGAAATCTGTGGAGTAGTTTCTAATTTTCCGTTCCCAACCCCGTTCCTGTGGGAATATGGGGATCAAACCTTGACAGGAACCATCTCTGAACTAAACTATGTCTACCCTGTAAATTTCATAAAAATCCGTTGGGTGGTTTAGGAGTTTACCCCGGACATACATACATACATACATACATACATCCTACTTTATATATATAGATTGTTTGGAACCCAGCTATGAAAACTTTTTCTGAACGTATTGAAAAAGTACAAAAAAGATTTTCTAGATTCATATTCTATAAAATGAAATGGACTTTTATCCCTGAATACAAGTCCCGTTGCCTACTTTTGGGAATTAAATCACTGGAATCCAGAAGGCGTATGCATGATATAACGTTTGTGAGGGATATTTTGAATTATCACGTTAAATGCCCTTCTTTACTATCCAAAATACTAATATACGCACCATCAAGGGTTTTACGTCCAAAAGATTTGCTTTTTGAACAATACCACAGAACTAATTATGGCTCAAATGAACACATTTGTAGATGCATAAGACATTTCAATGAAGTTTGCCAAAATGTTGACCTAAGCTGGACAAAAGATATGTTCAAATCAAAACTTTTGTTAATATTTATATTTTAATAATTTGTTTTTATTTTGTATAAAATATGTATTTGTAATGAATTTTCTTATTACTCTTTATACTGTCTAAAATTACATTATATCTTAATCTGTTAGCATAAGCTTGTAGATAAATAAATAAATAAATAAATAAATAATCCCGAAGAAGTGCTGGAATTGGTTCAAATTGGGCGCCCCAAAATTCAGCTGGACCGGACAGAATTTCAATTTTTGTCCTGTAGAAATTTCCTCCGACGGTGATGATCTTCCTGGTAATTGTTATGAAGAACCGCCTTAACAACTGATACTTTCCTGAGCGTTGGAAGAAGGCGAAGATCGAAGCCATTCCCAAAAAGGGAAACCGTCTGGTTACAGGCCCAAACCACTACTCAGCAACGTCAACAGCATCCTGTAGGATCTGGTTTTACGAAGGCTGAAGACATTCCGCAACGAGAACAGCATTACTCCGAATTTGCTGTTTTTATTTCGGGAGAATGAGACGTTTAAGAGATGTTCAATAACCACCGAAATTGCAGGTGGCTTAGCGCTTTTCGAGAACCGCAAACCTAGTTATTTTTTTTTTGACAACTCATATGGTTTTCAAGGAAGCCTGGGTCAGCACAGCGTAAGGGTCACTATACGAGCCTAATCACTGCCAGAGTAAATTGCATTTATGGTATCCATAGAAACTGGAGACACCAAGAGTCCAAAAGTGCAAAGAAAAGTTTGCAATGTTATACTGAAATGGCGGATTAGTTGATTTAAGCCACAAAAGCAAGAAGAAACTGAATCCAACTAACTTTCTAAAAACCAACAGGTAGTCATCTTTAGAAACATGTCGGGTTTCTAGAGCCTTCGCAGGCCTCTTCTCTCTCCGTTGATTGGCATTCTCGTGGGTCACAACTCATTGGGTACCCACATGATGAGAATGGGCATTAGCACATCCGACTTATGCAGACGACGCCAAGACGATGAGGCAGAGAAATGGTCATTCCCCTTCCTCTGTGAGTTCCCTAGCTGGGCCCTCACCAGGAAAAAAGGATTCGGAGAATATTTCTTTGGCAACCTAGGCGACATCGACACCTCAAGTTCATTTGGGGCTTCGAAGGGTTCAGTGAGGGAGGGTTCCCAATGTCAATAACTTAGCCATCAGAACCCAATCCTTCGCTACTTCTCACCTCCTCCCCTCTTTCCCTACTTCCTGATCCT
Organism: Melanostoma scalare; assembly: GCA_949752695.1. NCBI lineage: Eukaryota > Metazoa > Arthropoda > Insecta > Diptera > Syrphidae > Melanostoma > Melanostoma scalare. The sequence continues at coordinate 41,899,154 of OX456985.1, read as the reverse complement.
CTGTTATCCCGGGGAGCACAATGGTTCCCTGAGATCAGAGTGAGGTGTTGCCGCTTGCTAATGATTTGCCAACTTTTGCTGAATAGTGTGTGAAAGTGGCCATTTTGAAACGGAAACTGTCATCTAAATGTCAGTCAGTGGTTTGGGGACAAAACAAATGCTAAACACCACTTGACCAAATTTGTTTCCTCAATTTAATGTTTTAGTATGAATACAATTTGCAAACTATTCAAGGGTACATGCCAAATTAAATCAAACTGAGAATCAAATAAAGCAAAAAGTCGTGTGTAATCATTACGAGTTTGCTTCAAACTTCGTTGAACTATTAGTTCCGATTCTGCACTTTTACATTTGAATAACTCCATCGCATGTACAATCGACAATTCCACATATTTCAATCTTCCGTGTAGTTCGTTTTAAGCATTGCATTAAACAAAAGCTCGACTTCCTATCGGCAAATGTTCGTGCCCGTATGACATTTATTGATTGCAATTGCGAGAAAATTGCCGCCAATTTTTGTTGTTTTTTTTTAACCTCTTAAGCACACAACCTTCAGTAGTTCAACCATTATTAGCGTTAAAAATCTATCCCAATGATTGTTACTTTTGTTTTATGCTGCTTCAAGCTATTTCGGGGGAAAATTTTCAAAATTATAATTTCCACAAAATCTCATGCTTAACGATGACGAAGGTAAACATTTTCCTGAATCCCTTTTAATGGCATTTTCTTCCATTCAATTATTGCAATACAATACTGATTACAGTGTGGTTGAAAAGTAAGGAATCGCTTCGTAAATAAGGCTGTGCTCAGTTTTTAAAGTGATTTTAAAATAAGAAGCAGTAAAATATACCTTCCCCGGGTTCCTTAACCACACGTCTACTCTCAAACACTTTAACACACCTTCGTCCCTTTTCTCGAAATAACTTCATAGACTGCAGGAAAGTGAGTGGAAAGATGTTACTCGTCATAAAAATCATTTTCAAAAATAACCCAAAGCTCACATCTGTTGTCGGTTTTCACAACCGTTTTAAAAGCAGACTCCTAAAGACTACCTACCTGACTATCTTTTGTTATTGTCGTGACATTTCTAGAATAACTTTAAGCTTTATGAATACAAGAAACGTCTCGCAATCACAAGTAGAAGATCTCCACACTCGCTGTTAGTCGTCATTTAAGCGTAGTGGAGATCAACTTTCTGCTGCGACTTGTTTTGAAACACCACCATAACAACTAGAATTCAAATCTATTCCAACCACATTGTGTCTTCACAGTGCTAAAAACAAACAACCAAACTCAACCTAAATTCCTTGCATAAGCAGTGCATTCCTCCTCAACATTACATTCCATTTTCGCCAGATTTACAAATGTTTCCACTCCGCAAACGAGACGTATCCTTATTCCCTATATAACTATACCGCATCCACATCACTGCGATGGTGTATATAAAACGGTTTCGTCTAAAGTTTATTCTTGGAAATTCTCCATCTTTTCTTTGAAATCGTGAAATATTCATGTAAGGCAAAGGTTAAACACGAACAGTTCTCTTTCAAAATGAACACCTAGTCAGCGGAAAATCACTGGTCTGGCGTTTTACGTTAAACATATACCCCAAATTTCTCCTTCAAATATCACACCAATGAATGCACTGTGGCGCGTTGCTGTCAGATTTTCGCTTTCCATGTGCATCGCCCATGTCGTAAGTCCAACTTTATCAAGCCTCGTTCTTGTTGTTGTCTTGTGTATTGCATGATTAATTCAATTAAAATAACAGTCATAGTGGAAGTGTGTACAACATTGGGATGTAATGGGTTTCGTTGTGCTACATCATTAGAAAGGATGAAGAATAAAGAATTTTGAGCACACAACCAGTGTGACCAGTTATAAAGTGGCAACAGGGATTCAACTTGACTGGCGTTATTGAAAAAAATTACTTTGGGCCAGTTTATTCAGAGTGCGTTAAGTCACTAATTTGATTATCAAGGATATTTTTTAATTCATGACTGAAAATCTGTGATCACCAAATATCACCAAAATCAAGGGCTATTCAAAATGTGTTCCATTTTCTTAACTTCGTTTGATGGATGTTAGATGTTCAGAATCGAATATAGATTGCGTTCAGACTTACAAGTTGGATAAGCGGTCGTCTGAGGGCTAACAATATCCAACATTGGTCGTTCAAACCTGGTCTGTCCAACTAATTGTGTAGCTTGAACTCCGATATTTGACCGAAAATCAAGCCTGAACAAACTGAATTTTAGTTAATCGTTGATTAAACGGAACTAGCCAATGAAAATGGACCGGTTACAAAAGTGTCTGATTAAATGCTCTAATCAGAGATTCTTGATTAAAAATTTCGTGAACAAACCGAATCCATAGTCATGGACTGTCATGGAATAATCATTGATTAAGGATAATCAATCGTGAACACACCGGCCCATAGACTTTTAAATTGAGTATTAAAACTGAGCATGAGCATATAAAGGAACTCGAAAAAGGGCGGATTTTTATTGCATGAATCGATGAATGGCCTAATTTTGGAGAAAAAACCAAAAGTGCTATTATATTAGAGGGTGGAAATCGGAGATATGGGTTCTAAACCATCTTCATTCGTTTTGAAATAGATAGATAGATAGATAATGTTTATTTCTTATAAGTTTTTACAATTGCTTGGCATGATTCATTATAGTTATATAAAAAATATAAGAAATTATTGGGACATTCTGTATTTTTTATACTAAGTATTAAAAATAGTGTTGAATGCCACTTAAATGGCTTAAAAATATATTAAAATAAGCTTTGGGTGGAGTGACATTATGAAGACAATTTCCATTAAAAAGTAAAGAACGTAAAGAATTAAATTCACATTTCAAATATATATAAGAACTAAATTTACATTTCAATTATATATAATTTCATCCAAAATTTAACAAGGATTATATAAAGCAAGAGTGATTTACCTACAGGATCTTAAAAAATACAATCATTACGATTACAATTGATATCAAGCCAGAATATCAGAAAGAAGAGATTCAACATGGCAATCAAAAAGCCAGTTTTTTACAAGTTTTAAAAACATTCCAGGCGTTGTAATGGATCTAATCGATAAAGGAAGCTTATTAAATAAACGACCTGCTGAAACTGAATAAAAAGTACGAAATGCAGTCGTACAAAAGTTTGGAACAGATACCATATGAGAAAAATTCCCACGTAAATTATAATGAGAATTAAGGCGATGATTGCGATTGCCAAACATAAAAAAGAAAGTTTTCAACACCTTAAAGCAGTATAAATGTCGAACAGGATGAATTTTAAGGGATACAGAACAATGGTAAACTCGGGTGTCTTTTAGATTTTCGGCATATTTTGCGTACAACATATTTCTGCGAAATTAACAGTGGTTGGATTCTGTTAAGATAAACACCACCCCAACAAACTATTCCATATTGTAGCTTTGAATGTATAATTCCGTAATAAATTGTTTTTAAAAGTTTTGTCGAGCAAAAATGGCGTAAGTAGAAGAAATACCTTAATGAACAGTGAATATATTTTCTCAGCGCTTCAGTGTGATTCGAAAAACTCATTTTAAAATCAATCGTTAGACCTAAATATTTAAATTCTTTCACATTCTCAATAGGAAAACAATTGTTACTGCAACTTAAGCTGTCAATAAATAAGTGAGAAGACGTACAATAGCAGTTAGTAAGTTTGTATTTTTGGCACTCAGGTGCGTGATAAAAGAGATTCACTTCAAAATTATGCAGGGCTGACAAGCTGAAAAACATAGCTTTAGTTTCAGAGCTTATAACCAACCTGTGTTCAGAAAACCAGTTTCTTAGTAAATTTAGATCCCAATTCATATCAGATACTAAATCCAAGGGACTGTTCAAACCATAAGCAAATCCTATATCATCCGCAAAAGCAGTTGGTTTTCCTTTGAAATTAAGTGCAAGTAGTGAATTAATGTAAACTAGGAACAAAATAGGTCGCAAAACAGAGCCTTGAGGCACATCCAAATTAAAGCACCTTACTTCACTTTTAATTTCATCAAACTTAACTCTTTGAGATCTATTTTTTAGGTATGACCCAAACCAATCTAATATAAAACCTCGAAATCCACCTTTTTCTAATTTTCGAATCAAAATTCTATGATTGACCATGTCAAATGCTTTGGTAATATCAATAAATAAACCAGCAGAACATTTTTTACCATCAAGGTTAGACATTATTTCAGCACAGAACTGCAACAGCGCATCTTCAGTGGATCTAACTTTCTGGAATCCAAATTGATTTAAGTTGAAGAATTTGGTTCTATTTAAAAAACTTACTACCCTATCTTTTATTAGTTTTTCGAATATTTTACTAATAGCTGGAAGAGTTACATACTTCAAAAGAAGAACCTTTCTTAAACAGTGGCACAATGTCTGCACATTTAAGAGCTTCTGGGAAAACACCATCAAAAATACATCGATTAAAAATATCAGCCAAACATTCACCAGGAAAAAAGCAAGTTTTTTTAAAAGGGCATTGAAAATCCCATCAGCACCACACGAGTTTGAATTGTTTAACGAACCAATAACTTTCAATACCTCCAGAGGTGTTATGGGCTTATATACAAAACTGTTTTCCTGTGTAGGTTCAACAGAATTGGAAATGGGTGAACAGGATGGACAGGGTGGCAGTACTGAACAAGGTTGTAGACTATTGGCTATGTTTGAAAAATAGCAACTAAATGCCTTAGCAATGCCAGGTTTATCAGAGACCTCCACGTTATCAACACGTAAAATTAGAGGCTTTTTTGAAACACGAGACTTACCAAGCAGGTTGCTAACTAAATGCCATTAATTTTTTAAATTTCCCTTAACGGAATTAAATTGGTTACGGTAGTAGGTTTCTCGACAAATCGGAATCTCTTTTCTAATTTCTTCGGACATTTTTTTATATTTACGTTTCAAACACAAATTATAAGGGTGCTATCTGCATTTTACTCTTAGAATGTTTTTGAGTATAAAAAAGATGAAAAATAACGATAAATGTATGTGATTAAGTGGTAATATTTCTAAGAATTTCAAACGCAAAAAGTTTTCTGATATATCATTTCAAAGAAAATTTTATTTACTTTCTTTTTTTATGAAGCAATGCTTATACCTATCTGCAACCAGAAAAAAAATAACAAAACTAAAAAATTGGAAAAAATTGACTTTTTTCCGTCGGGAATTTTAACGTTTTGGATAAAAAACTTTTTTTTAAAAATTATTCAAAAGGTGTTTTATGATGGGAAAATTTGTTTTCTACAAAAAACGTCCTTGGAATCGCATCAAAATTTTGCATTCGTTTCGTTTTCGAGTTATATTGAAAAAACGAATGAAGATGGTTTAAAACCCATATCTTTATTTAATAGCACTTCTGGGTTTTTCTCCAAAATTAGGCCATTAATCGATTCATGCAATAAAAATTCGCCCTTTTTCAAGTTCCTTTAGAAATGACATAATCAATAGACTTCAGTGTGAACTCCGCTTTTAAGAAAGAAGTTTGACGACAAGTCTGATATGTCTGAACGCGAACTTCATCCAACCACCGAACATCTATCCAACGAAGTCCCTCCGGGATAGTTTGTTATCTTTCGGATAGTTTGTTTGCACAGGTTGAGGCCCAGTTGAAATTCGAGTTGCGAATCAGTTTCTTTTTAGTTTAGCTATATTCACAGTGTCTGTCTTTAGCTGAAACAGACCAACAAGTCATTTTTCAGCCAACCAACTGCCAAACAGTTTCACTGAACTGCCATCTTTTTCAACTATTACAACTGAAAACTGAATTTCTTCCAAAAACGTACTAAAGGACCTCAGAAATTCGAAGCTTCGGTATCCTATCCTCATTCTCATTTACACTTTTCTCTAAAATATGAAATTTTACTTTGGAGTATGGGTGGCCGTGGCGTAATGGTTATCGTTTCTGCCTATCATGAGGAAGGTTCGAAGTTCAGAAAAATCAACAAAAAAAAAAAGTTGTTGATCCCTTCTATTCCCTCAGGACTCTCCGCTCTGCTGAGCCACCCTTTGTATGTAAGTAGAGTAAAGTTCACCAGGTAAATAGATAAATAGAACTTTTCTTTCAACTTCTTATCTGTACTTTAATTACACCACTTTTCTATTCGTTATACAATTCTATTAATAGCCACACTTTCTTTTATCGAACCTTCACACGATTACTTTACTTTAAAAACTGACTTTGTCTTCTCTTTTTATAGAAAAGCATACCGCACAATCGAATTTTCTAGATAAGACGAGAACCTTGAAATTTGAAACGCCTCGCCGGCATCTTATCCTCAATTTCTCACAAGTTTTACTTGCGAGTGGGGAGCACAAAATCAGGTGATAAGCAAATTTCAGGGAACGTAGCTCAAGGTTTTCTTCTAAGGACATACCACGACCTGTAAATTCTCAATCTCTTATAGATCACCCTTAAGTCCAGCCATATCGACTACATACTTCGACTCTAGAAACACCACAAGTGAAAAATAAAGACAGGCAGTAGATCTACTTTAGAAAACAGTTGCATAATAGCAATGGTTTTGGGTGCAAAGATTGATCCTTGGCTTTTACAAATAATAGAACACAGAAAAGAACAAAGATCTCACATCGTTTGAAGCTTGAACTGCAGAGAGGAGCTTTGCAGAGCCATTTTTATCACTTGAATCGGCTTTACAGGACTAGTTTGGATTATACTTCATAGTTATTAAACAACTCAACAAGGTCTTTGAAGTAGATTCAAAAATACGACAAACTGTCAATATTGTATCTTAAACGTCGTACTTGAAAAGATTGTGGAACGTCAATAAATCAAAATCTGAGGTGCAATCTTTCGAGAATTTATAAAATCATTTTGAAATTTTTTTTTTTTTTATAAAACTGCCAAGTCAGCTTCGTCTTCTCCCACAGAAGTACAGTGCCTCAGAGAACATTAACCTGACCTAGTCTTCCTGCAAGAAACAGCTCTTGTGACAGCTTAATTGAGCAAGTCCTACAAAGTCACAACTGTCAGAAAGGCCACACTACCTTTTAAGATGTAACTAAGTGAAAATAAAATAAAATTTTCCATCTCATAATGATAACAATGCAACATAGCAATGATTTCAAGGATGCAGATTTTGCACCTTCCCCACTTCCAGGCAGTTGGAAAAACTGCACAGTTAGGGTTCATAAAAAATCCAAACAGAAATGAAGTTATTTGTCAGTGCAAAGTTAGAAAAATGATATCTTTTTTCTTTAGTTGCCGTCGCGTTGGTCGTCTAGATCCAAGAGTGACATTCAAAAAACTAGACTTTGAGACATTAAATAGAAAACTTTTTGCGGGCTTCGTTCAAATTCAAAGAGGGTAAAGGGTGCCCAGCCAGCCAATGTCAAACTATAAAAAAGGAAGTAAAAAGAAAAATGACACCAAATACAGGCGAAGACAACAACAAGACACAAATCGAAATCTGAATGAAAGTTTTTCGAAGCACGACACCAAGTCGATAGGACATAGACAAGGGTTTTCTTATTCTCCTTCTTGCCGCATCAAAATAACATTATTTGAAAACTTTTAAGCGGCAAGAAATCGTTCTATGGTTATTGAAGTTGCAAGACTGTGGTATATTTTTTGTGTGTGTGTTTTATTTTTGTTCTTCCTTTTTTTTCTTCTTTTTGTTACCAAAACCACCCGGCGCGGCAGGCAGTTGAGGATGGTTGAGGTATAGGAAGTCCTTTTTTTATTTAGATTTCAGGCGAGACGAAAGCGACCTCGTCTCTGTATAGATATGACCTCTGGGTGTAACAGGTTTTTTACGGTTGAAGTAAATTGCACCTCAAAAGCAACAGTGCTAACACGAAATCCGCAGAACTCAGGAACCATATCAGCAACAGCTCATGGAGCCAGGTGAAAGTGTGTGGGTGTGAGTGTGGTGCCTGTTACCGTGGAGCAATAAAATGTTTTTTATGTTTGCTCCAAGCTCGTGCATCATGAAGGTCTACAGGAAAGTAATACTGGTAGGAATGGAAAATCCATTGAAACAGGTCTGTTGCGAGAGGCAGTTTTTACTGCGGCTATTTTAAAGCTACCTAAAAGGTAGGTAGGTGTATTCTTTCGTGGAAATATCAGCAAAACCAAAAAAAAAAACTTTGAAGTTTAGTTAATCGTTGCGGAAAGAAGGAATTTCTTCCTATTCCTGTAAAATATAAAGAAAGTTGAAATGCCGTTGAACATGCTGTGGACTTCAAGTTAATTGTTGTCACATCTGCCGCTTAGCCGTTAAATTTCTTTCAAAAATGTAATTATAAGTTCAGAAGTTCAAAGACGCCTAAGAGTTTCAACCTCTAGAAAAAAGGAGGTAGATAATAAAGGTGAGCTAAGAATAAGATAAAACGATAGTAGAATGATTTCAATGATTACATACAACCACTACGCCACCGCCGGACATTGCAAACATTCAACTTACTCGTTGTCAAATCATTTAGAACAAGGATGTAAGCTCATATTAACAATACATGAATTAAATCCAACGATTAAATAAACAGATTTTTTTTTAGTTTTGCCCAGGTGGCGGTAGTGAATCACTTCCGACATTTGCGCCATTTTTGTTGGATTTCATGCAATAATTGGAATGCAAGTCTGTGAATGGTAAAATCCGCGAGAATTGTGTGATTTCAGAACTTAGACGTCAAATATCATTAGAGACTCTTAAGCTTACCTTCAGAAAGCATTTTTCTAAGAAGAACGATTTCAGTGCGTAAGCTTCGTTCGCCAACTTCTTGAATACGCTTGTCAAGTGCTCAGTTTCCAGATTTCAGTTCAAATTCAAAACGATTTCGGTTTAAGTAAACCTTTCTCCCGAATGCTGAGAAACTATAATTCGATTATGAATTGCTTCGATTTCAATGTCAGCACTCCTGCCTGATCTCCATCATCTGAAGCATTCTCTTCTTTTTGTCAAAATCTTAGCCGTTTAAAATTGTGAGTTTAATTTAGATTTCGCTTGTATTAAGCATAATTAGTGAGTATTTTGCAGCAGTTCCAATCTCAAAAGAAAACAAAACTGTTTTACCCTGGTACCCCTGGAGGTATCACCTTCCGTGAAGAATTGACAAGTCCTCCGATAGTAAATTCATTGTCATAAAAAGCGTTTTTTCGATTGGCCTTTCGCAATCAGCAAGAAATTGTTGGTCTCCTCCATTCTCTCTCAAGGCATGGTTGTGAGAAATTCGATAGGCACTAGGGCTTCCTGGGCTGTCACTAGCGCTACTCTATTTATTTAATAAATTTTGCCACATGCAAAGTTAGGATTGTACGTTTCGTTGAAGCAAGTACCATTTGCGACCATAGAGATGGGAGATGGGGGCACTATTAGCACGACAGCAGACAGCATTGGGGTTCCAAAGAGTTAAATTCTGCCAGTCAAGGTCAGAATTGAGTGAGCAATAGTTCCAGTTCCACGTACGAAAAACAAGGACGTGAATTTGTATACGAATATGAGAAACTGTGTGTTGAATCGTCGGCAAACCTTAAAAGAAAAGAAGCTTCAGACAAAAAATCATTGATGAAAATTTGGAAGATTGTTGGAGACAAAATGAAACTTGCGTGAAACCAGCATTTATATGTATAGTTGGCTACCGAAACCCGAGAGAGTAATTGGACCAGAGGAAGATTCACTTATTGGAGAAAGCCCGGAGGAATGCTGCCTTCCATCTAAAAATGTAGGACCTCAAAAGAGCAGTATAGATAGTAAAGTTAATGAGTTATTTTGCGAGAGTAAAAGAACACATATTCGAAAAAACGGTTGGTATACCGTTTGGACTAGAGTATAGAAACAAAACTATCGCAAAAGTTTTCTAAAAAACATAGACATACAAAATAGAGAGAGTAAAATTTCTTTGCATAAACACTAAAAACCAGCAAAAGTGAAAAGGGATGTTTCATTCATAAAATTTTCCGAAATAAAATTTCATACTGCTAAAATAAAAAATATCTCTAATGGGAGTTCTTTAAGGTGAAAGCATATAGCAGCAATAATAGCGATTTACACTTCACAAATGGTTGGGCAGACATGATTGTTGGATAGGCGAATGCAGATTGCGTTAAGACTTATTTGACTTGTCGTCAGACTTTATCTTAAACAAAATTATGAAAAATATTTGACAACCATCCAACAAGCCGGACAAACGTTCTCAAACCAAAAAATTGGGTATCAGACTAAAGTCTATCCAACTAATAGTAAAGTGAAATGCCCTATAGACAAAATAAGAGACGAAAGATGAAAGATGACAGATTACAGATGATAGATGACAAGTGATAGGTGACAGATGACAGGTGAAAGATGACAGCTGACAGATGACAGATGACAGATGACAGATGACAGATGACAGATGACAGATGACGGATGACAGATGACAGATGACAGATGACAGATGACAGATGACAGATGACAGATGACAGATGACAGATGACAGATGACAGATGACAGATGACAGATGACAGATGACAGATGACAGATGACAGATGACAGATGACAGATGACAGATGACAGATGACAGATGACGGATGACAGATGACAGATGACAGATGACAGATGACAGATGACAGATGACAGATGACAGATGACAGATGACAGATGACAGATGACAGATGACAGATGACAGATGACAGATGACAGATGACAGATGACAGATGACAGATGACAGATGACAGATGACAGATGACAGATGACAGATGACAGATGACAGATGACAGATGACAGATGACAGATGACAGATGACAGATGACAGATGACAGATGACAGATGACAGATGACAGATGACAGATGACAGATGACAGATGACAGATGACAGATGACAGATGACAGATGACAGATGACAGATGACAGATGACAGATGACAGATGACAGATGACAGATGACAGATGACAGATGACAGATGACAGATGACAGATGACAGATGACAGATGACAGATGACAGATGACAGATGACAGATGACAGATGACAGATGACAGATGACAGATGACAGATGACAGATGACAGATGACAGATGACAGATGACAGATGACAGATGACAGATGACAGATGACAGATGACAGATGACAGATGACAGATGACAGATGACAGATGACAGATGACAGATGACAGATGACAGATGACAGATGACAGATGACAGATGACAGATGACAGATGACAGATGACAGATGACAGATGACAGATGATAGAAGACAGAGGAGCTTATTGGTTTTTATTATCTTTGTTGAAGAAAAGATCAATTTTAGAAAGTAAAGATTTTAATTAATTCTAGTTTCTTATGTGGGTGCTCCTTTCCAGAACAAAGTCTGTTGGACATGCTACAAAGTGTGTTAACGTTAACTTTAAAGTAAAATGCAATTTTATTGTCAGATTTTTCAAGATATGACCTAATTGGGCAGGTACATACAAAGGAACTACTCAAATTTGAAAAAACGCATAGCCTATTTGGCGTAAGTAACACTCAGTCTGTTTGGCTTGATCCTTGGAACTGGCTGCGTGTGATGGTTGTCAAATTTTTAACTGCGCTAGTATATATCGTCTCGGTAAGGGACATTTTCTTTCTATTTGAGACGAAATATAAGGTCTCTTTTTAGAGGTTTTTTAGAAGTTCGAATTGAAATAAAACAGAAGAAAATCGTTTTAATGACCATCAATTTAACTTTATTAGAAGGGTAATTTTATGCCATTAATGTTTAGATATGATTTCAGGCATGTGGCTGCCGCGGCTGGCCCGAATAAAGCCAAGCCTAGAGGTCCAATTTTCATCCACTTTTTCGAGCGTTCGAAGCCGTATGTCGGCAATAACGCCACGAATGTTTGCGTTTCTGGTTAGTTGACGTAGACTAGGGACTTTACATATCCACAAAGAAAATAATCCAATGGTCTTAATGACAGGTCCATTCCGGGAAATTAAGAGCTCATAGAATGTTTCCTTCAATAAATCGATTGTGAAGTGCGCTGTGTGGCACCGTCTTGTTGAAACCACATCCTCATTCATGCCATCCAATTCGGAAACAAAATAGTCGGTTATCATGGCTCTATACAGGTCTGCATTATCGGTAACTGGCTCGCCAGCATCATTTCAGAAGAAGTGTGGCCCAATGAAAGCCAATACAGCACGCCAAACAGCCAGTTTTTGTGGATTTAATGGCGTTTCAAGGTACTCAAGTGGATTGGGGCAATTTTGCTTGTTGACGTTACCATTCAACCGAAAATGAGCTTCATCGCTGAACAAAATTTTGCAATGAAAATCAACATCGAGATCAATCTCATTTTCGGCCCGTACACCAAAATCACGACGCATTGCATGCCTCGCAGCACAACCTGGATCTTGTAAGGTCGTAAGCTAAAATCTTTGCGCAAAATCTTTCATAAAGTTGATGGACAAAGCTCCAATTGCTGTGCACGGTTGGAAATTGATTCATTCGGGTCCTCTCTAACACTTTCCTCTACAGCGGCAATTGTTCTTCGGGCGCACTGTTGACTGTTCGATGTCTCTGCGGATGCGTAGTATCACATAAAGTTAACGTAGTGCGAAAACGATTCATATGGTTAACCGAATCAATTGCTTTGATGGACGTTTATGTCGAAAATAAAATGGACAGAGCTTGCGGTAAACTTCGCGAAACTGAACCATTATTTTCGAAATAAATTTGCACGATTTGCAAGCGTTGTTCTTTTGTCAACCTGTTCATGATGAAATGACAAACCAAACAGAACATAAATGACATTAAAGTTGGCCGATTTGACTACAAGATGTCAGTTTTATTCCTATTCGAAAAACCAACCTCTAAAAAAACACCCGATATTTGAAACCTAACCATACGACACACCGATACCATATGTCGAAGTGGTTCTTTCAGGAGTTTCGCTTTCCTTAATGCTGAAGTCCCCCATTCATTTTTTAAGCTACTTACTCAACACTTACTGTGTCAACACTGGCTCTACCAATCTTTGGATGTTACCTCCACGATTGGACGAGAACAGTATCTGCTAGGAGATATACATAGTAAGCACACTCCCAAACTCGAAATAATACTTTACTCTGAAGTTGTCCGTTTTCTAGTCCAGTCCTTTTTCTAAGTCTAGAAAGATTATTCATCTACCTAAGTTCCCCTTTGCTTTTTTTTCGCAACATTGTGAGTAATGCGATTTCACAAGTCACAACGTTGTAGTTAAATTATTACTTTGCTGTTAATACTCAAATTGTCAGCAGGTCACAACTTTATGACTTGCGGTTTGTGTTGTGGCTGGTGATTTTTGGGGAGAATCGGGCTATCAAATTAATAGCCAGACTATTCTCTATTACCACATCCCCAACATTTTTGTGAAGAATCCCAATTCTCCATCGCTTTATTTTTTTTGAAAAAAAGGTTACGTATACGCCATACATTCTAAAATTATTTGTAGATGAAATCCACTTCACGAAACTATGAAAAAGAATACTGCAATTCTCCGCTTGAACACCATGTCATTCATAATTAAGAATTGGATGTTGTATATGATAACTTAAATAGATTGATGTGTATGTGTAGTGTGTAATAGAGACCTTCTACATGTTTTATGAGGAGCGAAAAGTGGGTGCCCATTTGGAGTGTTAATTTATACATATATATTTTGCTTTTCAAATGCGATCAAAGGACCACTTATCTAAGGGTTTTTTTATTGTGAAACCAAATATACAACTACTCAATTAAAACAGCACATTATCGATCGGTTTATCCCTTCAATCGCAATGGCAGAACTCGTTCCTCTTTAAAATCCTTAATGAAGAAACGTTAAAAGCACTTAAAAACACCAAACAAGGCAACCTAGTCCTCTTTTTGAATCAATACCTCAAGTTAATACAATTTTTGTTTCCAACCACCTCAAAAACATCCAACTGTGCTATAGCCACGTCCTTCACTAATTTTTCTTCAATAATATAAATTGGTTTTCTCGCCAAAAATCGAAACAAATTTTATAAATAAAATAAAATTTTCATAGATGACCTTTGGCATTATTAAACCTCGATTACCACATCAATTGTTAACACAGAATCGGCAAACAAGCTTAGGTGAGCCAAAGCCAACTAAACACCACATCATAGAACCTCGTTAAGTTACATCCAATATCCTATCGAAAAATAAATATCCTATAGTTTTTTAATTAAATGCTAATCTAGGCTAATTTCATTATATTTGTACTTTTGCCAGCAAAATGATAAAACTAAACAAAACCAAAACACGAGAGCAAACAAAAAAAAAAGGAGAGAATAAAAAAAATTAACATTCCGAATACAACAGAGAAAATCAATAAATTTACACAGAATTCCACTGTATAAGCGGAGCTAACACGCGTTGTTGCGTGTCCATGTGGCTTTTACAAATTATAGCGGTTTTCAAATTTACCCAAAACACAATTAAAATTTAACTGAGTTCCTCTTTGATATTGAAATTATCTTCCACTAAATGCAGGGAAAACAAATTTCAGTTGAAAGTCAAAAAGTTTTGATTGGAAAGTAATATTAATCCTTTAAGGATATACATATAATGGCTCGGTAAAACAGAACGCAGATTCCTCGTCCAGTGATGCTGCCTGTTAGTTTCATGAGACAAGCGAAATGTTTTCCAGCAAAGAAATTATAGCGGCGGACGCACCAATTTTGGTTCTCAATTTTTCAAGTGCAACACAATGTTCCGGCTTAATTCTGACTTGTGCTAAATATTCATCAATCAGATATAACAAATGTAAAAATATATATGTAGAGAGGAGAAAGAAAAGAGTAAATAAAAAATAAAAATGAATACATATGATACATATGAGCAAAGCTAGTATATATAGCATTGTAAAAGCAAGAAAATTACAAATTAACTATCAATTAAACAAACGCGTGATAATAGTTTCAATTAAAAGTTAAGAAATGAGTTAGTACCTACTTGGTTTTTGAGAGAGTCTCTAGTAAGATGAAAGTTAACATCAATATTAATTGAAATTTGATTAGTTATCCTGACACAACGAGTTATTACCTCATTGAATCCATAGTTAGTTCTGTGCACTTCTTCACGAATAAGAAAGCGTTCCCTGAGTTGACGAGAAGGGGTATTCATATTATTTAAAGTCGAAAGAAGTGAACAGTTAATACGATAAGACAAAATATCATTTATAAACATTACAGAAAATACTTTACGACGACTTTCAAGCGTTTGGATGTCAATAAGCAGACATCTTGTTTTATAACACGGCACTTCAATGTTCCAGCCAAGCTTCCAAACAACAAATCTTGTGAAATTTCTTTGGATGCTTTCTAGTCTTCAGGAATGCGAATCGTAGTAAGGATTCCAAACTACACTACAATATTCCAATACAGATCTGACGTAGGAAGTGTACAGAGATTTTAGAGTATCTATAAGGATCATAGAAATCAGTGGAATTAGTATTTAGTATTTATTAGTTCAATCTACGATCTCTCAATCAACAGATTTTTAAAAAGTAATATTCATTACAGAAATACAATTTTATAACTTAATTTAGAAATGATTATTTTCCATTAGAATATTTTTAAATTGTTCTCTGGGCATGCAAACATCAACATCTTCATAGACTAAATTGAACAGCCTGACACAACGAGAGATAGGCTCCGTTGTCCATACAAAGTTTCATGACGAACATCATATAAAAGTGGCCTTGTACTTTTTATGGAAAAACACAAGATATCGCGTATAAACATTACGCTATAAACCTTTCTTCGCCTTTCTAGAGTTTTAACTCCCAACAGTAAGCATCTCTTCTTATAACTTAAAATTGCATTATCTGTCAATGTAAAATTCCTTAAAGCGTACCGCAAAAAAATTTTTTGAACTCTTTCAATCCGGTCAATATTTTTTAATGTGCTGGGATACCAAGCAATGGAACAGTATTCAAGAGTAGGACGAACTAGTGAACAAAAAAGAGATTTTATTGTATACGGATCCTTAAAATCTACAGAATTTCTTTTTACGAATCCCAAAAGAGAATTCGCTTTGGATACAACATAATCAATATGGAGATCAAATGACAGTTTCTTATCAAAAACTATTCCAAGGTCTTTTAAACTATCAACTCTAGATAAATTATTTCACCATAATTGGATGCAAAATTCGGCCATAAGTCATAACCGCACATTTCCCAACATTGATTTCAAGATCATTAGATCTGCACCAGGCTTCAAATATGTTAAGATCATTTTGAAAAGCAAAACATTCATTTAAATTTGAAATAATCTTGAAAAATTTTATATCGTCTGCAAAAATCAGAATTCGACAGTTTTTTATAACGTTGGCGATGTCATTTATATACAATGAGAACATGGGGGGACCTAAATGGCTGCCCTCAGGAACTCCCGAATAAACTTGAATTTCTTTCGAATGGTAGTTTCCTATGGTAACTACTTGCTTCTGCCCGATCAAGTAAGATTCGAACCATTTTAGGATTGTGCCATCGAAGCCATGTGCTTTAATTTTATCCAATAAAATCTTCAAATTGGTTCTGCTAAATGCTTTTACAAAGTCAGTGTAGACAGTATCAACTTGAACACCCTTTTCCATTGCCGAGGAACAAAAATTAGTGAACTCGGCCAAATTTTTACATGTAGATCGTTCCTTGTAAAAGCCATGCTGAACGTGGGAAATACAGTTTTCACTAATATTGAAAAACTTTTTCTGCACAAGTTTATCAAGTAATTTGGGCACGGTAGGCATTTGGCTTATAGGCCTATAATTAACTACTTGTTCTTTTTTCCCTGACTTAAAAAGAGGAGTAATGCAGGAAATTTTCCATTCCTCTAAAAACTCCCTAGAGGACAAGGATTTGTTGAAAATTATTTGAAGTGGCAAACTTAAAATACCAACACACGATTTCAGAACATTAGGAAAAACTCCATGAATATCGGGACAAAAGGTGGTTTTCAGCTGATTGACTGCAACAATCACCTCATCAATTACGTTTTATAAAACCCAACATTGAGTTAGCTTTGGCAACCACGTATTCAATGTGTTTAATAAAATTAAGTTTTGAGTCAAAGATTATGCCAAGATCCTTTTTTTCATAAACTTTTTCAAGAATAATATTTCTTATTCTATATTCGAAGGAGATAGGTGAGAAATTTCGAATAAAAGAAAAATAATTGACATTTCGATACATTCAAAGATAAGTCATTGTTTAAACACCAATTCGACAATCTATCTAGGTCTTCTTGGAAAGAAAACAATCTTCTGCTCTGATTTAATACATCTTAGGAATTTTAGATCGTCCGCAAACAATAAGCGATGTGAATTCAAAAGAACATCAGGTAAGTCATTAATAAAGAGAATGAATATAAGTGGTCCCAGATGGCTTCCTTGGGGAACTCCAGATGACACAAAGAAAAATTTAGATCTAATATTGTCTAATTATACTTAACTATGTGCACGTAATCAGCTATCAGGTGATAGTTGACCTTGGCGTTGTAAATCAGTTTGATGAACGTAAAAAGATGCCAAAAAAACATTGAATTGATTTACTGAAAGGAGCGATAAACACTTGCACTTTTTCTCTCTTTCCAAATAATTAAATAAGAAAGGTGACTCAATTGAGGTTGGAGAGCCCTTCGAGGATTTCTCTCAACTATAACTATGAGCAACTTCAAATTTTGACGATTCAGAAGTGCTAATTAAGAAAGCTCTTTTCATGTCAAATTTTTTATCCTTGCAAAGGACGATACTTGTGGAAAAGATATCGGATATTTCTGAGATTTTAGCCCCGGACCTCGGAGTCCCACGTACTCTCCGTCCCTCCCTTTCTCTCTCTCCCTTTCAGTCTCTTTGTCTCTGTATCTTTGTCTCTCTGTCTCCTTGTCTCTCTGTCTGTCTGTCTCTTTATCTGTCTGTATGTCTGTCTGTCTGTCTCTCTCTCTCTCTCTCTTTCTCTCTCTCTCTCTCTCTCTCTCTCTCTCTCTCTCTCTCTCTCTCTCTCTCTCTCTCTCTCTCTCTCTCTCTCTCTCTCTCTCTCTCTCTCTCTCTCTCTCTCTCGGCCCTTTCTCTCTCTCTCTCGGCCCTTTTTCTTTCGATATCGTATCGTGCATTTCCCGCTTTAAAATTAACAAACGTATACGAGTACATATCAAAATATTTCCGACGTACCGGCCGCGCCAAAAGTGCATTTTAATCTTGCGTGTTTATTCGCTTTGAAGGCGCTTTACATTGTGAACAGAAAGCTGTCATTACGTTTGCGTTAACTTGGAGTCACATTTCGTTTTGCTTCACTTAAACCAACGCAACGGAATGCATGATTTTCACTGAGCACTTAGTCTTACCAGGTTTGCTGAAGAAAGCACCTCTTGCGTCAGTGAAATCAATGTTCATCTCTCTAGTTTATCTGTCTCATCATATCATACACTGTGCAACGTATCAGACATTGTGCAGTGAAAACTACCTTAGGAAGCTCTTTATTCCTTGCTTGACTTGTTAATATCTGTACAAGAAACAGCAATCCCGACCTTCTTCTTTTTAGAATATGGAAGAATGGTTTCAACTCTCTAAATCCCTGGTTTATTTGCTTTCTATCAAACATCAGCAAAGTATTCGATATTAATAGAAATTTGTTCACATGATCGGAGGGTAAACATAATAACCAACTCGGTTAAACGTTACGGCCGGGGCGTAATGTCCGCATGTTACCAGTGAGAGTTAGAGGGTCGAGCCCTACAAGTCTCCAATCGTTTTTCAATGGGGATCGCCAAGTCTTGTGAAATGAATAACACTGCCATTAGAGGAATTTGGTATCGCTAGAAATTTGTAGGTCCCATCTATTCTTCACAAAGTGTAGTCGGGAGAAATGTGCTAGACCCCGGGGCTCTCCCGGCTCTGTTGTGTCACCTTACGTATGAAGTTCCTATACCCCACTACGATATATGACAATATACATCATTCGAAGCCAAGAGTCAACTGTCTTGTTTCGTGATGCTTCGAAAAAATCATTTTTCTTTCAGTGTACCCATTGGCAAGTACTGGTCTAGGCTCAGATAGGCAAATGAAAAGAAAGGAGATGGAGCACTGCGGCTGGGTGATTCTTCATTCACGTCATGAATATCTAATTAATTCCCAGAAGTATTACACCGGCACGTACCAACTGTCCCTCAAAGCCTGTAAACGGATAAAGTCTCCACATTCCCCAAGCATTTTGGAACACAGAGACAGAGAGAGAGATAGAGATATAGAGAGCCCAGAAGAAGGATTTGCATGACTGACTGCGTGTAGTGTCGTGATGCCTCGGTCATCTATTGATGAACTTATCTAAAACAAAACAACAGCCAAAAGTTTCTGTATCTCTCTACCGGTGACAAAAGTTACTCAGTGTTGAAGGTTTGTTTGGTCCTTTCCTTTGGCCGTTTGTTTTATTTATACTTTTTGTTGTTTTACTTTTGGCACTATTCTACTCATCTGCAAAAAGGACACTTTATCAATTTAACTGCCGCAATATGTAAAAAGTGTTTTCCTGCAGTGTTGCCTGTTGGCTATGGTTGAGGTTGGCTATTGCAGCCTCGCACGAGGCACGAACGCTTCACAAATAGTGAAGCAAATTAAATTCGGAATTTTTTTTTTTTTTGCATTTCCATTTTCATTTTTATTGTTTTGTTTTCGTCCTAATTGCAGTATACAGTATGTATAGTGTGGTGCAGCTTGTGGCAGTGCGTGCGTGTGTCCCTTCGATGCTGTCGAGTAGAAAAAATGCGGGGCACATTTAATTTCAAACAATTAACAATGAGATTTAAAACGGAAACAGCTAATGTTATCAAGCGCACGATGACAGTGGTAATGCAAATTGATTTTGCATTCGCTTTCGAGTAATTAGTTTTGTGTTTGTTTATAGGACCATTCAAGCTTGAGAGCTATCCGATTGTGAAAAATTCTATCTCCGCCATTTGTCACCGAAGTTCCTTTTAGTAACTGCTGGGAGACAGTCGATCGGAAAAACCATTGAGCATATGAAATGATCTTTCACTTTAAGTCGAGTGTCCAAAATGTATTCGGAAACTCTTCTTCGATTATTCAGGCATTTCTGTCATCATGGGCTTTGGTTCTCTCAGAGGCTTACTGGAATAGGGAAGGTAGATATTTCTTAAGGGTTATGTTTTTTGTGTAAGTATGCCAAGTTTGACACAGTCTAAAGTCTGCATTGTGTAGTTACGGATTCCTTTTCGTCCCCGTCTAGTACTATCTATGAAAAGATACTCCGGTCGAATTTTTCTTGCGACAGTCCGACACAAGTCATCAACCGACGACATACATTCCATTTAATAAACCCTACTAACCCAACAAATTCATCATCACACAAAAACAAGCTCAATTTTATTTACTGAATTGAAATTGGTAACTACACAAACAACTAAAGTGATAGCTCAATCAAAAATTCACTCCACGTGAAAACATAATTTGAGCAGAGGCAGACCATACCCATAGCATACTTATACTCGTACTCCAGACGAGTCATTAAACTTTCAACATCCCAGAACTGTAGCACTTCATATCCCGGAAATTCAATTCCGAAAGCAGCTTAACTTTAAGGGACAAAAGCTTCACGAAATAAGTAAACAAAAGAAAAATAAGATGAGGCACATCCTTGTTGCCTTAATAAAGGGTAACAGCTTCTGCAACAATAAGATATTTCATCCCCCGCTATGCATCGTTACGATGCTTTTTAATAATAATCATAACACTGACATATTCGTTGGGCCAAAAAGAAAAAAATAGCAAGAAAAAAAAAATTACCATGTATCGGCACGTATCAATACTACGTGACTTGGTTGCCCAATTGCTAGGGAAACACTCCCGGATGTGATGATATGTTAGTCGAGTCAGGCGATATAGCAGTGCAGAATGGCATAGTATAGTGGAATGGCAATAGCGAAACTGGGTGGCCAATAAATATGAATGGAGGGGGTTGAAATTCCTTAAATGTTTACGGGCCACGAGATACGACGCGACGTTGCACATAGCACACAGGCACACTAGGACACCACATACCACCGCATCGGCATCGCATCGCCATCAACGGCGCTTGCAAAAGGCATAGCGTGTGTGCCCTTCGAGTGCAACAGTGGATGACTATGAGGATTTGTCTTTATTTTCCTTTTGGCTTTGTTTTTTTTAACTTTTTATCCTTTCAAGGGAACATATAATACCCAAAGGAAGGATGTACAGTTTTATGGAAGGGAAAAATGTTAGCTACTCGCAAAACTATAAGCCATTGCATTAAAACTAATTTAGATACTTATTTAGAGGAAATCTACTTTAATGGCTTTGTTTTGAAGTTTCCCAATCGGAGAAGAATTGCGAGGCAATTAGAAATGATGTAGATGAAGAGTTCTGGATGGGATGTCCTTAAAGTGTCAAGTGTGTCTTCTGTATCCACATTTAACTTTCCTGAGCGAAACATTAGGTGATTCAGATGGAAGCCGTTGTATTGCAATTTGTTTCAGACTTCGACAAAAATTATTTTATTCGAAGGAAACTTTGCCCAAATTTATTTACGAGTATATTCAAAATATTTATTATATCGTGAGATACTGAAAATCTTAAGACATAGCAACTCTAGTTAATGTCCAAATTGTTTAAGGAATTTAAAGTTTTACTGCTTTGTCTCCACTTGAAGTTAAGCTAGCTTTCATTTTAGGATGGTTTGAGTTAACCTATTTGTTATCCCACATGAAAAAAGTTTTGAGTTAATGTTTTTGTCTGGAATGGAATTGTAAATGGAAAATTTCGCTGTCCTTTTCGTTGTGGAGTACGCTGCTGCTTTGGGAAACGGGTATTATAATTTTCCACTCCACTTCCATTTTTTTGAGAAACTCGGGCATTTAAATTTCAATTATATTCATCCGCATTGGCCAAATATCTTTTAAAAACACCCGCCGCTCCTTCAAGTTCGCGAATCACATTTTTGACACAATGTCCAGCGAATGTTTTTACACTTCACTTGAAAGGATTGCATGGATCTGTTTGGCATCAGGGTCTTATGTTTAAGCTTATTCAACTAAATTTTCCACATTGGTTGAGTAGAATAATACTCAGTTTCTTATTAAACAGGTCGAATTCGATATTTATTGTAGCTGAACATTCAGAATTCTATCCTGTCATCACAGGTGTTCCACAGGGATCGATAATGGGACCATTCCTCTTCAATATTTTTTTGCAAGATTTTCCTCTCTCTGACCCAATGACTAATGAACTAGGTGTTGGTCTTAACCTAGATGAAGAATGGATAGGATCAATGCTTCTAGCTGGTCTTCCCGAAGAATACAAGCCAATGATAATGGGAATCCAAAGCTCTGGGATTCTTATTACAGGAGACAGTATTAAAACCAAACTTCTTCAAGACGTTAATTTGGATTCAAGTCAAGATACTACTTTTGTTGGCAAGAACAAGAAAAACTTTGGGAATAAGAACTTTAAGGGTCCTAAATGTTACAACTGCAACGAATTTGGCCATATTGCTGCTAAATGTCCAAAAAAGAATAAGAACCTTCAAGAAAAGAAGAATGAGATGTTAGGATGTTTTTCTGTCTCGGCTCTTGAAAAAGAAGAATGGTATTTCGACTCGGGAGCGTCAGCTCACATGTGCTCAAATAGTGCATGCTTTTCAAGTAAGATGGAAAATCTTAATTCTGAGGTAATTGTTGCAAATAATTCAAAAATGCAAGTCCAAGGTATAGGTAGAGTCGATATGAAGAAATCTATTGGAAAATTCAAAGAAAGTGAGGTTGAATTTTTAGAAGTCCTTCACGTTCCTGACTTATGCATTAATCTCTTATCTGTCTCGAAAATTGTTCAGAAGGGTTTTTCAATGATTTTTTCCAAGAATGGATGTTTAGTAAAAGACCAAAGGGGTAATGTTGAACAATATGTTTGGCACAAGCGTGTTGGACATCCAAGTATCGAAACCACACAAGCTATGATTCCGAAAGTGGTGCAGAATATTGATTGCGATAGCTCAAAAATCAATTGCATTACATGTATCAAAGGTAAAATGGCACGCCAGCCTTTTAACCCAATTGGTACTAGGGCAGAATCAATTTTAGAACTGATACATACAGATCTCTGTGGTACAATTGAACAAAAATCAATTGGAGGTTCAATGTACATGCTTCTATTCATTGATGATTTTTCAAGAAAAGTCTTTGCGTTTTTCATTAAAAGCAAGAATGATGTAGCGGAAAAGTTCCTTGAGTTCAAACATTTTGTAGAAAATCAGACTGGTAACAAAATAAAAGCCATTAGAAGAGACAATGGAAAGGAATATTGTAATTTTAAAATGAAGAAGATTCTAGCAGATGCAGGCATTCAACATCAAACAACGGTTTCATATTCTCCACAACAAAACGGGTTGGCAGAGAGAATGAATAGAACCATAATCGGAAAAGCACGTTGTCTACTCGTTGTCTTTACACAAACGATTTTGGGCCGAAGCTGCAAATACGGCCGTTTATTTAACAAACAGAACACCTTGCAAAGGTACAATTAGGTTCAATTCATTAAGCAGATGATACTATCATTTTGGCTAGTAGTTAGGTTAGGTTAGGTTACAATGGCTGCCAGGAATACACCCGACACACTTAGACCAATATTAGGTCCATTGTGATACCATAAACATTATGCGAGGGAGTACCTCGCTTAACAAAACCATTTGGAGCTTACAATAAAGCGAAGGAGATGCAGGGGATCTGTGTGCGCCAGATCGCTTGGATCATCGAGAAAATATTTCCCCAGATGCCTCTTTCTTTTAGAAGAGAGTGCAGGACATGAGCAGAGGAGGTGTGGGATTGTCTCCTCCTCCTCCTCATCTAAGCAACTTCTGCAGAAGTCATTAGAGGGAACGCCAAGTCTTATGGCGTGTCTTCCTATCAGACAATGTCCGGTAATGACATTGATTACGGAGCTAACTTGCAATCTGGTAATGGATAACAAATGTCTTGTGCGTTTTGGATCTAGTCCTGGCCATATCCGTTTTGTTGCCACGCACGTGGTGATATTGTTCCACCTGTCATTTGTTCTGTCCATTGCCTCTTGCTTTAGCATAAGTTTACATGTAGCGATTGGTATACCAATATTCAACCTGCTGGTTGAGATCGGTAGAACGGTTCCTTCTCTGGCGAGTTCATCGGCTTTGCAGTTACCCACGATATCTCTGTGCCCCGGCACCCAAATAAGGTGAATATTGAACTGTTCAGCCATCTCCCTAAGAGATAGGCGACAGTTAAGGGCGGTTACTGAGTTCGTAGAAACAGCGCCGAGTGATTTGAGGGCTGCTTGACTATCTGAGAAAATCCGGATATTCGTTGAGGATATCACGTTTTCTCTTAGCCATGATAGGACCTCTTTGATCGCCAGAATTTCCGCTTGGAACACGCTACAATGGTTTGGAAGGCGGAACGAGAGACTTACGTTAAGTCGGTTTGAGTACACCCCACAGCCTACCCCTTCTTCGGTTTTTGAACCATCTGTATAGAAATGAATTGAATCATCTCTCAAAAATTCTTCGTCTTCCCAGGTCGTTCTCGGTGGGATTGTGACTTGGAACTTATTATCAAAAACCAATTGGGGGATGGTGTAGTCGGAGTGACAGGGGATTGATCCGAATAAATTCAGGATTGCAACGTGACCGATGTTGTTATCGGTCCATTGGGAGATAGCTCTCATACGAGTGGTTGCACTGGCGGCCATTTGGTTGCTGAAGATATCTAGTGGTGTGAGGTTAAGGAGTGTATTTAGTGCAGCTGAGGGTGTTGATCTCAGTGCACCGCTTATACACAGACAGGTTGTTCGTTGGACCTTGCTTAAATTGTCGCAGTAGGTCCTTTTATCAAGAGCGGTCCACCATACCACTACTCCGTATGTGAGTATTGGTCTGATGACCGCGGTGTAGAGCCAGTGGGTGATTTGGGGGGAGAAACCCCATTTGTTACCAATGGCTTTTTTGCAGGAAAATAAAGCCACGGTGGATTTCCTGATTCTTTCCTGTATATTGGCTTTCCAATTTAGCTTTTTGTCTAGGATTATACCTAGATATTTGGCTTCGTTTGAAAGTACAAGTGAGATTCCATTTATTGATGGAGTTATTAGTTGAGGAATTTTATATTTCCTGGTGAAGAGAACGAGTTCAGTTTTCTGAGGGTTGACCCCTAGATCACATTTTCCCGCCCATTTTACAAGTTTATTTAGAGCGGTCTGCATCAGGTCCGTAAGGACGTGAGCATGTTTGCCGGACACCGCAATGGAGACGTCATCTGCATATGCAATCACTTTGAATCCCTCAGCTTCTAAGTCAACTAGAAGTTCATTGACGACTATATTCCATAGAAGAGGGGATAGGACTCCGCCTTGCGGTGTTCCTCTACTGACAGATCTCTTTGCAGAGAAGTTTCCTAGAGTAGAGTTGATTCTCCTGCTTTTTAGCATTAGATTTATCAACTCCACTATGGAACCATCTACTTTGAGCTTCGTCAGTGCCTTTGTAATTGCAGAGTTGCTGACGTTGTTGAAGGCGCCCTCTATGTCGAGGAAGGCGGCCAGAGTGAATTCTTTGTGGTGGAGGGAATATTCTATAGTACGTACCAGGGTGTGTAGGGCCGTTTCTACAGATTTTCCCTTGCAGTAAGCGTGTTGTGCTGTAGATAACAATTTTGGATCTATAGCTGTACGCAGGTGGATATCAATCAGTCGTTCTAAAGTTTTAAGAAGGAAAGATGATAGACTTATTGGTCGGAGATCTTTTGGGTTTACGTGGGATGATTTCCCAGCCTTAGGTATAAACACCACCTTGACTTCTCTCCACTGAGTGGGGATATAGTTCAAGGTGGTACAGCCGATGAGAATTACTTCAAGGATTGGCTAGTAGCACCCGACCAACTGTAGCTCTTAGCAAAATAAAGCAAGGGCTTCCTCTCGTTGAAAATTATTTCAAGGAGACTGAAAATTAATACAAGAAAATGTGGACTAACTTGTTTTTAGAAACGCGAGTGGCAAAGGACATTACCTTGCGGTAAAAGAAAGCAAGTCTTTATCTTTAAAAGTGAATGATATTCAAATTCCATTACGAACAACGAAACAAATTCCATTACGAACAACGAAACAAAATACCTGGGAATAAACTTCCATATAACCGATTCTTGTTCAACAAACATACTAGGACTGTGCTTAGTAAGGTAAAGATGGTGGTAACTTTATGTAGAACTTAAATTTATGATTCGATTGAGCAACTGGCCCTACGAGAAGTAAAATAACAAATATGTAGTTTCAGTTAAAAGTACATAAGAAATGAAATTTTTAAATTGATGGCTGTAATGAAAGTCAAAACAGCTTAAAGAATTTGCACATAAATAGATTTTATTATTGATTAAAAGTTAATTAAAATTTTTACCAGAATTTGCTTGAAGGGGAAGGGGAAACTTTGAAAATTTTAGTTGCTCTGATTAAGAAAATGTTGTAATTGCTTCTTAAATCCTTGCGCATCATTTAGCTCACGTATATTGCGTGGAATTGAGTTCCAGAGACGAATAGCCGCGATGAAGAACTGTCTCTCTGAGGTTAAGTAACTGAACCGCGGTAGTTGTAAGCTAGCAGACCTATTAGACGTCGGAAAGTTGATTTTGTCGTAAAGGTAAGAAGGTTCTTTGTTTTTGATAGTGTTAAAGAGAAGCATCAGCGTACGAAATTTCACATAGTTTTCGAAAGACAAATTGACTAGGCTTTTAGCTAGGTGTGAAACATGGTCATATCTTCTAAGGCAGTAAACATATCGAATTAAGGTGTTAAAAGCTACTTTTAATTTCCTTTTGCTCGCAGCGTCGCACCCATAAAATATTTCACACCCATAAACTAGCAAAGGAACTACCAAGGTTTTCGCTAGCAGCAATCTCGTTTTAAGTGGAGTTACATTTTGCACAACCCATAGATTTCGTAGAGCACCGTATGCTTTCCCCACCACTGAATTTATGTGGTTTTTCCAAGTTAGTGTTCTATTAAAGATAACACCGAGATTTTTTGCGGACTCGACATAATCAATGTTGAAATTGTTTAACATTATACTAGGAAAATATGATAGGTCCAAGCGTGTTCTAGAAATTACTAAACATTTGCATTTCGCAGGGTTAAGTGCCAAGCCACATTTTGCTGCCAACTCCGAAACACGTTTTAGATCTTCATTTAAATTTGAAGCACAATCCTCGACAAGACCTAAAGGACAACTTCGGTAAATTTGAACATCGTCAGCGTATATGTGTTTCGAAGAACTAATTAAAACAGAAACAATATCATTTATGTACACTGAGAATAGAAGAGGCCCCAAAATCGATCCTTGGGGAACACCTTTAACTAGGGGCAAGCATTCGGACATTACTCCATCTAGTAAAACAGCTCGTTGTCTATCACTTAGATATGAAGAGATCAGTCGAATTGCTGAGTTAGAAACTGAAAAAATTTTTTTTAATTTATTGATTAATATGGAATGTACCACCATATCGAAAGCCTTAGAGAAGTTTAAAAGGACTAGAAATGTGACAAAATCCTGTTTCAGCATTTCTCTTATTTTTTCAACTACATTAAGTACGGCTGTTGTACAGCTATGCTTCGCACGGAATCCTGACTGAACCGGTATTAATAGCTTATAACGAGTAAAAAATTCAGTCAATTGCTTGTGCATGATTCGTTCACAAATCTTTGAAAGAAAGGGCAGACTTGATATTGGTCTGAATTCATCACCTATTGAGTTTTTTGGGATTGGTATAATCTTTGCCCGTTTCCATTTAGATGGAAACACGCCGGTCATAAATATTGTGTTAATTAAGTGTGTAATAAATGGCAATAGTGATGGCAGAATAGCTTTCACAAAAGTAGGATGGATGTCATCAACCCCTATGGCATTTGACTTCACAGATACAAAACTTTCCACAATATCTACGTCCCCAATTCGTCTAAAAACAAAGGATGTTTCTGCTTGTGAGACACCAATATCCGTCTGGGAATCTGGAGAAGCTGGAATTTGATTTATGCACAAACTTACGATTAAGATCATTTCGATCAATATATTTTATTGCTATAATTAATTACGAGATCCGAGCGCCTCGTTACTAAAACTAACAATCGCACTGTTAAAAATGTCTAGTCAACTTTTAGTTCCACAAAAAAAAAACCATGATGATTAAACAGAGCTCCATTTTGAATTTGTCTGAAAGACGCCGTTACACGCCAACGAACACTCCATTTTTTCATGCCATCGTAAGACCATAAAATTAATTTTTAATAAACCTCAGCTCATCAGCTTTGCGAAACATCAATTTTATAGCTTCATTTCTCCTGCCATTCTTCGAAACTTAAAATATCCTTTTTTTTTTTGTCTGTCAAGAGACCACTTACATTCAACTTTCGGTCGCAAAACAGCTGCTATTTACATTCCATAAAAAATTTACAATTTCCTACTCCACTCATGTAATGCAATTCAATTGGAAAGCGTTCGATCGTAATATTGTTTGTTTTCCGGATACTCATCATTTTGATAACGATACGGATACGCGCCACAATTTGCTGCACACGACCATCGACTTCAATAAAAACCAAAAACAACAAAAATAAAGAAAAGGAAAAAAGAAAAGGCTGGCGAAATGCAAGAAAACCACCAGGAACACTGAAAAAAAAGTCATAAAATTCAATATTATTTTGCTGCTTAAGGGTGCTGCTTCCGACTAATAAAATGAAAATTACAATATTTCCCCCATTTTTACCCGTCGTCTTCGTGTCGTGTCTCCATAATCGTGGCCCTTATCGGGTCCTTATTGTTGTCCCTATGCAATGAGTGTGTGTGTGTGTGTTTGGACGGATATCAAATTTTTTTTGTTTTCCTTTGAAATTTCTTCATATCTACGACCACTTGGTTTACTTCTTACATTTACAGAGTCCGTCTTTCATATCACCCAACAAACAAATGAAAAACACACAAACACACACACAAATCAGAGATCCCAACCCAATCACCAGCCGCAACATAGAATGGCGCCCAACTTTGGGCTGAATGTGGTGCTGAAGATGAATCTAGTTTGCGAATCGAGTGGTTTGTTTTCATGCTGGCGGTGAATTTTTCAATTTATGGCATGTAAGAGGTTCAATTCGATTTCAAGTGCTTCCTCCTCTTCTGTTTTTTTATTTTTTTATTTTATTTTTTCTTTTGCGAGCAAGGATATCCTTTTTGCAGTTCGCCACTCCATTCATGAAGGTTGTTTTGGTTTGTTGGTTTCCTTTTTTTTCTCAGAGCAAAGTCGGTGATTTCTTCTTTTTCAGCAATTGAAAATTGTTACAAGGTTGTTGCCGCCATAAATCTACATGAAAGAGTGTGTTTATTTTTGAAGAGTCTAAAAAATGATAGTTCTGTTTTTGTGCTGCTAAGCCACGCAAATATTGCAATGCCAATTGTTCGTTTGGATTTTGAGGAGATTGAAACAAATCTGTTGGTAAAAGAAAGTCGTATGGATAAGCAAGGATGCGTTTTTGAGTTGAAAATCCGATTTTTCTTTTTGAAAAAATTCAAGTGAAATATCCAAGAGTGTGATAGCTATAGCAAAAATTACAAAAAATTTACTATAAATAAGTAGTTGCACTGTACGATTCCTTCAAAGGAAAAGCCAGAGCGTAGCACCCTGGACATTTATTGGAATTCCTTTGAAGTAGCTCTTTCAATTAATATAAATTCGGGAGGCAAGCAATATGTAAGAACAAAGGGAAAAAGGATAAAATAAAAATATATCGGGAATGTACTTTAGCTTTGTAAATTTGATTTGGTTGGTGGAAAAGGTGACACAGACGCGACGCTATCGTGGAAGACGCTAATGTGCAAGAATTTAATAAAATGGAATTTTATAAACTTAAAATCAATAATGTTTGTGTTCGTTAAATTTGACTTATGTAAGTCTTAAGACATATTCTTTGCGGTTGTGTTGATCGGAAAATTTGTTACCTTTGCAATGTCTACGACATATTTCGGACGATTTTTATTTAAGAACTTAATCTGTGTGTTTATTTAACAGCAAAGGAACTAAGAACAGCCCTAGTAAATTTACAGAAATAAATTATGGTGGGGGGGTTTAGCGTTGCAGTGCCTTTAGCCTAACATACCTTTTCTTGTATTTCAAAATGAGATGCCATAAGAGATTCGATCTCTTCATCATACCGGACGGGCATTAAAGAGTGCTCAAAGAACCATATATCCTTAAATCATTTGCGCTATTTATATTGGATGCTGAACTGGACCTGGATCTGAGCACCAGCCAAGGCCGAAAGATTTCAAAAGGCTTATTCAAAGGACAAATGAAATGTCTCTTTCTAAGAATTCTGAGGAAACATCGAAACATCTTGTGAGACCAATAGACTTGAAAAGTCTTTGAGAAGGAGCAAGACAAACAAACTTCAAACACTCACGAAATATACCTATACCGAGTCAAAAGCTGGGAGACTTGGTCTTTTGTTGGAGACAAAAAGTCTAATGAAACCAGGTTTCAATCGACTATAGCAACATTCTAATACTCTAAGATAAGGTGCTCCCGACAAAACTACTCGAAGCAGCTGGTACATTGTTTGCAACTGGGCTGCTGAGGCTATCAAAAAAGTTGGGTTTCACTTTGACAGATTCAAGTCACCTGGCATTAAGTAAAGAAAGACCTATTGCTTACAACTTTGAGCATTTTCACTGGTAGTTTAGCTTTAGCGTCAATTACAACCTCTTGAAAGAGTGTTAGATTTAATTTCATACCAAAGTAAGGCCAAAGGAAGACTGCTCATTCGACAAAAGCTTTGATGGCATATGCAGGCGCTACCAGAGAGCGAGGTGTCTCATTTGTCTTGAGGATAAAAGCAGTGCTAATAAACAGAACTGTGATTGTTAAAGAGAAGAGTGGGCAATATGTTACAACAGGAGTTAATAAGGGCTATGTTCATAAGGTGGAGTTATACCCCTCTTCAATTGTGCATGCTGATTGACCCTCTACTTGAAATGCTCAATGGCTCTAGGGCACCGATGGGCGAACCAACGGCACGCGGCCAAATATTAAGGGCATCAATTGATAACATCAGATTGCACCTTCGAGCGTTTCTCCTTTTTGCACCTTTTGGTTCGATCTCACCATTTGGTTCGCTGGCTAAGTCGCGGTCACGTTCTTGAAAGATTTGTTGATTGTTTAGAAGAAATAAGATTGTTTTTACAAAATTAAGGAAAAATCGACCATTATTCCCAATTTATGGATGTTTACTGATATTTGTCAACATTTTAAAGATTTGAATGAAAAGCTTCAAGAGGCAAACAAAACTGTAATTGTCATGATAGATCTCAATCGCACTTCTGAGGGTAAGCTTCAAATTAAGTAAAGATATTTTTTTGAAAAAACTACAAGTACTTTAAAAACTTAAATAAAATTATGAGCGGTTTGAATTTACATGAGAAATTCTTCCAAAAGTAGAAATAGCTGAAGAGTTTTTGTCGGTAATAAATTCATCAGTCGAAGAATGTTGGCCAAGGTTTTCACAATTTAAAGAGTTATCGAAAACGCTTAAGCTTATTATGTATCCTGATATGACATCATTTGATAAGCTATTAACTTCTCCAAACTTGATTGCTTGAAGATATGGAAATGGAGCGAAACGAATCCCGGTCCAGTTCGATATGGACTCAAAAATTCGTCGCAACAAGGAAAGAGTTGGAATCAACAGAGCTAGAAATACTGTCAGGCAATACAACGAAGAACGCCAATTCCTAATTGATGGAAACTTGGAATTCAATTCCTGACACATATAGCTGTTTGAAAAGCGGGCATTTGCTATTTTGACAATATTTTCGTTCACCTATGCGTGTGAGTCCTTATTTTCTGAAGTGAATAATATTAAAGATTCGCTTAGAAACCTTTAGTCCGATGATTCCAGTTCATCTTGTATTTTGCTTAAGGCGACGAAATACAGCCCTGATATAAACTACTTGGCATCGAGTTTGCAACAACAGAAGTTACTTGTTTCTGAAACTTGTTTCTTCTAATAAAATAAATTAATCAAAGCTGAGTTTACAAAAAATAAAATGCTTCGCAATCGGAAACTATTTATTTTTTCTTCATAGTCACTAGAAAACTAGGTCAGGATGGCACGCAAGTCACTAATTTTTTTTTTTTTAATGGCACGAGGCTCTAAAAAGGTTGGCCATCCCTGCTCTAGGGTTTATGCCCTAGCATATACCGATAACGTAATCTTGCCGTGGTCTCTGTTGTATCCATCCTCCAAGCTGTTTTTCTAAAGCACAGTCTTCGCTAAATACGATTGACAACTGGTTTACTAGAAGTGGTCTCTCCGTCAATTGTATTAAGACCGAAGTTGTTTTCTTCGGGAGAAGCACAAAATTTACTGTTTTGATCTAACTTGCATTTAAAGGTGTCAACATTCCCTTCTCAAATGAAATCAAACATCTTGGAGTAATCCAATATCTGGTTCAAACATATGAAGTCAAAAACTTTGGAGTACTCTCAGTCTTCTGGCAATGTAAGAGAGCTTTTGGTAAGACATGGGGTTTGTTATCAAAAAGAATCATTTGAATCTATACGGCTATGAAAAAACACCCGGTCAACTTTCCGTCGAGTTAAGTCTGGTTCACTCTAGAATCTGAATTAGAAAAAGATTTTCATCGTATTTCCATGGATAGGCCCAGAATTGATAATGGATCTGCCACTGGCGTCTTTGGGAGGATCAATGACATGGGGCTGCA
This sequence comes from Melanostoma scalare, assembly GCA_949752695.1. Classification (NCBI taxonomy): domain Eukaryota; kingdom Metazoa; phylum Arthropoda; class Insecta; order Diptera; family Syrphidae; genus Melanostoma; species Melanostoma scalare. The sequence continues at coordinate 41,866,338 of OX456985.1, read as the reverse complement.
AGTCTCATTAGGAACAAAATTTGCTCCGTCTTTCAAGCGTCTACATTATGCTTACATTATGAATAATGGCTGGATGGAGAGAAGAATTTGTGTGTGCAACGATAGCAAAGCAGAATGCTGTCGAATGACTCAATTCTTTGTTTCTTGTTTCTTGTTTGGGTTCCAGGCTATCACGGGATAACTAGAATATAGATTAGGTACCATAGAACTTGGATGATAAGGATCTCAGACAGCTTTCTAAAGACCTGAATACGAATACGAAAACTGCATCATTTTTGCTATCCAGTAGCAGAAAAGACTGTAGAAAGATTTTTGTAATTTTCCAAGTATTTTAACGCGTTAGGCTTAAGTTATACGACGCTCTGTGAATTTTCTGCATTTTCTGTATAAATTTAAAGGTACATGGTAAGAGCTGATAACCTGGTCTCCTTATCACGTGACTTATCATGGATTTTCTACAAACTTGAGGTAGGCTGTAACAAAAGAACTTTGCTATCTGGTAGTACAATGTTCTGGTATTTAGTTCCGACTGCTCCAGTTAGCATTTAAAAATTTCAGAATCCAGGAACACATTTTTTACGTTCCTGTAACATAGAATTCCAGGATTCCCAAACACTTGAGCATTTCTCTCAACCATACCTTGTTTGGAATGAAAGGAAACTATACATTTTTACTGATTCCGAACGGGTAAGTCAGAAAGCGCTTTTTATGGCAATGTAATAAATTTTCAAGGCATTGCTAGTTCCTTGCAAAATGTGGTACACGTAGTAAAACAAAAGCATGTTACTGATATTTGAACTTCAATCTCCTATGTAATATTCAGATTTCAGACATGTTGATTACTACGCCACGGCCACTACTACCAATCTTTTGATGAAAGGACTTTTGAGTTTTCGATCTTGCGAGAATACAGAGATAAACTATAGACTATGTTACCCAGGGACTCACTCTAACGGTGAAATATATTTGAATTTCTGATTACTGAACCAGCTTTTTAGCTTCATTATGTTGCTTTTTGGCTGTCGCTCGCAAATGCATAGATACAATTTTTTATTCTCATAATTTTTCCAAAAGTGCCAAGAGAAGGATAGTTTAACAGGTAACAGAGTAGAACGAGAGCGCCAACTACGGCAAGGTAGAGTCATTTTGAATACAAGTTAAATTTGACATTTAACCCCCATCACCAGTTTTTGTCAGTTGATTTGAAATCAATTTAAAAAGTAAATGTTTTTTCAGAACTCAAAAGGCTTCATTCGAGACTGTTGCAGTTGACATTACCTAATTGAAATCAAAGTGAAAAAGTACAGTAAGAAAGTGGAAATAATGAATCTGAATTGTGGCCGAATGTAGCTGTAAGTTCAAATAAGACGCAATCTCTGATTTAATCTCAGAAAAACTCGTTTCAGACGAGTTGAATCTCTATTTTACCTGCTCTGTTTCTCTGGTTCCACTCTGTACATTCATTCGTTGAACTCTACTCAGTGCTCGCCTAGGTTTGCTTGACAACCTCCTAGATGGTCACAACAAACCTGGGTGTCAGCTCTCAAAAAACTTTAAACCACGAAATCACCACACATTCCCGTCATTTAAAGAAAATTAAGTGGCATTTGACATCCCTGTTCGTTACCTGAACTCGCAATAGTAAAAACCTAGTGCTACTGGACAAGTTGAGTGTAAAGTCAGGGCTAAAAAACTCTAAGTTTGACGTTCAGAGCGTGTTTAGGTTTTCCAAAAAAGGTCGTATCTTGGCCACAGTGCAAGCCTAGGCCGTAACGAACCAACCTTGTGATATATCATAAGACATATGACAAAATGGCTGTCAATGAAAACAGTGCTACCAAACGAAAGTTCTATATTTAGAAAAACAAACACCATTTAATACATCCCTTTCTATTTTTATATTTTTCTTTCCTTCGCTTCCGGTACCTTTTTCTTTTTCTTTCGCATTTAATTTTTCACTTTTTTATTAATTTTATTGTTACTTCTTTTGCCTTCTGCATAAGCAATAGCACTTTTATTTTTCCTTCATCATAAGTAAATTTCTTTCCTATGTTTAACTTCTTTTCTATCTCTTTTTGTTCCTCTTAGACACACTTTCAAATAAAAAAATCTTTATAATTCTTATGTTTTCTTTTCAATAGGCGATAAATAAAAGCCTCCCTCTCTCCGTTAAATTTTGCTCTGAAATTGTTTCAGTATGTCTCACTACGCCACTTTTTCGTACAAACGTTTTCCTTTTAAGAGCATCATAGTTAATAACTTTTGTGTTTACACTGACAATAAAGAAAACGGGCAGTAAAAATTGCAGCAAAATCCGTCAAGTGGTTTTTAAAGCAATCCGAATGTTTTCTTTCTTCTCATTTAAAAGTTTTCCTATGCCAGTGCTCTAAATTATGTTGGCTAATGAATGTGTTATTCAAATTTTATGTAACGCCGACTGAAAAACTTTAACCATTTAGGTAATTTTTCTACCGAACTGAGGACATTGCTTGGACTTATTATTGTGAATTTTCGTCGTTCTATTTCTATGGAAATGCGAACATTTTTTCTTGTAAATAAAATGAAATAAAAATGTAAAGCCTCTTCACGACTTTTGATTTCAAGAAAAATTCCCCAGAAACAAATGTAGAAAATGCCATTGTCCTTGTAAAGCCTTAACAAGTCTAACACCCTATTAAAGACCATATACCTTACACCGATTTAAAACACCATCCTGTCAGACTGTCAGACAACAATGTTACCTCATCTCCTCGCCACCGCCACCGCTGCCCGCTATGCTGCGACGTACTCTATTAGGTACTTTTACCTATAGAATATCAAATACACATTTCGCAAAACAAAAAAAAAAATAATAATAACATGAGCTGGGCAATGGCATGCCTTTCAAATGTCTACAATTCATTTCAAGAACTGTCATATTTCTCATTTTTAATAATAGATGGCACACACAACGTTTTATTTCCTTACATTTTTTGTCCCAACCTCTTTGCTCTCCATTTCACACCCTTAAATCCGCTTGCTATAAATTAAAAAGGATTTAAGCCAACCTTACGACACTGTTTGCTCACTATGCCCCACAAAACTCTATACTCTTATAGCTTTCTAAGTAGAAAAAAAAGGCAATTCATCTATTAAAGCCCATTGCCCATTTTATTTCATGAGGAAAACGATAAAATCTTGGTAACTCTTCCCTTAAAAAACAAAACAGAAAACACTGAAACAAGAGGAAAACTACTACAAAAGGTCATTAAGAACTCAATTGTCGACTTGCTCGCGCATTGTGAGCAAAAAAAAAAAGAAACCAAAATCAAAAAAAAAGTCAGAAAGAAAACAACACTATAGGAATTGATTTAACGACCCAAAAATACTTCACATTTACATCCTAGCATTTCGCCCCCAAAAGGCAAATAGGAAACTTTTGTCAGCCTCTTAAAACGAAGCGCCACGCTCTAGATTTATATTCTTACATCCTTTTATGGTGATGGTCGTTGTTTTTTTTTCGGGAATACGGAATAATAGGTAACCAATACAAAAAGTCGTCAAGTCATCGTCCTTTTGCATATTTTCATAAACTGCTGGTTGATGGCTGTAACAGTTTCGTCCTTGAGCTTTGGCAAGGCTGTCGTCGTCAAACCGTCGAAGCAATGCTTTTAGTTTCCCCTTCAAAATGTCACTCATTCCAGTCACTCAAAAAAGCTTATGAGGTGAAGTTTACCTTGGTGAAGTTGAATATCTTGGTGTAGGGGAAAACAGTGATGGTGAATACAAGTAAATGGGTCAAAATCAAGGATATACCCACATTTCCTGTCAAGACCATAGGTCAGTGCTGCAAGGGGAACAATAAAAACTTTTGTTTCTTTTTTTTAATTTTGAAACTTTTCACCTTTATTCTTGAACTGACATGCTTATTGCTTCAACCGGGCTCGTAGTGTCACTATCCCTTTTTCGTAGTTTCCTGTAGCCAACGGTGAGAAGAGCAATTAGTCCGGCTATTGCAGCAATAGCTGCTAGGACTATTCCAAGGATAACATACCAGGATGCAGTGCTGATGACTAAAGAATTCGATTTATTCCTGCTTTTTGTCTACAGAACATACCAATTTCACCTACCATCTTCGGTGACGGGTATCGTAAAATTCGAAACGGTCGCTCCATTGCTCACAACTAGGAAATGGCAGCTCCAATCACCAAAATCATTCCCATTTACGTTATCGATTCGTATTCCGCAGAATCCTTTCTCAATCCCTGGACCAAAGTACTGGACATGCCTGTGGAAGAGCAACGACACAAAGAAAAACTATGTTCAAATGGTTCACTTTAAAACCAACCCTTGCGTTTTCGTCCCACCACTAGCACTGGCCACCAAGTGCACTCGACTGCCTGGATCCAAGTAGACGCATCTGGAAATCGGTTCTTCATACGAAGACTTGCACATTAGCTCCAGGGGTTCGTTTTGTGCAATCCGAACGTTGCCCGTAACCACTCGGCCTAGTTTCGATTCCACGAAAACCTGTACATGGGATAGCGTTGGATTCAGTTGGATGGCTTTTAATTAATAAAACAAGAACTACACACATGACTTACACATACATATAGAAGACGTCACCCATCCAACATGTATTTACTTGTTCAGCTTACCTCAATATCCTGGACAACATCGTTCTTGTAATCGGATCCACGTAAACCACACGACCATATCCCTGGAATACTTTGTACATTGATGAATGTACAAATGCCAAGGGCACGGGATCGTTGAAATCTCCCACTATCCGGAAAATGGACAGTGTTCTCGGGATCTTTGAGATAGCAATCGTCAACAACAAACGGTACGGTACACGTTATTTCAGAAATTGTATTTTCGGTCTTGTACAATTGAATCCTTCGACGACGTAGAAGAGTGGTTGACTCTTTGTCCTGGTTACTTCCACTGGTGCTTGTGCTGCTATTATCCCCATCTTGCTGGCGTTTGAGTTCCTCTTTGATGATGGTTTCCTTACTTGAAGCACCGACATAAAAGAGACAACCCGTTCCAAGTGCGCCCGAGTCTGAATGTTGAATTATTTTCCAAAGACCCATCTCGGACTGTTGTAGAGGTTTTGCTATCTCTAAGGCACACTTAGATTGAGATGACCTACAAGAAGGAAAAGAGGAAAAGCGTATTTAGTAGTAGTGGTATTGCACTGTAGAGTGTGGGAATGACTTTAGAGGGCTTATGGGGTGTGTGGGATGGGTGGGGTGTCTGGGGCAACCGGCTCCGACTAAATAGAGTGGCATTGGAGGTTGTGTTTCTTAATTAAACAAGCCAGGAATGCTTTCAAATTGCTGCGCTGGGTAAATTCAATGAAAATTTAAACTTTAATTTCACTTCCAAAGTGGAAAGAGGGTAGTAGGTACATGTTCAAGTATCTACTTCGAGTAGATCAACTTTGAATTAAGTGTATTACGTCGTAGAATAATGATTTCTTTAAATGACTACAACATTGAGTGTATCCCAACGACTGACCCAGGGTTGTGTTTATGTCTTAGTTGATGAAGAAGAAATTAAAATAACAACTTGTGTTTGAGTTGGGATGGAGTCAAAGCATTAGAAGGGAAATTGTGTGTTAAGAGAAAGTGCTTTACAAAATGACATTTATTAACCGTTGCTTCGTTAAGAGTCGTTGAACTTACAAAGGACAAATAAAATTTGCGGTCACTGAACATCAGTTCTCAACCAGTCCGTAACAATTCATCCCTTGGCCTTGATGTTCCGCTTGGTTAAAATGGGTTACAAATTTATTTTCAGTGCCTACACATTTTTATTTTAAAAATTCTGCAAAAAACAAACAAAAAGTGAGCACATTCATTTCAGAAATTAGATCTGCCTTTACGATTTCTTCCTATGAAACAGATCAAGGTACGGAACCGGCATCATCCTTACCGATGAGCTTCTAAGCTGCGTGTTGATTATTTTGAAGTCTAGTGACAGCTTTTTAATTGGTGAGGAAAGGAAAGGAATGGGATATTGTCAGTGATTACGCTCCTCTACATGCATGGGGCGAAGAGCAAAAAGATGCATTTTTGCAAGACTTTCATTATTTACTTAAGGATATCCCAGAATAAGGCTATCTCGAGAGAGGAGTTTTTGTTTGCTGACGGAAATTTAGACGGACGTGTTGGAAAGATAAACGAGAACTATGCGGTATGGAGTACGGTATCAGGAGCGCTCCTGGTGAAGATATGCAAAGTATGTGCAAGCTACATCGTCTTAAATACCATCTTCATTAAAGAAGATATCCATATCTTGTCACTTACAGCAGTGGTGAAAATGGGACCCAAATTGACAACCATTTGGTAGCCAAATTTATGAAACCTCAGATGAAAAACTACACTGTTACTATCGCCATGCTTCACCGTCTTCTGCTAACAGAATTTTTTATGGAGACAGTGAAGGCAATCAAACAATCGAGGGCTATAAAGAGAATCGTGTGGTATTATTTGGACATAAGAAAATGCATTTTGAATGCGTAGACGTATCTTTGCAACACGTATCAACATCACAGTCTTAAATGCAGGGAGCACAGCACAAAGCATGTGGATTCGCATTCAAAAAACCTGCTTGGATAGAGCCGAATCATTGCTATGGGCATTACCAACAAACCAAAAAAATTGTGGTGGAATGATGAAGCTAAATCAGTGTTAAATTAACTTAAAAGCCGGTTTCAAAGCGTTGTCCAAGTTCCTCACAAACATTAATGATGAAAAGGCTCGCATCGAAAGAGAATACTAAAAGGAAGGTTGCGAGAAAAAATGCACTCAGCTTCAAGCAAAGAGCACGGAGGGCATACATGGGGAGATGGACCCTGGAGCATGAGTTTCCGCTTTCTGAGAGCGTTTTGTTTCAAAGTTAAAACATCAGGCAGAATCAAACGCCCTTTCTGGAGATTTTTTTGCAAATCTTTCATGATCAATAAAACATCTGCCATCTTGGAGTTTTTGAGACATGTCGCCAGTATTTGAAACATCCCGGTAAATTGTCTAAAACTGCAGTGATCAAATTATTGACATGTTCAGCAAATCTTACTTCAAAGTAACCTGGGAATGAACGATATTCTGGGCAAAATTTTTGCAATTCCTTATTTTTCGAAGGTGATGTACGAAAATATTTAGCCACAGCTATGGTATTGCTCAGCCAAAGTTTCATTTCAAAAACCGTTGCAAGCGCTGATTCCATCGCAAGGTCAGACCTATGACAGAAACTCCAAACTGTCATCAGTTTGTGTCCCAAGTGATCTTCGAGAAGCTTCCACAGGCCGGCTCCAGATCCTGTATTAGCAGTTTCACCATCAGTCGTAACTCCTTCTAATGCATCAGTTGGAACGTTAGTTGCCTTACACGACGAAACTGTAGCTTGAAGTAATCCTTTAGCAACTTTCTTTTGGCCACCTAGTGAAAAATCCTTAAAAAATGCCCTGACATAAATGATACATCAGAAAATCAGAAAAATTCGCCTGATTACAAAAAACACAATCCCAGACGAATTGGTTTCAGCCTACTGCTTGCCAGACGCACTTTAACATTTTTTTAACGCATTTTTCAATTTTAAGTACTGATTACTTTTTTCTTATCACATGTTACCAAGAAACTAATACGCCAAAACTTCACAAAAGTTCCCCTGACTACAAAAAAGTGTGTCCAAAAGGATTTGGTTTCAGCATTCTGCTTGCCAACGTTTTTTCAAATATCACAACATTTTTCAATTTAGCTGATTACTTTTTTCGCAAAAACATCTGAAAAATTCCCCTGATTACAAAAAGTGGGTCCCAGACGATTTGGTCTCAGCCTTCTGTTTGCCAGACGCATTTTAGCTTAAGCATGTTTTTTTTTTTTTTTATAATTAACGCGCACATCAAGGGGTTATGACTACCCTTATAATGCCATTAACACAGTGCGAGTATTTAGGAAAATAGGAGAGGATTTGAAAGGAAACATCGATGCACGTTACTTTTGAATCTTTGTAAATCGTAATGCAGGGAAAAAACAGGGCCAGGAAGAGCATTCCACATTCGGGTGGTGCGACTAAAATATGAATTCCTATACTTGACTGTACGCCCGAAGTTGGGCTCTAGGTAGAACTGATGAGCATTCCTAGCGAGGCGAGTGTTGCGGCTAAATTGTTTCAGGGGAGGAATGCAACTGGCTATTTCACTAGAGCAATGTTTATAGAAAAAGCGATAAAAGAGAGTGAGACAGGTAAAGTTTCGTCGATGTTCAAGAGAATCAGTCGATTCTACGATTGAACTATAACCTATCAATTTTAGCGCTCTATTTTGTACCCTATCAAGCAGGTCCAAAGATGTTTGAGCGGCACCTGACCAGATATGAGAGTTATACTCCAGTTTTGGGCGGATGAAGGCCTTATAAATTGTAGCCAGATCAGAAGGGGTGAAGAAGTTCCTGCTTCGTCTCAAGAAACCTAAGCATTTAGCAGCGTTTTTGGCGACTTCAAATATATGGTCGTTCCAACGAAGATCATCGTTTACACACATACCAAGTACTGACAGCTTTTCGGTTTCTTGGATGCAGGTACCATTCATGGATAATGGCAATGGGGGAATGTTAAGCTTCAACGACAAGAGACAGCATTGAGTTTTCGAAGCATTGAATTCTACTCGGTTCATAAGACCCCATGCAACAATGCTGTCAAGGTCAGAATTCAATGAGCTTATCATACGCAACCGTTCCAGTTCCACATCCGAAGAGCAGGGACGTGAATTTGGAAACGAATATGAAAAGCTGAGGGTCGAGTCGTCAGCAAAACAGTTAAGCGGATTAGAAGTTTCAGACAAGAGATCATTAATGAAAATGAGGAAGAGAGTCGGAGACAAAACGGAGCCCTGGGGCACACCAGCATTTATGAAGTGGGTATCAGACTTGAAGCCATCCAACACAACTCGTATTGAACGGTCGGAAAGGTAATTTCTAATCCAACGAAGAAGAGACTCATCGATACCAAAAGCACGCATTTTCGATAAAAGAGCCTGATGCCAAACTCTATCAAATGCTTTAGAAATATCAAGCGCAATAATCTTACTTTCTCCAAAACAATGTAAAGATTGGTTCCACTTTTCGGTGAGATAAGCCATCAAATCACCAGTGGACCGTTTGCTACGAAAGCCGTACTGACGGTCATTAAGAAGCTTTCGTTCTTCAAGATATTTCGTAAGTTGACGGTTTATCAACGTTTCCATGACCTTGGAAAGAACGGACGTTAGTGCAATTGGACGGTAATTGGAAGGGGAGGAAGATTCGCCTTTTTTAGGGACCGGCATGTTAATCGAATTAAATGAAAATCAAAAATTTCATTTAAATGAAATACTACAAGCATTTATTCGTTTAAATTTTTTTTTTCTATTTTCGCTAAAAGACTTTGGAACATTTAATTCAATTTTTTCAAGATTTTGTATGATTTTATTAAATTTTCATTATTAATGTGTAGCTGGTAACCTTTTCTACCAAATATACTATATACATACATAAAACGAGACCTTGCACTCAGTCTAAAGATATCAAAATCTTGTACTCTTGAACTAAGCACACAATCGCGAGTTTTTGGTTAATGGCTTAAGTAATAGAGTTCATTGAAATCAAATAAGGAAGCTTTCTTTAAAAATAATGAGGGCTCACGACCTGTTGAACTGAACTGTTTTGAAAACAGTTCAACCCTTGAAGCAGAATAAAGCAGAAGAGAAAAAAGTGAAGCCTTAGACAGGGAAGAAAATATAAAAGTAATGAGTGTTGACACTATAATGAAAGTAAGAAAGAAAATAGAGTCAAATTAGTTTGTAAACCACAAAGAGTGAAAATTGTTTATGAATCGTGCTTCAATTGGAAGTTAGATCGTGATAATAGTGCCCATTTTCTTATTGTAGTTTTCATTTTGATGGCAAATAATGTTCTTGCAGCAGTTTTAATTGAAGCTTTCATCAATTTCAAACTCAAAAATTGCGAAAATGTGTTCACTCTTTTGAATTAAAAAAATCGATAAAAAATGGTGACTTGGGCTCCCGGTCTAATGTAATTTGTAGACAAAATGGCAGTACCTTTCCGCATTTGACTCTCAGGTTCTACTCTGTGGCCTACAGGGCGGTGTGTTCTGCTGATCAATAGAATTGGGTGATACAGCAATGGTATCGGCGAAAAAAATTATATTTGATTCATTTACTTGCGCTTCAACATTCGAAAAGAGAGTTTTTGTGGACGACTAGATAAAACTGATACTTATGTTATACGACGCCAGTACCGCCATATCGCATCCATAACATCAATCGAGAAACGGTGGAAACAGAACGAAATCCTACTAAATTCGTAGAACTTCGTTCCAGTTTTCATCAGGTATCGTCGGATTTTATCGATGCATCACGCCAGTTACAAATCGCCTGAAGAAGCCGAATTACTGCACACGTGATCGAGTAAAACGTGACTGAATTCTGTGTTTTCGCATTAATTCTCACGTTATCAAGCATTTTAGCACCACAATTAGACATTTTTTCATCAATATTTGAACGAATTGAAAACGTTGAATGAATAGCAGACAGATATTCTGTAATATCGACCGAATTTTGAAAGAAAAATAGTACTCCCTCACTCGATCGCTGATGCCTTAATTCGCCCCAGGTGAGTAAAAATTGTGTTCAAGTTAAAGTTCAGAAATTTATTTAGCGACTTACATTGTATCATATGTCGAATATCTGCCGTTGGTTAGTCCATCCGCTACATAGAACTGAGTTATCCTATCAGGCATTTCGGCCCGACAAGCCTGCACTGAAGTCGATTTCATAGGACAACGCATAATATACGAATCGTTTGTCTCCTCAACACTTGGTTCGGAATATTGTGTGCTTGGTGCAATTCGTACGGATATATTCTCAATGCTCTCGGTCATAGTTCCCCAAGACAGCGTTCGGCATTCATATGTGCTCTCATTCCGTATCATTGTATAGAGTTCACATTGACCCCATGATTCCCCTGTCAGAAGGTTTATTAACTTGCATACTCTAGTATACTCCTGTTTGGTGCAAGATATTGTTTCTTTTCCCAACGGTTTTTCAAGTGTAGTGTTAAATTTTGGCTTCGGTGCTTCTAAAACGTTAATCTTGACTGTTCCTTCTGAGTATGCTTCTGATTGATTCATAGACAACAACTTCCAGGCTCCAATAGAGTTAAAGTTTACTTTATTTACACGAATACCACACAGAGTACTTGAAAACGACCGCACTTCTTCATCGCGAATAGTTTTAATTGGTTCATTTGAATCTAAGACGATTTCTAGTTTTTCCTCATCTTTAACAAGAAGCAATTAAAAAAGAAGACCCATATTGATAGAATCATTGATAGATCACCTTCAAACTGAAACCAACAACGAGTAACGCTGCCGAAAACAATTTCCTCATCCAAAAACACAACAAATCCCTGCCCATTGACAATACTCAAATTGGACTTAGGTTTTATTTTTGCACTTCCAATAACCGGCAGCAAAACCAGCAAAAATATGCTTAAGTGCATTTTTTTAACGTTCGGTCTTTTGATAAAGAAACTTTTGAACTAATCGGTCGGCTTTGTTGTGACAAAGGCGAACGAAATGGTTTTATTTTGCCTAATCGAAGCTAAGATAAGGCTATCAATTTGATAATCCTCAAAAAAAAAAAACAAAACACAAACAATTTTGATTGTAAACTCATTCCACCAGAAGTGGCAGTATATGAGTTATACAACTTATTACTTTTTAGTGTTTAGAATGTCTTTCAATCGGTTTATTGTTAGTCTCAGTAATAAAATGAGGTTTTGTAAAAAGCCGTTCATTGTGTGAAATTGTCTTGATACTCAAACATTCAAACTTCCGCATCACGTGAAAAATGAAGAAAAGACTAGAGCTAAAATCTCACCGGATTGTTCTCTTAATAAATTACTAGAAGCTGCTTTATATTCTGTCAATTCAAGAAATGTAGGGTATTTGCCTTTCGCTCCAACAATGAAATTTTTAAAATCTGCCTAAAACATTCTTAGGCACATACTCTTTTTAAAATATTGCACCATATTTTTAATATCAAATTGAGTACCCTTTTTGGATTTAAACGTTGAATAATCAAATCACTATCAAGTGGTAACCATTTCTCATCTTGTAGTGCTTAGTTTTGTGGTTTTGAATATTTCGAATTTGATTAAATCGCAATTTCGATCACTGGAATGTATTCTTGTGTTAATGTTCTTCACGTAAGCTGAGATGGGAAATGGGATCGCAATCGAAGTCGGCTTTTACAAGTCAGTGCGGCTTTTGATTGCGATCCCATCCCTGTCAAAACGAAACATATACAATTCCAACCACTAGGATGAGGCCACAAATTTTGCAATCGATTTTCGCTTTTTATAACTGGTGGGAGTTTTTTACCCGGAAAAGTTTATTACCAGTTAATAGGTACCTACGTATTTTCCCACAACAAATTCATCAAATTAAAGGGTTAATTCGAAACGACATGACAGTTGGAACTTAACATCCAATGATATTATATCCCATTTAACTTTGAACCACAACATATCTAATGACTTAATTATTAGATGTACCAAAATAAGTAAACCTAACAGTTTTGCTTCGTCCTTTAAAATGTTTGTCCCTCCGTCACAATTTGATTATCTTTGCAGCCCGAATTTCTGGTCTTCAGGCACTCTGCACTCTTTTAAAAGAATTTGTTGGTTCTTCCAAAACGTGTTGAAAATAGTACCGTCAATAATGTTTCAAAAAACTAATAAGACTTTCCCTATTTTACCAGCATGTAAGGGGGCTTCGTAGTAAAACTACTGATTTTTTTTTTACTAATTCTCAAGCTTTTGTCCATGATATTTTTGTTCTTACAGAAACCTGGCTTCATTCAGGCATTCTGGATACTGAACTTTTTAATTCAGAATTTCAAGTATTTAGAAAGGATCGCCATCCTCATGTAGACGAAAACGTAGGAGGGGGTGTTCTCATAATATCACTTTTCCTTTTATTTTAACAATAGATCTAATTTGCATTGAAGTTACCTTTGAGTCTAAGACAGTCTATGTAATTGGCACATACATTCCTCCAAAAAGTTCTGCCCCTGCCTACAATGAAGTGGCTTTAGTGTTAGATTATTTAAACAATCTTTCTTCCTTAGATATAAATATTTTATTGCTGGGTGACTTTAATCTATCTTATATTGATTGGTCTCCTTCAATTGACTGTTCATTTCAGAAAGCTTCTTTGACATCCTCTCAACAAGAGCTTATCTTATTGGATTATCTAATTTCTACTGACTTACAACAAGTGAGCTGTATTAAAAACTTTTTAAATCGAAATCTCGATTAAGTCTTTACCTCTGACGCTGTTAGTACTGTCGTTCTTAAATCTAATTCCGGCATTACTAATGTAGATGACTATCACCCTCCTCTAGACATTTTCCTTGACCTAAGCGGTCATATTCATAGTTATAGTAATTCATATGACTGCTCGCATATATTTGACTATCGAAAGACTAACATCCAAATGCTTTCTGATGAACTAAGTAGAGCTAATATTAATAATATATCAGCTTTCACTAATATTGACGAAGCAGTTAGTTACTTTTACTTTATTCTTAACGACTTCATGAACAAAGCTATACCCCTCAAAATTTCAAAGAATGTGAGCTCTAATCACCCATGGTATACTAAGGAACTAAAAAAGCTTCGCAACAAAAGAAATAGTGCTTGGCGGACTTACATTAAGACGCGTTCTGAATCTGATCACCTTTCTTACATCTTTTTTTTTTGATGAATTTAAATCACTATCAAAAACTCTGTACTCAAGTTATGTTCACAGAATGGGCAATTCATTGAGGGATGATCCAAAAAGTTTCTGGAACTTTGTCAATTCAAAGAAAGATTCGGATGGATACCCAGATAACTTTACATATGGTAATGTCACATTGACAAAAACATCCGACATTTGCAACGCTTTTGCTCACCATTTTTGTAATTCCTTCTCTGATTCTATTGTTGATATAGATCGTAGTTACTTCGAGTTTCTACGTAAATGTCCTAAAGTTAATTTTAATAATGTTCCAATTATCCTAGAAAGAGTCCTTAACAATATTTCATCTTTGAACGATGATTACTCTGCTGGCCCTGATGGCATCCCTCCAATAATTTTAAAAAAGTGTAAGTCCCAAATTGCATTTCCCCTTCATTATTTGTTTTCATTATCGTTAGATTCTGGTCGATTCCCTTTACTGTGGAAAAGATCTTTTATCCCCCCTGTATTTAAAAAAGGTATTAAATCGGATATCCTTAACTACAGACCCATATCTAAGCTTTCGTGTATCCCCAAATTATTTGAACAGCTTGTTTGTGAAAGCTTAACTTTCGATATTAAAAATATAATTTGCAAACAGTAGCATGGGTTTGTACAGAAAAGATCAACAGTAACAAACCTTGTATATTTCCTTCATAAATGTTCAAACGCGCTTGAAAGCGGGCAAGAGTTAGATTGTATATATACAGTCAAACTTCTTTATAACGAACCTTCAAGGGAACAAAAAATTGCTTCGTTATAAAGAAGTTTTATAAGAAATTCGTTATATAGAAAGTTTATTTTTTTAACACTGCAAGTATTTTTTTATATTTAAAAAAAAAAAACAGTGTTACAAAAAAAAACTCATTTCAAGGAAATCTATTAATTTTTATTTTTTAGTTAAAAACGTATCAATTTTTGATTGAACATGAACAGTTTTGGTTTTTGTTTTATTATAAAAATCTTCCAATTTAGAAAGAAAATATGCATTGAATTATTTCTCAGTAAGTCTGGGCAGTCACTCGTCCATTTTCCAAGCTGAAGTCTTTGCCATTAACGAATGTTCGAGAATAGTATGTTCATCGAACACGAAAAACAAAACAATATTCATTTTTTCAGACAGCCAAGCTGCACTAAAGGCGTTAAACTCACCTGTCATAAGATCCAAACTAGTCCAAGAGACAGTCATGTCGCTCTCTGAACTAGCAAGGAAAAACACTGTAATCCTTCATTGGATCCCAGCACACAAAGGCTATGATGGTAACGAGAAGGCAGACATCTTAGCTAAAGACGGCGCATCTAAACCATTCGTCGGTCCTGAACCCTTCTGGGGTGTAAATAAAAGCACCTTCAAACATACTGCTAAGAACATCCTACTGGAGGAATCTAATAATGCTTGGAGTAACTCATCTGGTCAAATCTGTTCAAAACTCTTTTTGACAGAATATACTGAAAAAACAGCAAAATTCCTACTGAACCTCAATAGGAAAACCCTAAAAATTTGCACAGGACTACTAACCGGTCACTGTTCTTTAAAGAAACATCTTCACCAAATGAGGCTGGTAGCGGACCCTATCTGTAGACTATGCCTCGAAAATGAAGAAACATCTCTGCACATCATTACAGAATGTCCAGCACTTTTCCGCCTTAGAAAGCAAATACTTGACTATGAGATCATCCCCTTAGATAAACTCAAACTCATTCACCCACAGAAGATTGCTAACTTCTGGTTCAATTCAGGAGCAGGAGAACTGCCCTGAAACCTCACATGGGCTGGCACAATAGGTTTCGCAGGAACCACAGTGCCCAGAGCTGAGCAAGCTCTACCCGTCAATCTAAATCTAATGCATTGAAATGAACATTGCTTTATCCACATCACCTTATTTTGTTTTCCTTAATTTTTTTGGCTTCTGTTTGAACTTGCTTCGGCAAACTTTAAATTTTTTAATTCATTCTTTGAAATTGTTGATAGTGTACTAAACGACACACCAGCCAAATCTTTTTTCTTTTATCTACTTTTAACTTTTTCAATAATCGTCAATTTCTCTGAAAGCGAAATAGCCTTGCGCTCCGACATTTTTGTATAAGCGATTCGCGAACTTAAAATGTAAACTTAAACGATTCATCTGTCTATATGCGCAAAACTTCTACAACACATGTACCCTTCTTCATGCATACATACATACATACATTACATACATTAACTTTTAGAAAATTCTTGCCAAAACGGGGAGTTCCCTATTAAATCTAGGAATAAAAATCTTAGTAAGCTTTGTTTTCAAATTTGAAAATTGACATTTCGTTATAAAGAAACAAATTTGCTTTTGGGTCAAAAAAATTAGTTCCTTATAAAGAGAATTTCGTTAAAGGGAACTTCGTTATAAAGAACCTAATTCGTATCGGATATTTTTTTAGGGGAAGGGGTACGAAATGAAACTAGCTTTAGAGAGAATTATGTTATAAGGAAGTTCGTTATAAAGAAGTTTGACTGTACTTACTTTTCAAAGGCTTTCGATAAACTATCTCACGATATTATATTGTTTAAACTAAATGCATATGGATTCCCTTCGACCTTCGTTGATTGGATCAGATCGTACCTTACTGATAGATCATATGTAGTAAAATATAGAAGCATTCTTTCAGACTCCTTAAAGGCGAACTCAGGAGTACCACAAGGTAGTCACCTTGGTCCTATCCTCTTTATACTAGCCATTAATGATGTTACTTTTAGCTTGTCATCGAGCGAAATTTTGATCTTCGCGGATGATATGAAAATTTTCAAGAAAATAGACTGCGCAGCAGATCGTTTTATTTTACAATCTGATGTTGAAAATTTTGCCACATGGTGCGATAAAAATGGATTGATTCTCAATCCAAGCAAATGTCAAAGTATAACTTTTTCGAAGAAACGTACACCGGCTTTGCATAATTACTCGATTTCTCATCAAATATTATGCAAGGTGTCCAGTATTAAGGACCTCGGCGTTTACTTTAGCTCCAATTTAGAATTTACATCTCATATCAATTACATTGTTAGTAAAGGAAATTCAATGCTTGGCTTTATTAAAAGATGGGCTAAGGAGTTTACGGACCCCTACGTCACTCTTTCGCTGTATAACTGTCATGTTCGACCCCATCTAGAATATGCTTCTCAAGTATGGTCTCCTTATTATGCAGTCCACAATTCAAGAATAGAAAGTATACAGCGAAGATTTATTAGATTTGCTCTCAAGGGACTTCCTTGGACTGATCCTTATGACCTTCCACCGTATGAGCATCGTATTCAACTTTTGCATATGCAACTGCTTTCGCATCGGCGCATAAATAATGATTTAGTCTTTCACCAGCTCATAACAGGACAAATTGATGCTCCTGACTTGCTCGCATGCATAAGTTTTAACTACCGGGGAGGCTCATACCAGCTGCGCAACTTGGAGTTACTTCACTGTCCTTATCATAGAACTAATTATGGATTGAATGAGCCTATAACTCGTATGATAAAAGTTTTGAACCTAAACTCAAATTTAATAGATTTTCATATTAGTAAAACTACGTTAAAGTCCTTAATTCGAACCAGAGCTAAACTCTCTTGACTATGTTTTTTTTTTTATGTTTCTTATATCTTTATAATTGTAACATTTAATTATTAATTTTATGTATGTAGCTATCTAATTTGTTTTCGTATATGTTTATAATTAAAAAAATTTGTAAAATAATTTTGTAATATTTTTTAGCTTTGTTGTCTTGAGTGTGTTAGACTTAATTTTTGCTTACTAAAAACTAACACCTCGCTAAATGATGACAGTGATACATATTTCTGAGTACTTAAGGGTGAAAAAACTCTTGAAGAAAAGATACATGGTTTCACAAGCTTGAAATAAGCTGTTCTGATGGTGAAAAAAAAAAAAAAAAAAAATTCCCAAGATCAATTAATGAACTACTGAAAATAGGTATAAAAAGGTGCTCCACTAGGATGAGGCCACATCAATAATGAGTATGTCCGCCTTTTTTGGATATTAGACGGTTTTGAATAGAGTAATTCAGTTTTTTTAAATAATCATATGAAATTTGGACCCGGGCACTACGAATAACATCAATTAAGGTGTCTTTGTCTTCAAATTGTCTGCCACCTTCCTAAACTTTACGAGATAGTTATGACCAAACGTTTACAATAACGTTTAAGTCTGGTGAGTATGGCGGCTATGACAAAAGTTCCACGTCTTCTGACTGAATCCAGCTTCTAACAACCCTGCTAGTGTGGATTGGGGCATTGTCTCGTTGAAAAATCCAAGTCCGACATCCAAAAATGTTTTTCATTTTTGGAAATGACCGTTCCAGCAAACATTTGTAGCTATTTTCGTTCAATGTTGGACAAAAACTCCAACTCCAATTCTACTATTCGTGCCACAGTAGGTAATAGCTCCCCACAACATTACACCTGATGTACGGCTATGATGTCTTGCCAAAATAAGCTCATCCTTTCAAATGTCATGGAAATAAAAGTTGTAACCATCAGGACCGTCAAGGTTAAACTTTTATCATCCGAAAAGACAACCCGTTTCCATTCATTGCTCCAATCAACATGGTGTCTTGCAAAGTCCATACGATGCTCCTTGTGTACTGGCTTCAAAACAGGTTTCTTTTTAAGTTTCCTCCTTTGAATAGTATCGCTTTTTTGTGTTATTCTTCGAACCGTTGTTATGCTGGCTGAAACTCCGCTTTTGGCCCTTATCATAGTCGCTGGTAGAGTGGAATTTGAGGCAAGTCGTAGAATCAACCGATTTTCTCGTGGTGTTGTGGCTTTTCCCGTGCGTCCTATTTGATTTTTGCCATAGTCTTGTGGATCAGCAAGAGAATTGCTTACAACTGTCTTGCGCCTGTTAAGTCTTCTTGCTATTTCACAGCCTGAGAGTCCTATTTCCTTAAAGGCATCTACTTTTGCTATTTCTGTCGCTGTCAAAGTCTTTCCAGAACCCATGTGTGCTTCAAACTAAATGAAACGGTTATTTTTAACACTCTCTAACATATTTTATACAAGAATTCGCACATGCGCACTCCTGCACGGAAATATTCGCAATGGCCTCATCCTAATGGAGCACCTTTTTATACCTATTCTCAGTAGTTCATTAATTGATCTTGGGAAATTCCAACGGTCGTTTCGAATTAGCCCTTTAATTTCATGAATTTGTTTTGGGAAAATACGTACTTATTAACTGGGGATAAACTTTTCCGGGTACAAAACTTCCTCCAGGTATGAAAAGTGAAAATCGATCGCAAAATTTGTGGCCTCATCCTAGTGGTTGGCAGTGTACAAAAACTAGTTTTTGAGTATCCCTTTTCGTTTTGTAAGACCTTTTGTCCATTGTTTTTTTTTTTTTTGGTATTTTTTGTTTTTTGGCGTTTCCTGTTTAGTATTTTAAATTGTCTGAAGATCAAATGATCAAAGCTCATAGAAATGACGATGAGAAAAATCAAATCAGTTTGAAGCTAGTAAAATTACTACCAAAAACCCAATGCAAGCTCTACAAAAATCTCTCAAAAAATTAGGGGGTATCAATAAAAGGTTTGCACACCTCTTTGTCATCGGATTCCGATAACAATCAGCCACCAACTAAGTCGTTCTTTTTTGACAATAAATCACTGACAACAATGTCAAGCCAATCACGGGACTAGACCCGGGATCCCGGGATTGACATATCTGAATCCCGAAATCCCGGGATTGAAAAAACCTATTGGGTTTGCAATCCCTACGAGTGCGAGTCTGTCAGCGGAATACAAGGAAAATAGAATCCAAACAATTAGAACGATTTGTTCCATTTTGGCTGGAAATTCAATCAGCACGACAAATGAAATTATAGCAGGAAATTAGAAAAATACAATTTTAACAGAAATCAATTCAATTGAACATATTTTTGCAAAAAAAAATTCTCTGATTTATTTGCAATCGATTGGAATAACATTTGTTATTCAATTCTTATAAAAAGAAAAAAAAATCTGAAGACAACACAATTAACATTCCATTTGAAAAATTTTTCCTGATTCGTTTTCCTTATCGCTATAACTGGCCCCTTCGTCATAGCTATTAAATTCATACAATTGTACACCTTTGTTAACTAATGAATTACTTATACTTACTTACTTTCTTACTTACTAATATTGTAAGCTTTCTATAGACTTGGGAGATAAAAGAAAATAAGTAAGTTTTTGTATCTGTACCTATATTCTACAACTTGTGCTCCATGTATCAGCACCTGTTTTCATTATTTTATAAAAAGGCACTCTAGTTCAGTGCCTATTTTAGTTCAGTGTTCAGTATCTTCAAACAAAGATTTCAAATCAGCATCAGTAGAGGCTCGGTCTTCAAAGCATTCGGAAGTGTTAAATCTTCGGGAAAATAATAGTTGGTTTTAAAAAAAATTAATAGGTAAATAGTAACTTTGTTTTGATTGTTTTGATCCATCAAGAATGCGTAGTCTTAATTTGGATTTGCAAAGCAATTGATTTACTAACCAGCAAGAACAAGACAATAAACTGCTAATTTTTTAGTAAACGCAATCGGTATAGGTTTGCAAAAAAAATATGTCAGTCAATTATTTTAAACGAACTGTTAATTTCACATAGCTCGAGATACAGAATAAACTGGAAATAGAATTTCTCTTTCTAGAATGTTGTTTGAATTTGAAGTATCTATACACAAAGTAAAATTATTAGGGTGCTTTTTTTTCACTCCCATCCCGAAATTTTGTGAAAAATACCTAAAAAAATTCCCTCAAAATTTGAGCCCTTAGTATTAACATTAAGTGCTTGCTAAAGGCATGCAAAGATTTCCCGTTTAAAATACACGTAAACTTAAATTGTTTTTCTTTAAAATTCTACAGCTCAGAGGCAGTTTATGGTATAGTCTAGAACAGTGTTTTTCAATCTGTGGGTCGCGACCCCCCGGGGGTCGCCAGCTAAAGGGAAAAGTAGAGGTTCTTACACAACATAAACACCATTTTAGTGAGAAGGATGTGCTTGTTTATTTTTCAAAAGTTTATCAAATTGTGGTGCTATTTTTGCAACGTTAGTAATTAAATCATTTTCAAGTTGCAGCCTATTCCTCTTCTAAGTTTTAATGTCTACCATTCTAGAAAATGTCAGTTCACACAGGTATGAAGTGGCGAATGGCACCAATAATTTAAGAGCTTCCCTTGCCAGCTCTGGGTATTCGTCTTTTCTTTTAATCCAAAATACGTCGACACTTTGCGACCAAAATTCCATTTTAAGCATGCAATATGCAGCCAAATCTAGAAGACATTCTTTTGTTTTTGTGGTGACATCAGCCAGATCTATTGATTCGTCCAAAAAAGGGTTTAAAATCCATCGACGTCCATTGTCAGCTTCAGAGTGCAAATCCGGAAAGTATGTCAAAAGCTTCGATTGTAAATTATGCAAGCTCTGTATCATACAAGGAATGTGAGCCGATACTGTGAAACTTTGGTCTGTTGCATTATCTTCAACAATCTTCTGAACATTTGGAAAAGACTCAATTATATTGTTTTTCAGAGAGGTTGACCACAAACGAAGTTTTGCGTGAAATGCTTTCACTTTATCTTTGGCAGTTAAAATATTTTCTTCTCTTCCTTGAAGGTTCTTGTTTAAATTGTTGAGATGGCTAAAAAGATCTGCCAAAAATGCTAGTTTCAAGAGCCAAATAGGATCAGAAAAACGATACGCATATTCCGATTTTGCACCTTTTAAGAACATTAACAATTCGGCTTTCAGTTCCAGAACTCTTGTTGATACCTTTCCTTTGGATAGTCACCTGACCTTCGTGTGACAAAGGAGATTTTGATGAAGCGAGCCCATATCTTTACAAGCGATTCTGAATAGCCGGCTTTGCAAAGCTTTGCCTTTGATGGAATTCATAATTTTTATTACCTCCATGAGCACGCCATTTAAATCATAAGGTACTAGCTTAGCAGCTAGAGCCTGTCGATGGAGAAAACAGTGTGTCCATGCCAAACACAGCATTATCGCTTTTAATTTTGCAATGAGTCCGCTACTTTTGTCAGTCATAGCATTAGCACCATTGCTACAAACTGCGATACATTTTTCCAATCAATATCGTAGTTGCAAGTGTTTTCCAAAAATATATCGTACAAACACTGGCCAGTAGTGTTTGCAAGAAGTGCTTTGCAAAATAAGATTTCTTCCGTGATACTGTTACCTGCTTCAAAACGCACAAGTACCACAAACTGTGCACAGTCAGAAACGGGTTGGGGACATAATCCCGAAAAAACTTTTCCCGAAATGCCAAAATCCCGAAAATCCATAATCCCGAAAACCCACAATCCCGAAAATCTAAAATCCCGAA
The DNA here is from genome assembly GCA_949752695.1 of Melanostoma scalare. Classification (NCBI taxonomy): domain Eukaryota; kingdom Metazoa; phylum Arthropoda; class Insecta; order Diptera; family Syrphidae; genus Melanostoma; species Melanostoma scalare. The sequence goes on along the minus strand of OX456985.1, from coordinate 41,844,155 downwards.
AACCCACAATCCCGAAAATCCATAATCCCGAAAACCCACAATCCCGAAAATCCCGAAAGGTTTTCCCGAAAAACGATATAAAATGAAAAATTTGCGCAAATTTTTCATTTTATATCGTTTTTCGGGAAAACCTTTCGAGATTTCTATTTTGCATTAATTTGATATAAAAATATGTTTTTTAAAGTTTGGTCGTCACGTGAAAGAAGAAATCTGTTTATTGGAATGATTACCTGACGCACTCATTGCTCTTCTTGGAGAAGAGCAAATCAGAGTGAAGAACACTCTCGAAAAAATAATTTTAGGTCAAGAAATAAAAACAAGGAGACGGTACAAACTAAAAGAAAAACGAATAAAAAAAATTTATGGTGAACGCAGTGAGCGGTCTCACGGAAATTATCTCAGAGGAATTGCTTACAACATAAGGTTATTTTAACTGTTGCTTTTAGTATTTTTGTTTTGGATTTAATATTTATGTTATGAATTTGCTGTTTTTGTTGAAATAAATACGCCATTTAAAAAATAGTTTTGGTTAAAATTTTTTATTTTTCAAAATTGATTTTTTTCGGGATTTTGGCCATTCGGGATTGATGTTTTCGGGATTATGAGTTTTCGGGAAAATTCTGTTTCGGGATTTTGAATTTTCGGGGAAAGTCTGTTTCTGGATTATGTTTTTTCGGGATTTTGACTTTTCGGGGACAGTTTTTTCGGGATTATGTCCGTTTCCCGTCAGAAACATCTGTAGATTCGTCAAACTGCAAAGCAAAATGATGGCTATTCTTTAATTTTACGACTGCTTGTTTTGCGTGAACAAATTGCCTGTTCATGATCATTTGAACATGTTCAAGTAAGTGGGTGGCACCCGCGTGGTATTTTTTGCCTTCGCAACGACAATGCGGCGTGGCAACGTCGCCTTCGCCAACGCAGTTAACCCCGCGTTAATAATAGATAAATGTACCAAAGTAGCAAAAAATCACTACCTAGCGTGTGTAGTATTTTCCTTAAATTATTCTTTGGTTTTCTGTGACAAGAGGGGGTCGCTAGAATATTTCCACCTGTAGGGGGGTCGCGAAATCAAAAAGATTGAAAAACACTGGTCTAGAACATTAGTAGGTTTTCTTTAAAATTGAATACTCTACAAAAGTGCTGATTGTGGTGAAGTCGTAACTCACACCGGCGAGGTAGTACAGGTCACCAAAAATTTATGAAAATTCCATACTTTCTCAACTTAAAAGCTCAATATCTGAATAAATATCGATGTTAGCAATTTGGTTTTCCATATTTGTTTTGTAGGAAATCACCAAACCCAATTTTGTCGTAATTTTTTTTTTTTTTGTTTTTTGCCCCTATCTCGTAAATGACAATAGCAACAAAAAATTGTATTCAACAAACTTGTAGGAAAAGTTTGTTGAATACATTTGTAGCAAGAGACGAGGTAAGAATCCTGGCGCGGAACAAGCACAAAGTGTACTGCGACAAGTGCACGAAAAGTTAAATTCCACAAGCAATAAGGACGATGTGGCATTTGTGGAAAGCATGTTGCTTGCAAGCTAAAGTCCTTGCCAACGATTGAGATGACTTATATGAAAAAGAGTTATAAACGACGCAATTTTTTACGAAAAAATCGGAAGAGCAAAGAAGGTAAGGTTCGTCTCGTATTGGAAGAAGGCGATCAACACTTCCACCAGTACCAGTATCCCTACTCTTACATATATTCCTCGTCTTCGGATCATAGAGCCTTTATGCTTTGGACTCACAAGAATAGCCAACCATAAAACATTCTACACCTCTGGCTTTAAATTTAGACTTTCCCCAGTGTTAATCTAATTTAAATGCTTTACATCCAAAAACACGAAGGTGTACAACATTTGGTTTAAACCCATGCCAAGTTTCATATGGAGTCTTAGAACTAAGCAATTTCGTTGGTGAACAATTACGGAGATACACAGCAGTGTTAAGTGCCTCTGCTCATATAGAGAATCGGGTAATTTACTTTCTAAGAGAAGACAACTGGTCATGTCTATCATGGTTCTGTTTCCACGTTCAGCAATACCGTTTTGCTGTGGAGTGTACTCTACACTTAACTGGCTCTTAATTCTCTCTATGGCTAAATACTTTGAGAATTCGGAGTTGACATACTCCCACCCGTTATCGCTTCTAATTATTTTAATTTTGTGAGAATTTTCACGTTCAACTTCAGCTTCGAATCTTTTAAAAGCATGAAAAACATCATACTTTGCTTTCAAAAAATAAACAAAAACCATTCTACTGAAGTCATCTATCTATAAACAAAGTGAAACATTTCGCTCCCCCTAATGAATTGGTTCTCATTGGCTCACAAATGTCTGTGTGAAGTGTGAACTATTTCCAGGATTTTTTGACTTCTTATCTCATTATGTTTTGGGAGCGCTGAACTGCATAACTCCCTTTTGTAACAGACTTCACAGTACATTCGTCGAGGAGCACTAGGCAACTGTAACCGTAGATGGCATGCGTCCATTAGATGCAGACAGACCAAACGTATGCTCCCCAACGTTAATAAGAAGACTGCAACATTTTTGCTAGCTCGTAGCAGAAAAGACTGTAGAAAGCTTATTGGCTCTTTTTGCCAAGCGTTTAAACGTTCTAGGCCTTAGTGATACCACACTCTGTGAGAGGATGAGATGAGATGGGAGAGGATGAGGAAACCGCAGAGCACTTCCTCACCTCTGTGAATATATTGCTTTTTCTCGCATGAGGTTCCAGATACTCGGCCCAGATATAGTGAGAGCTGGTAATTTACGCTCCATATCATGGCATCGTCTTTTGGCTTTTCTGCAAACATCTGGAAAGCTATAACAAATAGAAGGTTGCTAACTGGTAGTACAATGGCCCGGTATTTAGGTCGGAGTGCTCCAGCTAATATTTTAAGAACCTCAAAAAAAAAAAAAACTGTTATCCTCTGACCATTTAATGTTTATATAAATCATGCAAACTTTTATAGTTTAAATGGCCAAAATGTGCATGCCATAGCAAATAATTATTGTTTAATTTACTCATGCAAAATACTTTCGAATTATGTTTCATTCTTAACAAAATAAAATCATCACGTTCTTCTGCTTGCAAAACCAGATTATTTTCCTCATCATAAATGTTTGCACCGACCGCCCGCCGCGTAGTTACAAAACAGAACAAAATGATTATTCGCAGCTGCTTTACATATCGAAATGAAATTAGTTTGTAATTGCGGAACGAAAAGCACATTTTTCTCAATTTAACCGCACGATCATCTGTAGCAATTACAACGGTCCAAATTCCCTTTGATTCTATGGAAAAATCGGCCGCTAACTGAATTTTATATTATGTGTGAACGAATAGACGTGAAAAAACTTGCATTGTAGCACATATGACAAGTTGATCCGCTATCAAAAACCCCAACTGTTCCTATTAAGAACAGAAGAACTGTGCATATTCAGCATGAGAAAACCTTTTAGGTGTTGTACATGATGATGCATAGTGTCCCCTTCTATTGCAATTGTAGCATTTGCCTTTCACTTGACGCTTATGTTTCTTATCATGTAGGCAGTGGCACCTGTTTCCGAACATCCCCAGTTTTCGAGTACTTTAAATGAAAATGCCTATATTTTCGTTGTTTTTGGTGTTTCAACCTTGAAATAACTATATACGAGTATGTGTGCCTTCATACTCCCTTTTAAATTTCCGCATATAAAAATACAGCACAGGATCTTACAAAAATTCAGTTTGCCAGTGCGGTTCAACACAGCAGTAAAAAAACTTGCAGTGGACGTGTTGGAAACTTCAGTTAAAAAGCAAATAATGACGTACGTACGGTTTTTATTATATAAAAGGAATTGCTTGAGATATTGGGAGATATTTTGAGAATAAAAAGTTAAGTTAGCGTGTGTTTTTGCCCTGTTCGAGAATAGGAAACTCATTCTAACCTAGTTGCTTATTTTCGAACAGTTGTGTTCGTTTTGTTGTCCAAACGTACTTACCACTAAGGTGTTTGATTTTGAACGTTTATTCAAAATCAGTCTTGAACCTCTTGAAGTACCTGATGCATTAGAATTTTAAAGGTGCCCTAGGGGCGTACAGCAAATGTTAGAATATGCGGAAGAGGCGATTGCGGAAGCGGACAGACAAATGCTTGATGACGTCGAGCATTTCTTACCCGTTGAAAACAATACAGACTCGATTAAGGACAATGGCAGATTGGGAGATGCCATGAACCCAATGGGGAAAGCTCTCCAGATGCAAAACTAGCCACTTCAAACACTACTAATGAAAAAATCAAAAAATCAAAAAAAATTTCATTGCAATCCATCTTTGAGCTTTAAAAAGTTTTTAAAATGTCCGAATGCAATAAAAGACAAGAAAGACATCTCAATAGAAGCAATGGATAGAGGACCTACATGTCCATATCTTCTATTAAATGGAAAAATTTTATGGCAAACAAGCAACGAATAAAGGAGTAAAAAAAGTGTGTTTTTGTTATTGACTGAAGTTAATTTCATTTTATTTTAAGTGAAACAAATAACAAATACATACAACGAAAATCATTCCATTTCAAATCAAAATATCTTAAATTTTCGATTTTACCTGTGAAAAATCCCATACAATTCCAGTGTTCGAAAATAGGAAAATTTTTGTTCGGCTTTAGGCAAATCGTGTTCAAAAATAGGAAAAAAAAAACATTTTTCAGTTTTTTCCTATTTTTAATTTTTTGATCTTACTTACTTATGCGGGCATTACAGTTCGGGGTGAACCTGGGCCTCAACCAACATCCTTCTATAACGACTTCGATTTCGGGCGAGCTCTCTCCAGTTTCGCACTCCAAGTCGGTTGAGGTCTTCATCCACTTGATTGTGCCACCTAAGACGAGGTCTTCCCCTTCCGCGATTTCCCTGCAATGTGCTTTCGAACACCCGACGAGCCGGAGCGTTTGGATCCATCCGCTCTACATGGCCCAACCATCGTAGCCTCGCGATGCGTACTCTTCTATGCTATGCCCATGTCGCGGTACAGCTCATACAGCTCGTTGTTGTATCTTCTTCTCCACACATTGTCTTCGCATACGGGACTAAAGATCATTCAGAGAATTTCTCTTTCGAAACGACCAAGAGTTTCCTCATCCGCTGTCGATAAGGTCCATGCTTCCGCACCGTACAGCAGGACTGGGATAATCAAGGTCTTATACAAGGTCACCTTGGTTTTTCTAGAGAGGGTTTTGTTTCTCAATTGCCTTCTTAACCCAAAGAAGCAACGGTTGGCAAGAGTTATTCTCCGTTTGATCTCCGCACTGATGTTGTTGTCTGTGTCTACAGCGGATCCTAGGTAGACGAAGTCCTGTGCTACCTCGAAGTTATGTCTGTCTATTGTGACGTTTTGTCCAATTCGTCGATATTCTGTGTCCTTGTTTGATGACAGCATATACTTCGTTTTGCCCTCATTAACCATCAAACCCATTTTTGCCGCTTCTGTTCCAATACTCGCAAAAGCACCTATGACATCACGCTTTTTTCTTCCCATTACGTCAATATCGTCTGCATAGGCGAGTAATTGTACAGACTTTTGAAAGATTGTTCCTCAAGTTCAAGTATGATGATGAAGAAATCGCATGACAGTTTGTCCCGTTGCCTAAAACCTTTATCGACATCAAAGGTCTCGGTGAGTTCTTTACCGACCTTGATGGAACAGCGCGAATTCTCAAAAGTCATCCTGCATAGTCGTACAAGTTTTGCAGGGATGCCGAAACTAGACATGGCTCTGTACAGCTCGTCTCTGTAAATACTGTCATACGCGGCCTTGAAATCGATAAAGAGGTGGTGAATATCGATATTATGTTCTCTGGTTTTTTTCCAAGATCTGCCGTAATGTGAAAATTTGGTCTATTGTGGACTTCTCTGGTCTAAAACCACATTGATAAGGACCTATCAAGTTGTTGACGTGGGGTATCAGACGTTCACATATTACAGCAGACAAGATCTTATAAGCGACGTTAAGGAGGCTTATCCCTCTATAATTGGCGCAGTTGTGAGGGTCTCCTTTCTTTAGGATCGGGCATACGATACTCAGGTTCCATTCATCGGGCATGCTTTCTTCCGACCATATCATGCAGATCAGCTGGTGCATGCTCCTTTCCAACTGGTCTCCAGCTGCCTTGAAAAGTTCGGCATCAAGGCCATCTGCACCTGCAGTCTTATTTGATTTACGTTTGCATATGGCAAGCTTAACTTCTTCTTTGTCGTGCTTTTTGTTTGGCTGCATTTGCCTGCCTGCATTCTTCGTCGAACCATGGGTTTCGTTTTGGTGGCCGAATGAAACCCAGAACCTCAGAGGCAGCGGCTCTGATGGCTTCTTGGCATTGCTGCCACTGGTCTTCAATGCCTAATGCTGGCGGCATGTGATTCAAAGATAATTGAAGGGGCACTCGATTTTTTGATCCAATAGTGATGAAAATTGCTACCGGATAAAAGAATGATCGCAAGCAACTCATTATGACGCTTAATATAAATTTCTATTAGTTTATCGACCGTATCAAAAAACTTAATTAAATGATCGGATACCAAACCACTCTCGTCTAATTTTAACACCAAGAGATTTTTAAAAAGTGTTACCTTTCTAGCGAGGCCGCTCGGCTGATGCACGTCCGCTAGTTTATGCCATGCTTCCATCGCCGATGACGAATTTTTGATGTGACCCAACTGTGCTGACTGTACGCACAGCAAAATTGTTGCAAGAGCCTTCTCATCCTTCTTTAATTTCATCTGCATTCGCATTGTTAGCTTGCGCCTCAGGTCTAGGACTGCTCCCCGAAACGTTATTACCAAAGACCTGAATTAATGAGGGCTGACCTCATCCGAATTTTCCAGCAATCGAAGTTATAATTCGAAAGTTTATCAATTTGATACAAAGACGAACTCATTTTGCAAATTTAATTTAAATCAATATTTTTCACGAGTATTTTTATATCAAAAGGAGGAAAAAAAAGCTTTATACTTGTTAATTAAAACGTGAGCCTGGGCTCATAACCATAACCATAATTAACTTGTGCACCATGTATCAACATCTGTTTTCACTATTTTATTGTAGGCACTTTAGTTCAGTACTTCAATTCAGTGTTCAGTTTCTTCGAACTAAGATTTCAAATCAGCATCAGTAGAGGCTCGGTCTTCAAAACATTCGGAAGTGTTAATTCTTCGGGAAAGTAATAGTTGGTTTTAAAAATAAATTTCAAGGTAACTTAACTAAAACAAAACCGAGGGAAACCAGTAACTTGTTTTGATTGTTTTGATCCATCAAAAATGTGTAGCATTAATTTAGATTTACAAAACAGTTAATTTACCAACTAACAAGAACTTGACAATAAGCTGCTATTTTTAGTAAATGCAGTCGGTATAGTTTTGCAAAAAAAAATTGTCTATCAATTATTTTAAGCGAACTGTTAATTTCACATAGTTCGAGATACATAATAAACTGGAAATAGAATTTCTCTTTCTAGATGTGATTTAAATTTTAAGTATCTATACAAAGTATAATTATATTGAACTGCATATGTAAGCGCTTGGATCCTTGCTTAGAAATGTTTTATTTAGAAATTTGTTGTATAAGTTTGTGTTGCGATTCATTTGCAGTTGTGATTCATTTCCTTTTTTATAATCAGTTTTCTGTATTCTCAAGCAAGACCAGTATTGTTTACTTTTTATAGTAGGTACCTACTTTACTTCAGTAGAGGATTAGTCTTCACAGCATTTAAAAGTGTAAATTCTGAAAATAAAAGAGTTAGTGTTGAAAAAGGTAGTATATACATGAGACTAAGCCAAAAAAAAAATTTTTTTTGTTTCAAAAATAATATTGAAAATATTGTTTGAGATAGATAGCTAAACAAAAATTACAAAAAAGTTTGAGCTCAAAAATAAAGTATTTAGAGATCTATCAATCGTATTTATATTTCTTAGACCTAACCTTACTTGAGTGTCAAAACTGCTCAATTATTTTAGGCCTAACAAATTTATCGACAATATTTTTGTAGAAAATTAAATTTACTTTAAAAAAGGTAATCATAAAAGTTTTTCTCAGACTAACCGTTTCCGAGTAATCTAGCTTTAAAAAATGGTATGTTTTTTTTTTATTTTGTCTCTTTTATTTTGGAGTTTCTTAACTCACGTACCTATAAATCAATGTGTAAAAAATTGCTAACATGTTTCATCAAGGAAATACAAATTTTCAAAAAAAAAACATCTTTACTACACTTTTTTACAAAGTGCTTCCTTCAGAAGTTATTCGCCATTAAAGTTGAAAAAAATAAAACGTAGTCGTTTTTTTCGTTATTGACTATTTTTTTTTACTCAATGTAACAAAGTGATAGTTGAGATCATGGAAAATCATTATTTAATTTATTAAAGAAATTTTAAATATGGTTTTTGAAACAAAAAAAAATTTGTTTTGGCCCAGTCTAATATTTAAATAAACGAAACCGAAAATGGCCAACTGAGGTACATTAGTTACTTTTTACTCATAGGTCAATATTCTTGTTGCTCATACTTTTGATATATTGCTGTTTTAAGGGACTCATCCCATGTGATGGGCTCAAAAAATTGATTTTATTTTACTAATTGTTTCCTTTGCATGTGAAAGAAAAAATCCAAAAAAATCCTTAAACAAGAGTTCGTCACATGGGATGACCCCAGCAAAAAAGCAGCTCTTTGGTGTTTAATGACAATTTTTCTGCTCCGCGAGCAAGAATTTTTTGTGTTAAATTACCTGCTCTAAATCACTTTGGAGCACCATTTTCTGCACTTACTTTTGAGTAAGTGCAGATTCGACACTTAAAGGGTATTCGACACTGTCACCATTACTGTTACTTGAATTAAGGGCTGTATCTGGTTGCATTAAAAGGTCAGTTTCTTAACTGAAAACTATCACTAAAGCACCTAAATTCACCGAAAATTAGCCTAATCCTATTCCAACACAGCGGTTTTTCATAGTTTCGCACAGAAGAGAGTGCTCGCGAGAGTAAAAAGTATCCCCATGCTGCGAATTATTAAAATGAATTTTATTATTTGCACTAACCATTGTATATATAATCTGTAAATATAATCTATGTAGATTCTATAATACACTAACCTTGCTGCAGTCGACTCTCTGTGCTTTAAGATCTTACGCTGTGCTTTGTATCATAGACTTTTGAAAATATGTGTAGCTAACCCGAATCGGCTTAACTTGCTTTGATTCGTATTTATCGATTTACTCTCACCACGGATTTCTCTGCAAAGCATCCTTCGAAAATCCTTCAAACCAGACAGTTTATGTGGTCCATTCGTACTAACTGTCCAAGCGAGATTAACTCATACAGTTCGTTGTTGTGTAATAGGTTCGTTCGTTGAACTATACCCAGGGTTGACCCACGTTTTCTTGGCAACCCTATGAGTTGTCAAATAACCGGGGTTTTTTACTCCTCAAGAAACGCTTAGCCATAAAATCACCACACTTCCCTTTCATTTGAATAAAAACACATGCCATTTGACAGCCCTCAAATCAGCCCAGCAAAAAATTAGGGCGAGTTGAGGGTGACCACAGGTCTTTAACGAAGAAATCTAATCTTTCCAAAAATTGTCTTCACATACGTGACCAAAGACCATTCGTTTATATAGACAGGCTTTTGTTTCTAAATTGCCTTCTTAACCCAACAAAAAAAAACCATTAGGAAGAGTAATTCTCAGTTTGACCTCCACGCTGATATTGTTTGTGACGTACGAATATAGAGGAAAATAATTCATATGTATATCGACTCCACTAAGTATAAATTATTTAAAAACCAAAATTTTTTTGAAGCCTTTACAATGATTTGATTGATTTGTTTTTAGATTTTTGGCTGTTTACAATGTCGCACTCCAACCAAACTTTCGATTCTGGCAAGAGTTCGTGCGATTCTTCTTCTTACGCTTCAACTCTTAAGACCGAACGTGTCGATCGAGAAGACTGCATGAAGTGCCTGTTGAACATATTCGATCATACTGACTTTGAGGGGATGCAATGGGAAATTATATCTTCAATTCTCAACGATAAGCGTGATACTGTTGTAACCATGGCCAGTGTTTCCGGGAAATCCTTATGCTTTCAATTCCCTTCGGTATACCTCAACACGATCACAATAATAGTAGAACCTTTCATATCGATAATGCAAGATCAAGTCACTAACAATGTGAAAGTGAAATCATACTTTTTCGGCTCTGCTCAAACTAACAAAGAAGAAATAGAAGACATCGTTAATAATTACAATATATTGTATATGACTCCGGAGTATATTACATCGCAAGGTAAAACTCTACTCGATAAAATCAACGCAAATAATCGCCTTTCGATGATTGCTTTTGATGAGGCTCATTATATCAGCTGTTGGGGAGATGGCTTTCGTAAGGCATACGCAAAACTCTCGAAATTAAGGGAATGGTGTCCTTCAGTGCCTTTTCTAACATGTACTGCTATTCCCTCGGAAGAAGTTCGCAATGACATCATAAAAAATTTGGGTTTGGAAGAGCCTCAGGTGAAATCTTAAAAAATTACTTATAAGTTTTCTAAATAATACTGTTCGACCTTCAGTTCTTTTCTAGCAATGATTACAGTCCCAATGTGAAGTATATAGTCAAGGAAAAAGTTACAAGACATTGGGAGAACATAGAGCCGTACATAAGCGACCAGAACAATTCTTTAATAGTAATATACTGCCTCTCTAAGACTGACGCAGATAAAGTCGCTAGAGCAATATGGGAAAATACACCACTAAGCAGTGAAAATTTAAAAATTTATGATCCAGAACGTCGTCCAGAAGAACTCAATCAGATACTTCATGATTTCAACAATAATAAAATTCGCATTGTTGTGTCAACAATCGCCTTTGGAATGGGCATGAAAAAGATGTGCGATGTGCGCTTAGTAATTTTCTATAAAATTCCGTTGCGTTTCGAAGACTTTTTCATACTGTCTGGCCTAGCGGGACGTGAAGAGAAACCTGCGCAGTGTTTGCTATTGCACCACTCCTCTGACAAAGATAAAATAAAAAAAATACTTAACGATGGTGAAAAAGTAGAAAAAACTTGGGATATATTTCAAAATTACATCCAAACACCAGGCTGTCGAAGAAATTTCATCCTTTCTTTCTATGGGGAGGACATCAGCAAACTGACTAGTCGGTCCGATTGCTGCGACAACTGTGAAGTGAAATTATGTCAACTTAAATCAAAAAAGATAGACGAATGAACAGTCAAATTAGAGGAAAGTGGAAAAATGTTCACTAGCGCTAGAAACACTAGTGAACTCACACTATAACACACCTTAACTAAAAGAAAAATTTTATACTTATAAGCTTAGCACCATAAAGAGCAAAAAGCTCTTCATAAAATACATGTTAAACAAACACTTTTTTTGGAACAATAATTACTATATCAATACCATTATCTGCTTACACTTAAAAACCATTTTTAAAAAAAAAGACTTCAATTCATGTACTATTTTGAAAGTTACAATTGAGTTGAAATATTTTAAGAGCTCGCTTAAGAGATCAGCTTAAGAAAAATTTAAATCTTTAAAAATGCAAAGTAACTTTCGAATGGAGTCAGGTATCAGCTGGTCATTGAACATCAAAAAGCTCCTTTTTCTGTTCTAGAACAGGGTTTCAAACATAATATAGCCTATTATACATTCTGTAAAATATTTTTGAATAAATATAACATTTTTGGTGTTGGTACTGCTCTTTTTTCCTTGGTGTGTTAGTTAAAGTTCCATAAAGAGAACGAAGTTGTGAAAACTGTTGTTCAAAAGTAAGATAGTAAAAAAAAAAAACTGCAATTAAATCGAAATTTTTAGTATTCCTCACTGTGGAGAGTTTGAAAACTCATTTCAGCTGCTATATTAACTACTATTGGACATCAATGTGACTATATTGATAAACCCAGGTCGGTTGTTTTTTTTTATAATTAACGTGCACAACAAGGGGTTATGACTACCATTATAATGTTATAAAACACAGTGCGATCATTCTGGGATCTGGGGTAATAGAAGTGGCTTAAATAGGGAACACCGAAGTACAATTATTTTAAACTTTTGTGAGTCGTAATGTAAGGGAAAAACAGAGTCTGGTTAAGCATTCTATATTCGGGTAGTGCGACTAAAAAATTAATTTCTATAATTAACTGTACGACCGAAGTTGGGTAAAACTGATTAGCATTCCTACCAATGCGGGTGTTGCGGCTAAACTGTCAGAGGAAGAATGCAGCTGGCTATTTCACTAGAGCACTGTTTGTGACGAAAGACTGACAACGTTTCGACGATGTCCAAGACAATTGATCGGTCCTGTAATCTATCAAGCAGGCGCAAAGATGTTTGAGGAGCATCTGACCAAATATGAGACAAAGGAGACAAAACGCAGCCCTGGAGCACACCAGCATTTACAGGACGTGTCTATATGAACCCATGGTGTAGTTGGTGTAGATGGTGTTACACGTTACACCGCATCTGAGAGATTTTTTCGAAAATGAGTTGTAACACCACCTACACCAACTACGCCGCGGGTGCATATAGACACGTCCGCATTTATAAGGTTAGTATCAAACTTGAAACCATCCAACAAAACTTGTATTGAACGGTTCGAAAAGTTATTTTTAATCCAACGAAGAAGAGATCTCATCGATACCAAAATCACGCATTTTCGATAAGAGAGCTTGGTGCCAAACTGTATCAAATGCTTTAGAAATATTAAGCGTAATAATCTTACTTTCTCCAAAACAGTGTGATGATTGTTTCCACTTTTCGGTTAAATATGCCGTTAAAACAGCAGTGGAACTTTTGTTGAGTTGTTGAGAAGCTTTCGCTCTTCAAAATATTGCATGAGCTGACAGTTTATCAACATTTCCATGACCTTGGAAAGACAATTTAGTTTTTTTTATTGAAAAGCTCATTTGTTTTACAATATTTGATATATACAATTATAAATTCTTAGACTAACATTATTGTTTTAAAATCTGCGAGCACAGATGGGGCTCTGCTTCGTTAAATTGGCGGGTTTTATACATTTTTATTAAAAAGATATCTATGTCTAACATTTACTTGTTTCTTAAATAAATAATTGGTATGTTCTCGTCGGCTTGAGCAGTGCTGACGGTCGTTGGCTGTAATGTTGGTGGGCGAGGATTATTAGTTGGATGGTCGCTTCGGTCCTGGAAGCTATTGTATTTCCACTTTTTTGGGTCTCTTGGTGTCTTCAACCTCTGTTGTGCTGCGTTCCTCTTCCTGCAGCGACGTAGAAGTCTCCGAAGCTGTCTTCTTGCGACATTCGAAATGCTGGATCCATTATGGATAGCACCTGGAGATATCGGTCGTCGGGGGCTGCGTTACCAGCAATTATATTAATAAGAGGGCTGGGATGGGATGGGATTTTCCTCAGTATTTTGGTGCTGAGGTTGTGTAGGTATTTGTCTATAGGAACAATTTTAGTTGTTTCGTAGAGTCTTTCATTGCTGTAGTAGCGGACTGAATTTGGTTTTCTATACAAAGATGTGCAGTACCGAAGAGCCTTGCGCTCGAATACTTGCACTTTCTTCATATATGCTGGGCTTATTGTGTACCATATAGGAAAGCAATAAGTTGGTATAGGACGAATTAGTTGCTTGTAAAGCAGAAGTTTCGTTCGTGTTTGGAGACCACCTCTTACTTTCATAAGAGGACGAAGGAGAGCTAAGGCACCGTTTGCCTTGCGAAGAGTGTGTTTAGCATGTTGGTTAAACTTGAACCTTTCGAAGAAATGAACTCCAAGGTATTTAACGCTTTGCTTAGGTGTGATAATTGTGTTATCGGGGAGTGTCAGGGACAGGTGTTTGCATCTTGTGGCTATGCCATTACGCGAGGGATTCCTAAGGCAGATTAACTCTGTTTTAGTGGGATTGATTTTAATTCCCCATTGTAGGTAGTACTCCCAGAGCGTAAGGATGTGTTCCTTCACTCTACGGAGAGCTATTTCTGGGCTTATGGATGCACTATAAGTGATGGAGTCATCAGCATATAGTAGGGTTTTTGTCATTGGCGTGTTTGCTGATTGGTCCAGGGTGAAAAGATTGAAGAGGTCAGGTCCAAGACGTGAACCTTGGGCAACCCCTGCGGAGATGTTTTTGAATACAGACTTGGTATTTCCTACTCGTACGTAAAATTTACGGTTGGTCAAGAAGCTGTGTATGATTGTGATAAGATGTCTAGGCAAGTGAAATGATTTCAACTTGAAAATCAGACCATCTATCCAAACGGTGTCAAATGCTTTTTGAATATCAAGCAGACAGGCTACTGTTACTTCTTTTTTGTTAAGAGCCAGGGTTGTATCTGCGTGAAGCTTTAACAACGGGTCGAAAGTGGAGTGGGATGCTTTGAACCCAAATTGGTTATGCTGCACTATACCCATTGAGGAGCATAGTGAGCGAAGTTTGTTGAGAATTAGCATTTCAAGTAGTTTGCTGAGGTTTGGGAGGAGCGAGATAGGTCGAAAACTGCTAACAGAATTCGCCCCTGGTTTCTTGGGAATTGGGAATATTTCCGCTATTTTCCATTTACTTGGGAAATAACTGTTATTAAGACAGTTATTGAGAATAATCGTAAGAATTATAATCGCAGTCGGAGGGAGTTTCTTGATAACAAAATTGGAAACCTTGTCAGGTCCCGAAGATTTTTTGGAGTTACCGCATTGGATTGAACCGTAAAGGTCAAGCGGGTTTGTGAAAATATCATCGGTTGTTGTGAAGACTGATGAATTTTCTTCGTTGAATGTTGTGAGCGGCTCCGGGTTTTGTGAAACTAATAATGAGACTTCATTGTTGACGTTTGAGAAGAACTCAGGTAAATGAATGGGTGGAATGGGTTGGAAATTGCTTTCGAAGAAGTCTGCAAAAGCGTTAGTTTTCTCTTGGTCGGATGCAAGAGTGACGTCATTGTGTTGCAGTTGCCCAAGTATAGGAGATTTCTTTCCTACAATTTGGTTAATTTGCTTGAAAGTATTCGGACCAGGTTTTATGACGTTAAGTCGTTTTCTGAATTGGGAGTCGATATAGGTTTTGGTGTTTTGGTCGATGATAGTACTGAGACACTTGAGTTGTGAGAGGACACTCTGGTATTCATCTCCGTGGGTACTTAAAGTACGGTGAAAAATTCTCTGTAGAATTTTCCGAAGTTTTTGCCTATATTTATACATACTTTGTATGTGTTCGGGTAAGTCTTTATACTTGGATTTGAGATCTCGGGCTTGGGCTTGCTCTGCAATTGTACTGGTAATTGAGCTTTCAATGGAATTGATTGCAGAATCAATGTCTTCATTGGTCAGGGTGGCTGAAGTGGAAGGTGTACAGTTTTGTAGCTTTTCCGTTAAGGAATTCTGGAAAACTCGCCAATTGATTTTTGCGTAATTAATATATTCTTGCTGAGGAGTAGCTAGAATATTAAAATTTGTCTGAAGGTTTAATTTTACAGCTAAATGATCGGAGTCAGATACAATTGCAGTGCAGAAGAAGTTAGTTAGTGTTGGAATTCTACAAACTAAGTGAGGTGAGCACATGAAGAAGTCAAGTGTCGAAGGGGTTCGCTGAAATGTTGGTATAGGTTGAGAGACAATCTCGAAAGAGTGGTTGTGGGAATTATCACATAGCCAGTCAGATATAGCAACTCCTTGGGGAGTACTCAGGGTATCCATCCAGAGTTGGTGGCGTGCGTTGAAATCGCCTCCAACTATGAATTGGGTGTAATTTTGGCAGAATTCGTTAAGCAAATCAAGGTCGTGTCTAATGTCAGCGCGAGATGCAGCGCATTGATTGTACAAAGATATCAGAAGGATATCTTCGTTATTTTCGAGGGGTATGACTACACAGGTTACTTCAAAAGTAACCAAACCTTGGATAATAACCTTACGGCACTGAAAAGTAGATTTTACTAAAACGGCAGTGCCAGTTTTAGCGAGATCTTTGTCTGTACGGAATAAAGTGTACTTTTCAAAGTAAAGCCGATGTCTCGAGACTGATCTAGTTTCAGAGAGAAAAACGGCGTCGGGTTTATTTCTAGTAAGGAAGCTTTCAAAGGAAATCCGTTTAGGATGGGATACTAGAGAGCCAACGTTATACGCGATAACGTTGAAGTTGTTTATTGTCCTAGACATATTTTAAAGCAGAAGTCAAGAAACATATGTTTCTTGCCGGTTTCGTCTGGACATGCCTCATAGAGGGGAAGAAAATCAGAGATTTTCGAAAGGAGCGTCACAAAGTTGCAACCAAAGAATTTCTCTGAGTCATTCAGGAATGAACTCGTTGTGGTTTTAACGCCACTGGTAATGGTTGGTTTTGAGGTTTTGGGTTGCTCGGGGTGAACAATGGGAGTTGGTTTAGTCTGGGGCTTGGTGTTTGGTCGAGGTTTGGTTATGGGTGTAAAATTATTGGTTAATTTTTTGTTAAAAGATTTAGTTATATCGGAAAAGGACTTACCAGGGATGATTGATGACTTCATTGGTGTTGTTGGAACCCTTATTGCCTTTGTCGATGTTTTTTCTTTCTTGGCTGCTACCACCTTTTTCCTGTATGGGCATCCTTCATAGTTGGCCGGGTGACCGTACTGTTTGCACAGGACACAGAAAGGTTTGCCGACATTGGGATCCGTTCTGCTGCACTGGCCTTTCTCGTGTGTTTCACTACACTTTACACATCTATGCTTCATTTGGCAGTTCACGCTTACGTGCCCGAACGCTTGGCAGTTCCGGCATTGAGTGACGATGTTTGGTTGCAGTTTTTCCCACCTTACTGCTTCGCCAAGCAGGGATCTAACGCGGCTCACTGCTATCAGGTCGGTTCCTTTTTCAAATTCTACAACAAAGGCGTTAAAGTTGGAAGCATTGTCCCTCTTGGAACGGAAATTTGATGCTTTCGTTGGCTTGAATTTGAGGGTTTCCAGTTCACCCATGATGTCTTCTGGCTTGTGGGAATGGTGTATCTTTTTTAGAAGGATGATGCACTTCCTATCTTCCTTCGATGTATAGGTGTGATGTTGCACCTTTGTCTCGGCCAGGTATAATTTGATGGCTTCATGGTCGTCCTTCGATGCCGTCTTAATAATTGTTTTTGTTTTGTTGACATTGACTACCGTGTAGTTGGGTTTCTTCGGTGCCATTTGGTAGTGGCGATACATCGCCGCAGTTGCCAAGTTGTAGCACACGATTGGTGGCTGTGCTTTACCTGTATTGGTTAGTTTTTCGGTTGGTGCTGCCGTAGTTGATGGTTTTGGGGTAGGAGCTTTTCTCTTCGGGGCCACTTCAGTGAATTCACTCAAGTCCTCGGATACTTCCTCCGTTACCATGGTTAGCTTCTGCCTTTTGCTGTGATCAGCTCCAAGCTCAGGCTCCTTTGCCCGTTTCTCCTTTGGTGGTATTGGTGCTACTGGGGTTGTTTCCATCATGCTGTCGTCTTCTTCAGCATTGTTGGGGCCTCCTTCAGCGTTGGTGACATCGGCTTCCGGCGTGAATTGTTGTAGGATCACGTCAACATCGTAGTTCAACTTTACAGCAAAGTCGCAGGATACATCATTCCCGTACAAGTTGCGCAGGTGCGTAACCTCCCTCTTGATAGTATTCAAGAGCTCTTCCCTGGCGGCTTTAACTTTTTCTCGCTGACCCATTACGGAGATAATAAATCACTGCACTTGGGTTTTTTTTATTTTTTCCACTAATCCGGCGGTAAACACTGGATTAACACTTGGGTTTTTTTCACTAATCCAGTGGTAAACACTGGATTAACACTAGGGTTTTTTTTTTTCCTGCAGGTAGCAATTTTGGCAAAGGGTAGGGGTGATAAACTTTTATTACTTTATTTTGTATTCGGTTTTTTTTTTAAATATTCCGCGCACGACCGTTCACTTATACTGTTCGCACAAGACTGACCTTGGAAAGAGTGGGACGTTAGTGCAATTGGATGGTGATTGGTGATTGCGGAAGGATAGGAAGATTTGCTTTTTCTAAAGTGCAGTTTTCCATCAGATTGGGAAGAGCCCACAGAAGCATAGGAAAGATAGAAAAGCCAACGCAGTGGTTTATCCAGTTTTGAAAAAAACCTCTTCAGAATAACGGCGGGAATACACCATCTGGACCAACGGGTTTATATGTATTCAGGTCTTTGAGAATCTCACAACCGAGCGAGTACAAAAAATTCTGTTTTTTTGTAGAGCCTTCGTTCTCAAGCTAGGGAGCACCCGGAGCAGCTAATATAAGAACACTTTTAAAGTGTTGAGTTAGCAACAAACTGGGCAGCCAGTAAATAAACTTTGTCTATGGAGTTGACATACGAAGAGTGGTTGAAGACAAGCGTTGGGATTCCTGAAGTGGTGGAGTTCTTAATGTTCTTCGCAAGGAACCAAACATTCTTCCTTCCTTTTGGATACAATAGTATTTCATGTCTTACTCTTTGGCCATGTAAAAATTTGGTCTCACTTATGTCAGCATTACAACCTGACCCATTTGAGCATATTTCGGTTTTCTACTGAAGGAGTGATTTGGTACTTACGAAAACATTCTTCTCGTCCTTCTCCCTGATTACCTCTTCACAGCTTAAATCAAACAACGAATTATCTTTGCGGATGAC
Source organism: Melanostoma scalare (assembly GCA_949752695.1). Taxonomy (NCBI): domain Eukaryota; kingdom Metazoa; phylum Arthropoda; class Insecta; order Diptera; family Syrphidae; genus Melanostoma; species Melanostoma scalare. The sequence continues at coordinate 41,825,511 of OX456985.1, read as the reverse complement.
GCTTTTAATTCGATGAGGAATAAAGTCCAATTCCAGTCGGATATAGCCTTTAACTCAAATAAAGCACTATCTTTGCTTTCATCACGAAAAAAATTTGATGTGGTTTCAGGCAAGGGGGTACTAGCTGACTCTCTGTATTGACACTCTGTCTTTGGGTACGAATTTGGTCTGTTCAATTACATTGTTCAACGACTCGACCCCAACCCAATACCGATAAATTGTAGCAACAGTGAAGGAAAGCAAGCAAGAACTTCGTCATTGACTTTATTTATTATCTCTAATCTCTGTCTTTGGTTCACTCTGTGCTTTCCACTGGGACACACCCAAAAATATTTTGAAAAAGCGTTAACCTTTTTTAATTTTGGTTGAAGCCAACATACAATAAAACAGCGACCTAGAATTTTCGATCGATAGTTTCCGGTCTAATTTAATATTTGTACAAAATGACGGCGCCGCAGTTAACTTTCTTCTTCAACTTTTTGTAATTTGGCCACAAATTGGCTAACACAGAGTAGAACCAGAGAGTCCACTTTGGCACTGTAGTACCATTTTACCTACAAGCTTAACTAGACCGGAAACAAGCGTTTACCACGACCGGGAACCCACGTTTACCACAGCCGCCATTGTGTTGTCAGAGAATTAAATCAGTTGAGTTTGGATTTAAATTTACATCCGGATGTAAAATCGCATAAACCCAATTGTCAAACGCAAATCCATATTATTCACTCCTAATAAACCTATTGGATTTAAACCGCATTGCGTTGTCGGGTTTAGTATTTACATCCGGATGTATTTTGGGATCGTTCCCATACTACTGGGGCTGCAATTTGCTCTTGTACTCGCTGCATACGGCCTCGTGTCGAACTTCTTCAAATGCAGGTTTGTTCTTCTTTTTCTTCTGCTCCTCGGGTTGTGCTGCGCCAGGAGTTGGGAAGTAATCCTCGTTGGTAATATCAGGTGCGGTGCCTTCGCGTAGTTTGTTCATCCGCAATGCCGAAACATTTTGCTGGAAACATTCATTAAAAAATAAAAAGACATTATCAGTATAATTTTGAAGTGCTTGAATATATTTTAATCATATTTGATTATAAATACTATACTATCAGCACTTTCAACAATTTGACGTTTCTCAAGGCCTCAACCCATAGAATCCGTTGCGTCCGTTCGCTGCCGGATTCACCTGACAGCTCGATTAAATACACACGATCTTATGAGAGGTGACCCATAAGCATCGGATGCAACGGACGCAACGCAAAAAGTAGCCCAACTTTTAACTTTTTGCCACCGGCAGAAGAGAGACATGCGCAGTAAGAACAAATTTGAAATTTTCTCTTCTGCTATCATGAGTGGTCTTGTTGAGTTGAGACACCGCAACGGATTCTATGGGTCACCCCAATCCGTTGTGTCCGGTAAAACTCTCAGCTGTCAGGTGAATCCGGCAGCGAACGGACGCAACTGATTCTATGGGTCGGGGCCTTCACTTTGACAACTGGGTTTATTTTAAACCTGGGATCAAAATTTAAACCTGGGATCAAAATTTGACAACTGGGTTTATTTCTATTGGGTTTAAAGCTCCCCAATCGATAGCACCTGGTGTGGTAGGAAAAAAAGACATTTCGCACCTCCGCCTCCGGTGCAATAACGACGTAAATTCAATTTTCTTAAATGTTGAGGAATCACATTTAAAGTTTGCTTGCAACAACGACGCAAAGTGCAGTTATGTCATTGTTGTACTAAGATATACACTCTTTTTTTCTGACCTTTCGTACGTTACGCGCGCAATTGACTATTGCGACTTTATTGCTCCGAAAAGTTTTATAGATTTAGCTTTGGTGTCAAAAAAAATTGCCTCTTTTGGGCCCTAGCAAAGATACAATCACATCGTTTTTACCACGTATAAAACTTTTAATTTGGGACATTATGTCGTTTTTAACTCAATTTCAGAAAAAAATGGCAATTGCGTCGATATTGCACCGGAGCGGAGGTGCGATTTATAAATAACAAACTTTGAAATAAAAAATAACCTTACGTTTCTTGTCGTAAATTCATATAAGTTTTGGACATAAAAACACCTTTTCTCGAAAATATTTCGATTTGTAGAATTAAAAGAAAATTTATAAAGTATTGCAAGTCATTTTCCTCAATGTTCCACGACAGTACGCTGCAGAAAAAGAAGGAAAGAAAAACATTTTACTGAAATTACGTCGGAGGCTTTTGCAAAAAAGATTCGCGTTTTTTCCCTACTTTTGTTGCGATTAAAGTTTAGTGATATAATATACTCGTAATTAATTTATTGGATTACATTTACATGATTTGTTGGATTTAATTGTGAGAGTACCCAAGGAAAATGACTAACATAAAGAAAGACATCGACTTTGGTGATGATGACGTTGATGATTCGTCTGGCTGAGATTTTGATGGCGACGATGACCCAGATAAAGTAGAAGTAGCAGGTGGCGGTCGAGATTTAGAAACAGCTGTTAAATGCGCAAAAAATAGTTCTAACAACAATAAAAACTCTATACTGATATCTTCTGCATCATCATCAGCTACTTCAGATTATTCAAGTACTTCACTGACACACGGAATGCCATCATTCACAAGCACATAACCGACACTGCCAAAACAGAACTGCATACCGTTCGTCTAGAACGGGGAATGATTCAGCAGGAGGCTCTCGACAAGTACGCTGATCTTATAAATGAAAAGGAAAGATTCTAGATTAGATTAGATTAGATTTAGGGGACAGGTAGAGCTTGCTCAGCTCTGGGCACTGCGGTGTCTAAATGAAACCTATTGTGCCAGCCCATGTGAGGTTTCAGGGCAGTTCTTCTGCTCCTGAATTGAACCAGAAATTAGCAATCTTCTGTGGGTGAATGAGTTTGAGTTTATCTAAGGGGATGATCTCATAGTCAAGTATTTGCTTTCTAAGACGGAAAAGTGCTGGACATTCTGTAATGATGTGCAGAGATGTTTCTACATTTTCGAGGCATAGTCTACAGATGGGGTCCGCTACCAGCCTCATTTGGTGAAGATGTTTCTTTAAAGAACAGTGACCGGTTAGTAGTCCTGTGCAAATTTTTAGGGTTTTCCTATTGAGGTTCAGTAGGAGTTTTGATGTTTTTTCAGTATATTCTGGCAAAAAGAGTTTTGAACAGATTTGGCTAGATGAGTTACTCCAAGCTTTATTTGATTCCTCCAGTAGGATGTTCTTGGCAGTATGTTTGAAGGTGCTTTTATTTACACCACAGAAGGGTTCAGGACCGACGAATTGTTTAGATGCGCCGTCCTTAGCTAAGATGTCTGCCTTCTCGTTGCCATCATAGCCTTTGTGTGCTGGGATCCAGTGGAGGATTACAGTGTTTTTCCTTGCTAGTTCAGAGAGCGACATGACTGTCTCTTGGACTAGTTTGGATCTTATGACAGGTGAGCTTAACGCCTTTAGTGCAGCTTGGCTGTCTGAAAAAATGAATATTGTTTTGTTTTTCGTGTTCGATGAACATATTATTCTCGAACATTCGTTAATGGCAAAGACTTCAGCTTGGAAAATGGACGAGTGACTGCCCAGACTTACTGAGGAATTCGTTCTAGGACAGTCGCTGAAAATGCCGGAACCTGTACCAGTTTCCATTTTTGGGCCGTCTGTATACCAGACCATATCTTGCCTTGAAGGATGAGGTTTTGTGTTCTCCCAGTCTTCCCTAAGGGAGATGACAATGGAGAAGTTGAGTTTGAAGTTGTACATGGGAATAATAGCATCCAAGCACATACTAAAGGTATTAAGTTTTTCTAGACTTTCCATTATCGACAGATGTCCTTTCGGTAATGGATGTGATTTTATGTGTCCTTGATGGAAAAGACGGTGTGTCGCCAGTCTTGCTTCCATTTTTATGAAGAGGTGAATTGGAGGTAGTCCAACAATGACGTTTAGAGCGTATGTTGGTGTTGTACGCATGCATCCAGTAATGCATGTCGTTGGCAATCTTTGAATCTTTTCAAGTTTTTGGATTGCCGTTATTTCTTTTGTTTTTGTCCACCATACACCATGTAAAAAGTGCGTGGAAGAAGAAAAATGCTCCTGGATCTGATAATAGTAACAACACCAACTACAATTCTGGAAATATTATTCGTCTTCAATTCACGTCGAAGGATGTAAAACTTTCTGTTATGAAGAGTAAGAGATCTGCAAAGAAGAATTTGATATCTTCATTGTTTGACGGACGTAGTAAGGGCAATATATATATAAATGATTGTTTTACAAAATTTACTAGTACTTTATATTCGCAAGCAAAAAAAGTTAAGGAAGATAACAAATTCAAATATTTATGGTTTCAGAACTCTCAGATTTTGATGCGCAAAATAGATAAGGGGAGGATCACTGCTATAAGATCGCTTGAAGATTTGGAGAAGTTAGAAGACGATTAATGAATCGTCAGTTTATATATATTTTCCAAAATGTTTGATTTAAATAATAGTTTTTATCAATATAGCAGTGACCCTTCTAATAACATCATGCGAAATGTATCCGATTTTAATTTTAATTTCAAAAATAATATAAATTCTTTTTCTGTTGTTCATCAAAACATACGAAGCATGCGGAAGAATTTTGATTTGTTAATATGTAATCTAGAAGCCTTTGTTTACTTGCCAGATCTTATTTTCTTGTCAGAAATATGGATATACGATTGTGAGAAGGATGAATTTAATATTCCTGGATTTAATTTCTATGCTAACACTAATGAAAGCTACTCTGCAGGTGGTGTAGGGGTTTTTGTACGTGATTTGTTCGAGCATGAAGTCAAATGTTTTTGCTTGCAAAGTGCTGATGTCTTAAAAATTACGTGCAAAGTTAATAATGAATGCTTAAATTTTCTGTGTTTTTATAGATTACAGTTTCGCGATTCTGAAGTTTTCTTGGAGGAGCTTTCAAACTTGTTGATGGTAGAAAAAGGCTCAAACTTAGTAATTATTGGCGATCTCAACATTGATATTTTAACAAGCAGCAATTTATCTGACTCTTTTAATGCCCTGTTAGCTGAGTATGGTTTTTTAAGTTTTATTAATGAACCAACGCGACCACTATCCGGTACTTGCTTAGATCATGTCTTTGGTAGATTTTCTGAATTAGCAACAGACCTTTGTATAGGTGTGAACTTTGATTTGGGTGTAACTGATCACTGTATGACAGGGATTGTATTAAATAGTTTAAAATATATCAATCAGGTAAAACCTGCTAGCAATGTAGCAAGGAAAATTAATTTTGAAAAACTAAATGGTGAGCTTTTATTTGAAAGCTTTTATTTGAAAGCTTATGATGTTTGTTTTAATATTTTACAAAGTCACTTAGAAAGCTCTACCCAAACTTTTGTCATAAAGAAAACCTGCCACAAATTGAAACCTTGGATGTCATGCCATGTCCTCAAACTTATCAAACTGAAAAACAAATTAAGAAAAAAATGTTATAAACATCCTTCTAATCCAAGTTTAAAGAAGCGGTTTAAGAAACTATGCAAAAAGGTAAAATGTGAAGCGAAATCATGTCGAAATAATTATTTCTATAACAAGTTTCAAAATGCTATGGGTAATCCTAGAAAAGAATGGGAGGTAATAAATTGTATAACAAACAGAAATTCAAAAGAAAAATCTAATTCCATTGCTCTATCGATAGATGATCAAGATATAGCTGATCAAACATTGGTAGCTAACATTTTTAATGACTTTTTTGTTTCTGTTGGTGATAAGTCATCGGCTATGGTCGATAACAATGCCTGTCTAATGCACTCTGACATAGTTGAAAGTACAAATTTTTCAAGAAGCTTTTTTTTCGAACCAATTACAGGCTCCGAAGTCTTGAAATTGATTTATTCCTTAGATAACTCTAACGCTGTTGGATTTGATAATGTGTCAAATCAAACCATTAAAAGAACTGCGCTTTATCTTGTCGACATACTGGTTCATCTTTTTAACTTAAGTATCTGTTCAGGAACTTTTCCTGACAAATTGAAATGCGCCTATGTTTTACCTCTTTTTAAAAAGGGTAACAGAAAAGATAAAAATAATTACAGGCCTATCTCCTTGCTTTCGTCGATATCAAAAGTTTTTGAAAAAGCTGTTAAGGTTAGAATGCTGAGTTACCTAAAGAAAATAAACTACTTTAATGATGCTCAGTACGGTTTTAGAGAAGGACTCTCCACTGAGGATGCCCTTTTAGCTTTTAGTAGTATTATATATAAAGGATTGGACGAAAAAAAACTTTGTGCAGGTCTTTTCGTCGACATTACGAAGGCATTTGACATGGTTGACCATAACATCCTTTTGAGTAAGTTATATCTTGCTGGTTTTCGAGGTTTTATGTTAAGTTGGTTTTCATCTTACCTCAAGGATAGAAGACAGTTAGTGAAAATTGATGATCACCTTAGTAGCTTCCTGTTTATCAACAAAGGTGTTCCCCAAGGCTCTGTCCTCGGGCCAATATTTTTTTTAATCTTTATTGATTCCTTATTCTCGCAAGGTTTTTTAGGTAAAATAACAGCTTTTGCTGATGACTTAGGGATTGCATATACCTCGTCCAGTCCACTTAATTTGGTTGCTGACATTAATCATGATATTAGATTATTAGGTTTATGGTTCATGGCACACAAGTTAATGATAAGTAACAAAACGAAACTTATGTTTTTTAGCCTATCTTCAAAGGATCCTCCTGATTTAGATTTTTGCTTTCACTCCTCAACATGCAGTAAGTTCCGTTGTCTAGACTGTTCTTGCATACCATTTAATGATGGAATCAGTTATAAAGATGATTCAATTTGCGGATCGTCTTGTTTCAAAATTGAAGTTGTGGAAAATTTTAAGTATTTAGGTGTGCTTATTGATCAAAATTTAAATTGGTTAGATCACATTTCTTATCTGAAACAACATTTTCGAATGTCTCTTCGTTACATCTACCATCTTAAGAAGTTTTTGAATAGTAATTCCTTAAAGACGGTTTATTATGCACTTTTTCACTCTAGACTACAATATGGTATCTCTTGTTGGGGAGGGACCTTTGCTACCAATCTTCAATGCCTTGCTGTGTTACAAAAAAAAGTTATTCGCTTACTATCAGCTGCAAATCGCAGAAGCCCTTCAATATTGCTATTTAGAAGTTTGAATGTTCTTCCAGTAAAACATCTATATTACTATAAGGTTTTAAAAATATTTTTCATAAAAAGTGGTTACTTTCAAAGTCCTTTGACTCATGCACGTAGTTTGCGAAGCAATTCTTCAGCACAAGTAAATATCCCTTCTTTTCGAACTACTCACTTCAGAAACTTTTTTACAATTACTGCCTGTAAGCTATTCAATAGTTTGCCATTTAATTTAAGACACATTAGATGTTTATCTTCTTTTTTGAAGCAAGTTAAGCTTTGGCTTCTTAGTTTTGATCACACCGCAATAAGAAATGTAATTACATATATGGCATAATATTTAACATTTTCTCAAACAATGTTCATGTCTTGTTTTGATTTATAGATTGCTTGTTATTCTCAGTATTTTTTGGTATTCCTTAATAGAGATTGCTTAACTTAGTAAAAAATAAAAAAATAAAAAAATAAATATAAACATAATTTATAAAAATGTTCACCCCACATTAATAAATTTTGCAAAAAGAAATAGTTATTTAAATTACATTGAATTATTATTTTGTTATAATTTAAATTTTGTATCAATTTACTGAAGTGATATTCTACACTTTTACATATACATATGGAAATGTTTATCACTACTTATTCTTAAATTTAACTTTAGCATTATACCTACTTAAGTTCAAGTTAATGTACATTTTTGAATAAAGATTTAAATGAAATGAAATGAAATGAATACAACGTTATTGTTGGTCTTACTACCAGCGTATATAGGTCGTAAATCATTTTAGGTTTTAGACCGCAGTTTTTCCCGCATACGCTTCGACAAGTCCATAGGGACTTGGTTGCTCTGCTGGAAATGCGTTCTAGTTGAGGGTTCCATGACATTTTGCTGTCTAGGATGATCCCAAGGTATTTTGATTCCTTGGAAAATGGTATTGTTTCCCCATAGAGATTGGGGGTATTAGAAGATTTAGTTTCTTCTTTTTGTAAATGGGACAATAACTGTCTTACGGGGATTGTCAGAGAGACCTTCATCTGAGCACCAGCTTTGTACTGTGTGTTTACATTCTTGCACTCTTAGTTTTTCTACGTCACTAAGATTATTTATCTTTTTTCTTTGCATTCTATTTTCAATCACACTGTATGCATTTGGTAACTTTTCTGCTGTCAGCAATAAAACAGTTATTTGTCTTTGGGATAAAATTGTATTTTTTCGTTCGTGCATTATCAGCAATAATATCATTTAATTTGTATTGTTTTCATTCACACCTTTTTTATGTTCATTACTTGTCAGCAATAATTCTTTAATGTTCAATTCAGTAACGTCATTTGATATTCGAAACTATAAATTATTTTCTTTTGTTTTTGTTTTCTTATGCACATTTGTAAATATGTAGAGTAAGCAATTTTTAGGTATAAATATTAAGTCAATCAGAAATAAAGCATGATTTTGAAATAACCAACCAAGACTTTTACACGAACCTTCAAGTGAGTCTGCTTGAAACCTCTTCATTATCATCTCAAGGTGTTATAGTGTTGCACTGTAACCACCCTTGCTAATCATAGTGATACACTGTGATCTAGCCTACATCATTCGGTAGAAGCACCGATTGAACATTTGGTGACCCCGACGTGATTATTGCTTCCCTCACCAGCAGTAAGAAGCAATTTTCGCTACCAAACGCGTTGCCAAGGCTATAACATTGGCATTTTAATTGAACGTATCTTAAAGCGTTGCCAGGGCTAAAACACTGGCAAAACTGCAACATTGAAATCTGCTCAATTCATTGAACTCATTGAAGACTAAAACTTCAGAGAGAGATCCAGAGACGACGCGACGATCCAAAAATTTAAACTATGGAGGATGAACTGGATATCTACACAAAGGGTGCCAGGCAGAAGGTCATCACCGATGAATTGCTGCGTTTGCAATCCAACATTGCAAAGGACGGACCGGAAAGGAAAACAGCAGAATATGCAAGGAAGCGGTTGGTGTTGATTGAAGATCTTTGGAGTGAGTTCGAAAAGAATCACAATGACATCGAGGAGGGGGGAAAACACGATACACCATACTTCCAGGGCGACACAGCTGGGAAGGTCAAGCAACTCTACCAATCGCTAACACAATACCTTCTGTCCGTGATGAAGGCTGGGACATCGGAAAAACAAGCTGAAAAAGAATCAGCAAAGGAAAACGTGATGAGGGCTGGGACATCGGAAGGACAAGCTGAAAAGGTATTCGCAAGGGAACATTGTGAAGCTACTTCTCATTCGCTAACCTCAACACCGAACCAGGACATCGACACAACAAAGGTCTTTCGAAGGCAAAGGGCAATCCTGCAGTCATTGAAGCGATTGCTGGAAAACATAGAGGAGAGCGCAGAAGAGTATTCAAGCACGTGTTGCCGCCTAAAGATCGACCAAACAAAAGGCGTCTGGTCACAGATGGAGGAGGTTCATCAAAAAATTGCTGAGCTCCTAGAAGACCCAGAGAATGCAGGTTATGACATCGAAGAGTACTTCGCATTCGAGGACAGAGTCCAGAAAAATCTCCTCATGTTGTCAACCAAACTTGAAGGAGGCCGTCCTGATTCCCATCAAGCTGACACATTGAGGCAAACGGCAAAATTACCTAAAATAACCTTGCCAAGGTTTGACGGAAACTACCTGACCTGGAGGCAATACTGCGACTTGTTTACCGAATTGGTCCACAATCAAAAAATAGCCGATTGCCAAAAGTTGTTTTACCTAAAAACAACTCTGGAAGGTGAAGCAGAAAAACTGATACGCCACTTCCCCACCTCAGACGCCAACTACCACGCTGCTTGGAAGGTAGTTACTGAGCGGTTCGAAAACCCTCGGCTACTTGTTTCAGCACTTATCAATAAATTAATGGCGCAACCAACTTGTCATCAGGAAACAGCAAATCAAATAAAGGCATTGCACGACACTACAGTCGAATGCCTGCTGGGTCTTAAAAACCTAAAAATTGACATAGCAAACTGGGACCCACTCGTAATGAGTATTCTGATGAAAAAATTGGATCGGAATACTCTAACCCTTTGGGAGCAGTCCCTAAAACAGCCCAAGGAATTGCAGCCTTTGGATATATTTTTGAAGTTTTTGGAAACAAGGTTCCAGTCACTCGAAGCAATTGGAGGCAAGAGCAGCAAAAGAGACGAAGAAGAAAGAAGACGAGTCCATGGCTTCAAGGTGACAAGTTCTATAACCACCCAGAAGAAGGATTGCACATTGTGTAAGGCTCCACATCAATTATATGCGTGCCGTGCCTTCCTTGATCTAACACCATCGAACAGATTAAGTCACGTAAGAAACAACAAATTGTGTGTAAATTGTTTGAAGGATGGTCATACCTCCTATGATTGTCGTCACGGAAGCTGCTCAAAATGCTCAAAAAAACACAATACGTTGGTACATTTAACAAAGAGGGAGCTGCCGAACTCTAATAACCACAGTATTGGGCAACCAATTCAAGAATCCACCAACAAAAACACAACACTAGCAGCTGCAGGAATAAACAAGAAGGAGAGTTATGTATTTCTCAGCACAGTCATCGTGAACTTAGAGGGACAAGACGGTTCAACCATCAACTGCCGTGCGGTGTTGGACTCTGGGTCACAGATAAGTATCATCACAGAAAGAATGATACGAAGGCTTAAGATACCACTGTCCTTCAAGCCTATGATCATCCAAGGTGTCGGAAGCTGCAAAAGAGGTGCCCAGAAAAGGGCAAACATTAGTCTTAGGTCTAAAACTACCGATTTTACCGCCAGGCTTGAGGCCATAGTTTTGCCTCAAATCATATCACCTCAGCCAACACAAGCGTTCGATGTTTCAACGTGGAAAATTCCAGGAAATGTCAAACTAGCAGACTCTCAATTTAATAAGCCTGACCACATTGATCTCCTTATAGGAGCCGAGTTGTTCCATCAATTACTCTGCGTTGGGCAGATTAAACTTGGAAGCAATCTACCACTTCTACAAAACACATTATTGGGGTGGATAGTGACCGGAAGGGTGAAGGCTGGGTCAACAACAACTACAACATGTGGAATATTCGCTGAAGAATCTTCTCTCGAAAATGCAATTACCAAGTTCTGGCAAACCGAAGAACTCCCGTGCTCCAACTCAAAGCGAACCATCGCAGAAGAGAAATGTGAAGAATATTTCAATCAGTCAACATCAAGAAATACGAGCGGAAGATTCATTGTCAGCTTACCCTTCGCTGACGATCCAACTAAATTAGGGTCATCAAGTGACATAGCTCTCAATCGATTTCATGCCTTGGAGCGCAGGCTGAACCGTCATCCAGAATTACAGAAACAGTACACTGAATTTATGAACGAGTACATCCAGCTGGGGCACATGACGGAAATAGATTTCAAAACAGTGTCTACACCACACTACTTCTTGCCTCATCATTGTGTTCTTAAACCAGACAGTAGCAGCACAAAACTAAGAGTGGTATTTGACGCCTCTGCAAAGACATCATCTAATACTTCGTTAAATGACATCTTGTATGCCGGACCAACAATCCAAGATGACCTGTTTACGATTCTATTACGTTATAGATTGCCCCGATTTGTAATCAAGGCTGACATTCAAAAGATGTATCGCCAAATTCTCGTACGTGAAGAAGACCTACACTTCCAACTTATATGGTGGCGCTCCCATCAGAATCAACCAATCAAATGTTATAAGCTTCAAACTGTCACATATGGAACTACGTCAGCTCCTTATCTTGCGACAAGGTGCCTCCAAGCATTGGCTAAAGAATACAATACGAAGTACCCCCTAGGCTCACAAGTATTGCAGAAGGACTTCTATGTTGATGACGTCATGACAGGGGCTGATAGCATGATCGAAGCAAAGGAAATTCAGACTCAATTGTCAGCATTGCTGCGCGAGGGAGGGTTCCAGTTAAAAAAATGGTGCTCCAACAAACAACAATTGCTCGCAAACGTCCCATTAGAAGACCAAGAGATTTCACTCAGCGACGATCGTAACGAAAGCAGTGTCAAAACCCTTGGGTTAATGTGGCGACCAAAATCCGACATATTTTGCATTAAAACAAATTATCGAACATCAAAAAGATTTACCAAAAGATCTGTGGCCTCAGATATAGCACGTCTTTTTGACCCTCTCGGCATAGTCGCTCCAGTGGTAGTTGTCGCAAAACTTTTCCTCCAAGAACTGTGGGAGCTTAAATACGACTGGGATGCTGCCTTACCAGAAGAAATGCACACCAGATGGGATAAATACTACAAAGGTCTCCGAGAACTAGATACATTCCAAATTCCTAGACACGTCTTCAGTCATCACATTCCATCATCAGTGCAAATCCATACATTTGCAGACGCATCAGAAAGGGCCTACGGAGCTGCTGTATTCATCAGATCCCTCAATAAAGAAGGTACAGTCATAGTGCGGCTGTTATGCTCAAAATCTCGAGTCGCACCAACTACCAAAACAGCATCAGGTATGAGATCAATGACAATACCTCGTCTAGAATTGTGTGCGGCACTGTTAGCTGCCGAACTATCACAACGAGTAAAGGGAGACCTAAACTTGGGCAATACTAGTAGCTTTCTGTGGTCTGACTCTCAAATTGTATTGAGTTGGATCAATTCAAGTGCAGACTCCTTTCAGACTTTTGTTGGACGTCGAGTGGCCAAGATCCAATCACACACGAGCGCTGATAATTGGAGATATGTAAGATCATCAGAAAATCCGGCAGATGTCTTATCAAGAGGCATATCCCCAGAAAAATTGCAGGATCATACATTATGGAAATTTGGTCCTCGGTTTTTACATGGTTCAGAAGCAATTTGGCCACCACCATTTAAAAACAGTAAAACGTGGTCAGATGAAAGGAAGAACGCTGCCTTGGTAACCAGTAAAGTTGACACTCAAAAACACGATATTTTCGAAGGAATCAGACATTCCAATTCCTTCCCTAAGCTCAAGACAATAATGGCATACTGCTTTCGATTTACAAGTCTCGTCAAGTCAGGTAAATTAAAGGAGTCGCTAAATTCAGTGAGGCAGAACCAAAAAAGGAACAAATCTGCATGGCCAATAACAACTTCAGAACTAGAGACTTCTTTGCAATTCCTCGTCAAGGAAATTCAATTCCACGGCTTTTATAAAGACATTTGTTTCCTCAAGGCAAATAAGGAGCTGGAAAAGGATAGTCCACTGAAGGGCCTAGCTGTATTTTTAGACGCGGACGATATTCTACGTGTTGGAGGTAGACTTCAAGAGTCATCATTATCTTACGATAGCAAGCATCCGATCCTGTTACCATATTCACATCCATACGTTGAAATGATCATGACAGACTTGCACATTCAAAACAATCATATTGGGCCTCAAGGTCTTCTAGCAATCACGAGACAGCGATTTTGGCCGATAAAGGGCAAAAACATTGCACGTTCCATCACTCAACATTGCACTTTTTGCATCAGAGCAAAACCACATATGTATTCCCAGATGATGGGAAATTTGCCAGGCACAAGAGTGCAACCAGCACGTCCTTTCATTAATACTGGTGTGGACTTTTGCGGCCCATTATGGGTTCACTACCGCACAAGAGGAAGTCGTCCACAAAAATGCTATCTATCAATGTTTTGCTGCTTCGCGACAAAGGCTGTCCATATCGAAGTTGTTAGCGACTTGACAACTGAAGCTTTTTTGGGAGCCTTACGAAGATTTATGAGTCGGCGTGGACACGTAAAAAATCTGTATTGCGATAATGCCACGAATTTCGTTGGCGCCAAAAATCAACTAGAAGAACTAAAAACAAATATATACTCAGCACAGGCGCAAAATAAAATCGCAACTTCGTGCAGTTCAAAGGGTATTGATTTCCACTTTATTCCTCCCCGAGCACCACATTTCGGAGGATTGTGGGAGGCCGCAGTCAAGTCCGCCAAACGTCTTTTACAATGCAAATTGGCTAACGCTTCACTAACCTACGAAGAACTTTGCACAATCACAGCAGAAGTTGAAGCGATTCTTAATTCACGACCCTTGACAGCAATGTCCAACGATCCAAGTGATCTGAATGCATTAACACCTAGTCATTTTCTGATTGGGGAGTCACTAAGGGCAACCATTGATACCAAGGCTGAACCAGTACGTGGGAGCCTACTGACTAGGTGGAAATTAGTAGCACACATAAAACGAGAATTCTGGAATCGATGGTCTCTGGAATACCTTAACGAGCTTCAATATCGAACAAAGTGGAAAAAACAATCAAACAATATCAAAATTGGTACCATTGTTATCATGAAAGAAGACAATACGCCAACAATGAAATGGCCACTTGGCAGAATCGAGCATATCCACGTCGGAAAGGACGGCTTGGTACGTGTCGCTGACGTGCGAACTAAATCTGGCATGTTGAGGCGCCCCATACATAAGCTTGCCCCCCTCATAGAAAATGATGAAGTCGAGTTGAATCCGCCATCAACAGATCGAAAACGGAGAAGCGATAGATCCACTCCTGATGAAACAACAACGTCAAAGGCAGCGAGAAATTCTACAAATCTTAATCCGCTTACTACGATGCTTTTGATTGGTCTTCTTTTACCAGCAGTATTGACAAGTGACATTGAAGTAACAACTTTCAACAACACTTCACCAGGAATGCATTTTCACCGACACGGAACAATCAGCCTGATTCATAACAAATGGAACATCATAGTATTCTACAACCTCGAGCCTTACCGAATGGAATTTGAAGCTTTGGAAAATACAACTACAATACTTAACCACATTTGTAAAAAACTATCCGGTAACGAACTGTGTCTTCAAATGGTTCACCAGTTTCAAGTCATCAAAAACGAGCTCAATGAAGACAACCTGATCGGAACTACCAAATTATCTATAAGAAGGAGACGAGGCGCCGTCGATGTTGTTGGAAATATAGCAAACTCACTTTTTGGAGTCCTCGACTCTAAATATGCTGAAGATATATCTCAAAAATTTAAAGGCATCGAATTAAACGAAGACCATCTTATGAGACTACTAAAAAATCATACCTCCATCGTAGATTCCACTATCAACATTGTCAGATTGAGTCAAGAAGATTCAATCAAAAGAAAACAAGCACTTGACCAACAACTTAGTCAATTGTTCAACAGTTTAAGCAATGTCACTGAAGAATTGTACCAAACTAAAATGAAGGAATTATTTTTATCATGGTGCACGCATGCAACACTAGTTATCATCAACATTCAGAGAATGCAGACAGCTATAGCAGACGTTCTGACTGACACGCACCGTGGACGAGTAAATCATCTTTTAATCACTCATCAACAACTCGTAACCGAAGTAGCAAAAATAAGAAATCATCTTCCTCCAGGTCTTCGCATCGCCGTAGAACCCGATCAAATTTTACAACTCTACAACCTAATGAATGTGGAGGGTCACATCAGTTCAAATTACATAACTTTCAAAATAGAAGTACCATTACTCAGCTTAGAGGAATTTTCAATTTACAAGCTTATTCCCATTCCGGCACCAGCTAATAATACTTACATGATTATTCAACCCTCAACTGACATGCTAGCAGTAAGTGCTCATCATGACCAATATTATCCAATCACTGAAGGTGAACTTTCAAAATGTTCAACGCTCAATGGAAATCATCATTTATGTATGCAAACTCACCCGGTGTATCAATCTGGAACCAATTTGAGTATGTGCGAGATGAATTTACTCAACAATAACTCAGAGATTTCCACCTGTGAACTGAAATTTGTCAAGGCGGAATCAGTATGGACGAAACTTCCTGACACAAATCAATGGATATTTTCATTAAACAAAGAAGCTGTGCTTAATGTTGTTTGTAATCATCAAACCTCATTTTTAGCATTGAAAGGAAGTGGGCTATTGAAACTTCAGCCCAATTGCGTAGCCAAAGACAAGCACTTAACACTTCAAGGCCAACAAATTTATTCATCAACGGTTCAAGCCTCATACACCAGGATTACTAACAATAATATACACAGTGAAGACGTAATTCGCCTAGCCTCTCCTCAGTACAACATTTTTAACCTCAGTTCATTCAGTCTTGAGCTAAATAAACTTCGAGAACAAATTAAACTTCAACAGCTTGAGCTTCCTACTACAATCAGTCTTCATAACACTCCTCATGTTGTTTCGAGTTCCGTTGGATTAATTATCATTTTCATAGCACTTATCTTCTTTATTTACAAGAAAATAAAGGGACGACAGAAGCCCCCTCATCCAGTTCCGTCTCCGCGGACAACCAACTCATCAAGTTGTACCATATCCATCTAGAAACTAAACTTCTGATGAAGCCTGGGATCATCAGCGCGGGGCAGGATGTTTACATTCTTGCACTCTTAGTTTTTCTACGTCACTAAGATTATTTATCTTTTTTCTTTGCATTCTATTTTCAATCACACTGTATGCATTTGGTAACTTTTCTGCTGTCAGCAATAAAACAGTTATTTGTCTTTGGGATAAAATTGTATTTTTTCGTTCGTGCATTATCAGCAATAATATCATTTAATTTGTATTGTTTTCATTCACACCTTTTTTATGTTCATTACTTGTCAGCAATAATTCTTTAATGTTCAATTCAGTAACGTCATTTGATATTCGAAACTATAAATTATTTTCTTTTGTTTTTGTTTTCTTATGCACATTTGTAAATATGTAGAGTAAGCAATTTTTAGGTATAAATATTAAGTCAATCAGAAATAAAGCATGATTTTGAAATAACCAACCAAGACTTTTACACGAACCTTCAAGTGAGTCTGCTTGAAACCTCTTCATTATCATCTCAAGGTGTTATAGTGTTGCACTGTAACCACCCTTGCTAATCATAGTGATACACTGTGATCTAGCCTACATCATTCGGTAGAAGCACCGATTGAACACTGTGTTCAGAGCTGTCTGAAGTCTTCTTGATATTAGTGTTTCTGATGAGCCTTGTATGACAATTGCTAGATCATCTGCAAAGTCCAATGCATAGATGCCTTGGGTTGCAAGTAATCTTAGTAGGCTGTCTACAACTATTGACCAGATGAGTGGTGAAAGGACTCCACCTTGTGGGCAGCCTCTTGTTGTTAGTGCTGAAATTTCCACTTCATTGTTGCTTTTGTAACACCAGATCTATCTGTGATACAAGTATTCAGCTGAATATAAAACTGTGTCAATGAAATTACTAACACCACTTTATTTTCGGATTTCAAACTGGTTTTGAAATCTGAACATTTCTTAAAATATAATCCTAACTGAAAGAAACCCCTTTTTGATGAAAGTAGAGTTCTGGAAATGAGTAAGATTGAAAATCAATAGCTGTTCACAAAATTTTGAAAGTTTAATGAAAAAATAATTAAAATAAATTTGAACAATACAACTTTTAGAGGCTTTTGACAGCAGATTAACATCGCAACTAAATACTCACAGTTGATATAGAAAAGTAACTGAAAGCAACATTCTGACAGTTCAACATTGCATTTAAAAACGACATCGATCGCATTTAGGAACGACGAAAGTCGGAAGTGGCCAAAAAACGAAATGGCCGAATACAGCAAACAGTGCCGCTTCTTTGGATACGAGATAAGGCTCCTATAAGTAAGCCAAAGACCCTACAGAAACAAACCATGGAGTATTCTCAACCAAGTTTAAGTTGTTTGGTTTTGGAACTCATAACTCGCCATTAAAAATTGGTCTTCCCATCGAGCAGAGATGACTGATCAGCACATTGAAACAAAAACATTTTACTTGTCCCTTCAAATATGTCTTATATGGATCTTTTTTAACAATTATATATTTATAAACTATGGTCGTTGTTGATATCACACACAATGTATGCTATCTCAAGATTTGAGGGGTAAAATAAAAGTAAGTTTTGTATCTGTAACTATAACATGTGCAGTGCACGTGCAGTGCACCATGTATCAGCACCTGTTTGAGTACACTACTTTTGAGTAGGTACTTCACTCAAGAATTCAGTACTTTAATTTAGTGTTCAATATTTTCAAACTGCGATTTCAAATCGGTATCAGTAAATGCTCGATCTTCAAAGCATTTGGAAGAGTAAAGTTTGTGTTGTGATTCAATTGCAGTTGTGATTCATTTCCTTTTTTTATATTCAGTTTACTGTATTCTGAAGCAAGACCAGTATAGTCTATTTTTACTTGCGATTATAGGTACTATAAGGCAAGTCTTGCAATCGTGCAGAAAAAAAAATTTGAGATAACAATTAAAAATGACATTACGATGATAGAGAATACGAAAAAAGTGGGTCCTGCAATTCTGTCTGTCTGTCTGTGTGTCTGTCTGTCTGTCTGTCTGTCTGTCTGTCTGTCTGTCTGTCTGTCTGTCCGTATATGGATCTACAGCCTGAACCGCTTGACCGATTTTCTTCAAAATTTGCAGTTATGGTCTCTGGAATAGCCTACAGAGGGGTTTTTGGAATTGGGTTTCTAGGTCTTGAAATAACGGTACCTGCCATACAACCGATATGACAATACCTATTTTTCTCGAAAACGGCTCTAACGATTTTGATAAAATTTTACGTGAAGTATTATTTTTTAATAACTGTTCTAATGATGTAAAAATTTTTTTTGGAGAAAGCCTAAAGACGGTACCCCCCATAGTACCGTTTTTTTCAAAACCGACTTTCTCGGTAATGGCTAACACGATTTTGACGAAATTTCATATTTAAGAAGTCCTAAGTTGTTTGAGAAAGATTGCTTATCTACATTTGAAAAATTTAGTTTTTTCGAATTTTCATTAATTTTTTTAAAAAAAATTTGTTTTTCCGAATATTTTCAAAACGATATATTTGATTTATTTCAAATTTTTTGTCAATACATCTTTTAGCAAGATCTTAAAACTTGTGTACTTGAATTTTGAAAACCTCCTTTTTTAAAAAAATTAAAAATAAAAAACCAGTTTTTTAAGAAATGGCTCTAACGATTTTGATTAAATTTTAAGGGTTTATATGTATAAGCAATTGCAAAAAAATGGCGTTTTTAGATTTTCGCTTGAAACTTTTGGAATATTTAATTTAATTTTTTTCAATACTTTTCTTGATTTAATTCAATTTTCTCAATTAATGTGTAGTTGGCAACCCTGTTAAACCAAATATATTAAGAACGAATACTAAAACCTTTTGCTCAGTCTTAAGATTTTGGTATTTTACTTAGCAAACGATCGCAAGTTCGTGCGACCCAGTCGTGCCCATTTTTTATTGTAGCTACATACTTTACTTCAGTAGAAAATAAAAGAGTTGGTGTTGAAAAAGGTAACTTACAAATATCTGAAGTATCGGAGTCTTTAAATGCGTTTTTCTCAAAACAGTGTTTTTTTAAATTTTCTTATATCAATATATCAAAAACGGCTTGACCGAGTGGCTTGAAATTTAAAAGGTACACTCAGCATATGTAAACGCATGGAATAAACTATAATCAAAAATTCAATTCAAATGTCAGCCGAAAATTCAGTTTTTGGTATATTCATTTGATGAAAGTTCATTCCAGATTACAGATTAAAACGAAACTAATTTTATTTTTGTTACTGATAAGCCAATCAGCTGCAATAGTGGAGGAAGTGCAAGTTCATTTTTTCGAGGTTGGGGTGCTCAGAACGCTGAAACTCATGTTCTTCTTCCTATTTTTTAGCAGAAAATTTACAGTAATACTGACAATATATATGATCAAAAGCGATAATAAACTGAAGGTTCTATCTATTTCCTGGTCGTAGAAAATCCAAAAAAATCCCTAAACAAGAACCCGTCACATTGGAAGACCCCCTTTATTTCCATATTGTAGTGCCAAGCTTTCTTAATATTCACATCTGTTTAATGAAAATGCTTCAGGCGACATTAGTCCTAGCGAATTATGATCCTGGAAAGCTTCTTATCGCATCTCTGTCGTGAGTAAATAAACACAGAAGTGGGTAAAAGGTTTCCAATCGCTTTTATCATGCGTTATCATGCCAACGACCGTAACCTTTTTGCTCTCGTTCTGTCGAAGAGATCAAGCAAACAGTTTTGTGTCCTTTAAGGGCAAGCACCTGTTATAAAATTGAAAAACGTTGGTTTCAATTTAAAATGTAATCTACATGAGGAACCTTTGGTGTATCCAAAACGGTCGTTATTAACAATTCGTCGAGATTGTAGAAATACTTTGGGAGAAAATGGTGTTTTTTTTTTGTCTCGACGTCTGTGGGTGATTTCAATTTACACAATTCTGGTTTCCTTCGTCATTCTGGTTGGGACTAGTTCCTGGAAACATGTCCGCGGAAGATTGAGATTTTTGTTGAGTTAAATCAGTTGACCCGGCTTATCGATGAACCCACTCGGATTGCAGATATTGAAGGCTATATGCGGCCATCGGGCAACACTCTCGAATTATTTCTCACTTCTCATCCCGAAAAATACAGGGTCGATTAATCGATTTGCCTACAGGCATAGATACTTTATCTACGCCTCTAGGAAAATTGGATTATTGTGTCATATGGGTTAATTTCACGTATTGCGTCAAGGTAAGAAAAGATAAAGTCCCTAAAAAAACTGTGTAGCATTAAGAGAAAACCAATTGGGGCGGAGGAAGGAAAATTTTTGTTCGGCTTTAGGAAAATCGTGTTCAAAAATAGGAAAAAACACACATTTTTCAGTTTTTTCCTATTTTGAATTTTTTGATCTTACTTACTTAGGCGGGCATTACAGTTCGGGGTGAACCTGGGCATCAACCAACATCCTTCTATAACGACTTCGATTTCGGGCGAGCTCTCTCCAGTTTCGCACTCCAAGTCGGTTGAGGTCTTCATCCACTTGATTGCGCCACCTAAGACGAGGTCTTCTCCTTCCGCGATTTCCCTGCAATGTGCTTTCGAACACCCGACGAGCCGGAGCGTTTGGGTCCATCCGCTCTACATGGCCCAACCATCGTAGCCTCGCGATGCGTACTCTTCTGGCTATGCCAATGTCGCGGTACAGCTCATACAGCTCGTTGTTGTATCTTTTTCTCCACACACTGTCTTCGCATACGGGACCAAAGTTTATTCGGAGAATTTCTCTTTCGAAACGACCAAGGGTTTCCTTATCCGCTTTCGATAAGGTCCATGATTCCGCACCGTAAAGCAGGACTTTGATGATCAAGGTCTTAGGTCACCTTGGTTTTTCTGGAGAGGGTTTTGTTTCTCAATTACCTTCTTAACCCAAAGAAGCAACGGTTGGCAAGAGTTATTCTCCGTTTGATCTCCGCACTGATGTTGTTGTCCGTGTCTACAGCGGATCCTAGGTAGACGAAGTCCTGTACTATACCTCGAAGTTATGTCAGTCTATTGTGACGTTTTGTCCAATTCGTCGATGTTCTGTGTCCTTGTTTGATGACAGCATATACTTTGTTTTGTCCTCATTAACCATCAAACCCATTTTTGCCGCTTCTGTTTCAATACTCGCAAAAGCACCTATGACATCGCACTTCTTTCTTCCCATTATGTCAATATCGTCTGCATAGGCGAGTAATTGCACAGACTTTTGAAAGATTGTTCCTCTGGTGTTGACGTTTGAGTTTCTTACAATCTGTTCAAGTATGATGTTGAAGAAATCGCATGACAGTTTGTCCCCTTGCCTAAAATCTTTTTTGACATCAAAGGTCTCGGTGAGTTCTTTACCGACCTTTACGGAGCAGCGTGAGTTCTCCAAAGTCATCCTGCATAGTCGTACGAGTTTTGCAGGGGTGCCGAAACTAGACATGGCTCTGTACAGCTCGTCTCTGTAAATACTGTCATACGCGACCTTGAAATCGATAAAGAGGTGGTGAATAACGATATTATGATATTATCTCGGGTTTTTTCCAAGATCTGCCGTAATGTGAAAATTTGGTCAATTGTGGACTTCTCTGGTGGTCTAAAACCACATTGATATGGACCTACCAAGTTGTTGACGTGGGGTTTCAGACGTTCACATACTACAGCAGAGAAGATCTTATAAGCGACGTTAAGGAGGCTTATCCCTCTATAATTGGCGCAATTGTGAATGTCTCCCTTCTTTAGGATCGGGCATACGATACTAAGGTTCCATTCATCGGGCATGCTTTCTTCCGACCATATCATGCAGATCAGCTGGTGCATGCTCCTTCCCATCAACTGGTCTCCAGCTGCCTTGAAGAGTTCGGCATCAAGGCCATCTGCACCTGCAGTCTTATTTGATAAGGCCAGGTTACTCCAAAAAACGTAATTTTTTTCAACACGTGTTATTTATAGAACAAAACATGTTGAGTAATTAATTTTTTACATATGAAAGCACATATATGAAATTATTTGAAAACATTTTTTGTTTTTTTTTTTATTTCAAAATGGCGGTACTGAAAATGGCTGCTAAAATTCAACTGATTCGTAGATGGATGACACTCTCATTTCAAAACTATTGCACTTATCGATATGAAATAAACGGTATTTTACTGTTAAGATATCTGGCTATGGCCAGATTTAGTAGACTATGACTTTGCAACTATGTTTCCCTGCTGATCTTTACAGGCTTGAGTTCGGGGCTTGCCACCCTGGCAGGATCTTTTTACCTTTTCGTACAACTTCCGAATCTCGTTCCAGTCATGGCACCTCTCTATTTCCTCAAACGAGCTCTTCTCATGTTGCTTCTTTTTCTTTTTGAGAAGTCGGTGTTCTTCCCTTCTTTTCTCCTTGTAGATCTCGTTATACTGATCGTAAGCAGCCCTTGTTTGTTTTTGCATAAGCATTTGTCGTGCTTTTTGTTTGGCTGCATTTGCCTGCCTGCATTCTTCTTCGAACCATGGGTTTCGTTTTGGTGGCCGAGTGATACCCAGAACCTCAGAGGCAGCGGTTCTGATGGCTTCTTGGCATTGCTGCCACTGGTCTTCAATGCCTAATGCTGGCGGCATGTGATTCAAGGATAATTGAAGGGGCACTCGATTTTTTGATCCAATAGTGATAAAAATTGCTACCGGATAATAGAATGATCGCAAGCAACTCATTATGACGCTTAATATAAATTTCTATTAGTTTATCGACCGTATCAAAAAACTAAATTAAATGATCGGATACCAAACCACTCTCGTCTAATTTTAACACCAAGAGATTTTTAAAAAGTGTTACCTTTCTAGCGGGGCCGCTCGGCTGATGCACGTCCGCTAGTTTATGCCATGCTTCCATCGCCGATGACGAATTTTTGATGTGACCCAACTGTGCTGACTGTACGCACAGCAAAATTGTTGCAAGAGCCTTCTCATCCTTCTTTAATTTCATCTGCATTCGCATTGTTAGCTTGCGCCTCAGGTCTAGGACTGCTCCCCGAAACGTTATTACCAAAGACCTGAATTAATGAGGACTGACCTCATCCGAATTTTCCAGCAATCGAAGTTATAATTCGAAAGTTTATCAATTTGATACAAAGACGAACTCATTTTGCGTCGAATTAACTAATAATAATTTTTACTAGCAAATTTAATTTAAATCAATATTTTTCACAAGTATTTTTATATCAAAAGGAGGAAAAAAAAAACTTAGACTTGTTAATTTAAACGTGAGCCTGGGCTCATAACCATAACCATAATTAACTTGTGCACCATGTATCAACATCTGTTTTCACTATGTTATTGTAGGCACTTTAGTTCACTACTTCAATTCAGTGTGCAGTTTCTTCGAACTAAGATTTCAAAACAGCTTCAGTAGAGGCTCGGTCTTCAAAGTATTCGGAAGTGTTAATTCTTCAGGAAAATAATAGTTGGTTTAAGAAAAAAAGTTGCAAGGTAACTTTACCAAACCAAAACCGAAGGAAAATAATAACTTTAATTTGATTGTTTTGATCGATCAAAAATGCGAAATTTTAATTTACGTTTGCAAATCAATTGATTTTCCAACCAGCAAGAACTATACAATAAGCTGCTATTTTTAGTAAATGCAGTTGGTGTAGTTTTGCAAAAAAAATTGCAGTCAATTATTTTAAGCGAACTATTAATTTCACATAACTCGATATACAGAATAAAATGGAAATAGAATTTCTCTTTCTAGATGTGATTTGAATTTTAAGTATCTTTACACAAAGTATAATTATATTGAACTGCATATGTAAGCGCTTGGCTTCGTGCTTAGAAATGTTTTATTTTGAAATTTGTTGTATAAGTTTGTGTTGCGGTTCATTTGCAGTTGTGATTCATTTCCTTTTTTATAATCAGTTTTCTGTATTCTGAATCTGAAGCAAGGCCAGTATAGTTTACTTTTTATAGTAGGTACCTACTTTACTTCAGTAGAGGATTAGTCTTCAAAGCATTTGAAAGTGTAAATTCTTCTTGAAAATAAAAGAGTTATAGTGTTGAAAACGGTAACATATAAATATCTGAAGTAAAATTTAATTAAACGAAACCGAAAGTGGCAAACTGAGGTACATTCGTTACTTTTCTCTCATGGGCCAATATTCTCGTTGCTCATACTTTTGGTAGTACAAGGGAGTCATCCCATGTGATGGGCTCAAAAAATTGATTTTATTTCACAAATTGTTTAATCAGCATGCGGAAAAAAACAAAATCCAAAAAATCACATACATTGTAAGCTTTTAGTTTTTGTAATAATTATAATAAGTTTTTATTAATTTTCTAACCAAGCTGACGGCTAAGTCATAGCTATTGAATTTAATTAACTGATTTTTTATTTTTAAAATGTCTATAGCTCAGCTGCATTTCATGAGATCGCTTTAACCGAAGATGTTTTTTTCTTGAAATTGAACGCTCTACAAAAATGTTCTTTGTGGCAAACTCATACCGGCCAGGTGGCCGGTGGATACGGGCCACTAAACTAGATTTTTTCATAAAATTCACGTTTTGTCGCAGTTATCTCGTAAATAACAAAAGCTACAGAAAAATTGTAAATTACAAACTTGTAGAGAATTTAGTTGTCTACAAAAAAGGTCTTTTGGACTAATTGCTAATATCAATATTAACCGAGATATATAACCATCATATATTTTACATTTTACTGACGATTTTATCTCAATCGCCCCAAGCAAAATGTCAGATTATATGTTTTCCGTAATCCTGATAAAATTACCTTCAAAATAAAAAAAAAATTTATCGCGCTCGAGTATTTCAAAATGTCGATTTTTTTTACATCTTTGTGACTTGCCTATTACTTAGGCCCCGCTCAAACTGTCAGATTATTGAAATATACACTCTTCTGGATGTAATCAACCTACCATCTCTTAATCTGACG
This sequence comes from Melanostoma scalare, assembly GCA_949752695.1. Classification (NCBI taxonomy): domain Eukaryota; kingdom Metazoa; phylum Arthropoda; class Insecta; order Diptera; family Syrphidae; genus Melanostoma; species Melanostoma scalare. The sequence goes on along the minus strand of OX456985.1, from coordinate 41,800,129 downwards.
CGCTCGAGTATTTCCGAGGATCGACTTTTTTTTACTAATCTGACGGGCTGCCCTCAACGAACGCCCCAACATTGAGGTTTCATATCTATTCCAACACAGCGGTTTTTCGTAGTTTCGCACAGAAGAGAGTGCTCGCGAGAGTAAAAAATATCCCCATGCTGCGAATTATTAAAATGAATTTTATTATTTGCACTAACCATTGTATATATAATCTGTATATATAATCTATCTAGTTCTAGATTCTATATACAATGCACTAACCTTGCTGCAGTCGACTCTCTGTGCTTTAAGATCTTACGCTGTGCTTTGTATCATATTGTATTTTTGTGTAGCTAACCCGAATCGGCTTAACGTGCTTTGATTTGTATTTACCGATTTACTCTCACTACGGATTTCTCTGCAAAGCATCCTTCGAAAATCCTTCGAACCAGACAGTTTATGTGGTCCATTCGTACTAACTGTCCAAGCGAGATTAACTCATACAGTTCGTTGTTGTATTATAGGTTCGATCGTTGAACTATACCCAGGGTTGACCCAGGTTTTCTTGGCAACCCTATGAGTTGTCAAATAACCGGGGTTTTTTACTCCTCAAGAGACGCTTAGCCATAAAATCACCACACCTCCCTTTCATTTGAATAAAAACACATACCATTTGACAGCCCTCAAATCAGCCCAGCAAAAAATTAGGGCGAGCTGAGGGTGACCACAGGTCTTTAACGAAGAAATCTAATCTTTCCAAAAATTGTCTTCACATACGTGACCAAAGACCATTCGCTTATATAGACAGGCGTTTGTTTCTAAATTGCCTTCTTAACCCAACAAAAAAAAAACGATTAGGAAGAGTAATTCTCAGTTTGACCTCCACGCTGATATTGTTTGTGACTTACGAACATAGAGGAAAATAATTCATATATCGACTCCACTAAGTGTAAATTATTTAAAAACAAAATTTTTTGAAGCCTTTAAAATGATTTAATGGATTTGTTTCTAGATTTTTGGCTGTTAACAATGTCGCACTCCAACCAAACTTTCGATTCTGGCGTGAGTTCGTGCGATTCTTCTTCTTATGCTTCAACTCTTAAGACCGAACGTGTGGATCGAGAAGATTGCATGAAGTGCCTGTTGAACATATTCGATCATACTGACTTTGAGGGGATGCAATGGGAAATTATATCATCAATTCTAAATGATAGGAGTGATACTCTTATAACCATGGCCAGCGTTTCAGCGTTTCAACACGATCACAATAGTAGTAACACCTTTCATATCATTAATGCAAGATCAAGTCAGTAAAAATGTCCCGAAAGTGAAATCATACTTTTTCGGCTATGGTCAATTGACAATGAACAAACAAGAAATAGAAGACATCGTTGGATATTGCAATATATTGTATATGTCTCCGGAGTATATTATATTGAATTGTGACACTCTACTCCAGAGCAACCTCCTATGTAAACGCCTTTCGATGATTGCCTTTGATGAGGCTCATTATATCAGCTGTTGGGGAGAACGCTTTCGTCCGGCATATGGAGAACTCTGTATATTAAGACAACGGTTTCCTTCAGTGCCTTTTCTTATATCTACTGCTATTCCCTCGAAGAAAATTCGCAATGACATCAAAAAAAAATTGGGTTTGCATCAAAATTATATGGTGAAGTCGTAATAAATACTTACAAATTTTCTAAATAATACTGTTCGAATTTCAGTTCTTTCGCAGCAGTGTTGACCGTCACAATCTGGAGTATATAGTAAAGGAACGAAATGCAACAAATTGGGAGAACTTAAAGCATTACATAAACGACGAGAAAAATTCTTCAATAGTGATATACTGCGTTACTAAGAATGAGGCAAATGCTGTTGCTGAAGCAATAAAATATAATTCACGACTAAGCAGTGACGAGTTAAGAATTTATCATCCATATGTGGATCTAGAAGAACGCAAGCAGATACTTCATGATTTCAACAATAATAAAATTCGCATTGTTGTGGGAACAATCGCCTTTGGAATGTTCATGATCAAGTCCAATGTGCGCTTAGTAATTTTCCATAGAGTTCCGGTGCGATTTGAAGACTTTTTCATACTGTCGGGCCTAGCGGGACGTGATGGGGAAGATGCGCAGTGTTTGCTAATGCACGACTCCTCTGATAAAGATAAAATAAAAAATGTACTTCAGAATAAAGAAGAAGCAAACGAAACTTGGGATATATTTCAAAATTACATCCAAACACCAGGCTGTCGCAGAAATTTCATCCTTTCTTTCTTTGAGGAGGACATCAGCTCACTGCCGCTCGCTCACTGCCGTCGCAAATGCTGCGACAACTGTGAATGTGAAGCCCTTAAAGAAAATGCCCTTTAAGAAGAAGAAAAGAAATACGAATGAGCTGCCAAAGTAGAGGAAAGTGGAAAAATGTTCACTAGCGCTAGAATCAGATGTAACAGCCACGATTCTAATTCATACCATGCCCAACACTAGTGCACTCAGACTATGACACACCTTAACTAAAAGAAAAATTTTATACTTATAAGCTTAGCACCATAAAGAGCAAAAAGCATTTCACAAAATACATGTTAAACCAGGGTCCCCAGATTGAGGGGAAAAGCACCATTTTTGCCGATTTTATTTTCCAAAAGGGGAAAAAAAGGGACGAGCTTACAAAAGGGGGAAAAAATTCAAAGAACTATTTGAAACATATTTTGCTTAAATTAAACATTCAGACATATTTTCATCACGAAATAATTTGAAAGGTAGTTCGAATAGTATAAGACTAAACTGAAAGTGCTTGTGGTACCCGTGGTGTGATGGATAGCATGTCCGCCTGTTAATCCAGAGGTTCGAGTTCGAATCCCACCAGAGGCAAAAATGTTTTTTCTACGGGTATCGCCTTTCGCGAGGAATTGGCAAGTCCTCCGTTAGTATTCATTGCCATGAAAAGCGCTTTCTCGATTAGCCGTTCGGAACCGGCAGAAAATTGTAGGTCCCCTCCATTCCCTCACAAGGGATGGTTGTGAGAAATGCGCTAGGCCCAGGGGCTCCTCGCTCTGTTGCGCCACCCTATTTATTTATTTATTTAACTGAAAGTGCTCATCTAAATGTATATCATGTACGAAAATAGCCCATGTAATGTTTCACTTTGAATTTTTGTGTATCTGAATGCATTCATTCATTTTGACATTTGTCTTTAGCGTTTTCGTGTTCTTTAATTCCTCCTTGGTTTTCGTTTAACTGTAAAATGTAAAATCTATTTCACTCTTTCTCTCAATCTCGTCTCGAAAATTTGAAATTAAAGCCAAACAACAATGATAACTTCGAAGTTTTGGAAAATTTGTATTTGGGCTCACAGTTATCTTCAAAACTCGAAAATTCTGATTTAAATCAAATCGAAATATATAATTTTAGAGACAACTGCAGAAACTTTCTTATAAAATCGTGCGTTTTGATTTTAATGATAAGGGAGAAGTTTTTAAACTTCTAAAGTTCGTTAGCCCAGAATCACTTAAAAACAAAACTGTTAGTTCTCTGGGACCCTCTCTAAATATTTCTCGAAGATTTTTTCTGAAAGTGAATGGAACGAACTGGATCTCGAATATAGATCTCTTCGAAATCTAAATTTAAAAGATATTTCGACAAGAAATGTGCAGCGGTTCTGGAAAGATGTTTTAAACATTAAGTTCGGTGATGGAACTGAAATGTTTTCCAAAATGAAAATCCTTATTTCATTTGTTTTTTGCCTACCACATAGTGGAGCTGGGGCTGAAATATTATTTTCTGCAATTAACCTTAACAAAACTAAGCTTAGAAATAAGCTTCAAAATCCCACTTTAAGTGGAATTCTTCACACGAAAACCCTCCTGAAGAAAAGCAAATGTGTGGATTTTGAAATTGAAAAGGACTGCATAAAACTACATTCTAAAAATATGTACATAGAAAAAACGTAAGCTTTAAAGATCTTTGTAAACTTGCAATATCAGTTTTTGTGATTTCTTGCCTTACAGCCTTATTTATTAGATTTCGCTAATACTCGGTTCAACCTGGTATTAGTTAATACTAGTATTAGCACTTAATACTCCCTTACGCCAGGTCGAGGGAATCCTTATTTATAAAACATTTTCCAACCCGTATTAGTTAATACTTGCTTATGTCAAATTTTTCATCAAAAAAATGACCCATCTATAGCTCTGGTTACTATAAACGTCAACAAATCCCATTGTGCACGTTCAATGCATCAAGTTTTTTCAGATAATCTAACTTCTTTCGGGCTCTGATTGGCCAGAGTTTTAGTTCTTCTTTTGATGCGTGACTTTTGACCAATCAGAGGCCAAAAAAAGTTAGATTATCTGAAAAACTTAATTGCGTTGAACCCGAGCATTATGATTGTTTTTTTTTTTTTGTGGTTGGCGGAAATTTTTCCAAAATGGATATTAAACAAAACAAAACAAGAAATATTAGTTTTCATTTATTAATTTATTTATCTCGTAGTTAAGGCGGAAAAAGAATTAAAACTTAAATTTTGTGAATAAAACCAAAATAATTTTCCACTTTTCCTCCAAAAATTTGAACAAAATGACATTTAGACCTTAATACGACCTTAATCCTCCGTTAATACTCCTATGAACCAGTATTAGCTTAATCCGCCGCTAATACTGGTGTATTTTTTTTTATAAATAAGGTTTGGAGTATTAGAGGAGTATTAAGTTCGTAGTAACCTTAATCCGCCGATAATACGGGTTTATAAATAAGGCTGTTAATATTTATTTTGTATGTTATACCAAGTACAAGTATAGGTACTTGTAGTCTGATTTTTTGTGATTTGTTTTGTTTCTATTGATGTAGGTTGCGTTAATTAATAATAAAAAAAATTAAAAACAACTAAACTTTTTTTTATTCAGAATTTATGAACATTTTATTAAAGGGGAGAAAAAAGGGGATTTTTTTGACGAATGAGGGGAAAAAATTTGGTTTTGCTGATAAAAAAAGGGGAAAAAGATTTCAAAAGTCTGGGGACACTGTAGTAAAACAAACACTTTTTTGGAACAATACTTACTATAGTATCACTATCTGCTTACTCTTAAAAAATATTTAAAAAAAGGAGATTTCATTATTCATGTACTACTTTGAAAGTTACAATTAAGTTGAAATATTTTAAGAGCTTCGCTTAAGAGATCAGCTTAAGACAAATTTAAATCTTTAAAAATGCCAAGTAAATTTCAAATAGAGTCAGCTGGTCATTAAACATCAAAAAACTCCTTTTTCTGTTCTAGAACAGGTTATCAAACATAGTACAGCCAATTATACATTGTGTAAAATATTTTTGAATAAATATAACATTTTTGGTGTGGTACTGTTCTTTTTTTCTTTGGTGGGGTAGTAAAAGTTCCATAAGAAGATCGAAGTTATGAAAACTTTTGTTCAAAAGTAAGATAGTAAAGAAAAGAGTGATCCCTCTATTTTGCAATTATATATCGAAATTTTAAGTATCCACTGTGGAGAGTTTGGAATTTTATTTATTAACTGTGCCCGCGACTTCATCCGCCAGGAAAAGTGACCTTTGGCAGCATTTTAAATTTGTTAGGCTAGTTACACTTATCAATAAAATCAATCAATAATCAAATAAAGGTACTTGCTAATTTTGAGTTACCTATATACCCTCATGTTATTGCCTTATTAATTTTGATTTCATCAGGTCTAGCTTTCGAGTTGCAGCAAGTAGTACCTTCAAAACGTTTTTGTATTATATTGTTTTTTATTGTAGCTCAAATTATTAACAGTTGTGAACATATAAAATTTAAATTAACTGATATTATTACATTAAATAAGTACAAAAATCAACAGCATCATAAGCAAATAAATAAATAACAAAAAAAAAAATAGATTTAAAAGAATAAATAACGTTTTTGTTCCCATTAGGTCAAGTTTTCGTGCTCCAACCACTGGATTTGAATTAAGCACACCAAGAACCTTCAAAAATGTTCTATCTGACTCAAATATACATTCAAGACTCTGCCAAGGCTTCAAAATAGTGATTGACCATGCATTACAACTTTTGAAGTTAAATATCACAGTAATTTGATGTAATACACCCATTTTGAGAACAAATTTGGATTCAGCACGCGAAAAACCATAAAAAAAGTATCGGTCTGTTTTTGGGTTCATGTTCATGTTAAGACATTGGTTAAAAAAGATATAAATAGGGTGGCGCAACAGAGCGAGAAGCCACTGGGCCTAGCGCATTTCTCATAACCATGCCTTCTAAGAGAATGGAGGGGACAGGAAAAAGATAGCAAAAACTTATTGTTTCCGATTTTGAAGGTTTAATATCTCGAAAGCGACACGTCAATTCTGAGGTCAGATTTGGATTCAGCAAGGCAAAAAACTTTAGAAAAACATGTTCTCCTTTCTGTTACAGAAAAAACCCCAAAATTAAAGCAACCTTTTGTTATATTATTTTATTTATGTATGTACATACATTTTTGCAAATGACGTTCTAACTTTTTCCATCTTTTGCCAAATAAAAAGGTTTTGCGAGTTTGATATACGTGACCGTGCCACATAGAGTTGCCATTTGTTTTTCTTTCTAATCGAACACCTGTGCCCCTGTTCTGTAACTATCGCCTCGATAAAAGCCGACGATAAACGGCGGAAAATGGAACGAAATTCTACTCACTATTTCTCGATTGATGTTATCGATGCGATATAGCTTGTAATGGTATGGTTTACGTTGGATTTTTCAGGAGTTTGGGAATTTTAGAAAAGGAGAAAAAAAAGTTAAAGCAAATAAAATCGTCTGCACCGCGGAGAGGATAGGGGGGGGAGGGATGGTGGATGTAGGGAACTGGAAAAGGGGGAACTCGCCGCTGCCGGAACGGTTGAATGCCTGGAGGTACATCGGGCTCAGCTCGCCCGCCGCCGGTGTCGTGGGAGCTTGTATCGTCAGTGGGAGTAATTCATACTTACATAAAAAAAAGGAATTGCATGCTACTGTAAAACTGGAAGAAAAAAAAGCAAAGAACAAAAAAACTGCCCACCGCTACAACCCGGAGAAAGTGAGAGGTTAGTTGTTGACCTCTTGCGGTTTTACCCACCCTGCCTGGTACTGGTCCGCTTTGTTAACAGCACCCCTTTGAAGCCCTATGCTTCCATATACCTACTATTCGAAGCGGGTTGAGCCGCTTCTTCTTTTCCCTCATCCTCCCAGAAAGGAGAACCCAAAAAAAAAATGTCGTTAATGTCCCATGGCGGGATTTATTACACACTAAAAATAATATTTATTACAAAAAAAAATCGCTCGTTTCTACGATCTACTTATTATGGCTCAAATCTAATGAACCATTCATTATACATATGTATCTACTTGTAAATACGTATATACTATACAAACATATATATATAAGGGTGTCCCTTATTTTAGAGGTTTTTCTGACTAGATGCTTTGATTCTTCTTCATTTGAAAACAGTAGTTATTACTAAAAAAACTGAGTCTGAGATTATTTAAAGAAAACCTTAAACTGTCAGAAATCACTATGGTTTCCATTCGAAATGTCGTAAGTTGCCATCTAATGACAAATGTACAAAAATATTTTTCGGTACTAAGTCGGCACGGGTTGCCGTCATCGCAGCAAAGTGAAAATCGGTTTACACGTAGCTCAGGGAGTTTTTTATGAATTGAGAGGGTATGCGTTTCAATATCTCGGTTTGTATATTCAGTATCACGTATCAGACACGTAGAGAGTACTAGTATGACAAAAGTTTCACAGTGGTACCTGGTACTTAACCGTACGGATACGGTTATTGCCCTTCATATACCCTTTAAATAACTTTAACAAGTAATATTAAGCTTACCGGTGTTCTCCTTCCTCCAGGCCTGCGGACAGGGTTGGCGAAGCTGAAAACCAAAAAGAAAACACAAACATACTCGTCTAACTCGCGAGAGCAGGGATATGAGAGGGAAGCACCTACCGTCTACCAGGCGTCGGTCAGGGATTATCTCGCAGGGACGTTTATCGTTATAACAAACAAAAATTATTTATTTCCTTAACTAGGTTAAATTTAAAGATTAATTCTTTTTTTTTTTTTTTTTTGATCGAGGAAGCGGAGCGACCAATAATCATTGAAATTGGAAATTTAATATTAATTTTATTATAATAATTTCATCCTTCGAGCCTGGCACTCTGCATGGTTTCTCAGGGATTGACGCTTCGATGCCCCGTATCGTTGGAAGGCAACTTTATCGCTCTAACACTCCCGCGTCGGATATATACAGTAGGTAAACACGTATGGCAAAATAAATTTTTATCCATCCCACACAATTTACCAATTGACCGAGAGGTTTGCGAAACACCGTAAAGTAGTATTGGCATTATCTGGTCCTGGTGTGCTACCTTCAAATTTTACAGTCCGTTCTGAAATGGAAGACGCATTTTTTATGTATTCGGCAGTGCTACTCGAAAGAAGTACATCTTCGTCAAAGCAGAACTTGAAGTATGGAAAGCAGCCATGACTATCTTCTCCCCTAGTCCAAAATCTGCTTTGAAATGCTTGGATAAGTGCGATGAAAAATTATATCCAAATATTTACACGTTGTTACAGATATTGGCTATCATACCTGTTTCCACTGCTAAACCAGAAAGGACATTTTCAAGCCAGCGGAACACAACGAGTGAAAACAGACTGAATGGCTTGGTTCTTATGAATATTCACTATGGGATTGTAAGCATTTTTGTAACAACGCTGGTTGATATGAAATCATGTCAATGTAATATTACCTATACATGCTCGCTAAAGATGATCTCTTAAAAGAATTCAGTTTATCTAACATACCGAAATATAAAACGGCAAGTTTGACCGTTCAAAGATCATTCGATCTCTTATGTATAATGTATATATATTGATCATATTGTATGTGTTATTACCATTAAGATGATTGATGTATAACTAGTCAGTCTTTATCGTACCTTTGTCAAGTAGATGTCGTTTTTAATAAATAAACAGAAAGAGAGTCTATTGGATCTTAATTTATTTTATGTTGTGTTCCATCGTGCCGTCCTTACAGATCAGAAGTGGGATCAGGAACTTTTAACTGTGTATTTTGGAAGTGATACATATTGGTAAACTGTGTTTTCCCCGTTTTATATGTAATTCCAAAAAAAAAGGAAAAATAGTGAAAAGGATGGATAGTGCCATCAAAGAACGTGTAAATTTTTTTTTGGACAACGCCAAGGTCAATCAGATCAAGGAAAAGCTAAGTGCCCTAAAACTTGCGACATCTGGTACGAAACCGACTCTTTTACTTCGTCTCCAAGAAGCATGGGAGAGCATTTCATCCGATGAGCTTGATAAACATGTGCCTCCATTAACTGCGGATGATGAATTACTCTCGTCGTCAGTATCAGCGATTACAGACGAGGAGGTAGCAGAGGAAAATGAAGTTCTTTGTGAAGAAAATGATCTTGACCAACAAATAGATCATCTGCGCCAGCTGCTTCTAAAGAAGCAAGAAATCACTAGACTCAAACAACAACTAGCTGAACTATCTTTCTGGGAAGAACTGACGAAATCTAAAGTTCCCGTTTTCCATTTTAAAGACATCGAAGAATCTATTCACCATTTTAGTGGAGACAACAATTTCTCTATTGAAAGGTGGCTGAATCAATTTGAAGAGTGCGCCAATGTTATGGAATGGGACTCGAAAATGCGGTTTATTTATGGTAAGCGTCTGCTCAGTGGTACAGCACGGCTGTTCTCAAGAACTGTGTCGGTTAAAAGGTGGAAGGAACTTAGATTTGCCCTCTTGGAAAGTTTCTCCAACAAAGTCACATGTGCCGATATACACAACCAACTTCGAAGACGTGAAAAAAGACGTGATGAATCTTACCAACAATATATTTTTTGCATGCAAGAAATCGCGTCGCTTGTTGAGGTAGAGGAGGTTGATTTGATACAGTATATTATTGATGGGATTCCGGACTTACAAACAAACAAAATGATCCTCTATTGAGCTAACAACATACGTGAGCTAAAGCTCTTCATAAAAAAATACGAAAAAATGAAAGCTCTGATGTCACCGTTAGCCAACATGTCATTCCAAACGAGATCCCGTCCACCAAACGAACAAAAACCCGCTATGTCTAACAAAAATATCAGATGTTTCAATTGCAACAATAATGGTCACTACAGTACAAACTGCCCAAACCCGCGACGACCCAAGGGACCGTGCTTTCAGTGTGGGAGCCATGAACATCGTGTAGCTGATTGTCAAACTAAACCACCAACAGCAGCAGTTTGTACAGTTACATCACAGCAGCCCGATCACGAGGATGAGGAAGAACAGGTGGACTCCAGCCAGGTTATTTGCGTTTCTAATAATAACTTTGAACACCACGTTAGGTACCGTTTTACGCAAAATGAAGACCCAACAACGAATTATTCTACGTCACTTCTTACTCTTTTGGACTCTGGAAGCCCTATAAGCTTTGTACAGAAGTGTTTTGTACCAACAATTTTGTCAACAATGGTGCATGCAGACGACTTCAAATTCACTGGCATAAACAACAGCCCACTTAAGGTAATAGGTAGCGTTAATACGCAAGTTTATTTCAATAATAGTTCGATTATATTAAAATTATTTATTGTCTGTAATGATAGCATGAAGTATCCAGTTGTTCTAGGTAGGGATTTTTTAGATATAAATATTATGAAATTGACAAAAACTCATGACACGATTGATGTAAATGTAGTAAAAAACCAGGTTCAAATTTCTAGTGGAAGTGACTATTTACATAACGAAAATGATAATTTTGAAAGCCAAATTTTAAACATCGATGTCTTCGACAATGACAATTCAATCAATGGTGGTACACAAGACACAATACGTATTAATGAAAACTTATCATTCGATATTAAAAGTAAAGTTATTAAGATGGTTCAAGAAGCCTGTTTTACGAAGCCAACAAAACCGAGCGCAATTCTATCAACTGAAATTAAAATGGAAATAAGATTAAATAAACCCGAACCTTTTCCTAGTACTCCAAGGAGGCTTCCTTGATGATTTGATTAAATGGAAAGTTATTCGGGAAATAATAAGCAATACCATTAATAAAAGCACGGGGTTCTCGCCAAGTATGTTGCTTCTTGTTATCAATCAGAGAGGTGACTGTTGCGATAAGATTTTCGAGCATTTAGAAGCATCTAATCGGGACCGCGTTGACTTAGATATATGGTCAAGGATATCGATGGCATTCAAATTCGGCGTGTACCGTATAATGGAATATGTTCTCCTTCTAACATGAAACCCTATGTTTCCGGGGTGCCAGAAAGTTGAACCTGGATTATTATTGCATAACTTAAAACTAGAATCTATTTTATATGAAGAAAAGTTCAATAACATTTTACAAAAAAAAAAAAAAAATTATAAGAAATTTTGTTTCAATTCAGATAATTGTGCATTCGCATAATATACTTCATATTTTTACAAAATGAAAAAAAAAAGAAAAAACTGACCAGACTCAAATGTATCAAGGAAAGAATTTAATTTCATACAGTTTATCAAAAAAAAAAAAAAAAAGAATTTTTTAAAAGTAATTGTGTAATTTCAAACATAGTATTATTGGTTGTATAACCTTTTGTTTAAATCTTAATTTGAATACGAATGTTATAATCGGGTCGATTATAGGTCAGGTATGGCCGAGCTGTAAGCATTTTTGTAACAACGCTGGTTGATATGAAATCATGTCAATGTAATATTACCTATACATGCTCGCTAAAGATGATCTCTTAAAAGAATTCAGTTTATCTAACATACCGAAATATAAAACGGCAAGTTTGATCTCTTATGTATAATGTATATATATTGATCATATTGTATGTGTTATTACCATTAAGATGATTGATGTATAACTAGTCAGTCTTTATCGTACCTTTGTCAAGTAGATGTCGTTTTTAATAAATAAACAGAAAGAGAGTCTATTGGATCTTAATTTATTTTATGTTGTGTTCCATCGTGCCGTCCTTACAGGATTGACGTAGATGATGTAGTGGATGTACCTATTTAAAAAGAAAACACAGAAGATTGATTCTATAATGCCTATGTAATCAAATGAACCTTCTTTTTTTCATATAATATAAAGATTATTAATTTCATGCACTTGCATTAGTTTTATTTTCTTAATGATATGAATTTTAGTCGCTTTAGTGGCTGTTACAATCTTCTTCTAGCGCTAATGAAAATTTTTACCACTTTCCTCTAATTTGACAGCTCATTCTTCTATCTCTTTTGATTTGAGGTGACATAATTTCACGTCACAGTTGTCGCAGCAATCGGTCCGATAAGTCAGTTTGCTGATGTCCTCCTCAAAGAAAGAAAGGATGAAATTTCTGCGACAGCCTGGTGTTTCGATGTAATTTTGAAATATATCCCAAGTTATGTCGGTTTTTTCCGATGGATTAGTCTCGTTATAAAATTCAAGTATATCGTATATTTTTTGTTTGTCAGAGCAGTGGTGCATTAGCAAACACTGCGCAGGTAGCCCATCACGTCCCGATAGGCCGGACAGTATGAAAAAATCATCGAATCGCAACGGAACTCTATAGAAAATTACTAAGCGCACATCGGACTTGTCCATGCCCATCCCGAACGATATTGTTGACACAACTATGCGAATTTTATTATTCTTGAAATCATTAAGTGTCTGATTGCGTTCTTCTCCAGGAACACATGGATGATAAATTTTTACTTCGTCACTGCTTAATCGTGAATTATATTTTATTGCTTCAGCAACAGCATTTGCCTCATTCCTAGTAACGCAGTATATCACTATTGAAGAATTTTTCTCGTCGTTTATGTACGGCTTTATGTCCTCCCACGTTCCATTTCGTTCCTCGACTATATACTTCACATTGGGACGGTCAACACTGCTAGAAAAGAACTGAAGTTCGAAAAGTATTATTTAGAATATTTGTAAGTGTTTGATAAGATTTCACCTGAGGCTCTTGCAAACGCAAAATTTCTATGATGTCATTGCGAATTTTTTTCGAGGGAGTAGCAGTTGATGTTAGAAAAGGCACTGAAGGACACCATTCCCTTAATTTCGAGAGTTCTGCGTATGCATCACGAAAGCCATTTCCCCAACAGCTGATATAATGAGCCTCATCAAAAGCAATCATCGAAAGGCGATTTTGTAGGACGTTGTTATGGAGAATAGTTCCACCATGCAATTTAATATACTCCGGAGTTATATACAAAATATTGTAATTCTTAACGATGTCTTCTATTTCCTCTTCATTAGTTTGACCAGAGCCGAAAAAGTATGATTTTACTTTCGGAAAATTTTTACTGACTTGATCTTGCATTAATGATATGAAAGGTGTTACTACTACTGTGATCGTGTCGAGGTATACCGAAGGAAATTGAAAGCATAAGGACTTCCCGGAAACGCTGGCCATGGTTATAAGAGTATCACTCCTATCATTTAGAATTGATGATATGATTTCCCATTGCATCACCTCAAAGTCAGTATGATCGAATATGTTCAACAGGCACTTCATGCAATCTTCTCGATCAACACGTTCAGTCTTAAGAGTTGAAGCATAAGAAGAAGAATCGCACGAATTCGCATCAAAATCGAAAGTTTGGTTGGAGTGCGACATTGTTAACAGCCAATAATCTAAAATCAAATCCGTTAAATCATTGTAAAGGCTTCAAAAAAAAATTGTTTTTTAAATAATAAATTTATATATGGAGTGGAGTCGATATAAATGAATTATTTTATTCTATGTTCGTACGTCACAATTGTCATAACTTCGACGTAGTCCAGTGCCCCTGTTCTGTAACTATCGCCTCGATAAAAGCAGGCGATAAACGGTGGAAAATGGAACGAAATCCTACTAAATTCGTAGAATTTCGTTCCATTTTCAACCGTTTATCGCCAAGGCGATAGTTACAGAACAGGGGCACAGGATTCGCTATAGACACGGAAAATAACATCAGCGTGGAGGTCAAACAGAGAACTACTCTTCCTAATCGCTGCTTTTTTGGGTTAAGAAGAAGGCAATTTAGAAATAAGAACCTGTCAATATAAACCATGGTAGCCCAATATAAGATCATGATCATCCTTGTCCTTGTCCTGCTATACTGCGCAGAGGAGTGGACGTTATCTAAATTGAATGAGAAAACCTTTGGGCGCTTTGAAAGAAAAGTATTTCGAATGATCTTTGGTCACGTATCTGAAGACAATTTTTGAAAAGATTTTACAACAACGAACTGCTTGACCATTTTTGTAATTATTTGTCTACAATTCGCCAATTTGCGTTTGGAACTGTATGAGTTACTCTGGCTTGGACAGTTAGTGCGAATGGACAACATAAACTGTCCGGTTCGAAGGATTTTCTAAGGACACATTGCAGGGAAATCCGCGGTGAGATTAAATCGATAAAAACGAACCAAAGCAAGTTAAGCCGATTCGGGTTGACTATGCGTTTTTTCTAAAACGTATGATACAGCTTAAACCATAAAACCAGAGAGCACAGAGAATCAACTGCAGCAAGGTTAGTACCATTTTGTCTACAAGCTAAATTAGACCGGGAAGCGGGAACTCACGTCGCGTCGCCATTTTTTATAGGTTGGTTTGAAATCAATTTGGAATAGTGGACGTGCTTCTGATATTTAGCGAAGAATGTTGAAAAATTCAATCAAACTACCACAGCACCTAAACATTATTTGCCTTCAAAATGAAAAATACTCTCAAAAAGTGGAAATAATGAGATTCATTGCAATATTTCGCAGGGTGAGGAATGAGGATATTTTTTACTCTCGTGAGCACTCTCTTCTGTGCACAACTACGAAAAATCGTTGTACTGGAATAGGATTAGGCTAATTTTAAGTGAATTTCGGTGCATTCGCGATAATTTTTAGTAAAGAAGCAGACCTTTTATTGCAGCGGGATATAGCCCTTAATTTAAGTACTAGTAATGGTGTCAATTGTCAAATACGCTTTAAGGTAAACAGGGATAACAAATGATGGCTTGTATTTTTGCTCAAATGATAAGCAGGTCAGTATACCTAAATATGTCGTGTTTTGGTAGTTTAACATTTTTAGGAAACCCAAGTTTTTTTTACAACTCATTCAATAATTGCTAAGGAAACCTGTTAACCCTGGGATTACTTAGTATAGGATCTAAAATCATTATCTGGGAGGGATGCACAATTACTTTTTCTACACTGAGAATCGAATTACCACTTGATTACTCGATTAACCGATACGATCTGGCTGTGTAATTTGTAGGTATCCATCAAAAAACAGTTCAGTGCCCCTGTTCTGTAACTATCGCCTCGGCGATAAACGGTGGAAAATGGCACAAAATTCTATGAATTTAGTAGGATTTCGTTCCATTTTCCACCGTTTATCGCCTGCTTTATCGAGGCGATAGTTACAGAACAGGGGCACAGGAAACTTAAGCGTTGCGCGACCTGCTATTTCAATTTGTGGAACGAATTCTTAATTTTCATGTACCGCAGGACGCTTGTGATGTGTGTTTTGACAGCTTTTGAATCCGAGTCACAGGCCGCTTTGGTTTACAAAGAGATTTATGGACTGGTGTAGTAAAAAAAAAAACCGGAATTGAAATTTCATGGCTGTTGTATAGTCAAATTGATTGATGCGCATGTCATTGCGACTCATTCTTATCTGAATCTGATTTGATTACCCGATCCACTGATTCACTAGTGTATATGGAGTATGGACACAGGGTCATATTCTTGTAGACAAATCGACCAGATCGATTTAATTTTCTCTTTTTTTTTTTTTGGTTTTTGTCAATTTGTTTTATCGAAAGACGAGCTTGTTAACTTAAAGTTTCATAGGCTAAGAGCAAAAAGAGTGCGCTAAACAAATTTTATAAATGCGACAGTAATGTCGATTTCCATTGGTAATCCGGAAAAGCTCTCCGATCCGGGATCCCAAAGTAACACTTTTATTTGTTTTGAAGTTTCGTTGCTTGATTTGTGTATCGGTGTGAAACGTCAAGCGCTATTTTCAGTGCGCAGTTTCAGTGTGTGAGTGCTTTCTGGCTTCGCTTCCTTCTTCAAATCCAGAATCAAATTTCTCTTCTTTCGAGGAGAGGAACTGTCATTTGATGCCAATGGAATGGTTTGAGAAGCGTTCAGAAGGTTTCCGAACGACCAATAGAAATCGACATAAGTATTTGTGTCTGAAAGCGTGATATTCTGATGGTCATTGTTTGTTCCATGTTGCATGTTTCATTTTATTTGTTTCTTTTCCATTTATAATCACTTATGAATGACAAATAGAAAGGACTAAAAGCGTCTGCGTAAGGGGCCAATTATAGCGATAACCAGCAGGAAAAGTTGAAACAAATGGAAACATGAATTTTTTCCTGATGGTCGTTTATAGCGAACAGGAACAACCGTTTTCCTTATGCAATGCACACGAAAAAAAAAATCTGCTGTGAGTCTGTTAGTGGAATACATTGAAAATGGAATCCAAACAATTGGAACGATTTGTTCCGTTTTTGCTGAAATTTCAATCAACTGACACGAAAAGTGAAATTTCATCAGGAAACTAGAAAAATGCAATTTTGACAGAAAATATTTGTTCAATTCTACATTTTCTGGTCGTAAAAAATTCTTTGAGTGATTTGCAATCGATTGATCTATTAATTGTCTTTCAAATCGAAAGAAAAACTAGATTTTATTTCATTTGAAAATTTTTCCTGATTCGTTTACCTTACCGCTATAACTGACCCCTAAGGAATGATTTGCAACAGATATTTAGAGCTTGCTAGCAATTTTGAAGACAGTGGCGAATTTCTCAGCAAAACATTCACTACGAAGGCGTCTATGGTGCTTCCTTTTTAGTATTCATAGTCCCAAATTGTTGCGATGGGCTTTGAGATTGAAGTCAATAAAACGGAAAATTTCGTAATGTATACCGCAAGGTGCATCACTAAAGAGACTCCATCCAATTGCAACCCATGTAACAAAATGCTATGCATGAATAAAGCAAAAAGTTTTGCTGACATGAATGTCACGAAAACACTTGATTTTTGAACATTTACATTTTATAAAACTTCGTATTATATTTTAAATCTGCTCAGCTACAACAACTGTTACTGCTTAAAAATAATAATTTTAATAAAAGTGACCTTACTCCACAAAAAATTTGGCGTTTCGCCCAGGTACGACAGTGTGCTCATCAGTTAGATGCTGTCGTACCATTCGAAGACGCAAAAACGCCAAATTTTTTGTGGAATAAGGTCACTGGATCTTTTGATCCTCTTTCTGATTTCAGTTTTCAAGTCCAAAATAAAAAACAATATCAAAAATCTTTTTTTGTTATTGTAATTTTCTATAAATAATTTAAATATCTAAATACCTAAATAGAAAAATTACTTACTACTTACTAAAAAAGAGATGAGAAAAGAAAACTCAATGCGACTGATTACACAGACACAACAAAACAAAACACAATTTTCTAATAAATAAATTCAACACAAAACTTCAAATACCTAAGTTAATTCATACAAGTCTATACTTTAGTGCACAACTATTCAATATTACAACACTTCAACTATACTGCAGATTTTTAGAAAACGAAAGCGAAAAACTTATTCACAATGCTTCAACCGTCAGGCAGTTATCAAGACTACAAGATGGTTTTAAAGTATGTTTCTTCGAGGCACACAATTTCAAAATAAAATAAAACATTTAAAAAATTTGTTTGATTATCATGGTGTTGGTTTCAAGTAAAAGATAACCTTATCATTATTAGTGGTTAGAAACGATTTCGGGTATGGGCCAAATGGCTGGCTTGATGGAAGCATAATTTTCGATCCACTGTTTCGAGCACCCTGAGCCGTATATATGACTCCAATAACAATTTGCAAGCATTGATCTCATGTAAGTCTATTCATTGCGAAATGGAAAAACTTGGGCACATTCGTCCAAGTTATTTTCGGTGCAAAGCACTCTAAATTAGAAAATATAAGTAACATGGTACACACCCCCTTTAATGAAGTCATCAACATGCTCTTAGTTTGACATTTGTAGTTCGCGCTCAAAAAAGTTGTGGCTTTATTTGATATTTACGGTGAAATTTTGGTTAGTAGATAAGTAAGTAATTTTCAAAGTTAAAATTAATGAAAAAAATGCAAGTTTCATTATTTTCAAAGTTAAACAGATAAGGACGTCTAATTTTTAAGAAAAAGTCGGGTTTCCATTGTGATTTTTTTTTTTTTTTTTTTTTGTAATCAGCGCACACATAAAAGGGTTCAAATACTCTTATATCGTTTTTCATTGACGAAAAGAGTTACTCCTTTTGTGAAAAAATTAACTCCTATCTTATTTTCCATGCTTCATTGAAAAAAAGAGTAGATCCAGAGTAACTCTAAACGCCAAAGATCTACTCCCATTTGGTTGGGAGATCTACTCTGAATTCATGAACACATGCAAAATCATTTGTTCTGTCAAACGTTAAATGGAAAATAATTTGATTATTTTAAATTTGTTGTGCCCGCTTTAGGTGCAAAAATTTGCTAAAAACTATGCAGAAACGAGTTAATAAGTTAGAATTCGCTAGTTTGCTGGAAAAACAAATTACAAAACATGAAAATATGAATTCGTTTATGTGAGCATCAGTTTATCCTCCAATACCTGGAAAAAACTTAAAAGCATGTTTCATTGAAAGGAGTAGTTCTCGATTTGATAGTAAATCTATCGAATTTCAATAAAAAACGCTATTATAATGTTTAAAGCACAGTGCGCGAAAATAGGAGAGGACTAGATAGGAGAAAGAGAAACCAATGTACATTGTTTTTGAACTTTTGTGAATAGCAATGTAGAGGAAAAACAGAGTCCGGTAGACCCTTCCACATACGGGTGTGCGACTAAAATATGAAACTTTATATTTGATTGTAGTTGGGCTCAAATTAAAACTGATAAGCATTCCTAACGAGGCGGGTGTTGCGGTTAAATTTTTTCAAGAGAGGAAATCTAGAGCAGTGTTTATGAAAAAAATTATAAAAGAGAATAAGACAGATAACGTTTTGACGATGTTCAAGAGAACCTATCGTTTCTACAATTGACCTATCAATCACCTATTAGTTTCTCTTTTTCGTACCTTATATCAAGTAGGCGCAAATATGTTTGAGGAGCACATGACTAGATATGAAAGTTGTACAGTGGTTTTGTGTATTAAAGATATTTTTAGCCCGTTTAAACAAATTTCGATTTTCTACCGTATCCCTAATCGCCTTTTTGCAGGTCGAATCAAGCCAGAAATTCTCCTTGGGTACTTTTGGTCCTGTGAGGAACAAAGCTTCTTATGCCGTTAAGAATTACGATTTAGTATCATATCAGCTAATGCGTCAACTATCCCGTCGGGAAAGTACAAAGACCAATCTAAATTTCCAAAGAAATCAATCAGGGGCGCCCCAATTGGCTTCCTCATATTGCTACACAGTTCATTTAGGAACTTTATCTTTTCTTACCTTGACGCAATACGTCAAATCTACCGATATGACACAATAATCCGATTTGTCTAGAGGCGCAGATACTTTAACAGGTAAAGTATCCACGCCTCTAGGCAAATCGATTAATCGACCCTCTATTTTTCGGGATGAGAAGTGAGAAAAAATTCAAGAGTGTTGGCCGATTTCCGCATACATAGCCTCCAATATCTGCAATCCGAGTGGGCTCATCGATAAGTTGGGTCAACTGATTTAACTCAACAAAAATCTCAATCCGCGGATATGATTCCAGGAACTAGTTCCGACCGGAAAAAGAACCGTTCCATGTTCGTTCCACCTCTGGAACTGTTTTGCACAACTCTGCAATATACCTTCCTTCGGGTGAATCCAGAATGACGAAGAAAACCTAAAATGTGTACATTGAAATCGCCCACAGACGTTGACACAAAAAAAAACATCATTTTCTCCCAAAGTATTTCTACAATCTCGACGAATCGTTAATAACGACCATTTTGGATACAGCAAAGGTTCCTCATGTTGATTAAATATTAAATTGAGGCCAACGTTTTACAATTTTATAACAGGTGCTTGCCCTTAAAGGACACAGAATTGTTTGTTTGATCTCTTGATCATCTATTGAACGAGAGCAAAAAGGTTACGGTCGTTGACATGATAAACGTGATTGGAAACCACTTACTTCTGTTTTACTTGCGGCAGAGATGCGATAAGAAGCTTTCTAGGATCATCATTCGTTCGGAGTAATTTCGCCTGAAACATTTTCAGTAAACAGATGTTAGTATTAAGAAAGCTTAGCACTACAATATGGAAAATAAGGGAGTCAGCCCATGTGACGGACTGTTTTTTAGGGATTTTTTAGGATTATTTTCCACGACCAGGAAATAGATATCATCATCACTTTTGAACATATAAATCGACAGTATAAGTGTAAATTTTCAGCTAAAAATATTAGTAGAACGTTCTGAACACTTCCGCCTCGAAAAAATGGACTTGCACTTCCTCCGCGATTGCGGCTGACTGTCTTATCTGAAACAAAAAAACTAGTATCGTTTTAATCTGTTATCTGAAATGAACTATCATCAAATGAATATATTGGATTTTCGGAAGGCATTTGAATTTTGAATTGAATTTTTTAATATTGGTTATTCCATGCGTTTATAAATTTCAAGCCGTTTTTGAGATATTCAAATATAGGAACGTTTGAAAATCATTAATCTGAGAAATACGCGTTTAAAGACTCCGACTGTCAACTGAGCGCTCCGAACAGCTCCTTCTACTTTCTGTTGTATCCTTAAAACGACTCAAAAACCACTTTACTACCAATTCTAGAATTCTAGACACATTAGATTTGTTGAGCATATCGTATCGGGATGACCCCCTTAAAATGAAAGTTGTTTCTTCCAGCAAGTGTTCATAAATACTGCAAGTACCTATTAAGCAAATGCAAAATATGTTAAAAGTATGAGCAACTAGAATATTGGCCTTGAAAGAAAAGTAACGAATATACCTCAGTTAGCAATTTTCGGTTTCGTTTATTTAAATTTTACTTGAGATATTTATTTGTTACATTTTTTCAACACTAACTCTTTTATTTTCATGAAGAATGTACACTTTCAAATGCTGTGAAGACTTATCATCTACTCAAGTTGGTACTATAAATAAACTATACTGGTCTTGCTTCAGAATACAGAAAACTGAATATAAAAAATTGGAATGAATCACAACTGCTAAACTTATACAAAAAATAAAAATATAAGAAACCACAACTCAATGGCAACTGAAAACTAAACCCAACTTGATAACAAATCTAAGCACAAGAATCCGAGCTCTTACGTACCTACCTAGTTAAATATAATTATATTTTTGTGTATAGATACAAAAATTTCGAATAACATCAACAAACATTCTGGACAGAGAAATTCTTTTTCCAGTTTATTTTGTACACATATCGAGTTATGTGAAAGTAAAAGTTCGCTTAAAATAATTGATTGACATTCTTTTTTGCAAAACTATACCGACTGCATTTACTAAAAATAGCAGCTTATTGTCTAGTTCTTGCTAATCGTAAATGAATTACTTTGTAAACCTAAGTTAATGCTACACATTTTTGATATATCAAAACAATCATGTTACTCTTTTACCTCGGTTTTGTTTTAGTTAAGTTACCTTGCAATTTTTTTTTTAACCCAACTATTATTTTCCCGAAGAATTAACACTTCCGAATGCTTTGAAGACCGAGCCTCTACTGATACTGATTTGAAATCTGAGTTCGAAGAGATAATGAACACTGAACTAAACCGCCTACTATAAAATAGTGAAAACAGATGTTGATACATGGTGCACAAGTTATACAGGTACAGATACAAGCTATGCAAGTATGCAAGACTTACTTTTATTTTAATCTCAAATCTATAGATAGCTTACAATGCATGTATGTCCAGTACCGGTTTTAGTCGGTAGGGCGAGGTTG
Organism: Melanostoma scalare; assembly: GCA_949752695.1. Classification (NCBI taxonomy): domain Eukaryota; kingdom Metazoa; phylum Arthropoda; class Insecta; order Diptera; family Syrphidae; genus Melanostoma; species Melanostoma scalare. The sequence continues at coordinate 41,778,166 of OX456985.1, read as the reverse complement.
GGCGATGGCCCAGGGCGCTAGACAAAAGGGGCGCCGCAGGCGTCCCCCCAGCTCATGTTTATAGTTCGAGGTCTACTTAGTCGTAAATTCCCTTTGATCTAGTCATGCAGGAGCACTTGCGATTAGCTATGAAGGGTGATGTTTCAGACCACTACTGTGGAAAAGACATTCAAAATGAATTAATAGAGCTGATGAGTGAAAATGTGAAGTCAGAAATCATATCACACGCAAAGAAATCAAAATATTATTCTATTATAGCTGACTGTACTCTAGACATTAGTCATGTAGAACAACATGAAAAAATTTAATAATAAAAGAATTTTTTTATTTTTAGTTGGAGTATTGTGATTTTAAAATCAAAATAGAAAGTTTTATGCGTTTCGCCCAGGTGCAACAATGGGTTCATCAGTTATATGTTGTTGCACCCTTCTAATGCGCAATGTTTTGGTCGATGTTTACCGACACCTATATAAAGTTTACAGTGCAGTTGTTCTACAAAATGTAGAACAACTTTCGCTGACATGACGATTTGTTAATTTACCAGATGATAATGAAAAAATATCAGTAAAAGAGCATTTCTTGGAATTTATACCTGTCAATGAGTCAACTGGTGAATGACTGACTGAAGTTATTATTACTTACTTACATAGGTGGGCATTACAGTTCGGGGTGAACCTGGGCCTCAACCAACATCCTTCTATAACGACTTCGATTTCGGGCGAGCTCTCTCCAGTTTCGCACTCCAAGTCGTTTGAGGTCTTCATCCACTTGATTGCGCGATTTCCCTGCAATGTGCTTTCGAACATCCGACGAGCCGAAGCGTTTTGGTCCATCCTCGCGATGCGTACTCTTCTGGCTATGCCCATGTCCCGGTACAGCTCATACAGCTCGTTGTTGTATCTTCTTCTCCACACATTGTCTTCGCATACGGGACCAAAGATCATTCGGAGAATTTTTCTTTCGAAACGACCAAGGGCTTCCTCATCCGCTTTCGATAAAGTCCATGCTTCCGCGCCGTAAAGCAGGACTGGGATGATCAAGGTCTTATACAAGGTCACCTTGGTTTTTCTAGAGAGGGTTTTGTTTCTCAATTGCTTTCTTAACCCAAAGAAGCAACGGTTGGCAAGAGTTATTTTCCGTTTGATCTCCGCACTGATGTTGTTGTCCGTGTCTACAGCGGATCCTAGGTAGACGAAGTCCTGTACTACCTCGAAGTTATGTCTGTCTATTGTCATTGTCACGTTTTGTCCAATTCGTCGATGTTCTGTGTCCTTGTTTGATGACAGCATATACTTCGTTTTGTCCTCATTAACCATCAAAACCATTTTTGCCGCTTCTGTTTCAATACTCGCAAAAGCACCTAAGACAACATGTTTTTCTCTTCCCATTACGTCAATATCGTCTGCATAGGCGAGTAATTGCTTTTGAAAGATTGTTCCTCTGGTGTTGACGTTTGAGTTTCTTACAATCTGTTCAAGTATGATGTTGAAGAAATCGCATGACAGTTTGTCCCCTTGCCTAAAACCTTTTTCGACATCAAAGGTCTCGGTGAGTTCTTTACTGACCTTGACGGAGCAGCGTGAATTCTCCAAAGTCATCCTGCATAGTCGTACGAGCTTTGCAGGGATAAACTAAACGAAACTAGACATGGCTCTGTACAGCTCGTCTCTGTAAATGCTGTCAAACGCGGCCTTGAAATCGATTAAAAGATGGTGAATATCGATATTACGTTCTCGGGTTTTTTCCAAGATCTGCAGTAATGTGAAAATTTGGTCTATTGTTTACTTCTCTGGTCTAAAACCAAATTGATAAGGACCTTTCAAGTTGTTGACGTGGGGTTTCAGACGTTCACATATTACAGCAGACAAGATCTTATAAGCGATGTTAAGGAGGCTTATCCCTCTATAATTGGCGCAATTGTGAGGGTCTCCCTTCTTTAGGATCGGGCATACGATACTGAGGTTCCATTCGGCATCAAGGCCGTCTGCACCTGCAGTCTTATTTGATTTTAGTTTGCATATGGCAAGCTTAACTTCCTCTAGGTCGGGAGGGCGGCATTCTTGATCATCGTCCAAGCTGAATGGGGCAATCTGCCTGACAGCGGAATTTGTCCTCATCGCCGTTAAGCAGTCTGCAGAAATGATTTTTCCAGATCCTCAGAAGCGACTGTGACTCTATAACTATGTTTCCCTGCTGGTCTTTACAGGCTTGAGTTCGGGGCTTGCCACCCTGGCAGGATCTTTTTACTTTTTCGTAAAACTTCCGAATCTCGTTCCTGTCATGGCACCTCTCTATTTCCTCAAACGAGCGCTTCTCATGTTGCTTCTTTTTCTTTTTGATTTTTGTACTCCTTTTCTTAAATTTTTTATTTGAATTTAAATTAAGAAATCGCAATATATGGATTAGCGGAATTTCATTTATTTCACTGTTTTACATTCTGGGGGTGACACCATAATTGCCACCCCAGACCCCAGGTGCCACCCATGCTAGCTACGCTACTGCGGGGAAGCACTTATTTTAAAAACCAATGGAACACCCAAATTGTTTTTTGTTCATGGCGTTTTCCATTGGACGAAAAGAACCGTCCAGGAGCGTCCAGAAGCATTCTCAAACCGTTCCATTGGTGCAAAAAGATCGCTTCTCATGATTCTGAGGAGTGACAGCCGCTTCTCGATTTGAAATGAGAATCGACTCAAGAAGCACTAACACATGTTACTCAAATGTCAAAAAGAAAATTTTCTTCAAGGAATATTTTTTAAGAGCCATAGGTGTTTCACTCACACAAAGGCAATTACGTTAAACTGAACAGAAATTATTTTGGGTGTTCCATTGGTTTTCAAAGTGAGTGCTTCCCCGAGTGAAACCAATAGGGGTTTTTCTTTTTTAGTTCCGAACAGTGAACAGAACTGAGAACGAACAGCGTGAACGTGTTCTGAACTGAGCGTGTTCAGTGAGCTGCGCTCAGACTCTTGCTCTAGATGCCCCGTCATTTTATTTCGAGCACGTAGAGTGCGCTCGCGTAGTGTTCCGAAGAAAAAAGAAAAACATTTTGAGCGTTCAGATATTGCTGAACTGAAAAAGAAATACTCTTACGTTTTTGACGTTTCACTTATCTGTTCGGAACTAAAAAAGAAAAACCCCTAATGGAAAATGCCATCAGTTTAACGTAATTGCCTTTGTGTGAGTGAAACACCTATGGCTCCTAAAAAACATTCCTTGAAGAAAATTTCCTTTTTGACATTTGAGTAACATGTGTTAGTTGCTAATAATTTTTCATCGCATCTTCCGATAGTAGTTTCTTGTGAATATGTGTCTAATAATGCCCAAATGTATGTTGAAAACAGCTCTCCAATTGATAAAAAACTTAAATGGGTGGAACATAAAGCCATGGTGTACAAACAAAATTTAAGACGCCATATACTTTCTTCTAACGTTCAAATTCCTGATTCAGTAGAAGAAGGGACAAATGTTGCGTGTGAGCTAATACGGCAGTCTGCAACCCCAAATAGTACACGTTTCATTACACCTTGGTCGAAATCTAAATGGTACGATGAAGATTGCAGGAAATGTAGAAATAAAAGTTTTAAATTTTTAAAACTCTTTAGGGAATCAAATAATGATGCTTTCAAACATCTTTATTTGCAGCAAAATAAAGTTTATAAGGATCTTTGCAAGCAAAAAAAGCAACTTTATTTGAGGAAAGCGGCCAAAAATCTCATCGACTGTAAGGACTCTAAATCTTTTTGGTACAATGTTCGGGTCTTGGGAGGGCGCAATAAATCTGTGTCTTTAAGTATCAATGTTGATCAACTCGCTTTATATTTTAAAAACCTTTTACTACCAGATCCGAACCAAAATTCAATAAGTTTTGCACTTCCAAACGTTTATATCTCGGACTTAGACTCCAACTTTACAATGCCTGAGCTACTTATGTCGTTGAAAAAAATGAAGAATAATAAAGCTGCAGGGGCAGACGGTATTCCCATAGAGTTTTACAAGAATTCAACTCCGGAGTTTCTGGATTATATTCTTGGCTTATTGAATAAAATGTTTAATGAGGAGACCTTTCCAAACAGTTTTCGCCTAGCAAGGATAACTGCCATCTTTAAAAAAGGTAATCCAAATCAGCCTGAAAACTATAGAGGCATTTCTGTTTTAAGCTCTCTTAGGAAACTTTTCACTCAGATTCTATATCTTAGGTTTTCGAATTGGGTACAGTCCAATAATGTCATCAGTTGTTTTCAAGCTGGTTTCCAGGCCAACCTTTCGACGGTGGATCAAATTTTTGCCCTAACTACAGTGGCTAGAAGATTTATAGACAAAAAAAAACCTTTATTTGCAGTATTTATTGATTTTAAGGCGGCATTTGACACTATAAACAGAAGGTCATTATTATATAAACTCGCTGTAATCGGGGTGTCAACAAAGTTTATAAGGGTCTACGAACAGCTGTTATTGAATATGTCTGCTGTAGTGTGTAATGGAAAGAATATGTCAAATTCATTTAGCTCAGAAACGGGCGTTCCACAGGGATGTGTCTTAAGTCCGTTAATGTTCGCCTTGTTTATAAACGACATCGAGAACCATATACCAGGGGGAGTTTACTTTGGCGATATATTCATAAAAATGTTATTATATGCTGATGACCTCGTCATTTTTGCTGACAACCCAGTGACACTTCAGCTTCAAATTAACAAACTTAAGGTGTTTTGCGATCAATGGGATCTAAAAATAAACTCTGCAAAATCTAAAATAATGATATTCCGAAACCAAACTCGGTCCGAAAGAAACTCAAGGTCCTGGACATTAGATGGCACCAGCATCGAAGTAGTCAATGAGTTTAAATATCTTGGTTTTGTTATTTCGAATAATTTGAGTATCAATGCTCATATAAAAAATAAACTGGCTGTAGCCAAATCAGCAGTTAATTCAATGTGGTCACAATTTTTTTCGAAGTCCTTTGTGGACGAAACGTCAAAATTCAAAGTTTTCAACGCCACAATTAACACTTGTTTCTGCTATGGTAACGAAGTTTACGGTTATCAATGGATGGATGATATTGAAAAAATCCAAAAATATTTCTTCAAAAGAATATTCAAATTGCCCTCGAATACTCCAAACTATGCTATCTATGTTGAGTCCGGTTTACCTCAGATTTTTATACAAAACTTGAAGGCTAGTGCAGACTTTTTAACCAAAGTTATAAAAAGAGCTGATAGTAACTTACACAAAAGAATACTGCTTGTTTCTCTTCGGTGCGGTTATACTCCTTTTAAGAATTGGCAAGAACTTGCTTTGGAACATGGTGTTCCTTTAAATTTGAGCCCAAACAATGTAGGAGAATGGCAAAATATTTTCTACAATTGCATTGCGAAAGTAGACGAGCGGAGGTATCAGATGCATATTGATAAGGCTAGGGAGTCTACTTCTAGGGCTATATATAAAACTTTAAATTTAAACCTAGGCGAAAACAATTATTTTAGAAGGGAGCTTTCTGCATCTGATATGAGCCTTATATTTAAAGTCAGAACTGAAACTTTTGAACTTAATTTTAGACCATATCGCAGTGATATTAACCCCATTTGTGGATTATGTAATTTGAACCAAAATGAAGACGTCTATCATTTTCTAGCAATATGTCCTATTTTACAAGAAATTCGAAGACTTTATTTCAATAAGAGTTATCTTACGTATGACGAATTTGTCACTGTTCTTAATGGAGAATTTGGATGGAAGTTGCTGGTACGGTATATTTCTCACGCAAGTAGTTACAGAGGTACATATTTGAATTTGTCGTGAATAATACACACTGTATATAATTTTGTTTTAGCTAAACTAAAAGCCCGCTTTTTTAAATTTAAATCAATTTTCACATTTTTCGTTTTAGCTAAACTAAAAGCCCTATATTTCTAGATCTTGCATTTTTTTTTTTCTTTTGCGCTTATGAAATTTTATATAACACTGTTATTTTTTCTGTTAAAACTGTAAATGGTACTTTATTAATTATTTAATCTTTACTTTTTATTTAAATTTTTTTTGATTGATTTCTATCTTTCAATAAAATTGTCCCTTACTTAAAATTGTAAATAAATTTTAATTAACCTTAATTTGTAGTCTCTAAATGTAATTTTTTTAGAAAGCGGCAGACGGCTTAATAGCCATGCTATATAATCTTTAAAAATTGTACTTAAAAAAAAAAAAAAAACTTCTTTAGTATTTAGATGCACTACATAGAGGGTATACAATGACCTCGTTTTGGCCATTGTGTCTTTTCCGTTCTTTAATGAAAATCTTGAAGAACTTAACATTGTTTGGAGGTCTTTGTTGGGAAACCAATATCTTTTAGATAAATATTAAGATGCCGTTGACATAACAGCTTTTTGGGTCAAACTTAAAAATGAAGAAAACACTTTTGGGGAAAAAAATTAATAGTTTATGAACATATATGTTAACTTTATGATCACTGCCACATAGTAGTACCCCAGCAGATCGGAAATTTTCGACAGTTAGTTAAGTGAAGGATAAACTTCGCAACAAATTAAATACAACCATACTTTAGAAAATGCTTTACTGTGTAGTGTGTAAGGAAATGGAAGATTGTTGGGAACCTTCGGATTCCGTGGGCCTTATAGAGTATTTTAACCCTTAACTGGTGTGGTGGGTCCATTGGACCCACATTAAATTTTCAAACATGTACAGCAACCGCTGCGATAGTCGCAGGTCGCAGCTACCTCCGCTGAAAGATACCGTCCGTCAGTAAGCGGACATGTTCGAAAACGAAAGGACCGTGTTTCGTTATCCTCTCCTTCGGTGAGTTACAGCATGTACCTGGGCCCATCGGACCAATGTTAGTAGATACGTAACTTTTTTTTGGCTTGATTCCGCTGAAACGGCTCTAGCAACAGACAATGACGAAAACGCCAAATTAAAGAAAAATAAAAGAAAAAGCTGTTTTCTTTGTCCACCGAATAAGAGAGCAAAGACTGTTCATTTATGTTCAAAATGCACACAGCCTATTTGCCTTGCATGCTCCCAGGTCCCAGCAGGTATGCAAATCATGTATTTAAGCCCCAAATTTGATGGGTGTCAAAATTTTTTGTTTTAAAGAATTTGAGTTTTTTCTGTGAAAATACTAAGGAATGGTAATTTACCTTAAAGAATAATGACTTTTTGAGTTTAGTTTTTTTTTTTTTTTTATTTATAATGTACAGTTTAGAAATCCTTTTTTTTACTTGGTCTTAAGACGAGTTTATTATGTGCAATTTTTATGCTCTTAGTTTTATTTATTTTTTTAAATATCTTTACAAATGATCCGTTTTTTAAGTTCAAAATAAAGATATTTAAGAAAAATTTTAACTTGTCTATTTTTTATCACTTTCAAAAAGCAGGGTCCAATGGACCCACCTCATTAGATACGTAACTGAATTTCACACATCAGTTGAAGGTTAATAAGTTTTTATCTGTCGACGGACAGTTTAAAAAAAGTAATAAATTGCTAGCAATTATGACAGTACTTTTTTTTAATTCAAAGCTGATGTTAATATTAGTATATGAATTTTTAAGTGAATTTGCTTTGAAGAAAAATGTTTATTTTGTTATCTTAAGTTATTACTGTATGTGAATCTATGTTAAAAGTTGTTCATGTTTTGAAAATGAAAAATCTACTGCAGAACAGTTGAATCTACTGCATTTTTGTTTCAAATCTACTTCGGACATTTTTTCAAAAAGTCCCATCACTGTACACTATCTTTCAAATTTATTCACGGTCTTTCAGAGCGTGAGTTTTCAGAGGGCCGTGAGCACAGAGTATAACCAGAGAGTTCACTTCAGCAAGGTAGTTCGTTTTGCCTACAAGCTAAACTAAACCGGATGACCCCACCCGGATGATCTCACTGGCCTTCACTTCCCACAGATCAAAGTCAGTTGAGTTTGAAAAGTAAAAATTTTTTTTTTGGTTGCAAAAAAAATCGATAATTTTTAATTTTCATACAGCCTAGAATTTAGAAAAATGAATTTAAGTTGCAGAAATCAACTTTTTTTTACATTTTGACCAGTATTTCACTGAAAAAGACAAAAATTAGTAAAAAATTTCATACCGATGCAGGCGTTTTGTTAAGTTTTTACAGTTCATACTAGTGAGCACAGAGCCTCAAACTCAGAAATAGGACGCCATATTGAAAATTTTTTTGCGGGTGTTTCGGGCTGAAGGGGTGGAAGTGGATACTCTGTATTATCTACTCTGTGGCCGTGAGTGTGAGTTTTTTATACTCACTCTTGCGGCTGTATTACCTACTCTGAGCGGTGTTACTTTCCAAAAAAAAGTAGTTTGGCAGTACTTTTCGAGTTCCATTTTTTTTTTTTTTGTAGTGTTGATTTTTATCTTTTTTTTTAATACTCTGTGGCAACGGCAAGACATAAATGCAACAAACAATTGGTATTTTTATTTTGACTATTTGCGTTGTCGTGCCTTAAGTTCTTTTGTATGTAAACAAATTAGAAAATAAAACATTATTAAAATACGACGCTTTCCACCGACAAATTCATCTACTATTTATTAAAAAATGTCAATGGACAACGAAATTGTCGACATAAATTGGAGTGAACCATTTGAACTCTGTAGTCAAAAAAATGCTGATGGCGTTGAAATTGGAGAAGTGGTTGTGCCAGAAGATTGCATGCAGTGCCTGTTGAACTCTTTCGGTCATTCTAAATTCAGAGAAATGCAATGGAAAATTATATCATCAATCCTTAATGAAAAACGTGACAATTGTGTTATCATGTCCACCGGTTACGGCAAATCCTTGTGCTTTCAATTCCCTTCGGTTTACCTTAACACAATCACAATTGTCGTATCACCACTTGTGTCCTTGATGCTTGATCAAGTCACTGCATTGTCTGTGAACAATATACGAGCTACTCTTCTAGGGTCTTCTCAAAAGGACGATGATATGGTTTACAAGGTCATCGATCGCCAATACAACATTGTCTATGTTACTCCGGAGTATATAACTGGTGACACTGGTACATTTTTAATAAAACACATCAAAGATAATATCTCGTTGATTGCGATTGATGAGGCACATTGTATCAGTCAATGGGGCCACGACTTTCGCACTTCATTTCGTCGTCTCAAAATATTGAGGAGCTGGTGCCCTTCAGTGCCCATTATCGCCATGACTGCAACCGCAACTATTAAAGTTCGAGACGATATTATAGAAAGTTTGCAGCTACGAAACCCTCAGGTATGAAATAATCTAAAACTTGTGGGTGCTCTGAATAATATTGTATCCGTTTCAGATTGTTTTCACTGGTTTCGACCGTCCCAACTTGGAATTTATAGTCAAAAAGAAAACCGAAGCTTGGAACGACATAAGTCCTTACTTAAAAAACTTAACCACTGGCTCGATTATTATCTACTGTATTACTAAGAAGATGACAGAAGAAATCGCATATGAAATTAAGGCACACGGTCACAGCTGTGGTGTTTATCATGCCGCTTATGCACAAAAAAAGAAAACACAACAGGACTTCAGTCACGACAGAATACGCATCATAGTGGCTACAATAGCCTTTGGAATGGGCATCGACAAACCCGATGTGCGCTTAGTCATTCACTATGGAGTATCCAAAAATCTCGAATCCTACTACCAGGAAGTGGGCAGAGCCGGCCGCGATGGCCTCCCTGCAAAATGTGTGCTGTTTCACAGCTCAAAAGATTGGGCGCTTCATCGAATGATCAGTCAAAAAAGTAATCCAAATGCCTCAATAGAACATATGGAAAAATCTATGAAATCTATTCGTAATTTCATCGAGACAAAAGACTGTCGCAGGTGCTTCATCCTTTCGTATTTTGGAGAAAATTGTAGTTTACTGGCCAAACGAGTCGATTGTTGCGACAACTGCCGACGAACTTTGTTAGGTTTAAACCAAAATATCAATTTGTACACAAAGTATCAAGGTTTGGATATCGATGGCTCGCTTGACATCACAGAAGAAGCTTGTCATATGCTATCACTAGTGCGAGACATGAAATCACCAAACACACTACGCAAGATCATACTTCTTCTACGTGGATCGAAGTGCAAAGATGTTCCATCATCTTATATCCTTCACCCAACATATGGTAAACTTAAGCATCGGTCCGACAAATGGCTGCAAGCAGTTGCCGACAGCTTAGTCACATTGAATAAGTTGGCATGGCAAGACAAAATCTTAAAAACGTACTCGTTTACTCTTTGTGTGATCACGAGCACCGGAAGAGCTTGGCTTGAGAGTGGCGTTAATCATCAACCTATTAAGATTAATCCAACTGATGATTTTATAAAACTACTCAAACCAAGAATTGTTAGTGCTCCCAAAATAGTCATTCCCGTTTTTGAAACGAAAGAAGAAAACGGCAAATCATTGCCTAGTGTTTCTTCAACAACTTCATTGGCAAACACAACGCTCTCATTACCACAACCTAGGCAGCCGGATATAGATCGACGTTTGGAGAAGGCTCGATCAAAATTAGCCAGTTTATTTGGTGTGATGCCGTTTTTGGTGGCATCGTCTAAAGCTTTGCAACAATTAGCTAAAATTCAACCAACAACAATGGAAGAACTTCGAGCAACAAGACTAGACGGTTACTCTGAAGAGAAGACGCTAAGATTTGGACCGGTGTTTTTGAAGGTCATCAAGGAATATCAAGCGAAGAATCGAAGGCCAATCAAGCAAGAAACAAAAAGTTCCTATCATCAGCCAGAAATAACATTTAAGCTAGAAGGTTAGTATGTTTCTGACGACTTTACACTTTTTTTTTTTTGCAATCGCAAGATTGCTAATTTAGGGGCGGAAAGGGTATCTAGACTTGGCTCTCAATCCCAATTCAAATGCCCGGAACCCTACTGCAGTCTCCCAATCAGTAGCATTAAGCGCGAACTGGTTACTTAGGAACGGCAGAACATGATTCACACCTGGAACAGCTCTAATGGCCACTGCCAGTCAAAACTATTCATGCACTTGTCTCAAAAACGTATGAAGAGATTCTTTACATGAGCAAACGTGACGCAAAGTTACTTTCGGACTTCCTCACTGGACACTGCTCTCTCAGATATCATCTTAAAAACATGGGCATCAGCCAGGATAACACCTGCCGTCTCTGTCTCGAAGACACAGAAACGCCCGAACACATTTTATGTGAATACCCTGCCTTAGCCAGATTCAGGCTAAAGATATTCAATAAAGGATTCACTAGTCCTCTTGATATTAGAAACACCCTTTCTTCAAATATTCTTAGGTTCCTACATGACCTCAACTTCCAATGAAGAACTCCACACTTTACGTGTTTAAGCCTAAGGGAACAGCACAAAAGATCTTTCAGGTCGACGTGCTAGTAAAGGTGTTTTGCCTTCGTCCAATTTAATTAAAAAAAAAACGCGTTGTCGTCGGCATGCCTCCCGGCTTTGGATTGTTCTATATTCGAGGCCTACCAAATGCATATGTCATTGCATTTGTCTGTGTAAGGAGTGTTTTGGTCGGCAAAGGCAAGTGTTAGTATGGCGGCCGAAATATTGATGACGATGCAATTCTCTGGTGTGAAACAGATAAGTGGGAGAGTTGGAATACCTCCGGAGACCACAATACTTGTGGTGCGCGCCGTTAAAGATGATGAAGAAGAAGAAATGATTTAACTCTCTTCTTTCGAATCGAATGTCCCTCTTCATACTCATTTTCTAAAAACAAAAATAGAGACGTTTAAAGAACAGTATACACGCAACTGAGTAGTTTTGATGAAAACGATGTTTTATTTTTAAAATAACACTTCCTTGTGGAAGATTAACATTTAAATCAAAACATTGTTAAATACATGTGTCGCATTACACTGAACAATGTTTTACAATGGGTAAGCATCGGTGGCTGCAGCAGTCCTTATTTTTACCGCACTGTAATTGAAATTTATTATTAGACATTTCAATAAACAAACAATTGTATCGAATTCAATTTACCCCAAAACCGGGAAAGGTGCAGCCAGCTGATTCTTCCTCCGCTGATTCTTCCTCCGCAATTCCAGCTTTTTCCAGAAGAATCGTGCTTAACAAATCTAAGTAAGCCATGTCGGAATCGTTGTTGGAAGTTTCTTCTAAGTAGTCACTAGGTTCTTCATTCCACGGATTTGTATAGCCGCCGACACATTTTTTTGTATTGCATATTCGCGAGCAACAATCTGCGTCACTTTTGCACTGCAATGAAAAGGAATTAACATTATTGATATGATTTTTTAATTAAAATTTAGTTTTCCAACTTACATTTGACCCACTACGTTTGCAAACAGTTGCCGATGACACCAAGGCTATTCCAAAGCAGGCTACAATTAGAACTGTGTTTCCGAACATTTTGCTTGTTTCTGATGTTAAGGCTGTGATGTTAAGTTCTCTGATGCTTTTCTTATGATGTTGCCTCGTATTTATACCATTTCTTTGTTCCAAATGATTTCTTATCAGCTCTTGTTTAGACTTAATCATTTCGAATGCCTACTAAATTCTTAAACCCAGCCCATTGATGAGTAACAAACACCAGACGAGTACTTGAGCGCATTTTAGTTTGCGTTTTGTTGAGGACCTAATACGATACTAGTTACCATGGTGTTGAATTGAATGTGGTGTCTAAAGTTTTCCAGCGGGGTGGGGTCGAAGTTCTGTACAGTAATGAATTTCAAGGTCCGTTTTTTTATATCCAAAATTTAAAAAAAATGCCATTTATCGAAACCGCTCTCTTTTTTACGTTATCTAAACTGTTTTTCTTTTTTAATGCCTATTTATCAAATTTACACTGTTTAAAAAATACCGTAAGTTTAAGTATTCCTACGGCAAGATCTGAAAAAAAAATTAGAGAATGATGTTTGTTAAAGCCTATGTTCACCCATAACTACAATGCCCACCTAAGTGAGTAAGCAAGCATTCTTCGCTGAAGTACGCCTCAATATGCGGGTTGTAAAAGCTACGGAGGTTTCTTAAAATACTTGTTAAATATCTTCTCAATAAAGGCGTCGTTGACTTCTTGCCTCTAACAACTACCTTTGGGCCGAAAAGATCTTGCTACACCGTTAAATTTACTGTGCTGTTGGCTCATGTTTATTTACTGCTTTACAGCCACCACAAAATTTCTTAAATGTACAATGTTTTACAATTCTAACAGTGTATTTTTGGTCTAGAATGTGATGTCTTATTCCATTCCTAAAATCAGTTTAGATAAGAATTTGTGATCAAACACGAAAAGCGGCAAAGATTGGTCATACAAGAATGAACGGCGCTGCGGTCAGTTTATTTACCACTGGTTTATTTTTTTGAACTTATGCACCGTACTATCTACTATTTCATGTTCTACTAACATATATATATGTATATTGTTACAATTTTGAAATGTTTGTCTCTCAGCTGATCGGGTCTGGGATCTGTGTCATTTCTCAAGAGCACTAAGCGACTTCATACGGGTAGAGAAAAAGTGTGAAATATCCTTCATTTATTTGTAGGCTTGAAAACCTTTTCAGAGATATTAATTCAAGGCTCTTAAGTGCCTTCGTTCGTTGAGCTTTACCGAATATTGACCCGGTTTCGTTGAAAATTCCATTCGTTGCCAAAAACCTTAATTTTTCGGCACTTAGAAAACATTCAACCAGTAAACCAGGACTAGTTGTTGCCCCCAACTCATCCAGCGCTCAAAAATGCTCTTGGGCTAGTTAAGGATTTTTTCAAAAAATCGCTTTGTGTTCACCACAGAGCAAACCGGGCTGTCTTTAAGTAGCTAAAATCATTGTTCCGTTCTTCTTTTAAAACTCCTTTACTTAATGACACTATAATATTTTTGGTATAGTTATTTCTGTTCAAAACTGCCAACGCATGTTAAAATTGAAAGTGCGACAAAAAGCGTGGAATTATTCAAAGCCTTATCTTTTCTTTTAGTCAACAACAACAACAACAAAACGACCACTGATGTAGACTATCCAAACAGTTCCAAAAGCAGCGATCAAGTGACTAGTAATGAAAATCATAATAATGAAGGTGACACATCGGAAAACAGTACAGATTATGAAGCTGAAAGTGAATGTGGCAAACAACCGTCAACTCAAGGTTCTGTTGAATTAATCGAAGGATTACCAACACCGGTTATTGAAATTGAATCTGATATCGAAAATGAAGTTTTTCAAGATTGGGACTTCGATCTGGAAGACTCAGAAATGACTCAAATCGGAGTAGAAATCGAATGCGAACTTGCAAAATCCAATCCACCAGATACGGAAAACGCCGATCTAAATTTATTGATTGATGCGTTACATTCCGAAGCTTCGATCAAAAAACAACCCCGCACAATTTTAAAGAAAACTACGACAAATCTCGATTATGAATCAGATGAATCGGATGGTGATATCTTTGATGGGGACTGGGATCAAGATGTAAATGAATCAGAACTAACTCAAATATCCCAACAGGCTGAAGAGCAATTTCAAAGACTTACTGCCAATGTGTCCAACATTTCTTCAATTAGTTCTGTTGAAAACAACTCCAAAGATATCAAAACCGACAGGGTCGTTTCAAAAATAGAACCCACAACAAGTCAAATAGTTAAGGAAGACAGAAAACCACGCATCATAGTAAAGAAGGCTTCACAAGCATTTGAATATGAGGATGATTCTGGATCTGAAACAGACACAAAACCCATTGTTTCACCTAAGAAACGAGTTCTACCCAGTTGGATGCAGACTTCGCAGAAACGAAAGAGATGATCTGCTTTTCAATATGAAATTTTTTATTGTTAAGTTTTGTTAAGATATCACGGTCTCGTTAAAAGAATAAATATGCGAATATTTTTACATACAAATACATTTTATAGTTTTATCCTTAAAGAGGAATTGTCTGTTTTTTTTTTTTCTTATTATTTAAATGAGACATTTCATAAATTCTTGCGTATTCTAGCTTGAAACCTCGAGTTGGATTATGTATTACAACAGCATTTGTTTTCGTTCTAATTTTTTTTTTTCTTTTTTTATAATTAACGCGCACATCAAGGGGTTATACCTACCCTTATAATGTTATAGAACTGCGAGCATTTAGGAAAAAAGGAGAGGACTTGAAAAGAGACACCAGGTTTGTTCGTTGAAGCCCTGGGGTTGCCCTAGGGTCGCCACAAAGCGTTTTTTGAGAAACCTAAATTCGCCCTGAATGTCAAATTGAGTGTTTTTTGAGCCATAGGTTTGCCATAGTTTTTCCCCAAACTCGCCCTAGCTTTTTGCTGTGGCGATTTGAGGGCTGTCAAATGGCATGTATTTTTTTTTTAATGACAGGGATGTGTGGTGATTTGTGGTGTAGTGTTTTTTGAGGACTAAAAAACCCAGGTTTTTTTGACAACTCATAGGGTTGTCAAGAAAACCTTGGTCAACCCTGGGGAAAGTTCAACGAACGGACCTACCGATGCACGTTGCTTTTGAACTTTTGTGAATCGTAATGTAAGGGAAAGGGGTCAGGGTCAAGTAGAGCATTCCACATTAGGGTGGTGCGACTAAAATATGAACGTCGGTGACTTCTTTACCGACCTTGATGGAGCAGCGTGAATTCTCCAAAGTCATCCTGCATAGTCGTACAAGTTTTGCAGGGATGCCGAAATTAGACATGGCTCTGTACAGCTCGTCTCTGTAAATGCTGTCATACGCGGCCTTGAAATCGATAAAAAGATTTTGAATATCGATATTATATTCTCGGGTTTTTTCCAAGATCTGCCGTAATGTGAAAATTTGGTCTATTGTGGACTTCTCTGGTCTAAAACCACATTGATAAGGACCTATCAAGTTGTTGACGTGGGGTTTCAGACATTCACCTATTACAGCAGACAGGATCTTATAAGCGACGTTAAGGAGGCTTATCCCTCTGTAATTGGCGCAATTGTGAGGGTCTCCCTTCTTTAGGATCGGGCATACGAGCTGCCTTGAAAAGTTCGGCATCAAGGCCATCTGCACCTGCAATCTTATTTGATTTAAGTTTGCATATGGCAAACTTAACCTCTTCTAGGTCGGGAGGACGGCATTCTTGTATTCTTGATAATCGTCCAAGCTGAATGGGGCAATCTGCCTGACAACGGAATTTGTGTCCTCATCGTCGTTAAGCAGTCTGCAGAAATGATCTTTCCAGATCCTCAGTAGCGACTGTGACTCTATAGCTATGTTTCCCTGCTGGTCTTTATAGGCTTGAGTTCGGGGCTTGCCACCCTGGCAGGATCTTTTTACCTTTTCGTAAAACTTCCGGATCTCGTTCCTGTCATGGCACCTCTCTATTTCCTCAAACGAGCGCTTCTCATGTTGCTTCTTTTTCTTTTTGAGAAGTCGGTGTTCTTCCCTTCTTTTCTCCTTGTAGATCTCGTTATACTGATCGTAAGCAGCCCTTGTTTTTGCATCAGCATTTGTCGTGCTTTTTGTTTGGCTGCATTTGCCTGCCTGCATTCTTCATCGAACCATGGGTTTCGTTTTGGTGGCCGAGTGAAACCCAGAACCTCTGATGGCTTCTTGGCATTGCTGCCACTGGTCTTCAATGCTTAATGCTGGCGGCATGGGATTCAAGGATAATTGAAGGGACACTCGATTGGAAAAGGCATTGGACATCTCTTGCGATCGTAGCTTTCCGACGTCATATCTCTTCACAGCGTTAGTTCGTGCTGGTCGTGAACAAGATATCCTCATTCGTACCTTGGCTACAACAAGGTAGTGGTCCGAGTAAAAGTTGGCCCATCGGAAAGTTCGGACATCTATCTAACACACTGGAAGAGTGCCTTGCGTCGATCGCAACATGGTCAATTTGGTTGACGGTTAATTGATCTGGAGATCGCCATGCACCTTTATGAATTTTGAGATGCGGGAAGCGTGTACTACTTACAACAAGATTTAGCCCCGCAGCAAAATCGATTAGCCTCAGTCCGTTTTCGAAGGTTTTGTCGTGGAGGCTATGCTTACCGATTGTGTTTCCAAAGATGTCCTCCTTCCCTAGCTTTGCGTTAAAATCGCCAAGAACGATTTTACCTGAGTCGAAAAGCCATCTTTTATTTTCAGGAGAAGCGGAGGAATACACAAATCTCCTGTAAATATGGGGGATGATTTTGTATTTGGTTATGGTGATTGTATCCGTCACGTAATGGTTGCGTGTCTAAATAATGCATGTCAAGCCGGAGTTCAAGTCTCAGTAACATTGAAATTACGTTTTCGCGTTCACTTTTCCAGAGAAATTGGCAAGTCCTCCGAATGTACTTGTATACTGCCATGAAATGCGCTAGGCCCTGGCCATTCTAAATGAGGTCCTGAACCATTCTGAAGAAAATGTATTAGAGTTAGCTCTTTGATCATACATATAAATTCCGAACGACTAAGCTCTTTTCCTGGCCGTGTGTATGTGAAATCACTCTCAGAAGGCTTGTAAATTCCTTGAAGAAGACGATGGTTGTACAAAAAAATTTTCTGATATTTCTTGGACTCGAATCATTAATCTCCTACATAACAGGTAGACTAAACATTCCGCCACGGGCACCACATCTGCAGATGGATGTGCTTTGATATAAGAACAAGTGTAATTTATTTCGATTATTCGAAGTCTCTCTTTTTCCCTGGACAATTATAAATTAATCTATCCAATCAAACGTATACTTCGAAAGTTATAGTCGTTTTTATAGACCAACCTCCTAAGATCTGACAGCCAGACGCCACTGAGAGACAAGCTTTAGCTGCGGACAAAATTTCTATGATCAATTTTCAACGTAATTACAAGAAGTTCTCTTATATAGTTCTAACGAGACATTTTTTTACTTTCTTTTTTAAGGAGCAATTCATATACCTACCCATCTTTGTCCAAAAAGATGTGCCACAAAAAAGTGTAAGAAAAACTCAGAACTTGTACTTTCTTAGGTCAGGGATCTTAACGTTGTTGATAATTTTTGTTTTATTACTAAGGGAGTTTTCTGAACAAGTGTCGTAGGTATAAAAAGCAATACATTTTCTTACCATCCACAGAAAAAATACAAATTTAAAAATCGTTAAAAATTAAAAAAAAAAAAATAGCAGGCTGATGAAGTGGGGAGCTTCAAAAATTTGGCGCGTGACCATACCCATGATTCAAACCCTTCAAGCAATCTGTGTAAAACAAAAAAGATTATTTAGTCCAGTCATTTAAGTCAAGATAAAGCAAGAATCTCAAAATTTGAGATACCCAGCTGTAAATTTGTATGAACTTCTATTTTGACACCCTAAAAGTTGTCTCAAAACCTACATACTGTAGAGTGTCAGTGTCACAAAAATCCTTTATTGGCATATATCTCGTTTGCTATGGGCTTTTTTTTGCTATTTGTGTCTTTTACAATATTGTAGAAGATTAAATTCTCTACAACTTTTGCCTTAGCAGTTTTTTTATACGTTGAACCGTTTTCGAGATAGAGACCAGAATGCGCAAGGTTAGAGCATAATTTAAGGTAATCTAATAGCCCGGTCAGAAATCAGCCATATAAAAATTATAAACTATTGTAAAAGCTGATAAAATAAGAAATTTAATAATGTCATCAATATTTATTCATCATACTATGTAATGTACTGTATATACTGTATATGTATATACAAATTCCTTATAAGTAATGTTTTTATTATAAAATCTCATTTTTCTGGTGTTTGAAATTGAAAAAATTTATGAAGATTATTAAAACTTAAACTATGTTCTTCTTCTTTTTCTTCTTCTTCTTCTTCTTCTTCTTCTTCTTCTTCTTCTTCTTCTTCTTCATCGTCATCTTCCGGCTGCTGTAGAGATTGCAATTCTTCTTCTTTATCGTCTTCAACACCATTTGTGTATGGGTCTTCAACGATTTCGAAGTCAAATGTTTCATCTTCAATGTTATCGCTAAGATAATGGTGAAGCATTGAGACAAGCTTGCCCATTACACTGGCCACAAGCTAAAGAGCACTGGAACCCCGATTTCCTGCATTTACATCGCGAATCACAACCAACCTTGCAGTTACAGAAGATTGTATTAAGCAATTCCTCTGGAGCAGGTTTTAGAAGTGTCGTAATTGGTTCAAGGAATCCGTTAAGCATTGTCCAACCCCACACCTGGGGTTCCAAATCATACGCTAACCAAGTTTGGACTTGATAAAAAACAAGACTAAGATGTTGATGAGCTGCTGCACTTGTTGGCGGAATATTTGATAACTGTACAGTTTAATTAAATTTGGTAGACTTAACGTACTGTGTATAACAAAAATGATCGATATTTGCCACAGATGTAGGAGCATTATAGACTGCCAACAACGTTTGAATTCCATTTTCAAATAATTTTTGAATCGGACAGTTTTTTCTTGAAATGCTGCAGCAAGTTCAGCCAAATTCGATAGTTTCTCCAATGCTTTTAAAAAAGTTTTTTCCCTTTTTTAAAAAGCGCAGAAGTCGTGTCACAGCCACTTAATGCAACTTCCGCCACATTCGCCTAAGAAAACTACAATCGGCTAAGCCTTCGGCTTCGGCCGAAATAAGCCGAAGCCGAAAGTTCAGATTTTGGCTATCGTGCGTCGTGGTAGGCGCTGAAAAAAAAGTTCATTTTCGTTTTTCGTAGAATTATGCTATAACCTTGCGCATTCTGGTCTCTATCTCGAAAACGGTTCAACGTATAAAAAAACTGCTGAAGCAAAAGTTGTAGAGAATTTAATCTTCTACAATATTGTAAAAGACACAAATAGCAAAAAAAAAACCCATAGTAAACGAGATACATGCCAATAAAGGATTTTTGTGACCTTTGACCTTTGGTTTTAATGGACGCTGACACCCTACAGTATGTAGGTTTTAAGACAACTTTTAGGGTGTCAAAATAGAAGTTCATACAAATTTACAGCTGGGTATCTCAAATTCCGAGGTGAACTTACTATAATGACTGGGCTAATTATCCTAAAATAATGGCGCTATATTTGCACAAAACGGCGACTTCCTAAAAAAAACAATTTTTGTACCGCTTTTTTGGACTTTTCCAAATCGCTTGGCTTGCGAGATCCTTTATTTAAATGAAATATTCCTATCGTAAATGTAGTTCTCTACAAATAGTATATTGTAAAGTTTATAAAAATTTTGCTTCGTTGACGAGATACATATATCAAAAGCTCTGAGTAGAACAAGAGAGTCAACTGCGCAAGATAGTGCCATGTTGTCCATAAGCTAAATTGGACCGGAAACACGCAACCGAGAACACTCATCGCCATTTTTTGTCGGTATTGACATGCGTTCGGTTCATTGAACAATGAAATCGTTTTGTTCGATTTGTTGCTGCCACAGATTGACCAATGTCAACTTGATCATTCAAAACTGCCGCAGTAAGCATTATATGCCATCAAAGTAAAACTTACTTTAAAAAGGAAGTGGAAATAATGAAATTCAATTGCAGCCGGATATAGCCGTTAAATAAAAAAAGACGCTACCTTTGATCACAGAATAAGGTATACTCTACTCTGTGTCTTTGATGTAACCATTGAAAGAAAATTAGGGTATTCAGGCAAAAAAGGTACGAGTTGACTCTCTGTGTATCTACTCTTTGATCAACATTGCTGATAAGGATGGTTTTTCACACCCTTATCCGTTTTTAACCCTGTCATTCTGCGGATTTTTATTTCTAATTATAGTCAATTAACCGATTCATGCAATAAAAATCCATCCGTTTTTGAGTTCCTTATGAAACGACATAATCAATGGCCGAAATCATTCATTTTCATCCGGTTTTTATTTCAAACATCGATAGTAACTTAAGTCAGTCTTTCACCACTCGACTCATTGACAAATATAAATTCTATGATAAATTAACAAATCGTATCGTGAGTTGTTCTAAGTCACTAATGCCCGGAGTACAGCCTTTGCGCTTGATATGATTTCTGACTTCATTTTTTCACCCAACAGCTCTATAAATTCATTTTGAATTTCTTTTCCTCATTATTCGTCAGAATAGTTACAATTCATAACGAATCGTTAATACTCCTGCTCAACTGGATCAAATTTTACTACTAATTGAACAAAGCCGAAGAATTTTCCGTTATTTAACTTAAATAAACCGTCGTATTTCCGGGGCCGTCGCTGTATGTTCCACACCCTGGGCGCAGATGTTTATAGTATAGTAGGGGAGCCCGAGATGCTAAATTTGCAATTACTAAAGCGTCATGGGGACTTATTGGATTGTGAAGTTTACGTTCTAAAACGAAAAAAAGTGTACGGCAATTTTTCATTTTAGTGGGGCGATGGGCTTCTAAAAATGTAAAAAAAAAAACAGTTAAATTGAAATACTCGAGCGCGTCAGATTTTCATAGAGTATACGCGCTTTGTCTTTCTGATAACCGATATATATTAATCTGACGATTTACTGGGGGCAAATGGGCTTAAAGAGAGGTTAAAAAAAAAAAAGTTATTCGAGCGTGTCAGATTTTTAAAGTGAATGTTAAGTGTACTCTAAAAAGTGTATATTTCAATAATCTGACAATTTGAGTGGGGCGATCAGTCATGGCTGATTTTTAAAAATGTAAAAAAAAACACGTGACCTTGAAATACTCGAGCGCGTCTGATTTTTATACAGGGTGATCAACTTGATGTCTTCGTCCTCCAGGATGATAATCTGACAATTATATGGGGGCGTACTCTTAGTCTGACAATTTTAAAGTAACAATTCTTTGTTGTTTCTATTTTTTATTACTGGATGCAATAAAAAAAAACATGTAGACATATGTATATACAAATTTTGATTTGAAATTTTGTTGAAAATACTAAAAAAAACCTCCCTGAAAGTTTGAGCCCTTAATATTAATTTTAAGTCCTCGATCAAAAGGTGTGAAGATTTCCCATTGCAGATACACGGATTTTCTAATATTTATTTTTAAATTTCTATAGCTCAGCGGCATTTCATGGAATCACTTTGACCAAAGATGTTTTTTTCTCAAAATTGAACGCTCTACAAAAGTGTTCATTTTGGCAAAGTCGTTACTCATACCGGCCAGGTAGTACGGGCCACTAAACCAGATTTTTCCATAAAATTCACATTTTTTCGCAGTTATCTCGTAAATAACAAAAGCTACGGAAAAATTATAAATAACAAACTTGTAGAAAATTTAGTTTCCTACAAAAAAGGTCTTTGGACGAAATTGCTAATATCAATATTAAGCGAGATATTAACCACCATATATAATACCTTTTATTGACGATTTTACCTAATCGCCCCAACCAAAATGTCAGATTATATGTTTTCTGTAATACTGATAAAATTACCTTCAAAATAAAAAAAAATTAATCGCGCTCGAGTATTTCAAAATGTCGATTTTTTTTACATCTTTGTGACTTGCCTAGGCAACCTACTTACTTAGGCTCCGCTCAAACTGTCAGATTATTGAAATATACACTCTTCTGGATGTAATCAACCTACCATCTCTTAATCTGACGCGCTCGAGTATTTCCAATGATCGACTTTTTTTTACTAATCTGACGGGCTGCCCTCAGCGAACGCCCCAACATTAAGGTTTAATATATGGTAGGAGTACATTACATGCAGGGCCGAGCCGCCCCTGTGTGCGATGTGTGCGGCGCACACAGGCGCCAAGACAATAGGGGCGCCGCGCCGACACTGCCACCTAAATTATTTTTGTTACCTAAATTATTCACCCCTATCATCGTAGTCGTTCATCGACATCGAGTGGGAAACATTTCTAGTAGTGAGGATGAAATGGAAGAAAATAGATTCGCAATAAAAACTTGTTGAAGATTCGAAGAAAAATAAGAGAAGAATCTGATAGACTCTAAGTAAGTTCAAATTAAAAAACATTTTACAGATGTACATACATCCTTATTTGAAAACATTTTAGGTTTGTGCAGTTCTTCAAATTAAATAAAGATGCATTTTGATATCTGGCACTTAGAAACAGTCAACTGTATCTAATCAATATATCAAAACAAGTTGTTGATGATTGAATCAGAACTATGCCCAAAATGGGTAAATGTAGACGTAACAGAAGAGTCCAGAGAGAGGAAACTATGGTTTTTTTAAAAATTTGGGTTTCCCGGCGTTATTGGATGCATCAATGGAATTGTGTTTTTTGTAGTGGAGTATCGATAAGTAAGCACTAAGTAAGTACTTTACTACTACTTTAAGTACAGCTTTCACCATTAAGGCCACGTCTGGCTCAATTTTTGAATTTTGCATCCAGCTAAGTTTGTCCAACTAGTTGAACAGTTGAACCTGAAATTTATGATGCCCTTATTATGAAATGTCAAATCGTATATCATATGATCAGAAGACAAAATATGACGCTAAATGTCTAGTGAAAAAATATGCACCTTTTCTTTCATTTGTTCACTAAATGTATGGCATATAATATTGACTAAAGTAAAAGTATTGTGAGTAAAATTCTGCAGTCCTTCGATATGAATATGCAAGTTGCTTTAGATGCTTTAACAGAATTAAAAAAGTTTTGCTAAAAATTAGAACAGACATATTTTGAAGAAATTGTAAGAAAAATTAGGCGTCGAGACCGAATTTGAAACTTCCAGTTCCAGACCCCTAAGACTTCGTAAAACTCCAAAGAGTTTTGATTATGAACACGAAGACCACTCTATTAATGATCCGAAAACCTCTTTTAAAATTAATGTATTTTTTTATATATTAGACCAAGCGTTATCCTCCGTAGATGAAAGATTTAATTTATTGAATAATCACAATGACGTCTTTAATTTTTTATTTAATTTAAGTGATGAGCAAGATCAAAGACTAGATAGATAGATAGATAATGTTTTTTATTTCAATAAATTTTTACAGAATTAATACAATATAAAGAACATGGCTGTGCTGCCGTCTGCCTGAATGACATATTCTTTTTTGAACATACATTTAATAATTTTAAGAAAAATAATATAATATATAGACAAAATAGTTATGATTGCAAATGCAATTTTGAATAGAAATTGATACTAAAATTTCGAATCAGTTTTATAATTTTTTTGTTTGAATTTATAGTGTACAATTCAACAGTTTTTTAATAATTTATTTATTTAATTTTTTCGTTTTTTAACGTTTTTAAATTTTAACCCATGAGTTTTTAAATAAGGCTATTTTTTCAATTTTGAAGTGATTTGAATTTTGAAACACAAAAATAAATTAATTTAAATATAATTTGTAAAATATATTTTGGAAAAGATTTAAATAAGATTTATTTGTTTCAATTTTATTAAAAAGTAGTTGTCATCGTTTGCAGGAAAAACTTTCAGCAAATGATTCATTGGATATTAACGCCGATGATTTGTATGAAGAAATTATGTCATGTCAGCCTTTTTTCAAAAAATTCAATAATGATGTGGTGAGAATTCTTGAATTTATATATTTAAACAATTTGACAGCTGTATGCCCTAACATTACCATAGCATTACAAAATTTGCTAACTATGCCAGTTACAGTAGCAAGCGCGGAAAGGTCATTTTCTAAATTAAAACTTACAAAAAATTACCTGCGCTCCACAATGAGTCAGGAAAGATTAACAAATTTAGCAACAATATCCATAGAGGAGGCCATACTAGACCATATAGAGTATAGACAATTAGACATACGTGAAACTATCAAAGATTTCGCAAACAAAAAAGCGAGAAAAGTGGAAATATTTTAATTTAAGTATGTTTATATTCTTGCAAATGTTGACTCTTTTTGTTTTTTTTTTTTTTTGATTCTTTGTATTAATAAAGTATGTTAAAATTTAGTTCGAGTTTTATTTTTCGCAGTAATTGGGAAGCAGAAGCGAACGGGATCTACCTATTTAGTATCTTCCCAAATGTGCTCCAGTTTTGTATACTTTGATATTAATGATAATATTATCTAAGTACTGTAAAACTGGAGAACATTTATTTCGGTCAAAATGAACAATTTATAATATTCGTTAAAGATTTGAATTCGTTTTTTATGAACATTCGCAAAATCCCCTCTTGGGCTCCCCTACTATTATATGCTGAACCACGTTGTGTTAATACATTTAACACAAAGGTTTATAAAATAAAAACAAATTTGAATTTTCATACATATTTTTATTAAAAATGATTCAAACTAAAATGTATCCAGAAACACACAGATACATATATTCGTATGAATATACATATTTTCCTATTTAAAATGACTAATTGGCCCATTTGGAGGTCATTGGATAAGATCCGGGTTCTTTTCCGTACTTTCTTCAAATTTGCAATTCAAAATCAGATCTCAGGGCACACCGGTTGACAACAGCCAAGCAACGTTTACTGCAACATTGATCATTTGTTTCGCACTATAAAAAAAAAATACAATATTAACGTCGCTGTTCTGGATACAGGGAGAACCGTTTAAATTCTGCAACAGCTTTCACTGCCCCAAATATGCAAAGAAATAGGGTGAGTATTCCGTTGCCATTTTAAATAAAATGAATTCATTTAACCATATTAGTTGCTTCTGATCACAGAGGATCAAATTTGAGAAAAAAAAGAATGTATCTAGGTATGTATATATAAAACTCACTCTAGCCCCTGTCCTACGGCACTGGGTAGAGTATTCATTCTCTGGATCCGCTGCCATTTGCAAAAGAGCGGACTTCACGTTAACCAATTCATTAATTTGGGATTCCAAGTCAAAAATGTCATCTAACAAATCACTATCTTCCTTGGGATTTGGGACATCCTCACACTTATTTGATTGGCATGAATATGAACAACAGTTTTCATGACTAAGACACTGGAAAAGAAAGGTACATTTATGTTATATTATAATCTTTTGTCTAAAACTTCGTCTAAATACTTACATATTCACCGTCATGTCTGCAAATATCTGCTGCAACAAATACGATTCCAAACAAAGCTACAAGAACAATTATTATCTTTCCAGCCATTTCGTTAAGTTTTGGTATCAGTAGTTCAGTCAACT
The DNA here is from genome assembly GCA_949752695.1 of Melanostoma scalare. NCBI lineage: Eukaryota > Metazoa > Arthropoda > Insecta > Diptera > Syrphidae > Melanostoma > Melanostoma scalare. The sequence goes on along the minus strand of OX456985.1, from coordinate 41,752,225 downwards.
TCAATGGTTTGAAAGCTTTTGGTTTGGCTGAACTTAAAATTCCTTGTATTTATATGAAAAATATCTTGAGTGATAAAATATTCTTTGCCGCTGTTGGCCAATCAATCTCTCCGTGTCCTTATCATTTCGTATGAGAATAAGTTTATTGAGTGTGACTAGTGCTGTAAAACATTATGTGTTCTTATCTCCTCACATGATGGACAGTTGGACCTTATAACAAGTCCCATTTTTTTTCGGCTGACTAATGTAACCGAATTTAGTCTTATTGCTCGTGAAAGTATTGTTGTGTTGTATGAGAAACGCATTAAGAGTTTCATAAAAAACTCAAACAACACAATAAACCATAACCCACCTCAAAATGATTCAAATTACGAAACAATTCAATATACGAATCAAGGTCATCAAGCGGTTCGTTTGTAAATAAACAAACGAGCACGCTTGATAGACCATTAATAATTCACAAATGCCCGGTCATCGGTTTGTCGCCAAACCGAAACGGAAGGGCAAAAAGAATAATGAAAACCTAGTTCTGGTTCATATGATCACCATATGAACCAACAACAGGTCAAAGACCTAATGCTGACGAGTTGAATTGCACTCATGAAAGTCGGGCAGTGACGAAATTCGCTTTTGCAAATTCTTGCAAAACAATTAAAGTAAATTCTTGACTTAGCAGAAAATGAATTGATGTCGATAACATCGATATCAATTCATGGATAATTAATTTGGTATAAATAGGCTTAAGAAATTAGTAATAAGGAATCAGTCAGTAACATTCAGTAATAATCGTAACTAGACAACCGCGTTGTTGTAAGCTCTTGGTATAATTGATAATAAGTATTCTTACAACAGAGAAATAAAGAAGTAAGTTCGTTAACAACAAAATAACTAAATCTTTTAATTTCTCAGGTACCTTCAGAGATACCAAATGGTATCTCTGTTTAAGTAGGCCTCGTCGCCTCAAATATTAACTGGCCCCAGTGTGCCTTTATCCGCTGGACAAACCCCCTATCCCAATCCCCAATTAAGGAAGACGACAAGACGCTACATTTGTAGTGTCCGTCTAAGTTAAGAACGAGAGTTCTTAACAATTTTCTAAAAACTTTCTGTGTAACCAAAAAGATTACACAACATTTTGGCGCAGCCGGTAGGATGGTGCGTCACTTTGGAGTTTAAACTCCGACTTAAAATCCTGAGGACCACTCCACTTCAGGTACACCATTCGACCTCCCCTTGTAAAATAATACAAATGTATTTTTCTTGTGGTTAAATTTTCGGATTTTTGGGTGGAAGTATTGTTCTCTTGTCTTGTTGTCGAAGTTATAAAATCCGGTTGTTGCAGTTTCCCATTTTCTTACAAGAAAATTTTTTGTTTTTTCGCTCGCAAATTGTTCTTTTTTTTTTTGTATGGACTCTAATCCTGAACAATTGTTCGGTGAAATCCAACAACTACAAAAACAAATAAAGGAACAGGCACAAGAAATAAAGAACTTCAACAACATCCTACTTGGTGAACTAAAATCACTAGTTGGAAGAGAAGTTTTTGCCCTAAGGTTTGCCCAGATAAGCTCTCAGTGGGGACAGTTTACACGACTGGAAACCACTGACGAAATCTTATATACTTATGTGGAAGCAGTTAAAGAGCAACTGACAAAACAAGAAAGAAAAATCTCGGAGTTAGAACTGCAGTATAAAAAACAAACCGATGTTCTGGCTCAACTGAGATCAAGACAATCAGAAGCAGAACAAATAAATGAACAAGCCGAGGTTTCGATAGAGAAGTTTAACCAACAAGTAGACTCTTTGCAAACCAAATTAAAAGAAGCGCAAAAGGAAATACGTCTCCTTAAGGCTAAGGAGCTAAACTTCTTCTCTGAAACCGAAAAATTGAAATCCCAGGAAAAGTATTACGTTTGCACCATACAACGTCTGCAAAACGATTTAAAGGAGTTAAGAAGAGTAAAATTAAATTCTTCACAAAATTTAATATTCGACACTGAAGAAAAAGCTAACACCAAAATCGAAAAGACGAAAACAACCAACATGTCTCTAGGTTTTGAAAAACTCCTCAAGCTTTCCGTCGGCATCCCTGAATTCTCTGGGGGCACCGATTCCAAAGTTGCTCAAAAACTCCAAACCTTCATAACATGCATAAGGCCCATTATAGAACATATCCCAAACGAAGATGAAAAACTCTTCCTTCAACTTCTCCAAACAAAATTGAGAGAAGATGCCTTGGATTTGATTCAAACGGCAAAACCAAAAGATTTTAAGGAATTTGAAGATGTACTCAACCGAGCATACCTTCCAATAGAAGACTACAACGATCTTGTTAATTGTTTGATAACAAGTCGCCAGAGTCAATTCGAAACCTTAAATACCTTCATTAGCAGGTTACGCCACTCTCTTACACAATGTAGAGATGCAGCCGAAATCAAATATGGGGAAAAAGCAGAAATTGTAAAAACTCAGTTATCTGATTTTGCAAAATCAGCTCTCGCGTCAGGTATAACTAACAAACAACTAGGCCAGTATCTGTTCACGTTGGAGAATAAGAACTTTGAAGATTTAATACGAATTGCTCTCAGCATGGAAAAACATGTACAAAGGGTGGAAACAATCCCAGCAATGTCTTGCAATGCAGCCTTCACGGGAAATGAGTCCAATTCAAGAAACCCCCAGACACCTCAGAGATCGAACGAGAAAGCAAACATCACTTGTAACTTTTGTAAACTTAAAGGTCACACATATGAGGATTGTTTAAAAAGGAAAAATACACCCGTATGTGAAAACTGTAAAACCTACGGACATGAGACCCGACTCTGCCGTAGAAAAAATAATTCAAATTATCAGGGCACTAAATTCCAAGATAACAACTGGAACAGAAGCAATAGAGGCGAGTATGTTCCAAAGCAAAACCACACAAATCCATTTAGGAATACTCATAGCGAGCCTAACTTCAAACCCAACTTCTCAACCCCAAATAGGAACGAATTAAATCCTAGGGCAAGGGTTTTTCAAATGAACTCGGAATGTGATTTTTGCGGAAGAAATTCACACTCTATTAGTCAATGTAGTTTAAAAATCAGGTGGGAAAACAAAAATTCGGGAAACGCTTCATCGTCGACCGAAAAAACCCCGGCTCGACGATAAATAGAAAAAATTTTAAAGGGTATTCTGCAACACAACAGTTTTTCGAAAACTACGAATTGCCTTCTGTTGAAATCCCTACAGATTTTACTAAAAATAAAACCGTTCGTCTGTTAGTGGATACTGGATCTGAAGTCAGCCTCATTAGGAGGAAGGTGTTAAAACAAAACACAAAAATTGACAAAACCAGAAACGTATCCATAAATACTCCATTTGGTTCAGGTAAAACACTTGGACAATGTACTGGAAAATTCAAAATACCCACGGAACCTTCTTGCAACTTTCAAGTAGTTGAAGATGAATTACCCATTCCAGATGACGGAATATTGGGATATAATTTCATTGGGCCACACTGTAATGTGGAGGGTCCCAAAAAGATTTTAAAATTCATCACCACAAAGCAAGAATATATAACTCCACTGTTAGATTCAAAAACAGGGGTTCACGAATTACCAAGTACAAAATTTGGAGATAACTCCTATGGACCTCATTGTAACCATCAGGAAAAAGACACTTGTGGGAAGAGGAAAATAGACCTTGCAGAAAGATTTTCTGATATGGCTAAGACCTCTTCAATCGTTACACAAGATGAACCAAGTTTTACAAAATTAGTAATCAACAGAACAAAGAAACAAATGCCAACCCGTAGAGGCTCTGGTAATAATCTTGGCAATTCTCATAGTAAAGAAGACACTTGTGGAAAGAGGAAAATAGACCTTGCAGAAATTAATCATATTAATCATGGCTCTGATCAAAAAATCAAAAATAATAAGTCAACCCAAAGCGGATCTGACTCAAAAATAAATAATAAGTCAACCCAACGCGGCTCTGATCAAAAAATCAAAAATAAAAAATCAACCCAACGCGGTTTTGATTCAAACCTTCATGTAAATGATAAGTCAACCCAAAGCGGATCTGACTGCAAAATTAAAAATGAAAAACCAGCCCTAGGAGGTTTGGTTAATAAAAATAAAAATGAAAAAACTTCTGAAGAAGAAAGTAGTAAAATAAAAAATAAGGACAGTTTACAAGTCAAGAACTCGGTGGTAAATCCGATTCCCAATGAAGAAATTATTACAGATTCATTTAGAAATACATGGAAAATAGGACCACTAATAGGTCTAGGAAGTTTTGGTCAAGTATACTCAGCATGTAAAGCCTCAAACTCACAAAAGAAAACATCTGACTATAAGTACGTCGCGAAGATTGAACCACACGATAGTGGGACACTCTTTGTGGAGATGCATTTCTATATGAATAATACTCATTCAGAGGACATTACACAGTTCAAAAAACTTCACGATATAAAATCTTTAGGAATATCCCATCTAGTAGGTACTGGATCACACGACTATGATAATGTTTTACATCGTTTTTTGGTCATGCCACGGTACGGAGATAATATCTGGAAACTTTTCCTTGAAAACGGAAGAAAAATTCCAGAACATACCATCTACCGTTTAGCGTTACAGATACTAGATGTGTACGAATACATTCACGGCAGAACCTATGCCCATACAGATTTGAAAGGAACAAACATCCTAATAGGTTGTGAAAAAGACAATACCACTCAAGCGTATCTGGTAGATTTCGGCTTAGCAAGCCACTACACCCAAGAAAATTTCAAACCAAATCCTAAGAAAATGCACCACGGTACAATTGAGTACACCTCTAGAGATGCTCACCTAGGTGTAATCACCATGCGAGGAGATTTCGAGATCCTTGGATACAACCTTATCGAGTGGTCAGGAGTGATGTTGCCTTGGGAGCAAGAAAATCTTCTTAAAAATCCTTTAAGGGTCCAAAAGTCAAAAGAAACCTTTATGGGTAATGTTACATTAAGTTTGAAAAAACTATACCACAATCAGACACCAAATGCAATTCTGGAGTTCATAAAATATGTCGCTTCTTTGAAGTACAATGAGACACCAGACTATAATAAATGTCGACAAATATTCCAATCAGGACTAAAAACTCTTAAAGCTATTAACTCAGGTGATCTAGAGTTCAAATTAGGCTCAACACAAAAATTTGTATCTTTAACAAGATGGGAGTCTGACAAAGAAAACAAAGACAAAAACAGTAGCATAGTTGAAAAGAATACCTCTGAAATAAATTTAGTAATAAAAAACCAACCAAAAAGCAATAAAACAATTCAACTCAATCTAAAGGAAGGGTTGAAAATTCCCTCTAGATCGAGAATGACTGTAGAACTACCGTACAGAAGTGAAGAAGCCATGATCTGTCTATCCAAACAAATTGAGGAAGGAGTGTTCTTGGGTAGCTGTTTGATAGGAGACCATAAAAGACACGTTGTAGTACCCATAATAAATACACATCAACATGAAATCAAAATAACACATATCGAGCTGGAAATGGCCCCCCTAAAAGATTTCGATGTAGTAGATATTAATACCCACCAAAAAGATTTTTGTACTGACAAGGTAGAATGTTATCATACAATAACCCAAAATAGTTTCGTAAACAATAGAATACAAGAATTAACAACCAAATTGAACAAAGATGATAGCCTAAACGAAGAAGAAAAAGAATCTATAGTAGACCTTTGTTCAAAATACAATGACATATTTTTCCTACCGGGTGACAGACTCACTCACACTACAACCATGCTGCATAAAATCCCAATTAACCAAGACCAAGCCCCTATAAACACCAAAATGTATAGGCTCCCTGAGAAACAACGAGGAATAATAAATGAACAACTTGCTGAAATGTTAGAAAACGACATAGTCCAACCCAGCAAAAGTCCTTGGAACTCACCACTTTTAGTGGTACCCAAAAAAGCAGGACCCGACGGAGAAGTACGTTGGAGGGTAGTAGTCGACTTCCGTAAGGTGAATGAATGCACGATAGGAGATGCGTTCCCGCTACCTCGTATCGAAGACATACTTGACCAACTTGGTCATGCTAGATATTTCACAACACTGGATCTTGCCAGTGGGTACCATCAAGTTCTTGTCCATCCAGAAGATAGGGAAAAAACAGCTTTTAGTACGGCCTATGGCCACTACGAATTTAAGCGAATGCCTTTTGGACTCAAAGGAGCTCCAGCGACATTCCAAAGACTTATGAACTATATCCTTACTGGTCTACAAGGACTAGAATGCTTTGTCTATTTAGATGATATAGTCGTCTATGGAAAAAATCTGGTAGACCATAACAGAAAATTGGAGTTAATTTTCGAGAGAATGCGAGAACATAACTTAAAATTGAACGTAGAGAAATGTCAATTTCTCAGACGAGAAGTAGTATATTTAGGACACAAATGTTCCGCAGAAGGAGCACTCCCCGATCCAGGAAAAACTAGTTGTGTGCAAAACTTCCCTGTACCTCGCACGATGAAGCAAACACAATCCTTCCTTGGTTTGGCCAATTACTACCGGAAATTTATTCCAAACTTTTCGAAAATAGTTCGACCACTGACAAATCTTACTCGAAAGGACGTTAAATTCACTTGGACAGACAAATGTCAAGAAGCATTCCAAACAATAAAGAACTTGCTAGTAACACCCCCGTTATTAATCTATCCCGATTTTAAAAAACCATTCATTCTCACAACGGACGCTAGCAATGAAGCAATAGGGGCAATTCTCTCGCAAGGAGAAGTAGGGAAAGACAAACCTATTGCATACGCTAGTCGTGCATTAAACAAAGCAGAAAGAAACTACTCCACCATAGAAAAAGAAATGTTAGCTGTTGTTTGGGCGACTAAGAATTTTAGATGTTACTTGTTAGGAAGAAAATTTATAGTGTACACAGATCACGAACCATTGACAGGTAATTTTAGAGTAAGAGACCCCACGTCAAGGTTAATAAGGTTCCACCACAAACTATCCGAGTATGACTGTTGTTTAAAATATAAAGCAGGTAAGACTAACGTCAATGCAGATGCACTGAGTAGGATACCACTAACGGAATCTGATGAGGACAAGAACCAAGAACGTGAGAAAACTTGTTTAGCCGTAACAAGAGCTCAGAGAGCTTTACAATTACTAGATAAAGAAGACACTAATATTAAACGACACGACTCTGACGAATCTTGTAGTGACGTGAACATTACCCAACAAAACACATCAACAACAAATGAACTCGAAGACTTCAAATATAACAGACAGAAGATCGATAAGCCCGAAGAAATATTGAATGTACTCAGAGATTATCATGACTCCCCGTTTGGCGGACACCAAGGTGTCATAAACACATATAAAAGAATCCGAAAGAATTACGTTTGGCCAAAAATGTTCCAGGACATATCTAAATACATAAGGAAATGCCCAAAATGCCAAAAAATGAAATCAAGTCCAGAAACAAAAATGCCAATGATAATTACTGACACAAGTCAAATTCCTTTTGACAAGGTTTATTTAGACATAGTAGGGCCACTGCAAGAATCATACTCAGGAAACAAGTACATTTTGACGTTTCAAGACAACTTGACTAAATACGTAGACTTCTACGCAATACCTAACCAGGAAGCCGTAACAATAGCCCAGATATTTTTTGAACAAATCATAACAAGATACAGAATACCCAACAAACTAGTTACAGACCAAGGGACAAATTTCTTAAGCAAGTTATTTAAACAAGTATGCAAATTACTTAAAATTGAAAAACTGCAAACTACCGCCTATCACCCTCAATCGAATGGTGCATTAGAAAGGGCACATAGACCACTAGTAGAATATTTAAGAACGATCTGCGATGAAAACCCAAGATCTTGGGATCAATTTCTTAGAACCGCCGCGCTTGTTTATAACAATAGCATTCATGAGGGTACTAAGTTTACCCCTATGGACTGTCTTTTTGGTTTCACCTCCGACATACCTTCAAACCTTAAAAAAGAACCCGAACCAATATACGACCACGAAAATTACTATTATACTTTACGGTATAAATTACAGAAAATACATTCTTTAGCTAGGAAAAATTTGATTATTAGTAAAAAGAATTCAAAAAATTATTACGACAATAAAATAAGAACTATAACTTTTCACGTAGGAGACAAAGTACTTTTGAAAAACGAGAATAGACAACACAAATTATCTGAAATATGGACAGGACCATATCCTGTGGTACAAATTACGAGTCCCACAGATAGTGTAATATTAATTAAGAAAAAACAGGTAACCATTCATAATAATCGTCTCAAACATTATTACGAATAACAGCTACTCTTTTTTCTACTATAATTTTTTTTGCTAAGCAACGCTCCCCTAAAACCAAAAATATATACAATGCCTACAAATGCATATTACTAACCCCACAAAGTCTGTATACATGTTTCCATTTCATTCATAAAGTGAAAATGGCAAGGCAAAAGTAAAACAAACTGAACCTACTTTAAAATCGAAATCTGTCGATTTGAAAAAAAAAAAAAAAAAAAAAATATATATATAACAATAATAAATATTAAGGTCACTACGTAAAACCACTTCTTCAATTTCACATTCATTCAATAACACATGTTCAAATTCATCAAAGAAAGACCGCATTGAAATTAACATGATAAAAAGCAACGGCACACGCCAATAATGCGCAACAGTAAACAGTTTCAATAAACGATCAAAGTACATTCACGAACATTGAACGAAAACCGAAAATACGAAACAAAATTTTTGTATGAATCGGCAATTTTTTTTTGTAATAGTAGTAACCATTAGCCCAATGATTTTTTTTGAGTAATGAATCACTACGGAATTTAATATAATAGAATCTGCAAACATTTTTTGAAATACAAATTTATTTTTAGATTATGACTCCGGTCAAAGTAACAACAATCCTGAACATGATAACGATAATATGGGCAATGAATGAAGAAAAAAACGGATTCCAAGTGGAGGAATTAAACAACACAGGGGTAGTATTCGAAACAATAGGAAAAATACTTCTATACCATGACAGTTGGAACGTACTAACAGAAATACACGTGGACGACATAAAACAACACACGGAACTAGTAAGGAAAGTAGAAGACAAATGGAACGAAGTATGCAATAATTTCAAGAACAAAAAATGTAATAGCAACACACCAATAATAAAAGGAATAGTAAAATCAATAAGACAACGAACTCAGGTCATTGAAGATATAATAAATCCCCACAGAACAAAGAGATCCTTATTCGATGGTATTGGACGGGGTATGCACTATTTATTCGGAGTAATGGATAATGAAGATGAAAAACAGGTCTACAGTAAAATAAGCAACCTGGAGAGTGATACAAAAACACTAGCCGAATTAGAAAAACAACAAATCAGCGTGATAAAAACTACATACCAAAAAATTCAAAAACCTCTAAGTGAATTAGAAGACAATCAGAAAAAATTAACGACGGAAATAAACCAATTAAACGAAAAAATTAACACCGAAATAATGCAAGAAAATGAGGTGCAAACAATTTTGGAAACTCTTTTACTATTGATAATAGAGATTCAGAGTAGACAACAGGTAGTTTTGGACATAATATCCTCCACAAGACAGAACCAAATTCATCCACTTCTGATAACACCGACAGATATAACAGAATTATATATGAAAGCATGCCCTCAGAACACAATTCCCAACAAAGAAAAACTAACGGAAATATTAGGTAAAACACTTCAAATAAAAACACAACCAATGAGAGGAAAATTGATAATACGCATAATACTTCCACTCTTTAACATTGAAGCATTTACACTTGAACAAATCCATTTGTTCCCGATTTTGTTGAAAGATAGTCAATCAGCAATAATAAACATACAAGAAGAATTCATAGCAAAAAATATGAAAACAAAGCAATTCATAACAATAACGAGAGCAGAATTTAACAAACTGCGTACAGCTAATGTAAACATATATGAAAAATGGTTTGTAGGACCATTAGAGTCACCTATTTTGACGGGGACAGAACAAAAATTATGTTCATTATCACTCATATTTAACCCTTTTGGCGAAATGAACAAGTGCGAATACACGTATCACTCGGAAAGACGCAACTATCTGATTAAAATGACGCATAAAAATACATGGTTATTTTCCATACCAAACACCACAAAAATACAGATTCAATGCGATAAAGAACTCCATGGGACTTCCTTGGAAGGAGCAGGGGTACTTCATATTACAGAACCATGTCACATAATATTAGATCACCAGATAATATATTATGAAGATATGGAACATTCAAAGATAAAGATACAACAACCTGAATTTGTGTTACCGGATCTTGTATTAAATAAAACAATCCAGGAAAAGTTAGGAAAGAGGAATACAGCGAACACAACAATAATACTAAAATCAGGAAAAGCTAACCTTATTATGAAGGAAGCTACATATGATTTGAATGAAATTGAAGAAAAATTCAAAAACTATGAGAATGATAAGGAAAAAATGCGGAATCATACCATAAGTACGATAACCTCAATATCACTAAGCACTATTGTAATATTAATATTAGTAGGGTTAGTAATAATACGAAAGGTTGCACACTGCAAAACAAAACCAAAAAGGAAAACAAACCCAAAATATGAAATCCCTTTCCACATATCTCATCCAATAATCCAGATCGCACAACCACAAGAGATCATACCTAAGAAATCACCACCACCACCACCACCTACTACAACATATGTTCCCAACCAAACAAGTACCCATTCAACCCCAATTAAAAAGGACTATTATGGAATTAAAAAACTACAATTGTAGCATTAACCGTTTTTTTTTATTTTTATTTTTTTAGGACAACAATGGATTATATAACAAGCGAAAAATTATACTGCGTATTTAAAAAATTAGAAATAAGCTACAATATTAAAAATTACCAGGAAGAGGTAATGGAAATACTTAATAATAAAAATTACAAATGCCATAAAGGTAGCCGCCACCCATTCGAATATGAACTACTGATGTTCCCGATAGAGGTCCGGGGATTACATTGGCACCTGATAGTTGTAAACAACATCAACAAAACCATAAAAACTTATAATACTATAGGAGCATCGGGACTAATGGCAATGAATGCCATACACATATTCCTACAAAGGGAATGGACTATACGAAATCCAACGACGGAAGTTCCGCAGTATAAATGCTCCAACGTAAAGGTGCCGGACCTACTATCGGGGTGGGACGGAGGTATTATTACATGTATGGTGGCAAGTTACATAACACAGAAGAAAAAATTATCAGCCCAAAAAGACGATGTGAAGAAATTCACAGAAACGCTTAAAGAAGAGATTCGGGATTATCCCGAATTTCGATACAAAATTTTGAAAAAATAAAAAAAAAAAAAAAAAAAAAAAAAAAAAAAAAAAAAAAAAACATATAAAAGCGCTTTCAAAAAAAAAAAAAAAAAAAAAAAAAAAACAAAGAATTATAAAATACATAAAAAAAAAAAAAAAAAAAAAAAAAAAAAAAAAAAAAAAAAGGAAAAGAATTAAAGCGCCACCATATATAATAAAAAAAAAAAAAAAAAAATTAAAAGATGGGAGATAGTGAGCCCCAAAACAATTTTACACACTCAACCGATATACAACATACACACAACATTTCATACACAAACAAACCCTTACACCCCCTCAAAGCTTTAAACATAACACAAGTAAAAGTTCATCTAAAAGATATTAAGATTGCTAAAATTATATTGAAAATTTATGACACCCATTTTAAAAACTTAAAAACCATTTTTAAATAAAAAACACAAAAAAAAAAAAAAAAAAAAAAAATTATTTTAAAACCATGATTCTATGAAAAAATAGACTAAAACTTGAGTTACTATAAATATGTATTCTTTTAAGAAACTTAGTAAGAAATGAAAAATTAAATAAAAAGAAATCAAAAAATAAAGACTACAATAGACTTCTACTATTATAAGAAGAAAACTAATTTAAATAAAAATTGTAATATTTATGCTACAACTAAACTAAAATTAAATAAAAAGAAATCAAAAAATAAAGACTACAATAGACTTCTACTACTATAAGAAGAAGACTAATTTAAATAAAAATTATAATATTTAAGCTAAAACTACACTAAAATTAAATAAAAAGAAATCAAAAAATAAAGAGTATAATAGACCTCTATTACTATAAGAAGAAAATTGTTTTAAAACTTATAATATTTAGACTAAAATTACACAAAACAAATTCTATTATATATACAATATTTATAAAATAAATTGAAATTTATGTAAAATCGGAAACTATACTTTTAAAAGATATTTTTCCCATTGATTAAACAAATTTTACTAGAGATACAATACCTACCAAATGTAAGTAAAATAAAAGTTATACATTTAAAAAAAAAAAAAAAAAAAAAAAATTTATAAAATAACAAAGATATTATATAACATAATCCAATGATATGTCCAAAATGTTACAAATTCAACTATACGTTAAAAGCGAAGGAGAACACAATGGAACCGACGGCGTCCAGGTACCATTACACACGAAGAAAACAACTTCTAGAAACCACTACAGGTCGATCCCCCTGGAAACAACTACATTGACTGGAGGATTACAATTAAGAATTATTTTATAATTTTTTTTTTCTTCCGTGTTAATTTATAAGATTACTTTAAAAATTTTCAAATTTTTTGTCTGGAATGCTGAGTCAAGAATAACTTCTGTAGATATTTTGGCATAGGATAATATTAACAAACATTTTTGTATAAATTCGTCAGACTCTCATGTGGGCGGTAAACTCGATTGGCAATTTTTGTCTCTTCTAAACAAAAATCGCGGTTTTGAAGGGGGGAGGTGTTGTGTTGTATGAGAAACGCATTAAGAGTTTCATAAAAAACTCAAACAACACAATAAACCATAACCCACCTCAAAATGATTCAAATTACGAAACAATTCAATATACGAATCAAGGTCATCAAGCGGTTCGTTTGTAAATAAACAAACGAGCACGCTTGATAGACCATTAATAATTCACAAATGCCCGGTCATCGGTTTGTCGCCAAACCGAAACGGAAGGGCAAAAAGAATAATGAAAACCTAGTTCTGGTTCATATGATCACCATATGAACCAACAACAGGTCAAAGACCTAATGCTGACGAGTTGAATTGCACTCATGAAAGTCGGGCAGTGACGAAATTCGCTTTTGCAAATTCTTGCAAAACAATTAAAGTAAATTCTTGACTTAGCAGAAAATGAATTGATGTCGATAACATCGATATCAATTCATGGATAATTAATTTGGTATAAATAGGCTTAAGAAATTAGTAATAAGGAATCAGTCAGTAACATTCAGTAATAATCGTAACTAGACAACCGCGTTGTTGTAAGCTCTTGGTATAATTGATAATAAGTATTCTTACAACAGAGAAATAAAGAAGTAAGTTCGTTAACAACAAAATAACTAAATCTTTTAATTTCTCAGGTACCTTCAGAGATACCAAATGGTATCTCTGTTTAAGTAGGCCTCGTCGCCTCAAATATTAACTGGCCCCAGTGTGCCTTTATCCGCTGGACAAACCCCCTATCCCAATCCCCAATTAAGGAAGACGACAAGACGCTACATTTGTAGTGTCCGTCTAAGTTAAGAACGAGAGTTCTTAACAATTTTCTAAAAACTTTCTGTGTAACCAAAAAGATTACACAACAGTATAAAAAATCATAAAAAAACTATAGGTTGTGCTTTTCTTTTAAGGAGCTGTGTTTTATATAATTTACTGTTGAGGTATTAATATACAGTTGCGTGACGAGTTGTCGTTAGCCCACAAAGTGAAAAATTATAAAATTTTCCTGATGACTCCATGAACTTGTAAAACACACTTTTAAACTAGAGCTTTAATATATTTGATTTTCTTTGGTAAAGAAAATTAATTTTATTTTAATCTCTCCTGAGACCTATGTTCTCCCAGCTAAGCATAGTCGGATGAGCAGCTCGAGCATGAATTTTAGCTGATCATATAACAATGAAAGGCCATCAAGTAAACCATATTGATGGCTTATGCTACAAGTTAAAGTAGTTGCGCCAATAATCTGGAAAGTTTAGAGCACGGGCTCTTTATACGTGGGAGGTGGGGATTCAAATTCCATTGAAACAGCGGGAATCGCCTCTGGAGAAAAATCGGCATATCCTCCGATAGAAACATTGCCATTAAAAGTTTTCTCTCACCTAGGCTTTCTTCTTCTGCTTGTAATGCGTCGGTAAACCTCCCGGTTTTCCATTTTTCCATGTCTGAGTTTAACCAAATGCCAAATTGTCTGTACCAGGAGTTTTTGCTCTACCTTTGTTTTCGTTTCTTCGCAATTGTGTTTGATTATTTGTAGGATATTGAATTTTTAACGGTATTTTTTGGATCTCCTCTTTGAACATGACTATGCCATACGAACTGAGCCCATCGTGCTCTGTTTTTTTTCCAAGATGGTATTTTTGACGTGATACCTTCCAGGGATCTTGGTTCTTCTAAAACGATCAAGCTGTCATACGGACCTTTTGAACCGTATGTAAGTGCTGGACGCACAACAGCGGTGTAAAGTCTTACCTTCAGCTAACAGCAGATGGTTGAGCGACACTTCATCCAAACTTGAACCAAACGATTCTTAGACGATTGATGTCGTCATCACAAGTTGCTTCATTGCTGATCAGTTATCCCAGACACTTAAACTTTTCACACTTGGGAAGCACATTTCTATTTAAATATCAGAAAATTTGTAATACATGTACTGTCTTTTTTGGACTAATACGGTACCCACTATCTTCTAAGACTTTTACCCATGCCCTTAGTGCTTCTTTCAGGGATGTAAAACAACATTGGAATTAAGTTGATAAAGGTTGAAAAAAGTATAATCCTCAGCCATATGGGTGTGGAGTAGGAATGGAAAGACGTTAATCAAAGATGAAGTAGGCCTGATTTGAAATTACCGGAAACAAGGTCAATCCATCCATTTTATAGACAATCAGATTGAAATGAATAAACGCATATGATTCTGAGAGCTATTTCAAATTCAAGTAAGCAAAATTAAGCAAGAATAAGAGTTAAGGCTAGTAGATAAACTGGATCATCATGCGAGTCTTCCATTTTCGTCATGAAGGACTAAGAGGAAACCACCGTTGCATGCAATACCTATAAAGCCAGCAACTTGGCCTTGCAACAGATCACATTAGATGACATCGAAAGTAGCATAACCACCAGGCACAGAGTAGAACCACAAAGCCAACAGCTGAAAGGTTGTGCCATTTCGTCTACAAGCTAAATTAGAATGGGTACTCTCGCCGCCATTTTTTGTGGGTTGGTTTGCAATCAATCCGAAAAACTGAACGTGTTTCCGATATTTTTTGGTTTGTAAAATATGAGAAAGTTGAAAGCTTCATTACAAACGGTAGCAGCAAACATTTTCTGCCATTAAAGTGATAGCTACATTAAAAACATGGAAATAATGAAACTATATAGCAACCGGATATAGCCGTTAATTCAAATAAGATCTTTGATTTCACCACAAAAATAATTTGAGGGTGTTTCAGGCAAAGGGGTACGAGTTAACACTCTGTGCTATCTACTCTGTGGGTAAATTATTTCATTTGATAGAGTCTGATGGATGCAGCAGTTATTGCTATTGACAGCAGCATCGAATTAAGGAATTAGGTCTAACGTTGATGTCGATGTCGATATTGCTGTGTTAATGTATTTTCAAAGTCATTTGAAACCACTGGTTACTGTGTCAATCTGTTTATCGCATTAGAAAGGAAGAAGTCCATCTCCAATGGCGGCACAGCAAAGGAGGTGATGTTATGGTCTCGGGGTAGTAAGCTATGAGCTGTTATAGAAGTGCGGAGCAAGATTTCCATACCTCCAAAATGACAATCGATTATGATACATAGTTGATGGACAATATGGACTTTCCAACAAAACAATGTACACTTCAACGCTGGTTTTCGTTACTACATGTTTATGAGTAACGGCTGTAAGTCAGTTTAAAATTAGCGAGGGCATTTGAAATGATTCAGTATAACTAAAAGCTGATAAGAACTCGTTAGGAAAAAAGAAATGGTATAAATACGAGGCAACATCATAAGAAAAGCATCATAACTTAACATCACAGAGTACCATCAGAACCAAGCAAAATGTTCGGAAACACAGTTCTAATTGTAGCCTGCTTTGGAATAGCTTTGGTGTCATCGGCAACTATTTGCAAGCGCAGTGGGTCAAATGTAAGTTCGAGGACTAAGTTTTCTATTGAAAATCGTCAATGTTAATTGTTTTTCATTGCAGTGCAAAATTGACGCAGATTGTTGCTCGAGAATATGCGATACGAAAAAATGTGTCGGCGGCTATTCAAATCCGTGGAATGAAGAACCTAGTGATTACTTAGAAGAAGCTTCCAACAACGATTCCGACATGGCTTATTTAGATTTATTAAGCACGATTCTTTTGGAAAAAGCTGAAATTGCGGAGGAAGAATCCTCACTTGGCTGCACCTTTCCCGGTTTTGGGGTAAATTAAATTCGATACAATTGTTTGTTTATTGAAATGTCTAATATTGCAATAAATTTCAATTACAGTGCCACAAAAATAAGGACTGCTGCAGCCACCGATGCTTACCTGTTGTAAAACGTTGTTCAGTGTGATGAACATGAAGATATTCAATACTTTTTTTTAATTTAAATGTCTAATTCAAATGTCTCTCACATGGTTACAAGAGAGTGTTATTTTTAAAAATAAAATGTGGAAGTTTGTTGATTTAATCAAAATAACTCAGTTGAGCGTATTCTTTGAAGATTTTTACTTTTATCAGATATTGAATTATTCTGCAGTTGTTTTTATGATATCGTATCAACCTAAAGCACGGGCCTTGCTAATTACTCGCTGGTCTACTTAAAGAGTAGAAAAATAATTACTATTCGAAAAATGCTTCAATTTTGGACCTAACCGAAGTTTTGACAAGACTCTTAGCCCTAGGTTCGATTGATTCTAACAGAAGAGGTCATGTCTAAATTTCAACATTTCCAATGAAAACTAAAGAAAATAACAACACCAACGTTGCACAAACAGAAGTAAAAAAGTAGGATGGCGCAACAATGGTGCGTAAGCTTCGGGGCCCACAATTTAAAGACAATATTCGGTTAAGAGCATTCAAATTAAAATACTGGGAAATATTGAAAGTTAAATTGTTTCACTTTTCGGCACTAAAAACCGCTACTTTAAAGTCAATTAGGAATTCATTTGATGAGAGAAGAAAGGGTAATTATAATTATGAAACATCAGGAGCATTGCTAATCCAACCGATTCATTACGAGGAAAATTAAACGATATCTTTCCGTTGTACGGAAATTATGGACATAAGGATCTGGTAGACCAAACCTCTTGATCTCAAGCAACAAAAACAGAATTCAACTTGAAGCAAGTGGTAATAAACTGAACGTTGGCCAGATAAACCGCAAGTTTGACAGCAAGGCAATAGAGCGGCTTTAAGTCCTAAAAAAAGGGATATAAACTATGAAAAGGGTGAATTTTTGTGGCAAGAATTCGTTAGTGGGCCAATTTTATAGGAAAAAAAAACAGTCGAGTGCTATTAAAAAAATATAAACCCAAGACATTGGTTTTATTATACTTTTCTATGTATAACTGTTTTTGGTGTCAGTCACCGACTGCAATAGAAAAGTGATAAAAAAGGAAGTTATTGAATTTTTTTCAAACACTATAGGTCTGTATCTTTACTCACACGCGGGATCCCATGGGATTCCGCGGGATCCCGAAACGTGTATCTTTACTTTTTTTGACGTAAAAGTGGCAGAGCTTTTGCTTTTTTGTCACTTCCCCTCCAGCAAGAATTTACCCGAACAATTTGCTCGTGCACTTTCTTGCTTGTCAAATCGGCTGTGTGTGAAATCAGCTGATCGAAACATTTATGGCACTTTCCATTGGACGAAAAGAACCGTCCAGGAGCGTCCAGAAGCATTCTCAAACCGTTCCATTGGTGCAAAAAGATCGCTTCTCATGATTCTGAGGAGTGACAACCGCTTCTCGATTTGAAATGAGAATCGACTCAAGAAGCACTAACACATGTTACTCAAATGTCAAAAAGAAAATTTTCTTCAAGGAATATTTTTTTAGAGCCATAGGTGTTTCACTCACACAAAGGCAATTACGTTAAACTGAACAGAAATTATTTTGGGTGTTCCATTGGTTTTTAAAATGAGTGCTTCCCCGAATGAAACCAATGGAAAATGCCATTAGATTGAATTCAAATTTATATTTGAAATTAAATGAAAAATGGAGAGCATAATCTCTCTTTGTAGGTTTGAAAATTCAAAAAACATTAGTGTGTTTAATGACCTGCTCTAGATCGATCTAGAGCAGAAAAAAGGAGCTTTTTGGTGTTTAATGTTGCTTTCTTATCAGCTGACTTTTGCCACCAGCTGACTCTGCTCTAAGTTGCCTGACATTTTTCATGTTTCTTGCTCTGCTCTGAGCTGCGCTGCTCTGCTCTTTTTTCATTAAACACACTTACATCTCTACAGAGAGTGCATGACAAATGTCATTCAGCAGGAAACATCCCAAAAGGCGTATCTTTACTTTTCATTTTCGGATGGAGATTACAAAAACAACATTGAAAAGCTCGAGCCCAAACTTTTTCCCGAGCTTTTTCCCAAACTTTACCCAGAAAGTAAAGAAACTGACCTTATGTCTGAACTTTTTACTTACAAAAACTGACCGAAATATGGCCACAATAGGTCTGTATCTTTACTCACCCGCGGGATCCCGAAACGTGTATCTTTACTTTTTTTTGACGTAAAAGTGGCAGAACTTTTGCTTTTTTGTTACTTCCCCTCCAGTAAGAATTTACCAGAACAATTTGCTCGTGCACTTTCTTCCTTTTCAAATCGGCTGTTTGTGAAATCAGCTGATCGAAACATTTCGATTGAATTCAAATTTATATTTGAAATTAAATGAAAAATGGAAAGCATAAAGGTTTGTTCGTTGAAGCACTGGGGTTGCCCTAGGGTCGCCACAAAGCGTTTTTTGAGAAACCTAAATTCGCCCTGAATGTCAAATTGAGTGTTTTTTGAGCCATAGGTTTGCCATAGGTTTTCCCCAAACTCGCCCTAGCTTTATGCTGTGGCGATTTGAGGGCTGTCAAATGGCATGTGTTTTTATTTAAATGACAGGGATGTGTGGCGATTTGTGGTTTAGCGTTTTTTGAGGACTGGAAAACCCTGGTTTTTTTGGCAACTCATGGGGTTGTCAAGAAAACCTGGGTCAACCCTGGGGAAAGTTCAACGAACAGACCTATAATCTCTCTTTGTAGGTTTGAAAACTCAAAATAATGTTAAGTATGCAATGCAATATTGCTTTGAGCTCATTTTAGCACGTTTCTGAAACAAAATTGTTTGTATGTTTTTTTACATCTCTACAGAGAGTGCATGACAAATGTCATTCAGCAAGAAACATCCCAAAAGGCGTATCTTTACTTTTCATTTTCGGATGGAGATTACAAAAACAACATTAAAAAGCTCGATCCCAAACTTTTTCCCGGGCTTTTTCCCAAACTTTACCCAGAAAGTAAAAAAACAGATCTAATCTATCGTCGAATTTTGTCGCTCTAAGGACACGGCCACATACTGAGAAAATTGAAAACCAAGCGACTTCGTTATGGTCGCTCAGCTTTCAATATTGTTCTAATTTCAACGCATTTCCGCTCAATATGTATCCGTACTTTTATACTGATTGTAATTTTATTCTCATACTATCTAACCCGCCCCGCGTAGCTCGGGTCCTACGGTGTTTTAGTGTATACTATTGCAACGACTCTGCAATATTTAGATGAAATTAAAGCTATGTTACTGAGGAGAATATTAAAGCATTTTTAATGTTGCGTCCACCTGCTAACCCAGAGGTTCTAGGTCCGAATCCCAGCGAAGCAAAAATGTTTTTCCACGGGTATCGCCTTTCGCGAGGAATTGGCAAGTCCTCCGTTAGTAAATTCACTGCCATGAAAAGCGCTTTCTCAATTAGCCGTTCGGAATCGACAGAAAATTGTAGGTCCCCTCCATTCCCTCACAAGGCATGGTTGTGAGAAATGCGCTAGGCCCAGGGGCTCCTCGCTCTGGTGCGCCACCCTATTTATTTTTTTTAGTTTTTATAGTCAATGTAACTCGGGGATAACACCACATTGTAATAGTAAAAACAAAAATTGAAATCGGTTCACTGGTTTTTTGAATTCCCGTTCCCATGGGAATATGGGGATAAAATATATTCCTTGTTACTCAAGAGTAATATAGCCCTCTAACGGTGAAAGAATTTTTGAGACTGTTCCAATATTTTCTTAGTTTCCGGTAACGTTACCGTTAGCGTGAGAAAAATGGAATGAAATATAATAGATGAAATATAGCCTATGTTACTTCCTAGGCTCTAAACCATTTCTGTTCATTCAAATCGGATAAGTAGTATTAGAGCCTGTTCAATACAAACAAACAAACAAAAATCAAAAAATACTTAATCTTTGTAATAGTGTAATGATAAAGATTGTAGGAATAGTCATTTTTTACACAAAACAAAGTAAAATTATTGATATATACTTCTTTATTTACTCTGCAATATAAGAATATTTAGAAAAAAAATTTAAGTTTGTAGATTTCAATATACTCAAAGTGAAGTTTATTGACTATTAAAAAATAAATATTAAAACAAAAGTATATATAACGTACATATGTACATATAACTATAATGCTGTTATATTCCCTTTCAATAAAAATTATGAAGTTGTATACTGATATCATTATTCATCTTGAATAATGTCCTCTTCTACACTACCAGATATGTGCAAGTCACTATCGCAATAAGTTTCCATACATTCTTTGCAAAATATGGAAGAAGATAGGATTTAAGTAACTCTCATGTCAATTTTTGGATTTGAGAATACGTTCTTAAAACATGCTGTTTGATGTTATTCGCGTGTTGGTGGTAAAAGTAGGAGAGCCCAGGATGCTAAATTCGCAGTTAAAAAAGCGTCATGGGGACTTATTGGATTGTGGAGTTTACGTTCTAAAACGAAAAAAAGTGTATTGCAGTTTTCCATTTTAGTGGGGCGATGGGCGTGTATCAGCTTTTAAAAATGTAAAAAAAAAGTCGCATTGAAATACTCCAGCGCGTCAGATATTCATAGAGTATACGCGCTTTGTCTTTCTGATAACCGATTATATTAATCTGACGATTGACTGGGGGCAAATGGGCGTAAAGAGAGGTTGAAAAAAAAAAAAGTTATTCGAGCGTGTCAGATTTTTAAAATGAATGTTAAGTGTACTCAAAAAAGTGTATATTTCCATAATCTGACAATTTGAGTGGGGCCATAAGTCATGGCTGATTTTCAAAAATGTAAAAAAAACACGTGACCTTGAAATACTCGAGTGCGTTAGATTTTTATACAAAGTGATCAACTTGATGTCTTTGTCCTCCAGGATGATAATCTGACAATTATATGGGGGTGTACTCTTATGGCACTTTCAATTGGACGAAAAGAACCGTCCAGGAGCGTCCAGAAGCATTCTCAAACCGTTCCATTGGTGCAAAAAGATCGCTTCTCATGATTCTGAGGAGTGACAGCCACTTCTCGATTTGAAATGAGAATCGACTCAAGAAGCACTAACACATGTTACTCAAATGTCAAAAAGAAAATTTTCTTCAAGGAATATTTTTTAAGAGCCATATGTGTTTCACTCGCACAAAGGCAATTACGTTAAACTGAACAGAAATTATTTTGGGTGTTCCATTGGTTTTTAAAATGAGTGCTTCCCCGAGTGAAACCAATGGAAAGTGCCATTAGTCTGACAATTTTAACTGATTTTTTCTTTAGCTCAGCGGCATTTCATGGGATCGATTTAACCGAAGATGTTTTTTTTCTCGAAATTGAACGTTCTACAAAAATGTTCTCTGTGGCAAAGTTGTTACTCATACCGGCTAATCTGGTTTAGTGGGCGGTACCACCTACTAAACCAGATTTTTCCATAAAATTCACGTTTTGTCGCAGTTATCTCGTAAATTACAAAAGCTACAGAAAAATTGTAAATTACAAACTTGTAGAGAATTTAGTTTTCTACAAAAAGGTCTTTTGGACCAATTGCTAATATCAATATTAACCGAGATATTAACATTTTATTAACGATTTTACCTAAATCGCCCCAAGCAAAATGTCAGATTATATGTTTTCCGTAATCCTGATAAGATTACCTTCAAAATAAAAAAGAAATTAATCGCGCTCTAGTATTTCAAAATGCCGATTTTTTTACATCTATGTGACTCACCTACTTACTTAGGCCCTGCTCAAATTGTCAGATTATTGAAATATGTATACACTTTTCTGGATGTAATCAACCTACCTTCTCTTAATCTGACGCGCTCGAGTATATCCGAGGATCGACTTTTTTTTACTAATCGTGTAAATTAAACGTGGGTTTCCCAATCCTCTAAAAACGTTCGTTGGAGCCCTGGAGTCACCCTGGGGTCGCCACAAAGCGTTTTTGGAAAACCTAAACACGCCCTGGATGTCAAACTGAGTGTTTTTTTTTTGCCCTGGAGCTGACCTGGGTTTTCCCCCAACTCGCCCTAGGTTTTTGCTGAGGCGAGTTTAGGACTGTCAAATGGCATGTAATTTTATTCGAATGATAGGTATGTGTGGGGATGTTGTGGCTTAGCGTTTTTTGAGAACTGGAAAATCCAGGTTTTTTTACAACTCACAGGGTTGTCAAGAAAATTTGGGTCAACCCTGGGTAAAGTTCAACGAACGAACCTAATAATTTCGTTCGTTGAAGCCCTGGGGTCGCCCTGTTGTCGCCAGAAAGCGTGTTTGTTTTTTGAGCCCTGGATTTGCCCTGGGTTCTCCTTCAACTCGACGTAGGTTTTTGCTGGAGCGAGTTTACGTAATGAACATGGTTGTCAAATGGCATGTATTTTTGTTCAAATGACAGAAATGTGTGGTGGTTTAGCGTTTTTTTGAGGACTGGAAAGCCCATGTTTTTTTGACAACGTCAAGGAAACCTGGGTCAACCCTAGGTACAGTTCAACGAACAAACCTAATATCATTTTCTAAAGATTGTGTGAAGCAACACGAACACGACACTCTTCTAATGCGGATATTTTATCGTAGGACAATCCCCAGCTTAAGAACAGTTTGAGAGTTTAAGGATCAATATTTTTAATCACTGTTATTATTGAGTAATTTATAAACTTTTCATTATATTTATATAAGTAGACAACTTTGAACTTTTTACAGCACACTGCACTGCAGTTCAGACATTCTAAAGCAATGATACAAAAACGAATTTTTGGAAGGCAACCGCCATCAACAGTTGGCTTTGCCTGATTTAAGAATGAAATTGTTGTGACAAAGAACTTACTTGTCATTCCAAAAACTAGCAGTTAGATTGCGAAAGTACAATCGTTCGACAAAAAAACTACATTTTATATTCTTACACCAACAAGTTTGGTATTAGATTAAAATCGTTACCTCAACAAAAGGTTGTTGAATCAAAAATTCCATTGTTGAAATGATTGATTGCCTTGGAACATACTCAAAACAAGAACTTTATTGTTGAGGTAACAATTTTGCACTTTTAAAAAACAGTAAGAACATTGAGCATTTGATTGCAAAAACCTCTTTTTCATGGTAAAAACTAGGTCTGTTCGTTGAACTTTCCCCAGGGTTGACCCAGGTTTTCTTGACATCCCCATGAGTTGTCAAAAAAACCTGGGTTTTCCAGTCCTCAAAAAACGCTAAACCACAAATCGCCACACATCCCTGTCATTTAAATAAAAACACATGCCATTTGACAGCCCTCAAATCGCCACAGCAAAAAGCTAGGGCGAGTTTGGGGAAAACCTGTGGCAAACCTATGGCTCAAAAAACACTAAATTTGACATTCAGGGTGAATTTAGGTTTCTCAAAAAACGCTTTGTGGCGACCATAGGGCAACCACAGGGCTTCAACGAACAAACCTACTAGGTTTGTTCGTTGAAGCCCTAGGGTCGCCACAAAGCGTTTTTTGAAAAACCTAAATTCACCCTGAATGTCAAATTGAGTGTTTTTTGAGCCATAGCTTTGCCATAGGTTTTCCCCAAACTCGCCCTAGCTTTTTGCTGTGGCGATTTGAGGGCTGTCAAATGGCATGTATTTTTTTTTTTAATGACAGGGATGTGTGGTGATTTGTGGTGTAGTGTTTTTTGAGAACTGGAAAACCCAGTTTTTTTTGACAACTCATAGGGTTGTCAAGAAAACCTGGGTCAACCCTGGGGAAAGTTCAACGAACAGACCTACTATATTGTTAAGAGAATAAAACCCAGCTGTTTTTTCAAAAAACTCTTTGTTGTTTCTACATTTTTAAGCTTAGGTACAATCATTTAAGTTCTTCGATTAACAGTTTTTTTTTCTGAGTGTGCAGTTACTGATATATTACTGATTTCGTTATTTAGCGTTTTTTCATAACTTAAAACTTTTAAATGAAGTATTTTTGCCCCAGTTAACGCCAATTTTAAATTGGCCTTAAGATTTGGAGCCACGATGATGCGATACTCGGAAAAACCTGATGCTCTGAATCTCCGAAGCCTTTTTCAATATGAGTATTTTTTGTGATATCATCATTCAAGTTACAAATTCCATCGAAACTAAAATTACATACCTAAAAGCAGATAAAAATAACCTTTAAAGTGAAAAAACCAAATTCCTTAATCATCATTTATGTAAAACTGACTCTTTCTTTGCATCTTATCGATACACGCAGTATGGCTAAAAACGAAAGAAATTTTTTTCAAATGACTTTGCAAACTTTTGGGGTTTTCTTGTATTTGACTAATTGTTTGCGCTGATAAGCACGACTGGCACATTAAAAATTAAAACTATGAAATGAAACAACATTAAACGAACATGTCCTATAAATATACGACCCTAGACGGTTATGAAAGCAATCATAAGTAAACAATTGAAGTCAGCACTCATTTACCCTTGATTTGAGTACTAAGCCCGAACATACCAAAGACTATAAGATGGCTCAAAAAAGTTTGTTACTATTGCTGGCTGTTGGATTGATTCTAGTTGTGGCAGATGACTTCGAAGATTTCGAGGAATATGTAAGTACATTGCCAAAAGTTTTTATTTAATAAGATTATTGAATAAAAAAACTTCTTGGGCTTGTCTCTTTATAGGGTGACACCAGTGTCGAGGGGAGACAAGAATTCATTCCAACAATTTACTCGGATGCGGCCCTTCTTGACTTGATCAGGGAAATTGTTCTTCTTCCAAGTTTATATCGGTCAAACCAGATGGGGTCCAGTAGTCAATATCCCAAGTGCCTTAGGAGGGGTGCCAAAGTGAGTTTTTAAGTTTATATGATTACGATGTTATGCTATGCTATTTCTTTTATTTACATATTTATTTGATTGAACTACATATTTAATTTATGTTTACAGTGCACGCAAAGTGAAGAATGCTGCTCTCACCGCTGTTCCCGTCTGCTTAAAAACCCGTTCTGCTTCTAACACGCAGTTTGAGTTCATAATAAGTACATCTTTAGTTGGAATTGATTAGAAAAACTATCTGTACCTATCTCTATTTCTTAATAAAATATATTTTATCTAAACACATCAGTTGTCGGTTTGAAAATGGGATAAAAGTTTGAATTTAGTTTTTCGATCTCAAATAATTTTAATGGGCTACCGATCTTGTAGACGCAAGCTTTTGAGTAGAGGATTTGTTTCATCTAACATTTAACACCTACCTAAACTTAGTTGTATTTCACAAGTTCCACTTTCAAAGGTATTTGTTGGCTGTAATACTAGCAGGAGACGGAACTCCTCGATTCTAACTCTTCGCTACGGGATCCCGTATTTAAGTTGGTCGGAAACAGGATACCCTAGGACAGCTGCTATAACAATTTAAACAATTTGGTAGGCTACGGTCTATGGCTGAGAAGAATTGGGAGCCTAGCACCTAACATGCTCTTTCTGTTAGCTCTAATCTAAATTCTATATCACCATCTAAGCTGCAATGCTTGGGAATTCGTGGTCAGCTTTTGAGACGGTTATCTAGCTATCTACTGACAGAACACAGTGTGTAAAACTGGGTAGCAAAATTTTCAAAACTAATGTTCTTTCAGTAGTACCACAAGGGAGGCACCTAGGTCCACTCCTATTTAGCTTCTTTATAAAAGAAATACCATTCCTATACCTATCCGATTTTTGTAATCTTCAAAACTATTTTAATTTAGTAGTTGACTTGTGTGAAAAATGTGTGCTACCGTTGAACATAAAGAAGTGCAATATCTTTACGGCTCATCGTATTATAACTCCAGTAATGCAAAACTATTCAATTTAAAACATTTTTTTAAGTCATTTTCGATTTAAAACTGTAATTTTTTTACATATTGATTATGCTTGGTTTTGTCAATTAAAACTGCAGTGAGTTTACAAATCCGCATGCTTTAAAATCAGTACCTTTATATAGGTCTTTGGTTCGTCCAATTCTTGAATAATGTTCAATTGTTCGGTGTCCTTTCTCTTTTATTGGTATTATTGTCGCATTAAAAGAGTTCAACAGATTTGTGCTGAAGCAATCGATACTCCTTCGTATATTTCAAGGTGTGCTTTGATTGGCCTTGACTCTTTAGAAAACGGCGCTCTGTGCAGTGTACCAGAAAGACGAATGCGTCACTTTTTTTTATAATCCTATGCACAGATATACATAATTATGGTAATGAATTCTTCACTAGATGTGTGGAACTTTTAATTCTCTTAGTTTTGAAATTGATTTGTCTATGAACGAGCAGAAGCAGAATACAAATCTAAATTATTCAGCCCTATCACAGATTCCATCGTAGAAAACTTCCACACGGAAAGCTAAGTTACGAACTACGGAAATTTGTGATCACAAAATCCGAATGGAATCGAAGAAAGCATTTCCACTTGCCACACTAAATACCGCCATGCTGGTTTTCGAAATCAGCTGTCTTATGCCAAATTGCACATTTGATCATACACATTTTCTGCAAAACACAACTTCTTTCGTATATTAGGTTTGTTCGTTGAAGCCCTGGGGTTGCCCTAGGGTCACCACAAAGCGTTTTTTGAGAAACCTAAATTCACCCTGAATGTCAAATTTAGTGTTTTTTGAGCCATAGGTTTGCCATAGGTTTTCCCCAAACTCGCCCTAGCTTTTTGCTGTGGCGATTTGAGGGCTGTCAAATGGCATGTGTTTTTATTTAAATGACAGGGATGTGTGGCGATTTGTGGTTTAGCGTTTTTTGAGGACTGGAAAACCCAGGTTTTTTTGACAACTCATGGGGATGTCAAGAAAACCTGGGTCAACCCTGTTCTAAAAAAACGGTAATCCACAAATCAACACACATCTCCGTCATTAAAAAAAAAATACATGTCATTTGACAGCCCTCAAATCGCCACAGCAAAAAGCTAGGACGAGTTGGGGGAAAACCTATGGCTCAAAAAACACTCAATTTGACATTCAGGGCGAATTTAGGTTTCTCAAAAAACGCTTTGTGGCGACCCTAGGGCAACCCCAGGGCTTCAACGAACAAACCTATTAAGACGACGATTTTACATTCCACTCGGATTTGGTGATACCGAATCTACGAATTTCGAAATTCGTTCCACTCCGAATGGATGATGTGATAGTTACGTCGGGAAACTTAAACTGTTTTCGATTACGATGGAATCTGTGATAGGGCTGATTATTATCTATATATACAAAAATGAATTGCTTTTCGTTAGTCTCGCTAAAACTCGAGAACGGCTGAACGGATTTATCTTATCTTACCTACCCTATTATCGCACGGGAACAGAAACAGGAGCGAGAACGGGAACCTTAAAGTTACTTGACAGATCTCAAAAATTCTTTAAACTGTAGGATGTTGCATTATCCTTCAGTGACATACAGCCCTATTCTGCTATTCATCGGGGGGAATTTTTCTTGAATTTTCACTAATCACTATTCTGCTATTCATTCGAAGTGAATCTGTGTACACAATCTGTATACACAGATTCACTTCGAATGAATAGCAGAATAGTGATTAGTGAAAATTCAAGAAAAATTCCCCCCGATGAATAGCAGAATAGGGCTGATAGACTTACATTTCATTCACATATTTCCACGGGAACGGAAGATTCCCACAGGAAAGGGATTGGAAACGGAAACTTAGAAACTACTGGACTGATTTCAAAAATTCTTTCGGCACGTATATTTCATCCCTATAATCCCACGGAAACAGAAACAGGAACGGGAACGGGAACCTTAAAACTACAGACCCGAGCAACGCCGCGCCCGCCGGGCGGCTCAGCTAGTATTTATTAAATTAACTTTCTTCTTTAATTTTTAATTGTTATCAGTCTCTAAAATTTGAAAACTGTAGATGAAATAAATACATAATTGTTCTTTTTCGTCCTGACAGACTCAAACAGGATTTTTTCATGCGCGTCGCATAAGGAAGAACAGGCAGTGGACATATTTTTCTTGCCCGCATTCCCGCAATACATGCTCATCAGTTGTTCTTTCTTTTTATTGTAGTTTAAGTTTTGAAAAAGATCATGGACAGAAAACCGTGTTTTGGAACGCCGGAGGTTCGTGGTTCGAATTCCAACAGATGTAAATATGTTTTTTCACGGGTATCGCCTTTTGCGAGGAATTGGCAAGTCCTCCATTAATAAATTCATTGCCATGAAAAGTGCTTTCTCGATTAGCCATTAGAAATTGGCAGAAAATTTAGGTCCCTTCCATTACCTCACAAGGCATGGTTGGGAGAAATGCGCTATGCCGCATGGGCTTCTGCGCCACCCTATGTATGTATATATGTATGATAGAAACCCTTTTTTCCTTTCGTGTTGATTTTCGTTAGCATTTAGTTCACTATAAGAATCTTTTACATTGCAAAGAAATAATAAATCCAACCGTTTAGCGATATTTTTGATGTTTTTCTGAAAGTTGAGCTTTTTTAGGATTCAAGTTACAGTGCCCATGTTCTGTTACTAAGTATCACCACAATAAAAATCCGGCGATAAACGGTAGAAACTGAAACAAAATTTTAAAAATTAAACAAAATTTCGTTTCGGTTTCCGCTTCTTCTCGTTGGATGTTAACGATGTGATATTTAAAGGACAAGACAATCGTACCTACGGGAATAGACCCATTGAAAATAAAAGCAGAACTATTTTATCTATTTACATTATTATTTGTCTGTAGTAAAAGCCAATAAATACATTCAAAGGGATTTGCACATTCAGATTTTGAGTATTATTACATTTTCAATTCAAAACATTTTAAAAACGTATGTCTTTCTTCAGATGCCTTCTCGACACCGTGGCACATAAAATGTGGCACAAGTACATTCCCAGGTGGGTTTGGCACCGTCCCACTCAGTCTGTGTTGACCACTCTTTGGTAAAAAGATCATATATTTGAACATTAGACGAACAGTTGATAGTTTCGTCTGAAAGAAGTCCGCCAACAAAGTAGATTTTATTTTTAACCGCCGTTATACCAGCATGAAAAGCAGGAACTGGATTTTTTGTTTCCACGGACCAAGTGTCAGTTCGAACATCATACACATCAATGTTTTGAATTAGGATGCGTGTTATAGTTTGAGAGTCTTCGTACCATCCACCACATGCGTAGATTTTATCATCAATGGCAAGGAGAACGTGATCGGCTCTAGGTTTGAGCATTGGACTTCTCTGATGCCATTTATCGCCATAGGTATCGTATCGCCAAAATGATGAAAGAACTAAGTGCCGATCAATTCCGCCTTAAAAATAATTTAAAAACAAAAAAATTTGACTACACCGAACGTTTGATGAACTTTTACGGCTTACCTGATATGTACAAAAAGTGGCCCAGGACGGCACCGGCATGTTGACTCCGATTTTCCCTCAATCGTTGTATGTAATCCCAACTATCAGTCACAACATTGTATCGCTCGCAGTTCGACACCCGACGTCCTTGGGGGATAATAACACATTCACTTTCATCAGGGTAATGGTCCCATCCGTCTATAAAATCACAAACACCCCCAACAGCGTACAAGTAGTTTCCTACTGCGTTTAAAGAAAAACGACATCTCTCCGATTGAATTGGTGCTATAGTTGTCCACTTATCTTTCGCCGCACTATATCGAAAGCCAAAACCGTGTATGTACTCTTTTAGACACACATCGTAGGAACCACCCACTACAAACAGATCGTTGCCCAGTACAGTGGTTCCATAGTTACATTGTTCAATGTGTGGAATAGAAGTAAGCTTATGCCACTTCTTCTCATCAGGCAGTGCGAAACTTAATTGATTGTGTATTCCGTTGATATAGAAACCTCCAATTTTCACTAAAGCTAATTCCATACCTCGGGTATTGGTTAAAACATTGCTGGTAAGCACATCCGAGTTGGCATACTTTTTCTTACAAAGTTTCTTCTGCTGGTAACCCACTGTTTTCATTACGTTAAAATATGGCGAATGAACAGACTCCTCTATATAATCAAACCGAGGCCACACATGTAGGTCAATATTTTTAATTTGATCGAAGCGTATATGGGCGAAGAGCTTCTGAGCAGCTTCCAAAGTTAAACGTTTCTTAACACAATATTCGGCCACGATTTGTAGTACATAAACCTCCGAACAATCAACTGGATAGTCACAACTCAGAATATATTCGAACTGTTCGCAGTTAACGTTTTCGATTTCTGTAGTCTTGGAGAACTCTTCTAAATGTGAACAAATAAATCGGTAGGTTTTATGTCTGAGATTGTTCAAAGAATAGAGATCAGCTAGAGTAGCTATATCGACACAGTTCTCCATGTCTATCTGAGATTCTAAGTAAATGGAACAGGATTGGACCACGGCATTCATTTGGACGTGAGTGGCGGCGGATAAAATGTCTTGCACGTTTTCGCGATTCAAATCAAGTTTAGACGTATAGGCGTACTCGAGTAGACTTCTCATACCTCCAGCTGGAATGCCAATCAATTTGACTTCAGACTGCTGGGCTTCTTTCATTGGGTCTATGAACATGGCAGCGAAATAATCGCTACAAGCTGCTAGAACAACGCGATGGGCCTGAAACATAAAATAATGTTAAATTGGATGAATTTATAAGTAGCCAGTTGAGAATAAGAAGACAGTATAGACACCGTGTCCGCCATACACAGCTGGTGAAGACGAGAAAAACAGAGTATATGAGCTGGCAAAATAAAAAGATACAGCATAAAACTCAAAAGCATAGACTAAATAGGCAGTTTAGCACCTGGGTACAATGAAAAAGCAACTTAGTTATTTTAAACTTGCCTTAATCGATTCACCCTCAACCAGCAAGGTTATATCCAAAAGTTTGTCAGCCTTTCGAAGATCATTCAGTCCCATCATCAGTGCATTTGAATGCCTTAATGTGCTTTGTTCCAATTTATTGTCCACCTCATCTACAGATTCTGACATTTCTCACTGGCGGTTGATATAAGCAAGTGGAACAAAAATAAATATCCACACAAAGTTAAGTTTTACTTCAACTGAGACTAGGTCAACTAGGGAGCTATTAAATTATAAATTTTTTTAGCTGTTCACAGAAACATTCCAAAACTCCAATGGCCGTCTCTCTCACCTGCACTAACAGTTAAGCCCTAGTTTCTAGAAGTAATAAGAACACCAGACATCAGAAAACAAATCAAATATCAATAAACCTGTTTAATTACCATCCGAGTCTTTTGTTCTTCGCCCCTCTGCTCCGTGTCAGCCTTATCAACAACAACTGTTGCCGAAAGGTCAGGGAATCCCTCTTATCAATATTTAGGTGACTATTTTTGATAACAAATAACAAAACGGAAGCTAATTTTATTTTTGAGAACAAAACTAAATAAAAATTATATTCCGGAACAAATTATCTTGGACTTGGTTTGTTGGCAGGTATCCAGCTGTTTGTTCTTATTTTTCTTTCTCTGGTGTACACACCTGAAATTTTGGCGAGGAGAAGTCAGAAATTCCTTGGGTTTGCATTATACGCAAACACCACAGCATGTGGTTCGATCTTTCATTGCACAGGCAACAAAACAATTAAAGATTCAGGCATTATTTATGTTGAAACCAAAGATTATTTGCATTTGCTAGTTTATCTTTTAAATTTACAACTCCAATGCTACATGTTTATGCCTCTATGACCATATTTGTTTTGTTTTGATTCCGAATCTGGAATGGGATCAAAGACATGTAAAACGTATCGTAACGTTGTCAATTTGTTTACTCACAAGAAACGCACTTGTAGTCGCATTCAGCAAGAATTAATTTTAGAAATTCAATAACTCATCAAAAAATTTGACTGTAGTCTATTTTTTTTCAATGGAATTCATTTAGAACTGAAAAAATCGAATGCAGTTGATTTCTTTTTTGGGACGGATTTGCTAAGATTTTCACACTGATTTTTGCACACACAACAATGGTTGCGTTCGGATTTTTACCTAAGACGAACTAGATTCCTTTCGTGACATTTGTTGTTAGTGTAATCCCATATTAAAAAGCAGCTGACTGCAAAACATCTTTTGAGGGGAAAGCGATCCAAAGGTACCTTAAAAATCATGGTATAGCAAGCTACCCAATTTGAAATTTGAGAACAGCTGACTTGGATTCATTTTTGTTTTGCTTTCTGTCATAGTGCTTTGTTGCAAAATTGTTTTTTGTAAACATAAAATTTAAAATATGGTGCTCCTAATTAATCTAAACGACGTTGTTTACGAAGTAAACGATTGTGAAGAAGTTTGCAATCGAATAATAAGTGGTACGTGTTGTTTGCAATTTTTAAAACACATTTGGTTTGGTTTGTTTTCACTTCGATTTATCAGCTGTTTCTGATTTGACAGATACCTAATCTTATGTTGAATTCCTTTCACCAAAAGTATCGATTCGCCATCGATTCGGCGGCGATATTTTTTGCTTAAAAATGTTCCTTTGGAGAAATATCGATTCGGCGGCGATTCTTTTTTTGAGACGAATCTACACCGATTCTCACACAGATTATCACACACACAACTAGCTTGACAGTTTGGATATGTCAAATAAAGTTATTATTTATTGTGAAACTTTTGCGAAACAATAATCTAGCGCGCCCAATTATTTGATAAATTCAAAATTTATTATTTAATATTGTTTGACAACAAGACGAAAACAACGAAAACTTCTAATTGAAAGTTAATAAAAACGCACAATTTAACATATAATGGAAGGTCTTTATTTAAAATATATGCACATCTTGCTTCGACTGTGCTGCTCGAGCTCTCATAGTGGACTGCGCACTGTGCACCGCTCAAAAGTTCTTAGTGGACTGTGCACCGCTCTGCTGATGTTAGTGGACTGTGTTCTTGTCAATGCTCATCTCGCCATATATAGGTTGTTGCTGCTGCACTAGCCTGCTTACCCTTCTCGATATTGAGCACCGCTACTTCACATATTTGGCATGATGAATCTGCACTTGGGTTTTTTCCATTGCGACCCTTCGGTCGCAACCACCGTTGTCTGGTACGTCTGCCACGTAAGATCTCGATGAATATTTGCTATTTCTCGGTCGGAACCACCGTTATCTGGCACACGATAACACAGTGACTCTTAACCGAAAAGCTTCTTCTTTGGTTGCCTGCACCGAATCATGTTGATTCTATTTCTCGGTCGCAACCACCGCTATTTGCACATTGTTTGTTGTCTTGTAGGACATCTGTGTTGTAAGAACAATTCTTCTTCTTGCTGTAATTAGCGACCGTGAGGTCACTATGGAAAGGGGTGTGGCCTATGCACGTGCCACATGATGATTTCGCTTTCTCTAACATTCCTCCCCCCAAATTGAAGGCTCGTCTTCAATTTCGCCTGTTGGCTCTTCCAGAGGTAGAACGCATAACTTCTGTATTGCTCGCACCAAGGTTTTATGCTCCAAGCACTGAAAAGCTGCCAACAATGCAGCGCTCTTTAGGTTGCTCACAAGCTCTAGGTGTATGGGCTTCCTCACCATGCACACAAACACTGCAATGTAGCCCTTCTCTATTATCTTTGATCGCCCTGATCTCCTTTTTATTTGCACCGGTCCAGCATAGTCTACTCCGCTATGCTTGAACGCTCTCGTGGGCTGGACACGTTCTTTGGGAAGACTGCCCATCAGCTGTTCGGACGTTGTTTTGCTCTGCCGAAAACATGTTATGCACCTTGAGATGTGGGTCTTCACTGCTCGCCGCAGGGAAGGGATCCAAAACCTTTGCCTTATGTACTGCATGCACAGCTGTACGCCTCCGTGTAGTGTCCTCAGATGCGCTTCTCTAAAAAACAGATTGAGTGAAAGTATGCTGCTCAAACTTACCAATGAAGATTTCTCCAGGAGTTGTTTGACTTCCATTTGATACGCACAAAGTTGTTCTATCCTTGCCCATTAGGATAATGCTCGATCTCGCTCTTCCAGTGACACTGGCCCGGTCAGGATTGTTTGACGGTTCTTCCTACACGCTCTCGTAAACATCGCCGCTCACCTGCCGCATCAGTTTGCACAAAAGCACGGCTGCACATAGCTCAAGTGGGTACTGAGATGGTTTTGACTGGTGCCACTCTGGACTTCGAAGCTATAATTCTGCACGTTGTTTTCCCAGTGATTGAAGTCACTCGCATGTAAACAACTGCGGCGTAAGCTCTAATTGAAGCATCTGCAAATACATGGAGCTCCAGTTTGTGTTGCTCCGTGCTTTTCAGCCACCTCGGAACCCTTATCGCCTCCACGTGTGTCAGTTGCTCGCGGTATTTTTTCCATACAGGTAAGATGGATGTGGGTATTTGCTCATCCCACTCAACTCCGCACCGCCATAGGTCCTGTATTAGGATTTTTGCACTAATTATTACTGGTGCCAGGTAGCCATTTGGGTCGTACAACCTCTCGATGGCACTGACAACTGCTCTTTTGGTGGTAGACACACTGCCATCGCTCGTTCGCACCTTAAACGAGATTTCATCTCTTTCGCAGTCCCATACGAGACCCAACATTGAAGCACTATGATCTTCTGGAAATGTTAGCGCTTTTTCGCTCGACCAGGTGTTCGTCAGTCTTGATAGTACGCAATGACCTGAAGACATAAATTTGCTCAGCTTGAAACCGCCTACTCTTAGAGAAGACTTTATTTGTTGGCACTTCACTTTCGCCTCCTCTTCGTTATCTGCACCAGTCAACATTTTGTCCATGTAAAAATTGTTCATGATGGCCTCACATGCCAATGGATACTCTTCCTTGTGGTCCATCGCGCACTGATGCATTGCTCGCACTGCATTGAGCCCGCTGGACGCCATGCCATACGTGACCACTGTAGACAGTATTCTCTCATGCGCTCGCTAGAATTCCCTCTCCAAAAGATACGTTGGAGATCCCACTGCTCTGGATTCACCTTCACTTGGCGGAACATTTTTTCGACGTCTGCCGAAACTGCAACCTAGAAGCACCGGAAACGCGTAATTATTGCAGACAGATCGTCTTGTAATTTGCCTCCGGTAAACTGCACATCGTTTAGGGACATCCCACTCACGCTCTTGCACGATGCGTCGAAGACGACCCGAAATTTCTTGGTGACGCAATGGTGTGGAATGTGGTATGCTGGCTCGCTCGTACTTGGTTCAGATACTTGCTTCATGTGTCCGAGAGCCTCGTATTCCCGCATAAATTCAACGTATTGTGCTCTTAGCTCTGGCTCTGCACTTAACTGCTTTTCGGTTTGTAGGAACCTCTTCATGGCCACCGCTCTGGTCGAACCCAACTTTTCCGCTCCAGTGCCTCGCACGTCAAACACGAACCGACGTTTGATGAGGCCCAAGCGCTGCACGCACTGCTCAGTAACCAAGTTGATTTGACTTCCGCTGTCCAGAAGCGCCCTTGCTTCATCCGGTTGTCCTGCTCTGCCCTGCACTTTGACGCGTGCAGTTGCCAGTAGTGCTCTTTGCACCTCGTCACTACCGGTTTGCTCATTCTCTAATCGCTCAATGTTGATGCCGTTGTCGCTCTTGAAACTTCTTTGAATTTGCGCTCAGTCTCTTCTCTAACTGGTGGAATTGCCTCACTGCAATCGCCCTGGAACTGCTCAGTTCTTGTGCCCGTGAGTTGATGGTAATAGTGACCAGACCACGTATCGCCCTGATGTGTCACGCCTCTGCAGACATGGGAGTCGGTAAATGTAGGTCCTCCGCTTCCCAAAATTTTCTCAACAGCTCATTGAGATGCTCATCCGGTGATTCCGTCGTCATTATATCATGGTCATTAGTGTCGCTGTAGCTGGATTCGGATTTGCTCGCATCTGTCCGCTGCATCTCATCACAAACGTAGGCTCTATTCATGACAGCAAGGTGGCGTGAATCGTACCTTTGTGCTTGCTCCCAGCCCTTGCGCTTGAATATCACATGTGTTCTTTCTCAGCCCCATTCTCTGCACGCATTGCTCTGTTATGATGTTGACTTGACTTCCCGAACCTAGTGTTCTTGCCCTCATGCCCTGCCCTGTTTTGCTCATGATTTTAATGCATGCCGTTGCTAGTA